>OY294028.1:50574743-52974743 GCA_958510845.1 Cantharis nigra
AATAGCTGTAGATTCGGGCTTATTACAGCGTATACTTGAAATGAGTCCACTCATTCTTTTTTGAAGCTATTGGTTTGTTTGTCCAATATATACCAAATTGCAGTTATTGTATTCGATCTTGTATACTAAATCCGACCTCTTCTCGGGAGGTACGGTGTCTTTTAATTTAGTATAAAGTTGACCAATGTTATTAGTGGACTTGAAGGTTACATTGGTCTAGTAAGGTTTTAATATTCTCTTGATTTTTTCGCTTAAACCTTTAACATATGGCATAACTTCAAAGTTGGAAACTTCTTTCTTCGTGGTGTTACCATTATATAGTTTGTTAACACGATCCTTGATAATTTTCTTCACCAGAGGTCCAGGGTAACCGTTCTTGAGTAAAGTTTCTTGAGCAATTTTTAAGGTTTCTTTCCTGTAGTCGCCATGGGTTAATTTTAATGCTCTATCTACAAGTCCTATAGCTGTGCCAATTGCTTGGCTTCTGTGGTGATGTGAGCTATAGTTAAGGTATCTTCCCGACCAAGTTGTTTTTTGTGTCCATTTATACTTTAGGTGATTCGTTTCATGGATAAGTTGTATGTCTAGAAAAGTTATTTTCTTGTCTTCTTCTTTCTCAATCGTGAACTGAAGACGTGGATGAAACCCGTTGAAGTGGTTAACTATAAAAGCTTCATCACTGCTATACCAAAGGACTACGAAGCTAGTTGTAGAAATTCAAAATTGTTTGAAATTATTTGTACAACGAGTGCGTTGCACAACTCATTGCATGGTGTATGGGCGTTGTGCGACACGTTGTGCAATAATTGCAGTTTATTTTCACAAGTGTAAGTAGGAGCTATAGTGTTTTTAAATGGCTAATTTTGCAAGTAACAGAGAATTTTTTAGTGAATTTATAGCTTTATACCGTCAATTACCGGCAGCGTTGAATCCAAGGAGCCCGGGGAGCTATTCCCTCCCGGAGACTACAAAATGCTCCCCCCCCCCCCCTCTGGGGGAATTTATTGAAGCATATTAGGCCCCATAGACCTGCAAACAAATTGCGCAAACATGTTGTAATAAGGTCACCCATATATACCCATAGTTGCACAGCACGTCAAACAACACTATACACTATACAACTGTTTGCACAACAGCCTCTGTTGCGCAATTTATTGGCAGGTCTATGGGGGCCTATATAAACATTTAAAATAATAATTTCTTTAATAGTTTCTGCAGTGATGTAGTGGTATTTCATTATTAATTAATTATTAACAATAAAAATAATTAAAATAATAATTTTAAATATAAAACGCAACACTTTTGCCCAGTGCCTATCGGAAAGGAACTAAATTTTGCATAGGAACCGAAAGTGTTTACGAACCAAGCTTATGGTACTTCCAGGAACTAGACTTCCTGAACGATCAATAAAGTCAAGTACCAGGAACCAAAAAATTCCCAAAAATAAAAAAAAAACAAAAAGAGATCTTTTCTTTAACCACTCTTTCATCCAGAGTTTTTCTGTGTCATTTTCGTTTTTTTAACACCAACATCCGACGCAACAGTAATATTATCTTAGCTAAACAAACTGCGTCGCGTCATCAGACGCCATATTTCCTAGTATAAGTACACAAAAACAACTGGAGTTTGCACAAAATTAGATATACTATACACGATGCACGTGTGGTATATACGAGTGGCGTTGCGCAACTCGTTGTGCAAACAATTTTGAATTTATACAACTAGTTGCACAGCACGTCCAACAACACTATACACTGTTTGCACAACGCCTCTGTTGCGCAATTTGTTGGCAGGGCTATGGGGCCTATAAAGTAAAAGTTTTATACTGTCGTTTATCACTATAATATCCTGTCGTGCAATCTCCTTTTCTGCCGTTCTAAAAACTTATATTTATCGCGCATTTAACTTTTTTTGTCGTGTTGACGCTGGCGTGAATAAAATTATAGTTGTCGTTAATTTATACAATTTTATGTGTGAATTCCTGCCGTGCAAAATACCTTACCTATTCTGGCGTGCCAATATATTATATTCCCCATTAACTAATACTAAATAACTTGTCAAAAAGTAAGAAACCGATGTACTTGTGGAAAATTGAAACAAAAAGATTAGGTTCCCTGAAAATTATCGTGAAAATGGTTAAAACAGCCATTTTTTGATCATTTAAGCTACAATTGTAAAATTTTGTTGTTATGAAAAAAGAAATCCTTTGTTCAAGCTTGAACTTATAAACTAATGCTAGCACTAGTCAATCTTATCTTGAAGAAGTATGCAAAATTTGAACAAGATCGATTAATTATTTTTTGAGAAATCATGTCAACCGACTTCAACAATAGTTTTGAGAAAAATGCGATTAAAGCTTTCAGTTAAAATAACACAAGAGAAAAAAATTCCTTTTTCGTAGAATCGTTGATTCCAGCTCCATAAAGCAAAGAACCTGCTGGAGCTGCAATATCCAGGGCATCCTTTTCAAACCCAATACATATAAATTTTCAAATTTTTCAAACCCATGTAACCCCTAAGGGCCGGTATTTCAGTTGTGGTTTAAACTACGATCCGAGTTTAAACTCCGTTTATATTGATATCTGACCAATCAGGTAGCCATAAACGTAAGTTAATCCTTGAACGTAGTTTAACTATAGCAACTCAAATACTGGACCTTAATGGTGTGCATTTTATTTCACTGCATTTAAATTGTAGAATTTATTATTAACAACATTATAATTATTTACATTATTAACTGGACAATAGTGTTAAAATTTTGAGTGTAAATCTTTGCAATATTAGCATTAAAAAGAAAATTTACAATTTTCATTTCTTTGGAATTTCGTTTCATTGTGCGCCGGCGCTGTCGAGAATGTGTCGGCGTTCTAAGACCGTGTTCGATTTGGAAGCTTACGACGCTTTTGGTACCAAGGTCTGTTCTTTTTTTCTGTTTTTTCTTTTGTTCTAGGTTTATGAGTAATGATTTTTTGTCTAGACTCAAGAGTTAGTACCAAAGCACCGTAAGCTTCCAAATCGAAACGGCCTACATAAACCAGCCAACTACCACTCCATGTTACAGTAAGTGGTGTTATATTGTCAGATGATGTAGGTGGCGCTAGTAGTATAGATATGTTGTGTTGTAAATTAAATATGCGGAAATATTTAAAATTAATTTTATCATAAATTTCAGACAGCCTTTTTTAACTATTGTAATACAATATTATGATTATAGTTTCTGTAGTAATTATTTATAATAGTAGTATAGTATAATAATTATGTTACTATAAGAAATTACTTCGATTAAACACAATTTATTATACAATTAACAAGTTTTTAACATCAACTAACAAACAGCTGTTGAGAAAATAAGCTACCAGCGCCACCTAAAGGCGCGTTCTTACGAGTCAAGTTTAGTTGACCGATTTTAGTTGATTAACAAAAGTTGAATACAACTTGAATCAGTTTATGTTCACACATTTCAATCTAAACTGATCAATAGTTTCAAATCCCATTCCACTTTTTTTTTTATTTTGTGCGAATAGTTTTGATTTTGTACTTCAGATTAGCAATAGTAAGACCATCAATTTCCATTTCCTCGACAATATCGTTCGGTGATTCCAAAAACAATGATTCTTATGATGTAGTTCAAAAAATTCTATTGTATCACTTTCAGATCACTTGAGATACGTTTCAATATAAGCTACAATTTGAAAACAATTCTTGATGATTCATCACTTGAACGACAAAAGTTTGACTCAGTCAAACTTTTCTTGAACAACTAAAAAGTTGATCAACTCTATTGAAACAAAAGTTCTCACTACAGTTTTCATTCAACTTTTGTGGATCAACTGTAATCGGTCAATTAAACTTGAATCGTGAGAACGCGCCTTAAAGGAACTAAAAGGAGTCACATACTCATGACGGCTTTTTGTATTTTCGCCCATTGAAGTTATAGGGGCTGACATAAACCAACCTTAAAAAAAAAAGTAGGTACTTTCGACCCTAGATATATAAATAACTATTGGCATGTATTTGTATAGTATATGTGTTTCTATGAAAATGTCAATACCAAATTAAATTTTTACACTATTTTTCTGATATTGCAGAATAGAAACGTTTTTTTCTACAACAACCTTAAGTGCCGTAGACCATGACACTAGTTACATTAGAGTAGCCTGTATTTATGATGGGGAATTCTGTAGTTTCACGAAATATGTATACATAACTTATTTCTTTCCTCATTAATTTGGCAACATTGTCATTTCGCGGTGGCTACTGATCCGTTCGTGACGTAGTACACTTCTATGCTTAAATCAATACTAACTTATTATACGCAAACTACATATTATTATTATTGCACTTAATATTGATTGAATAAACTTACCGAATTTATAATTAATGAAGGTGAATCTATTTCAACGTTTTTATGAAAATGTTGAGATAATTTCTCATATTCAACATTTTTTGTAGGTTTTTTCATACTTTGTATTAATGCGATTTTAAAATTATTACTCCACCAAATAGTTCATCAAGTTCATTTTATATAAAATTTACATGATTAGTAATTGTATTTGTTACCATTTACTGTCTCTATCAACATGTTGAACAAACGTAAACCGAAACTACACTATTGTGTTTTTAACAAGTTGTCAAAATTCTAACAAATTCCTGCATGTAATTAGCGACATCTATTGCTACTACATAAAAGCAATTTAATGTCATGAAATTTTTTTTATATTAATTTCTGAAAAGAAATTAGAGCAAGAATCAAGTTAAATTAAAACAGAAATTTAAAATAAATTAATTTGGTGTAAATAAATTAAAATTTGTGTTGGACGGAGAAGAGTATATTATTCTCAGGGCCGCGCCGTCGAGAACCAAACGTCGTGTCGGGCCCCGCGGCAAGACTTTTAGCGGGCTCCCTGCTCTTAAAAATTTCATAAATAAAAAAGAAAAATATGAAACTTCGTATTTTTATTAAGAAAAACTTCGCATAAAACATCTAAAATGGGTAAAACTAATTAATTAATTAAAAAACATAAATAAGGTACCAACTAAATACAGTAGTCTCGGTAATCCGAATACACGCTTAATCCGACCATCCAGTAATCAGAACAAAAGAAGAAAAACCATTGAGTATATGAGTTTATCAAGAGGCGCAGCTGTATATGTTTTAATGCAATATAAAAGTGTCGTGACAACTAGATAGCGCTACCTAATGATTTCAATTGTGGATCGCGAGATTTCTCACGATCCACAATGGTATCAATCTGTTAGCAAGGTGCAGAGAGCGTACCTCGCGGAGCGTGTTTATTATAATCGGCCGATCTGGTAATACGTGCTCATAATGCTAAGTGCGCAAATTCAAAAAGGTGTGGGAGCATAAGTTTTTTGTTCAGTTGCGTACGTTACAGGATAATGTTTCATATAAATTAATAAAAGATACTACTTACGAAAACTTTAGAAACGACTTTTGAAACAAGATGACGATCCCAATCTTATTAATAAAAACGAAATGCTAATTTTATTTCCCCGAACATTTAAAACATATTAAAAAATATTGCTAAACAAATTAAATGTGATATTAAGAATTTTCTATTGACAAAAATAAACTTTTTTTTACAATGCAGTATAGAACTACGATACATAATGAAAAATTTGTCGGCATCATTATCAAAATGAAATTGTTTAGGAATTGTTAGTGCCGGATTTAGCTAGTCTAGCGCCCCAGGCTAATAACTTTAGGCGCCTATCATATTTACTCAGATTAAACTACAATTATATCACTCACGGTCTTATTCGTACACTCCTATGTTAACAATGTAAATTCAAGCTTTTGAAGACCTTTTTTGATACACAAAAATTACTTTTACAGCAAAACTTATTAGACACTTTTTGTCGCCAATTTCATCCTCTTAATTTTTGTTTATATCCATTTTTTCGATTTGTCGCACCGTTTCCGTTTTGCAGTGACTTAAAAAAAACTCGGTAAAATTCAAAAAATATTTTTTGAATATCTGTACTCAGAGGCGGAACTACCAGGGTGCGGTGGGTACAATGCACGCGAGTCCCCTGCTAAAAGGGCCCCAGTTTCAATCTTAAAAAATTCTCAAAAGTAGGAGGTGCACAACTAGATGCTATTTGAAGTCTGGGGGGAGGTATAGAATAGCCTCAGGTCACCGTGATTGCCATGCTATTAAACTTGTGACTTCCATACCAGGAATTTTACTATAATATTCTGTGGGGTGTTCCAGACCCCCCGGTGAGAGATATAAAATGCTGTATAAATATACACTAAAACATTTTGTTTGTATACAAATGATATGTAGATGTATTTGTTCTAAGAGAATATAAAGTTTTCATAGGAAGGTAAATCACACAACGTATACACACACACCTTTGGGTTTTCAAACCGGGGGGTGTGGGGGTATGGAATACCCCCCAGTGCACCAGCAATTATAGTTAAAGGATTTTCCGTTCCAAGAATTTAACTTTCTAAAAGGTCTTACAATTACAATGTTCTGAGGGGTGTTCCAGACCCCCGGCGCGAATTTTTACGGTACATGATGTGTGAATATGATGTATGAATTGTATGCAAATGACGTATAAATATATTTCTTCTGCCAGAGTGAAAAATTTTTATGACAAAAATAAATCACAAAACGTATACACACACTTTTGCGCTTTCTGTGCTGGTGCACTGAAGGGTATTCCATACCCCCCATTTATATTTGTTGAAAAAAAAATTAAAGTTAAAACCCTCCCACGTTTTTATTCTGTTTTATTTATTTATTTTGTTTGTTATGTTACTTTTCTCCCCCAAAATTCTTTGGAATGATAATCTCGTTAATCTCTTTATGCGCACCAGGGATAGACTATTAAAATTATGAAGTTATTGCAATCTAATACAGCCTTAAAATCTTAAACCAAGGGCGGATCTAGGATGGGGGAATAAATATATTATGTATTTTAATAAGAATATTTTATTTTAATATTTTTGAAATTTCAACAAAACAAGACGTAGTCAATTTTGTTGCTTTTTTAAAGCTCATGAGTGGGGGTTGATTTCCTGTTATATCTGCCTTTGCCAGGCAGTCTTAGAAAATTAAAAAAAGAAATAAAAAAATTAATCTATGGTATTCTAAAAATTTCCTAAATTTCCCAAGATTTCCTTGGGAAGAAAATAGCATTTTTAAGTTTTACTAAGATTTCTTAGAATTTCCCTAAAATTTGCTTGGATTTCTTTTCACTTTTGTATATCACGATTTTATTTCCTTCGGTTTTCCAATATTACTACAAACTATGGGGAAATCGACGGAAAAATTGTGTGTATTAGTGAATGGAAATCTGTAAAAATTCTGAAAAATTCCAAGACCTCTCAAGAAACAGATTCTTAGAAAATTTGTAGAAATATAGAAAATCTCAAGAAATCCATAGAAATTTCAAGAAAATCTTAGGAAACTCGAGAAAATTTTAAAGCCAATGAAATCTCAAAAAATGGAAAAAGCAAAAAAAGGTAGTCTATAATATTTTAGATTTCCTCAAATTTCCCTATACTTTTGCATATGATAATTATTTTCTCTATCATTTTTCCACTTATTAGGGGTTGTCCTTTAATCACGTGAGGTTCTAACAGGGGGGAGGGGGTTAGAATAACATCATGATTGATCACGATGGGGGGAGGGATGCTGTGAAAATCACGTGTATATTTTCTTGTTACCCCGTGAAATCCCGAGCGAGCAAATTTATGCCTAAAAAGCAACATAACAATATTTAGCTCTCAACTGGCTTCCGGCACTGGACCTTGTGATGCCACTTGTCGTCCCGCTGCCCGCGACTTTCTGTCTCGCCGTCTCTACTTGAAGAAATTTTTCAAAAAAAAATACACGTGATGTTGGGTAGGGGTAGCCTAAAACCTCACGACGTATCACCAAAGGGGGGGAGGTAAAAAAATGGCATAAAAAACCTCACGTGTTTAAAGGACGGCACCTTAGTAATAAACGAGCGTGAAATTTTAAGAAATCCCAGAAAATTTTAGAAAATCTTAGCAAAAATAACCAAAACATCTTGTGAAGCGGGGGAATCACAGAAAATTCTAGGATATTTTAGGAATTTTAGACATTCTGAGAAAATTGAAAAATAAAAAACTCATCTATATATATTTTTTTATATTTAATGAAATTAAATAGGTAGTTACTCGTCTCTATATCCGCTCTTGTTTGGAAGGAATTCTTTGGAAATCACTGGAATTGCATGGAAATCGTCATGTATACAATTTTTTTTGTCTTTTATAAAAGCAGGGCCCCCGTTAACAACTTCGCACACGGGTCCCTCACCTGCTTGTTACGCCACTGTCTGTATTTCAGCATTGGTACACCGAAACAAAAATATGAATAAACATTTATTATTGTATATTTCATTTCCTATAATTTTGTTCATATATATTTTCCCATCTTGTAGCACCGTTTCTAAGATACAGATGAAAATATTTTTTGTATTTAACAGAGCCTTTTTTAAGTTCCTATAAAACGGAAATGGTGCGACGAAACGGAAAAATGCATATAAACAAAAATTAAAGGGATTTCATTTCCAACAAAAAGTGTCTAAAAAGTTTTGCTGTAAAAGTAATTTTTATGTGTCAAGAAAGATCTTCAAAAGGTAGAATTTACATTATTAACATAGGAGTACACGAATATGACTTAAAAAAATCTGATTTGACAACACATAACTTTCCCATTTATTACTAAATTAATAATAATAATAATAATAATTAACATTTAAATTTTAAAAAAATAATTAAAATTTAATAAATAAAAAAATAACTTATGGATTTCAACCAAAGTCTAATCAGCTTTCGAGATTGCTGTTACAAACCAGTATATGAAATTTGAATAAAATCGGTTTACGCGTTTTGAAAAAATCGTGGACGAAAAAATCGCGCACACACACACGCACATACGCACACACATACGGACATCATTGCAAAATTTGTCTCAAACGATTTGTACGGACTTATAGACTATGGAAAAAATGCTAGTTCAAAAATTTTTTTTACTCGAATACAATACTTACTTTCCTTTACTACGTAAATGGGAAAGTAATAATTATGTTTGTCGTTATTTTTTTTGATTAATAATATAAGTTCTTAGAAATTTAATACAACATCGAGCAAGTGCAATTCGCAGCTTAATTTGTAATATTAAAATCTTCAATAATATAATAAAGATAATTTCATAATTTACTTGTGTCGGAATCTTATTTAAAATTGATGTTTTTATTTTTGTAGGGTTTTATTTATGTAGGTACATTAAATTTCATAAATTGCAAAAGTTTTTCTAAATTTAATGAGTAATTTATATTTACAAGAAATAATATAAACGTCTACTATTTAAAATGCGCACGTAATCAAAACGATTTAATTTAATTAGGAATGCACACTCCGAGTTTGTCATCTTAACGTGGCTGAAGTTATACACGAACTCATAATCATAATCGCAAATATTACAGTCGACCAGTTGAATAGTGGTCACAATTTTAAAAAAATTATTTTTTTTTGTTTTTCCTTTAAATTATGCAATTAAACTTACTAAACATGTACACCTATAAATTTATTATAAACAAATAAAACAAAAATGTTGCATTTATTACTGTAAAGACTGATCTTAACTTTACCTACACCGACCACCTAATGTAACATTTTAGTAACATTATTGAAAATGATACTTTAAAAATAATTTTTCTTAATAATTTTAATAACCATATCAACAACCTCTCCAAATTTCAATATTACATTCAGAGTGTAAAAGCCATAACCGGCCAATCCTATGTGGAGAAACTAGATCAAAAATTCGTAGAGGGTGCAGCTGACGATGTCCCATCCTAAATTTTGGTCAGAATAATGCTAGAGACGGTACCAATAAGTGTTCCAAATTTCATTATAAAATTCAGAGTAGAAGGACCATAATGGCCCAATCTTATCCGAAAAAACTAGATCAAAAATTCATACAGGGCGCAGCTGACGATGTCCCATCTTAAATTTTTTTTCTGAATATTGCTAGTGACGGTACAAATATGTGTTCCAAATTTCATTATGAAATTCAGAGTAGACGGGCCATAACCGCCCAAATCTATCTGGAGAAACTAGATCAAATATTCGTAGAGGGAGAAGCTGACGATGTCCCATCCTAAATTTTTGTCAGAATAATGCTAGTGACGGTCCCAATAAGTGTTCCAAATTTCATAATAAAATTCAGAGTATAAGGGCCATAATCGCCCAATCTTATCTGGAAAAACTAGATCAAAAATTCGTAGAGAGCGCAGCTAACGATGTCCCTTCCTAAATTTTTGTCAGAATAACGCTAATGACGGTACCCATAAGTGTTCCAAATTTCATTATAAAATTCAGAGTAGAAGGGCTATAATCGCGCAATCTTATCTGGAAAAACTAGATCAAAAATTCGTAGAGGGCGCAACTGACAATGTCCCATCCTAAATTTTTGTCAGAATAATGCTAATGACGGTACCAATAAGTGTTCCAAATTTCATAATAAAATTCAGAGTATAAGGGCCATAATCGCCCAATCTTATCTGGAAAAACTAGATCAAAAATTCGTAGAGGGCGCAGCTAACGATGTCCCATCCTAAATTTTTGTCAGAATAATGCTAGTGACGGTCCCAATAAGTGTTCCAAATTTCATTATTAAATTCAGAGTAGAAGGGCCATAACCGCCCAAATCTATCTGGAGAAACTAGATTTTGTTAATATTATTGTTTTCTTTTAATTCTGCATTCGTTTTTTATTTGGGCTAAAAGGGCTAAATATACTTTACAAAATAATAGTGAGCTATAAAATTGAATAGTAAACAGCTTGTGCAAATTCATTTAATTTTTGGAAATTCCCAAATCCTCATCCGCCGGTTTGGCACCTTTTAATCTGCTTTTCCAGTGGTAATTATTATTGTCGGGGTAAAGTCTTTAAGGTGCCTAAATAGAATACTTTTACCTGAGGCTAAATCTACATCTTTTATTTGGTAATTCTCAAATTTATACAAGCGGCTTTTCAGTAATACAGGTAGTGGTGAATATTTGAACAGTAAAATTTTTAATAGCTTAACTTGCATTACATTTTTATAATTAGTACGATAACAGGTCTATTGGCCAAAAACACAATTATCTTGCTAACATATTGTTGACGTTTCGCCGCTTCTCACGGCTTCGTCAGAACTACCAATGGTTTGTTAAAAATTATATTTTGGAATTTCTTCTACTCTGAATTTTATAATGAAATTTGGAACACTTATTGGTACCGTCATTAGCATTATTCTAACAAAAATTTAGGATGGCACATCGTCAGCTGCGCCCTCTACGAATTTTTGATCTAATTTTTCCAGATAAGATTCGGCGATTATGGCCCTTCTACTCTGAATTTAATAATGAAATTTGGAACACTTATTGGGACCGTCACTAGCATTATTCTGACAAAAATTTAGGATGGGATATTGTCAGCTGCTCCCTCTACGAATATTTGATCTAGTTTCTCCAGATAGATTTGGGCGGTTATGGCCCTTCTACTCTGAATTTTATAATGAAATTTGGAACACTTATTGGTACCGTCATTAGCATTATTCTGACAAAAATTGAGGATGGGACATCGTCAGCTGCGCCCTCTACAAATTTTTGATCTCGTTTTTCCAGATAAGATTGGGCGATTATGGCCCTTCTACTCTGAATTTAATAATGAAATTTGGAACACTTATTGGGACCGTCACTAGCATTATTCTGACGAAAATTTAGGATGGGACATCGTCAGCTGCTCCCTCTACGAATATTTGATCTAGTTTCTCCAGATAGATTTGGGCGGTTATGGCCCTTCTACTCTGAATTTTATAATGAAATTTGGAAAACTTATTGGTACCGTCATTAGCATTATTTTGACAAAAATTTAGAATGGGACATCGTCAGCTGCGCCCTCTACGAATATTTAATCGAGTTTCTCCAGATAGATTTGGGCGGTTATGGCCCGTCTACTCTGAATTTCATAATGAAATTTGGAACACATATTTGTACCGTCACTAGCAATATTCAGAAAAAAAATTTAAGATGGGACATGGTCAGCTGCGCCCTGTATGAATTTTTGATCTAGTTTTTCCGGATAAGATTGGGCCATTATGGTCCTTCTACTCTGAATTTTATAATGAAATTTGGAACACTTATTGGTACCGTCTCTAGCATTATTCTGACCAAAATTTAGGATGGGACATCGTCAGCTGCTCCCTCTACGAATATTTGATCTAGTTTCTCCAGATAGATTTGGGCGGTTATGGCCCTTCTACTCTGAATTTTATAATGAAATTTGGAACACTTATTGGTACCGTCATTAGCATTATTCTGACAAAAATTTAGGATGGGACATCGTCAGCTGCGCCCTCTACAAATTTTTGATCTAGTTTTTCCAGATAAGATTGGGCGATTATGGCCCTTCTACTCTGAATTTAATAATGAAATTTGGAACACTTATTGGGACCGTCACTAGCATTATTCTGACAAAAATTTAGGATGGGACATCGTCAGCTGCGCCCTCTACGAATTTTTGATCTAGTTTTTCCAGATGAGATTGGGCGATTATGGCCCTTCTACTCTGAATTTTATAATGAAATTTGGAATACTTATTGGGACCGTCACTAGCATTATTCTGAAAAAAATTTAAGATGGGACATCGTCAGCTGCGCCCTCTACGAATATTTAATCTAGTTTCTCCAGATAGATTTGGGCGGTTATGGCCCTTCTACTCTGAATTTTATAATGAAATTTGGAACACTTATTGGTACCGTCATTAGCATTATTCTGGCAAAAATTTAGGATGGGACATCGTCAGCTGCGCCCTCTACGAATTTTTGATCTAGTTTTTCCAGATGAGATTGGGCGATTATGGCCCTTCTACTCTGAATTTTATAATGAAATTTGGAATACTTATTGGGACCGTCACTAGCATTATTCTGAAAAAAATTTAAGATGGGACATCGTCAGCTGCGCCCTCTACGAATATTTAATCTAGTTTCTCCAGATAGATTTGGGCGGTTATGGCCCTTCTACTCTGAATTTTATAATGAAATTTGGAACACTTATTGGTACCGTCATTAGCATTATTCTGGCAAAAATTTAGGATGGGACATCGTCAGCTGCGCCCTCTACGAATTTTTGATCTAGTTTTTCCAGATGAGATTGGGCGATTATGGCCCTTCTACTCTGAATTTTATAATGAAATTTGGAATACTTATTGGGGCCGTCACTAGCATTATTCTGAAAAAAATTTAAGATGGGACATCGTCAGCTGCGCCCTGTATGAATTTTTGATCTAATTTTTCCAGATAAGATTGGGCCATTATGATCCTTCTACTCTGAATTTTATAATGAAATTTGGAACACTTATTGGTACCGTCCTTAGCAATATTCTGACCTAAATTTAGGGTGGGACATCGTCAGCTGCACCCTCTACGAATTTTTGATCTAGTTTCTCCCCATAGGATTGGCCGGTTATGGCTTTTACACTCTGAATGTAATAATGAAATTTGGAGAGGTTGTTGATATGGTTATTAAAATTATTAAGAAAAATTATTTTTAAAGTATCATTTTCAATAATGTTACTAAAATGTTACATTAGGTGGTCGGTGTAGGTAAAGTTAAGATCAGTCTTTACAGTAATAAATGCAACATTTTTGTTTTATTTGTTTATAATAAATTTATAGGTGTACATGTTTAGTAAGTTTAATTGCATAATTTAAAGGAAAAACAAAAAAAAAATTTTTTAAAATTGTGACCACTATTCAACTGGTCGACTGTAATATTTGCGATTATGATTATGAGTTCGTGTATAACTTCAGCCACGTTTATCTTATCATAGTTGCTAGTGTTGTCCGCTGCTTTTAAAAGCACTAGTTGTCGATACGATTAGTTGGGGTAAAGTAAACTGCACTCCAAATCTACCTGATAATGGTAAACTGCACCCCAAGTAAACTGCACAAAATTTTGCAAAGTAGTAAACTGCACCCCGAACATTTTTCAGGTATAAGCTGCACCCCAAAAATACGGGTATATACAGAGCATAACAAAAATTATTTTTTTATACGATTAAATTTATTAATCCCATGATCGTTATATAAAATTAACTCAAGTTTTGTTTTTTTTTGTTAAATTATTTTTGTAAAATAAGCATTTAATTACTGTTGATATAATTGATATAAAAAAGATTAGTTATTCATAAACATTAACGAGATCAGAAGAGAATGTCCGAACTAACAGTTACAACAAGCCAACGAGGAAAGTCCTTACTACTTTATCGGCAAAACAAATTTTATATGGAACGTCTGCTGAAAACAGGAGAACAAAAATGGCGATGCTGTAAAAGAAAATGTACCGCGTTTATTAAAGTGTTGGGAGAACGCGCTGATATGCACATTAGATATGTTCAAGATAACCACACACATGAATCTAACGAGAAGCTTTTGCATAGGCAAGATTTGTCAAGTCGAATGAAAATTCTAGCGAGTGAACAACCGTTGCAAACGCCACAACAAATTGCGAATACGTGTTTGGACCAAAACCCGTCTTCTACTCAGGTTTTGCAGAAAAGAGATTTACAATATGCCAAAAAAAATACTTACAACATGCGACGGAAAAGTATGAGTACTCTTCCAAAAGATATTGCAGAAGTGCATCAGAAGCTACAAGAGATGGATATAAAAACTGGACAAGGTGAAAATTTTCTGACAGTTAACGATCCCACTTCGAATATTATTACATTTTCGTGCTCCACTAATTTGGCTGCTTTGGTAACAGCTGAAGCTATCTACATGGATGGTACATTTGAATATTGTGCCAAATTCTTCTACCAATTATTTACCATCCATGGACTATTTAATGGTCATTATATACCGCTGGTTTTTTGTTTATTACCACATAAGAAACAAGCAACATATCTTGATTGTCTTAAACAAATATGCACACTTGGTTCTTCCTTCTTAATAGATGATACCATATTCGAGATGTTTAAGCTGTTCCAAATACGCAGAATAGTTACCGATTTTGAAGTAGCGATCAGAAACGCGTGTGCAATTCAATGGCCAGAAGCATCGATTGAAGGTTGCAGGTTTCATCTTGGTCGTGGTGTTAGGATTGTATGGTGTGCTCGAAACTGCGACGAGTTTTCACACTTTCTGCGCAAGACGTCAGTCACGGAACACTGTCACGGAACAATAGCTATAATAACATTGTTTCACCACTCTAAAAGTCGTTTTTTTAAGATTTTACATTACTTCAAAAAAGTATAAATCATTAAATACAATAATCTCTATACAGGGTGCTAAATGAGTTGGCTGAACATAGGAAATTAACATGTAAAAACTTATTATATGCAAATTCCTGCTTTCCGAATTATTTTAGAGAAAAAATGCAAGATACAAAAATAATGCAATAATATAAACTACAAATGATACGAGCATTAAATTTCATTTAGCCTTTACTTAAAAAATCAAAAAATGCAAAAAAAAATATTTTGCACAGCATCAATTTTTCTAAGGAATCATTAATTTTCCAAAGATTGGCTAATGCTGTGCTTACCGATAAAAGTTATTTAGAATTAAACGTTGTTATTCCGTTGGATGTTATTCTGTATATTGTGCGAACCTAAACTTAGTTTAGAGAATTCTAAACGTCGATCAAAAAAAAAACTAAGGAAGTTTACTAATGTAAAAGAATAAATTTTAATGAATTCAAATTTTGTTTTATTAAATATTAATTAATGTAAATAAATAGATTATTTTAAAAGTTATTTTATTATTTATGTAATTTTGTTCTATTATATAAAAATAGGTTACGGAGGGTGTATTTCAATAGAAAAGACATTCTTAGTTGCAATTAAATACGAAATAATAGGTTAAAACCGCGCCAGCTTTTTAAATTTGTTCCGTACTGATGACGTCAGTTCGGAACAAAATGCGACAAGGATAGAAAATATCTGCGCATAGGCACACCATATAATCCTAACACCACGATCTTGGTCACTTTTTTTTTCAGCTACCTGCAGTCGTTCGTGCAGTTTACCGTCACCCGATTAGTTTATGGACATGGGACGGCAGGGGAGTAAAGATAAAAAAGAACAGATTGTTGTTTGAGTGAGAGGGACATACTATTTGCAATTCCTCCATATGCTTGCATCTCTTTATAAACTCATATACTTAATGGAAAAACTCAGTATTCCGCACTATCCGAACACAACTAATAAAATTTTGGATTATAGAAAAATGTTCGGAAATAACAAAAGAAAGTTTAAGGTGAAAGATATGTAGTAGTATGCAGTACCGTAACTAGAACTTTTGCCGCCTATGGCCAACTACGAAAAATGCGCCTTAACTTAAAGGGTGGGGGCGGGGTTAATTCTCTCTCCCCAAAGAGGGGTCAGGGGTTTCCCGGGATTTTTTTTTTGAATTTGGTGCAAAATGGCAAATTTTTAGACATACTCTCAGTTAAAATTTATTAAATTTAAAACTGATTATATAGTTTTACCAACAAGAAAATATAAATTAGGCGCCTTTATTTAATCATCGCCTATTTTTAATTTAAACTTTTGAATTTCGGCGCCTTTATTTAAACGGCACCTTTATTAATATGACGCCTATATTAAATACAATATTTATAATTTAAACTTTTAAATTTTGGCGCCTTTATTTAAACGGCACTTTTATTCAAATGGCACCTCTGGCGCTTATATTAAATACAATATTTATAATAGAAACAAATTACAATATTTAAAATTTAAATTTTTGAATTTCGGCACCTTTATTTAAACGGCGTCTTTATTTAAACGGCGTCTTTATTCAAATGGCGCCAATAATAAATACAATATTTTTAATTTGAATTTTTTAATTTTGGCGCCTTTCGGTGCCTTCATTCAAAAGGCGCCTATGGCCTGGGCCATATTGGCCATACCCTAGTTACGGCACTGGTAGTATGTGAGTAATTCCACGTCAACCGGGACAGCTACGAAACCTCATATCTTCAAAAACGCCTGATTCTTTTTTACATGTTTCCGTACTATTAAAAAACTCTACTGAATTTTTTTCAGATTTTTATAATTATTTTGCAAGTTATGGACAATTAAAAATTTCAAAAAATCCATCCAACGTTCTCATTCAAATATTATTATCTCTGGTTCTATTGAACTCACAAAATCCAATTTCAGCTCATTTTAAAGCTCTTGAATTGTACTTTCGTTGTAATTTTTTTATATTTTATGAAAGTTGAAAATTCAATAATTGTTTAAACAATTTAACTTTAAAATCGATTTTTAACTAATTTTACCACCTTGGAAAATTTTGAAAAAAATATCAGCGTTTTCCTCGTTAAATTTCCTACAAAATATGTAAATTTCAAGATGGAGAACAAATGGACACTAACACAAAAAAAATAAATTCGTTGCGCTATGGGTGCCGCTCATGATATTATTATACGCACGAAGTGCATTATGATAGGAGATTGTTACAAGGTTTTTATCATATCTCGTCAGATATTAAAGAATATTTGATTTCTGATCTGTATCCCTTGTTTACCTTTGATCGGTGAGTAACGAATTGAAAACAGGAGGCTGTTGAAAAAAATTACGTGACCATAAAGAGAATGGACAGAAAATTCAGAAGCAGAAAAGATTCTTACTTACCAATCTGAAGGAAGCAAACAGGATTTTCTCAGAAAATTTCCCAAAAGTCAAAATCGGTTTTTTGAAGTTTGCTGAACTCTGATCGAAACAGTAGCGAGTGGAACTCATTATGCTTGCGTATGTGCACTCTGAAAAAAGATTTGTTGTCGTAACAAAATCAATAGTAGCTATAGTTTCAACAAAATTTTTTGCTGTTACAACAAATTTTATGCTGTTTGGACAAAAAATTTGTTCTAAACACAAAAAAACTTTGTTGTGGCAGCATAAAATTTGTTGTAGCAGCAAAAAACTCTGTTGAGGCTATAGCCACTAATGATTTTTTTACGACAACAAATCTTTTTTCAGAGTGTGCCATCCGCATCCATGAAAATGAGAAATTGATGATTGATTGGTGCAAGAATAACTTATCTTACATCCAACACACTACAGCCAATGCAGAACTTAAAGACTGCTTGGCTCGAATGTTATGCAATCGACCAACAATTGACTGCCATTTAAAAGACTGTATTAACTGTCCTGGTACATCAAATTTAGAAGAGCAGTTTCAAGATTTATTCGAGAATGAGTTTCGAGACACCGTAAGGTACACTGAGAGAAAGAAATTGCTTAATCAAACGATAAACGATTCAACTAACAAATTTTTTGCATTGCGGGTGGCGAATACAAAACGTGCATTAAACTAATGCAAATAAAATGTTAACTTTTTTGCGTTATTTTAACATGAGAAGTATTTCCTTGAACGTTTTCGTTGTGTTAATTGAATCAAAATTTACTACACTAAAGCTATCAGTTTTTGTAATAGGGACGTAGTAAAAGGTTAATTCAACATTCCGCACTTTTCGAACTAACCAAGTAGGTATATTGTATCAACCATTTCTGTGCATTAAATTAAACAATTTATTCTATTGTTTGAATCATTTTAGGTTTTTGATGTTACTTATTGTAGTATATGGGGAATTATGAGTTGGTGGGGCGTTGGTCATGTGCCAGGTGACGCCGAGCAAGAAAAATGGTTGTCGTTGTAAAAAATATTATGTGCAATTGTTAGAAAAATATAATTACGTTAATATAAAGCGTAGGTAGCATTATTTCTCGAGTAAACATTACACTAACTTATGATGGTAGTAAATCAAGCACTCTAAATTGAATGCGTATATCCAATGTTGAACCATCACAATAGGTGTATTACTGTATTAACAGTAGTGCATTTTATGAATAAATAAATTTAAACAAATAATCCTCAAAGGTATTAACTATTAAACAATTATTCATAACTGTAGTAATCATTTTTCTAGCACTTTGCAAACGCATATTTCATGAACACATCAAGGTTATTATGCATCCAAGATCAAACTGAAATATATGACAATAAACTTGCGCAGTGGCTCGCATATTTTTTAAGCTTTGCTATTCAACAATTTTATTGTGTTCAGTTTAACTGATTAACATTTCGGTTGCATTGAAATGACATACTAAAATGCTAGAACAAGACAAAATAATAGTTTCGTTCAAGAATTTCATTGGTTTCTTCCAATCTAACTATTTTATTAATTCAACGATAATATCGTATAGAAGCTTATTTGAACCCATTGAACATTAAATCAACTAATATTTATTTAACAAAACTAATGCATTGAAACAATATTTTTGAATTTATTGTAACAACTGAAAATTGTTTCATTCAACGAAATTTCGTTGAATTCAATAAGAAAAGATTCAACATTTCAGATTCGTTGAAGTTACCATCTCTTTTCTCTCAGTGTACAGACAGTGGGTATCAGATGATTTAACAAATTTGGAGACGATGAAAGCACCTGTACAGGATTTTTTGGAAAAGCTGTGCGTGAAACTCGATGGACTGGTAACTCATGTATTCATTGCTGAACAGCAATCGAAGCTTTTTCAGACTGGAAGAATCATTTGAAAACCGAAGAATACGGAATTATTATATGCGCTTTTTCCAAAAATTATGTATTCGTGATCCAAGATGCCGTTCAGGGGATACATTGGAATAACGACCAAGTGACATTGCATCCGATTGTTATTTACTACAATGAAAATGGAGACATAAGATACAAGAATTTTGTCGCGATCTCAGAATGCTTGAAGCACAATACAATTGAAGTTTCGTCATGTGCAAACAATAATTTATTTCTCGGACGGAGCCAGTGCTCAATATAAAAACAAAAATAATTTCATAAACCTTTGTCACCACGAAGAAGATTTTGGCGTACTAGCAGAATGGTATTTTTTGAGACGGCACATGGAAAGGGCGCATGTGACGGCATCGGAGGGACACTCAAAAGATTGAAAGGCAGCATGGAACGCCGTCAGGATCTCATCAAAACACCAAGAAAGTTCTTCGACTGGATTGAAAATAATACAAATATCAAACATATCGATATTTGTTATTTCACCAATAAAAATTACTATGAAGAAGATATCATCTTACAAGATCGATTTGAAAGAGCGGAAATTGTGCATGGAATACTTTCTTTACACTTTGTAGAACCTGTATCACAAGAAAAGTTAATAACAAAAAGATTTTCAGTCACTACGGAATTTCTTACAGTTTCTGTAAGCAAATAAAAAAGTTTCATGTAAATTTCTTTAATATTTAACTAGATATGATTAAATCCTTATAACAATCTCCTATCATAATCCACTTCGTGCGTGTATAATATCATGAGCGGCATCAATGGCGCAACGAATTTATTTTTTTTGTATTAGTGTCCATTTGTTCTCCATCTTGAAATTTACATATTTTGTAGGAAATTTAACGAGGAACATGCTCATATTTTTTTCAAAATTTTCCAAGGTGGTAAAATTAGTTAAAAATCGATGTTAAAGTTAAATTTGTTAAACAATCATTGAATTTTCAACTTTCGTAAAATATAGAAAATTTCCAACGAAAGTACAATTCAAGAGCTTTAAAATGAGCTAAAACAGGATTTTGTAACTTCAATAGAACCAGAGATATTCATATTTGAATAGTAGCGTTTGATCAATTTTTTGAAATTTTTAATTGTCCAAAACTTGCAAAATAATTATTATAAAAATCTGATAAAAATTACAAGTAATATTTTAGTAATGTAGAACCCATATAAAACTTTGCAGCTAAATCGGAGACATGAAGCTCAAATTTTACCAAAATTCGTCCCGCTTGACGTGGAATTACTCATGTGTATTATGTAATGCAATAAATGTAATACATACTATATTATAGTCCAGGCGTTTTAAGCACAAAATAAACGTTCAACTTGGTTGACAACTTTGTCAACTTGCCATATTGACAACCAAATTGACCGTGTGTAGCTTAGATTTTCTTCAACCTGGGGTATCAACTTGTCCTTTCAACCTTCAACTAGCCTACACACAGTCTACTTGGTTGTCAACTTGGCAAGTTGACAACTTTAGGTTGTCAACCAAGTTGAACGTTTATTTCGTGCTTTAGACTTTTGCTAGCAAATTCATTCCCTACGAAATAAAATTTTTTATTGTGTTTATTATTTGGACATCTTGAATAATACTTGGTATAGTTACCCCACAGCTGGAGGATTTGAGGAGGAGGATATACAAACCTCGGATTTGTGATTGTAACTCAGTTTTTATAGCCCAAACGGGAATAATACCTTATTATAAAAGTTGTACATCAGTAAATTCGTAAATTCCCTAACTCAAAGTTCTTATACATTTTTTTCGTACGCCTAACCGGTTTGGAGATACGATATAAGTGAAAAATGCATTTCGTTCCGCCAAACCTCTTTCGCGCCATAATTTCGCAATTAATATTATCTTGCTTTCTACACTGTTTAAAAAATCTGAAGTGACAACACATAACTTTCCCATTTATTACTAAATTAATAATAATAATAATAATTAAAATTAAAATACAAAAATAATAATAAAAAACAATAATTTAAAAAAAAATTAAAAAAAAAAAAGAAAAGAAATAATTAAAATTTAATAAATAAAAAAATAATGTATGGATTTCAACCAAAATCTAATCAGCTCTCGAGATTGCTGTTATGAAATTTGAATAAAATCGGTTCACGCGTTTTGAAAAAATCGTGGACGAAAAAATCGCACACACACACACACACCCACCCACATCCGGACATCATTGCAAAATTTGTCTCAAACGATTTGTACAGACTTATATGGAAAAAATGCTAGTTCAAAAATTTTTTTTTACTCGATTACAATAGGGTCATTCCATATCAAGTGGTCCAACCCTATGGTGTGACCATTCTAAAAAAATTGATTTTTTTTGTGTAAACATCCTTACATATTAGTAGTACTAAATGACCATTATTTCGATTTTATTGTTTTTTGTTTTCGTGTGAGAGCCATATTTGCTTTGCAATATGCGGCATATTTCGCAATTTTAAGGGTTTACGGCAACCGAAATATTTCAGCTTTTGTTTGTCCTATCAAGATGAAAAAAAAAGAAATTGTTTAAAAAGAAACAGAATACAATATTCCTTATTACATATTTTTACCTAAAAGTAATCCTAAAGGGTAAAATTGCAGCCTTAATTCTTATCTTAGTTTTATAAAAAAAATGACATTTTTAAAGAGAAGTTTATGCATGAAGGGAGAATATCTCAAAGTTAAATTTTTTTTACAAATAGATGATAAGTAGTTGAAATCACACACCAAATATTAACCCTAAGATTTACTCCCTTTTTCTTCTAAAAATATTCAAAGTTTGAAAATTTTAATCAAACGACGAATTTTGGCACTAAATATCGCTGGTGGGGGACCAGATAAAAATCTGAAATTTCTTGTCATAACAGTACTATCTAATGGCATTACGCAAACTTTTTTTTGAGTTTTAGATTTGACTACAAGCCGAGATACATCAATCACAAAATGTTAAAAAATGTACACGTTTTAGTGAACGTAGAAATTGCATTTTTTTCAAGGGCGGTATTGTTCGGACACAGATGATATGCTGATAGGCATATATATACATATTATGTTCTTCTAGCTCTAGCATAAGGTCTATTGTAATAGCCACATACGAAGGTTGTGTTTTGTACTTAAGGCGTTGAAAGTTTGAAAAATGGAATGTAATGTGGGTGAACTGATTGGCGAAGATTGTCATAAAAGTGTGTATGGTCCAGTGTCACGAGATATCAAATAATCAAGTTTTGCTTGCTTTAAGAACAGATGAAACTGTCGTAAATATTCATATTTTGACCCCAGAAGACATGTTCAACTTTTGCAATGAAAACCTTCCAGGAATTAAATATATTTATGTAAATAGTGAGGAGGTGGTCGCAAACGGAATTAATCTAAAATAGCGTTTTGATAACTGCTTGCCTGTTCCTAAAACTACATAAATATATTCCGATGAACGATATAATGATAAGGTGTTATCACACTTCACTTTCTGAGGTCTTTGAGAAAGTGCAAAAACGAAAAATCAATCAGTTCTTTAACATCACAGCTAGTTGAAAAATACTTTCTTATTTACCGACACATTTTATTAAAAAATACCTACACTTCTTCTTTTATTTATTTCAGTTTTCGTACCTTTTTTATGTATTCTGTTATATAAATTGATTTTATATAGTATAAAATTATTAATTTCTTTGACATTTTATGATAGCTCTATCTCGGCTTGTAGTCAAATCTAAAACTCAAAATTTTTTTTGCGTAATGCCATTATGTAGTACTGTTATGACAAGAAATTTCAGATTTTTATCTGGTCGCCCACCAGCGATATTTAATGCCAAAATTCGCGGTTTAGTTAAAATTTTCAAACTTTGAAAATTTTTAGAAGAAAAAGGGAGTAAATCTTAGGGTTAATATTTGGTGTGTGATTTGAACTACTTATCATCTCTTTGTAAAAAAAAATTTAACTTTGAAATATTCTTCCTTCATGCATAAACTTCTGTTTAAAAATGTTATTTTTTTATAAAACTAGATAAGAATTGAGGCTGCAATTTTACCCTTTAGGATTGTTTTTAGGTAAAAATATGTAATAAGGAATATTGTAGTCTGTTTCTTTTTAAACAATTTCTTTTTTTTTTCATCTTGATAGGACAAATAAAAGCTGAAATATTTCGGTTGCCGTAAACCCTTAAAATTGCAAAATATGCCGCATATTGCAAAGCAAATATGGCTCTCACACGAAAACAAATGACAATAAAATTGAAATAATGGTCATTTAGTACTACTAATATGTTAGGACGTTTACACAAAAAAAATCAATTTTTTTTAGAATGGTCAAACCATAGGGTTGGACCACTTGATATGGAATGACCCAATACTTTCCTTTACTACGTAAATGGGAAAGTAAAAAAGTGTTAATTTAACATAATTATGTCTTAAAAAGTAGTCCATATAGACGACTACATTTTTATGTTATTTTGTCCATATTTTATATGTAATTTATATTTCTAAATGTTATGTTAAAATTTTTACTATTTGGAGTAGAGATTTTATTACAATTATTAATACGAAATACTACTATAGGGACCGAGCGAATACCGTAAAGTGGCGCCTAAGGCGGACACATTTTGTCAAAATGTATAGAGAAACCGAATATATGTTTTAAACCGCTTCGTGATCCAGTCAGACGATGTGGTAGCGCGAATTGTTAGCCAATGATATGAATTTGACCCTACATAATCTAACAAACATAGAGAACGGGGGGGTAACTAATCTTGGCTGATTAGACCCTCGCGGCAAAAGGCATCAATTGGCGGGAATTTTAGCTTCTGTTACAGCGATCTGAGATCAAAAATTTTGGTTTGAGCGTGTTCATAAAACATGTACCTATCTTCTAGGTACAACCAATAAAAAAACAAAAAAGTCAAAAAATCATAAATTGGCTCGCCTTAGAAAATAAAAGCACAATTATTGACCCTTTTTTTCGATAGATTTTTCAAGAGTTTTTCCTTCCTAGAATATTTTAAATTTCTGGCTCCTTAGGCTTTCGAGTCCATTTTGTTGGTTGCCATAAACTTTCATCACTAAAATAAATAATTAGGATGTCTTTAATTGTACCAGTAAATGAGGAAAATATGGAATATACTTACTTGTTTTTCCTGCAAACACTTTTTATCCATTGATCACGTCGCTTTTTTTCGTGTGGTTTTGCGGGAAATCTATAAAATTTTACAGCTCCTTCGGTGTTTAAATACTTATTTGTACACCCAACAACACAGCAATTCACACGAGTACCGATTTTCATTGTTAAAACCACGTGATACTAATAAACAAAATCTAATATGCAATATCACTATTTGAAATGATCACGCCAATTATGCAAATTATCACCACTACTGGCGCTAGTTGCAAATACGCTCGGTCCCTATAACCAATAAAGCAGTTTATCTAAATGTTAAGTTGTTGTAAAGTAAATTTGAAACGGTTAAGCAGTTTTATACTGCAATTAAAGCAATTTTTCTCTTTATATAATTGACAATATTACTTAGTTTTTTTGACAGTTTTCTACATTTCGATGCCGAATTAAGGATGTATAGGAGATACAATCGGAGACAAAGGTAGGATTAATTTGAATGTCACGAATATTGGTCTTAAGTGTGTAGTAAAATACTTTTTAAATATCATAAGCGATAAACAAAGTTATAAAAATGCATGAAGAAAGGTTTTTATCGTTTAAATCGGTTCATTTTCTGAAATTACAAGTATTAAATTTGACATAACAAAATTTTTATTAGTGACTATCCCTGCAATCCAACCTACTATCTAAATAAAAAATGTAATCATTTTTATGAGTAAAAATTGATATTTATTGTTAAAACTATAATAAAAACCGAGATATATACATAATATTTTTAATACCAACAAGTTTTAAATATGTTTAGGGTTCTTTTAACGTCGAAATCTATTTTATTTTTAGCGAATTGAACGTGACAACTTTATATCGGTGGTTCAATTACTAATTAATTTCTCGAGAACGGGGTAGTAAAACGTGATGAAATTTTGCTAAAATCTTCTTCTATTTACAAGCTATAAGTACAGAAAATTTGAAAAAATTCTTATATTTTGATCATATATTTTAAGCTAATATATTATTCAATAAAATGTTTTTCATAAAATGATTTTTACATTATATAATTTTTTTAGGATTTCTTAAGATTTAGCTTTAGATTTTTATTTAGACAAGTATTTTATTGTTTAGCACCTTGTGATTTTCCCTAAAAGCAGACTCTTAAGCAAAACCATAGATGTGATTTTCTTGAATTTTAACAAAAAGTCAACATCAAATTAAAACTGCAAGAACTATTGAACGGTGTAGTGAATCGATTTGAAATTTTTTTTATTACATCGCAAAGTCAATTATGACATGTGTACCAATTTTCATCGATATCTTATATTTTTGAGTTTTATTTTTTGTCTCCTATACATCCTTAACTGCATAGAAATAAATTTTACTCTTTTCAGGGAGGTAATAATTTTTTTTCTTGGTGTCATTTTGTCTTATTAATAATGATGTTTTCTTTACTTTAGTAATATAACTTTGTCTATTTTGGGATTTTTGGACCAGGATAATTAAAACGTTGACAATTTAACTACATTGTTTTAATTATCCTGGTCTAAAAATCCTGAAAAGTTTACATATTTATGATAGAAGATAGACGAAAATAATTTTTCAAGTTTACGATACAAATATAATTAAGAAATTGGTAATTCTAAAATAAAAACATGTTTATATGATTTCAAAATTTTTATTATGATATCGTGGTAAAAATGATATTTTTTTGTACATAATTAATTTATTCATACATGTATCGAGCGTATCCCTAGTTGTTTTACCTCTCTTCGAGCCGTTGCGTTGTTAAAATTCAGAAAATTATTCTGTCATAACCTACGAACACAAAGTTAAAGAAATAAAATAAAATGCATAACTTAATCACATACAATTTGGTACATCTTCTTCAATATCGAAAGTTGGATTTCTTTTTGATTTCTTGCAGAGGAAAGTGTCTAAAAGTTTGTGACCTTTGCATGGAATCATAATTTCAAATCCTTGATCTGCCTAAAAATGCTTTATAAACTTTTAAAAAGATGACAATTTTATTAATGTTACAGAATATTACCAGTCCAAAAGTACCAACAAGTTGATGAAATTCGGTTAAAATATTTCTTCGATTTTTATTCGGCATTTGTAAGTTTCAAACATTTTGGTTTTAATATCTTCGATTCTGAACAATGATTTAGAAAATTCATTGAATTCATTATCTATAATTTCGGAAGTTTCAGTCCCTGCAATCTATGAGGTTTTGGTTATTTTTCTTTTCTTATGCGAGAGGCATTGAATGACGTATACGTGTAGTAATCGGTTTGAAAAAATCCACTACGAGTATCCGGATGATGAAATGCACGCCTGCAATTGCGTTTAGAATTTTATAATTTGATAAAAAATATATAATGAGCATTTTTAAGTTACATCAAAGAGTATGTATATATAGAGGGACAGCCATTAACAAATATTTGTCACAAGTTTTTGTTAATGGCTCTGCTACGCCATCTAGTAGACGGTGTGATCTCTACGTTTTAATTTTTAATTTATGGCTGATCCTTTATATACAGAGGGGTATTTTTACAAAAATAAGTTTTTACATGTTAATTTCCAATGTTCATCTAACTCATTCAGCACTTTGTATATAGAGGACCAAGAATAAAGACGTAGAGATAACCCCCTCCACTAGATGGCGTAGCAGAGTCATCAAGAAATACTTGTGACAAGTATTCCCATAAGAGCTGTCCCTCTATATATACATACTCTTTGGTTACATATTTAAATTTACTTTTCAAGTCGGCGAAGTTGGAAAATGACTCCTCAACAGCTACAGCAAATTTAATCAATTCTTAAATTGGAGAAAGCTTCTTATCCTGATGCTTGCTTATCATAAAAAAGACACAGAAATTGACTAAATTTCGACTGTTGCAATTTTGTGGACTAACAAAACTATAAAATAAAACTGCAACTAACAAGTCGAAACATAAAATGAAAATGAATCAAGTTGAACAACGAAGATACCTAACTCGCAAGTGTGACTTAAAACGATGACAATTTTCATTTTTATTTGGACATTCTCTCTTTAAATGCAGTCAGTTTACTGATATGAGAATGCAAATATGCTAATTGCATATGTAATGACTGAGATATGATGACTGTGATTCCCCAGAACGTGCCGATTTTATAAACATAACTGATGGAATAAATTCCTGAAACCTTACGTATTACTGTGTATTACATAATAGAAAGTCATCTTAACTTTTCAAATTGTTAATGCTTCTATTTTTGTGGACAAGTTTTTGCTTTGTCTAATAATTTAGACAAAAAAGGAAAATTGTCTACTTTTTCATTTAGCATAATTGAGATTATGAGATAAAAGACAAGTCACCTTTTTTTCTCTGTTAAATTAACACTTTTTCGTTTATCTATTCACACTTTCACATTTTAACGAACAGTGTATGTCTCAGAATAAAAATAATTGGTGTTATAGGGCTCGGTAATCTTTATTCTCTACCAGAATGTTTTATACATTTTATTTATATACATTTATTTACAAGGAATAAGTTAAAATATGCATTCATTTCCGTATCACACCTTAGAGCTTAGAGGTAGAATGCTTTACTCGCTCTTTTTACATGATTTCATCGGGGAGGCCAAATCCAAACCCGCAATCTTAAATTAGTCAAGATTTCAGACTTTCGATATGTGAAACGTTATATCGTCCAATGAGAAATCGGTGCTTTTTCTTTCTTTTACTTTCATTTCGATAAGATTCGACATCGTCAATTTTGTCATTATGTACAATACAGTAGAACCTCGATTATCCGGGTCGACTGGGACCGTGCTCATCAGCACGGATAATTAAAAAACACGGATAATAATAATAAATATATTGCCGTTATTCGTTAATATTACAAAATATACTTATTATATAGTAGATTATACACAAGAAACATATTAATTAAAAAGTTCCATTTAAAAAAATCAGATAATTATTTTGTTTGTTTTTTGACTTTTATTTAAATTAAGTAATGTAGGTAAGCAGTACCTAAATTTAGACGAATTGACACTTGAAGTACCTACATTTGAACAAGTCATTTGTACAAAACAATAAATTCCGGGAAATTTCATATTATGTATAATACAAAAAGATGCACTAAAACCTCCGCACGGATAATCCGCGCACGGTAATCGAAGTACAGTAGAATCGCGTTAATGTGAACACGCGCAAATATGAACTATTCAATAATGTGAACAGCAAATTGTGTCATTGGCTATTCTGTAGTGTGAATTACAAAAACTTCTATAATGTGAACAGTATTAATTTACTTGATGAACGTGCATAAAACTGTATAAACAAGCAAAAAACGTTTATGCACACTTTGTAAAACTATATTATTTTCATTTGTGTGAAATCAGCTTCAGTTGTGTAATAGAAGTGAGTCTTTGTGGATGTGAATTAATAGCGTTTCAAAATATGCAGGGAAAAGCTGTTTTAGCACACTTAACCTCCAAAAAAGTTCAAACACGTCGTATTACTTCATATTTTAATCAAGTGTAATATCGACTGTAACAATAATAAAGAAAGTTGTATTATTTAACGATTTTTTTTTATATTATTCAGGTTATTATGAATACCTTCAATAGTGTGAACATTTCGCTTATATGAACTAGCTCGAATTTTTCGTGTTCACAGAATCGCGAGTCTACTGTATAACGCGCGCACGGATAATCGGGGTTCTACTGTACCTACTTTTATAATAGGTGTTGTTCCCGTTTACGCCATAAAAACTGAGTTAATTGCAAATCCACGGTTTTCGGAACCTTCCGACGAGATTTTCACGAAATCCAGGTGTATAACTAACTACTAAGTTTTATTCAAGACGTCCAAATAAATAAAATAAAAAAAAGTTTTTCGTATTAGGGCACGAATTTAGCACAGATATCAATTTTATATCTAATTCACCTGGATTAATAAGTACTACAATAACTGCGACGTGCCGAACCAACTTTTATATTAGCTTTTGACTGGACTAGTAGTCCAGTCAAATTAGGATTTCACCTGAAAATAATTCCCGGGAGCGATTTATTTATTCTTAAACTCAAAGAAGGTTGTTTGGTTGTGTAAATCTCAATTTTCGGAAAAATCCCCCCATTGCGTTTGCCGCCATCTTGATTTAAAGGGTGTCTTCTTGTTTTTCAAATAAATCGCTTTATATGGGAAATATAATTTCACACAAGTTTGGTTCATATAACTTTTACCATAGGATCGATATTTGTAAAGTTAGACTGCAAATTAGGGTGAAAAACATATTTTCTCAATTTATCTCGTTTATTATCATGTTTATCGTAAAAATGATAAGAAGTAATTAGATAGGGAATTTTATTTCCTTCAATTTTGAAAATTAGCATTTTTGCTCTAGAATCAATATTTACATACTGAATTCAGGGGTAGATTTTTGTTTATTTTCCGTTATCTCGTTTATTATCATGTTTATCGTAAAAATGATAAGAAGTAATTAGATAAGAAATTTTATTACTTTATAAAACAGGCATATCTATTACCGCTCACTTAGAAGAAAATTTCAATTTTGTAGAATGTTTACCACGGCAATAATGGCAATAATCAGGAAATAAATGGAATTAAAAGTAATTAAGATAATATTAGTAATATTGTATTTTATTGCCGATAATTTGCAATATTGTATAAATTTTTGCCTAGTGAGAGACCCCTTGCATAAACCCTTATAATTGCAAAAATTGTCGCACATTATAATACAAATGCGACCCCCATACGAAAATCAAAAGCAATAAAATTGAAAAACTGGTAATTTAGTGCTACAATTTTCAAAAATTGCTTTCGACGCCTTTTTTTTATAAAATAATGGCAAAAGCTCAGCTACTATCAATCGATACCTAGACTTTACGATAAAAAAAATACACACTTCTTTTAATAAAATCAAGTTTTTATTCCCACAAAAGTAAGAAAGATACAATACAACCAAATTAATTTCAATTAAATAAAAGAAGGCAATAAATCTCTGAAGAAACATTAGGTATCAAAATTAGTTATAATCAAGCATCAACTTCTTCGAGTAAGTTTTTAAAATTTGTTTCAGTTTGTGTTTCCATATTTGCCATATCTCGGCAAGTTAAATATATTGGCATCTTATTAAGCGACACAGTCGTTTGACTTTCTACAGATCGAGCTACATCCTCAAAAACTGTTTGTGTATCTATAGTGTTAGATAATAAATCACTTTCCAGCTCCATAATATCATTTTTCAAGGTAAAAGAATCTTCACAAGTCTGGGTATGTATACTTGAGTCTTCGTAAGTTAAAAAATCACTTTCTAACATAAAATCTGTTTGAGTTTCGATATTACAATTAAAAAAGGTAGATGAATCAAAAATTGACATGTCATTAAAACATGTTTGTGAACTAGAATGGTTCAATTCAAAATTTAAGTCGGAAGTATCTGTATAAATAGAGTCATGAGTAGCAGTTGATGTAGAATACAAAATTTCATTTCTTAATATGTTAGTTTGAGTACTCGACGAACTCCTTTCAATTATGGGTTCCGATTCCAGCAATTCTAAAGATGTATTACAAGACTTGGTACGAGAACTAATTAGTTGTGTCTGGGTATTTATGTCTTTAAAATTAATGGCGCTATTAGGTAAAGCGTTAACCTCGTTTAAGCTAACATCAGAAATTATTAATTTTGGTTTCTTAATAGTTGAAGGCTTGGCGATAGTTTGCGTTGCAACAGGTAGAAAATTCTTTTTTAAAAATAAAGTTTGTGACTGTTTAGAATTAATGTAGTTAAGTTTCTTATCGACTTGGGTATATTTAGATTTTAAATTTGGTAGCTCGTGGTTATCCGTTTGACTACTTTTATCGGTTGGCTTTGCACACACGGTACCAACAAACGGCACCACATTTATTAATTGAAAACTAGTACAAGTCTTGGGTAAAATAAAGGTTTTGTTCCGAGGAATATTTATATCTGATCCACTAATGCATTTATACATTTTAAATCCAATTTGATTCCAATTATGACTGTAACAATTTTTCTCTAAAACTTTGTGACTTTTACGCCGAGCATGCGTCAATAAAGTTTCGTAACAAGAATATGACAATTTACAATCACAACAATTAAAATTTACTCCACAGTATTCTTTATGCCTACTTTTGAATTTTAACGTAGCAAATCCTTTACCGCAAATTTCACATAAGAATTCTTTATCGGCATGAACTTTAAGAAAGTGTTGTTTAAGTAGTTTCAAGGTTTTAAAACACTTTATGCTGTTATAAATGCAGTTCGTTTTAGGACAGTAGAACTCCTTCACTTTGGAATCAAATTTCAAGTGCATTTTATGTGTTTTAAGAAGATGCAAATTCAGATTTGACTGCGACGTAAAAATACTAGTACATCCATCTTCTGTGCAAGGCAAACAAGAATTTATAGTATTTAATTCGTCACAAGTTGGATAAACTTTCATAGTTTCCATACTAAAAATAAAATTAAATATATTATAACCCTTTATTACATACTCGGTATTTACGCAGTCCTAACCTACCTTAAGATGATTCCGAAAATTGTAAAATTATTAATTTACCTCAACACAAAATTTAAATGTTTTAAAACAAGGTTAAATTGTTTAAATAATAAAACAAAATTGAAAATAGGTCACTAAACGGCAGCCCTAACATTTTGGTGCATTTGAACGAATTGAACTGTTGTTCACAGAACTACCAAATACTAGAACTACAGAACATATTATTTACAATAGAAGGGAAACTCTCGTGTTAAAATTGAAAATCAGTTTTCAGCGCCGCAACACCGCCTGGTCGCCAAGTAAAATAGTTAAGAAACCAATAATAGATGGCGGTGAATATTAAAAGAAATTGAAGTTAATGAGAAGTTCTGGAAAATTTTTACAGTACATTATCTGCGTAATAATAAAAATTCCGGCAAAGTTTGTACCTAATCTTGTTCTTAGTTATCGAGATAAAAAAATTGTCAAAGTTACATTGCGTAATTGCGTTGACATAAATAATTTAAAGTTCATTATTTCAACAATTAGAAATGTCAGCTTGACCAAAAATCGCCAAAATATTTATCAAAGTCATATAAATAAGTATACCAAGCCTTTTTGGCTTTTATAGTTTATTATTGTTATATTTCATAGATTTTATATTTTTTCATAGTGTTCAAAATTTGTCGTTTACCTAATATAATTCTTGCGCCATGTTTTTGCCCGTTAACGCCATGAATCAAACAATGAACATCCTGGTTGTTTGTGTAAGATTTACTTACCTATTTTGGACGACGGAGTGAATAAAGTCCTCCGAAACGTCGACCTGACAACTTGATTAGTTTAATTGCGTTCCAAATAACCTGATATCTTTTTACATAACTAATGATAAATTACATTGGTCAATAACTAAGTTTGAAATTTTGAATTTGCAAACTCGAAAACGGCGGTAGATATTGAAAAACCAAACAAAAAATTTACCCCCTTGGCAATAACTCCCTCAGCGATTTGTCGTAGGAAGCAATATGCAAAATTTCATATCAATAGCGCGCAGTGTTGCGCGCAAAAAAAAGTAGTTTTACTCCCGCAAAAATGGGAAATCGCGAATTTCGCGATTTACTATATATTGTCATGTTCCAAAATCTTTCATTGGAATTTTTGTAGTTAATTTAAAAGTTTGGTTTCTTTTCTTGTAAAAATTTTATTTGTATTTTAAATTTGCAATATTTGAAAATTTTTCGTTTTGCCGCACTTTTGTGAGCGCTGGCGCCGACTAGCGGTATAAACGAGGGTTTTTGCCGAGAATGGCCGCCGAAGCGGTTGAGACGAAGTTTGTCTCCTGGTTTTGTTTGAAATTTTGATTGCGTATTTGTATTTGCGAATAAATTTATTTGAGTTTGGGTGAGTGATTTTTATTTTAAATTTTGAGAGTTGGTCCATATTTGAAATTGGATATTTTTAATGAGATTGGAAGTGGGATTGTATTTTTGTATGGAAGAGATTTGAATTGCTTATAATATTAATTGGGGACTGATTGTGAAGATAAAATTTAGATATAGAAGAATTAATTGCATTGAATGAAAAATTATAATATTATTGCAAATTAAGTTGGAAAGCAAAGTGGAATTTGTATTAGCGGCGGGCACATGCGGTGATAAATCGTACGCTCCTTTATCATTCCATTTTTACATTAAAATTTTATTGAACATTAAAAATTATTTTAAAATTCAAATTGAAGAGTCTCATCGCTCAATAGTGCGGTAATTTGGTTGGGGTTCCAGTACATTTTTTTTTAAATATTTACACACCCCCAAGATTACACGACAATATATATATTGTCGTGTTTTTTTTATTGTTTCTCAAAATTTTAAATAAATTTTAATTAAAGATTAAACAAATTATTCTTCTTAAAAAAAAAACCTTTGACCTTTCTTCTTATCCGCAATTTGATAAATCCGCGTACGCTTATCTCTTATCGTCCACCATTAGCACTTGAATATTTTAAAGGTCCTACCTTATTGTTTAAATTTTTACTTTTTCGCCAGAACCATTCAACCACTCCCAACACAAATTAAACAACCCTTTGTTTGAAATTTCTGTTTATTTTTTCTCTAATATCCACTAATTTTAATTACTGTTTACAAAACTCACATATCTTCCGCCATCTTTCAACCTCACTTAAAACCAAAAAATCTCATTCTTCCCCTCCCCGTTTTCTAATTCCACCAGTCCCAACATAAATTTTGCGGCAAAATTCAATTCAAAAATAAAATATGCAATAATATCTTTTTTTAAATTTTAAAATTTTATAAATAATTTCATCTTAATTAAACTATTTACCTCAACCAATTTATAACATGACAATATCTATATCTATCTAGTGACTGTACGATATACATTAAAGTGTTTGCGTTCATTGTTACCCAAATTTATTGTAATCTGTCAAATTAACTTGTTGGCAATTATTGGTTTTCAAACAAAAACAATTGCAATAAAATTCAATCAAGGCAACTAAAATTACTTTTAAAATCTCTTTTTTGCATTTTATTAGTGAGTTTTTACCAGTAATTAAAAAACAAATTATCAATTGTTAGGTATCTTTAGAAGCGGATTAAAAATCTCTTTAAATTGATACAATTTTCATTCTTATCCGTTGTGATGGGAAGCAGGAATTAAAGAAAATTCAATTTCCTATGTTAATTGCCTATGTTCAGATGGTCGACCGGTCACCCGGTATACTGTCGTATACAGGGTGACCCAGACCACCCGTATCAGTACTTTTTTTTCAAAAACGGTAAGTCGTAGAGAGTTGGGCTAAAAAAATTTATTACAAAAGCTCTTATGACGAATCTAATGGTGATATTATTATTTCCGGGAAAAGTCGGCATCCAGAGTAGTTTGCTTCAGAAATCCAGAATTTTAAATGGCACCATATGTCGAAAGTGGTATCGTTGGACAGCTCTTTAAAAAATAAGCAAGTTTTGTAGGAAAATTTTTTTTATTACTCCCACCCCTTTTAGGTTATATTCACTTACAATTATTAAATTTCAATTTCTTATAACGAACTTAACTTTAAAAGTCAGCACTTGAAATCCAGCTACCGCGTTAGAGCAATGTCACAAGTGTTCAAAATGTCTTCCATTTACTTCTAAACACTGTTGAGCTCTTTTGGTTATACTATCAGTCGCTCTAAGTACTTCTTCAGTGTTTAATGATCGACAGGCATTGCAAATTCTGAGCTTCATATCATCTCTCGTTGTCGGTTTTTCTGTATGAACAATATCTTTGATCCGACCCCAAAGAAAAAAATCCAGGGGAGTACAATCTGGCGACCTTGGAGGCTACGCCACTGTGCTTCCCCTGCCAATCCATCTATTAGGAAATATTTGGTTTATTGCATTCCTAGCAACCAATGAAAAATGATCTGGGCAGCCGTCTTGCTGAAACCACATTATTGCTCGCATTTTCAGAGAAACATTTTCCAATAAATCGATCAGATCATTATTTAAAAACTCGGCATATCGTATCCCATTAAGATTTTCTTCAAAAAGATAAGGACCTATAATTTTTCCTTCAAGCACACCACACCACGTGTTAACGCTCCAAAGATGTTGGTTTTCAATAGTTCGCAGCCAATGGGGATTTGTTTTCGACCAGTAATGCGCATTGTGAATATTGACTTCACCAGTGCTTTTAAAAGTAGCCTCGTCAGTCCATAAAACCGTCCCAGGAAAATGGGGACCTTTGTTAATTAACCAATTACAAAAAAATACTCTACTTTGAAAATCACTCTCATTTAATTCTTGATGCATATGTATGTGGTATGGATGAAAATTATGATCCTTAAAGACTCTGTATACTGAGGATTGGCTAACTCCAGAATCACTTTCAAGTCTTCTGGTTTGAAATATTCGGATCAACAATTACTGCAGCAAGAATATCAGTTGCTCTTTCATCACGTACATGTCGTATAATCCGATTACCGCGATTGTGTGTTGGTTGCACCTGGCCTCTGGTACAAATACATGCTGCCAATCTCCGAAAAACATTGAAAGATTGACGGGCACGTTGAGGATATCTTTCAGCATAAACACGCTCAGAAGCTCTGAAATTTTGTCCACATTCTCCCAAAATCATTAACATATCGAAGGCCACTAAATTCGAAAACGGCATATTTTCACTAATTAAACTAATTAATAATATACATTTTAACTTCAAAACAAACACTTAATATTAATAATAAACAATAAATAATGATTAGTTTGAACAATGGCAACGGATAATTTTACGACAGAGGGATAAAACAATTGCAATTATTAATTATTGTCTAACCCGATAGCTAGATTTTGAATGCCAATTTTTAAAATAAAGTCAAAATGATCAAAATAATAACTTAAGTCGAATATAACTTAAAAGGGGTGGGAGTATATAAAAAAAATTTTCCTACAAAACTTGCTTATTTTTTAAGGAGCTTTCCAACGATACTACTTTCGACATATGGTGTCATTTAAAATTCTGGATTTTTGGACTTTCTGGAACAAACTACTATGGATGCCGACTTTTCCCGGAAATAATAATATCACCATTAGATTCGTCATTAGGGCTTTTGTAATAAATTTTTTTAGCCCAACTCTCTACGACTTTCCGTTTTTGAAAAAAAGTACTGATACGGGTGGTCTGGGTCACCCTATATAATACCGGATATATAGGGTGTTGAATGAGTTAGCGGAACATAGAAAAATTATTATGTAAAAACTTATTTATACAAATTCCTGCTCCCTAATTATTTTAGAGAAAAAATGAAAGACTCAAAAATAATGCAGAAATATAAACTTAAAGCAAAGAGTATGTATATATAGAGGGACAGCTCTTATGGGTATACTTGTCACAGGTAATTTTCGATTTTTCGTCGATTTGTAACGACCTCAGCGGCCAATATTAGCATTATATAAAGTGTAAGGATCGGGATATATAGATTACTATTCTATCATTACAGGTTACTGCAAACTATAATGCCTACACCAACTGTACCTTTTGGTACCTGGACCTATGCCTGGACCTTACACCTTACCTGACCATACCTAGAAGGTTGTCTTTGTTTGTAACGATTATGATAATCTGCTCAGTAAAGAATTACATTTTTCCACGACTTTTTGAAAGTGAAACTTATATATTAAAAACACACAATTTCAAATTTTATAGTTTTCTTACAAATATTTATTTATTTTATATTTATTTTAAATAATCAGGTCCATCAATAAATTTAGGTATATGGATTAAAAAGTATAAATAAGCATTGAGATTGTTCTTGTTCTTGACATTGTATTATGCATTATTATTCATGCTTTAAAATTCTTTTCTTGTGTACCACTTTTTGCTTTTCTGTTTTGCTTCCATTATTTATTAATTTATTACAATTATATAACTTTGTAATTAATAGCTTATTTATCAAAAACATTCTATGTTCACCGCAATTAGTATTATTTAAGAAATTATTTATGGTTTCGTTTTTTCGCAATTCTACCAAAATGGAATGTTTTATATTTATTGCATGTGGAGCCACAGATACAAAGTTTTCATATATTTCTAAAGTGGATTTTACAATTTGAAATAGTGTCTCTGTGGGTCGATTTAAATACTTGATTTCTTCCTTATTTCCCGAATAATCTCTATTTAAAATCAATAATTCATTATCGTCCACTAATTTTTCTTGGTCGTTTTTAATGAATTCCTTTGTACATCCTTCACATTGAAATTTTTTCAATGTGCGTTGCGCAACATATCCAGCAAAATAGTTAACTGAACACGTTTCTAAAGTGGTAGTACTATCATCGGTACTATTGATTGATGGTGCTGGTGGTGAAGAAGAAGAGAGGTTGAATTCCGTCAATCTCGTGTCGTTTTCATTCATTTCATCTAATGGTGTACTACTGTCATGAATTAAAGATGTTTCAAAAATATATACATCGTCATCGTTTTCACAATTTGCCTTCTCGGTTGACATTTCTAAAGACGATTGCATAATTGATTGAAGAGCAAATCGAAAATTATTTAACGAGGGGTTGTAATCGAAACCCCTTTTTTGACGAATTTTTGCAAACAAATTTTCAAGGGGGTCTTGATTTAATCTGTTAGTTAGCAAAAACATTTTGGAAGCTTTAACTTCGTCCCACAAAATGAGAGTTCCATTTATAGTTTGAATTAACCCTTCAAAGCAATACGGCTGATTTTTTTCAATTTTCCAACTTTCTATAAATGCAATTGCTTGTCGCAGATTATTTTCTACCATGGGAACTTCCACAGATAATGCACATTGATTCGGATTCGGATGGTATTTGGATTTTGAATTCAAGTTGTCAAACATATCGTTCATTTTTAGTAAAAATTCGGCCGTGTAGCGAGCTTCATTCGGTAACTGCTTCGTACCAATGCAAGTTAAAATTGCCGAACTACATGATCGACTAAAAATTTGAGCTGCCAATGCCACATTCATTTTTTGAAAATTATTCGGATTTATATGTTTATCTTTGATCTTGTTTAGAGCTGTAGATAATCGACCCATTGCGTTAATTTTGAACACATCTTGAATATATTTCCAAGAAACAGTTTTACCGTCTACAAGTATATCCTTACGTAACAAATTATTTCTAACACTTTTTAGTAGGTGAGGAGAATCAAAAAGAGCAATAATTTTTTTTTCTTTATAGATGAAATGAGGATTAGAAGATGTCACATTTAATTTTGTGTATAATAACCTATTGTTTGATCCTTGATCACAAACAGTCGCTTTTATATTCAATCCAATTTCGAATAAAATATCTAGCGTTTCTAATAAAAGTTTTGATAAATTTTCACCGTGAATACTAGTCGAAGAAACAAAGTAAGCTACTGGCATTTTCCAATTTACAAAAAGGCCGCGCACCATAGATAAAGGAATATATAGTAGTACTATATATTCCTTTATCTATGCCGCGCACCATAAACGTTAAAACAGTTTTACCCAAATTCTTTGTCCTACCAATGTTTTCACCCAAATCTTCATAACCTTCTATCAAGTCTAAATCTGAAGCATACGTTATATAACTTTTTATAGACATTTCATCAAACAACAACACGCATTGCTTTTCGCGATCTTCCATGTGTTCGACTTTTGATTTCAAACTTGTTAAGAAATCATTATCGAAACCAGTCTTCAATTTTGCCACTCCTAACCACTCTCGAACAGTTGAAATCCCCGGTAATTTGAATTCCAATTTTTTTCTTAAATACGTATAGCACGCCGGCGATTTAAAAAAAATCTTCATCGCCATTTTTCTCTCATCTACAGTCCACTGCTTCACACGTTTCGTTTTATTCAACTGCATGTTCACGAAAGTTTTCACGGTTGTTGGTAAAGGTGACAATACATCTTTAACAACATCTCTTTCTGCGTACGTTCGTAATCTTTTCTGAAGTCGTTTATTAGATTGTTTGCACGCAGTCAATTGTTTTGTTTTTATTTTTAATTGTTTTGTTTTTATTTCTAATTGGTTTTTTAAGTTTAATATTTCATCGGGTGTATCAATACTTTCATTTCTTACAGGAAAATCGAGAATATTTAAAAATGGATATTCATCTGATATAGTTTCTACGGTTGTAACAGGTTTTGTACTAATATTATTAGTATTATTACCTGAAAAAAACTCAAGAAGTTTTTGCGTTTTATCGCGATGAGAATATGTACGCGAAACTGGGGTTACTTGAAGATTTTCTTCGGTATCATCATCCCACAGCGTTTCCGAATAAGTTCTTTTTCTTAAATTGTCAATGGAACAAATATCATCTTGAACATCTTGAACGCTTTGAATGACATTGCTTCTAGCGATCATCTCTGTTCCAGCATTATATTGACGAGGAATAGCTGATGGTATTAGCTTGTGATGTGTTTGATTCACAAAACAGTTTTCTGCGAAATGATTTTCGCACAATTTCATGTATTTCAATTGATCGTCTGAAAACTCCAAAAGCTTTATGTTTCCTGACGCAGCAATCCATTGTTTGCATCTCTCCTCATCATTCACAGGAAATTTGTAAAATTTTCTATTAGATTTACGCATAATAATATTGCAGTCAGCATAATTACATTTTGTGTACGACATGATGGAATCTGATTATTACTCTGTAATTGTTATATTGTAAACCAGAACATAACATACATTAATATACTACCAAAAATAATTGCTTTAATTACCAACCATCATGTATTTAAATTGTTAAATATTTATTATTTTTACAACATGTCAGTGGCGTATTCAGAAATTATGTGTAGGGGGGGGGGGCTGGAATCAAAAAGTAAAATCACAACATTTAAAACTCTAGCAAAGCGACAAAGATAATTTGTCATAAAAATTGTTTTTTTTTGCTATTTTGGTATTTTTATGACAAAAGAAATCAAGATTTGAAAATCGTTCAGTACTTTTAAATATTCAAATAACAAATAATTGTATGATTAGCTATAGAGGGGGCTCGGGCCCTCCGCGTAAATACGCCACTGCAACATGTTATCAACAATGATAACATCGTAAGGCAACCATCGATAGTTTCGACGTATCGATACGTCTGACATCGATGACAAAACATCGACCGATTTCTTTTAAAAATTATGTTCACCACGAGGTTTGAAATTTAAATAAGTTTAAATTATTATTTACTGTTAGCACCGTTCACCTATTACAATAATCTCATTGTATTGTCCAGTAGGTACACACTTAACAAATTCTTATCTTTTTTCTATACTTACTTTAGTGCCAGCAATTTTAGTTAATCTTTTCAGGGTCTAATCCTACCTAGTCCCGTACCTGGGTTCTTTCCCACATAGCTTCATTTTTAATAGGAATCAATTAATTCAATAATGTTATTTCCTATGTCACCCGTGATTATTCAATGATGTATTATTATTGAAATGCTGCATAAATTGAATCTTATAATTAGAGAACGGATTTTAGTCTATTATGCCTATCTTTAATATTAAATGTGATGTGAAATTTTCTTAAAATGTTACGATTTATGAACGCTAAGTTTTTTAATAACGACAATAAAAAATATACCTAGTCGATCATAAAGTTTCAATGTATTTTAACTGTGGTCAGCTATGCTATGCTATGTTGTGTCACGTTAATTGGCTGAGAACGCTACTTTAGTTGCTAACATTTTCTTTGCTAGGTATTCAATGCAAAAATGTTCTCGGACGATAGATGGCTTTACTAATGTTTCAATATAAAAATGTTTTCGGACGATAGATGGCTTTACTAACTTTTTTATTTAGCAGCTATTGTTCCCGGGCGATAGATGGCTTTGCTACGCCCTCTGGTGGACGGTGGGATCTCTACATTTCAATTTTTAATGCATGACTGGTCCTCTATATATACATACTCTTTGCTTAAAGGTAACTTTAAAAGTAGGAAAAAATATCGTACGTAATACCTGAACGGTACCTAACAACATCATATATTGATATATTTATGATTGCCGCCAAATAACTGTCGGCCAAAAACTGGTGTACCAAATAATCTGTCGGCCAAGAACTGGTCGGCCAAAGGTGTGTCGGTCAAAAATATTCGGCTAGATACCGAAGTGGATTTTCTCAGTGATTTTCCATAAGGACTTCTTCTAGTACATGTTTAATAGTATAAAAATTGTTAATTATTTGACATTTTGTTGCAGTGGCGGATCCAGGGGAGAGCGATGGCGCCGATTGGTCCTCCCTTAAAGCTTAAAACACATTAATTCTTACAGGAAATAATTTCAATTTATTATAAAAAACAAAATCTTTTATTTTTGTTATTACCTACTACTATTTTTTATGTTTATTTGTCTAAATTTGATACTGTTTTGAGATTGCAATATCTCGGCTTATGTAGACAAATCTGAAATTCAAAATGTTTTTTTATGTAGTATATTATACATAGCAGTGACGGCGCCAGGGTGGGCACTCACTCTGGTGATTGGAGTGCCCATCCAAGTGCCCACCTAAATATTTTAGGTGCTTCTTTCAATAATGTATTTTTTTGAGTTTATTTGTTTATTTATAAATTTTGTGTGCTTCTGCCCACCCCAAATGTATTGAGCCCAATTTGTGCTCATCTATTTAAAAATGCTGGCGCCGTCGCTGATACATAGCCGGTATGCTGTAGATATTATGTAAATGCATTAATGTATAATATAATATGCATGTCCGTTTCATCGGTACCTATCGGCAAGCTCTATTGAATTGACAAACGTATAGGTGTATATAATACGGTTTCCTTTTTGTTTCTTTTGTAACTAGTAACTACAGCTGTCTCTATTATTGGTTAAGTTTTGGTTATCAAAAGTTTTTATTATAAAACTAAGTAACATTATTTGTTAACATCGTAACATCACAAAAAGCAAAACAATTATTTTGATAAGTCAAATACTTCTCACCCCTTTAAAGCAATGACCCGAAACCCCGTATATTATTATTATATTTATTTTAAATCTCACATTAATACATTGTGGAGTGAATATTGAATGGGGGATTTGGTTCCAACCATTCTATATTTTTACATATGTGTTGAATAATATTCTTTTTAACAATTATTTTTAAATACATAAATATAGTAAATTGATTTTGAAATAATTGCATAGGTATTTTATAAGTCTCATTTGTTTTTAATGTTATGTGGCATTTAAAAATTTTCTAACTATGTGGCACGTTTCCAAAATGATTGCTTTTTGCATTTCAGGGAATAATTTTGAAGAAAGGCCCAAATGGGACAGGTGGGTTTTAAATTTGCAAGATACCACACCAGTAGCTGATATTACTATAGGTATTATAGAGATTTTTGTTAGACTCCATACACTCATCATTTCCATCGCTAATGCCTCGTACTTGCGAATTTTTTCTTTTTCTGTATTTAAAACATTTTTTGACAGAGGCACATCGACGTCAATGCTGACTGCATTTCGGTCTCGTCGGCTTATTAAAACAATGTCAGGTTGTGACTAATTTCTCTGTCTCTCAATATTAACCTGTCCCAGTATGGAAGGGAAGATTCGTTTTCAAGGACAAGTTCAGGAATGTAGTCATAATATGGCCTAAAATTGTCTAACAAGCCAACTTTCTTTGCAATTTGCTGGTGTAGGTAATATCTTGCAAATTTGGTTATGTCTACGGAGATAATCAATAGGAGCTAGGTCAGTGACGGCGCCAGGGTGGGTCAACCACCCTGTTGATTGGAGTGCCCACCCAAGTGCTCACCTAAATTTTTTAGGTGCTTATTTCAATAATGTATTTTTTTGAGTTTATTTATAAATTTTGTGTGCTCTTGCCCACCCCAAATATATTGGGTTCAATTTGTGCCCACCCATTTCAAAAATGCTGGCGCCGTTGCTGAGCTAGGTACGAGCAACCGGCTATTATGTGTTCTATGGTTTCATTGAAGACGTTACACTTTAGGCAGTGATCTGCAACCTCTAGATTCATTATGTGTTTCTTGTAGTTATTCGTTGCAATAACTCCGTCCTGAATAGCACTCATGAATCCTTCGGTTTCTAAATGTAACAATTCTCTCCGAAGCCATTCTATTGACATTTCCTTATCAATTCCATTGGAATCCAAAATTGTCGGATGTTTGCCACGCAGCACCTTATTTTTCCAATTTATGTTCAAATCGCTTTTGACTGCTGAATTAAAGGAGTGTTTAACGAGTAAAAATAATCACGTAATAATTTAGTTAAAGATTTGCATAAGTTAAATAAATTTGTAAGACCTCGGCCCTCCTTTCTTTCTTTTTATATATAATCTTTCAACTGCTGACTTTGGATGAAAGTATCTATATTTGTACAACATTTTCCTTGTTAAAGTGTCCATGGCATTGAGGTCTGTATCCGACCATTTTAAAACTCCAAAGGAATACGATAAGACAGGAACCGCCCACGAATTTATAGCTGATATCATATTTCGAGAGTTTAATTTTGATTTGAGAAAAATTTTTATTTTTTTTATATATTTTTGTTTAAATTGGTTTTTAAACAAAGTGTGATCTAAAACAAAATTTTGTTGCATTCCTAAATATTTATAAAATTTATTTGCTAGTAATAATTGAGGAATTTCATCAATTACTACAATATTTGCAATGGGATTAGGTACCCTTTATGACGTCAATTTTTGCACATTTTTCAAACTCAAATTCCATGCAAATCTCTTTACTAAAGAATTTAGTAACTTCTGAACTTCTATTAAGTTTTGAAGTTAATCTTTACTTCTGGAATATAATTTCAAATTGTCCATGTAAAGTAAAGTGAGTTATTTTGTCATTTTGAAAATTGAGTTTAAAACCTGCCTCGGAATCATTTAATAATGCCGACAGTGGATTCATGGCTAAACAAAACCATAATGGACTTAATGAATCGCCTTGAAAAGTTCCACGTTTAATTTTGATTGAATCCAAACTAGTTCTATATCATCATATCATACATAATTAGAGTATTCCATTTTGACATCATTGCAGATAATACTTGAATAATTTTTGAGTCAATTTTGTAGATCTTTAAGATATCACGAAGCCAATCATGGGGAACGGAATAATAAGCTTTTTTATAGTCTATGTAACACATGTGTAAGTTTCTTTTATTTTGTTTTGCTAATTTTGTAATGATTGTATCAATCATTATTATTATTATTATTATTTATTTTTTCCTCAAACTACATTTGCATTATTTTTGAACACGTTCGGCGAGAACCACAAGCAGAGCGAGTTCATTACATTGTTTCATTGTTATTAATTATTATTATTATTATACACATTGAAGAGTATTTTATTATTATTACTGTCGCCGTCTGTGTGCTACACTTTAGATCATAATATATAATATGATCTAAGGTGCTACATCAGATTAGTATGTTTCAATCACTGTGAAACATCTTGTATAATTGGCTAAAATTTCAATTTGACCAATAGAGTGCGCACTTGAGAATAAATTGAAATATTTACCATCGTAGGTATATGTACAAACGCGAAATGCTACCAATTTCTGGTTAGGAAGATGTCAAAACTGATAACATAAAAATTTATAAATAAATAGTGTTTTTTATGGACCTAAATTTTTCTAAATTATGACTGAAGAGAACAACTCAACTCCCGAGAAATTTATAAAAGGAAGAGAAAATTTAAATAACAACGATAAGCTGGACTCTGATGATTCATGCAAATTAGATTTAGGTGTAGATCTTTCAAGAAATCTTGATAGAAGCATGAATTTCGAAGATGTTGCTGCAGGTAATCTTAATATTTTAATCTAGAATAACTTTTTATCATAATGAGAGTATTCGTACCATTTAGGTTGTAATGTGAACGAGACTATGAAGAAGGAAGATAATCCATTTTCTTTCAAACATTTTTTATATAACGATATACCAGTTTATCATACACAAGGTGCACGTCCAAAAGTATATTGTGATGGTCGTCCTATATCATCAATATCGGATCTCGATCTTCATAATTCTCCTCATATGAAGCAAACCAGAATGGTTCCAGAATTTTCATCTGCTCTGCCAGATTTTGTGCAAGATCATTTAGTAGTTGAACAATGTTATTTAAATAGTGAAGATGTTTCTCACAATTTTAATTTTGACATACCTAATTTACCAGATTTTACTCCAAATACTAGAAGCAACACAACGTATGATAGTCAAAAGGAAGATTCTGTTTCTAGTGTTATAAGAGCAAATGAAGCAAGTGCAAACAATTTATCAATGACTTTAAATTTATCTACAAAACCATTAGTCGAATTTCCATTAGATTTACCAATCGATTCACATTCTATGGAAAGTCGAAGTTGTTCCTCTTCAGTTGACGTAAGTATGTTTTATACTCTTAACAAGCATAAAAATTTATTAACTATTAGTGTGAACGGGCTCGATTATTCTTATCAATAATATAATAGTCCTACTTATGCCATAACCACGAATGTGCAAATATGAAATGTAAAAAATATAAATGTTACATTTTTTGAGTTGCCAGAACCAGGAATGTTTAGCTATGTCTTAAACGAGAGTTTTGCAAGTTTTTTTCAAAATTCTTCAAAATGCAAGTTTTGGTGGCTCTGTTATGTGTAAATGATGAATATTATACATTCGGAATTTGGGGTTTAAAATACACATTTGTTGTTATGACATAAGTGGGACGATATGCAAATAGTGTAATAGTTTTAAACAAAAACATCTAAACCCTTCTGAAAATGTTCAATGAATGTTGATAGGTAATTGTTATAGTTTCATATACAGTTATATTAGTCTAAGAGCTGGCTACAGGTCGAGCAACATGACTTCGACACCCCCAACGAAGAAGGACGTAACTCATTTTTGTCTATTTTCCAGGAGAGCAATTTGAAAATTTGAAAAATTCTAGAAGTATTATTTTAAGCGCGAAAAAAATATTATAAATGGGAACACCTTTTAAATTGTTGTCTGCTTTATTTTATATATTTTTAGCTATTTATTTAGCCTAGAACCATGATTTCTATGAGTTACGACCTGGGGTAAAATCTAATAATCCCGTAGAACAAGGTCGTATCTCAGAGATACAACCTTCTTCCTGTCAAAATTATTTAATAATTGTATATTAATAGATGGTAAAAAGACGTAACAAAAATAATAATAACGCTTTTCGATAGTTTTGTAAAAAAAAGTATTACATTAAAAACTTGGAATAATAAAATATATCAATTACAACAAAATAAAATAATATAAAACAAAATATAACTTATATTTACTCGGTATCCGATGCATTTTCTTCAGTTGCATTTTTCAACACCTTGAGGTTCTTATAGTACTCATGGTATGTAGTTGGAATAGCTTTGGAACTACAAAGACTATTTAAGTCTTTATATTTTGCTAATGATATTGGTAGCAAGCCATTTTTATAAGCTAATTGTAGATTATAATATTCATTTGATGTCGAAGCTGGATTGGACGAAACGGAACTTTGATCTTTACTAGGAGTTTTACGTCGGCTCTTCCTTAAAACCACTGGCTTTTTGTCAATGTCTATAAAAACACATTGTTCACTTAATAAATCATACTGTATTTGAAGTACACTAGGATTGTTTTTTGATACACTTAAATGTTTTAGTTTACTCCATTTAACTTTGTTTCGATCATAATCTACTTCAAAATTTACTTGTTTCTCCATTGCTTCTTTGAAATCGAATATCATTTCTTGTTGTACTTCTGTTACGTTGTACGGTTTTCCATTTGTTTTAGCGCAACGCACTAAAGTTATCCATTGATTGGGAACATAAATGACTTTATTGCTTTTGCGTCTTTCTATTAAGGCATGCATCGAGTCGCCTTCATTTTGAGTGTGCCCTACTTCAAGGAAAGTATGTGTAATATCGATTTTGAACTTTTTTGCAGCATATGCATACATAAAAAATACAATTCTGTTTCTATTCTGACCCCCACAATTGTCAGAATAGAACCTAAAGTCATTATAACCTTGATTGACTTTAGATGCAACAAAGAAAACAGTGAGCTGCTAATTTCATTTGACCCATTTTTTGCAATGGTCTCGTCCCACATGAAGCAAAAACCTTCCTTCGCACCGATATCGAAAACAGTAAAATTGTAAACTGCTAACTTACGTTTGTAGTAAAATAACGAAACTTCTGACATTGGTGTAGTCAAAACTTTTTGTAAATCGTAAGTACCGACAAATACGTTATTAGAATTTTCTGCTTCTAACTTATCGATATTTTTTAACTCTCTTGAAATAAATTTATTGGCAAGATGGTAGGTGGTGTATTGAACTTCGGTTGCGTTTTTCTCCTCAATTGAAGCACTTTTGTATATTGAACATGTAGGACATTGATCTTTTTTGGGTTTAAAGAATCCAATGTTGTATTCGCCTTCAAATATTTCTAAATACTGTCGCTTCTTAGCCAATGATTGCGTTGGGTAATAGGTTTTCATCCAATCTTCATAAAGCTCGTAGAGCTTTGAGAAAGTAAGTTGTTCATCAAAGTATTTTTTAACGGATTTTTCCCTAATATAGTGAGATTCAACAAAAGGTATTTTAAGTGGAACAAAGACGTAACTCAAGTTACCACTATTTATTACGAGCAATATTATTAAAATCTTAAACTGTAAAAAGCAGTAACTCGAATTACGTCCTTATTACAGCTGAATAGGAAAAAAAAGTTGAGATACATCCATTTTCCACTGGGTATCTCTGAGATTATTGGTCGTAAAAAAACAATTTTTTTACAGAAAAAAAGGCCTTTTTTTTCTGATTATAGAAATGCTCTTAACTAAAATTGGACGTAACTCGAGTTACGTCCTTCTTCGTTGGGGGTGTCGACTTGGTCCCTGAAATATTCTTCTTGGAAGAGGTTCATTATTACACTTGCTTAATTCAAAAAACGAACAATGAGAGTTTTCGCCCATTCATATCAAGTTTTCTTTATTTGTTTAGTTAAATGCGAGTATTTGCTGATTTTATTGACACAATTCAATCAATTTTTTTTGGATGGTTCTTAAGGGGAGAAGCAAACGCTAGTTCCCACAAGAAGCTCTGCTTAATGTGCATGCTCTGCTCTTGTCAGTACAAGCGTGTTATGCTAGCTTTTGTCGCTATCTCTTGAGCTACTACTGCTACTACTTTGAATGTACATTTTACCGCTCTTTTCTGGTTTTGCTTTGTTTCTAGAAATCGAAAAGTTTTACCGTCTTATTTGTGTGAAATTATTTCGTTTTATATAATAATTATAACTAGAGCGCGGATTAATATGCACTTTCTTTTTATAAAATAAGCGCTTATAATAAGCACGAAAAATTGAAATAAAGCTTTTATAAGCAGTCAAAATAGGTACATAAAAATGTGAATTTACATAATAAAAAAAATTCTGTAATATACAGAAAAATTGAAAACAATCAAATTGTATTCTTATGGTTGTTTGCATCCCCTTTCTAAAAAATTAAGCTTCACCATTAATAAATAAAAATAGTTTTACTATATTAATCGAAGAAGTAACCAACAGTATGGCGTCAAGCTTACACCACCCGACTGGGAAGAGGGTAACCGCAGTTCAAATCGTTGTCGAGTTAAATACAAGGTTGTGATCTAAAGCCCAAATCGATCATTGTTCTGTGGGCTATGGAGCAGATAACGGGAAACCACTTCATTAACCCTGCATCTGATCTCTGGGTCTTTTAGGGAACAGTTGAAATTTTAGATGCTTGTACATTTAAAATGGACCGATAGAAAAATTTAACAACCCTTCCTAAAAAAAGTTGTTAGGTAACAGGGTACCTACCCGGAAGCAATTAAAAGTTAGTTAAATATTTGCATAGTTAAGAGCCTGCAAAGTTGTTAGTGTTCCCTAAACGACCCACAGTTCACACCACGTTAGTAAAAGTTATTGTTGTTAAGTTTTTATGTGTTATTTTTATGTGTGAAATCTAGTTCTAAATAGAGGCTATTAGACAATTATAAACAATTTTTTCAATTAATTGTACTAAAGTGCGCGAAATATTTTGAAATTTAATAATGTCGAGAGCTAATGCAGTTTTAAGAATTTTGCAATCTAACGAAGAACCAGATTATGATGAAATTTCAGACAATGAAACGGATGAAGAAAATGTACAAAGTGAATTTGAAGACGAGGATTCAGCCGACGAAGATGGCGATGAAAATATTCCTGAACGAGGACGTCGTCGTTCATATTATCGCGGCAAAAACAATTTCAAATGGTCCAAGAAAGCTCCAGAGAGACGAGGAAGACATTCTCTAAAGATGTACCTGCCAACTGCAAAAGGTGATGCTAAAAACGTGACTACGCCACTTGCAGCATGGTCTTTTGTTTTGCGACAATTTGCTAAAGATTATTATAAAATATACTAACGAAGAAATAGCAAGAGTAACTGAAGGCAAAGAAAAAGCTCCCCACCAACGTTGAAAAACGTAACCATACGAATTTAGAAGATTTATGGTTACCCAAATTTGGAAGCAACATATATCGTTGTGTAATGGGAGTACGTCGTTTTCAATTTTTAGGTAAGATCATCACTTTTATTTCTTAGTAAAGAGTTTAATATAATAAATTTATTTTTTCTGCAGGTAATTGTCTTAGATTTGATGAAAAAAACACACGAAGAGAATTGGCTGAACATAAATTAGCCCCAATTAAGGAAATATGGGACTTATTTATAATGAATTGTCAAAAATATTATTCGCCTTCTACGAATGTCACAATAGACGAACAGCTTCTGGGATTCCGGGGCCGATTTAGAGCCAAAATTTATATACCCAATAAACCAGATAAATATGGTATAAAAATAGTGTCTTTGAATGATGTTCGAACATCATATTTATTTAATGTAGAACCATATATGGGAACAGTCGATACTGAAGGATTATCTGTACCCACATATTACGTCAAAAAACTTTCAGAACCGATTCATCATACCGAACGCAATATCACATGTGACAATTGGTTTACTTTGGTGCCATTAGTAGATATGGTGAAAAGTAACTATTCTTTATCTGTGGTCGGTACCGTCAGAAAAAATAAGCCGGAAATACCGCGATTATTTCTGCAAATGGGTGTACCTGAAACTACTCGGTACGGTTACAGTGACGGAAAAACTTTATTGTCATATTGCTCGAAACGCAATAAACTTATATTACTTATTTCAAGTAAACATAGAGTCGGTAAAATTGACACAGAAACCCAAAAGCCGGAAATTATTGCTTTTTATAATAAAACCAAAGGCGGCACTGACACCTTTGACCAGCTTTGCAAATTTTATTCAACAAGTAGAATAACAAAAAGATGGCCACATCGCTTTTTTTTGGTATGTTGGATCATGCAGGAGTCAATGCATCCATCCTGTATACTCTAAAAGAAGACAATGAAGCCCTACATAGAAGGGAATTTTTGAAAAGGTTGTCATTTGATTTGATGAAGGAGCAAATAGAAAAAAAGATTGAATTTTCCTACCTTACGTAAAATGATTCAATTAAATATACGGGAAATTTTAGATTTACCGGAACCAGTGGCGAGTGGTTCAAACAGTAAATTGAAAAAAAGAAAAAGATGTTCCGTTTGCATTTGGAAAAAAAAAATAAAAAAACGATTTACTGCTGTAGTGTATGTGAGGAGCCAATATGCGACGAACATCGAGTGATAACTTATCTAAATTGTGCAAAATAAATTTTTTAAATAAACGTTTCTATTTCTTAGTTATTTCTTTCATTTTAATATTTCCTAATTTATTAGATACCTACCTATTATTATAGATTTGAACGAAATAAGTTAAAAAAAAAAGGAGTTTTTAAATTTTTTCTTTTTGAGACCTGCTTTATATTGACAAAACTGTTACTGTTTTTATGATATAAAATCTCTTTACCACCTGTAGTTTTCATTTCGTTTATTTAAAATTTACGGTCCCCGCTACCTGTTACCTGTTCAATAGAAAACCCAAATTTTGCATGTAGAGTTAATACCGGAAATAATGCAACTTTCAGTTTTCAAAATAAGTATAGTTTTTTCAACCAAAATTGTTAATCTATTTTTTTTATGTAGAGTAATCCTATAATAATGTAAATATGAACGGGTTTTATTTTTTTTCTATACATTGCCATAATATTATTAATTATAATTATTAGCTTTTGAAAATACAATTCGATATGAATATCAATAGTGAGCTAAAGGGTATAAATAAATCTTTTATATGGATTTCGCAATCCTATACAATTAAATGTTGTAAAAAATTATTAATGATTGAAATTCCATTGAATACTGTGCGCGTTAGTAATTTTTTCCAGGTTTGTCTGATGAGAATCCGAAATTCGAAACACCTATGCATACGTATCGCAAACTAATTCACTTAATTTGCATATTTTTAGTTAACATGTTTTAAAGATAATCATTGATTAAATTTTGAATGGGTTGCAGAGACTACCTGAAATCTATAATTAGTTAATCTCTGATTATGCGTTCAAATGTTAGGTTGGTACACTTACTTCACCTGAAACGTCAACTTCATAGTACAAAATTGACATGAAAATGACAGTTTGTAAATTATTCTGTGATGATTGATAAACATCAGTCAACGCTAGTGATTTTTTCACTGGTCAACGCAATGTTAATGAACAAGAAAAAGTAAGGTTAAAAATTTAAAGCACGAAACTTTAATTTCAAATTTAATTTAATTTCAAACAAAATTTAATTTTTTAAAATATAAATTTAAAAAAAATTATATGAAATAGTAAAACTAATTTAAAATTCTACAATTGTTTATTTTTGTGCATTACGAAACTTGTTTCTCCTAAAAAGTATTTTCGTCCTATATAGAGCAAAACTCGTCTTTGCGTTCTGATTTCGTGGACCATAGTAGCTCTTTTTCACCCAGAGAAAACAGTTTCCGAAAACCGGAAACTCCCAGTACCGCCGTTTTCGCTCCTGGTACCGTCATATTCTTTCCCGGGACCGACTCAATGAACGTCAACAAACCTGAATTTGTTACCAGCTTTATTTTTAACCATAAAAATGTATAAATGTAATTGTGAATTTTAGTATGTTCATTTTACTCTCCATTTGAAGAAAAATAATATCTTTGCCTCAGGAGTAGCGTTCATTTGCTTCCTGAAGTGAATTTCCGACCTTAAACTGCGGTAAAAGCGGTATGTGCACTAACATTTGCATCTCGTGCGTTTTGAGGAGCAAGTGGCAAATCTACATCTGCATCTTCTATGAAACCACATCGTTAAATAATCATCTTCACGCAGTTCTATGGCAATACTGTGCAAAAAATTTCTGTTTTTATATTAGCAATTTCATTCAGTCGAGGCTTGTAGATATACTTACTAATTAGGTTTTAAAGTTGCAATTCTTATGCATTTGTAATTTTGTTTGTAATTGTAATTTGTAATTATTGTAAGTTCATTTCTTACATCATCATTTCTCAATCTATCCATTCTACTCTGCAACCTTTCACTCTTCATAGGAAGAGTGAATGCATAGGAAAAATAAATATAAGTCGTTCAAGAAAACGATGGGATCCGTAACAGGCAGAATTGCCTAGTACTTGAAGCGAAGAAGAAGAAAGAAGAAGTTGAAATTATTTTCGGAACTTTTCGAATTGCTCTGTATGCAATGCTTCTACTCACATTTATGTTGTCTCTCAAATGCTGTTGAAATGATTCATTTGCGTAAAATCTTAATGTGAGTAGAAGCTGTAGCATCCCCGAAAGAGATTTAGTGCAAAAAGTTGCTGTCTCCATGTTTTCCAGCTGGTTATTTATATTAATTATGATTTCCTTGCTAAATCTTATTTATTTGTAAAAAGAGAAAAATGAATTATTATTTTTTAATAATTATTATTATTAAATACAAGAGTTTCTTAAGAAATATCAGGAATAAACCTGGTAACTTGTATTTCTTCTTCATCGTCGCTTATTGAAATATCAGAATCAGATAAGTCGGACATTTCTTAAGAAAAGTCGTTTAAAACCATGACAGGAAAAATAAAAAGTTGAAAACAATGTCGACGTATTTTTTTTAACCTGTGTTAGTTAACATACGTTACGACTAATCATTGATTAAACTTTGAATGGGTTGCAGAGACTAATGCCCGGTTTCAGAAACGATAATTAAGGAATTTAATCATTGGTTAAAAAGTTAATCATTGATTAAGTCCGATTTGGGTTGCAGGAATATAATTTTTAACACAGGTTAAGTTTAACCAATGATTAGCGTAATCAATGATTAAATCTGTTGTTAAGTGGCTATTTGGGTTGCACAAACGATAATTAGATCTTAACACAGGTTAACTACCCAAACTATTTAACAACTGGAAAACCAGTAATTAAGACGATTTAACTACTGATTTAGTACTTATACTACGTCGCTTTTCGTGTTGAAATTTTTTTTCTGTTGGTTTTAAACGTGTTTTTTAAAGAAATGTCCGACTTATCTGATTTTTTAATTAAAATTTTACTTTAATAATTTTCATAAATATATAATTTAAAATTTTTTTATAAATATATAATTTTTAAATTTTTTATAAATATATAATTTAAATTTAATTTTATAAATATAAAATAATTTTTAAATTTGTTATAAATATACATCATATAATTTAAAAAAATTATTATGCAGGAGTCAAAGCACCTGCATTGTAGTATAGTTATTGATAACTTTCTTCCACGCTTCTTTCTTTAGGTTAACCGTCGTACGGTCGTACCATCTATTTTTTTATTATTAATTACGTCTCCGTATCTAAATAATTAATATAAGTAAATTTAATGCAATAAATATTATACTAATATATAATTAGTTAATCTCTGATTATGAGTTCAAATGTTAGGTTGGTACACTTACTTCACCTAAAACGTCAACTTCATAGTACAAAATTGACATAAAAATGACAGTTTGTAAGTTATTTATTCTGTGATGACTGATAACAGTCAACAAAATGTTAATGAACAAGAAAAAGTCAAGTTAAAAATTTAAAGCAGAAAACTATAAATTGAAAAAAAAAATTTATATGAAATAGTCAAACTAATTTAAAATTCTACAATTGTTTATTTTTTCGCATTACGAAACTTGTTTTTCCAAAAAAGCATTTTCGTCCTATAGAGAGCAAAATTCGTCTTTGAGCTCTGATTTCGTGGACCATAGTAGCTCTTTTTCACCCAGAGGAAACAGTTTCCGGAAACCGGAAACTCCTAGTACCGTCATTTTCTCTCCTGGTACCGTTATATTCTTTCCCGGGACCGACACGATGAACGTCATCAAACCTGAATTTGTCACCAGCTTTATTTTTAACCACAAAAATGTACAAATGTAATTGTGGATTTGAGTGGGTTTATTTTACTCTTCATCTGAGAAAAAATAATATCTTTGTCTCAGGAGTAGAGTTCATTTGCTTCCTGAAGTGAATTTCCGACCTCAAACTTTAGTCAGCAACGAGCACGTCAGAGAGAAAATGACTCACTTTGTTTCCTCAACCAGCAATATACTATTTCGTACTGGAAACTTATATCAGAAAAATTTAATTCTAATAAAAAAGATCAGTATAAAAAAAGTTCATTTTTATTAAATTAAAATCATTCAAAATTTTTCCTCAATTAAATATGTAGGAGATTTCTTAAGAAAACTTGTTTAAAAACACGACAAGAAAAGAAAAGTTCAGCACAACAGTTATGTAAGTACTAAATCATTAGTTATATCGCCTTAATCACTAGATATCCATTTGTTAAATATTTTGGGAAGTTAACTTGTGTTAAGGTCTAATTATCGTCTGTGCAACCCAAATTGTTACTTAACAACAGATTTAATCATTGATTAAACTAATCATTAATTAACTGTGATTTGTGCACCCTAATCTGACTTAATCAATGATTATCTTACTAATCAATGATTAAATTCTTTAATTATCATATGTGAAGCCTGGCATAATTATCGTCTGTGCAACCCAAATAGTTACTTAACAACAGATTTAATCATTGATTATACTAATCATTGATTAAATATTGTATTGTGATTTATGCAACCCAAATCTGAGTTAATCAATGATTAACTTGCTAATCCATGATTAAATTCCTTAATTATTTTCTGTGAAACCGGGCAATAGGCATTACAGATGTAAAACTGCTTTGAATATAAAGTATAGAAGTGAAATGGTATCACGTCGTTACACCTAAAACAACTACACCTAAAACACTTACGACTAAGTCGGTACGCCTAAAGAATTTTACGACTAAGGTATTTTACGCCTAACATCATGTACGCCTAAAACTTTTACACCTAAAGAATTTGCGCCTTTTTTATTTTATTTTGTGTAAATTTTATATTTAATTTTATTTTTTTGCTTATAAATATGTTTCAATTTTATTAAATAAACAGAAATATACTATAATATATAATTTCTATTTTAGACATAAATGCATTTTTTAGATATAAAATCTTTAGGTGTAAAAGTTTTAGGCGTACATGTTGTTAGGCGTAAAATACCTTAGTCGTAAAATTCTTTAGGCGTAAAGACTTGGGCGTGCTGACTTAGTCGTAAGTGTTCTTAGGCGTATAGTTTTAGGCGTAAAGACGTGGAACCAAGTGAAATAATAAGTGCATAATTTTTATATCGCGAAAAAATCGTTATTTGGCTAGAAATCGAGTGCTGTCCGTAAAAGACCCACAGTTCAGACGAGGTTAGCGAAAATAACAGTTCACACGGAGGGTTAATTAAGTTCCATAATAAGTCATCTTGGCTTCAGCCAAGTGATCTCTTATGTACTGCATTAGTGTGTACTTGAAGAAGAAGAAAAATCGAAGAATTCTTGTACCTTAACAATTAATTTCGTCAGAACAAAACCATTTATAATTATTTTATTTGACGTTGCCACTAGGTACTTCAAAAAATTGTAGAACCGGCAACAAGCAAAAACTGCAATGTACTAAGTAAGATGTCTTCTACAAACATGTATATTAACCCTACAGTGCATACGTCAATAAAAATCACACCAGTGCATACGTAGGGCCTGTCAGGCCCATAGCTTTAAATCGACGAATGTTGGGATTTTTCAGGAAAACAAGATAATTTTTGTATATATTAAACTTTATAATAATAAAATATTGAATAAAATGATGCAGAATATCGACCCTATAGCTTAATATAAATATTAGATGGAAAAATTATATTGGGTTTTTTGGGTCCTTAAATAAAAATGCAACTAAATAGTTGCTGACCGGTTTCGGCTTTTAATATAGGCCTTCATCAGAGTCTAAAAATTATAAAACAATCACAAAGTTGGACATCATAGCAAAGAACAACATTATTACATACCAACGAGTCTACAGTAGCACAGCAGTAAAAAAACATAATACAGATCTTAAAATCTTTTCAAAAAACATTAATAGAAATGTAGTCAAATATTTAAAAATACAAAAACGAGACTCAAAAATATAGTAAATTAATTTTTAACTTTGCACGCAACAATCATTCTAATATTCCATATTTCAGATAACATTCAAACCAGACCCCACCTTAAATCAAAAACAGGACCGCATTCAGTAGGGAAACACTGACTGATCAATTTTTCATTGGCTTTATAAGACCCGCGTAGATGCTGCTTAAACCTATCATATCAGTCTGAAAATTTAATGATTCTCCTTTATTCTTACTATCATTGATATGCAGCATCTCTAAGACCATTCGCTTTTTATAATTTTTTTCCCGATCCATAATCTTTACCTCATCATACAACATATTATGGCCGGTTTCCGTGACATGTGTCGACAATCCCGTGTTACTCTTGTTTCTCTTTCATCATATTGATGTTGGTATATATGCGTTTTTTTAAATATTGATTTATCTGTCCCACATAACTGAGGCCGCATTCACAATGGATCTTATAGATAACACCACTCTCGTTGTTATTCGCAAAGCTTACCTACGAGCAATAAATTATATTTCAACTGTTAATTTATTCTACGAATTTTTTTGTTATTGCCCATTAATTTGTTAATTTGCTTATTACGTCTATTTTACGAATAAAATAGGTAGTATATTAAAACTCAAGTTTAAACTGCTTATTAAACGCGAGGTGGATTGTATATCACTCGGCTGCGCCTCGTGACATCCGATGGATCTTATAGATAACACCACTCTCGTTGTTATTCGCAAAGCTTACCTACGAGCAATAAATTATATTTCAACTGTTAATTTATTCTACGAATTTTTTTGTTATTGCCCATTAATTTGTTAATTTGCTTATTACGTCTATTTTACGAATAAAATAGGTAGTATATTAAAACTCAAGTTTAAACTGCTTATTAAACGCGAGGTGGATTGTATATCACTCGGCTGCGCCTCGTGACATCCGATCCACCTCGCGTTTAATAAGCCATTTAAACCTCTTGTTTAATAATATACTATTTACTAATGGTCCAGTCAGTTTTGCCTTGCAATAAATCATAAAGTTTTGAAACTCAGCAAAAATGTTCGTCTAAGGTCCCTGTTTAACCAAAAAAAGTCGCCATTCCTCCGAGGTCCGGAAGTGTTCTCCATCTTGGATTTTAAGAGACAATTTATGGGTTTTCAATAATATCTTTAAAAATATTAACTTGACGAAAAAATAGTTGGTATGAAAATTGAAGCTCGTTAAATTCTCAATAAGAAAGTTTATATTCAATATTAGCGTCAATGCAATATTTCATCGACAAAATTCATCCGCCTGTCGTGAAATGTGGTGCCGTGTTTCATTATGAGTTATGACTATAGTAGAGTAGATGATCGTCAAAAGCGTTCACTAACCCAATCACGACGTAGAACTAAACGAATTATATATCAAAATGTTCGTATTGACCTATTGGACCTAAATACGAAGTTTAGGACATCGGCAATTGTGAGGGACAAAAGTTATAACTTACAAGCCAAAAACGAAAAAAAAAATTTAATTTTATTTAACCAATTGAAGGAACTTTTGAAATCGTTTGTACTTGAAAGTTGATTAGGTATACAAAGATGATTTTAACTAGAGAAGAATGCGGGACTACTTTTTCTTGTCCTGTCCCGCAGTGACGCCTCCTCCAGTAGGTCCGGTCCCGTTCCGTGGGTCCCGTACGTTCCGCGGATCCCGCACGCAACGCTTTTGGGTTCGTAATTGGTTCTTTTATTTCAACCAATAGCCAATGAAATTACAGAATGTTTTACGAACGAAGATGAACCTAAAATTGATAGTACAGATTTTGATTTGGAATCATATTGTAATAGCACTAATAAAAATTGATAAAACAATGCCAGTAATTAGTTTTGGAAAACACTCGCCAGGAAATTGCCGTGTATTCCCGCGCGGGACTAAATTGGCATCCCATCCCGCGCGGGACGGGGCGGTGGGGGACGGGACTGGATTTTTTTGTCCCGCGTTCTTCTCTAATTTTAACACTATCATTTTGCTTGAAATGTCTACTTTCCAACGATATACAGGTTGCTGAATGACTTAGTCGAACATAGGAAATTAACATGTAAAAACTTATTTATGCAAATTCCTGCTTCCCTAATTATTTTAAAGAAAAAATGAAAGACACAAAAATAATGCAGAAATATAAACTACGAATAATAAGAGTATTAGATTCTATCTAACTTTTACTTAAGGGGTTATGCGCAGTTAGGAGGCCAAGAAAACGCTACTATTTGTTATTTTTTTCTGGAAAAGTGTATAGATATTATTGCACAAAAATTTTTATATTTAAAAGAGCTTTATTTTAAAAATTCAATGTAATTTTTTTTGTACAGAAATATTTAAAAATAACCCATTTACAGCCGATGTTCAATAACCCTATTTTTAAAAAGCATTTTGCGGTGGGCAATTCTATGCGGAACCAGTTTATTCAAAATCAAAAATTCAAAAAGACCTAGTAAACACATAAGTTTATCTTGTCCTTAACGGGGCAATTTTCCTAAAAATTGAATTTTGACAAAATGGCAGATGTTCAAAGTTAAAATATCGATTTTCGTAAAAAATAAATTCAATGTTTTTCACCCATTAAAGTCATAAAATACAAAATACACATTAAAATAAAAAATCCTTCCGTTAAGGACAAGATTTTGATGTCTAAAACAAGTACACCAAATTTGGAAAGGATTGGTGCACTACTTTTTGAAATATCTTGCCCACCGACTTGGGTTGGGTTGTAGGGTTGTAAATCATCCGTTGTCAATGGATTATTTCAATTTTTTTTTTTCAATAAAGTTACATTTATTTCTAAAATACTGAAATTATTGTGCTATAAAACAATATAGGAATAACACATATTTGCATTTTGCAAGTGCGCATAACCCCTTAAAAAGCCAAAAAATGCTTTTGAAATTGTTAAAAGTTTCGTTTATTGGACTGGCCATGAAAGTTTCCATGGTAATTATTTTGGAAAATATAAATTAAATTGAATTTATTACATGGCCAGTGTGATAAATGCAAATTTTAACAATTTCGAAAGCATTTTTTAACCTTTTAAGTAAAAGATAGATGAAATCTAATGGTCTTATCATTTGCAGTTTATATTCTGCATTATTTTTGTAACTTTCATTTTTGCTCTAAAATAATTAGGGAAGCAGGAATTTGCATAAATAAGTTTTTACATGTTAATTTTCTATGTTCGGCTAACCCATTCAGCACCCGGTATAAGGGGGCGTTCATTAATTACGTGTGGTGATTTTGGCGATATTTAGACTCTCCCTCGCCCCTTGGTGAGATGTCGTGAGATTTGGCCCGACCTCCTCGCCCCTCCTAATCTCACTTGAGATTTTTTAAATGCGTATTTTAAGGACCAATCCCACCAGACAAAAAATATCGAGTTTTTAACAAAACTTAGATTAAAATAACAAATTTTAGCATGTGTTACCTGGTAATATAACAAGTTTTGTCTAAAACTCGATTTTTGTTGTCTGGTGGCATTGGCCTTTAGTGTAAATACGTTAATCTGTGCTTGATTGCGTTGGATTTATTTAAAAAAACATAATTTGCTTAATTATTTTTAGTAAAGGACTCGAAACGTCGGTCAATTTAATTGATTAAAAGACCTAAAACTCGACAATTTTTATCATTTTAATTATTTTTATTTCGGATTAGTTAAGACAAAAAAATTACGTGATATTTGCCGAGACCCCCCCTCCCCCACGTGAGATTTGGTGAGATTTGGCTCGACCCCCCCCCCTAAACGCCTCACGTAATTAATGGACGCCCCCTAAAAATATGTATTAATTAAGTTCTAATTATCTCTAATTTAATATTATACGAACAGTGAGAAATTTGATGTAAGGTTAGTAACAATTAAATCTTAAAAGTCTCCTGCGCTACCTATTCTACTCGCTGTTTGATTTCCAGCTCTTCTCTTTTTAGTTTCGGCCGAGTTCCCTAGTTTCTTTGGACACCATTTGACACGATGTCCCTTTTCTCTACAGTGGTGACACTCGATTTCCTCGTCTCTTTTTGTGGAGTTTCGATGGGTGGGGCACGCCGTTGTTCGGTGGCCGTTTCCACAAATAGCGCATTCTGCAGCCGTCTTGCACTCCGTAACATGGTGGCTCTCTGCCCCGCTGTTGAAGCACTTCCTCTCTGCAGAATTTTAGAGAGGACTCCCGGACTCTGCAGCCCGAAACCATGCCGATCGTCACCCTTCCCATCTTCAGTAACTTATCAACTTCGGCTTCCTTACAACTAGCTACTGCTGATTGGGTTCCACCATAAGCTGGACGAAGAGATCTGAGCTCCAGATGTCCCCCGGGTCCGACGTATTTTGCCAGGGACCTCAGTAATACTTCTTCGTTTACCAATTCGTCTAAGTCGAAGATCTTTATCTCCCTGCTTTGGATTAACCGCCGAACTGATTCCTCCCCCATCCCTTTCAGCAGCTTTGCATGAAGAGACGTTATATCTTTTTCCCCCTTTTGCGGCTCTACTAGTAGATCTCCGCCCCTTGTCTTGGTCACCTTGCTGACCGCCATATTGCTTTCTTGAAAACAATATCTCAGCTTGGTCAGTTGTATGAGAATTTTTCTGTAGTCTTAATTAGGACTGCAGGGGGCTTCTTTTTTTGGAGCTTTCGGCTGTATGTGCGTATCCGGTTTTGTCTTATTTTCCTTTTCCTCTCTCTTTGAAGCTTGGACTGCTTTTTTTGCCTTGGCCTTTAATTTCTTTAACTTAGCTCTTTCGAATGGGTTGATGAAATCATCGTCACCATCAGTCGAGACATCTGCTTCTTCCGGCTCTTTGTGTGAGGGCCGGGCTGCTCGTGGCAATTGGCTAAAGCCTGCTCAGTCTGTTGAGCTTTCTTTCCTCCTGGGCCAGTCTTAGTGCCGTTATACTCGTGGACTGCTCCACTAGCACTTTGTTGCCCCTCTCTTCTGCCTCTTCAATAATTTTCTGGGCACTTCTGACTTTGACACCAAGATGCCTGAGGCATTCCACCATCTTTGTAATCTTGTTCACCTTTCTGGCGACAACGAGGTTCAAATTGTCGTTCGTGAATGTTTTCCCAGGCACTTTTTAGAGATTCCACCACTGCAGTGAATTATGTGACTTTTGCGGTTGTATCTTTGATATTACTTTTTATTGCCTTCATGGCCTCTATTTGAGCTGCTGTGCCAGACTTTTCCTCTTGATTTTCCGTTGTTTTTCTATATCCCCTCACTTCGGTTTATACCTTGATTATTTCTTGAGAGCACAAATTTATCTGCTCATTCAGGTTTTTGAGGGTTTTCTCCTGTTTGTTTATAACCTGGATAACCTTGTTCATATAGGGATCTTGACTTCCTAGTACTTTTGGAGACATCTCTTCAGGCCTATCCTGTCTACAGCTTTTATCTGCTTTTTTCTGCAGCTCTCCTAACAAATGCTTAAGTTTCCCTGGGACACCCCTGCATTCTTTATTTTGAAGAAGACCCGTAATTTCCGTGATGTCGGTTCGAAGTTTTTACAATTCTGTTTGGGGTCGCTTCTTATTCGCCACAAATCTTACTGGAGTAATCGTTTTTGCGGCAACCCCAAAAGTCTTTGTCCCGTTTCCCACTGGAGTATTCGATCGCTTTCTTAGGGAGTGTCCCCGTTTTGACGTCCGCCAGGTCTTTTTTGTTCTTTTCCGTCATCTCCACCTTCTTTCCAATAACACTTGAGTACGTCCCGGCCTGGTCACCTACCGGGAACGTAGAGCGATCGCAGGATAACGGTCGAGTGAAGCTCGCTCCATCACCATCAATATCGACCGGTACTGGAGTATCCCTCCCCTGCACCGTAAACTATTTCTCATTTGCTGTGTCCAATTCCATGTCGTTTCAGAGATTTTTGGGCAGGGCCTCTTACCCTGTTACCTCTCGCGTTAGCCTTGCGGATTGCTCTCATCCACCGGGGTTGGATACCCGATCTCTGAGATTCCTCCACAAGTTACCATAGGCCACCACGTGGAGGTGCGAGTAGGATTTTAGTTCTGATTTCAAGATGGTTATGTAACCATATTGTTATGAATAGATTGCTATCCTAAGTTATTACCATCTCCGTAACAATGTTGCCGAAAACTGGTATTCTGTTTAAACACGCATAATCATGATGGTAATAATTTAAGCATAACCAGATCTTGTTAGAAATACAGTAGAATCCGCTTAATGTGATCACTTTGGGACAAGAACATTTTGATAACCTTAACCGACTGATATAACAATAAGCAAATTTTAGAAAAAACGAATTTTAGAAGAATTAGGTAAATTTAGCAAGAATAAACTAAACTTATTAAAATGCATAAAACAAAGTGCACATTTAGCAAAATACAAATAGAAACACGCCATGAAACGGGAAACTTCATTAGTTTTTGTATAGAAATTAAAACTAGTGACGTGTTTTGTAAAGATATAAAAAATTTCAATGACAAATCAGAAAAAGATACTTAGAAAAAGAGATTATTGTATAGGAAATTCCTTAAAAGTGATAATAATAAACGGCTTTTTGATCACATTATCCGGTGGTTTTTGTATGTAAACTAATTAAAGTGGCCGGTTCCCAGTCAAAATGATTACAATAACCGACTGATCACATTAAGCGGATTATACTGTAGTTCAATTGTGCCGTATAAATAGTACAAATAATATACAAATTTGGCTGATCAATCCATCAACTGTTGTGATTTAAAAACTTTATTATAGTTTATTTTTTAATATTTTAAATTAAATTCTTATTTAAGATTGTTTTAAATTATTTTTGTTTATACTCTATGTAAATAAATGTTGACGCAATAGGGTGTACCACCTTAACGTGACCTTAACGAATATTTACTAATACAGGAGTTATTTTGTTATATACAAAAGAAGAAAAGAACATTCCAAGTCGTGTTTTTTAAGATTTTAATATTATTCGATACTCCATTAAGCTTTTATTTGTATTTATATTTTTAAGTTTTATGTTCATCTTACGTCTTACGTACATTGTAAACAAGCATTAACAATCGTAATTCGCATAATATGTGATAAATGAAAAAATGAATTTTTCCAATTAAAAAATTAAGATTTTATTTTTATGTTGTGGTGATGATAGATATCTTTGACGTGTATTGGTTCAAAATTTCTAAACACCATACATTAATGATTGATATAATTAATTCTGTTTATTAATCACGTCCATAATATCAATAACTGATTACGATAATTAGTGGGGAATTTTGGACTACGGTGTCAATAAAACAAATTTGTAGCGATCAACGTTTCGGAGATTTATTTTCTTCTTCTTCAGGATCTGAAAATACAATCACTTACAATCTGACAAGTAGATATAATTTTTTTTTTTGTTAGGTTACGGTTTCGAAAAGCTTACCTGATTTTTTAACCGATGGTGCAGTTCGTACACAAGATAATGAAGTTGATCAATTAGATAGTAGTTCCGAATCAGAAATAAGTCGATTACGACATGAAAATAAATTATACCGCCAACAATGTATCGAACAAAGTCGAAGATGCGAAATTTTGCAAAGACAAGTTGATTCTTCTAGAACTAAGGAACAGGAATATATACAAAGCCTTGCCAAAGCTCTTGAACAAGTTGAACATAGATTAGAAGATAGTAATGTAAGTTATAATAATTTCAAAATTCTAGAGTAATTTTTTTTTTATAATAACTACATAAGTAATTTAATGTTATATTCTATTTATTAATCAGAAAAGAACGTCTGCAGCTGATACGATGATTGCCAAACTAAGACAAGAAATAAAATCTTTTAAGGTAAGTAATTCTTCAGGACGGTTCACGGTAAAAGTTCTACAAAGTTAAAATATAGTACAGTAAATTCGAATTTATGAACATCGCGGTCCTGTGAACACCAAATTTTTCTATAGCTACTCTAGTCAACAGAAGTTAGGGTTTCTATTCGGAATAAAACGAACAAAAGAGTTTTTTCGTTATGTTTTAGGGTCTTGATTATTCTCCCAAAAGTCCTCGGTGATAACGTATGTGCTTAACTTTTTAGGGTGGTTTAAAAGGGTTAAAATTGCTTTAAAAGCGATTTTTCACAATTATCTTATAAAATATCTACTGTACCACTAAAATACCTATATACTGAATTAAAGCTGTTTAAATTATCTATAAAGAAGTATTCCACACCGTTAAGCTTACAATGGTTAGTTTCCAAGAAACATTAAAGTAAAGATTAGTATTTATAAGAATTTTTTTTTCATGAGACATTTACGAAAAACGTCGTTATACTGTCTAAGCTTACATAAAAAAACGTAATCTTTATTTCTTTTGTACTTTATTCCACACTACCCACCGAGCTTGAGTACTAGGGGCGTTTTTTTTCTCAAACCAGGTAAAAACAATGTTGAAAGGAAGCTATATTTATCTCCAAGCTTCGATTAGCTTCATCTCATTCGACAGCAAATTTAATTTCTCCATGCTTTCTCGGGATTTTTTTGCAATAAAGGCAAATCATCAGCCTTGAAGCTAATGGCAAAACGAGGAGACCTACGACTTGCAACTCAGGTATTTAATTCACAAAATGTTTTGAGCGACAAATTGATTGAAAGTGATTGAAATCTTTCTCAATGAATACAGATACTCGAGTTTCATTAATTCTGTGAGTAAAAATAAGCTAGTAAAATTAAATCTATTGCCTCCGACTGCTGATTCTGCTGAGATGCACCTGGTTCGTATTTACTATCTGGTTCAAAAATGGTTGGGTAATGATTTAAATTCCACAGATTAGAGGTGGATTTTAAAGGATGATGTCTTGATGCATAGGGGAATGTTGCAGCTTCCTGCACCAGGAAGTCTTCTTAATATGATTTTTTACAAGTGTGCGAAAGGTTGTCGAGCACTGTGTGGCTGTCATAAACTAGGTCTCAACTGTTCAGCAGTTTGCACTAGCTGTCACGGGAAATCATGTTACAATTCACCCCCACTTGAAAGTACAGTCGAGGTAATTGACACTTCTATTATCCCTGTTGATTTCATGAAGCAGAGATTATTGAAGAAATTGAAACTCCAGAAAATGTCTATAGCGACGAAGACGAGATGGAGGAAGAAGAAAAACCTAACTTAAAATTAATCTGTAAAATGTGTATTTTTTTTCATGAGTGAGTATTGAAGTTGAGAAATAAAACGCGCTTAGTACTCAACTTCGGTGGGTGGTGTGGAATAGAGTACAAAAAAAAATGAAGATTACGTTTGTTTATGTACTAGTATACTTAATGAAAGTTAAGGTGTGATAGCTTAGACTTGGACAGTACAACGACATTTTAAGTAAATGTCTCTCGAAAAAAAAAATTTAATAAATACTAATTTTTACTTTAATTTTTCTTGCAAACTATTCATTGTAGGCTTAACGGCGTGGAATACTTTTTTATAGATAATTTAAACAGCTTTAATTATAGGTGTTTTAGTGGTACAGTTGATATTTTAGGAGATATTTGTGAAAAATCGATTTTAAAGCAATTTTAACCCATTAAAACAACCCTCAAAAGTTAAGCACATACGTTATCAGGTAACGGTAAACTGCCCCAATCCATAAAACGGATAAAAAAATAAAATGGTAAACTGCCCTCCAAACTAAAATGTTGCCACTTAGCTGGGTGGTAAACTGGGCATATGTAGACTGCACCGATGGTCAGAAATTAATCCTTTATTTTTGGGTTTTGACCGAGGGTCACATGTAGATTGCACCGATGGTCACTTATAGATTGCACCGATGGTCACTTGTAGATTGCACCGATGGTCACTTGCAGATTGCACCGATGGTCACTTGCAGATTGCACCGATTTAATTACTTAAGCTCTTAAGCATAAGTAGGTACTAAATCTCTCCAAGCATAACATGTAGATTGCACCGATGGCGATGGTAAAATGCAGATTGCATAAAAAAACTGTTTTCGTTGTTTTGAAATACATTAAAATTATTTTTAATAAATTTTATTAAATAAATAAAATAATACAAATCAGTTCAACATTTTCCCAAACATGTTTAAAACTTGCATGAATTGCAACTTCAAAATCAACAGTTGCTGTTTTTGGTTTAAAAATTAAATTATTTTGAGAACAGATGTCTACTAACATTTGTAGACAGTGTTGATAAGTTGGTTGTTTTTTGTCTTTCAAAAGACAAAACCCTAGTGGTATATAATACCCATTGGTAAACCCGTGAATGGTAAATAATTGGTTGAAAAATGGAGTGCAGTAATCAAAAGTACCATCCATGTAAATATTTTCGACAGAGCATGCACAAACACCTTAAATTGGTCAGGCAAGAAAATATAATTAAATTGCTTTCTCTGTCGTTCAGCATTACGAAATTTTTGCCGTTCTCTATATTGACAATTATGGAATCTAAAGATGAATGAACGTCCATTATCGAGGTTGGTAAAGGTGGCTGTTCTTTTCGCCTTACATCATATATAGCCCTAGAGATTCGTTCAGCATCACGGCGAGTAATATCAACTTGTGAAATGTTAGTATTAATGATGGTTCCCATAAGAATGTCGGAAGGTTTTTGAGACGTATCTTCAATTGCTTTTCGTTTGGCTTGGGCATATGATAATTAATCAACCATTAACCTAATCCCAAATAAATTACATAATCCTAAGGAATTATTAACTTAGAGTAAGTACCTTACTTACTGACCATCGGTGCAGTCTACATACGTACCCTAACCAAGCCCGGTGCAATCTACATACTTACCCTAACCAAACCCGGTGCAATCTACATGTCGGATTATGAGTCTACAATCGCCCGGTAAACTACCCCAACTAAATTACCCTGAAAAGTACCTGCAAACCCCGAACAAAGCAAAAGAATTTTAAAGGAATTATGTAATCAAAATGAAAATGTAACCGTGAAAGAAGTAAAATTAATTAAAAATGTTTAGGTATTATATGCAATATATTATACAGGGTGTCCCCGGATACACTTTACATAATTTCAGTGGTGATAGATGACCCTATTCTAAGAAAAATATTTAACAAAAATTTTTTTCTAAATTCAAACCTTCGAGTTAGGCCACCTTAAAGCATTTTTTTAAATTTCTACCTTTACATGGCCATAGCTCAGAAAATATTGATTTTTCAGTATAAAGTATGAAGTGCTTTTTTAAAGAACGTGAAATAATCTACAAACTAGGTTTTAACCTTTTATTGTCTAAATTTAACGGTTTTCGAGTTATGAAAAAAAGTAAGTAAAAAAATGTAGAAAATTTTGAACTTTTTTTTTTCTTGATTTTTTTTAGATCGCTGTATCTTCTAAACGAAACATTTTACAAAAAATCTGACGCCCCATTTCGGATAGGAAATTTAACGGACTACAACTTTTGTCTAGTAAAAATTTTTGAAAAACCAACCCATTTTACAAAAAATCAGAAAACAATAAAAAAAGCAGCAGCAAAAGAAAAAATTAAATTTACAAAATTTTAATTTTATTTGAAAAATTTGTTTATTAATTAAGGTTAACTATTACATTATTTAAGTAAATGTCCAAAATGATTACCCTCATTTTCATTACACAGTCGGGATCGTTTTAAAATATGTTGTTACCCCTTAGTATTATTATTTATAACATTATACCTCTTTGGTTAAGAGCTACTATAGCACTCGTTACTCTGTCCATTAATTCCTTTCGGGTATCGAGTTTTCATCTGTTGCTGTACACTATAACGCTTTAACAGTTCACCAAAAATATATATCAAGAGGAGATCTGGAGATCTCGCTGACCAATTAATACTAGTTCCACCTCTTCCAATCAATATTTCAGGATTATTTAATTTTAAAAAATTTTTAATTGAAGCCCAAAATGTGCGAATTAGAAATGAGAGTGGTCGTTTTGAACATTTACTTAAATAATGTAATAGTTTAAACTTAATTAATAATTTAAATAATAAAAATTGTTGAGATTTAGGTCTTTATTATATCAATTTAATTATTTTGTCAAATAATTTGTCATTTTCATCCTTGAAAATGGGTCAATAATAAAGGACTCGAAACGTCGGTCAATTAAATTGATATAATAAAGACCTAAATCTCAACAATTTTTATTATTTAAATATTAAAAAAAGGTCAACAATAATAAATTATTACTAATTAATTAATAATAACTATTTATGGTACAAGTGTGTTATATGACAAATAAGTCACGCGAGAAAGTTTAGCCCGCGAGGCCGTTAGGCCGAGATATAATATCTCGTGATAATAGTTTAAAATGTAATTAATTGTTTTGACATTTGACGTATTAAAATGTCAGATTTAAATTATGAAAACTAGTATAAAGTAGGTGTATTAAATAATTAGGCATAATTATTAAAAATGTGAGTGAGTTATAATATTAACCCCACTCATAAGTTACATAAGTCACTAGTGAGTTATATGTTATTTTACTTATTTAAAAAACCATAGTTATACCTCTATTATTGCGAGATATTGGATAAAATAATTTTTCAATAAAAATTTAAATTTTGTGAATTTAATTTTTTGTTTTGTGGCTGCTTCTTTTATTATTTTCTGATTTTTTGTGAAATGGGTTGGTTTTTCAAAAATTTTTACTAGACAAAAGTTGTAGTCCGTTAAATTTCATATCCGAAATGAGGCGTCAGATTTTCTGTAAAATGTTTCGTTTAGAAGATACAGCGATTTGAAAAAAACCAAGAAGAAAAAAAGTTCAAAATTTTCTACATTTTTTACTTACTTTTTCTCATAACTCGAAATCCGTTGAATTTAGACAATAAAAGGTTAAAATCTAGTTTGTAGATTATTTCACGCTCTTTAAAAAAGCACTTAATAATTTTTACTGAAAAATCAATATTTTCTTAGCTATGGCCATGTGAAGGTGGAAATTTAAAAAATCACCACTGAAATTATGTAAAGTGTATCCGGCGACACCCTGTATAATATAAAAAAATTATAAAAAAGAAAAAAAAAAGAAAACACGTAACCTAAATGAAAATATAGCTCTCGGCCGTTTCTAAAAATTAAGGGTGACAGTGAAATGAAACTGATTTAAAGGTAGCCACTCACGTTCCTGTGCACAGTGGGCTCGATCTGAAAAAAGGTGGCCTAAAATCAAAAAAATAATTGTCATCGAATGAGTTTACTACCAAAGATTAATAGCAGTAATGCCCGTATTCACCAACTACAAATAGCATTATTTGTCGAATACAATTACTATTTCGTATTCACCAACATAAAATAAGGGTTATTCATCGAATAAACTTCCAATAAGTTATTAGCTCAAAATTGGTCAAATAAAGTCCTTATTTGTCGATTTATAACCTTAAAATTTGAAAGGTACATTCATATTTTTTTATAATCAAAGTTATAACATTTATTATAACTAATTATAACATTCATAGTAAGTTATTCAATAAGTATAACTGATCACAAAAAGCAATAATTAAAGAAAGAGCAATGGATGATTTAAATTTAATGTATAATTATAAATTATGAATTCATTTTGTCTTTAGCAACAATTTATTACCGCGTCTACATTTTTTACCAAATCATAAATATGAAAATCAAAATAGAAATTGTCGACGTCCCCGAAATGTTCGTCCCAGAATTAATTTTATAGAAAATTTTGACGATACCCTATTGGAAATATCATATAGAAACATATAAAAAAAAACATAAAAATTCTATATGTTTTTATATGTTTTGTATTCGGTTAGTGAAACCGCATATTGCAAATAGAAAACATATAGAATCTTATCTGCAAATACCAATAAAAGTCAGGTAAAGGCACAGATAGAATCATATAAATCCATATAAAATCTTATCTGCAAATACCAATAACACTCTGGTAAAGGCACAGATAGAATCATATAACATCTTATTTGGAAATGCGAATAGATAAGACAAAGTCATTATAAATCCATTTATCCATTTCCAAATACGGCAACGACAATCACAAATACAAATGTGTATTTTGAATTTCAATATAATAGAGTCCTATTGTATAATCTATAGAATCTTATGTAAATCAAAAATAACCGTTGAAATTCGACCAATCACATTTAACATTCAGTGATTTGAACAGTCTTGAAAGTTTGTTTTTTCCCAGTGTGTTAGTTTGTTTGCTACACACTTTAGGTTTATGGAAAATTTGAAAAACATACGTCGAAAGTTGTACTTTATTTTACAGTCGACAGATGACTTAAAACATAACCTTTTACATAAATATAACGAATAACAATTAACATTTTTTTTCGCTTTGCTGTTGAGATTGCACTGCACTATAATGGCCTCCCACACATAAATATTTAATAATGGCCATGTTAACAAAATGGAACCTGCATTATCGAGCGGCAATAGAAACAGAAAAGATAATTTCTATTGGTATTTGCAAATACAAAATCTACATGCATTTTCATTTATATGGATTATACATATAAAAACCAATAGAATTTCTATGAGGAATTCCAAATAAACCAGCCTATAAGAATTATCCATATAAAAGCAGATAAAATTCTATGTGGAATTACAAATAGATGCTAAATATTATGATTTCATATAGAAACCAATAAAACTTATTCTTTGAGTTTCTGATAGCTTATATGATTTCATATAGATTCCAATACGGTCATATAGGAACATATAAAAGCATATACAATTTTTATCGGTTTCTATCTGAAATTTTCAATAGGGTATAGATTTTAAGATGCGATTTCGTTTCACGAAAGCATCTGTGGAATCTATTTTAAATTTAATTGGAGCGAATTTAAAAACTACAAGTTCGAGAAATGATCCCATATCGCCAATTAATAAAGTGCTGATAACCCTACGATTTTATGCTACCGGCTCATTTCAACTGTGTACGGCTGATAATATTTTAGTATCGCAAAGTAGTGTAAGCAGAATTATTGCAAAAGTATCACACTATATTGCATTAAAAGGTCATATTTATATTACAATGCCACAAACTCGATTTGAAATAGGTAAAATCAATAGCGACTTTTATACAATTGCAAACTTTCCTCGAGTAGTAGGTACGATAGATGGCACTCATATAAAAATTCAATCGCCAGGAGGAGATACTGCTGAATTGTACCGGAATAGAAAAGGATGGTTTTCCATAAATGTTCAAATGGTGGCAAATGCAAACCTTAAAGTTATGGATATAGTAACCTCCTATCCCGGTAGTGCTCACGATTCAACAATTTTTAATGAATCTAGATTAAGAGCTCAGTTAGAAGATGATGTATTTCTAGATTGCTATTTGTTAGGTGACAGTGCTTATCCTTGTAGGAAGTATTTATTAACACCAATACATAATCCTAGTACTCCTGCTGAAATGCGTTACAATAGAAGCCATATTCGTACTAGAAACACAGTGGAAAGAACTTTCGGTGTTCTCAAAAGAAGATTTCCGTGTCTTTCTCTTGGACTTCGTGTTGCTCTTGATCGAGTGCACTCTATAATTGTAGCAACAACAGTTTTGCATAATATTGCGATTGATAAAAGAGATGAAATGCCACCTGATGAAATCATCGTTCAAATGAATTTCAAGATATTGTTAACATTGCAAATGAAAATATTGTTAATCAGAATTTTGCAACTAGAAATGCTGTAATCAATACGTTTTTTAATAGATAGTTTTTTTTAAAATACAAAATATTAACTTTGTTTTTTAAGGTTTAAATTAAATTCTGCCAATTCTTTTTCAAGGGCTGCCTTTTCCTTCAAAATTTTGAAAAGTTGTAATTGCATGGCATTTTCGGATTTTATTCTCTCAGTTTCAGCTTCATATTTTTCTTTACTAGCTTTTAATACGTCAAGTTCAGCTTCATGCTTTTGTTGCCGCATTTGTTTATCAGTTATAGCAGTATTACTATTATTATTTGTTTTATGGGCTGAAGTAATTTGTACGGGATCATAAATTGTTGCTGAAAATATAAACTTGTTATGTGAAATAATTATTATTGTAAATTCAACTTACAGTTATGAGTCGTTTCTCCTTGAAGCTCTTCACCAAAAACATTTTCATCTATGTCCACAACTTCATTAAATATTTCCCCACAACATATACATATGTCTGTTTGATGTATCAAACACATCATCTGTGTTAGATGGATTATAAGTCTCTTTACTTGATTGGCCACAATTAGAATCATATTCATTGTTTTTATGTAAAAATTGGTCCTTATTGACTGCAACAATGCGTTCGTCCAAATGGGACAAACAAGAGATAAAAGATCATCCACCAGTTTTGTAAAGCTCTACCTACGAGTTTATTATTAACATTAATAACATTTGTCACAACATGAATATTTTATTTGAACTTACTTTATCTTTTGCTATATTTTTTCTGGCTATCTTCTTCATGCCTTCGTACAGCAATTTCAACTGCACACCATTCCTTGGGCCTGTTTTGGCTGTGCTGTTAAATTTTGTTGCTATTTTATCCCACGCCTCTCGTTTTTGGTTGGCCCAAACGGCATCGGTTTTTTATTTTCTAAAATATTTTTGTATTGTTCCACCAAATTTAATATAGTTTCCTTTTCTTCTTCTAGAAAGTTTCTGGAACGTTCTCTTTGTACTTTAGGCATTTCTATTCTTAAGTATTAAACGGTACTATAAATATAATGTGTTCAACAAACACTGACCCATAAGGTTTTTTCTTAAATAAAAGCCTAACTGAGTTTCTCTATAAAGAAAAGAGATTCTTTTTTATTATTAACAAACACAACATTACATAATATTACAATCTTACCTATAAAGAAAAGAGAAACGACATTTAAAGCAATTATTTACAACATTTTAAAATTTAATACGAATTTAATACAAAGTATATCACGTATACAAATTCAAAATTAATCTCCGCGTTATCACCGCCGTTCATATCTTCCCTCAAAGGTCAGCAGGCTTTACATAAATTTAAACAGTTTTAAAATAATAAATTACAAAATTAAGTATGGAAACATGCAAATAAATTTTATAATACTTACCAAAAATCTAAATTTAAACTTTCAATCCTCAATTTATCAAATATTGTCTTCATCAAGCACAACAAACTAATGTGATAATATTAAATATTGTCACATTAGACATTTAATATTTTAAATTTACCTGGCAATTTTACCACGTACCAACCTATTTTGAATTTATTCTACAAATAGTTATTTATTCATGACAAGTGGACGGTGAATACCAACAGAAATTATTCATCGAATAAACTTTATTTATCGAATAGTTATTTACACATTTATTTGTAGTTGGTGCATACGGGCATTAGAATATTAATTATTGCATATAACTATTAGTCTTACTAGTTTTTAGAGCTGCAGGATTACAGATATTGTTGTAATAATCCTCAAAAGTGATATAAATAAAATTTTTAAGAAATGGAGATACTGCTCTCTAGCTTAGGACGGCAGAGTACACGGGAATAATGATTATAGTCACAAGTTTTATATTTTGCAGAAATTACAATTAAAGATTTATATACCCATACATGGGTATGTAATTGTTTAGTATTAAAAAAACGTTTTAACACTGGATTAAAATCATTTTTTAGGCTTCTATACAACGTATAGGAAGAAGCCTTATGATCTGGGGCCCTATTCTTGAACTTACTCGAAATTTTTCGCATGCAAATTGTTCGCATGGGTAAGCTTCGCTCAAGATTGTTCGATCACTAAAAAGGGTATCCTTGACACGAAATTCACTTCGCACACGATTAATTTCGCATCGTAAGTTTCCCACACGATTGATTGAAGAATGCAAACGCATGTTATTCCGTGCTAAAAAACGGCTCGACCAATAGTATTGCGTCATTATACAGGGAAATACGCAAAATTGAAAATGCACTTTTTGGTTTTTTTAAGACTTTTTTTTTAAATTTCACTTTTAAGACTGCAGAAAATCTATGGGAAGAATTAACGGAATCATTAAATTCTATGGGGCGTGCTAAGAAAGATTGGAAGCAATGGAGAAAGACTTGGCAAGATATGAAGACTAAAGCAATAAAAAATAACAGCTTCATAAAAAAACTACACTAGCGAAACAGGTGGTGGAAAATCAACAGAGGAAAGATTAACCACACTTGACGAAAACGTTTTAGAACTTATGAATCCAATTTCCATAGATGGCCATGCAGATACGCGAGAATCTAAAGCAGACTGGCATTTATTACCACCGGAAAGCTCAACAACTGTAAATGGACAATTTGAAGATGAGAGGTCATCTATCGCTTTGTCTTTATTAGCACAAGAACTAGAAAATAAAAAGGAAGTACTGCCAAGAAGTACATCAAGACGCAGAAAGACTTCACACCGACTGCAACACAGTATTTCTGCAAGCAAGAAACTTACAGAGCATTGCAAAGAAAAATTGAGAAAGAGGGAGTTGCTCCAGAAATGAAAATTTGAATTACTGGAAAGGGAGGTAATTGCAAAAGATAAAATTGTAAATGCACTTCTCGATATTGCAAATAAAAAATGATTAAGTAGGTATAAATAATTATTTCATAAAAATAATTTTTTAAATTTTAAATAAATAAAATTTATTTAAAAAAAATAATAAAAAGAAATAATAATTTCCAAATTCACTCTATATAATGATAATAAATTAAATAATTTTTATTAATTGCACATGCGCAAGTTTTAGACTTTTGCACACGATCAAAGTTTCTCCTGCTTAGACCCAGATGTTGCAATTCGTGTGATTTTCATGCGCAAATATTTGTACACGATTGCTCGAAAATACCAATTTTTCATTCGCATGTGAAAGTGAGTCGCACGAATAATTTCATGCGAAAAGCATTCGTACACTATTACTCGAGAATATCAATTCATCATTCGAGTAAGTTCAAGAATAGGGCCCCTGGCCCCGTGTCTGTCTGTCCGCATGATTAAAAAAAAACTCATTAGCGTTTTCCTTATATAAAAAAAATTTGCCGTTGGTATCTACCTATTTAAAAGATTAACGCATTAAAAATTCTAATAAAATGAACCCAAATAATTTAATCTAACAAAAATCAAATGAAAAATTATCATCATCAATTTGTTTTTTTAATATCTTTAATACTTCTCTTACTTCTTCAGCTTCTTCTTGTTTAAATTGTTTTGACCTATTTGCGGACAATACCTCTTCCGCCTTACGCTTACTTGCTTCTCTTCTTTTAAATGCCTCTGCACGCTTCAACTCCACCCGGCGCATAGGATCTTTGCGATAATTTTTCATGATTTCTTTAAAAGATCTAAGCGTAAGCTCTCTTAAATAGCAGCTTCTTGGCCAATTTTCGGTTTTTTTAATTTCGACTAACAATTTCATTTCTGCTTCAATTTCTAGTCGAACTGTTGTGTGTGTATAAGTTCGTAATATGTGGTGCCGGTCTGCCGCCACAACTCCTATAATACTCTATAAACCTATACCCGTTGATACGCTACGGCTAATCGTGTCTACGGCTAATTAGATGACCGAATAATCACCGTAATGAATAACGAATATAACGTAATGAATTCAAAGTGAAAAATTAATTTATCCAATATCTCACAATAATAGAGGTATAACTATGGTTTTTTAAATAAGTAAATTAGAGCAAGGATTGGTCTGGCTGCTTACAGGAAGCATTGAAGTAGTTCCCTAAATACTACATTTAAGAATCAAATTTGAGACTGTAAGTAAAGTTACATGGTTTTTCTAAGAGCTTGAAAGCGTCTAGCAAATGTTACCGCCGGCGAGAAGTGTCTGGCAGTTTTGATTATCAATTTCTAACAATATTCTCTAAAAAATACATCAAAATCAGCCGTGAGAATGTAAGAAAAGTGAGTAGTGTTTTCACGTACTTTGAGCACCTAGTACCTGCAGATTGGCCGTCGGCCCAAGGTAACAGGTATGCGTACACTCAAGGTACATACTAATACTACGTTATCCCGTATATTTTACTTATGAGAAAATAAGTAACGTCTGGCGGCCCTGGGATCTTGGACTAAATAACATATAACTCACTAGTGACTTATGTAACTTATGAGTGGGGTTAATATTATAACTCACTCACATTTTTAATAATTATGCCTAATTATTTAATACACCTACTTTATACTAGTTTTCATAATTTAAATCTGACATTTTAAAACGTCAAATGTCAAAACAATTAATTACATTTTAAACTATTATTACGATATATTGGATAAAATCTTGTATGCCACGCGTGTGTTAATAACAAATAAGTCACTAAGAAAATAGCCCTAACGGCCTCGCGGGCTAAACTTTCTCGCGTGACTTATTTGTCATATAACACACTTATACCATAAATAGTTATTTTCATACGTTATTCCTTTTATTGGAAAGTTTTTGGGTATTCAATATTTTAACTGTCTGCTTACCCCCCTCTGTTACTTCCGCATTTTGCATCAATGTATCATCTGATCAACGTATCGACGGATTAGTGTATCAACGGATCATCTGCAGATTATATTATAATAAAATATAAAACGGCTTATAATAAAATAAAGCCCAAATAATTTAAACTATCAAAAAAGTAGATGTATAGAAGCCTAAGAACTGTCGCAAAAGCGAGTTCCACCTTGTTATATTATGTGTTTACTAGGAGATATCTACTATTACCGTCTATCACATGGAATTAAAAGTTTATTTTTCACCAACATTGGACCCTGATCGTTATTCCCGTGTACTCTTCATTTGATTGTGGATTGTTGACAAGTAGAAAATTTTTACCGAAAGCAGTTTTCACTTCCATTTCTTTTAGCTTTTCATGTACCTCTCCAGCAGTTTTTGGAAGAGTACTTAAGGCTTGGGCCGCATATTATAGACATTTTTTTAGCATACTTTAAATCTCCTTTCAGCAAAATTCGACTTGAAGATGGTGTTTGGTCCAAACATGCTTTAACTAATACACTATCGGACATAAATATTTGAACATAGCTAATATAACTAAATATATGAATAAAATCGGGACAAAAATAAAATGAAACTTACTAAATTTTTTTATACGGTAGCACTACAGACCTTGTATACCCATGGCTTAATATTTTGGCATTTAATACCTCAAAGATGTTGCTAACATCTTGTGAGAGAGACACGGTCGAAATAGCCAGTTGTGGGAATCGAACTAGGGTTGCCAACTTTTATTGAAAAGAAATAAAGTATCGAATCTTTTAAAAGAAAAATACAGAGTATAATTGTCATGTTATAAATTGGTTGAGGTAAATTGTTTAATTAAGGTGAAATTATTTAAAAAATTTTAAATTTAAAAAAAGATATTATTGCATATTTTATTTTTGAATTTGATTTTGCCGCAAAAATTATGTTGGGACGGGTCGATTTAGAAACGGAGAGAGGGAGGAGGAATTTTTGGTTTTGATTGTTGAAAAATGGCGGAAGTTTTATGTCAGTTTTGTGAAAAGTAATTAAAATTAGTGGATATTGTTGAAGAATAAACAGAAATTTTAAACAAATGGTTGTTTAATTTTGTGTTGGGAGTGGTTGAATGGTTCTGGCGGAAAAGTAAAAATTTAAACAATAAGGTAGGACTTTTAAATTATTCAAGTGCTAATGGTGGACGATAAGATATATGCGTACGCGTATTTATCTAATTGCGGATAAGAAGAAAGGTCAAAGGTTTTTTTTTTGAAGAATAATTTGTTTAATCTTTAATTAAAATTTATTTAAAATTTTGAGAACCACATAAAAAACATTACATCTTCATATAAGAAGAATAGGAATTTTTTTAATTTTAAATTTTAAGCTAATAATTTTATGACATCTGTCGTTTGAATCATAAAAAAGTAATCATCAGTAATCGATGTATATCGAAATACTATTCGCAAAAAATAAAGTATATACTTTATTATAAAGTATAGTTGGCAACCCTAAATCGAACCCACGATTTCGTCATAGCAATCTAGCATTCTAACTGCCAGCCTGACCGCGCTTTATATAATACTGATATATGTTTGCTTTGCTGATAAGTATTATACACAAGAAAAAATCTACTATAGCCTTTTTAGCATATAAACAAAACAAAAATGTATTAATTTTCACGCGACAAAGTACCTACTTATTTGAACGCTGTAAAGATATTTATAAAAAGTAGATTAATTATTAAATTATACCAATTAATTGATTTATAATTAACGGTCGGTACCTTCTTTCTTAGTTTTACATAAATCCATATAAATTAATTCTATAGAAATAGAGGATGGGAATTTAAAATGGATCGATTCAAAGAAATAAACAAAAAGGTCAAAAACTTCTTACGAGCTCGTGCGAAAAACCGAAGGACACACCCGCAACCTGCGCAAATTGTGGGGGTTCTCATTCAGCCAGATACCGAGGTTGTAGCAGATTCCCAAGACCACGTCCAAAGAATAGATTCGACAGAAACGATACGAACCAACAGATCAGGCGAAACTACAACAACAACCACAATTGGTCAAATCAAAAGACCAATCAACAGCCAAATATACAACAATCAGATAAAGGTATCTCTCCTGCCCACATGGCTATCATCCTGGGCCTGCTAACGCAATACAAAGTGAACACCGATACGATTTCAGCCATCATCAATAATAGTCTGAAACCACACTGCTTCTTAACATAAATGGACAAAAGCAACAAGTCAACGACGAACAAGAAGAAGAATGTTTTACGAATAACCAACCGTACATTTAACGCAGCAGCTACTCGTCCAATACCCGGCTCAACGCCAAGTCCAGCGGGCTCTGAAAACTCCAAAGCCACCGTTTGAACACTACAGATGAAGGAGATTCTGAAGGCAGCCTACGCATTAACACTCAAAATCGTAATCGTAAAATGGCATACTTGTCAGATTGTTCAACATTGGTAATGGGAAAATCTCAGTTGACATCTTGACCGGATTCATCACATTGCCGACTGATTTCTGCCAGTTGGCGGAATTGAAGGAAGAGCTCATTCCAAGTAGTGTTTTACCCAACATACTGCGAAACTTCAAAAACCATAATTGGCTGTAGGAAAAAACAATTTTGGCGGCGACCATTCAAAATTTTATTTCGGGAGAGTTGATTTCATTCAAATCGGTTGACACAGTTATCAATCAGGATGAAGTAGTCAACTATCCCACAGAATTCTTGAATTCGCTTGAATTGTCCGGATTACCACCTTACAATTTGCAATTGAAAGTACCTCGGGCGTCATCATGTTGCGTAATATCAATAAACCTCGACTATGTAATGAAACGAGACTGGCTGTGAAAAAGCTTATGAACATCGTCATCGAGGCGACGATTATCAAGGGAAAGTACAAAGGAGAGGATGTTTTGATTTTGCGCATCCCGATCATTCTAGCCGACTTGCCATTCAAGTTCAAACGGCTGTAATTCCCTGTGCGTTTGGCTTTCACGATGACTATCAACAGATCACAAGACCAGTCGTTGGAAGTTTGCGGAATTAACTTGGAGTTTCCGTGTTTCGCGGATGGACAACTGCATGTCGCGTGTCGGCAAACCTTCATCTTTGTTTATTTACGCACCGGAAAACCAAACGAAAAATGTAGTTTAACTTTGCTTTGAATTGAATATTAACCTCATTTGTTTTCCGCTTCATATAAACAAAATACAATTTTTAAGTCAAGTAGTCATCCGTTTTACCGCGCCGAACTTACTTTTTAATAAGTTCTTTATTATTAATTAATCAGACGTGGTAAATCGGTTGACTTTGCATGACTAAATCTCTTGACTTAAAAATTGGATATTTTCACTTTAAAAAATCGTAGGAAGCTTTAGAAAAATAGATTTTAAAGCTAAGTACGAGGGTTGCCTTTTAAGTTTCGGGAATGGAGTACAAGAAAAAATATTTTTTTATCTAAATTGGCTTTATAATTTAAAGAAATCTTTTTCATGAAGACCAATACGCTTTTAGATCCTTTTTAAACAATTTTTGAAACACTTTTTCCACTCCAATTAAAGTACCTCCAAAACATGCATTTTGAACGCTTCAATCACTTCTTCAGTCGGTTGGTGTTTAGTTTTGGGCTCATACGCGTAAGTCTACGATTCGTCACTACTTGTCACAATGTCATCCCTCCCGATTTGAAGCACCGCGATCGTATTTGTGAATCATTTCTTCTGACCAATTGACACGAGCTTTGTTTTCAGCGATTGTCAAATTATGTGGGTTCAAACGCAAACAAATCTTTTTGACGAAAGCAAAATTAAATATCTGTTGGTCCCTGAAATGCCCACGGATGCCTCAATCTCACGATAAGTCACATGACAATTTTGCAGTATCAGTTTAATGTACAGCATCAATGTCTTACAGAACAACTTCTAACTTTGGACGACCTCCACGAAAGTCGTTGTTGAGCAAACTATGCCCAGAATTTAATTTGGTAAATCATCGATAAATACTGATCATTGATGGTGCTTCATCGCCAAAAGTCAAATTTAGATTATCGATGCCTTGCTCTTGAGATAATCTATCTCGAAAGTTGTAAAAAATAATCGCAAGAAAATTTTCACAAATAAATTCCATTTTTTAGTCGAAATGATATCTTCAAGTTACTATAAACAGCACAAACAGCGCTCGTACGTCAAAAAGTCCTGGATAAGATTACCGTTAAAAATGTCAAACTTTACGATAGAGACGTCAGTTGCCAGATTGCAGAACTGGTATTACTCATACCCAACACTTGACAGGCAACCCTCGTAGTAGTACTATGCGATGCAATTGTGGAAAATTGAAACACGAAATGAGGTTCCCTAAAAAAATCATAAAAATGGTTAAAATAGCCATTTTTTGACCATTTCAGTTAAAATTTGAATAAAAAGATGCAGAATATAACCCTATAGCTTAATATAAATATTAGATGGAAAAATTATATTGGGTTTTTTGGGTAATCATTTGGCAATCATTGCCTGCAAAATTAAAAATTAATATACTATATTTTTGAGTTTCGTTTTTGTATTTTTTAAATATTTGACTACATTTTTATTAATGTTTTTTGAAAATTTTAAGATTTGTATTATGTTTTTTACTGCTGTGCTACTGTAGACTCGTTGACTCTGATGAAGGCCTATATTAAAAGCCGAAACCGGTTAGCAACTATTTAGTGGCATTTTTATTTAAGGACCCAAAAACCCCAATATAATTTGGGTCTAATATTTATATTAAAATTTTAAATTCAGATTTATTTTCAGTCCAAAAAATCTACTAGAATCACCCCCGCCCATCATTGAAACTGAAAAAAGTTGAATTTTTTGAATTTAGTTAATCATAATACTGCCCTGCTAAGCGAAACCCCCGTATAATCATGCCCCGCCTTAAATCAGTTAGGGTTAGAATCCTATTCTTATAGCTGGCATCATGATTCTAACTGATTTTAGGCGGCGAATAATTATACGGGGGTTTTGCTTAACAGGGCAGAATATACAATATTAACGTGTAACCATTGACTATAGGAGTTATCAAGACTCGCAGCCATATGGAAGAATTGTAAATTCTATGTCCCTCTCACTCGAACGCACTTCGCGCATTATACTGTCCACACGTTCTAACAGAATGGATCGCGAGATTAATAATTGTTAATGTGGATTTACATTGAAAATTAGCGCCATCTAGTTGTCGCGACAATTTAGTATTGCATTAAAACATATATGGCTGCGTGTCTTGATAACTACTATAGTCAATGGTGTAATTCATTGTAATAGTAGCGTTAAGACGATGGCGATCGTCGGTGGAACGAGAAATTTCCCGTAGGTATTGCTCATTTAAAGCAAGTGTTTTGGCGTTGGTTCACATCAAACAGCCCCTTCTGCATGAAAATTCACTTTAGTTTTTTGCACACGTACAAAAGAGAAAGAAATTTTGTTCGAGTAGGGTTCGTGTATAGCGTAAACAACAACACATCTCGTTTTTGCGCATATTTAAATTAAAAAAAAACATTAGATGGCTAATGAGTTTATAGGGATCGTATTTTTTTAAATTTGGTATATTATAATTTTTTATGAAAATTAAACAATAAAACTTTAAATAACAAGTTAAATTCAATAATATAATCAAATTATATTTTTAAGCTTTCGACGACTTATCGTCTTCTTCAGAGATTTATTTAATATGTTAACTTGTTATTTAAAGTTTTATTGTTTAATTTCTCACAAGTTAAGGTTTATATATTTAAATTTATATAATTTTTTATGCAAGAAGCCCATTATAATTATGTAAACTACACAATTACATTTAACCTTCGAAGTAGTATTTTAAAAAATATTTATTTTAGAATGAAATAAGCAAATTACAGCATGAAAATAGAATATTACGAAGAGAACAAGGAGCTGTTGGTGGTCCCAGTGCATCGGCGTATATGGATATGCATTCTCATAAAGTGGTACAAGAATTACGATCATCTGCAGATACTGCAGAACACTCATTAAGGTTTGTGGCGTTTGCCGTGCTATTCTTATTTAATATTTTGCTGTTTTTAGACAATTATTAATAGGAGTGGATAATTTAAGAATCATGGCTTCCACTATAGAAAATTTCAATCGTATTGAAGAAAATAAAGAAATATTTTCCGATTGTGAAGATGATGCAGGTCCTGCTCTGTAGATTAGTATATGTAATATAAATTGTTTATATTATAACGTGCACATATTATTACTCTTAGTATTTCAATTTTAAAGTTGTTTAAATTGTATAGATAATAATTATTATACATTTGTGTTACACAATTTTTGTCGTTTAGTTATTAATATTATCCCAACTGAGTTGTAATTAGTTTTTATATTAAAAATATTTCACAAGATATGAATTTGCAGCTTTGCTGTATATTATATTACATAGTATTTATATTATGGTTTAAGGTGTTATGCGCACTTAGGGGGTCGAGAAAATCCGACTTTTTGTTGTTTTTTTCTGGAAATGTGTGTATATATATTATTGCACAACAATTTTTTAGATTGAAAACAGCTATTTAGAAATACAATATAATTTTTTTTGTTCAAAAATATTAACAAATAACTCATTTACAGCCAATGTTCCACGACCCTAGTATTAAAAAGCATTTTGCGGTGGGCAATTCTATGCGGAATCTGTTTATTCAAAATCAAAAATTCAAAAAGACCTAGTAAACACATAAGTTTATCTTGTCCTTAACGGAGCACTTTTCCTAAAAATTGAATTTTGACAAAATGGCAGATGTTCAAATTTAAAATATCGATTTTTGTAAAAAATAAATGCAATGTTTTTTACCCATTAAAGCCATAAAATACAAAATACACATTAAAATAAAAAATCCCTCCGTTAAGGACAAGATTTTGATGTCTAAAACAAGTACACCAAATTTGGAAAGGATTGGTGCACTACTTTTTAAAATATCTTGCCCACCGACTTGGGTTGGGTTCTAGGGTTGTAGACCATCGGTTGTCAATGGATTGTTTCAATTTTTTGTTTCAAAAAAGTTACATTTATTTTTAAAATACTGAAATTATTGTGCAATAAAACAATATAGGCACTTCTCCAGAAAAAAATAAGAAATATTTGCATTTTGCAAGTGCGCATAACCCCTTAAGGGCAGGCACTGGCCGTTCCTGACTGTCGCTGGTCATAGCAAATCCATAACGTTGACACCTTTTTTTACACAATTTTTTAAATGTCATTTGAAAGTGATTCCGAGGTGCTGGATAGTGTTGTAAATTTATTTGGAAATGCTCGGATTGTTAATTATTTATTTACAAATATGACAATTTCACGCAGCCTCTCTACTTTGGAATTTTTGATTTAAAAATTATGTGCGTGACCCCGCCATTTTTGAAAATTTAAAAATTGAATACTGTGCCTGATGTGTGCTACGTTGTACCGTGTTTTTTTTTATTTTGATTTTATAGCGATTGCTTATTTTGGGGTAGAAGTTAGCCCCGCCATTTTCAATAAATCTAAAAATCAAAATTGTGTTGGATTCTACTCGACGTGTGCCGTTGTGTGCCGTAAATTATAAAATTTTATTTTGATAAATAAAATTTTTTTGGACCAATAACTATTTTATCGATAGAAGTTGGCGCCGCCATTTTTGATAATTTTAAAAATTAAAATTGTATTGGATTCTACTTGACGTGTGCCGTTGTGCCGTAAATCGTAACATTTTATTTTGACAAATAAAACTTTTTTGAGCTAAAAACTATTTTATTGATAGAAGTTAGCCCCACCTTTTGCGATAATTCTAAAAATTTAAATTGGATTGGATTCTATTCGACTTGTGTCGTTGTGTGCCGTAAATCATAAAATTTTATTTTGAGAAATAAATTTTTTTTTTAATTTTGACAAAATATTTTAGGCCAAAAACTGTTTCATCGATAGAGGTCAGTATCACCATTTTTGATAATTCTAAAAATTATTAAATTCAATATTCAAATAAGTGAATTCAAACAAATATAAGTTGACAAATTATACCTACAGAATTGGTACAAAATTATATTAAAACCTCAATAACAGTTGATCAGAAACTTATCGCGGCACTCTTCTACTTCTCGGGCACTCGAGAATCAGCATTATAACAATGCAGTTACCAGTCTTCTCCTTCTAAGCCCATGGTCAGGAATAGAGTACGGATTTCTAGCAAATTTGCTATACATAAATATTGATAACAGAAGTGTAATTGTTATAAATGTCCACGAATTCGATAAAAATAAGGCATTTGGCGCTAATTTTTTTATGCTTATATGCTTATTTTGATACTTTTATGCTTAGATTTATTTTTAAGCATTTTTATTGCATTTTTTAGCACATTTTCGATAAATTAAAAAAAATTGCAGTAGATACATAAATACAACTACATTTATTTTAGACCGGGAGCTAATGACGATTTAACCTAATCCATTTTATAAGCCACAAAATTTTGTGAGCTAAATATAGGGTGCTTCTTGACTAGAGAATTGAAATTGGCAGACGTTTACCGGTTTATCCCTAAGGATAAGAGCAATAAATAGGTTTGAAATTTAAATCACATTAGGCATTCGTCGACTAAACTAAATTATTGAATAAAAGGAACTTTAACTAAAACTCACTTTTATAAAAGCACCTTATAGTTAAATTAGCTCATGTATTAGGTAGCTGAAAACAATAGATTTTCTTTTAACAGAAGCTATAGATGTGGTAAATATCTTTCAAAATACCATTTCAAAAGTTCCAGTTTTTCGGCAAAAAAAGGTTAAGTATTGGCATAAAATATTGGTCTATTGATACGTGGTTTAAGTAGTGTAACTCGATATATTAACCATATCAATATTTTAGAAAACCCAAAAAATGCACAACACTTTTCAGAACTAAAATGTTTTTAAGTTATCACATGTAAAATACACTGTAAGTGTTCGCGAATACTTGTTTTGAATACTTGTGTTTACACTGGCGTACCTAGGGCTTTTGCCGCCCGGGGCGGTCTTAAATTTTGCCGCCCCCTACCCCCCCTCATATAAATATTACTACATATAAATATAATATAAAAAAATGTATTTGATAAAAAAAAATTTAAATTTAATAAAAACTTAAATATTTATTTTTCTTGCCTTCTTATTTGCAAAATCTCGAATGATATCGTCAAAATTTATAACATCCGTTAGTTCTTTTTCTATTGAAAGTATTGCTAAATTTCGCAATCTCGAATCACTCATTGTGGAACGAAGATAATTTTTAATTAATTTTAATTTGGAAAAGCTCCGTTCACAACTAGCGACACTGATGGCTATTGTTAAAAAAATTCTTAACAATATTACTATGTTGGGAACACAGTTTTCCAACCTATACTTTTGAATAAAAATTAATAGCTCAAGAGGCCCTTGCTCGTTTTCCCAAAGTTTTGTTTCTTCTTGTAGACCAGGTACAGACATAAAATTCTGAATTCTTTTTCTTTCAATATGGAACTGTTCTTCGTCAATGTCAACAAAGTGATTCATTTGACATTCAAAATTGTCGTTCAAAAGATTTGATGGTATTAAACACGAATACTTCTCTGCAAGGACATGGAGTTGCTCAAAACGCACCGTTATTTCCTGGATAACTCGATCCAATGACGAAAACATTTCTCTTCGTATTTCTTCTTCTAGAGATAGTCCCACGTCTCGCGAATTTTCACCACTCATCATTTTTTTCTTTCTAACTCGACGCTCAGTGGATATTCCCAACTCTTCACAAATTTGTTTGCTTGTTGTAACTGCGTTTTGCACTAACGTGTCCCTTTGTCCATTGAAATACAATTTTAAAGAATTCAGTTTTAAAGTACATTGATAGATATTTAACCCCTTGGTTTGCAAGTATTGTTGCGTGTCGTTAATTTCCACAAGGACGGGTTCCCATAAATTGAGGTAGCACAGAAAAGCAAAGGATTCCATTGCTTGGGATAATATTCCAGCGTCTGATCTGGTTTTAATATTTTCTTCTTGAGATGTCAATTGTTCCAAAGTATTTAAAATGTTTAAGAAATGTTTTTTTACAATACTCACCGCTTCTCCTCTTGAACTCCAACGAGTTTCTACACTTCGCTTAATACCTTGACCAGTAACAGATAGTAAAATAGCCCATCGATGAGTAGATTGTTGACTCGATTCGTGTTGAGATATTTTAGGATTCAGTTTCCACCACTTTGTAAATCCATTTTCCGAGTTAAAACTTGATTGACAGTTATTTGAGAAAAGTTTACAGCAAAAGCAGTAAATACTTTTATTCGATGGAGAGTACACCATCCACGATCTTAACATCTTTTCACCATTTGACATAGTTTGAAAAAACCAGTCGCGAGTAAGTTTTCTAATTTCGCCCTTGGCTACCTTACCAGGACGAACTACTCCTTCACTGAAATCGGAATCTAAATTTTGGATTTCAAACGGGCCTTGACATACTAGAAAGACTCTTGTTTTGTCTTCAATGCTGCTAGGCCATAGTCCAATATCTTTCAAGGAAGTACAGGATGAGGATATAGGTTGCTCAGAACACTCTTCATCAGAACATGATGAAACATCTACTTCTTCGCCAGTACTTGAAGCTGGTATTTCTTCTTTTTCAACATTCGATGAAGTTTCATTACCAAATACAGAGGAGTCTTTCAGTAATCCATCTTCTTCGCCAGTATTTGAGACATGTTCTTCCTCTTCAACAACATTAGAAAAAGTTTTTTCACGAGATACAGAAACGTATTTCAGTAGAGCTCCAGCGTTACTATTCTGGATTTCCTCTCTAGCTTTCTTTTTCTTTCTAAATGAAGCTCCGCTTTCCTTTGTTCGTTTCATGATTTAATTCTATTTAATTTTCGATTAATGCAGTATTTCTATTTTTTTATATAATTATTTTGTTTAAACACCTAATACAATCCTCCTTATATAGTATTGATGCAGTAATATAGTACCAACATTACTAATGTTATAAAATACCATGTTATCTTTACCTGATTGGTTAAACTAAGTCGATGTATATTATACAGTGTAAATAGGTAACTGGCTTTTTTAATAATTATTATAATCATTGATTCTTATATTATTCAAAAAAAATAAAAATGTTTAAAAAAAAATTATTTTTTTGAAATATTTTTTTCTACATTTTTTTAAATTTTTATAAAAATATTTTTGTACATGCCGCAAAATGCCGCCCCTAAAAATGTGCCGCCCGGGGCGGTCCGCCCCTACCGCCCCCCCTAGGTACGCCAGTGCTTATTCGATTATGTCTTAATTGATTAGCATGTTATAGCAATAATTTATTGCTATAGACTGGCCAATAGGGTACTAATGTTACAAAATGGCCGGTGACCAGATATGGGTGCACACAATGGTATTTTGGGTTTATCTCCTGATTTTTAATTAAAAATTTCAGAGGGGTTTCTGGGTGAAATTTCGAAGACTCCTATGAACTAATTTCACCCAGAAGCACTTCTAAAATTCCATATCAATATAATAGGCCTAATCAAAAACCCAAAAACCTCAATGATCTCTAAAATTGTCACCAATCACACTTCCATGTAAATCTTATGGGAAATAAATGTAAACACACCACCGCTGACGGTGACCTCACGCTTTTCCAGTTTATAATCGATAATTTCCATAATCGATTTTTTCATAATCGATTTTTTTCATAATCGATTATTTTCATGATCGATTAATCGATTGTTATGAATTATCATAATCGATCATGATAATCGATAAATCGATTATTTGCGCACCCCAACTAGTCATAATAAGAACAATAATATTTAACTCTTTAACACTAGTGCCCAACATTGAGACACCCAATTAATGTTTGCTGACCCGGCAGACGTTGTCCTGCCCAAATTTGAATAAATTTGTTTGATCGTTTTGTGAATTTATGAAAAGACCTAACGTGTTTGTGATAATCGATTAATATTTTTTATTGAATGAAAACATTTAACCAATTTATAGATTCCTGCTCCTCTTTATCGTCCCCTTCCTCAATATTTCTCATTATCATGAGCTGTACGTAAAACATTAAATGTACTTGCAACACTTACGCCATTTATTGATAAGATACTAAGAAATAGGCCCGTGCGCAGAATTTCTTCATGGGGGGTTACGAAAAAGAATTTATGAAATAAATAGTTATATTGAATACTTATATTAATTTTTCAAATATTCAAAACGTGTTTACGTAAATAACCTATATAAGAAATAATGCAATGGGTAGGGGGGGGGGGGGTTCAACCCCCGTGCGCACGGGCCTGCTAAGAAATGATAATTTCATAAATTTTTTATGTTATATTAATGTTTGTTGTGTTTGTTTGCGGTAAGAATGAAATGTCAACATCTAATTATAAATAATTAATTTGATAAATAATTATAAATTGCATTGCATTGCCCCCATTGAATTTTTTTTCATGTAGGTTATTGACGTAAACACGTTTTGTCTATTTGAAAAATTAATATAAGTATTCAATATAACTATTTACTTTATAAATTCTTTTCCGTAACCCCCCCGCCCCATGAAGAAATCCTGCGCACAGGCTTGACTCTATATCATGAGGTGAACAGACAACATTACAATCGAATTGCAAATTAATAAAATACCGTTTTAACCATTACATTACAAAAAGTTATAAAAAATCGGATGTAGCCATCACATAATTTTCCGAATATTAAAAGTAACTCCCAATTACTAAACTAAATTATTAAATCTTATCAGAGCATCAGCAATAATCGTCAAAAACATTCAGAAAATCGAAATAATAAGCAAAAGCAAAAATATATATATATATAAGATAGCACTACGGGCCTTGTAGACCCATGGTTTGTTTGACTACACTGGACCATTTCTTTCGGTTTCGAGCTTCTTCCATCCATTTCTTGATGTGCAAAGAATTCAAGTCTTCCTGTACTTGTTCTTTCCATTTAGATCTTGGTCTACCTCTTCTTCTTCGCATTCCACCCAGATTCATCTTTAATACCTTGTTTGGCACTCTTTCCTCATTCATTCGTACTAAGTGACCTAACCACCTTATACGCTGCGATTTAACCACGCCAATAATGGTAGCTTCGTTATATAGTTCATATATTTCTTGGTTTGTTCGCCTTAACTATCTTCCTTCTACGTATTTTCCTCCAAATATCCTTCTTAATATCTTCCGTTCCCATACGTTTAGCATTGCTTGATCTTGTTTCGTCAACGTCCAAACTTCACTTGCATACGTTACCACTGGTCGTATCGATTACCGAGTATCGTATACTCGGAGCTTGACAGATCTTGAAAATATTCTACTAGACAGTATTGATTTTAGGGTAAACGCACTTTTGTTCCCCGCAACAATTCTGGCTTTTATTTCTTCTTTGCTTCCTACTTCTCTCGTCACCAAATTTCCGAGATAAGTAAATGTTTCAACCTGTTCAAATTTAACCATTCTATTCTCTTCTAGTTGAATTTGAAGAAATGCACCATGCTCGAAGGGCTTGTCATCACACAGCATATACTTTGTTTTCTCTTCGTTGACCTCTAAACCCATTTTTTGTGCAACATTTAATATCCTTTTTGCGGTTTCTTGTAGTTCGTGCCTCGTTCGTGTTAGAATTGTCATGTCATCCGCAAAGGCAAGACATTGTTGTCGGTTGCGAAATATTAAGTTCTTATCACCAATTTTGCTGTCTCTTAATGCTTTTTCAAGTACAAAATTAAACAATACCGCTGATAGTGGATCACCCGGCCTTAACCCGCATTCAATCTTAAACCTTCTCGATAGTTTTCCATTCATTTTTACTTTGTTAGTTGTTTCTTCCAGTGTTATTTGTACCAATCTTATTAGTTTATTGGGTATTTTCAATTCTTTCAGTGCCATAAATAGTTGGTTTCTTTTGACTCTATCATATGCTTGCTTAAAGTCGACAAACAGTAAGTGTGTCGGTAGTTTGTGCTCATGGCTTATGGATTGTATTTCTTTGAGTACATATATTTGGTCCGTCACTGACCTACCTTTACGAAATCCACTTTGGTATTCCCCAATTATTGTATCTGCATATTGGTTCAATCTATTTTTAATGCATATTGCTAATATTTTATAAGTAACACTTAATAAAGCTATACCTCTATAGTTATTGCAATCCGTCTTGTCACCTTTTTTGTGAATTGGGCATATTACAGCATTTCTCCATTTTCTTGGTATTTCTTCTTTTTCCCAGATTTCTTCGATTAGCTCATGTATCATATTTGCGATCACTTCACCTCCATATTTTATCATTTCTGCCTGTATAGAATCTTCCCCAGCACTTCTGTTATTTTTCAGACTTTTAATTATGTTTTTGATGTCTTCTATAGTTGGTTTTTCTACGTTTGGTTCTATTGTACTACTATCGAATACTTCCGGTTCTTCCATTCCTTCTACTGGTTTGTTTAGCAGTTCCTCAAAATACTCTGCCCATCTTTCTAGCACTTCATCTTGGTCCCCTACTAGGTTTCCCTGTTTGTCCTAGCATAATATTGTCTTTAACTGGTAGCCTTTCTTTACTTTTTTGACACCTTGGTAGAAGTTTCTGATTTCTTTGTTCCTATATTTTTCTTCTATTGCCTATAAATACTCTACCGTGTGTTTTCTCTTCTTCTCTCTAAGTAACGCTTTGCATGCTTTTCTTTGCAACTCATATTTGTGTTTGCTTTCTATTGTTTTTGTTTGTAGCATTATATTCCTTAGTTTTTCTCGTTTGTTTATTTCTTCCTGGCATTCCTGGTCGTACCATTCCTTATTTTTGTATCTTCTTACCATGACTTGTTTGGATGCTGCGTTTTTCATAACTTTTGTCAAGATATTTGCTTTTTCTTCTATGTTTTCGGGTTTTTTCTCTGATTTTAAGAGCTCATTAATTGTCTTTGCAAATTCTTCTTGTGTCGTTTTTTCTTGAAATTTAGTTCTTGTCGGTTTATTTGATATTTTATTTTCGATTGTACTCCTTATTGGTATAATTTGCTGTAACTTTGTTCCTACCATGAAATGATCAGAGTCAATATCTGGACCTCTATAAGCTCGTACATCTTTTACACTTGCTTCACTTCTTCTTTCTATCAAAACATGATCAATTTGGTTTACATTTTCTCCCTCAGGTGTTTTCCATGTTTCCTTGTGAATTTCCTTGTGTTGATATTGTGTACTTATTATTTTCATATTGTTTTCTATAGCAAAATCGATCAGAAATCTAGCATTTTCGTTGGTTTCCGCATGTTTACTGTACTTCCCTATTGTTGGTTGGAATACTACTTTTTTTCCTATTTTGGCGTTACTATCTCCAATGATCATTTTTAAGTCGTATTTTGGAATTTTTTTGTATTTGCTGCTTAGAACCTCATAGAACTCTTCCTTTTGCTCACTTAGTTTTTCTTCTGTTGGTGCATGAATATTTATTATGTGTATTTTCTGGTATTTACCTCTTAATCTGAGGATACACATTCTATCCGACACTGGTGTAAATTTTATGACAGCATGTCGTAACCGCTCGCTTACAGCGAATCCTGTTCCTAATCTCCTATTAATTCCACTGCTCATAAAAAATGTGTATCCCTCTATATAAAAAATTCCGTTATCCCTATGTTTTGTTTCTTGTAGTGCTAATATATCAATTTTGTATTTTTTCATAACATTTATTAACTGTTTCATCATACCCCCCTCAAAAATTCCCCTTACATTCCAATTTACTACAAATATATAGTTATTTTGTTTTGTCTTCAGTCTTCCGTTCCTTTTGCAATCCATAATCCAATTCGTTCTTTCCGTGTCTCGCCATTTCCATCATTGTTTGTTCCCATCTATTCTTTTTTGCTAGTCGTTTTTTGGTATGGGTATTGTAGCCTGTTTTACTATTTTCGCTGTGTGTATATCCCAATTCCAGCGTTCTCCATTTATGAATATCTTTCTGTAACCTACATTTGCTCTTTTAAAAGCAAAAATACAAATAAAAAAAAAATACTTATTACAAATAACTAAAATTTTATGTAAAAAAAATTTGCTTATTTATAGGCAATTTAGAAATTAAAAAAAAATTTTTTAATTTTTAATTTTTTTTTTATTTTAGAAAAAACTTAGTAGAACAAAAGTTGTAGGTAATTTTATACGGATAATTTTTGTCATAATAAACTTTTACCTATTTCATTGCGTTTCAATTTTCAATTCAATAGTGGTTAGATCGTGTCGTGTTAAAATAATAATTGTTTTTGGTTTATTGTGTTATCTTGGTACGGATATTATTGGTGATCGTTGTTGTGTGTAGTGATTAATTTGAGTTTAAGATTTAACTAATCGAAGTTCGAAGATTTTAAGGTTAACGTATAACGTGGTAGTGTATTTTACATTGATTTTTTTTTCTTTCTCTCTTACTTTATTGGTCATCGTGTTCATTTATCCTTTGTTTTGTGTAATTTAATTTATCTGATAACAATGCCTTTCAAGTGCATTTCATGCGAAAAAAATATTTCTCGATACGATGATTATAGGTATATAGTGTATCATGAATGTAAACCACAAATATCATATCGCATGCATTAAGATGTCTATTGAGGAATATACCGTTAAAAAGGATAGTGGTGATTTGAGAACTTGGGTATGTGGCGAAGATCACAATTCGTTGTTAGATCCAACGAAAAATAATGTTGTGTTCGAAGTGGAGCAAGAGGAATGCGTAAACAATCCTAAAGACGAACCTGTAAGTGCATTATATATGGAAAATGAACTACTAAAGCAAGTAATATCCGATAAGGATGTAATTATACGAATAATGGAAGAAAAGATTGCGATGTTGAATAAAAAAATGAAATTACTCGATTTTATAAATAAATTGATGGACGTTCATCCTGATTCAAAAGTTCATAATTCAAACTCAGGATTGGTTGAAGTTAAAACAGTTGCTACTGATTGCCCAGGATTGGTCAATAATGCGGAGAAAATAGATAGAGTTAATAATAGAGGAAGAGGTGATCAAAGTGGAGGTATCAATACCTCATCAAGTTATAACTTCGTCAGATGTAGTGAATATTGATGTCTCGAACGCTACAGCCTCTCAGTGATATTGAAATTATGACGTCAAGTCCGCGATACCCGAAATCAAATGGTTTAGCTGAAAAAGCTAAATATGGAATATTTGGAATATCCAAAAATATATTAAAAAAATGCAAAAGTGACAACACGGATATTGCCATGGGTTTATTAACTTACAGGAGTACACCGGTATGCGGTACCGATTACAGTCCAGCTCAGTTGCTAATGGGGAGAAATTTGAGAACCAATTTGCCCTGTACCGCTGAAAGTTTGGAACCCAAGGTAATAATAAGAGCTGCTAAAAAGCAGTTCAATCACAAGCGGACTAAGTTTGAAAAACATTATAATAAAACTGCAAAAGTAAAATCAGGTTTTAAAAAGGGGGATAATGTGTTAATTCAAGATTTGCCGAAAAAGACGTGGTCACCAGGGTTAGTATTAAGTAAGCATGATGCACCACGTTCTTATATTGTTAAAAATAATAATGGAAAAATTTTAAGACGAAATAGTCATCATTTAAGGTCAACTCAAAATAAAACATTTGTTCATCAGGAAGCTGATGAGGACATTTTGTTTGATGATGTAACAAACAATAACAATGATACACATACTGCAGTACCAAACTTAGACCCACCTGAAGTTCTAAATGTCAGGCCTAGATCTACTAGGATAAGACAACAACCTAGTTATTTAAGGAATTATGTTTGTTAAATTTTATATGTTTAATATAATTAAAAAATAATAATAAATGTTTAGTTTAGCAACTATTACTAATAATAAAAAAAACATTTTTTTAATTTGTAAATAAGGGGGATGTTGCATATGTCACAATGCTATAAAATTATGACGTAACGCAAGATTACTTCACTACTACTAACAAGCTCATATAATCGCCAGTACCTAAAGAACATTAGAACAATGTAGTACTCTAGTTATTAGTACAAATAAATACATAATAAATATGTTTAGTTTTATTTGACTAACAACGCAACAAGGAAACCAATGATTCGTTCGATTGTTGGAAAGAATAATGATGGCACTTTTCCTATTCGTGCAGGATTGGCACAAAAAAGAAAATGGATAGTTGTTTCAAAGCTCCAGCCAGATACTGATCCAGAAGCTATGGTAAGCTATCTGAAAACGTTTAATATCAATCCTGTATGTTACAGGTTGACCTCAGGTGCATCATTCTGTTCGCTAAAAGTTGGTATTCCAGAGTCGGACTATGAGAATCTATTTAAAGAAGATATCTGGCCTGCTGGAGTTGTGGTTAGGGATTTTGTTTATCGCAATATTAGAAGAATTGGTAACAACAGAAATTTTTATCAGCAAATTAAAGCGACAGAAGTTGTCCAATAAACAACTTGAAAGTATATTTTCAAAACTGTGGTTGTATCTTGACCAAAGTTAGTGATATTAGTAACGCTGTTAATTGTTCCTCATACGATATAATTGTTTTGATCGAAACATTTTTAAACGATAGTATAAAATCGGGTGAGATAAATTTTTTCGATTTTAATATATTTCGTTGTGATAGGTCTACGCAATCCAGTTATAAGATCAGGGGGGGTGGCGTACTTATTGCGGTTCGTAAATCAATTTTGACCTAATTGTTTGTTAATAGATACATCTAACGTTGTTGAGACAGTTTTTGTTAGTATTGGAAATACTGTTGTTGGTGCGGTGTATATTCCCCCGGATTCTGATATATTAGTTTATCAAAAATTTTGCGAAATTGTTGATAAGGTTTATGATCGTTTTTCTAAATCAAAACTAGTAATATGTGGCGAATTTAATTTACCTAAGGGTAAATGGGCAATAGATGGTATTAATGTTGTTGAATCAGAAAAGACTTGCAGAAAAACTCAATCGATTGCCGACTGTATGTCGTTCCATAATATGTTCCAATACAATCATACACCAAATGGTAGAGGAGTACTGCTTGATTTATTTTTTGCTAATGTTGAAGACATCGTGATTTCAACTACCGAGGATGATGATCAGTTGTGTGGTGAATCTATTCATCATAAAGCTTACTTGTTCAGTATCCCAATAGGTCGTTCTTCGTACACCAACATGCCAGTTAATAATATCGTTTTTGATTTTAAGGCAGCGGATTTTTTGTTGATTAATGACCGTCTTCAGCAGGTTAATTGGTCGAGTATATTTATTTCTAATAATGTAGATCATATAGTAGATCAATTTTATGATCTATGGGACATTATTAAGTCTTGTGCATGTCCCAATCAAAAGGGATTGGGTGTCAAAATATCCATATTGGATTTCTAAAGAACTAATTAAATTAATTAAATGTAAATTACTTCACCACAATTTGTACAAACGTAACGGAACTACAGAAGATTATTTTAAAATTTTGTCAATTTCGGGATCACGCTAAGCGCCTTAATTTAAATCTATACGATAGTTATTTATTGAAAACTGAAGAAGACATTAAAAGCAAATACATTAAACTACTAATACGTACAACTTTGCCAAATTGAGGGAATATTCATAAGTGGCGCCACCTACCAGCCGAGTTGGTACTGATATTACTTAAATGCGTGCTCTTGACGTAATAATATGTCACTGTCACTGTTTACAACTAAAGTGAATTTGACTGAAAGCACTAAACAATTAATTTTATGCGAATTAAATTTTATGAAATGTCAAATAAAGTTGGTGCAATGTCCAATGTGCTGTATCCAGCTGTAATCATTACAAACAACAAAGTGGATGAAGCAAGTCATTTTTAGAAAGAAGTTTTTTAAATTTGTTCTAAAAACTGAAAACATTAAATTACAAAAACTTTCCCACAGTAATTACAACTGCACTTTTAATTTTTCTTAGCATTCTTTTTCTAAAGTTGCGATTTTAAAGCTCATTTCAAAATGTCATTTACAACGAAAAATTGGAATTTTAATGAAAACAAATTGTACCTTACCGAGAAATTCCGCGCCGATTGCAATTAAATTCATAATATAGATAGCTACTCTGTCTACTCGGATAATTCCTCATCAAAATCAATCAAAATGATACATGATGGCCTTAAGTTTTCTCATTTGAAAGCCCAAGTTCCAACTCGTATGGTAGATGGCGCGAAAGAGCCTGATACCCAAAAAATGCTTGAAAACCCGCGAAGTTGTACGTATTAATAGTTTAATGTATTTGTTAAAAGTAATCCAAAATTTTTTTGGGGTTACCTTGAAAATTGTAGAAATATTAGAGGTTATCCGAGCTCTATGTTTCTTGGGAAGAAAGTTGTCGTTCCTAATCAAGATTGCGTAAATATGTTTGCAGAACAATTTTCGAATAGTTATGGTCAGACCGACACAAGGGATTACAACTATATTAAGGAAAACCTCATCGATTATGATTTTTTGGATATATCTCTTAGTGATGTTTTTAAGGAAATATATTGTCGTGTTACCAAATCAAATTTTTGAAGGTTGATTTTATAATGAATGATTTTTTTTTGTTTAAATTTTGTTTAATAAGTTTGTAAATTATTTGTACAATTTGAATTTGGTGGGTCTTTTAGTGCTAACAATTGGAATGTTGGCACCAGAAGGCGAGAGATAAGGGCTTCCATTGTCGTCCGTTGGACGGAACGGACGTAGTTTTGCGAGTCTCTTGAGAAAGATTACATTTGTGTCTCAAATTTGGATATAATTTTGGGATATTTGAAAATGAAAGTTTTGATTAGTTATTGTTTAATTTTGGAAATCGTCCGAAAGTTGGATGAGTTTACATATTGTGGATATTTTCGATTTGGACTTTGATTGGATCAATTCATTAATTGGTGAGATTAGATAATTTTAAATTATTAAAATTTATAATTGGTTCCCGAAGATTTAAAAACTAAAATTAAGGAAAGACAAATTTGTGTTAGCGGCGAGCATATGCGACGATAAGCCACGTTAGGAAGTTATCGTTTCCATTTTATGTTTAAAGTTTTAAAAATTAATTTGAAATTGTTTTAATTATTTTGAAGATTTAGAAAATTTTAATTCCATGTCAAAGGACCGACTCCTGAGCGTTTCTTGCTTTACCGACAATTGAGCTAGTCGAGGTACAAAATCAAGGGTAGAAAAGGAAGTTTGGAAAAAATTATTTTTTACCGACGTTCCAATACAATATGAATGTCGCGATAGTCTCGGTAAGGGACCTGATGGAATACCTTCTTACTTCGTTAATAGATGTATATACTCGTTAAGTATGCCGATCTATGATATTTTCAAGTTATTATTGTCGACTGGGCACTTTCCTACTCTTTGGAAAAAGAGTTATTTAACTCCGATTTTCAAAAAGGGCAATAGGAGTGATATTGGGAACTACAGAGGTGTTTCAATTCAGTCTGTAATACCATAATTGCTTGACAAATTGGTATCGACTAAACTAGCCGCCGCCTGTAATGACCACTTGGTTGATCAACAACACGGATTTATTTCGGGCCGATCCACAAGAACAAATTTGTTATCGTTTGTTGCATTTGCATTAGATGCTATGGAGAAGGGCATGCAGGTCGATGCTTATTTTCAATTTTGGTTGCGACCTAGAGACACAAGACAGGTTAAGATATTTTGTACGCTTCACCATTCGACAAACTATGGATTGTTAAGCCCATTGAGTAGAATGGCACTTCTTGTGAATGATTGGTGTGAAAAATAATTTCATAACATAATTTGTAATTTTTTTTTATCGATTTTTATAATGTTTTTTTAATTTGCAGTTTGTATTTGAATTTATTGTGTAAAGTGGTATATCCGTAAATATATTGAGATGATATTTTCCAATTTTGATTTACCATAAAAATAAATTTAAAATAATTCCAAATTACAATTCAAATTAAACTCTCTAAATAAATTTTCAAACAAGTTCTCGACTCAATAAATGCGACGATAATCGCAGGTATGCGTCGATATTGGACCATATGTTCGACGTGCACATAAAATTTCACAAAATTTTATAATTTTAGCAATTAAATTATCAAAAAATTTATAATTAAAATCTTTAACATCCAAATAGCGAATTACTAATATTCAACAAATCCAGCTTCAATTTCTTCTAATACAAATTCTAATCATCAAAATAACTCCAACGATGTTCAAACTTTTGGGCAATTCTCAATTCAAAAAAAACAAAATCAAAAATCACTCACGCAAATCCAATTATTTTATTCACAAATCAAAATTTCAATTATACTCAATTAAAAATTTAATCAAATTTTATCGGAGACCAACTCCGGCACGTCCGCTTCGTGCGGCTTCGAATTGGCAAAAGCCAGGTTTTGTCGCTAGCTGGCGCTCAGCTTAACTAACCGGCAAAAAACCAAAATTTACAAAACTTTAAAAAAAATAAATAAAATTTAGCATTTTTCTATAAGGCACCCCCCTTACAGATTATAACTCGACATCATAATATATTATTATTATTATTATTTTTAATAAATTGTTTGGTGTTATTACCACTTTCAAATTCTTGTCTTTGGCTACAAAACATGATATTTCCTGAATTGATTTATTCACAGTGCTGTGGAAAGGATCTAGACTGTAGGTTTGATTAGACATTTTAATGGAATCCATATCCCTAATCATTTGTTCTTGTAATATTTTTATGTTAGAATTTTGTTCATTTACGTTGCATTTTATTTCAAAAATTTCTTTCTCTTGCTTTTGTTGTGTTGTGTTTATGCATCCAATATCATTTTTCATTTCATCAATTTTGTTGAGTTTAGTCATGACATTGCTTTCCGGATAAACTGACATATTATCTCTCATTTCTTCCATAATTTCTATCTTTTTGTTTTCTATTTTTTTATCTACTATATCTAAAATTTTGTTTTCTGTAATTTTCATTTCTTGTTGTAAGTGAGCTTGTGTTATTGCATGTTTATTTAGCAAGCAAACATCTCCCATAATTTTCTCTACCTTTTCATTTGTTTGACTTAATTCTTCTTTCAATTCATCATACTTGCTCCAAATCTTATTATTTAGACCCCTCATTTTCTGTATCAAGTCTTTCTTATCCATTTCTCTCTGCGCTTGATCCTTTAACCTTGTTCTTCCCAATATTTTATAATTATTATAATATTTTCAGATTCTTTTGTTTGGAAAGCTTCCGTTCTTCTTCTCGTACTTGCGTGATCTGGAGACTGGAATCGAGAATCGCTTATATCGACTACATTTTCAATGAGGTTTTCTCCTTCTAACACATTTTCCTTTTCCTGTTTATTTTTTTCTTCAATAATTTTTTCGTTATTTTCCATTATTAGAATAAATTTTATTTTTTAACAAAAAGAATCTTGACCTTGTATTTAATTTTAAAATTATTAATTTGCAAACCCTTTATTTTTATATGTTATACTGTACTGCAAACAAAATTGTATGTTCTGTTTAGATATGATAACTTGATTTTAAAATATTTTTGAATAAATTTTTGTTTAATTAAAAATTTTTCTTTCCATTCTCTAGAATTTTCCAGAATCTACCAAAATGAGCAAAATCGAGCTCCACGTTGGGCGCCAAAATAGATATAATGATTTTTATTAAAAACCATCACCATCTAACTTACCTCAGGTCGCTCTTATTTTGCGGAAGCTGAGAAACTTCCCCAGGGTTCGTGGATTCGTGGATTGTCTGCTCGTTTTGCTTTATTACTTACAAGAAAACTACGGATGTGAGTAAATGAAAATATTATATTGAAAATAAAAGAAAAATTGCCAAAACTGATTTGTTTCCTTACAAAAAAAATATAGAAACTGAAAGTTAAGTGTCTCATGTAAATACCTCTTACAACAGCGCGCCAAAGTTAACTGACAATCAACAATTAATCTTTTTTAAAAAAAAGGCATTCGCTTTTGCAATGGTAAATGGTGTAACGTGTTTCCAAAATTTTATACAAAAGTGATAATGTAAAAAAAAACAATAGTGTTCAAAATTAAGGCGTAATAAAAATCATCAACAAAAATTAATAATTAGTAACATTGACGGCACAAAACACTTATCTCAACAGCTGATACGGAGTCCTAGTAGATGGTAAAACGGAATCAATTTGAATTAAGATGGTGGACGTTCTAGCTTGTTAACCAATCAGGGTGAATTGATGTTCTCAAAATCGACCTTTTCATACAAAGCGATTTTTCCACTACAATAGCGGTCACGAAAATGATAAAGGTTTGGTTCAACTCGGTTAGCAGTTAACTGATGGAAAGTAAGAGGTCGAACAAAGACCCTAAAAACAATAGTTGGCGTAGATAAAGGTGAAAAACAACATTAGAGGATTCCTAAAATTACCTCTCAGATGAGGTCGAGGGTCAATTTTCCTATGGTAATTTTCGTAGTTTCAAGCGGATGTACAGTTGACTAAAATAAAAATTACAAACATAGTTTGCATTTCAAAACGAAAATTTGGTACTTACAAAAAAAGAATTCTGAATACAAAATCCTCCAAAGGAGATAAGATTAAATATCTTCGATAACAATCTTCAATTGTAAGTGCAGCGAATGAATCCCGAGAAATCGGAAGGGCTAATAAAAAAACATAAACCCACTTTGGTAGCACTTTACTAATCCAAAAAAATCTCTTTCAAAAGACCAAAATTACGAATAGTCGAAACTTGAAAATTTTAACCACGAAAAATGTGTTTCCTAATCATATCCGTCACAGGACCTCCAACATAATTTATTATTTCTTAAAATTACCAATAAGAAATAAAACAACGAAATATTGTTTATTTCAAAGAAAAATCAAAATCATGGTGAACCAAATGACGAACCAACGGATCCGGGTGCTGTGCGAACACACCCCCGCATCACATTTGACCCACCAATTGATCCATCAATTCTGAACCGTTACAATGCATAATCGATCCAAGTAAGGAAGTTAGCTTACTTGGGTAATATTTAGTAGGCGATTGACGGTTAATTTTAATTTAATCATTTTCATTATATAAATATTATATTTTATATAACTCTGAAAATTGCCAAATTTATATAATTTCAGCTGTATCTCAAAAAAGGAAATAAATAATTCTGTGAGTCTGTGTATAGATAAGTACCTAAATATTATATTGTATATATTATTATTACATGTTATATAGAAATTATTACACATTTTCATTTTAATACTAATTAATGCTACAAAATAAATAAGCATATCAAAATGATGTACAAATTATGTGCTAATTATGTGTTCATTTAAGAAAAGATGTGCACTTGTTGTTTTAGAATTATAACGTTTTTATTGGTGGGGATGCTAGATTTATATAAACTCAGCACCACCACGTTTTGTAACTCGGCTACCCTTAATGCTACAAAAAAAATAAGCATGTTAAAATAATGTGCAAATCATGTGCTAACATTGTGATGTATTAAAAAAACTTAAAATATATATAAACAAAATAATTTACAATAATATAATATTATTTACTCGTATTTATATTTATTTATATTTTAAAAGGGCCGATCTTTTCATATTAAAGTTATACGTCAAGTAGTTACTTGTCGTTTACTTTACTTGAGCTTTTTAATGGTCGAGTAAGACAGTTGAGTCTTTTCATCGAATTTTATGCAACGATTAACTACTTGAAGTATAGTACGGTTAACCGTACTAATGGTATTACATTTAAAACTAACAATTTAGCGTCATTTGAACTAGTAGATCAGATTAACTTAAACTTAAATATGAAACCTGACAGGTGAAGTGTTATTTTAATTTGGCCAAGTTGTAAGGTAACTTGAAAACTATCCAAAAGATATAAAATATTCATATTTAGTGATTTTTTATACTAATAAGTAATTACTAAAAGTAGTAGTAAGTAATTACTAAAATATAATTTTTAAAATATAAATATTTTATATGGTTTGGATGGTTCTAGAAATGTTTCTAGAAACTGCAATTCGATACCATGGAAGCCAAGATGGAAGCAGCTGAGAAAAAGAAGACTGCTAAGTTAAAGAAAGTTAAAGATTTATAGAAAAACGTACACCTAAGATTAGCCCAAAGGTTAATAATGAAAAATTGCAAACCGAATTATTAAATAATCAATCATTATTAAAATAAATTTTATTACTATAGTTTAAATAATTATAGAAATATTTTTGTAGATAAAAACGTCGAAAATATTCAAAATCGTCGTCTATTTCATGATAATTAATTCTTGAATTTAACACTCGCGGTCTACTATAATTTATATCTATATCTTCATCATCTGCTGAAGATAGAATATTATTGTAAACATGATTATTGTAAATAATAACAAATGATAGCTTTTAAAACCACTTTTTCAAACACATAACACGCTTTTTTTCTTCGCGCAGACCCAATCCGCATGAATTGGGCATTAACAGTTATTAAACTTTTATAACCATCCAAAATTGGTTAATTAGTTTGAGGACTGGTTAACTTGCTTTAACCACGATTAAACATTTGGTGGAACACTTCATTTTATTTAACCGTGATAAATTTCAACTAACCGACATTAAAGTATTTATTCAGAGCTGGTGGAACCAGCACAACTCTATTAAATATTATTTTCAAAATTCATTCAAAAATGAAAATATTAAAACCGTCATTATGATTTAAAATTTTAGTAAACATAATCACAAGTTCGTTTTTTGTCCGCTAAGTTTATCATGCTAATAAATATTTACAGGCCTGCTAATAACTTTACTAGCCAGTAAGCTGATTTATTAGGCTACTAAATTTTATTAGTAGTTGAAAAGACCGAAAAGTAGCTTACTTGTCGATTAGAACTTACTTGGGGTTTACTTGAAGGTGAAAAGATCGGCCCTCTAGTATTAAAATTTTTAACGTCATATAATAATATATTCTTTCCTTAATTTTAACGTTCAAAATAAACTTTGTAAACGAGATTAACAAAAATTCAAATAATATTCTAAAATTCCCGATCATGTTTAGTTGGGACACCGACCACCGTTAGCGCTATAATACGTTGCGAAAAAAGGATAGAGACTTGCCTATCTATAATTCTCTCTTATCTATGGTTACAACAGTTATATTATCTTACATTAGTAAAGTATTAAATTGATTCAACACAATTTGTCGTAGTATAAGTACTATTAATTATACGCAAGTTGTGTTACTCCTGATTGGCGTACGAAACGCTATCTCTCTCTTTACTAAACTATCGTTTACGTTCGTGTTGGCCCGACTATCTAAATGTTCAAATTGTATTACCAGTGTATTAACCAAAATGGCAGTTAAACGGCAAAAAATAGGTTCAAAATTATGGATCGAAACTATTTTGAAATATGAAGACGAAGTAGATAAACCAAAATCTCGTCCAATGTGATAAATAGAAATGTAAAAAGATATCGAGTTATTTGGAACGCAATCAAACTAATAAAGTTGTCAGGTCGACATTTCGGAGGACTTTATTCACTCCATCATCAAGACTAAAATTAAAATTAAAAGGTGAATATGGTAAATATAGGTAAAAAAATCTTACCCAAACAACCAGGATGTTCATTGTTTGATTCATGGCGTTAACGGGCAAAAACATGGCGCAAAAATTATATAAGGTAAACGATAAATTATGAACACTATGAAAAAATATAAAATCTATGAAATATAACAATAATAAACTATAAAATCCAAAAAAGGGGGTATAACGACCTGACAACTTTATTAGTTTGATTGCGTTCCAAATAACCCGATATCTTTTTACATTTCTAAAGACGAAGTGCTCATAAATAAAAAAAATAACCAGGAAAAGTGACAATGTGCGGCTAAAAATTAGAGAAGAATTGGGTAACATTACTACCACAAATAACATTCATATGTTTGTTGTTTGTAATCGGTATGGAGTAAAAGATAAGCTCTTTGACGAAGACAAACTTTCTGAAAGTGATCAACGCGCTGTGGATAACGATTTTTTTTAATACACTAACATAATAATAACTTAAAATAATAACTAACATAATACTAACATAATGTTAGCACATGATTTGCAGATTATTTTAACATGCTTATTATATAATTATAAAACAATTAATAATTATATAATAAACAATAATTTCTTAATTACATTAAATGGAACAACAAATAGTAAGTATTAAATTATTGTAAATAAAAATATTTATTTTTTGCTTTTCAGTTAACTTTTTTTTGAAGTCGGTTTTCTTCTTTATTAAAAATTTTTTTTTAATATTTTAATTAAAGTATAAGAATATATTTGTATTGCTGCGGTTTTTTTAATATATCAATTCATCATAGTTAGCTTTCACGATTTTATTTAAACATACAGCAAGAGATTGGGAGCGGGAAAAATCGTGTGGCGCCGGGCACATCCTGAAATTCATAGGGTACTCACCCTGACCACTGGGTTAGCTGAAGCACCACTCTGGCATTATAAAGCTGTTGGCAATATTGTAATCTATACTTTTTTATTTCCCACACGTACTTTAGGACACAGCAAAACTGTGTTACACGGTATTTTTAAATGCATTTGCCGCCATAATCGCTGCACTTAAAACCGCAATACTATATTCTAAAACTACATAAAAAAGAAATCTTTTCATGCCGGGTGCTGAATGAGTTAGCCGAACATAGGAAATTAACATGTAAAAACTTATTTATGCAAATACCTGCTCCCCTAATTGTTTTAGAGAAAAAATGAAAGACACAAAAATAATGCAAAAATATAAACCACAAATGATAAGACCATTAGATTTTATCTAGCTTTAACTTAAAAAGTCCAAAAATGCTTTTGAAGTTGTTAAAATTTTGATTTATCGGACTGGCCATGGAATAAATTCAATTTAATTTCTATTTTCAAAAATAATTACCTTGGAAATTGTCATGGCCAGTCTGATAAATGAAACTTTTAAGAATTTTAAAAGCATTTTTGGACTTTTTAAGTAAACTCTAGATGAAATCTGATGCCCTTATCATTCGTAGTTTATATTTCTGCATTATTTTTGTCTTCCATTTTTTCTCTAAAATCATTAGAGAAGCAGGAATTTGCATAAATAAGTTAAATATGTTTAGGCCTTTGTAATTTGATTTTTTAAAAGAATTTCAAAATTACTAAAAACCCAACTTTATTCTGAGAGTGTAAAATACAAACTGCCCTTCATAGTTGGCAAGTTGTTTGAAAAACAATTTGTCAACTTTACAAGAATTCCTATTTCATACATAATAGTTTGAATTACAATCTTACGATTATTATTCCTATTACATCCGGTTAATTTTAATAAAATATAATATAATTACAACATAATTCCTCCACGCCTAAGAGAACAATTACAGTTGAACAACTTAATTTTTTAAAGATATATCTTCCAAAGGATTTATCGTTTCTTGAACTCCAATTTTTGGAACTTTGACTCTCAGTTTAGGATAGTATTTTAGAATTAAAAACAAAATAGAAATAATGACTACTATGTAAATAAAAATGGTATATAAACTAATATTATCATAGTGAAAAGGTATTGCTTTTATTGACGAAAATTTTCTTTGCGTATTGGTCAGCTGCATTTCTAGATGCTTGACTTCATCGAGGTTAATGTCATCCAGGTGAATTGGATCGAGTTCCATATGAAGATTATACTTTTTTAGTTTTTGTTAAATAACTATTCCGAACTTCACAATTTTTATAATTTTCACTAAGACTAATTAGGTCAACTTCGCACGGATTATTTTTAGTTATTAAATTTGTAACTTGTTCGTCGCACTAATAATTTAATTGACTTATTTCTTTACACATGTTGTCACTTAATCCACACTGTTCGTCGTTCAAAATTAGGTAAGGAAATTTTGGAATGATAATTTGATGGTACTTTTCTTTCAACACAGGAGAGGAATTAAGTTTATAGTAATCGTATGAATTCAATTCTACCAAGGGAATTTCTAAAACAAATATTATTTGTTCCTGACGTATATATCCTTTAATTTTTATTATTGAATAATAATTGACGAGGTCCTCTTCCTCTAAATTATATGGCAATTTTAAATTCGTTAAATGAGCTTTAATTTTTGTTAATTCTATTTTCAAATCGTTGTGCATAATTATTGACGGGTGCAATGAATTTAATTTAGCGAATGTAATAGAATTTTCCGTATTATCCAAAATTTCTACTAGTATTTCTGCAGCCGAAATTAATTGATTAAAAATAGTGTTTAATAAGACGAAACTATCTATTTCATTGAAATACAGGGTGGTAACATTTTGCATTACATTAGCTATCTCATTTATTCGGGCTTCAAGCAATATTTGATTGTGTTGTAATTTAATCATTGATTCATTAAGTATGTGCAACGCTTTATCCGTAATGCTAAGTTGCTGTTCTGCTAGAATTTTTATTTGATTTTCGTTTTCCTTAATTTGCACAATGGCCGCGTCATATCGATCGGCGTCCGATTGATCGAGATTTCCTGTAATTGATTTCCAAATTGAACCTAACCCGTTTATCAGTCCGCGTGTGGGACGTTTATTTTTGTCACTACTTGTTACTGTCATTTGTTCTAACTTACTTTCTATTTGTAAAAATTTATATTCTAACATATATCTATAAGTAAACATTTCATTTGCATAAGCTATACCATAATTACTTTCGTGAAATAAATTATTTAACTTATTGTAATTATCAATTAACTTATTTAATTCTAATCTTAAACTAACTAAATCATATATTTGTATTAATTTCCAATAATCAACTACATTTTGAGCTATACCTAATTTTAATGGGAGTAATCCTTGATTATTTGAAATTTGGTTTATTTCTATGTTGGCGCATTTTGCGAAGTGGATGGTTGCGGTGACGACGGCGATGGTGGTGACGTTTCTGCAACAATGGGTTGTCTTAAATTTTTTAAATGAACTGTTTTACCACGGTTCTTATCTGAACTTCCAACTTTTTGAATAATTGCTTTATTATTAGGAAGCATTGTTTTTAATATGAATGGACCGTTAAATTTTTCGCCGGTTTTATTTCGTTTGTATTTATAACTGGTTTTGTAAACTATTTGTCCTTCTGAAAAGGGGTTATTAATATCCTTATTTCTCGTATTAGCAACTTTCTCCTTATTTGTTATTAAATTTTCGTTGACTCTATCGTAAGTTAAAGCCAATTTTTCTTTGTGTTTTTGAAGATAATCGCTGTACATTTGTTTGTCGTAAAATAAATCGTAAGGATCTCTTAATTTTGTGTGACCTAATGTCAATTCTAAAGGAGTCAAATTTGTGCTGGAATGTATTGAATTATTATAAGCAATAATCGCATATTTCATTGGGGAATTTATTGACTCGTTGTATTTTGTTTTTAATAACCTAATATGTTCGGCCAAAGTAGAATGAAACCTCTCTATTATTCCGTCAGATTCGGGGTGATGAGGTGTTGTAAAATGAATTTTTATTTTATGCGATTCGAGCAACTCTTCAATTATGTGATTGTGAAATTCTAAACCTTGATCTGCGCTAATAGTTTCGGGTGTCCCGTAGTACGAAAAATAATTTATTAAAGCGTTTAATATATCTACCGCGTTTTTAGATTTAATTTCGATTGCTTGACCTAACTTTGTAAATGCATCAACTATAGTTAAAAATTTATTGTTTTCTGTCGTATAAACATCGATATGCAATTTTTCAAAAGGGCGGTGCGGTGTATCCGTTAACATCATTGCAATTCTGGGAGGATTTCTTTCGTATTTACTCTTTTTACATCTTTCACAATTGGCAATGAACTTTGCTACGTGTTCTTGCATAAGGGGAAAATAATATTTTCTCTGTAATTGTTTTAACGTTTCAGAAATACCTCGGTGGTTTGTTTTACCTTCATGTTGATTTCGTATGCCAATAACATGTCTTGTTCGTGTAAAATTTCTCTACTTTCCGTACAATAAATTAACTCGGGTCCACTTGCATTAAATAATTTTTGAACTACTCGATTAAATTGCTGGAATAGCGTATCAGTTTCGAAATGAATATAATATTTTTTTGATTCGGTCGTGTATTCTTTTAAAAATTTGATTATGCTTTCTTCATTGTTACTATTTATCTGAACATGATATCGTTTGATTTTACCTATTGTCTCTATTTTGACCGGTTTCATAAGCGCGTGTACTTCGTATATGAAATACTGATTTGGTTTTGAACCTATTACATCTGAACATATTTTAATATTAGCTATTTCTTTATTGCAACTAACTGAATTTACTGTATCCGAATTATCTAGTTGTTCTATAATTGAATCTAACCCAGCTTCTGTCATAACATTATCTTCCCACTGCTCGTTATCTCTTAAAAATTCTCCTATTGCATCATCTATTTTGTTTTCATCAAAATTATTTATCATAGATTCATTTTCTATGGCATTTATATCTACTTCGATCATTCTATTACAATTATTACCTTCTAAATGATATATTTCTATATTAAATTGATTTCCGACTATTGTATAGTTAATCGTAAGACTCACTTTTTCAAAATTTAGTTTATCTAATCCACTTCCTAATCTTGGCATTGCTAATTTCCTAATATTTTTTATCAAACAAAATTCTTTCAAATTGACCAAACATTTAAATAAATTTTCGTAAATTGGTTTATCGTAATATTTATCTTTAGTTATTAACTAAAATATGTATCTCTGATTATGACGCAAATAAACTAATGAGCCTAATTGTGGATTTTGGCTTTTTAATTTTAAAACTTGTCCATATCTCTCGTTAAATTCAGTGGCGATTTCTGCACTCATACATAAATCTTTACTAACACAATGACATAAGGAAAATTCCGAAGAGGATTTAAAGAGATCTCCAACTTTTTCTGTGATTGTAGGAGAATTTATAATTTGTTTACAAATGAATTTAGTCTCAAAATCTTTAAAACTGAGATTATTATTATCATTTTTAATTTCTACCCTGCTTAATGCGTCAGCATTACTATTATGATTTCCTTTTTTATATATGATTTCGTAATCATATTCTTCCAATTTAATTTTCCATCTTTGCAATTTCGAATTTGGTTCCTTCAATTTCGATAGCCAAACTAAAGGGGGATGATCTGAATAGATAATAAATTTTCGTTCATACAGATAAGGCCTAAAATATTTAACTCCTCAAACAACTGCTAACAATTCTTTTTCGATTGTACTGTATTTTCTCTCTGAATCATTTAACGTTCGCGATGCATAACAAATTGGTTTATCCGACCCTACAGTACCTTGGGACAAAATGGCACCGATTGCCACATTAGAGGCGTCCGTGGATACTATAAAAGGTTTTCTAAAATCTGGATATTCTAATATAAGGTGATTGACCAAAATATCTTTACATCTATTAAATGCATCCAAAAATTCTTTATTGTGCTCGATTTTATTACCTTTTTTCAAATATATGGTTAACGGTTTTGTTACCTTGGCATAATCTTTAATACATTTTCTATAGTATCCTGTTAAGCCTAAAAATCCTTTAATTTCTTTTGTTGTTCTAGGAACAGGATAATTTATTACTGCATCAATTTTAGCAGGATTTGGTTTAACACCTTCCGGCGTAATAACATCACCTAAAAATTGTGCTTCTTTTTTTAAAAATTCCGATTTATCCATTTGTATTTTAAAGTTTGCTTTTCTAAGCCGATCGAATACTAATCTTAACTTTTCAATATGTTCCTGCAAGGATGTAGAAAATATTACTATATCATCTAAATAAACAATGCATGCTTCATTTTGTATTCCGCGAAGAATGTTATCCATGACTCGTTGAAAAGTAGGAGGGGCATTTTTTAGACCAAAAGGCATGCGTTTAAATTCATAATTACCTTGCGGTGTTGAAAAAGCCGTCTTTTTTCGATCGTCAGGATGCATTTCAATTTGATGATAACCTGATGCTAAATCTAATGTAGTAAAATATGAACATTTTCCTAGATTATCTAATATATCGGAAATATGGGGGAGCGGATATTTGTCATCGAGACATTTTTCGTTCCATAATCTATAATCGTTCACCATTCGATATTTCTGCACGCCCGACGCGTCTAATTTTTTTGGAACAACAATTACTGGACTGCTCCACCCACTTTGCAAATGTTGTATTATATCATTGGCCAAAAGTTCGGTCACCTGATTAGCTACCTCTTTTTGTTGTGCGTATGGCATCCTATAAGCTTTCTTAAATACCGGCACGTCATCTTTAGTTTTTATTTCATGTTTTACAATATTTGTAAATGATAACGGTATACCATCACAATAAAAAATGTCCCTATATTCATAACATATTTGCTGAATTGCTTTCCTTTCTTCGTCATTTAAATTAATATTAAACCTAAATTAAACCTAAGATTTTTTAAATTTTCCCTTAATAACCTATCTTTCTTTTTATCGTAATTAACTTCTATCATATCTGCATCTTCAGTCTCCAATACATTTAATGGTTCTACATTTACTAATTTTTCTGTTTCGCTACTATTTGTAATACTAATAATGGCTTCCCTATTTTTTATCTTAACTAAACATTGAGGAATTTCTACTCCATCAGCTAACTTTTTATATTCAACTATTCCTACATCTAAATTATTTGAATTTATGGGAACTTTTATAAATTGTTGTTGTCGCGGTGGTAGCTTAAATTGTTTTGTATCTAATGGTTCAAAATATATGGGTATAACACCGTGTTTCGTATACAAAAACGTTTTTCTTTAAATCAATAATCGCGCCTAAATGTTTTAATAAATCCATACTTATTAAGCCATCATATCTAGGATTAAATTCAAAAATGCAAAAATCATAATATTCTTTGGTTTGAAAAGTTTTTGGCAATGGAATTCGTGCAACATATTTATGAAATGTAGTTTTATGTGCCGATCTAATTTTAAAAGGTTTTTCCCTAACAAATTTTTTACAATAATTTTCGACTATACGTGGTGAAATTAAAGTTTTAGTCGATCCTGTATCAATCATTAATTTAAAATTTACGTGAGGAATTTTTATGTATGGTAGCGCGGACGTACTAATATTTGTAACATCAATTACGTCATATTGTTTGGTGGGTGTTCCCATTGAAAATTTTGTTCTTCACGTTCTTCACTGTTATTTTCACCGTTGCTATCAAGTTCCGTTTGATATAATTCTTCAGATGTGAATCTTGGAGAATTAAAATTATTTTGGGGTCGTCTAGTATTTCCGCTTGAAGTGTCCATTGGCTCTGGACGAAACTGTCTAGATCTATTTTCATTAAAATTTGGGGTTTGTCTATTTTGATAATTTTGATTTTGTCGAAATGGTGACTGCGATGGAAATGGTTTATTATAATTATTACTACTATTATTTCTAAAATTCGTGTAACGCGAGTTTCCTGAATTTACATTTTTGTTAAAATTATTATTAAAATTATTGCTAAAATACGGTCTAGAATTATTAAAGAATGCAGGTTTGTTATTCTGATATGTTGGTGTATTAGAATTACTTTGATAATAATTATTATAATGCGAACTTGCATTAAACCTATGTTGACCTATTGCGCGTGGTTTAATTACGTTTGTATGACTTTTATTATGGTTAATTGAAAAAGTATTTTTTGAATACGTGAAATTTTCTTCTTCTATTACAAAACTAATTGCTTGTTCTAAATTTTTGGGATTTCGTAATCTAATGGGCAAATTATTATTAATACCTCTTAAATATGCATCTAACGCTTGTTTTTCATATATTTGAACTTTCATTTGTATCGCATTTATATCAGCTTCCTCTAATTGTAATTTTGTTAGAATTAAACTTAATAAATCCTGGCACCTATTACAAAACATTACAGCATTTTCGTTTTTCTGTTGCTTTGCGTGAAGTAAATCACCAAGTAAACATTTTTCGTCTCGCGGGTCCGAAAAGAATCTTAAAAGTAATTGTTTTATTGCAAGCCAATTATTTAAATTTCCACGGCTACCTACTAGTTCAAGAGCGCGTCTTTTTAGTTTTCCTATTATAGCCCTAAGTAAAAATTCATTTTGCGGATTATTAATATTAACTCATCGGTATAATTAGTTAGCAAATATTCGCTTGCCTGAATAAAAATAGCTAATGTAGCACAGTTACCATCAAATTCTGGTACACTGTCAATATGAAATTTTTCTAATTTTGGTACTGCCATTATAATTACTTTTCTACGAAGAGGACTTCTGTCACGGCTAGAATCTTCCGAATCGGACATAAACACTTAATTATATTTAAAATCAATATACGCACAGATCAATAATATTCTGATCAATACTTGTTTACTTTTAATTAACGATCCCGATTTAATACAATTACTATAAATCTTTATGTAAAATAAAAAGGAACTTACAGGATCTGTTGAATTTTCATTATTTCACTGGATCTCTAAGTAGTAGCTCGTTCTTCTCTCCAACTGTTGCAGTTTCGGCGAAGTTGTCCTCGACTGCCAAAATTGTCGATTTCCAAGTAAGCGATTTTAGTCCCCTTGGTTATCTTTAACTTATTTGTATGTTGCCCAACCGCGGCGATGCTCTTCGAATGATGGACTGCTTGTTCAATTTTGTAACGACAAAAGTCCGTAAATCGTTAGAACGAACACTATTAATTTGCGATTTTGTCAAATTTGATAGCCCGGACTTATCCTACCGACTGCGCCAAATATGTTTAGGCCTTTGTAATTTGATTTTTTAAAAGAAATTCAAAATTACTAAAAACCCAACTTTATTCTGAGAGTGTAAAATACAAACTGCTCTTCATAGTTGGCAAGTTGTTTGAAAAACAATTTGTCAACTTTACAAGAATTCCTATCTCATACATAATAGTTTGAATTACAATCTTACGATATTATTCCTATTACATCCGGTTAATTTTAATAAAATACAATATAATTACAACATTATAGTTTTTATATGTTAATTTCCTATGTTCGGCTAACTCATTCAGCACCAGGTATAAAGTTTTTCCATGTACCATACGCTTTAGTTCAATCAAGTTCAATGGGTTTTTCGCGCCACTCCCAAGTTAACGCTGCCACTTACGAGTGGCAGACGAGCGGCTTTATTCCTCAACTTCAATATTCTTTTAGCATGTACGGTAAAAACTTTTGTACCTTATGGTTTAGTTCACATGCACGCTGGCTTTTGGACTGTAATTGAAAGTAAGAATAATAAAGAAGCATAAGATAATAAGGGAACAGGAAGATGATTCAGTGGTTAATAAGAGGTTAATTACTTTGGAAGCAGAAAAAAATGATTTTCTGTGAAAAATTAATACATTTATCATTTAGATTTCTTTATTAAAGCAAACTATAGATAAATAGATTATAATCATAAATTTTATTTTCTTATTTTCTTTTAATTTATGTATTCAAGTGGATATTTTTAATATACGCTTTCTAGGTCTCTTAATGCTTTTTCAATTACTGTAACTGTAAAATCGGCATCTTCCATTGTAACACACATTGGCGGCTTAATGCGAAACACCTTAAAAAATAAATTATTGAATTTTATCGTAAAATTTGTAAATTAGAAATTTACATTTCCGTTATATCCACCTTTGCCTATTAGCAAACCTAAATCTCGACATTTTTCCCAAATTTTTAAAACTTTACTATTTTCCAGTGGCGTAAAGTTTTTGCAATCGTTCACCATTTCAACGCCTATCATTAAACCTTTACCTCTAACATCACCAATCACTTCAAATTTATTTCTTAAATTTGCTAAACCTTGTAATAAATGAGTGCCCACTATTTCACAATTTTTTTGAAGTTGTTCTTCCTTTATAATCTGTAGGTATATAAATATTTGTAAATTAACATAAATAATATTTTATTCATTTTATAAATTACATCTAAAACTGATATTCCTACCACCGACGCTATTGGATTTCCACCAAAAGTATTGAAATGCTCTGCCGCAGATAAAGATTTAGCTATATCCATAGTGGTCACAACTGCTGCTAATGGAAAACCATTACCTATACCTTTAGCCATTGTAACTATATCGGGAACTATATTATGCATTTCAAATCCCCAAAAATGTTCACCGGTTCTACCAAAGCCAGTTTGAACCTACAAAAATATAACACCAATAGTTTAAATGATATTTAAATTTATATAATATATAAAACCTCATCTGCTATAAATAATCCTCCACGATCTTTAACCATTTCGTATGCTCCTTTTAAATAACCTTTAGGATATTGCACAACACCCCCAACACCTTGTATAGATTCGGCAAAGAAAGCTGCTATTTTGTTTTTAGGGATACTGTAATTATATACTTGTAGTAATTGTTCTAGATATTTAGTTTTCGCTTCACATTCTAACGAAGTACAAAAACAATTTCTTGTGGTTTGTATGGGACTATCACGACAACTTCTTCCTCCCCATAAACCTTTATAAACGTCAGGATTCATAACCTGCAAATTTTTACACCATCAAAACATAAGAATAGTAAATAAGTAAAATAGTAAATAAGTAAAAGAAGGATGATTAAATTGGGTCATCTCTTCTACCCAGCACATATTATTATGTATCGTTGACATCAGTAATTTTCTGTATTCTTATAAAGGGTGTTCAAATTAATAAGAAGTTAGATTTGTAAATAAGGGCTAGTCCCACCAAACTTTGAACAATTATTTTTCAATTATCGTCTATATCTGCAGTTCTTTCAAAAATTTCAATTAATGGAGAAGAACTGTCATATCTAAACAAAGTAAAAAATTTGGGACTACTTGTTAATAATCAAATTTTAGTCATTATTTGAAAATTTTTATTCGAAAATGACGACACACGACAAAGTTAAGTAAGGTAATATTATTACCCACTTAAATATCTTTTTAAGGAGAAATTCAAAAACACGTACCTTACAGTTGTTTTCCCCTATAACATGCATTTTTTCGAAAAAATTTGATAAAGATGATTTATGCGGATTTTAAAATTGTGAAGGATGATCCACCCCCGACAATATTAAGTGATCACTAGAGCTCGGATTCTAAGCTTTTTGTTAATTGCTCTAAATTATAAGCAGAAGATATTCCTTTTGGATCTTGACATTTCTTAAAAATTTCAGTGCTTTGACCTAATGTTGATAGAGCTTTTTTTGCTTTTTTCTCAAAATTGAGCTTACAACGTACGTTAGTGCTTATTTCAGCTTTTTAAATTTTTTTTTTGGGACTTGGAATAATTTCATTTAAGAAATTTAGAAATTAGAAAATTTCAAAAAACTTTTAAAAAAAAATTTCCAGTGTGAGGAACAACCTTATAGGAAATTGTTTCAGACATTTTTTATTGAAAATTTCATTCCGTTGATTTTCTTTTCTATACCATATTTCTATTTTGTCGCACCGTTTCTGAGTAATAGTGATTTTAAAAACACCGAAAAAAATTACATAAGAGCAATGTTAATTTTATTAAATTTTTTACAAAGTTTTGAAAGTAGCCGTTACTCAGAAAACATTCAACAAAATTGAAATATCTATAGAAACAAAAATAAAGGGAATGAAATTTGCAATAAAAAATGTCAGAAACATTTAGCTATAAAATCGATTTTTATATAAGAAAAAAGTCTTGAAAAAGGTACGATTTACATTGTTAACGTAAGAGTGTATTAATAATAATTTCTGGAGCCACTGTATATTTTGCGACAAACTTTGAAAATTTTCAAAGATTTGTTTCAGAATTGTCAGAAAAAATTTGGAAAAATATATGAAAATTAATTTTTTTCTAATTATGATGCGAATGTTAATTAATATGTAATAAAAATTATATTTTGATGTTTGATTTTTAGTGCTTTTTTTCAATTTTATATGACTTTTTTTTCTGTTTTTTGAAACTTTTTAAGCGCTTATTTTGAAATTATAAGTGCTTATAAATCCGGGCTCTAGTGATCACTGTGAAAAATTATCTGTATTATTAGTTATAAAATGAAGTATTTTGGCGTTGGTTCCATTTAAATCAAAAGACTATTTCTATATAAAAATTCAAAAATTTGATTTTAATCCAATTTTTCAAGAGCAATTACATTCTCTAAACTCGTGTATCGGGCAGTTAAAAACAATTAGTGGTTTCTTATTTTTCGATGTTCTACTATAATATATTATCCAAAAATTATTGAAATCGATGACGGACACCCGGGGATACTTTGTTTACTATGATTAGCGATCGCTATGATGGGACAGGTCGGTCGTATTCGGACCCGAGCTCCCTTTGATCAGCATAGAAAAACCGACTCCAAATGGAGCTCAGCGAATAGTGAATAGCAAATTATCGTCTGACGAACGAATGTTTAGCGATATATGGATGCTGTACTCGCCCTTATCGGATTATCTAACATTCGCTAAACATTTACCGAGCAACACGAGCATTTTCTTAGCTAGGTGAACATTCGTCGAACAAGACAAGCGTACAGTCAACACATCGTGAATACCGGTCAGTCGACGAATATCGTCGGCAACATATTATTATAGAATAGATGAAGTAGCGTAATATATTATACTCACATGATGAAATCCTGGTAACTGTGGGATTGGATATTTATATTTAGAGGTTGATGTTAACGACACAGTTTGTCCACTTGCACCATGGTAGCAATTTTGTAAAGAAATGATATCATGATTTTTAGTATATGCCCTAGCTAATAAAATAGCCAAATCATTAGCTTCTGAACCACTATTTACAAAGTACACCACCTATATATAATAAAAATAATAATAAAAAATAATAAAATAATAATAAAAAATAATAATAATAATTATTATTATAATCTTAGCTCGTAAAAATAATTATTATTAATATGAAGAAATAAATGGAAAAAAATATATACCATATTGACAAATAATTTAAATTTATTAAATTTGTAGACTTCGCAATTTTTAATTTTTAAAAAATTACATATTTCATATGGTGCACAGTGGTCTGAAATCAGAAATTCCTGGACAAAACCCCGAAAATGAATTTAACAATTTCAGGTATATTTTGATAGCCCTTCATAGAAAAGACATTAATCCATATAATTTCACAAATTCATAGTTGTAAGTTTAAGTGCTTTGTAGACTCAAACTTACCCATTTTAATAACTGCGATTTTACTTACTGCTTCGTTTATTTCGAGCGCTTCTGTTAGAAATATTGTACTGTAGTTATTATTTGTTTAAAGTGAACCCAATAAAATGGAAAATGATCAACAAGGTATGCACAACATTTCTATAATATATATTTATTACAATAGTTTTACGATCAATGTTTCGAAAAATGTATTAGAATGTGACCCTCGCAAATTTCTATATTTTAATTAGAAGCATCTAAGCGCGTAGAGAATTAGTTGTGATCTCAAGAAATCCCAATTCGTTTTAAGTTTCATTATATGTAAAAAAGTGTAAGGAATTCAACTGTGAAAGAAAATTATCCTCTTCGACCTGCTAAGTACGCATAAAATAAGTTTGAAGTCGGAAACGCGAGAGTAAACTTGATACATACATAATACGGAGGGTGATGCTGATGACATTATTTAATTATTTGTATTTTATCATTTTAATGTAAATATTCACTAGTAATCTATTTCAATAAATTTACCAATTATCTATAGTCGAATTATCAATTTATTTATGCGTATAGTATAACTACTATAACATTATAATAAGTCCAGATTCGTTACTTAGGATCCAAAAAATTTTATATTTTGCTTTGGCCTTTTTGTATTTGAAACACATATTAACGGTTTTGTAATAAAAAACTCAAAAAAAATTGTACATTTAATTTTATGAATATTTTATGAATATTTTCAAAAAAATCCGCATTTTCGGGCATCCATTTCATTTTTTCAAAAAATAATTTCAGATTTGTAATCAGCGACCCAAAAAAACCCCATATACAAATTTTCATGCATTTACAGTGATAATTGTAATTTTGTTCAACAATTTGGGATTTCAGACCACTGTGCGGTGGTCCGTATATCTTCAAGTGTCTATACGGAAGAATTAAAGTATGTAATAAATAACTCTTTATAATAATTAATTAGAAGATTAATTAGATAAATAAATAAATTAGATTACGACGACAAATCTTTTTTCAGAGTGGAAGATTCCCAAATTATTTTTTTAAAACAATCGTTAATAAACAATTATAGTTTTATTGTGATTGATTTTATGTTTTTTAAGCTTAATATGTTTAGATACTTGGGAAATGGAGTTTACTCTTTTATGTTCGGGTATTCTAGTTTCTATGCGTCTGTCTTCCTCTTTGTCCTATATATATGAATAGTTTAAGTTATTATTTAATAATTTGTTGGTGTGCTGCCTATTCCCTTTGCTCGGGTACGCTCATGGAACTCTCCAGCGCAATTGGCACGCACAAGGGAGTGGTTACAATGCAGACTTGAGATAGGATTGAGCAGAGCTTGAGTGAGGAAGTCAAAATTTCAATTTGGTATGGTGTAGTAATAACAATTTTGGATAAGTTTTACTTATTTCGTTTTGATTGAGAGTTTTAGGAAACTCGTAAACTTTTCGTATTACTTGTTCAAATCGTGTTTGCCACGGATTTGTTGAAATCGAGGTTTCACCATTCGACGCAGCGTCCGTCGCAATCATTTGGGATACAAAGTGATTTGAATTTTGTTGCTTTCTTAGCCGCTGATTCTATGTAAAATTATTTTAATAATATTTTAAATTGGAAACTTACAATTTATTTCAAGTGATTGTAAAGTTCGACCACATTTGGCGTGCCACTCTATCGATAATTGTGTTATCAGTAATCATTGCTCGCATTAATTTTTCAGCTACGTGGTGTTTTGAAACAAGTAAATTTTTTACCTTTGGTGGCCTACTTGTCTTTTTATGTTTCTTATTTAAAGACCCGTTTACACGGCTGAAGTTGATAAGTTGGTAACTAAATTGAAGTTAATTTTAAGTTAAAATTAAGTGACTGTCCGTTTCCACATATTTAAGTAGTGCCGGATTGACATATCTGGGGGCCCTAGGGCACCAAAGAATCGTGGTCCTTATACCCTATGCAACTTTTTTTTCCTCTTTGTATTAGTAAAAAACAAAAACACTAATTATTGCAAATTTGCTAGATAATTTATTTTTACAGAACAGGTAGAGGAAAGTGGGGGAATCGTGCGCATCAAACTATTTCATATTCCGCGGACTTGCAATAGATTAGGGGTGCACTCTCTCCTGTCCACTGAGAATCACTGACGCCATTATTCATATCAGTTGTATACGTTTGCACGTAACTAGCCCTATATATTTAAAATCAAGCCATTTTTTGTAAGGTTTTTGATATCGAAAAATAAGATTTGTTTCCTAACCGATAAGATATATTTAATTTATGGAAAAATACGATCTTATGCCTCTATCGATGCTTGATTAACATTGTTAGGTTAAGTAGTTTGTTAAATCTATTAAATACAGTCATTTAATACCTAAAGAAAGGATGAAGCGCACAATTACCCGCAAGGGTGGGGAATTGTGCGCTTTTGTACTTCTGTACTTTCAGCAATATTGTGCTTTAAATACTTTATTTTTTGCTAAAATTGAATTACGTGCTAAGAGTAAACTAAATAACTCTCCCATTACCGTTTTTACATTTAAATTATCTACAATGCTATCAGAGCTTTACTGATTTCTGCTTAAGTGCGCACAATTCCCCCACTTTCCCCTATACATATAAATAATAATTGTTGTTTCATCAAAAACGCCATTTTCGTGTTTTTGAATTTAAAAACTCGTTAATAACAGAATCAGTATTTATTTTCTTTAATAATTCTTCTTCATCAATTGATAATAATGCAAAAGAAATTAAATTATTGTTACCCAAAGAATTTCTTAAGTAAGTTTTGACTAATTTTAAAGTAGAAAATGATGTTTCTCCAGACGCATTACTTACTGGGATTGTTAGAATAATGTGAATAATCACATACAGGGGCGGATACAGAATTTAGGGGGGGGGGGCACAAAGGGTCGAGACTGGCAAAAAGGATTCTCAGATTTGAGATTGTCTCCTTGTTTCCTTGTTAATTTCAAGCGTCTTTGGGGGGGGGGGGGGGGCGTGTCCCCGTGCCCACCCCCTAAATTCGCCTATGATCACATATCATATCATAAATAATCCACGCGGTGCGGTGAGTAGTCGTGGAGGAACTACGGACACTACAATGCACTTTAACGGGGAACGGGGGTGGACAGATGGAGACTAAATGTCGAGTGACGTGACATTCCGCTGTTCGCTGTTATCAGGGTTTTATTGTACGCTGGGGGGCCCCTGCAGCGTCCGGGGCCCTAGGGCAACTGCCGTTTTTGCCCTAATGTAAATCTGGCACTGCATTTAAGTTGTTATATGTGGTAAGTAGCAATATCCAAGATGGACGTTCAACTGACACGTCATGAATTAAATTGTGTTGTTCAAATTTTACTGGAAGAAATTTTAGAGAAAACTTTGTTTTTCATTATTTTTATAATTTTTATATTATATTTAATAATTATAATTTTATGCTTATTTTTGTACGCCGAACTTCGAAAATTCCATAAACATTCATGCAATAAATACTGCTCCACAAATTTTACAGTTGTTTCTTCTGTCGATTTCGACATGTTTACTTAAATTTTTTAAGGAACGAATATCAATTATGAAAACGCAATAGTTAACTGATAGATAACTGCTGATAATACAGTAGTTAAGTTGATAATAACTAAAATGCATGTTTACACGGGATTTAGTGGAAAATACAGTGCTTTAAATAGAAGATTCTATTCTACTTGTAACTTATTTACTTAATAGCGTACTTGATACTTATGACTTAAATGAACGGTTTACACGTAAATTTTAGATAAAATTTAGTTGTCAATTAAGTTAAACTTCACTAAATTTGATTAGTGAGTTAGTTAAGTTAATTGAAAACTTAATTTTTGACTAAATCTTACGTGTAAACCGTTCATTTAAGTAGTAAGTTCTTTAATTTTAACTAAAAATTAACTTAATAGACTTCTCAACTTGAACCGTGTAAACAAGCCAGTGTAACGTGCCAAAAGACGTTTTGTCCGTTGCAATTACTTTCATGCGACGCCACTGGATCGCTAATGGTTGCGATAATTTTTCGTTCAATTTTGATAGGCGCCATTATGCGTTGAATTTCGAAAGAGATCGACGAATAATCTGGTGTTCGTCCATTTTTAGTTATTAATGTTTTAATTTAATTTAATTTTGCCGTTTAGCAGGTAATTATGATATTTTTCTTCTATTTAATTTGTTTAACAAATTATTTTTAGCACCCAGGCTATGGGTTACACGTTTGTTATAATTATTCGTTACCTATTGGTTTTTACCACAATTTAAATTTTGGTCGTCGTAAGATGGGGTTTATCAATATTGGAAATCTTTTCTTATCCGCCTATGGTTCCAATATATTGTTTCTGGTTTTGCGATGACACTGCTTTATCGGTCATCTGTTTGAAGATATGGGGCTTGAAACATTATTATTATCAAACATCAATAGTCCGAAGAATGGTTATTTTTTATTATGGATTTCGATGCCTGATGGTTGTATTTTTTTCACAAGAGGATGTACCCTTGTGACTGTGTAGAACCAGGTGGATCGAAATTAATGTCCAATTGGAGAACCAAACTTCATATATTTTCGTTTTGATGTTTCACCACTTTTCAATCCCGGACGTGGATTTTCGTTTTTTTATTTGGGATGGAAAACCTCGATTCCAAGCAGATGATATGATTTTTTATGAAGATGTTTCAGTAGAGATTAATTGAGTTTGCAGTCACACTAACTCGGTTGATGAGTATTGGAACTGGCAGGCTGTTGATTTTTTTAATGAGTGTTTTGTGTTCTCTATTTTATAGACTTTCATTCCCGGATGGTGGACCAATAGAATGATGAAGTAATGTTATTGATATCGAAAGGTCCTGACGAAGGAAAGGCAATTGCCGAGTTGTGAAGTTGGTGGTACTGCATTCAGGGTAAGTCTCATAGAGATGCATATGGGGCATTCCACGCCAAATCGGACAACATTTTGCTTTTGCATCTCGGATTTTTTTGAAATTTTTTTTTCTTTTAGTACTAGTTGAGACTAGCCTCCATGACTTTTTTCAATTTTTTTTAACATGTCATTCAATAGATATAGATTTTTAGAAAATTACGTTACTTTTTTTTGAAATACTCATAACTTCGCGAATAATTTACCAAATGGTACGTGTTTTTTTGAAAATGTTTCTTGTGAAATGTACTTTCTACAAAAAATATCGAAAAATATTTTAAAGCAATATTACTTTTAGATTTTCAAGTTTTAAAAATAAATCGTCATTTTTAACAATGTTTGTACTGATCGATTTTTTTAAAAAATTTTTGTAAAAAATTCGAAAAAAAATAGATCCCATTGCTTGCCCATTATGAGACACGGCTTAAAACTTGTTAAATGGATAACAGTGTTTTCCAAAATTTTTTAAAGAAAATCGATCAGTACATACATTGTTAAAAATTACGATTTATTTTTGAAACTTAAAAATCAAACAGTAATTACGTTTTTAATAATTTTTGGGTATTTTTTATAGAAAGTATGTTTTAAAAGAAACATCTTGGAAAAAAGAACTTTCCATTTGGTCAATTATTTGCGGACTTATGATCATTTCAAGAACAAGTAACGTAATTTTTTTACAAATTTATATAATTTCAACAATTAAAAATTCGAAAAAAGAAATAGAACCCATCGTTTGCCCATGATGAGACTAGGCTTAAAAGTTGTTAAATGGATAACAATTTTTTACAATAAATTTTAAAGAAAATCGATCAGTACAAACATTGTTAAAAATGGCGATTTATTTTTAAAACTTGAAAATCTAATAGTAATATTGCTTTAAAATATTTTTCGATATTTTTTGTAGAAAGTACATTTCACAAGAAATACTTTCAAAAAAAACACCTATTATTTAGTAAATTATTCGCGAAGTTATGAGCATTTCAAAAAAAAGTAACGTAATTTTCTAAAAATCTATCTCTCGAATGACATGATAAAAAAAATTGAAAAAAGTCATGGAGGCTAGTCTCAACTAGTACTTACTAAAGGAAAAAAAATTTTCAAAAAAATCTGAGATGCAAAAGCAAAATGGTGTCCGGTTTGGCGTGGAATGCCCCATATACTTGTTTTAAATGATGCTGTATGCCAGGTTCTATTTCAGTCGCTTAAGCCTGTATGACACGACGTTAAATTTGACGTTAAATTTGACGTTAAATTTGACGTCAAATTTACATGAAAATGTTTATGTAAATTTGCTCATATTTTTGCCAGGTAAAATTTTAATTTTATGCAGGTAAAAATAATTTTCTGTTTGAACAATGTTAATTTTAAAAACTGGGCGGACTCTAGAGTCCTGTCTAGACAGGAAAATGTCTACTACGCACATTTACACGCACTTTTACCGATAAATTTAGAACTTGTTCACAAGAAATACTTTCAAAAAAAAACACCTATTATTTGGTAAATTATTCGCGAAGTTATTTTAATTATTCGCGAAGAAGGCAAAAATATGAGCAAATTTACATAAAAATTTTCATGTAAATTTTTAAGAAAATATTTAACACCGTTGCATACAGAAAATTTATCGTCAAATTTTATGTTAAATTTTCATGTAAAAAATTTAGAACAAGTTCTAAATTTGTCGGTAAAAGTGCGTGTAAATGTGCGTAGTAGACATTTTCCCGTCTAGAGTCCGCCCAGTTTTTAAAATTAACATTGTTCAAACAGAAAATTATTTTTACCTGCATAAAATTAAAATTTTACCTGGCAAAAATATGAGCAAATTTACATAAAAATTTTCATGTAAATTTGACGTCAAATTTAACGTCAAATTTAACGTCGTGTCATACAGGCTTTAGATGCAAAAGCCGACATGTCAAAACTTTTTTAGAAAGGAGATTAATTCTATCCTAGCAATTAATTCTTAAAGGTTTCTGAATACCCCAGATTTTATTAATTGATTTTTATATTTTGATCTATGGGTAGGAAACTATGCTAAAAAAAATCATTGCTTAATTCGGTTAGATAAAGATTTTGTGAGTTTTTCTGCATTATCTAGTTTTATATTTCACTGGACTTGTCGGGTTTTGCATTTAAGCGACTGATTTGTAAGTCAGTAATCCCGAGATAATGGCATCCGGTGTGCAATTAATCTTTGCTGAGCATAACTTCTTTTGTTGGGTTATCCTCTTTAGGGATACTCAACTGTTTTTTTTACTTGACTGAATCTACCCCTCAGGTGGATGTCAGTTCTTCACTTTTATATTTTTATTTTATTTTTCTAGTTCGTAATCCTCAATTACGTACTAGCTTTACTTGATCCTTATGTGTATGTTTTATGTTTTGTTTTGATTAGTGAATTAATTAAACTTATCGACATCTTTATTTTCTATCTGTGTTAATACAATAAATCGACTCTTGATTTCTTTTTAGTTTTATTTGTATTAACTGGCGTCCACTTTGCTATCGTACTTTTCATTTGGCTGAGTTTAGATCTGAGTACTGAAGAACGTTTTGTTACGAACCCACGATGTTTTTCAAAAACCCACGCTCTCGAGAATTGCGTTTTGAATAACACAGCTAGCTAACGCGTACAGTCCATCTACGGTTAGGCAAGTGGCAGGGGTAGTTTAATTTTGAGTAAGTTAAGCTACACCCGATAATATTAAGGCAAGTGACTACGAGTTCTTCTTATTTTTTATTTGAACCGATAACGGGGAATTATTGACGCAAAATAATCCACCTGCATCAGTTATTTTATATTCAGGGAAGTCACACCCTACTCCTGACTCATATAGCTAGTTTTTTTTATCATTGTGGGGGTCTAAACCGAAAGATAAATCTCCCGGGAAGTCTGGTGTACAGATTGTTGGAAGTCCCGGGAAGTCCAAGGAAGTCCCGAAAGTCTGGGGAAGTCTGAGGAAGTCCGGGGAAGTCCGGGGAAGCTTGGGAAGTCCGAAGTTGGAAGAAATCTGGTGTACACAATTTTTGACCGTGATTTACCCCTCGTTCTAATTAAAAAATTAAATCAGTGTCGACACGATAACCGTTAATACGGTTTTGTCACATAGTGAGTTTTTGATTGAGTTATTAGAGGTGTTATCATAAAATTCTTTGATTATAAAGTGTTGAGAAGTTATAGTGCTAGATGTGTAAATACGATTCAGAGATCAATCTTGAATTTTAATGGGAAAGACAGGTAAAAATTTGATTTATTTTATGCAAAATTGGAAAGGTTAGAAAGAGCGATAAGAAGAAGTCGTTTGGGTTGGATTACATTGAAAATTCATAAAGGAGGTACCTACAATAATAGCAAAGCAAATTTGGAAAAGAGAAGAATAGGCTATCATCTCCGAGGGGTTGACCTGGATGGTAGACCTACATCGCGAGTAACAAATTATATTATTAATTGAATAAATAGTGATAAAATCGAATAAATGATTATGGTTTTATTAAAAAAAAATTACCTGTAGAAATGCTGTAGGCCTACTATTTAGCCGAACGATTAGCATCGGGTAATTCTCGATTGAATTTGGGACTAAATTCTGCAGTCAAGATTCTTTTATAAAATCGAGTATCGTATACAGTGGAGGAAATGGCTATAAAGCCACCTTAAATACATTAAAAATTTGTCGATATAACTTTGTTTAAATTTAATTTAATACTTGGTAATGCCATCCTTGTTAGAAATTACATCAAAAATTTGATGTGACATTGAATTTACAAAGCCCTGAAGAATTTTAATAGAAATAGAGTTCCGAGCTTCCGGAATTTTCACTTTTAAATCAAACACATTGTTGAATTGGCGTCCGATTTCGTAAACCCGACGTGAGAGAATACCTTACAGATTTTCTATCGGGTTTAAGTCGAAACTACAAGTTTACCTACAAGTTTACGCTGCCCAAATCATAACTGTGTCGCCACTAAAATTTCTACTTAAGCGAACTTCTCTGACTTTGCTCAAATCGTGCCAATTAAACTGGTAGCCATCAGGGCCGTCTAAATTACATTTTTTCTCATCGCTAAAGATTACATTACACCATTCATTCTTCCAGGACATGTACTTTTTAGCAAACATCAACCGTGCTTGTTTGTGACTCTCACTTAACTTTGGATTTTCCAATGTTTTCGTCCACTTAACTCTTTACAAATTGTGTAGAATTTATCAAACACGTCTAGCGGGTATGTAGTCCAGTCAATACGGAACCAAAAATGATGTTTGCTTGCAATAATTCTAAAGTTTTGAAACTTGACAAAAAGTTTTGTCTTAGGTCTTTGTTTAACCAAAAAAAAGTCGCCATTCCTCCGAGGTCCGTAAGTGTCCGCCATCTTGGATTTTAAGTGACAATTTATGGTTTTTCAATAATATCTTCAAAAATATTAACTTTACAAAAAAATTGTTCGCATAAAAATTAAAGCTGGTTAAATTCTCAATAAGAAAGTTTATATTCAATATTAGCCTAAATGTAATATTTAACCGACAAAATCAATCTGCCTGTCGTGAAATGTTGTGCTGCGTCTGATTATATGAATACATTAAATATGAATATCAATAACGAGCTAAAGGGTACTAATAAATCTTATTATATGGATTTCGCAATCCTATACAATTAAATGTTGAAAAAAATTATTAATGATTGAAAGTGCTTACTGTTCATTAATCTGAAAAATATGCAAATTAAGTGAATTAGTTTATGAATATGAATATCAGATTATGAATACAGTGTAGCGGACTATCGTCAAATGCGTTCACTAACCCAATTACGACGTAGAACTAGACGAATTATATACCAAAATGTTCGTATTGACCTAATGGACCAAAATACAAAGTTTAGGACATCGGCAATTGTGAGAGACAAAAGTTATAAGTCAAAAACTAAAAAAAATTAATTTTATTTAACCAATTAAAAGAACTTTTCAAATCGTTCGTACTTTAAAATTACTGCATGTATACCAAGATGATTTTAACACTATTATTTAGCTCAAAATGTCTACTTTTCAACGATATATAAAAATATGTATTAATTAAGTTCTAATTAACTCTAATTTAATATTATACGAGCAGTGAGAAATTTTTGTGAAATATTTTCATTCAAAATGGCAAGTTTTTCTTTAATAGCATTTTTGTCTCACTAAAGTTTTAAAATTCGTGCACGTGACAAAAATCGGAATTTTATGGAGAATATTTCATACGCTTACATTATGTACTTATTTTTATAAATAAACACAGGAGAACAATAAAACATAAGGCCCGATAGAATAATCCGCATGAGCAACCCCCTGCCGCTCTAACCGCATTTTATTCTATTTTTTGATTTCTACCGCATGTTTCAGTAGTAAAAACAGCATTTTATATATTTGAAATCAAGTATTGTATCAGACTTGTAATAATGTTTTACAAAGTTTGATCCAATTAAACAAAAATTTCAAAATTTTTTTTGAATTTTTGAATTTACGAATTTACAAAAAAAATATTAAGTAGTTTAAAATAAATAATACACATAAATAACAACATAATAAGGAATCGAAAATTAAAATTAAAAATTGGCAACTTGTAATTGTAATTGGCAATTACTTCCATCAGGCACTTCTTTGATTGCAAATATTGCGACAATTCAAATTTCTCACAGCTCGAAAAATATTAAATTAGAGTTAATTAGAACTTAATTAATACATATTTTTATATATCGTTGAAAAGTAGACATTTCGAGCTAAATAATAGTGTTAAAATCATCTTGATATACCTATACTAATTTTAAAGTACGAACGATTTCAAAAGTTCTTTCAATTGGTTCAATAAAATTAATTTTTTTTTAGTTTTTGGCTTATAACTTTTGTCTCTCACAATTGCAGAAGTCCTAAACTTTGCATTTTGGTCCATTAGGTTAATATCAACATTTTGATATATAATTCGTCTGGTTCTACGTCGTAATTGGGATAGTGAACGCTTTTGACGATAATCCGCTACACTGTAGTCATAATCAGACGCAGCACAACATTTCACGACAGGCAGATGGATTTTGTCGGTTAAATGTTACATTTAGGCTAATATTGAATACAAACTTTCTTATGGAGAAAAATTGAACGAGCTTTAATTTTTATACGAACAATTTTTCTGTCAAGTTAATATTTTTGAAGATATTATTGAAAAACCATAAATTGTCACTTAAAATCCAAGATGGCGGACACTTCCGGACCTCGGAGGAATGGCGACTTGTTTTTGGTTAAACAGTGACCTAAGACAAAACTTTTTGCCAAGTTTCAAAACTTTATGATTTATTGCAAGGCAAAATTCCCCATTGACTGGACTAATTGCTTTTTGAACAATTATGATTTTGAAACGTTGATTTATTTTCGATTTTGGTCCTGGGTCCTTTTTTCGCTCAAATTGATTTCCAAATTTAATGTAGTTATTAACTTCTATAAACGTGATCTTCCCACTTCAACCGGAGTTTTTCTATTTGTCATTCCCAATTTGGAAAGTAATCCAATTTTCTCCATTTCGTTTTTCGAGAGCTTCATACCACTGTAGGAATTATAATTTTTGTACATTTTTAAAGCAAATTATTTTTAAACTTTAATTTAAAGAATAAGAAAGACTTTAGAACCACTTTTATTCGTTTATCGACGAATAATTAAAAATTAGGCACTGGCTTTATAACTATTTCCGCTGAAATGCAACCATACATAATGAATTTTTCTTTAAATATTGTTTTGGGATATTTATGTTTCATATGATGCATTACCTGCAATGTATGCAAGCATATTTTATGAACTATAAGGGTATTTCTTTATTTTATGCATTAAATTTCGTTTTCTAATAAAATACTCAGGTGGCTCTATAGCTATTTCCTCCACTTGTTTTTACGGGTTCATTTTTTATTTTCATGTATTAAACTGCTGTGATCAATGTACAAAATAAATACGGTTCTTCAAGTAAAGTGTGTTTAAAGTTACAAAAACGCTTTGTAATATCACCTTTAAATAATTTTAAAATGTTTCTAACATAGAAACCATCAAAATTAAATTTACCGACTTACATAAAAATAGGTCGTTTTACTACAATATTTAGATCATTAACAATACAATCCCGGATGGATCTTTTGAATCTTATTAAGTTGTCAAAGTTAACATCAACTAATTCAACTTATTCGGACATCGAATTAAAGTTGCGATATAGTGGAGTTGTTTAATTTGTTGATAGTTTTTCTAACTTGTATGGGGCTGACTTGGTAGAAGGAGAAACTGGGAGAGTCGATTGCTGTCAGGAACGATATGGCATCATCCCTTCCGTTTGGAAGACTTTTCACGATGTTGGTAGGTATATTGGTGAAGAATTCGTTGAAAGCGGTTGCACTAAGTTTTTTTGGTTGGTCAGAATTTGAATTTGGTTGATTTTGTCTTATGATTTTCTATATGGTAGATTGCTTATTCGTGAACTTAGCTATCAATTGATCATCTGCATCAACCTTTGCTCTTCTTAGCTCGTTTCTGTAGAATGCTTTTGTTGCTCTCGGAGGGAACCATATTTCCAATTTCATAATTGTATGAAGAAACCAGTTTGCCTTAGTATCCAATTCGATCTCATCGCATTTTAAGAAGTCCCAGTCCGCAGATTATAGAGAATTGTAAAGGCTATATAACTCATTCAGCACCCGGTATGTTTTAATGCAATACTAAATTGTCGCGACAACTAGATGGCGCTAATTTTCAATGTAAATCCTCATTAACAATTATTAATTATTAAAATAATTAATTAATATAGTGCGCGGAGTTCGTTCGAGTGAGAGGGACATAGAATTTACAATTCTTTCATATGGCTGCGTGTCTTGATAACTCCTATAGTCAATGGTACCTCTTAATAAATTCATATTAGTATTATTATAAGGTCAAAAACTTGGAAAATTATATAGTTTACCTAATTGCACAATTCTGCCAAATATAAAATTTTCTGTGCCTTTTGCAAGGTAGAGCCACTTTTTATGCTCTATTGACTGGGCTAAAATACTTGGACAGTTTAAAATTACTAGACTCAATAAAAAATAACAGAAACGACTGGCCTTTCACGATGCCACTAATATTGTTTTTAGTGCTTTTTTATAAGTGTATAATAATAATAATAATAATAAGTTTATTTTTCTAAAAAAATGTACATTATAAATTGCACATCAGAAAAAGAAAAAATGTCACATAACTCGAACAAAATTCAAATTCTCCAGCAAAATTTACAAAAAATTTTTTTACATCATAGGGTTCTTCTTCAATTAAAAATTTATGTACAGCTTTTTTATAGTCTTTAAGAGTATTTATTGTTTTAATTTCGTTTGGCAACTTATTGAAACATTTTATGCAAGAATAGTAACAGTACTTCTCTGTTGTTGTTAGACGATGTTGTGGAATTTTGTAATCTATGCTTCTTGTGGGATAGTGGCTTTTTTCATTAAAGTGCTGCGAAAACAAATGTTAATTTTTATATATGAATAAAACGCACTCCTGTATATAAATTGCCCACACTGTTAGTACTCCATTTTGTTTAAATTTTTCTCTGCATTTTTCTCTAAATTTTAGTTTTAGTATCGTTCTTAATGCTTGTTTTTGTATCTTGAATATTTTATCAATTTGTCCACTTCCATAGAAAATTATTCCGTATCTTACTTTTGATTCAAATGTTGCCTGATAAACCGTTTTTAGTGTTCCATAACTTACATAATTCGAAATTACTCTCAATCCATATACAATCGCAGTTAAGCTTGTTGCTACTGCTCGGATGTGTTCTTTCCATGTCAGCTCACTGTCTTATGTGTAATCCCAAAAATTTGGTACTGCTACACAATTCGTATTTTTCTCCATTTATCTGTAACTTCTCAGGTGTTTCAAGCCCAGAATGTAAAGTTTTAAATAATATTAAATTTGTTTTCTGCTTGTTTAATATCATTCCATTTGCAGCAAACCCTTGTTCTACTTTTCCAAAAAATTCGTTTGAAGAACTTACCACCTCGGGCCATGTCTCGCCTCTTATTAATAGGTTTGAATCATCTGCATAGTTGGTTAGGTACTGTAATTTATCTGCATTTATCGTGCGTGGTATTTCGTTGATGTATATTGTGAAATACAATGGTGCTGCAATACTACCCTGCGGTGCACCGATAGTTATACTCTCACTTTCTGATCTATATTCTACCCCATCGCTCACTATAGAGACAATTTGTTTTCTTTCTGTAAAATAAGATTTGATTAACTCTAATGCCATTCCAGTTACACCATAATTTTCCAATTTTTTAAAAAGTATTTCGGGATCTAGGCAATCATACGCCTTCGTTAGGTCTAAAAACATTCCAAGGGCCAGTTCTCCATTTTCATACGCCTGTAGTACGTTTTTTACAAATTGAAATATTGCCGTTTGTGTGGATCGCCCTTTTTGGTATCCGTGTTGAATTTCCGTAATAATTTTGTTTTCTTCTAAAAATTCTACGACTTGCTTACACATAACCATTTCGAAAATCTTTGAGAAAGCTGTTAGCAAACTGATTGGTCTATAATTATCGTAATTTGACGGGTCGCCTTTCTTGTATATGGGCTTTACTATTGCTATTTTTAGTTGATCCGGAAATTTCCTATACTTGTTTGAGCCATTTATAATATAAAAAATTGGATCCAGTACTTCAATTATGCTGTATTTGACAATACTAGTTGGTATTTCATCTATCCCACTGCTGTTTTTGTTCTTCATTCCTTTAACAATGTCTAAAATTTCATTTTTTGTTACTTGTCGCATTTCTAATTGCTTTTCACATTTATTTTTGTTTACTTTACTTTTTTCCATAAAATTCTTTTGCTTTGCCTGTTCAATGTTTAGAGACACTGCCTTTATCATATGTTGATTTAATTCATTTGTAATCACTGATAAATTCCCTTGTATTTGGAAATTTTTATTTTCTTCATTATTTTTAATCGAGTTTACCGTAGTCCACAAGGTTTTATTTTTGTTATCGGAATTTTTAATTATCTCGTCATAATGTTTCACCTTACACTGTGCTAAATAGTTGTTGTATTTTCGCTTAGTGCCATTATAGATTTTTTTGTAATCACTATTTACTGTACTGACTACCATAAGTATGTCTAATTTTTTCTTGTATTCTGCCAATTTTGGGTCATTCATATTTACTGCAAATTTTGGTTTGTATTTTTTAACTTTTCTTACAGGAAAATTTTCTCTGAAACATGTTTGGTAGATGTTTAGGAAGCATTCAAATTGTTCATTAATATCCTGTTTTTTTATAGAGTAAACTGACTTCCATGACGTTGTTTTTAAACATTTTAAAAACTTTTTTTTATTTTTTGCCGAAAAATTTCTTCTCATGAATGTATTATTAATCTTATTGTTATTATTTATGGTAATAGATAATTTCTGTTCGTAATGATCAGAAATATGTGTTTTTATAACTTTTGCTTCATAGGGACCTTCCAGATTTATAAATATGTTGTCTATGCATGTCGATGTGGTATCAGTTTTTCGAGTTACTTCAAATATCGTTCGGTGCATATTGAATGAATTCAGCAAAGCCATTGTCTCTTCAGTTTCGTTACTATCTCTCAACATGTTTACATTGAAGTCTCCTGCAATTATAATCGTTTTGTTTTCTTTTGTTACATTGTTCAATATTTTGTTCATTTTCTCCAAAAAAGTGCTTAAGTTTCCATTTCTGTATACTGACATACATATCAACTTCACGCCATTCACTTCACATTCCATTCCTGAACACTCAAATTCTTTTATTTTTAAACAATTTGTAATATCCTTTCTATCTTTACATACGATACCTTGTTTTGCATACACTGCGGTTCCTCCATGCTGATTTTCCTCCCTGCAATAATACGCTATTAAGTTAAAACCATGTATTCCATAATTCTTCAATGTTCCGTGATGCATAATATATTACAATCGTCATTTTCTTGCGGCATAACTTCTAATTCTACCAATGAGTTTCCTAATGATTGTACATTTTGATGGATGACAGTAAAAATTTTTGAATGAACGTTTGGGTTATTAATATAAAGGTTATTTGGTTGTTTTTTAGTCTTGTCAGCTTTGTTTTTGTCTAAACGCTTCCTTGTTTGTTACAAGGGTATGTCATAATTTACATTTTGTTTCATTTTATTCACCATCCCATCATAATAAGGACACTCTGTGCTTTTTGCCGAGTGGTTTATGCCATATTTAGTTTTGAAAATTTTGTTGCTTCTAATACAATTTGCACACTTAATTTCTTCATTTTTGCATACGCAAAGATTTGTTTCATGAGAGCCCGCACATAGCGCACACACCACGGTTGCACTCTTACATTCTTTTGCCAAGTGGTAGTACTGACAGCATCTCCAACACCGTTTAATATGCAGAGAGTCTTGCACTGTGCAGCTCTTCCAGCCAACGAAAATTTTTCCTTTTGCCATTATTTCTTTTCTTGTTATTGGATCTACTGCAACAATTAAATGAGTTTCACCACCACTTCTTAAGTCAATTTTTCTTACTAATTTGAATTCAAATCCATTTACACTCGTACAAATTTTATTTTGAGCTATTATATTTTTTGCTAATGTTTCACTTTCCTCCATCGTATCGTCCTTTTCAGTGTTTTTTATTATTATTTTTGGGTTAATATGCTTTTTAGTATTCACTTCGTATTCATCAGTGAGACTTTTTTGCAAATTCTGCCTGAGTTTTTCCACGGATTCTTTATTGCTGCAATTTACCGCGACTCCATTTCGCAACTTTTTTACATTATTTACTTCTATCGATAACTTTGTAGGATTATTGGCCTTCCGAATTTCCGATAATACATTATCAGCATCGCCAGTTTTAGTTTTTACATATATTGTGTTTTAGCTCTCTTTTCAGGCCATTGTTGTTTTTGTTTATTTACATCTTTCCCTTCAGTCTTTCCACCACGGTTTGTTGATACTACTTCACTCATCTTTCTTGCACTCGATGTTTCAACCGATGAACTTGATTTTATAAGGTTAGGATTTTTTGTTTGCATGTTTGCTGCAATAAAACCATTTATGATTTCCTGAATAGTTTCGCTAGATGTCTCTGATGGTTCCAGATTAATATTTCTTTCATTGATTCTTTCTTTGTTTACTGCAATTAAATCTTTTATAACCTCCTGCAACTCCTTTATCACAGCGTCCTGATGATTCATTTTAGCTGTCTGCTCACTTACGCTTTTTTCCAAGCTTTTCACTGAATTTTCCAAGCCATGCATGATATGTAGCAAACTCGATTTTCTCGAATCACGTGATCCACAAAACCACTTCAACCTTCCGCATTCAAGCAACAATTTGCTCTCATTTCTACCCAAGCCAGTACATGTCGTGTGAAATGCACCATCGCATCCACCATCATATCTTACAAATGTTTCACTTTTCCGCAAATCTTCAAGACATTCACAGCACCTCGAATTACACTCTTTCTTATGCGCCGTCATCTTGGCAAAGATGGTACAAGTGTGTTATATGACAAATAAGTCACGCAAGAAAGTTTAGCCCGCGCGGCCGTTAGGCCGAGAGGGCTATTTTCTCAGTGACTTATTTGTTATTAACACACGCGTGGCATACAAGATTTTATCCAATATCTCGTAATAATAGTTTAAAATGTAATTAATTGTTTTGACATAAGTTACATAAAAACAATTGCATCGGCAATGCAATTCATAAGGTATGATTTTGCATGTCACAAAAGTAGGTTAACAATATTTTTTCATATCAGTTTTTTTCTTATCAGCTCAAGTGCATATAAAGTTTATTGAAATTATTATATATATTCAAGTGAATTCAAGCGTTTTATTACAAATTTTTTTGAAAAATTCAAAAAGGTTAGATGTGAAACAAGGTCCCAGACAACATTTTTCATAATTTTTCCATAATAATTGTATATCGAATCTTGTAAAGTTGGTAATTTTCCAAATAAAATTATTGTATAAAAATTGTATACATTTGAAACACTTTTTCGTATAATTCTTATAAACTTTTTATTACCAATTCTCAATAGATAAAAGTTACCATTTAAATACCAATTTTATTATAAATTACTTGTATAAGTTTTAGCCAATTATCTTTATAAAATTATATAATACAACTATTCTTGTATAAATTTTTTGTAAAAATGTTATAACTTTGAAACACTTCTATTATAAGAAATTACAAGTTTTTGTTATAACTATTGTTTAATAGTTATTTATGTATCAAGGGCATTATGACGATGTTTATGTCGAGGGCAACCAATTTAAAAGGTCGAGGGCCGTTAGGCCCGAGAGTTTTTAAGTTGCTCGAGAGCATAAACATCGAGTAATGCCAGTGGTACATACAACGTTTTATATTACACTGCATTTGAATTTGAGAAAATATAAAAAAATTTATAAATTTTGAGCTAAATTTTCTAGTTTGCGGTGGAATTGCGATTCAGAGGGCATAATAAGCGGGCATTATGATTTATACGCCCTAGGTTATTATAGCATACTTAATATATTTCGTTGTCAAGGTATAAAAAACAAATAATGATTCAGTGTAATATAAATTATTTAGATACTTATAAATTGCAACATATTTATAATTATAGTTTCTATTTTATGTTTTTAATAAAATATAAATATATTGTATAAAAAATTAAGAAACAAACAAATACAAATACATTGAGAAAAATTGGGGAACAAAATTTAAAAACAATTTTAAAAAAATATAAATTTATCGTATAAAAAATTAATAAACAAATAACAAATAAATTGAGAAAAATTGGGGAAAAATTTTTTACAAAATTACAAATTACAAAAAAATTTAAAAAAAATAATAATCAAAAATTATTAATCGGTAAAAAAACGATTTCTTCGATGTGACAAATTTGCTTTGTTTGATTTTTTTATACAGTTGCTGGCATGCTGAAAATAATCTTTTGTTGTTGCTTGAATTTGTTTTAATTTTGTGTCTTTGTATTGAGACATTTTCAATTAAATCATTCAATAGCGAATGTTACGTGGCTTTCTTACCATTCCAGTCCAGTTGCATTCATATTGGAGGTTGTTAGCCATTACTTTTTTCCATAGCAATCGTGTGCATTAATCTCCTGATGCTCCTCCTGTAATGCGTAGTTGCATTTTTATGTTGTTGCGAAATTCGACATTTTCCAACTTTTTTTCAAATTGAAGCAACTCATCCAAAAAATTTATAGGAAAGTGTGTTTTTGAATCTGCATTATTAAAATTTATATGGTTCTTGTGGAATTTCTGAAAATCTTTCTGGAGTTCCTGAACTCGTTTATTAGTTTCAATAACCACGTTTGTCTTAATTTCCTTCGCCGATATTTTCATAGCATAATGGTAATCGAGGGGTTCGTTTCGCGCCGACCTTTGTTATCTAATTATCTAAAAATACATAAAAAGCAAAAGGACAATACAAATGCGTTACAACATAAAATAAAATAAAATTATACAACATTAACTGTGCATCTAAATTTTGTTAAATTGTTAATAATTTAAGTAGATTATAAATACGATAAGAAAAGATAATCCGTTAATTGCGTATTTCAACACTATATAAAGGAGCCGAGTAAGTTAAATTATTTATTTTATAAACTACTCTAGAATCAATAACAGCACGCATAATGAAGAGTACCAAAATTTACAAAATTTGGTCCAAAAACCGAGACAAAAAAATGTTTGTAATTGTACGACATCGGCACAACAAAAATATTGAACAGCTAATTGGCTAATTCTGAATGCTTCCAAAAAGTTAGGTATAAATGGCTTTAAAATAGTTATAGGGATTGAAGTAGACGAAGATGAGATTTTAGAATTTGTTCAACACAAAACACTTATTTTTCTTACAAAAGAACAAAGTTGGATCGGCGCTGGAGAAACATGTATTGTAGATAATTATCGTGATGGTGTCCCTGATAATGAGAGTGACCTTAATAGTTCGATTAATAGAGATACATTTTCAGAAGCATTAGGTACATGCTTTATATGGGAATGCGTACAAACCCAGTTAAACTTTTATAAATATTTATTTATTATTTATAATATATTTTTTAATATATTACTTTTTTGTATTAATAAACACAATGTTACTTCGTAATCTCGATATTAAAGCATATTTCCATTTTTAATCTGTTTACAACTTTTTGAAGATTTTCTTAATTCATGAATCATGAATATGTTGATGAATCATTCATCAATCAATAAACTAAATCAATTATTTTATATAAATAAATTTTATGGTTATTATATAATAAAAAATATATAATAGTTGTGGTATCAAGAATATGTAATTTTTTTAAACTATATAATATAAGTTATATTATAATACTTTAATATTTATAATTTTTATACAATAAAAAATATAAAATAGTTGTAGTATCAAAAATATATAATTTTTTTAAATTATATGGTTATAAATTATATTATATATCGAAATTTTACAATTATTATATAATTAAAAATATATAATAGTTGTGGTATTAGAAGTATGTAAATATTTGGAATTATATAATATACATCAAATTATATACTTAAAAATTTATAATTTTTGTATAATAAAAAATATAAACTAGTTGTGGTATAAAAAATATATAATTTTTTTGAATTATATAGTATAAATTATATTATATACCGAAATTTTACGATTATTATATAATTGAAAAATATATAATAGTTGTGGTATTAAAAGTATGTAAATTTTTTGAATTTTATAATATAAATCATATTATATACTTAAAAATTTATAATTTTTATATAATAAAAAATACAAAATAGTTTTGGTATCAAAAATATATAATTTTTTAACATTTTTGTGTGTACAATATATTTTATACTGTAAATTATATAATAGTTTTATAAATTTTGAATACCAATTTATTTGTGTATTAAAATATATACATTTTGTGTATTTTTTGTCCTGTAAAATTTAAATTAATTATATAATTTTTACTTATACATTAAAAAATTATGAAAAATGTTGTCTGGGGGTATAATTCATTACAAATTATTTTGCTAAATGTTAAAATTCATTATTATAGAATTATCAAAATTTAGAGTACCAATAAGGCCAAATTTATATATTTAACGTTAGAAGAACATACATTAATACTGAAAATGTATGGATGTAGCAAAAAAATTCAGGAGATACCAAAATTATTTGATAAATCACCAACTTCGGTTTTTAAAGTTATAAAAGTATTTAAAACCGAAGGTAGAATAAAGGAAATTAAGGCCCAAGGACGGCCAAAAATCACAACTAAAATTGAGGATATTAAAATATAAACACTCACGTTTTCAAATCTTTTTATGCCCGCTCCACGAATTAGTGTAAAGCCTGAAAATTACTCCAAAAATCAAGTATCGGCAGAAACTGTAAGACGTCATTCGTGAAGTAAATAAAAATTGTCGAATTTCTCGCAGAATAGCATTTGTTAGCAAGATTAATATTAAAAAACGGATGAAGTTCTATTCAGATCACGTTTTATAACTTTCAAATTATTGGGATAAAATCTTATGGACTGACGAATCTATGATTCGTCTGAACTACAGTTATGGTAGAATGTACGTTTGGAGAAGAAATGCAGAACTTTACTCATATAAGTGTAATAAATCATTAAAAAAATCATTAAAAAATGGATTAATGATTTGGGGGTGCATGTGTTCAGCAGGTGTAGGAAAAATTATGATATTAGAAGGAAAAGTAAATGTTGCGGTAATTTTAAATCTTTTAAAAGAAGTAATTATACCAGAGAGCAAACCTCTAATTGGTGAAGAATTTATTCTACAGCAGCTCAATGCTCCTATACATCGCGCCAAAACTAGCAAAAATTACCTTAAAGATGCCAATATTAATGTTATAGAGGACCTTTCCCCTATAGAAAACCTCTGAGCCCTTTCTAAACTCCGAATCTCAGAGAGATGTCTTAAAAATTTGACTAACCTTCGTAATTTAATACAAATATGGTCTGATATTATGCCAAGTGAGTGAAATAAGTATACCCAATCATTATCAACTAGATTAGCAACTATATCATTTCGAAGGGGTGGACATTGTGGGTTCTAATGTATAATTTTGTATTTATTAACCTATTTTTGTGACATACATTTTCATGAGTCTACTGGAACTTTTATATTTGGAGTTGGAATATTGTGAAATTTTATATTTTTTTCTTTTAATATTTACAAAAATTAACTATTTTAAGATTATGTTTTTTAGTTTTTTTGTTTTGGATAAAATCAGTAACCATGAAAATTAAGATTATATTGAAAAATATACTTTGTTAACCTACTTATGTGAGTAACTGTAGGTTTAAAAGTTGATTTATGCAAAAAGTCGACGCACGAAACGCACGCACCGCACGCGTCCAAATAAAGTTGAAGGATTGAATTTCTGTAGGAGGATTTATGGCTTTATGCGCTTAGTTTACGCGCGTGAATTTTAGCGGCGTGCGCATATAAACACTCCTACAGAAATTCCATACATCAACTTTGCTTCGACGTTTTGCATAAACCAACCTTAACGAGTAAATCCTAGAATTTACCGGTTATTCGTGATTTAACAGCTATATATTATTAATTATAATTATTAGCTCTTGAAAATACAATTAAATATGAATATCAATAGTGAGCAAAGAGTACAAATAAATCTTATTATATAGATTTCGCAATCCTATACAATTAAATTTTGTAAAAAATTATTAATGATTGAAAGTGCCTTACTGTTCATTTGCATATTTTTCGGATTAATGAACAGTAAGCACTTTCAATCATTAATAATTTTTTACAACATTTAATTGTATAAGATTGCGAAATCCAAACATATAATAAGATTAATTTGTACCCTTTGCTCACTATTGATATTCATATTTAATTGTATTTTCAAGAGCTAATAATTATAATTAATAATTTTTTCATAATATTGCATTTCATTGCATAGTATTTTAAATAAAATACTCTCATCCCATTTTGGGATAGCTTAATCACAATTAGGTTCGCCTTCATTATATATTTTTTTTATTTGCTCGGTTAAACATTTTCAAAAAATTCTTTATTTTTATTCATTTTGGAATCAAGTTAGGTAGGATTGTGTTTTTATTTTAAAGAAATGTCAAACTATTTTGAATTTTTATTTTTTCTATCATATTGAATTGAATACTGTGCGCGTTAGTAATTTATTTTTTCCAGGTTTGCCTAATGAGAATCCGAAATTCAAAACACCTATGCATACGTGTCGCAAACTAATTCACTTAATTTGCATATTTTTCGGATTAATGAACAGTAAGCACTTTCAATCATTAATAATTTTTTACAACATTTAGGGCCGATCTTTTCACCTTCAAGTAAACCCCAAGTAAGTTCTAATCGACAAGTAAGCTACTTTTCGGTCTTTTCAACTACTAGTAAAATTTAGTAGCCTAATAAATCAGCTTACTGGCTAGTAAAGTTATTAGCACCTTCAACAGGCCTGTAAATATTTATTAGCATGATAAACTTAGCGGACAAAAAACGAACTTGTGATTATGTTTACTTAAATTTTAAATCATAATGACGGTTTTAATATTATCATTTTTGAATGAATTTTGAATTTTGAAAATAATATTTAATAGAGTTGTGCTGGTTCCACCAGCTCTGATTAAATACTTTAATGTCGGTTAGTTGAAATTTATCACGGTTAAATAAAATGAAGTGTTCCACCAAATGTTTAATCGTGGTTAAAGCAAGTTAACCAGTCCTCAAACTAATTAACCAATTTTGGCTGGCTAGAAAAGTTTAATCACTGTTAATGCCCAATGCATACGGATTGGGTATGCGCGAAGAAAAAAAACGTGTTATGTGTTTGAAAAAGTGGTTTTAAAAGCGATCATTTGTTATTATTTACATTAATTATGTTTACAATAATATTCTATCTTCAGCAGATGATGAAGATATAGATATAAATTATAGTAGACCGCGAGTGTTAAATTCAAGAATTAATTATCATGAAATAGACGACGATTTTGAATATTTTCAACGTTTTTATCTACAAAAATATTTTTATAATTATTTAAACTATAGTAATAAAATTTATTTTAATAATGATTGATTATTTAATAATTCGATTTGCAATTTTTCATTATTAACCTTTGGGCTAATCTTAGGTGTACGTTTTTCTTGGCTTCCATGGTATCGAATTGCAGCTTCTAGAAACATATCTAGAACCATCCAAACCATATAATATATTTATATTTTAAAAATTATATTTTAGTAATTACTTACTACTACTTTTAGTAACTACTTATTAGTAAAAAAAATCACTAAATATGAATATTTTATATCTTTTGGATAGTTTTCAAGTTACCTTACAACTTGGCCAAATTAAAATAACACTTCACCTGTCAGGTTTCATATTTAAGTTTAAGTTAATCTGATCTACTAGTTCAAATGACGCTAAATTTTTAGTTTTAAATGTAATACCAACCGTACTATACTTCAAGTAGTTAATTGTTGCATAAAATTCGATGAAAAGACCCAACTGTCTTACTCGACCATTAAAAAGCTCAAGTAAAGTAAACGACAAGTAACTACTTGACGTATAACTTTAATATGAAAAGATCGGCCCTTAATTGTATAGGATTGCGAAATCCATATAATAAGATGTATTTGTACCCTTTAGCTCACTATTGATATTCATATTTAGTTATATATTATGTTATATACCTATACTGCTCTGTTAAGCAAAACCCCCGTATAATTATTCGCCCTAAAATCAGTTGGAATCATGATGCCAGCTATAAGAATAGGATTCTAACTCTAACTGATTTAAGACGGGGCATGATTAAACGGGGGTTTCGCTTAGCAGGGCAGTATAGACATCCATAACATGTCCCATTTTTCACCATTAGTAACCATTTCACCAGTTCACCATTAAAATAGAAAGTAAAAACAAAAAAACAATATCACACAGCTTTAAATTATCTTTCACGTTTAAAAATTAGACTTTTAGAGTGAAAACTGACTTCAAAAAATCATAATTAATTATAATATTTTCTAAGATTCACGTTAGCGAAATGTTTGTTAAAATATTAAATATATAATATACTTTTTATTCGCTATTAAAACACAGGTTTTATTTTTTATCTCGGCATTTCATGTGACTGGGCACATATTTTTAATTTCATATTATGTTGCTTTCTAAATAATTTCTAATACAGTAAAAACTCTATAACTCGACATGAACGAGATCCATTTCCTGTCCATTATAGAATGTGTCGAATAATGGGTTGAAATAAATATTATATAAAATAAAAAAATCTTGATAAAAATCATGTAACCGAAGTCTGCAAACATATCATACTTATTCAGCATCCTCGATGATTTAATTTAAATACCTATAGGTACAAATTTTGTAAAAATAATTATTTCGCCAAACTTTTATTAGATACAAATAAACTTTAAAATAATAATTTTTTATTTTACAAATAAATTTTATAAATTAAATGAAAAAATTGTGACGACATGCGTTACTATATGATAGTCCAGTCAATGGGGAATTTTGCCTTGCAATAAATCATAAAGTTTTACAACTTGGCAAAAAGTTTCGTCTTAGGTCCCTGTTTAACCAAAAAAAGTCGCCATTCCTCCGAGGTTCGGAAGTGTCCGCCATCTTGGATTTTAAGTGACAATTTATGGTTTTTCAATAATATCTTCAAAAATATTAACTTTACAAAAAAATTGTTCGTATAAAAATTGAAGCCCATCAAATTCTCCATAAAAAAGTTTATATTCAATATTAGCCTAAATGTAACATTTAACCGACAAAATCCATCTGCCTTTCGTGAAATGTTGTGCTGCGTCTGATTATGACTACAGTGTAGCGGATTATCGTCAAAAGCGTTCACTATCCCAATTACAACGTAGAACTAGACGAATTAAATATCAAAATGTTTGTACTAACCTAATGGACCAAAATACATCTGCAATTGTGAGAGACAAAAGTTATAAGCCAAAAACTAAAAAAAAATTAATTTTATTGAACCAATTGAAAGAACTTTTGAAATCGTTTGTACTTTAAAATTAGTATAGGTATATCAAGATGATTTTAACACTATTATTTAGCTCGAAATGTCTACTTTTCAACGATATATAAAAATATGTATTAATTAAGTTCTAATTAACTCTAATTTAATATTTTTCGAGCAGTGAGAAATTTGAATTGACGAAATATTTGCAATCAAAGAATTGCCTGATGGAAGTAATTGCCAATTACAATTACAAGATGCCAATTTTTAATTTTAGTTTTCCATTCCTTATTATGCTGTTATTTATGTGTATTATTTATTTTAAACTACTTAATATTTTCTTTGTAAATTCGTAAATACTTGAAAAAAATTCTAATTTTCAAAAATTCAAAAAAATTTTAAAATTTTTGTTTAATTGGATCAAACTTTATAAAACATTATGACAAGTTTGATGCAATACTTCATTTAAAATATGTAAAATGCTGTTTTTACTACTGAAACATGCGGTAGAAATAAAAAAATAGAATAAATTGCGGTTAGAGCGGCAGGGGGTTGCTCATGCGGATTACGCTATCGGTCTTTATGTTTTATTGTTCTCCTGTGAAATATTCTCCATAAAATTCCGCTTTTTGTCACGTGCACGAATTTTCAAATTTTAGTGAAACAAAAATGCTATTAAAGAAAAACAAAACCATTTTGAATGAAAATATTTCACAAAAATTTCTCACTGCTCGTGTATAATATTAAATTAGAGTTAATTAGAACTTAATTAATACACATTTTTACATATCGTTGAAAAGTAGACATTTTGAGCTAAATAATAGTGTTAAAATCATCTTGGTATACATCCAGTAATTTTAAAGTACGAACGATTTGAAAAGTTCTTTCAATTGGTTAAATAAAATAAATTGTTTTTAGTTTTTGACTTATAACTTTTGTCTCTCACAATTGCCAATATCCCAAACTTCGTATTTTGGTCCATTAGGTCAATACGAACATTTTGGTATATAATTCGTCTGGTTCTACGTCGTAATTGGGTTAATGAACGCACTTGACAATAATCCGAAGTGTATAGTCATAATCAGACGCAGCACAACATTTCACGACAGGCAGATGGATTTTGTCGGTTAAATATTACATTTAGGCTAATATTAAATATAAACTGTCTTATTAAGAATTTAACTAGCTTCAATTTTTATACGAACAATTTTTTTGTAAAGTTAATATTTTTGAAGATATTATTGAAAAACCATAAACTGTTACTTAAATTCAAGATGGCGGACACTTCCGGACCTCGGAGGAATGGCGACTTTTTTTTGGTTAAACAAGGACCTAAGACAAAACTTTTTGCCAAGTTTCAAGACTTTATGATTTATTGCAAGCAAACATCATTTTTGGTTCCGTATTGACTGGACTATGAGTAGTTTGTAAATCTGTATTTTACTTTTATAATTATTTATAATCTCGAATAATCATTCTTTCAAATTTAAATTACTGTTTATTTTAAAATTAAGAATACTGTTATTTTCATATTATAATGTAAGCATTATAATAACATAGGTCATTAATCTGTCTACCCACGGAGTCGTAGCGAGATAACGCTCACAATTTGTGAGTCATAAGCTCATAAAGCATCTGTCCATTAGAACGATGAATTCTCAGAATTGTCCAATATTAGGATATTGAATAATAAAGCTTCTACTGTAAATATTTTCTTTAGTCGCTTCTGAAGATATGTGTGTAAAGACCTGTTTACACACTTCAAGTTGATAAGTCGATTAAGTTAATTTTAAGTTAAAATTAAAGAATTTACTACTTAAATAAACGGTTTATACGTAAAATTTAGTTAAAATTAAGTTTTCAATTAAGTTAAACTTAACTAAACCACTTATCAACTTGAACCGTGTAAACAGGCCTTTAAAGTATGTACATTATATATTTAATATTTTATAATCCTTTGACTAAAATAGATTAATTACCCAATGTTTTTTGCATTACATGATAGTGCGATAATCAAAATTTAAAAAATAATATATTACATTTAAATTTTCTGGTAATGTTTCAATTAATCGATCTGCATATTCATGAATTTTTGGATTATAATACACATTAGAGGTATGGCCTAATATATTTATTTGTTTTGTTATGGCTTCCACAATTTTGCTAAAATACAATCATCTAAATTGAATTAATTTAAAAAAAATTTTAAAGTACTCACGGATGAGAATGGCCAACAGAAACTGTACATATTCCACCAAACATGTCCAAATACCTTTTTCCATTAATATCAAACAACCATTGTTTATATCCTTGACAAAGTGCTAATGGAGTTGAATAATAAGTTTTCAGTGCAGGATTTAAAATTGTTTCTCTGATGCTTTTCATTTTCTGCATAGATGGACCCTAAAATTTAATTTTATATAATAGCTTTTTTCAAGCCCAATAGAACTGCAAATTGTAATAAAACACATACTAATACTGATCAGCCTTTGTTTTTTTTATCACAAAGTCCTCTCTACATAACATTACATCACAGCAAATATTAGTTACATACCTAAATAGCGATATTTTCTGAGAAAACATTTCTTTTCAAATATTTAAATTACTTTCTGTTCACCCATCTTGAAATAATTTCAATTATTTATGATTTATTTTTATATCTTACTTTTTATTTGTAAAACTCAAATGGGTCACTTGAAATTAGCAAATGGGTCACTTGGTGACTCGCGGGTCATAAGGTTGCCCACTCCTGATATAGGATATATGCGTATATGCCTCCTTCCTCAAATTTTTTAAAATCTATATTATATTAATAATAATAAATTTTTACATTTTGAGATATCAAAAGAGTTGATTTTTTAGGCTTTATTTTTTGACGTATCGATACCTTACTTTCAAAACCTCATAACTTCATTTTTGGCAAAATTGAGATTTATTGTGCACTGCACAAAGGGTCACGTATTGCATGTTCTGTGAAAACTTTGACAATAACGGTAAACTTTGATAAATTATTGGCGACAGGTGTTTACCAGCGCTTCTACTGGCGTGAAATGCGGTTTAAGCGTCCGTTTTTATGATATTGCCAAATTTTTCGCTACGGTTTAGTTTTGGTTGTGTCTTTGTTCTTAATCATGCTGATTATGTGCCGATCATGTGATTATGTGATTATGGTTTATATTATATTTTGTAAAAGGGATTTTTAGTTTGTATAGAGTTTTTCTATTTTAATTTCGTATCGATTTTGATTGTGTATACATTATTTGGACCTATAAATCCACGTACGTATATGCGATTTGTGGAATAAATATTACTTATATTTATAATTATTATTATTATTAAAGAAATTCTTTGAGTAAAGTAATTTTTAGAACGAAAATCACCAGTTAGTTTTGTAACAAAAATGGGAACAATTTGAAGTTCAATATTTTTGTTATTATTAGTTTCCACTATTGTTTTAAATAGAATTTAGTTTGTTGATCAGCAAATTAAATTCTACTATCGTTAATGTTAGCTAATTTGGTGAGCCCTAATTTAAAAAAGATATTAAATAAATCCAAAAGAGGAAGTTATTACTCTGATAACACTATTATAGAAATATTAAACTAGCTGTGCTGATTATTATAATATTTGAAGATGAGACGAACAGGATGGACTAATCGGAATTGTATTATTCTATTTCATGATGATAAGAGCAAATCAATTCAAAATCGTGTCGCGTTCAGGTACAAAAGAACAAAATGACGTATTTCTTTTGCACACGATGTGAATATGATGCCTTACTGGCAATGTCAGTAGTTTTCCATTCGATTCTTGGACTCTGATTTTTTATAATCTTTTGCACACGAAAAGTTGGTAAAGATTTCTTATAAAAGAGGGTAAAATTTTCTGAAGAGGGACAGTTAGATTGCCTCGGGCGAATTGATTAATTAGGTCGGTGGAAGCGTGTCAAAAGGTTTTTTTGTGTGAGAGAAAGTTGATTTTGGAAATCAACTTTGGTTTTGTGACAAATTATAATTTGCAGATTTGGATATAATTGCAAATTATAATTCGATAACTTTGAAGTTTTGTGAACTTGCGTCTTTGATTTTGTGTGCCTTTATAACCAGGAAGGATATTTTTTTGGATTATTTTTGGAAGATAATTTTTATAATTTCATCTATTGTATTAACCCGTAGAATTTGCGATTATTTTTACGAGAATAATAATAATTATCTATATAGTTATTATACAGAAGGGTCATCCTAAAGTTAGGGGTAATTTTAGTGACCACCAAATTTTTGATTTTTATTAATTGTACTTATTTTTCTTTAAAAATAAATATTTGTATTATAAAGCTGGAAGTTCGATGTTTTATTTCCTTTGAAACAAAGGAAATTATTTTATTTAAAGTTTCAGAATAGTGTATTGTGTGCCGTCTAGACCCGTAACCGGAATTTCAATTCCAAAGTTAAGCCGGGGGCCCAACGCCATAAAACCGAAAGGCCGGTTCCACGATTACCAAAAAGTCTTAGAAAAATCGAGGGGGGGGGGTGGTTTTGGTTCGTTCGACGGTGGTGGCAGCAACAACAAATACAAATTTTCCTGAGAACGGCGCAACCCCCAAGTTGCGAGATTTTTTCTAAGCACGGACCGAGGGAATAACGCCCAAGTGACGACGTTTTTGCCGTTACAGATTAATTAGCTGAGATCCAATGTTATCAACTAAGATATTGGCTTCACCAGACCAGGGACCCATTGTCTCGACGGCAAAGGGGTTAAATAATAGTTGTATTTTATAACCACATATCTTGCGAATTTTATTGTGCTAGCTAGTTCGGCTGCGGAAGCTACTTTTTCGGAAGTAATTGAGATATATGAAGCCGCTAATGTGACCGAGCATGTAGCATCCCAAACCAGAGATTTTTCTTTTGCCCATGGAATCAAGGTATCACCATCAGGGCGCTTCCGCTCATTCCTTACCAGTTCTGAAGACTTAAGTGTAGAAGGAACATCAATGGAAGATAAAGCTCTTTGCCAAAAAATTAAGAATTACTATTTCCTACATCTTCAGCAGATTTGTTTGCATGTCAAATTAAAAAGGTGTATACGAATACCACTTTGAAACACTTTTAGCAGAAAATGTATGTGGAGTTAGGTCAAAATTGTTTAGTTATGTTAAAGAAAATGTACCCATTTGTGTCGTTCAATTTTAATCACTAAATTTTATAATGTTCTTTTTAAATCTTACATTTGTCGTATTAATGATAAATTTGTTTCATATGTAAAAACTTCAAATAAAAAAATCAAAAAAATCACACTATTCAGTTTTTATTTTTCTTTCTAATATCTTTTCCAATTCCTTTAAGTATAATTATAATTATTTTGTAGGTATTTAAAACTGATTATAATTACATTTAAACCACATACTCACTCGGTAGTGTGCATTTCCAGGCAATAGGTGGCGTTGTGAACAGTGTCGCCGATTTTTACTATGTAAGGTATTATAAGTTTTGCTCCAAACGTCACGAAAGTCAGCTGTTTCATTATCGATTTTAAACACGAAAATCAAACTTTTTCTTACCAATATACATAAAACCACGTGGCGTAGAGTTTTTTCGAAAGTAAAACTGTCGGCGACAGGAAAAAAATAACTAGAAATGTGACATTATTTTAATAAAATTGAGTAATTTTGGTATCTACCTTTTCTAAAAATTATTTTAAGTTTATTTACCATTTCAAATATAAAATTTTAGAGCGTAATTTAAAAATAAATAGATGTAAACTTTGACTTCGACATTTAAATCCTTAGATATACCAACTTAAAATTTTATTTTTAACCAAATAAATAAAAATTTTGATCTTTTAACCTAAAAATTTTAGTAAATGTCACAATTGAAGTTGACAGTTGCAAATTCAATTTAAAAATTACCAACATAAATTGAAAATAGTTGACAGATTAAATCAAAATGTCACCTAACTTTTGTTTATTTTTATTACAATTTGATTAAATTAAAACTGGTTGACGATTAAAATTATCTACCTTTCGAATTTTTTGTGCGCAATCGATCTGAATATTTGCATATGCCTTCCTACCGATAATTCACGAGGGGTGTGTACTAAGCGAGGGGGAGAATTTTTTGCTCAGTTTTTTTATATCTAGCGCCGTTCTCGAGTTATTGCTAATTTTGAAATTTATTTTTGAATTTTGTTCGTTTGGAGAAAAAGTAAAATGTTTTATTCGGATGGAAAAGTAACTTTTCCTCCTAATAAAACAATATACTATTTCCGTATTGTTAATTGTAAAGTATTTTGCTAATATTAAACCAAGATTATAATTTCCAACGTATTGTTTATTGATTCATTCAATTAATTACCTGGGAGCTGTCAGTCAATCCTTATCACAATAAGATGAGACTAGATTTTAGAATGAATTCGAGATTTGCCTATATTCACTAAAAATATATCCCTATAGCGGTTCTACTCGGCAAATTGTACTACTAAGAAGGGGGTTATTACATAAAACAATCTGATGTGACAACACATAGCTTTCCCATTTATTACTAAATTAATAATAATAATAATAATTTAAAAAAAAAAAAATAATAATAATAATAAAAAAATAATTAAAATTAAAAAAAAAATAATAAAAATTTAATAAATAAAAAAATAAGGTATGGATTACAACCAAAATCTAATCAGTAAGGTATATGACATTTGAATAAAATCGGTTCACGCGTTTTGAAAAAATCGTGGACGAAAAAATTGCACACACACATCCGGACATCATTGCAAAATTTGTCTCAAACGATTTGTACGGACTCATATAGACTATGGAAAAAATGCTAGTTCAAGAAATTTTTTTACTCGATTACAATACTTTCCTTTACTCCGTAAATGGGAAAATAATATTTAAATTAAAATTTATAAAATAAAATAATTAAATTATATTAAATATTTAATAATAATAAAGAATGGTAAATCTTTATTATTGTATTTTTGGTAATTATTGTTTTCGTTAAAATATTAGATTAATAAGGCGTTAACTAAGACGATGTAAATAACAACTTTTACATTTTCGAATAATAAATGTCACGTTTTTCAAACAGAGTGAATTAATGTTGAAAACAGCCCTTCTCCCATTTTTAAATTTGAAGGAAACTTCCAAAAGGCACGGCTTTACAACCGCTGCACACAGGGACAAATGACCAAATTACGGCGCCAAAAATAGATTTAGGTATTTCTTTTAAACTAATTTCAAATTCCGTCAAAACGTTGTTCATAAGTTCAATTATTATTGAACCCAAACAGTTTGAGCGAGCGTGTAAAGTTGAGTTTCTCTCGCACGGCCGTTATTGTTATTTGCTATTAAATTGTTGTTCTAGTAACATTACTTTTTGTGAATTTAAAAATATAAGTTTTACAATATGGATTTTGAAGCATCAGGTATGTACTTCACTATACATTATTATTGTATAATGTATTATATAGCAAGTTGAATGAAGACGCATTATATGGCTTTAAAAAAATATTGAAATGCTATCTTTAACTTGAGTTACACCAAAAGTTCCAAAAAGTACACCAATTTTTTTTTATGTTGGAAAATTTATCTTTAAAATAATGTAAACACGCAAAGTAGAAGTCCCCTTGTTTCCCACTTTGTTAATGAGAGCGTTTTTTTTTTAGGTAGTCGCAGTGGTAGAATCCCTTTATAACGGATTCTCCATATACTTTAATTTCATTTTTAACAACCTTAAATCAAAATTGTAGATGTTTTATGTACTCACTGATTTAAATTAAGTAAATTATTTAATAAAAAAATTTGTTTTTGTTTTTATTATTACAATACTAGACCATCTTGACTCAACTTACCTTTTTTAGGCATTTTTGTGAAAAACAATTTAGTAGTCCCCATTTCAGATCAGAAAATGAACCAAAATCATTTTTTATATTTCTGTCGTCGTAAATTAATTGTTTGTCCCTGTGTGCGCTGCTGGAATCAGCAAAAAAGCCAAACATTGTGGCCCTTCGAGTCGGATATTGCGGAACTCGCAATAATCGCCCAACAACAAGTGCATGACATTAAAGGTTAGCCGCACAAAGGTTAGCCAATTACTTCACCTTTCTTATTGCTTCCAATCTTAAGAACAGATTCAATTTGATATTAATCATTTTTAGCCGATGCTTTCCGGAAAGCTTTCTGATTTTTAATTTGTACCGCACGTGTTGTACCAAATCTGCAATCCAAATTGCAAAGTTACAATCAATTTTATCTTATTGATTTACCCTACAATTTATTCCTACACTTCTCGCTAGTATTATCATAATGGCAAAACAAAAAAAAAATGGAGATAAAGTTACTATTGGCGGAGTCTCATTCGCTAATAAATCAATTGGAAAAATGTAGAAACTTTTTATCCAAAAGTCAATCTGAATTAACAAATGTAACCTTAAAGGAATTAAAACTAAGATCACAGCAATTTTCTCCTTTATGCGAATCTTACTCAAGAGTCATGATACATTTGACAGCCCATTCAGCTTCCGACGAGGATCCAATGCTTAGCGATAATTTTGACAGTGAATACGTCAAATTGAATGTCACTGCATCTCTAATGTTAGAGAAACAAAAAGTTGAAAACTATCATTTTTGAAAACTATCAAGCCACCACAGTGGTGGCTTGATGTGATCGCTAGTTGAGTTATGAGCTGAAATTCTGGGTTCAAATCCCGGACTCGGCAGAATTTCTTAGCTCAGCCCTCTGGTGAACATCAAACTGTGGATCGAAATACTAATAACATTCCTTAACATCTTCATGGAAAACGGGGTACAATAAGCCTAGAGCTTCAGTACAAAGTGGGCATTGAACCACTACCCGTGCAGCCAATTTGGAATCATTTCATACCTTCCCCAACGCATGCTGACCGAGCCTTTAGTGTAAAACTACCTCAAATGCTCAAATACAGTTGCCAACCTTTTCGGGTAATTACATTGATTTTAGAGGTTATTTCGATTTATTCATGACATTAATACATAATAACAAAAATCTGTCATCAGTCGAAAAATTTATTTACTTAAAATCAAGCTTGGATCATTCTGCCTTACGTGTAGTAAGCGATTTCAAGTGACACACGAAAATTACAATATATGGCTCTTGAAATGTTGCGGGAAAGATATGATAACTCTAAATTGATAATCCAGGGTCACATTAAAGCGATTTTTGATTTAAAGCCATTATCCAAAGATTCGTCTGCACAAATACGCGACTTGCATAACGAACTTTCTAAAAACACAAGAAACATATTTCACACATTCTAATGCAAAAAACTAGATTCTCAAACAAGAATCGAATTTAACAAACTTAAACCACGAGAAATTCCTTCTCTACTTGACATCGAGACATTTCTTAGGGACAAATCTCAACTGGTGGAGGAATTGAAGAAAACAAATCACACACTTCTTTCCATCACAATAAACCCAAAAGAAAACGCTTAAATCAATTTCACCAACTGTCGTTAGTAGCTGCCAGTCAGCCAGCTTCATGTTCCATATGCAATCAATTGCATTCAATTCACCGTTTAAAGAAGTGCCAAATATTACTTTCTACAGCATGCGTGAATGTTAAAAATTCTGAAGGAAGTTGGGTTCGCGCACGGGCTATTTTAGATACCGGAAGTATGAATTCTTTTATCACTGAATCTCTTTTTAAAGCACTTAAACACAAAGATCAAAGTGTCAACACCAAAATAAACGGGATCAATGCGGCAACAAGTCAACAAGTAAATTTCACGGTGAAAATCCACTTTTCTTCAATAAAACGCAATTACATATGAAAGTGATACATCTTGTTTAGTGAAATAAATATGCTCTTCTGTTCCATCTGTTTCATTCAAAATAAATTGCATTGATATTCCTACAAACATCGAATTAGCCGGACAATCATTACAACAAATCCGCATTTTTTATAAACTATTATGCATTGGGCAGATTTCAATAGGGAAACGTTACAAAAAACACTACTAGGCTGGATAGTATCTGGAAACATGATCAATAACAATGATCATTGTTATCAATGATTGACGGGCCCGAAAATGAGCAAGAGAAGACTCCTGAACTCCGTGACGCACTCGATATTGTTGTATGGGGCCCCGGTGTGGCACGAAGCGATGCGATATGGGTCCTATCGAAGTATTTTGTCCAAAATTCAACAAAGGGTTGGTATTAGAACGGTGTGTGCATATAGAACTATTTCGGAGGCTGCTGTACTCGTCATCGCGGGATGCAGTCCTATAAACCTACAAGTTCCTAACTAATCGAGTTCTCTCCATCAATGGAGTTCCACAGTATTAATTTTTTAATTGAGACTGTTACGATTTGTTAAGTAATTGGGTTATGTACTTTGCGTTACATGAAACCCGGGGACGTTTCAACGTGAGGACAAACAATAGAAATTTGTAATATTAGAAAACATTGTTGTTTTTACAAATTGATATTAAAAATGTAAATATTCAAATTTGAATATAGAGTAAAGTGGCCATATATGGAATATGGAAAAGTGGCTTAATATGGTATACCATTAAATTTTCGAAACCACAGCATCTATTAGCCATTACTAGGATAAATGACAACCTAAGGTGTATTTTCGCGAGGGACCGGTTGGTTGTTTGCGGTTACGACTGGTACTTCTCCCACTACTAATTTTAAATGACCGCGAAAATGGAAACTAACCATACTTTTTTAAAAATGAAACAAGTAATATAATTTACTTTTTTGTGAGTATGAAATGTAAATTATGTATCAGAATTCCCAAAAACTTCATTCTAATTAAGATTTTAAAGAGAATTGGATTTTAATACGATGTGTACACCTACCTAAATTAAAAAATGTTTTAAAACAATTTAACCGAAGCAGTAGCTTTCCTGGATTTGTTTAATTTTATTTTTATCTTTGCCGATATTTAATTATTAATTTTGCATTTTACCTTTACCTTAGAATTTTCAATTAAAAAAAAATAGTGGTAATTATTAATAAATAATTTTACAGTTCCTTGTCGGATGGTAATGTGCAACCTTTTATGCTATTTGTGATTACTACCACGTGATTATCTTTAGGAATTTAATATATATTTGAAGAGTTAGATAACTTATTTGAAAAGCTATTATTGTACCTACAATTTTTGAATTCACAATCTAGATAAATGTAATAAGTATAACATAAATACAAAGAAATGTGCTCAATAATGTTTTTATCGTAGTTAAAGTACTCAAGAAATATTCAAATTTTAAATGTGGCGGGCACTTCACTACGACCGCTATATGTAACCACTGCCTGACAGCGGTTGCTACAACCGTTTTTTCGCCAAAATAGCAGCGGTTGCAACCGGTTACTTTTGGTACCTCGCGAAAATACACCTCTAGTAAGAGTAGTTGACCACCCTAAACTTTACAGCGCTCTATTACCATTAATATCCACATGGCGGGACAATATTCTTTGTGCGCACTCGTGAAAGATTATTATTAGTTGTGCAAATTTTGATCTACAACGTATGTATGTATTAGCAATTTGTTAATCTTCTAGTTATGGACAATGCTATTGTAGATTGGTGCCTTGACAATGCTATCGGTATCATTGTTGGCAATGTGCAACCGATAAGACAAATCCCGTAATGGGTAATGTCAAAACTCGAGTCTTGCTCTAAGTTAACACAATCCCTGTCTTTGTCAAACCATCTGCATTTTGCATCTCAGGGAAGATAGCAATTTGGTGCCCAAATAAGCTTTGGCTGGGGATATAAAGGAGAAAGCATCCATCTTAAACATCAGATGGATCAATTCGACTGAAGCTATCTTACCTTTTGATTTTTTGTAATGTTGTTTTTATGTAGATCGTTAAAATAGAGATACACCGGTCGATCTTAGGTTAGCGTTAGAAATATTTTAATTATTAGCGCTAAAAAAGAGATTCATCGTCTAGCTGCCCGTCTGTGGACGGGCTTTCTAGCTAGTAAAATAATATTAGATTTAACATCAGAAGTGGGATAATTACTGACGTTTAACCGCAACAGATAAGTAGAAGAAAGCCCAATATATTGAAGTCTACCCTTCGAGGCTATGTTCGGGGCCATAGTCGTTAGGTTTTACGTAAATACATCATTGAGGGATACCCGTTTTCGCCCAGGTCTACCGATCAGCTAACTACTAATGATAAATTTTGAATTGTCAATATTCTGCAAAAGCTTGGAAGTTGTTTTCATGATTTTAAATCGATGTTATCCGATCGGTAGACCTGGGCGAAAACGGATTTCCATCAACGACGTCGACGTATTCACGTAAAACTTAACGGCTATGTCTCCGAACATAGCCTCGAAGCCTGGGTGGGCTTCAATTGTTTTAATTAAATTTTTAAACATGCTACTTTATTAAATTAGAGTGTACCTGTACACTTGACATAGCAGACACTTTTCGTTGCATATTTTTATTAAATTTTTAAACATGTTACCGATTTTATAAACGTATTCATGTTAAAAAATTTTTAACGATTAAGTGTCTTTCAGAAATCAAGGTTGCAATAATCAAAATTAACGCAAATTCGGGCGAATCCAGAGGCGATGATAAACAAATTCCTGACGAAAATACAATGAATTTAGAACAATGCATGAAAATGTTTTTTGAGGAAATGGCTAATTGTCAACAAAAGCCTGTTCTTGCTAGTAATAGGTTAGCTGGGCTGACCAGCCCAAAGTGAAGTATAGTGAGCGTTAGCGAGCGGAACGAACGCGGGCATTCTTCATACAATCTGTTGTCGATCGGAAACATGAAAGAACAGTTTAGCCCTCGCTCCAAGTACCACGAAAGCAATAACTTACTTTTCCGTGTTTTTGGGGTGTCAGCATAATCGAATCCCCAACGGGGCTAAAACTTTAAACCCGAAAAATTGTAAAATAAACTTATTCGGATTAAAAGTGAAACTTTGTTTGACAAGCAATTTTTGTATTTGCGAGGCGGAGCGCTAGCGGGAAATAACGGACACCCTAATGTAACATATTATACAGGGCCAATTTCATAATAACAATTAACAAGGCTTTTATAAACTTAAAAGGTGACCTAAAACAAAAATGAATTTCATAATCAATTTTAATGACGACTTAATAGTATGTTAATGGAGCTTCAACTTAAGTCCTCGATTTTGGCGCGTTAAATACTTAAAAAGCCTGTTAAACATAACCTACGTTTATTTGAAGTTTGAGTGTTTTGAGTGTAAAATACTGCCTATTTTAACCTAATCTGACACAAGCGCATTGATTTTGACGTTATTTTACAGACCTCAAAGCAAATCAAAGCAGAAGTGGCAAAATAAGAGCATGTGGCGGCACGAAGTGCCGCCTTAATCTCCTACATCTGATGAAAGAAGAAATGGCATGGGTAACTTTTTAAGGGAATTACTTAACCCGGAAGTGGCGTCGAGCCTGTCTGATAAGAGGAAAATTAATTGATTGAAAATGTGAGTGGGAGTGGGAGTGTGGATGGGATAAGGTGTAGATGGATCAAAGGGGATGGGAGGGTGGGATGAAGAGTGAGGAAAAATAAAACAAAACAATCAAAAATATTTATTAGCTGAGAGAGAATAATGCTGAGGTTAAGAAACTCTATTCGTCGTTTATGTATGATGCCGGGGAGGTAAAATGCAAGAAGTATTATGAAGCTGAGTGAGAGGGGGGAGGCTGTTGAAATAGAAAGTGAAGAGAGCTGGAAGGAGAGTAAGAACGGAGAGAAATACAGAAGTGCAATCCGAGGATAGAACTTTTTGGTCGAGTACAGGCGAGCAAAAATATGAATTTTTGGGCGAGTACAGGCGGGCGCAGGAGAGAGAATTTCTCACCGAGTACAGACTGGTGAAAAGGACGTGGGTCGTAAATTGCGCCAGCGGTCAATGGTTTATCTAATCCTACCCGTAAATTGCGCCAAAAATTTTTAGGGTTGGCCTTAAAATATAAGTCGAAAAAAGGTTGTTATATTTTAATCATTTGCTTGTTTGTCAATAGGATTAGTATGGCTCTAAAAACTTTTATTTTTAATGTAACAGAGGTGCATTTAGCCCGTATTTTCACACTGTAGAAGTTACACTGATTTTTAAGTTAATTTTGACATCTTTTATTTCTGAAGTTTAGCGAAGGTTTTGCTGAAGATGTAATGCTTATTATAAGCCCTCAGATGCACGTAATTCTGAATATATTTCATATTTAGATAAGACATACATACAAGAAAAATCTCTGTTTCCTTTCAAAAATTTGAGCATCGAATACATCAAACATTTTCTGAACAATTAACGCATGCGAGACTTTCCACAACTATTTTGCTAAAAAATTCCATACAGCTGATCACATTACACACTTTTGAATGCTGTGTTGGATATGCTGCCACGCTCAAAAATTGAGCGAAGGGATTGATGGTGCTAATCCCAATCTCAGGGTAAAAAAAAATTGGCAATGCCCTGGCTAGCTATTAAATAGAAAAGGTGGTTGGTGAGTTATAAAACTGGTGAAAAAAAATAATTGAGAGGGTTGAAAGTTTTGCCCTAGGCGCCACGTGGTTGAAAATCAACCTCCCAAAGCGTGCTACTACCTAAACCACGAACGGTAGCGTAATTAAACTCAAACAAAAAAAAAATGAAATTGGTACAAGAAAATACACTTATCTCAACAGCTGATACGGAGTCCTAGTAGATGGTAAGACGTTATCGATTTGAATTGATATGGTGGACGCTCTAGATTGTTAACCAATAAGGGTGAGTTGATGTCCTCAAAATCGACCTTTTCAACAAAACGATTTTTTTATCCACTACAATGGCGGTCACGAAAATGATACAGGTTTGGTTCAACTCGGTTAACAGTTAACTGATGGAAAGTATAAGAGGTCGAACGAAGACCCTAAAACAATAGTTGGCGTAGATAAAGGAAAAAAAATAACATTAGAGGATTCCTAAAATTACCTCTCAGATGTGGTCGAGGGTCAATTTTCATATGGTAATTTTCGTAGTATCAAGCAGATGTGCAGTTGACTAAAATAAAAATTACAAACATAGTTTGCATTTCAAAACGAAAATTTGGTACTTACAAAAAAAGAATTCTGAATACAAAATCCTCCAAAGGAGATAAGATTAAATATCTTCGATAACAATCTTCAATTGTAAGTGCAGCGAATGAATCCCGAGAAATCGGAAGGCTAATTACAAAACATAAACCCACTTCCGCAGCACTTTACTAATTCAAAAAAAATCTATTTCAAAAGACCAAAATTACGAATCGTCAAAACTTGAAAATTTTAACCACGAAAAATGTGTTTTCTAATCATATCAGTCCCAGGACCTCCAACATAATTTCATATTTCCAGAAATCCACCAACAATAAACAAAGTAAAATATCGTAACCCAATTCTGAACCGTTACACTCTCCCCTTACTCCGAATGAAGTAAATTTCACGGAAATTTACTGACTCAAAACCTATAAATCAAAGTTAACAATGCCGATAAAAAAAAATAAAACTTAAGCTTCCATAAGCTTTCAGTTAACAAAAATATCTTCATAAAGGTAAAATGAAAAATGAATAAGATAGTCGTATCCAAGTTTAAGAAGTGAAGCTTCAAAAACCATGAGTTCCGCCCAACAGTCCCTACCAACCTCCCAATAAATACACTTCAATTTTAACGAAAATTCAACAAAATTAAAAACATAGAAACAAAAGAAGTTACTCTTCTGAATGGAGTTTTAAATCTTGGACATGCCAAGTACCTGCAGAGTTGCCATGGTTATCTTCAAGTTCGTACGTAACATTACCAGTTTTCTTTCTGACCTTATAAGGCCCTACAAAATTAGGTGCTAATTTAGCCGAAAAAAATTTAGAAGCGTCAGAAAGAACCTTATTTTTTCTCCAAACTAGTTGTCCTACAACGAATTGCATAGGCCTACGGCGCAAATCATATATACGCTTATTACGCTCAAAAGCTGACTGAAGTTTGTTACGTATGTCTTCGAACATTTTACGAAATCCTGTTTGACGTTTTTGGATTTCATCGTTAGGATGTTGTTGTTCAGGATTTCGATGATAGTCTCCTGAACCTACATATTCACGACCAAAATTAACGACATACGGAGTGTAACCTGTAGTTTCGTGTCTAGACGTGCGAATAGCACACGCTATCGAGAAAAGAAAAGAATCCCATTTTCGATGGTTGTCTTTAACATAAGAAGATAACATTGTTTTCACTACTTTGTTTACTCTCTCCGTAGGGTCAGCTCTCGGATAATATAAAGCGGTATAGAAAATTTGAGTACGATAACGTTGACAAAGATTCCGAAATTCATTACTTCTCATTTGCACGCCGTTATCGCAAACTATTGCCTGAGGTACGCCATATACAAGAATTATACCGTCTTCAACATTTCTTGTCAAGGACTTTGCAGTAGCAGAACGAACTGGGAAAAGAACTACGTACTTGCTGAAAGAATCCGTTACAACCAAAATGTGGGTATAACCGGAAGTAGAACGCGGTAAGGGACCAATAAAATCTAACGATATAATTTGCCAAGGATGAGTGACTTCGAGTTTAGCACCCTTCAAACCAGCAGGAGCTTTCTGTTCCGGTTTCTGTTCGGCACATACCCTACATGACTTTACATATTTAGCAACATCGTTCTTCATTTTTGGCCAATAATAACGATGATGCAGCTTCCAAAAAGTTTTATATATGCCAACATGTCCAGACGTAGGATCATCGTGACACTTGACAAGTATATCTTTTCTGAAATCTTTAGGTACTACTAGTTTCCAATTATCTGTAACCGTGGATAACTCTGGTATACGACTTTTAACGTATTTATACAAATTCTGTTCTTTAATCATCCACTGAGGAAATTTATTAGGGCGATGTTCAACTAACTGAAGCAATTTTAGATACCAAGAATCTTTGGTACTTCCAAAATTATCATTTTGCTCTATTTGAATATTATCTAGCGGAACAGAACGGGACAAGAAATCTGGCACCACATTATCTTTTCCTTTTCTGTGTACCAAATCAAAATCAAAAGCCTGCAAACGTACAGACCATCTAGCAAGCCTGCCTACGGGATCGCGCATCCGTTTCAACCACAACAACGAATAATAATCGGTGATCACAGTAAAGCGTACACCTTCGAGATAATGTCTAAGCTTCTCAATAGCAAAAATCACCGCAAGACACTCACGCTCAGTGGTTATATAATTACGCTCTTGTTTAGTAAGCGCCCTAGACAAATAGCAAACAACTCGTTCACCATCTTCAAAGTTTTGCGTCAGAACAGCCCCAATCCCAAAAGCAGATGCATCGGTTTGCAAAACAAAAGGTCTCTCAAAATCAGGGCACTGCAGTAAAGGTGCAGTAACTAATTGCTCTTTGAGAGCTTGAAAAGCCTGTTCACACTCAGGTGTCCAGAACCACACAACCTTCTTCCTAATCAAATTTGTTATGGGAGCAATGAGGATAGAAAAATTTTTAATAAATCGCCGATACCATTGCGCCATTCCAATAAAACGTCGCACCTCAGTTACATTCTTAGGGGCTGGAACATTCAAAATAGCCGTAACCTTATCAGGATCTACCCTTAAACCATCTCGATCTACAACGTACCCTAAATACTTAAGTTGAGGTCGACAAAACTGGCACTTATCACGACTAATCGTGAGTCCAGCAGCATGTAAGCGCTGAAAAACTTGCTCCAATATCTCAAGATGAGACTTGAAATTTTTAGTAACGATAATAATATCGTCCAGATAAACCAAAACAAAGGGAATCAAATCTGCTCCTAAAACTTTTTCTATAAGGCGTTGCCAAGTTGCAGGAGCGTTAGTCAGACCAAAAGGCATACGAAGGAAATGATATAATCCCCCAGGGACTGTAAAAGCGGTATATTCGCGAAAAGATTCCTTCATAGGAATCTGCCAATATGCAGATTTGATGTCAATTGAACTTATAAATTTGGCGTCCCTTAACTGATCTAGAATCGAACTAATCAACGGTAGCGGAAATGAATCTTTTTTACATACTGAATTTAGTTTACGAAAGTCGACACAAAACCTATATGTTCCGTCTTTCTTAGGAACCAAAAGAATAGGACTTGCCCAAGAAGATTTGGAAGGTTCAATAATTTTGTCTGCCAACATTTTCGAAATTTCCTCATTAATTATGCGCTGTTTAATCGGAGATACCGGATAACTGCGTTGTTTAATGGGTGGGGAATCGGTAATTATTTCATGCTCCGTCACATTAGTGACACCTACACCAGTATCTAAAAGTTTAAAATTTCTATCAAGAAGCTGGTCTAAAGCAAGGCGTTCTGCGGTAGATAAGTCAGTATCACTTTTAATAAAACTATTCGACGTGTTAAACGACATAACTGAAGCATTTGTACCAAAATGCCAAACGTCTCGCTTAAGATCGGGTACTAGATCCATAGCCAACCAAAAATCAGTCCCGAGTATTAACTCACGGGGTAGTTCTGGAACTACTAGAATATCTAAAACAATAATCTTATCCATAAGACGAATAGGAGCGCTAAGATAACCAATGCTTTCACATGTTTGCCCATTTGCAACCGTACAACTAATAGATTTCTCCTTATTCAAGGTTAATCCCAACTTAGAAAGCCTCTCAAACCCTGACTGTCCAACAACAGTGCGTGTTGCCCCGGAATCTAAGAGTGCTAAAATAGAGCAATCCATAATGGACACTCTTAAATAAGGCCTCTGATCACCTTCAGCATGCGAAAGAACATAATCGAGAAGGACTTTATTTTTTAATTTAGCGTCATGACAAATATTGGCCGGCATACGACGAGATTGGACCACAGACCGGCTATCTAGTGGCCCGCTCTTCCGTTTCCCGAACAATTAGGACACGTAGCAACCGTAAAACCAACTCGTCCGCAACGAAAACATAACACCTTCTTAACCTGTCGGCAAGAAGACCTCATGTGACCTGACTGTCCACAATTCCAGCAAGAATCTTTCGATAGTGATAAAGACTGAATAGGGAGATCGGCGATTGCATTTATAGCTTCGGTACGGAAAGATGTTGACCTGCGATAAGCTAGATCAGGTTCTAACAAAAATTTTGTATTAGTCGGTGGAGGACAATATTGTCTTGACTGGAATTCAGTCTCTTCCACCGCACGACCGTACTCTAACAACTGATTAATTGAAAGGATTTTTTGTGCCGCTAAACCTCGTTGGATATTAGGTAATAAATTGCCTCTAATTGTGTTAACCCTATCAATTTCGCAAGGTTTGTTCGAAAGTCTACAAAATAAATTCTCCATGGCCGAAACGTAAAGAACCAATTTCTCATCCGCACCTTTGGTTCTTTTCTGAATTTCAGTCTGGTCTCATAACCCGGTGGTAAAAAAGACTCTTTTAGTTGCTGTAACAAGTCATCCCAATCATAAAAAAAACTCTTCCTTGTGCGATACCAAGTAAGACCGTCACCTTTAAATAATTCAACCGCGGAATGAAATAATTGAGCTTTTGTAACACCCCTAGCTTCGCGCAACTTTTCGATACGTACGATAAATGACGTAGGACTATCTTTACCGTCGAAACAAACATTCCAACGATGAATCGGTGGAATTTGAAATTCTTTTATACCGACATCGGTACTGGTACTAAAACGCCGAGAAACGTTAAACAAATCATCATTGACATTTCTCGGTAAGGAATCGCAATTCTCATCAACACTATTATAAGTGGTTATAATGGGTCCTGTGTTATCCGCGCAAAAAGAAACACGCCGAGTGTTAGAACTCCTATCAGCATTAGCAGCCCAATGACTGTCGTAAATGCGCCTCATTATGCCTCCTACGCTACGATTTACTACATCATGAAACTCTTGTTGTTGTTGCTGAGCTGAATTAACTTCAGGTAAAATCGGCGACTCACCCGAATCTAAATTGAGAAGGAAATTTCGCGAAACAACGGCACACTCATTTACCCGCGTAATGGGTAGTTCAACAGACGTAGAGGGTACCGGCAAATCTAACAATGGACCACAAGACTGTGCTTCGGGTGGAATTGGGGCATCAATAAGTGAATCCGTAAGCGAAGCCGAAACGTCGGCGTAATCCGATAAACCTGACACAAAATATATTTCGCTTAAAGACTTCAACAAGTCTGCGGTAATAAACAAAAGATTGTCGCATTTTGCCTTATCGCCTTCTCGAGGTAATGATAATATACTCAAGCGCCTTTGAACATGTAGAAGTCGTGTTTTTATTCTAGCTTGTTCGTTGTCTCGGTTGGACTTATCGAAATCCTCAATATGGCCACCTAATTCTAACAACTTTGACGATATACAGTGTAACTCTTTATCTATATCAACAGAAGTATCGCCACTAATCATGGGTAAATTTTGTCTAAGTGCCTCTCTCAACAATTTCCGCTATTCTGCGACTGTATCACCCAAGCTAATGCCTCTCCACCTAAGCTCATACGAAAGCTCATCGCTTAACAAACGGTTAACGTCCATAATGAACGCAATCGAAATGTAAAATTGAAATAACAAAACTCCCCCCCCCCCTTACTAAAAGAAAACACCGGAAGATTTAAAAAAAATCTTTCAACTGGCTCCGGGAAATCAAAAAAAAATAACTAAAGGTATTCCCCCTGTATATAAGGAAAGAACCGGCAAAAATTTAATCCAAAAGAAAAAATAAATAAGCAGGGAAAGAAGTGAGTAAATATCAAATAAATCAAAAATAGATAGTAAATATCAAATAAATCAAAAATAGATGCGCAAGAACTAAAAGAAAATTCAATCGTACAGCCGTTAATAAGATCGTGCTCGTCGAAAAAACAAACACAATTCAAGGTAATTCTTGTACTCTATTTCTATTAAGTTGGGCGCCAATTGCCACGCTCAAAAATTGAGCGAAGGGATTGATTGATGGTGCTAATCCCAATCTCAGGGTAAAAAAAAATTGGCAATGCCCTGGCTAGCTATTAAATAGAAAAGGTGGTTGGTGAGTTATAAAACTGGTGAAAAAAAAATAATTGAGAGGGTTGAAAGTTTTGCCCTAGGCGCCACGTGGTTCAAAATCAACCTCCCAAAGCGTGCTACTACCTAAACCACGAACGGTAGCGTAATTAAACTCAAAAAAAAAATATGAAATTGGTACAAGAAAATACACTTATCTCAACAGCTGATACGGAGTCCTAGTAGATGGTAAGACGTTATCGATTTGAATTGATATGGTGGACGCTCTAGATTGTTAACCAATAAGGGTGAGTTGATGTCCTCAAAATCGACCTTTTCAACAAAACGATTTTTTTATCCACTACAATGGCGGTCACGAAAATGATACAGGTTTGGTTCAACTCGGTTAACAGTTAACTGATAGAAAGTATAAGAGGTCGAACGAAGACCCTAAAAACAATAGTTGGCGTAGATAAAGAAAAAAAAAAACATTAGAGGATTCCTAAAATTACCTCTCAGATGTGGTCGAGGGTCAATTTTCATATGGTAATTTTCGTAGTATCAAGCAGATGTGCAGTTGACTAAAATAAAAATTACAAACATAGTTTGCATTTCAAAACGAAAATTTGGTACTTACAAAAAAAGAATTCTGAATACAAAATCCTCCAAAGGAGATAAGATTAAATATCTTCGATAACAATCTTCAATTGTAAGTGCAGCGAATGAATCCCGAGAAATCGGAAGGCTAATTACAAAACATAAACCCACTTCCGCAGCACTTTACTAATTCAAAAAAAATCTATTTCAAAAGACCAAAATTACGAATCGTCAAAACTTGAAAATTTTAACCACGAAAAATGTGTTTTCTAATCATATCAGTCCCAGGACCTCCAACATAATTTCATATTTCCAGAAATCCACCAACAATAAACAAAGTAAAATATCGTAACCCAATTCTGAACCGTTACAATGCAAATATCTGTCTATGTTAAAATTGATAGTATTAATCAAAAGAAGCAAATCCGTACTAAAACTATATAAAAGAAAAAATAATTAAAGGAAATGAGCAGATTTGATTTTCTAAAATGTATATGTCATCATTTTGCAGATATTTATTAATGCTCATACCTATAGTAGATACTTCTCCCGATCTCGGACTTGAGTCAGACTTCAGTATGAAATCGACCAATCAAAATAAAGAATTTCGTACTTAAGTCATGCTCAAGTTTTGCTGGAGCCAAGCATCGACTATAAGCACGGGCATAAGTATTCTCGTATCTTTCATTAATAATAAAAAGAAAAATAATAAAATGATTATAGTAATTTGCCCCATCTTTTCGAAATTAGGCATGTTAAGCATTGCTTTTATGACTTTCAAGAGGTTAGGTTTAGTTAGTTTTCTACATGGGCTGTAGGTTCGTAGGTTACAGTAACTTTTTTATATATTTTTTTAGAAATAAATCCTTTAATCACGCGAGGTTTTTTATGTCATTTTTTTACCCCCCCCCCCCTTTGGTGATACGCCGTGATGTACATCACGTGTATTTTCTTTTGAAAAATTTCTTCAAGCAGAGACGGCAAGACAGAATGCCTCGACGACGTGGCGACGAGTGGCGTCATAAGGTCCAGTGCCGGAAGCCAGCGGAGAGCTAAATATTTTTGTTATGTTGTTTTTATACACGTGATTGTCACACGTCCCCCCCCATCGTGATCAATCGTGATGTTATTCTAATCACCTCCCCCCCTCTGTTAGAACCTCTCGTGATTAAAGGACAACCCCATACCAACTAGACATATTAAGCTATTACGACTTTCAAAAGGTTAGCCTCAGTACGCAAGATGTAGTTTCTTTAGTTGTTCCTTATAGTTTCTTTTGTGATCAGATATACTATCCCCCGAGTTGGTTCAGGTACTACTAGATATCGTTTTGCAGAAGCCTTAGCAAGGGCATCTGCTTCTTCGTTGCCTTTTATTCCTGAGTGTCCCGGCACCCACCTCCGCGTTAAGCAGTTCTGTTGTGCATGTGCTACTAGCACATCGTGACAGTGACTTACAATCCTGGATTGTGTTTCCACTCTCTCCAAGGTTTTTATAGCTTCCTGGCTGTCGGTCATGATACACATCCGCTTATTTGCATCAGCCCTCTATGTCATTTCTTGTGCACAGGCTGTTGTTGCAGCAGTTATTTCTGCCTGGAACACAGTAGCGCGGCAGCCCAGGTTTATGCTAAATGCATTTTCCTGCTCCAGTACTAATTTCTGTTTTGGACCCATCTGTGTATCAGATGGTAACAAAAGCTTAAGTCAAAGTTCCTGGCAAAATGAGTAAATTTACAGAGGAATCCCAACACAATACGATTTAAAATCCTGACAAAAATCTACTGAAATTAGAACAATGTATGAAAATAATTTTTTAAATAAATAGTTAATTTCACTGAAAAACCAGCAGACGAAAATAAACGACACTACTTTAATTTACCCCAATGACCCAACTAAGAATCTGAAGTATACAAAGAGATGATAAATAGTCAGGATTGGACGACGAGCAATGGATGGTGAAACTACAAAAATTATTAAAAGAAATTGGCACACAAACGTCTAAAGCGGTAAGGCTGTTTAGTTTTTATTATTTTGGCATTGTGGCCGGTTATTTATTATTTTGGGCGTTGTAGCCGGTTATTATTGTACTAATTTTTCTAATTTTGATTTTTGTATTTTCCGGTAAAATCGTGACACGAAAATGCGGCAATAATATGGACAACAATGGTAACTAACAAGAATATAAAGAAGATACTTTCTCTAGGTCCCAAATAAAGCAAAACCATATAACGAGGACGTCACAATTGCAGGATGGCCGTGCTAGCATTGTAGTCGGGAAATACGGTCCTAACCTAACTATGAACAGACCAATAGAAAGAGATGTCATCCAAGTGCGGTCCTGATAAGAGAACATTTACGAACATAAGAGAAAAATAATTAGAATAAAGTTAAGAAGAAGGTTTAAAATATTCGACTTATTGATAACCAACATCTTTGGAGGGTTAACACGTGGTGTGGTGTGCTTGAAGGAAAAATTATAGGTCCTTATTTTTTTGAAGAAAATCTTAATGGGATACGATATGCCGAGTTTTTCAATAATGATTTGATCGATTTATTGGAAAATGTTTCTCTGGAAATGCGAGCAATAATGTGGTTTCAGCAAGACGGCTGCCCAGCTCATTTTTCATTGGTTGCTAGGAATGCAATAAACCAACTATTTTCCAATAGATGGATTGGCAGGGGAAGCACAGTGGCGTGGCCTCCAAGGTCGCCAGATTGTACTCCCCTGGATTTTTTTCTTTGGGGTCGGATCAAAGATATTGTTTATACAGAAAAACCGACAACGAGAGATGATATAAAGCTCAGAATTTGCAATGCCTGTCGATCATTAAACACTGAAGTAGTACTTAGAGCCACTGATAGTATAACCAGAAAAGCTCAACAGTGTTTAGAAGTAAATGGAAGACATTTTGATCACTTGTGACATTGCTCTAACGCGGTAGTTGGATTTCAAGTGCTGACTTTTAAAGTTAAGTTCGTTATAAGAAATTGAAATTTAATAATTTCAAGTGAATATAACTTAAAAGGGGTGGGAGTAATAAAAAAAATTTTCCTACAAAACTTGCTTATTTTTTAAGGAGCTTTCCAACGATACCACTTTCGACATATGGTGCCATTTAAAATTCTGGATTTCTGGACTTTCTGGAGCAAACTACTCTGGATGCCGACTTTTCCCGGAAATAATAATATCACCATTAGATTCGTCATTAGAGCTTTTGTAATACATTTTTTTAGCCCAACTCTCTATGATTTACCGTTTTTGAAAAAAAGTACTGATACGGGTGGTCTGGGTAACCCTGTATACCTACTATTAAGCAACACATTGGAATATTTTGAATAAAATAATAAAAAATAAATAAAAATGAATGTACACGGTGTAAAATATAAGATGAAATTCATCTAAAAAAAATATATTGTCGTGTAATCTGGGGGGCGGGGTGTAAATATAAAAAAAATGTACTGGAACTCCAACCAAATTACCACACTATTGAGCGATGAGACTCTTTTATTCAAATTTAATTTTTAAATGAAATTATTCGAATTACCATTTTACTAATGGAAAATAGAACGCAAATGTGCGCGATACCGGTCCAGGTGTGTGAACGTCCACATGAATTTATTAAAGCCTTTAAATTTTCGAATATTAATGTTTTCAATTTTACCAATCCAATTATTTATATTTCTTTCAACCATCCAAATTATCATCCAAATTAATTAAGATAATAATCAAACATTCAGACTTATTCAAACTATTATGTCCAAAAATATGTCCAATCTCCAAACAAGTAAATTCAAAATTTAAATAAATTAAAATTCAACTCACGCAAAATCAAAGATTTATTCGCAAAATTGTAATAACTTTAAACAAAATTTAATTTAGACAAAACTTCTTCTTAACCGCTCATGGCGGCCATTATCGGCAAAAAGCCCCGTTTATACCGCTAGTCGGTGCCAGCTCTAACAAAAATGCGACAAAACGAGAGATTCAAAATAATTCACACTTTCAAAATTAATACAATTATTTTACATCAAAATATAAAATTTCCAAATTAAACAAAAACTTCAATGAAAGATTTTGGAACATGACAATATATATATATATATATATATATATATATATGGATACATGCAAGTGTATCGTACTGGACTCCGTACGTTAATAGGACGACAGTTTCTCCGCCTTTAAAAGCAACTGTAGATGTTAAGTAAACGTATATAAATCTATTAGACGATTAGAACTCCTGCAGCAACCGTAGAGGGGAAAGAATTTCTCGTATTTTATGATACAGATAATTGGTATACTGGCATTACGCTTTGGTCTCCATATACCGATACGACGTTATAGACACAATTTGTATAAATTGTATATACATAAAAGTCGTGAAATACTCCAACAGTGTTGCCGTATGTAATTGCTGATAAAACGAGATGGAATAATGGACACAACAGAGATGAAACACATCCGCTAAGTTATCGTATTATTTGTGTAGGTAGACCACTCATGCATCCACTGTTAAAATTATTATGCAATATTTATTAAAGTAAAAATATAAAGTTTTATACTGCAAGTGTATTATAGAAGTATTTATACTTGGCACCTTTATGCCAATTTCGACAAAAAGAAGGGGCGGTACATACATTCTATACCACGACTAATAGTCTAAAAATAATTTTCTCTATATACAATCAGTAGCTGCTTAAAATATGATAAGATCGATCGTCTTTAGAAATCTTTAGAAAAAGTTAAATGGATTGCCAATAAAAGGCCTTCGGGCCTCGTAGACTCGGCGTTCAAGTGGTAATCGGAGTGGTTTTCAATCGAATTTCATAGTACTATAGTTTTATAAAATATTTTTTTCAGCTGATAATAACAAGTTCAGTTCAGTTGCTTGCAAATAACTTGGACACCTAATCAAATTTTAATAATTTGCATGCAATTAAATTTTTTATAAAAACAATAATTTTTTACGCCTTGTCGTAAATACAACAAAAAACTTCAATGTTGTTCACATTCTTTTCACAACTTCAAAAACAATTATGTTACGATACAAATTGATATACTTATAACTTATAAGATTGTACTAATTAAAATTATTATTGTCAGGGCCGTGTGGTAAAATTTTTAAGGGCGAGGCAATGCATTAATGTTTCAAGTGCCGCCTTTTAAAAGTGAAATTTATTAACCAAAATAACAAGTAGTAGATACATCATAGGTACAATATTAAACTCCTATTATAAAAACAAATTTACAGTTTTACTCTTTTTACTTTTTTTGGTAAACTCATGTATTAATTCGGAATAATTTAAATTACATCCTAATTTACAGTGTATTGAAATTTTACGTTTACGCTTAAAATCCTAAGTTAAGGAACAACTAATAATATAACTTTTAGATTTTAAGGTGTGCAATAAAATGTTTATAGAAAACACTGTAACATAATGTAACAATGAAATGTAACATAATTTTATCTTGTTAACTGATACTTTGTGGACGCAAAATAGCCGTTAAGATTTTTTGTTTACTTAACATGCTGTTTTTTAAAGAAGTACGTTAAATTCATTATGTATAATAGCTAAAATACAAATTATTTATTATTAGCCAGGGCCCGTTCTAGGGGGCGGACAACCTGGAAATTTGTCCAGAGCGACAAATGAAATGATCGGAATTTTGGCTATCAGGTAATGTGACAAAATATTAATAAGTTAAATATTCAATTAATCGAAATTTGTAATTATTTTTTGAAGACAATCACCATGCAATTTACATTTCGTATTTATTGTTTTTGCCTAACAGCTGAAAAAATATTTGTATAATGGCGGCAAGCTGTCCTTTTGCCCGGTGCGACGCAAAAGCTGGAGCGGTATTATAAGCTTTATAACTGCCTCGAGCTCTAGTTGTGAATTGCTAGGATCCACTAAAATAATTTTAATGGATAATAATATAAATAACATTTTTAATAATTATTAATATTAAAACTGTTCTCAAAGAATGATGATTTAAAACTTCATGTTTATGTTTTTAAACTTCAAGCATAAAATTACTTAAACTTCTCGAAGAGAAAATAAGCCAGTTTCAAGTAAAAATCGATTTATTTGCTCAATTGCTTTCTCTGGAACTCCGAGCTAGTAGCGTCGAAGTATTTATGGTCTGTATCTGATAGCAAATGTTGCGGAGAACCTACTAAAGTTACTTTAAATGCTTATCCAGTTTTAATTTATTTAGTGATTAGGGTTAAGTGAATTAACATATCAATACGACCGTAATTTAATAATTAAAATTAAAAAATTATTTTAAGAACTATAAATCTGTATCGAAATTCTAAAAATCGTTTAATTTTTTGGATTGTTAATAAAAAAAATTATTATTTACTGGATATTGTTATCTTTGAAAGATTGCAAATAATCATCAAACGTATAGTGCAATTGCTAACAAAGCAAAGCTCCCCTCTATATCCCATAAAAGGCGCGTAAATTTTATAGTGCCAGCAAGTCTCTCATATAAGAAATATAAAATTTACAAAATTGTTAACATTGTTTACATTTCTCTAAGGGGCGTCCAACCAGGAGCTGCAAATCAAAAGGGCGGAATTTTGGCTGTTAATGTGACAATATTGATAAGTTAAATACCGAATTAATCAAAATATATTTATTCTTTTTTGTTTTTTGTCCGGGTTGTCATTAAAATTAGAGCGGTATAATAATTGGTAATTGAGGTGGCATCATAGTATAGTTTCATAAAATATATTTTTCAACTGACATTTTAAGTTTTCTTTGCATGCATTAATTTGTTTTTAATTATAATGTTTAATTTATATTTTAGCATTAGCTTAAAGCAAAAATATTAACAGATAATAATATTAAACATTTTTATAAGTTGATCTGTTACTAACCTGAATTCTGAATTATAATATTATAAAAAATGAAATACTTTGTAAAACGCCTTATCAAATAATATAAAAAAAAAACTCTAATAATTATCTTTGTTGCTTTCAATGTCTTATAATATTATGTGGGTAGTTAATACGGTGTGATAATAAGAATAATAATCAAGGGTATTAATGTCACGTTGTACTTTTGTTGTAAATATCCTAGATTGCGTTTTTCGCATGCTTTGTAGAATTTTTAATACCAATTTAGTTACGAAATTTTTCTTATGTAGTTTTGTACATTTCAAGAATAGCCTTTTCCGCAAGAAAATCTAATAGTTTTCATAATCTAGATCAGAGTTTATCAAATAGTGGTCCGGGTTCGCTGCATTTTTTTCGGGGTCAGCGAACCCAAGACATAAAAAGAAAAAAATAGACGAATAGGCAAAACTACTTTAACAATAAAGTTCTTCTGAATTTTTAAGATCCTTAAAATCTTAATGGTATACACTCACGTATCAGATTATCTGCAGATGCGGTCTGCAGATTTAATATCTGCGGTTATCGTCAGATCGGAATTTGCACACTAAATAAAGCGATTACAGAAAATGTTTGTATGTGCAAACGATCTGCAGTTTGCATCTGACGATCGTAGACGATTGTCATTTATAAGGCCCATCAGGGCATTTTTTTAAGGTACATTTGCGTATCCAAATGGATACGCAGGCCTATGGTGTGGATACACAGTGCAGTAGGAATGGATACACAAGCGGGGGCCTTCGAATTTGAAAATTCGAAAAATCTTATATAGTAAACAGATATTCGATATATATAAAACAATTTCTCTTTTCTTATAAAAACCCCCAAAAAAACTCAAATAAATGGGGCCTAATATTTGAATTTTTAGATACGCAATTAAAAATGCTTAAAAATGCCCAAGTTTAGTGTTAACTTCGTTTTAGATGTTGATGTTAATAAAAGTAAAATTATAAATTTAGCTACGCTTTTTTTGTTCGCTGGAGACATGTTTTCCATTGAGTGTAAATTCATTAACTGCAGACTAGAACTGACATGTTGAACAGTGGAATTCTCTGCAGATTTTCATCTATCAGTTCTAAACTGAAGATAAAAGCTGTAGATCCGCTCTGATTAATGGGTGGCCGGCACAAATCTGATCTGCAGTTTAGATCGTTATACTGGTATCTGCAGATAATCTGATACGTGAATGTATACCATAAAGGCCGTTTACATTATAATATTTAGCTTAAAATTTTTATAAGACAAAAATTTCACTGTATACACTTAAAATTTTCGTTAAAATTTTCCTTAAAGGAACTTTAAGAAATTTTAACGAATTTTAAGGACATTGTCAAATAAATTTGACAAATTTATTTTTAGTGTTTTAAAAGGCCTCTAATATACGGAAAACAGACGTATTAAACTTTTTTAATATAGTGGTCGTGGTAAAAAATTAAATTGCTTTCGAGTCGAGTAATTACTTATACAGTTTGTGTATTGCTCGGAGCAACTAATCTTTTTCGGGTATTTGTTTGTAACCTTTTTGATTTTAGTTTGTATAGTAAACTTTTTTTTCATAAAAATTTTAATTTGTTGCTACAATAATTAAGCAACAAAAACAATAAATATGACAATAATATAACAATGTAATAATGAAACGTAACATAATTTTATCTTGGTAACTGGTAACTTGTGGAGGCGAAATAACCGTTGAGTTTTCGAGACAAAAAAAAGTCGTTGAAGATTATTTTAAACAAAATATAAAATCTAAAGTAGCCCCGAAAAAACAAGAATGTAACGAATTAAAACATAAATATGAAGCACTTCTCGAAAATTTAGACTGGGTTAAAATAAAAACTTACGTGTATAACATGTACAAAAATAATTGAATTTTTATTAAGTTTAATCTTTTTTAAGAATTTCAAGTTTTTTAATAAATTTAAATCTTTTTTAAGAATTTAAATTTTTTTTATGAATTTTAATTTTTTTATGTATACCTTTATTTTAACTTTTTTTGTATTTTAATTTTTTTTATAATTGATTTTTTTTAGGATAATATACAGTTTTACGCAAAAATATTAGAAACTTTTCAAAATCACCTGTTATGGAAAACGTCAAAAATATTTTGATAACATAATTTTTTTGTGATTTGTTTTCATGTTTTGTTAAACAAAAATATGAAATATTCAAGGATTTCCAGCTTGATACCGTTGAGATTTTTTTGTCATTTATTCATACGCTAAAATAGATCCGAAATTTTACGTAAATTATGGAGTAGTACTAATCTTTAAAAACAAAAAAGATTCTGCAATATTTTTACAGAAACTTGCCGTTTTCATGAATACTGATTTTAATGAAAAAAAAATTTTCGATAAATAATGAAGAATGCCGACTTGACAAATTATAAGTTTAAATTTAAGTGTTTTTATTATAACCACTATTTTCATAACAAGCTACTTGAAATGTTCACTATTTATGAGTTACAGAGCAAAAAACAATTTGTTTGTATTTTGAATTTTGGGTATAACTCGGAAACGATAACTTTTCTCCAAAAATTTTTCAAATTATTATTTGTTTTTAATGATTAGTAGTACTACAAAATTTAATATGTAAAATTTCGTATCTATTTTAGCGTATGAAAAGTGACAAAAAAAATCTTGACGTTTAACGAAACATAGAAACAAATCACAAAGAAAGAAAGATGGTGTCATATGGGTTTCAAAATTTTTTTGATGGTTTTCATATCTGGTGTTTTTGAAATGTGCCTAATACTTTTACACTAAGCTGTATTTCTAATAAATTTGATAAAAATACATAAGCGTTTTTTTACATTTCCTAAGCTACATAATATGATGTAGGTAATCTATTTTATCAATTATAAAATAATTTTTGACATATTTCGTTAAAATTTTAGCATTGCTTATATGTTTTAATGGAATAATAAGTGTTAATTTTACATTTTTGATGTTAATAAATTATAAAACCCATGGAGATACAGAAAACGTGCCAACAACAGTATAAAATGCATAAATGCAAATCGACAATTTTGTTCGTCGCCTACTACTAACTAAGAGTAGTATAAAGCGCTGTTGCCAAAGTATGGAAAAAATTGGAGGCCTAAGAGACCTACAGACGTGTGGAGGCACAAGCAACCGACAAACATATTCTCTTATAATCGTTTGAAGCGGTAGCGAACCTAGCGGATTTTTCGTACACTACGCTGTATAAATGTATATGTGTATAGTACCACTTGGACTCCAGAGTAAAATTGGTTACGGTAATCCAGGCGATGCGGAGAACCATAATTTCAATTTTTAATGGGTAAACGTTTTCGACTCCGGTTTCGGAGTCGAAGTAGTAAAATCGGAGTCCAACGAGATACGCTTGTGTACTTTTTGGAGGCGTATTAGTACCATTTGCATCTATATATATATATCCATACGTGACTGACGGGGGATCCTACGCCCGGTACATACTACAGGCCTCCTGACTCCCGGGTTTTATATTAATGCTATCGATAGAAATTTTAAGTATATAGGCAACTTATTGTGATGGAATATATGGCAAACGAAGAGGGGTAAAGTTTTTTATTATACATTAAAAAAACTATTCTACAGCTTTTATGAGTCCCTACACATACAACAGACTTATCAAGCCCAATTGTATATAATGTATGTATTTTACGGGTTTACGAATCCCACCATTGATGCCACTTTTCATAAGGGCTTTATCGGTGTTAAGTTACATGTGATTACTCACATCACGTCTGATTATTATTTATATAAGTTGCTGTTGAATACACTTGCCATAAGTTGTAAAAACGATCAGGGCTATTTTAATTTAAGTTAGATAGTGGAAAAAGATTCCAAATAACATTTATAATTTTTATTAATTATTTATTTAAGTACCTATAAAATGTCGTTGGTACCTACTTCAAAATAACCTAATTAACTACTTGTTAAACTGAGATGTACCTACTAGTAAAATTTTAACATCAAGATTCTTTCGTTATAAAAAAACAGAAACTTTATGTTTTTACGAATTTATTTGCGAATTTGAAATTTTTATTTGTAAATACATTATTAACCATGGTTTTGTCAAGTAAATAAATTTCTTTTGAAATGTTTGCATAAAGTTTTAAGATTGTGGAAAACTAGCGATTATTAAATATTATGAAAACTATTGATCCTAAAATATTAGTCCTACAATGGTCCTATTTTTTGCACACTTTCCATGGTTAGAAATTTTGATCTACCAATGTTACCAAACAAATTCTTTGCCACCTACGGCGCTTATAAAACATAATTTTTATGGATCGGCACGGCGGTCGGCAGTATTTTGTAGTCCATAAAATTTAGTTAACAAATTCAGCAAATTTTATGCGAGAACAAAATTTATTATATTTGATATTTCGTGTAGTTCTTGAGAAATTTAAGGTAGATTGTTTCCAAATATACACCTGTACAATAAGGTGACAATTTTTATGAAATGTAAAATCAGTAGGTAGTACATGGAAAAATGAAGAGCCTTTTTTGCTTTTTGTTTAAGGTTTTCACCTTTCTTTCGATACATCAATAGAACAATAGTCACATCAGTAAATTTTTGTGTCCTGGTTAACTGTCTTGACTAACCAGGACAAAGGTTCCAAAACCAGTACTGTCCTGGTAAAATCAGTACGAATGGTCACCTTAATATTATGTATTTAATTTAGAAATTTTTTGTAAAAAATTATTTTTTTGAATTCGGGTTCTCGGCAATTCATCATACTGCCAACGGTCGAAAATATCAAAATTTAAAATAGGGGTGGACGCTTGCAATTATTGTAAGACGCTAATAAATAATTTAATTCAAGGTCAAATCAAGTTAAGGTTTTCGGCAATAAATCAAACTGCCAACGGTCTACTTAATCATATCTTAAAATAAGAGGGGGGGAACTGTGAATTTTGCAAAACGCTAGCTAACACTTTAATTCAAGGTTAAATCTAGTTCGGATTTTCGGCAGTAGATCAAACTGCCAACGGTGTAAATAATCAAAATTTTAAATAGGGGTGGACGCTTACAATTTTTGCAGGACGCTAGGCAACAATTTAATTCAAGGTCGAATCAGGTTCGGGTTTTTGGCAATAGATCAAAATGATATCAGTCTAAATAATCATATTATAAAACATGGGAGGGGGGCTGTGAATTTTGCAAAACGCTAGCTAACACTTTAATTCAAGGTCAACTCAAGTTAGGAATTTTGGCAATGGATCGAACTGCCAACGGTCTAAATAATTAAAATTTGAAATAGGGGTGGACGCTTGCAATTTTTGCGGAACGCTAGATAATAATTTAATTCAAGGTCTAATCAAGTTCGGGTTTTCGGAAATAATTCAAACTGCCAATGGTCTAATTAATCATATAATAAAACGGGGGGGGGGACCTGTGAATTTTGCAAAACGCAAATTAACACTTTAATTCAAGGTCGAATCGAGTTTGGGTTTTCGGCAATAAATCAAACTACCAACGGTCTAAATAATCAAAATTTAAAATAGGGGTGGACGCTTGCAATTTTTGCGGGACGCTAGATAACAATTTAATTCAAGGTCGAATCAAGTTCGGGTTTTTGGTAATAAATCAAACCCTCAACGGTCTAATTAATCATGATAAAACGGGGGAGGGACCTGTGAATTTTGCAAAACGCTAGCTAATACTTTAATTCAAGGTCAAATCAAGTTAGGAATTTTGGCAATAGATTGAACTGCCAACGGTGTAAATAATCAAAATTTAAAATAGGGGTGGACATCAATAGAACAATAATCACATCAATAAATTTTTGTGTCCTGTTTAACCGTCTTGACTAACCAGGACAAAGGTTCCAAAACCAGTACTGTCCTGGTAAAATCAATACGAATGGTCACCTTACCTGTACCTAACATTAATAAAGAAATTTTCTTAAAACATTATTTACCAGTTTATTATATCAACATGTTGATACCAACTTACGTGTTTTTTAAAACAAATTATGATCTAAATTTAATTTAGAATTACTACTCGGATCGAATTAAAGTGGTTTAACCATACGCATGCTGCTCAGAGTTATCTAACATTGGGGGCGTCTATTAATTACGTGAGACGATTTTTCAACCCCCCACCCTGGTGAGATGTCGTTAGATTTGGCTCGAGCCACTCTCACCCCTTCTAATATCACGTGTTTGTTTTACTTAATTTAATCCAATTCTCTCACAATTTAATATATTGAGTGAGTTTCGCCCCCCCCCTCTAAACGTTTCACGTAATTAATGTAAGTCCCCATTTCAAACTATTACCTATACGAAACTTTATAAATAATAAACTAAAAAATTATGATTATAGAACCATTGTCGGTTTTAGGATGATAGGGGCGAATTGAATAAGAAATCACAAATTTTGAAATATTTATAGCAATACTTTTTAGGATTTTTTCAAATAATGATAATGTAAAATTCAATAATCTAATGGTATAATCTTTTAGGTTAATAATAAAATGTTACTAATAATTAAAATAAGTTCTAAAATTTATTAATTAATGAAATGTATTTTTCGGAAAACTTACTTTTGGAGTTACTAAAAAGTTATTTACGAAATTAAAATTATGGGGTTTCATCCGCAACTTGCTCGGAGGTGGACAAAATTTAAAATTTTGAACAAAATTAGATTACAAATATGAATATTGAAGCTCAAACGAAGCTCTATAGATTGACACCAAAATTATACAAAAATTATGAAAAGTACAAAAAATAGAAAAACATGTCTGTACAGCACTCTTCTCCACCCCAAAGATTACGCGGATAACTCCGCGACGTTTGAAGTTTAAACTACGGCAATGGAAGCTCATTGAAACTCGAATGTTGGACACCAATTTTAATAAAAAAATTCATTTGGGGGTTGGACCAGCAACATGTATCTCTAGAATGTTACACAAACATTCGATTTGAGGGGACCAGCGACAAAATATAATATTGAGACTGATTTATTACGAGTATAATTTGTGTTTCGGCATTCGGCATTTTTTATTAACCCTTAAGTATGCTGACAAATTATTCTGATAGAATATGGCAGGTTTTAAAACAACTGTATTTTCCCTATTCTTTAATCTACAACTTTCGAATTTTTCGTTATGTCAGTCGTTTTCACGTTGCAAATATGCGTATTTCGTCCTAATTTGAAAAATTCAGTAATGGAAAAATTCGAAAGTCTTAAATTACAGAAAATGCAAGCGCTTTAAAAACTGTAGGTACTTAAGGTTTAAGAATTTGAACAACTTTAGTTGTTCACTATTAGTCTTATTCACGAGTAGTCACTATTGTTATTAATTATTATGTTACTTAATAATAATCATTAACAAAATTTATTTTTCAAATAATTTTCCAGTTTATTATGAAATCAAAGGATGGTACTTTTCACCAACTTAAGTGTTTTTGAAACATTTGTTGATCTAAATTGAATTTTTGACTACATACTAGTACCTTTGATACACTTTAGTTAATTTCGATGACTTTCTTTAAAATACCTACATTTGAAAAATTGTAATATTTCTTTATTTTACACATATTCAAATTAGCAATCAATTTCATTTTAAATGTTTTTGGTAAACGAAGTTATTAACATTTTTGTAACGTTGTGGATTAATACAATTATAATAATTACTCTATTATTTATAACAAAGTAAAAAAATATGATTATAAGATTTGTAAAAAAACGATAATTATTACAAAAATACAACGTTTGCTAATTATTCATTATTTGCTTACATGCTAGTTTTATTAAATAACCAACCTACGGACCAACCATTATTTTATTTCTTTTCAGTCATTTGAAATATAAAATTATAATGATTTTAAAGTATGATTTATATCGACACGTTAAGAAATACTTCTCCCTCACCTCTGTTTGCGAACGTATTTTGTGAATGGCCCCTAATTTAAAGTTAATTTTTTTAAGTACCTATCTGCTAAAATTAATTTTTATAATCAAAAATTTTTGAAGTAAATTGTTTAATCTAAATATGCGTTTGAGATTTTCTTTATATGAATTCTAAAAAAGTAAACTAATCTTTTATAAGAACAGAAGTTAAAAGTTAAATAATCTAATATGAGCGTAGCAAATAATATTATACCCGTCAGACGTTAAAGCTATTATTAGAATTTATTTACATTTGTTTCAAGATATCAATGTATACGTTGTTGCCAAGTTTAGGGCTTCAGGTAGTATGTAGTACAAGTTGGTCGTGGTAATATCGGTTATCCATATACAGTACATACAGCTCGTATATACAGGCAAACCGACGCGCCCTCTGCACAAAATTTCTACTAACTAAACGTGTATGTTTTGAGATGTATGTCAGAATTACGAAGCCCTAGCAAAAAACGACGGATAAAGTCCTCTGTTAATATCTAACATAACTAACTCTATATACACGGAGATTTTTATCATGCCCGAAACCGGGCTTCGTATTGATGGTGCGGGCTTCGCATTAACCGTTGTATATGGCATTTTGGGCTTCGTAATGATGCTTAATATGTATATTGTACTGTGTCAAACGTGAACGCGGGTATATGCGCATGACACATCAACTGATACACTTTACAAGTAAGATGGTGTGTATAATAATAAACTGCGATTATATGACTTTAAAATAAAGTGATGATCATAATTGAATCAAACTATATTTGTGATTAAAGAGACAGATAGGTAAATATACAAATTTATGATATATTTTAGTACAGAACAAGAATGTGTGTTTCATTTAGTTAATATGTGTAGTTTTTGTAGGTTATACAATCAATTTCGTGTGGTGTAAACAACATTTAAATTAATTTGAAACAGAATACAAAATTATTTGAAGTTATTTGGCCAAATAAAAATATAAAATTCTACCTTGCAAGGGTTTGATACCAATCAGCAACACTTCACAAATCTATCCAATAAATATCCTTCGATCGTTGTAAGTAACAATTCATTTATCTTCTTATACTTTAGACATAAATTATTTTGGTTAACCGCACGTTTAATTTCGCCTTCACTATTTACTTCTTATACGAGTCACTTTGATTTAAATTTGTTAACAATTTTTAATGTTTTTATTTTTAGGTTATCAAACGTTCCGAGAGAGACTTATAAATTGTTTCGGAAACACTTCCAGGTCCGGTTTAGGTTAAAAACAAAAGTTAGGTTACGACCGACACGTCCTTCCTGGTCAACCACTAAAACAATACTGATTATCATTGAAATTGGCACCTCCTTTTATACTTTTTTCAATTTTTTCAACTAATCAAATTCTCCATGGAATTTCGAATCTCAAAAACTGCACCGATCTTGACGAAATTTGGCAATCTTGTCCATCTCTATCCCAAATATATGTGGAAAAATTTTGAATCCTCTAGCTTGATCCGTCTGCCCACAATTAATAAAAATCTAACCCGAAATTTTATATCTTTGATATTTTTGAAATTTTTTTCTTAATTTTTGGATTTTCAAATACTTTTTGATCTCGAAAATTCGAGCTCTTTATTCTCTTCCTTTTGCCGTATAATATGCTTCTGTATCATAAATATTTGCAGAATAATCTTGATTTTTCTAAATTTCCAATCTGACAGCTGGATGTCACATACTATAATTTGAAATATTCTATCAAATTTTGCTTTTTGTATGGCCATCTTGCCTCAATCTCTCTCTAGGACCTATTCCTCACCCATTTTATGTAATTTCCAAAGTTCAACTCGTCATATAACCACCATGGCGTTTATCTGCCTCCATGTCAATTTTTGTATCGTCGGAGCACTAAATCGTCCCGAAACCAGAATTCGCTACACACTAAGTTCACCTAACGTAAGTATAGCATAATGTCTTCACACATTTCTTAAAATTAAACATTTACAATAACAAATTATTTATTTTAGATCTCAAATCGTATGATACCTCAAATCGTCATAATTATGCCACGCAGGACATTTAGATTAATACAATACCAAAAGAAAATTGAACTATCCAAGATGCATCACCATTTTGCAAGATCGTGTGTTGCATTTAAGTTATATGGTAAAATTTAAACCAGCAAATCAATGATTTTAATTAATCGTAGCCTCATGCGCATATTTTATGTTAGTATTTTGATACTTGTGTCCCTCGTCTTAATCATAACTTGTGCCCTAGCATAATAACATGACATAATTACCCCTAAATTCAAAATTATAAATTTTCGACGTTTATGTCGATCAAACAGAGATAAATTTTAATTTTGATTTACCATATCTATTTCCTATCTTCATGACCTAATTATTAACTATCTACTAAACCTAATCTAACTTATTTACACCTTACTTTCCTACTCTCTTCCCTTTCACATCTCTTAACTTTGTAAACATCAAGTCCTACTTGAACAACCTCATCGTCAACAATCCTTTACCTCCCAAACTATCTTTCTAATCACGTTCTTTATCTTCGTTATAGTATTTTCTCCCAACTATCTTCAATTTGAATTTATTATCTTCTTTAACTTGAATATACCTCCTAAACTATCTTTATCCCCTTTTACCTTCGTTAACTGCATTTTCTCCTAACTATCTTTATCCCCTTTTACCTTCGTTACAGCATTTTCTCCCAACTATCTTTAATTTGAATTTTATTATCTCCTTAACTTGAATATACCTCCTAAACTATCTTTATTCCCTTTTACCTTCGTTAACTGCATTTTCTCCTAACTATCTTTATCACCTTTTTGTTTTTCCTCCGTTAACTGCCTTATGTTGGACCATTTTATTTAATTCACCCAGTATCCATCGTACATGCTTACTTTCGTAACGTAAAACCTCCACATCTTTATAACCTCTATAATCTCTATTCTATAACATAATTCAACCTCTTTCTACTAATAAGCACATACGATTTCTTACAATATTTTTCTCATCATTATTTTATTCGGTTATTGCTCCCTGAACTTCCCCTTGATTCTCAAATTGACCCCTTCCCGTTTCGGTTACATATGGAAACATCAAATTTATGTGAAATTTACCCCTAAATCCACCATCCATGTGATTCAGGTCGTAAGAATTATCAAAATAAATCCGCGATATACTAAACGGTCCTTCATAAGGTAGGCTTAGTTTAGCACAAACACCCATTGGACGGTTCGACACTCGCAGCCGCCGTATCACAACTAAGTCCCCTACTTTAAAAACTACTTTCTTTTTGATTCTACTAATCATTTTCTCCTCATACCTCATTGAAATACGATTCGTCTTAAATTAATATGTTCATGTAAAACCTTTTTGATCTCATCCCTATAAATTTCTGGACAATCTAGTTGTACCCCTTCCAAATCGAAATTTGTAATATTGTTTATATCCTTATCCCCTATGCAATCTTCGTCCTGTTCTACATTCAACACATCATTTTCCCAATCAATAACTTCTCCGTCTACTTCAATATTTCTCTTTTCTACATTTATTTTTACTTTAAACCTATTTAACAAGTCCATCCCTAATAAACATTCCATTTTTAATCCCTTCATGATCACGATCCCTTCTAAAGAACTAGCTTTTCCTATCTGAATATTTGCCATAAGTAATTTGTTAATTGTGGTGAATCTTTTATTGTTAGCCGTGACTAAATTTATATTATTAATTTTTAGTAGTTTATCTTTGAATACTGCCATATTGTTTAAGACGACATCCTCATTTATGATTGAAATTTCCGCTCCTGTGTCAACAAGACAAATAACTTTTACCTTTTCTATGTTAATACTAATTTTTGGCAATATGTTAACTTCCCCTTCATATGCCCTATCATCCTTAGTTGTGATGAACTCCCGAGGGTGCCGATAGGAGTTTGTGCCTATTAAGCATCTAACCTTACCTAAAAATGCGTCCCTTCTGAGGTGGCGCCTGACCTGTCATCACTTCTCGTGACCTCTCGCGTATCCTCAGTACTACTGGCTATATTATTTACTTCCCGTGTGTTGTCTCTTTCATTCCTCTCGTTGTTGTGATTTCTCGTTTGATTGTTACTATAATTTCCTCTTCCCCTTCCCCTACTGTAGTTTAGATTATTATTTTCAAATCTGTTCCTATTTTCAAACCCATTATTATTTTCAAACCTATTACCATTTCCGCTTCCATTTCCAAACTGGTTTCTACTATAATTGCTTCCCATGTTTCCCCTATATTGATTATTAAAATTCCCTCTATTCCCATTCCTATCATTATCGAACCTATTATTGTAAGTCGGTGTTACAAACTGCACCGTATTGTCAAATCTTTTTAAGAGTTCTAAGAATTCTTCTATCGTCTCTATTTTTTCTATACCCACTCGCCTAATAAGGTCGTTTTCGAAATGTGTTGCCATGTATTGTATTAAGTCCTTTTCATTATATGCAGGCAGCACATGTTGCGCCTGACTTATAATCCTCATTGCGTACTTTTCCCGAGACCTCTCATATCCTTTGTACTTTCCCGTCGTTACTTCCCTACGCACTTTACCCTGTTCTACCTCACCCCAGTATTGTTTTAGAAATATTACTTTGAATTCGTCAAAATTTTTGAACTTTTCCTCCATCATTGAGTACCAGGTCTCAGTCTCTCCTTTTAAACATCCCCTTATGATGTTCTTTAATCTGTTTTCATCCCTCAACTTATTTACCTTTCTGTTTAGTGCGTTCAGAAATACTTTAGGGTTTATCCTATTATCCCCGTAAAATTTCATACTATTTTCCCCTTCATCCCTATTGATTAGTTGAGCAAATTCCCCTATGTCAAATCCTATTTTCTCTCCTCTTTGTTCTACTTTTTCTTTGATCTCATTTAGTTCCCTATTTATCTCATTTAATTCCTCATCTTTTTTCTCCTTTATTCCCGTAATGCGTGTTCCCAATTTGTCCTCAACTTTAGTGACTAACCCTCTTATTTCCTCATTGTTTTTGTCAATCCTTTTATCTAGTTTTACCTTTGCCCCTTTTAATTTAGTGTCTATTTTATCTTCTACTATTTTTATCTCCTTAATGACTTCCAACCTGTTTGCTCCCATCATCTGTTCCACTGTTTCTAATCTGTCATCCATCTCCCCTTTTAACCCCCTTTTTACCTGGTCAATCTTTTCATTTAAATCTGTGCCTAATTTTCCTAACTTATAATCTAAATTTCTTATTTGTTTTCCTATTTTCTCCTCCATATCCGTGCCTAACTTTTTTATCTTGTTGTCTAAATTTCCTATTTTATTGTTTAAATCTATGCCTAAATTTCCTATCTTATCCATCATAAGGTTAAATAATTTATTTATATCAGGTGTTCCTACCCCTTGTTCATCCTTCCCTGTTTCCCCATCTCCTGCGCTGTGTATCATTACTGTTTCAATTCCTTGTCCCCGTACCTGTTCCTCAACTTCTTCCTCTTCCCCTGATTCTATCCCTTCAATATATTCATCATCCTCCTCATTACCTATCTTTCCCTTGCTCCTAGTGTACATGTTTATGATTTAATTTATTTTTTGTAGGGTCGTGGGTTGTTTCGAACTTATGTAGTAAATAATTCGAGCCTTCAAGTTGGGTGCCAAATTTTATATGTACTGTGTCAAACGTGAACGCGGGTATATGCGCATGACACATCAACTGATACACTTTACAAGTAAGATGGTGTGTATAATAATAAACTGCGATTATATGACTTTAAAATAAAGTGATGATCATAATTGAATCAAACTATATTTGTGATTAAAGAGACAGATAGGTAAATATACAAATTTATGATATATTTTAGTACAGAACAAGAATGTGTGTTTCATTTAGTTAATATGTGTAGTTTTTGTAGGTTATACAATCAATTTCGTGTGGTGTAAACAACATTTAAATTAATTTGAAACAGAATACAAAATTATTTGAAGTTATTTGGCCAAATAAAAATATAAAATTCTACCTTGCAAGGGTTTGATACCAATCAGCAACACTTCACAAATCTATCCAATAAATATCCTTCGATCGTTGTAAGTAACAATTCATTTATCTTCTTATACTTTAGACATAAATTATTTTGGTTAACCGCACGTTTAATTTCGCCTTCACTATTTACTTCTTATACGAGTCACTTTGATTTAAATTTGTTAACAATTTTTAATGTTTTTATTTTTAGGTTATCAAACGTTCCGAGAGAGACTTATAAATTGTTTCGGAAACACTTCCAGGTCCGGTTTAGGTTAAAAACAAAAGTTAGGTTACGACCGACACGTCCTTCCTGGTCAACCACTAAAACAATACTGATTATCATTGAAATTGGCACCTCCTTTTATACTTTTTTCAATTTTTTCAACTAATCAAATTCTCCATGGAATTTCGAATCTCAAAAACTGCACCGATCTTGACGAAATTTGGCAATCTTGTCCATCTCTATCCCAAATATATGTGGAAAAATTTTGAATCCTCTAGCTTGATCCGTCTGCCCACAATTAATAAAAATCTAACCCGAAATTTTATATCTTTGATATTTTTGAAATTTTTTTCTTAATTTTTGGATTTTCAAATACTTTTTGATCTCGAAAATTCGAGCTCTTTATTCTCTTCCTTTTGCCGTATAATATGCTTCTGTATCATAAATATTTGCAGAATAATCTTGATTTTTCTAAATTTCCAATCTGACAGCTGGATGTCACATACTATAATTTGAAATATTCTATCAAATTTTGCTTTTTGTATGGCCATCTTGCCTCAATCTCTCTCTAGGACCTATTCCTCACCCATTTTATGTAATTTCCAAAGTTCAACTCGTCATATAACCACCATGGCGTTTATCTGCCTCCATGTCAATTTTTGTATCGTCGGAGCACTAAATCGTCCCGAAACCAGAATTCGCTACACACTAAGTTCACCTAACGTAAGTATAGCATAATGTCTTCACACATTTCTTAAAATTAAACATTTACAATAACAAATTATTTATTTTAGATCTCAAATCGTATGATACCTCAAATCGTCATAATTATGCCACGCAGGACATTTAGATTAATACAATACCAAAAGAAAATTGAACTATCCAAGATGCATCACCATTTTGCAAGATCGTGTGTTGCATTTAAGTTATATGGTAAAATTTAAACCAGCAAATCAATGATTTTAATTAATCGTAGCCTCATGCGCATATTTTATGTTAGTATTTTGATACTTGTGTCCCTCGTCTTAATCATAACTTGTGCCCTAGCATAATAACATGACAATATATATATATAAGTCCATAGAATTTTTCAGATTAATTAATTTTTCTACAAACTGTATTTTCTTTACTGTTAAAATTCTATTTTTTTAACGCTTTCTTTAAATTTTTCTTTTAAATTAAATGTTACATTTTACAAATACAAACCACATACCACATATTAATATCTAATTGAATTTTTTTATTTTCTATTATTACTTACATGGTAAGGTGTAGGTTTAACATCGCAAGGCGGAAGTTTTATACTTGTACAGTAATATTTTTTGTGTACTAAAATAAATAAATTATAAACAAAATTAATTAGTCAAGTTAAACACAATTATTTACTTTTAAAATATTTCTTGAACATTTTTCTAGCTTAAATTACAACTTGAATTACAACAGGCAGCACTAGTTCAAAGATTACCAATTTATACAAAGTCAAATTGAATTTATGAATTTAAAATTTGTTATAGTATTTAAATTTTTTGTATTACAAAGTGAATTGTTTATGCAAGTAGTACCAATCTACATTAATAATTATTATAAAAATTTAAATTCAAATTAATAAGTCATGATATAACGGGGGCGCACAGTGGCGTGTTTCAGTTAAAATGTATAATTTTTAAAGTGCTTCTTTTAGGGTCGGATGAAGCTTTTTCGGGCACCAGACAAATTATTTTTTAAATTTCTTAAAGCAAAGATTAAGCCTGCACCTGTGCAATTATAATATGTATATTCTTACTAAATTTAGAAATTAAGAATTAGTAAGTACTTTTAGAAATAAAAAAATAACTAAACCAGAATATTCTTTTGACTCGAGTTCTTTGTGATGAATATAATCAGTGGCGTATTTACCCAAGGGCTATGGCCCGGGGCGGAAGGCTTCGAGGGGCGGCGCAAGCCGTTGCTCGCGCTCAGCTTGGGGTGCATTTTATAAACGTTACCTACACTGAGAGAACAAATAAAAATTAATTTTTGTTTTTTTAATTAATTTATGGGACGGAAACTTTTTTGGGCCCAAGGCGCCAAATTTTAAAATACGGCACTGAATATAATAGCCGGTAGTATTTCAATGTACAGTTTTTGTGTTCCGTGCTTGATCGGCGGCGGCGGGCGCTCGTATTTCAAATCAAGCGGCTGAATTCATACTCGTATGAGTACACGACGTCTGTCGCACACTATGGCCAAATCCTTAAAGGCTGGCTATAAGTTAAACAAAAAGTATAAAATAAAATACAAAAGTTAAAAGTAAAAAGTGGCGTTGCCTTTAATATACCCGTAAGAGTCATGAAATACTTATAAATTCTCAAGTTTTGTTCGAGCAGCTTCAATAGTGGCTACCGTGTTTGAATGAAGCACTATTAACTATTTTAGGTTATGGATTATTCTAAAATTGCCAATCTGTTTCTACAAAATACCCTATTAATTTTTGAAAAAGTTACTTTTTGACTTTTCTAGAATTGATTTTTTTTTGTAACAAATAATTTGATGGGAATTTGTAAATATTTTTGTATTTGCTGGTGGCAGCAATGGGCAGTAAAAACTTGGCTTTTGCCAATACTGGCCGCAAGTAGCGGTTAGGAGGAAAGTCTGCTCCTTTATTATTTTTACGATTTGGATTGAGATTTTTAAATTTTGTAAATAAATTGATATATATTTGGGTAAGTGATTTTATTCGATATTTTAGGTAATATTGGTATCATTTTTGGACGAAGTTTAGTAATTTTGGACGAGTGAATTGTTAAATTTTAGATAATTAATTAAAATTGAATGGGAAGATTAATTTGGATTAATAAAACAAAGAAACATAATTAAATTTATGGTAAAATTTCCAAGGTTAAATTTAAATTTCAAGGTGTCTCGGTATAAATTCGATACGGCAACGTTTTGACAAGTTATCTTGCAATTTTATTTTGCCATTTCGTATTTAAAAATTAAATTTTCATTGGTTTGGTTTTATTTGAATTTGGATTTATTCAAAAATTGGAATTGGATCGTTAATTATTTTTTTAATATTTCTACACCACCTCCCAGATTATATGGCAATATATTAATTAATAATAAAAAAAAGAGATATTCCCGTAAAGATATGCATCGGTTATGTAGGTTAGTATCAATTTATAATTTTTCTTTAGCAAAATCTATTGAGTTTTTTTAGTCTGCGCCTATATGGCTGCGTCTATTTGCGTCTACGCCTATATGGCCGCGTCTTTTTGGGTCTGCGTCTTTATGGCCGCGTCTTTTTGGATCTGCGTCCCCAGCGTTTAGACGCAGACCCAAAAAGACGCGAACCCAAAAAGACGCAGACCCAAAAAGACGCGGCCATATAGGCGCAGACGCAAATAGACGCAGTCGTGGGTCTAGGACAAATGAACGCGGCCGAAAGGACGCGAGCGTTTGGACGCAGACCCAAAAGGACGCAGACCCAAAAATACGCGGCCATAAAGACGCAGACCCAAAAAGACGCGGCCATATAGGCGCAGATCTAAAAGATAGCCCATTTTAAAAAATTATTTGTACTTTTTGTAATAATTATTAGTGTAAAGATCACGATACACTTATCTCAGTAAGAAATTAAAACTCGTTTCTTCTGCGCATTGACGTCACGTCGGAGATATTTATTATAATACGCTTAAATTTTAATTATAAATCTTAAGATTATTTTATAAAAATAAAAGGTCAAACAATATCAATTTCAATTATATTATACCTCATTAACATAATAATCCTAGAAGTGGTTGAAAAACGTAAAAAATATTGCAAATTTGACATTTCTGGCTCCAAGCTGACGTCAAATAGTGCGAGAAGGATAGAGCTAACCTCTAGTGAGCATACCGGTAATAAGTGTATCGTGGTAAAGATAACTAATAGAGCACAAGAAAGTAACAGTTAGAATTTTTAGACTAATTAATTTACATTAATTTTAACTACTTTAATAATTCAAGCCGCGCCCAAATAGTAAGAAGATACCTACCTTTAATGATTGCACCAAAAGAAATATACTCCAAGTTTATAATAACTTTAGTATGACAAGTACACAAAGAATTCACAAATTATTAACACCAAAATTGAAGAAAACTTTTCTTTGCAAAACAATTATAAATGTGTAATGGCGTACCTAAGTTAGTCTATAAGGTGGTTCGGTAGAGTTTGGCCGAGTCCAAATGTGATCCAATATTCAAAGGCTATAGCTGGGAAATAACCCTTACACCGATTTGGCTAATTTTTTTTAGAAGTTCCTCTCTAAGCAACATTACATTTTCCAAAATATTAGAGCCTAAATGTTGATAGTTTCTTAGAAAAAAATTATTTTTGAAATTTAGTAAAGAATTTTTTTCTCAGAAAGTACTGTTGCAAATTGAATGATATTGGAATATGTCATAGAGGTACTAAAGGCTTACAAGTGGAAATTGTTTTGTGATTTTAGCTCCACTTAAAATGTAGAAAAAACGGGAAAAAAGTTTTCAAAAATTAAAAAAATTAAATTTTGGCCATACAACAATCACCAAATTTTTGTCAAATATTTCTTACATATTATTAATGAAAACTTCAAGGAAGAAATATACACTTCTCGCGAGAAGTGTATATTTCTTCCTTGAAGTTTTCATTAATAGTATTTATTACTCGCAGACTCTGCCGATATATTTTAATTTCTTACATATGCCCATATAACATATATTAATTTTAAATTTTTACAAATGGTATAACATACTGATATTTATAAAAGTTCTTGCCTAGATGCACCGGCCATCATTGAGAGTCAACTGCGTAAGGGATGTCCATTAATTACGTGAGGCGTTTAGAAAGGAATCTCACCAAATCTCACGTGTAGAAGAGGGGGGTCTCGGAAAATACTACGTAATTTTTATTTATGCACAATAAATTGTAAAATTTCGATAGAACTGGATTAAATTAAGTAAAACAAACAATCTAACGGGAGATTAGAGGGGGGGATCGATTCAATTTTTACGACATTTTACCAGACGGGGAGGGGGAGGTCAAAAAATCGCCTAACGTAACTAATGGATGTTCCCTAATAATAATTTAATAAAGAACTAGAAAACACCATTTAAATATAATTTTAGAACTAATCGTTATTTATAAAATATAAGAATAATACAATACGTAGAAATTCAAAAAATTAAAAAAAGCAACATTATCACAAAACAGGTCTGGATTAAGAACATTTGAAATTATGAAAAATTCATAATGTGATATAACGTTATTTCATGGTTATTACCAATCATCAGTCACATTTAACGAATAAAATTGAAATTTTGTGCATTTTAATCAATATTTTTGAATTATGTCTTGTTTAGTTCGAATATTTTTCTTATTTAATGAATATTTTTATTCATTAAATGTGACTGATGATTGGTAACAACCATGAAATAACGTTATATCACAATATGAATTTTTCATAATTTCAAATGTTCTTAATCCAGACCTGTTTTGTGATAATGTTGATTTTTTAAATATTTTGAATATTTGAATTTCTACGTATTGTATTATTCTTATATTTTTTAAATTTACTCATAAATACATACTACATACCACAATTTTACTTAAACTTTTTATTTTGGGTTCAATTTCAAATCGTTATTATTATTATTACTATCTTCTTCAATATGCTGTATTTTTAAATAAGTTCGTTAGGATTCCTATACATATACAGTGGCGGCAATATGAAACGCACGGTCATAAATTTTTCAGTAATGTGGCAGGTTTGGTCATAAAATCTTAAGTTTATACATCAAAACAAGACTAATTCTTATGTGTTTTAATTATTTATTAGAGGTTTGTCAAAAAATGACAAATATTTCGCTATATCTAAGTAAACACTTTCAAAAAAGTTAATGCACGCTTTTCAGGTGTATTTTCGCGAATTATTCGCGATTTATATCGCGAATTAAAAAGTTTATTTTTCAGGTAAATTTATCGAAAAAATCTCTAAAAAAATTATTTTTATATCAATAAATATACAAATTATGTATTAAAAACTATTTATTTTATTAATATTTAGTACGGCCCCCTCTAGCCCTTATTACACTTTGCAAGCAGCGAGGCATGGATTCGGTCAAGCTTAATAAGTATTCGTCGCTTAAATTGTGTTGCCAAACATGGTTTAACGCCTGAATTAGCTCAGGTACAGTTTTTGGAGATGTTGCAACCACATGCCTTTTCATGACCAACCACAAATTTTCAATGGGATTAAGATCCGGGGAATTTCCAGGCCAGTCGAGTACAAAAATCCCATTATCAGTGAAGTACTTTGCTACCTGGAACAAAAAAGAGAAGCAATTAAGGCTATATTTTTCAGAATTTTGCTATGAAAATGTATAAGTAACATAAAGTGATTGATAAATGTTAAAAAAAAATTTAGTGATATAATTTTTACTAACCGTTTTAGCCGCATGACATGGTGCGTTATCTTGCTGAAAAATGAATTCTTCATTTTCAACAAACAAATCCATTATAGACGGCTTCAAACTTTCTTCTAGTATGTTAATATACTCGGCCGCATTTACTGTACCTTTTATAATGTGTAATTTCCCCAATCCTCGCTTAGAAAAGCACCCCCAAACCATTACACCAATTCGACCCCGAGCGGTGTTTATCGTACATTGTTCCGATAATCTTTCTCCTTGAAAACGTCGCACGTACCGCTTTCCATCGGAACCAAAAAGTAAGAATTTCGACTCATCAGAAAAAATCACGCGACTCCAGTCATCCACTGACCAATTTGCATATTTATTTGCAAATTCCAGCCTATTTTTTTTCATTTTCTTCGTTAGCAGAGGTTTTTTAACTGCAGCATAAGCCTTCAAACCAAATTCTGCCAAACGATTACCGACGGTCCTTATGCTGACATCCACTCCAAGTTGGTTTTTGATGTCGGCCCTTATTTCTCGTCTAGTTTTAAAACGATTCTTGACTGCTATTCTGCGAAAAATTCGATCCTGGGATGCAGTTGTTTTTCTCGCAGGTCGTCCTTTTGGAAGAGGTTTTGTACTTCCAGTAGCATCGAATTGCTTTAAAAATCGACTTACTGTGCTTCTATGACAACCTATTTTTTTACTTATATAAGTAAAATTTTTGTTTTCATTCCGTAGAATTAAAATATTTCGTTTCTCCACTTCACTTAAATTCTTGCTACCTGACATGTTTTGCACAGTTTTCATAACAGCTCAATCACTTTAATCACAATAAATGCACAATTACTCTAAAATAGGCTTAAATACCTGTATTTTAAAACCCCAGATACAGAAAACCCCTACCCCTAAAATACAAACCAATTGGTGCCGATTTTTGTTCAATTTCAAAAGCGTGCGTTTCATATTGCCGCCACTGTATGTTATATATGCCCATTTACGCTGGCCATTAACGTCATTGACCGGCCATGACGTCAACGCCCGTTAACGGTGGGCAATGATGTAAATATTTTCTTCTGATTGTAATATTTACGTCTTTGGCCGGTCAATGACCTTAATGGCCAAAAAGGATTGGACAATGATGATATTATGGAATAACTGCTATATATAAAGAACGGCAAAAATGACAACTTAAATTTGATAGCCAACTCGCAAGTGATATTTATAGACATCGTAATATATTATATTCATTGTATTATAAAAAAATCATTTATTAACAAAAATAATAAAAATTAAAAAATAATGAAATAAAATTTTTTAAATTAATCATTTGTGATTATCTGTTATCTTTCTGAATTAACTAAAAATAAATAGATTAGATTAGAATATATATAAAATCCCAGAACACTGCTGCTGCTCCTGCTACAGCGTGTCATTTTTTGGTAAAGAAAACACTCCGATTTCCCTCACTTTAGCTTGAAAATTTAAATTTCCCGATTTTTCCTGTGAAATTTGTAAAATTACAAATTATAAACTGTAAAATTGCGAGAGAATTGGGTTAAATTAAGCTATTTAAGTAATTAAGTAAAAAAACCTCACGTGAGATTAGAGAGGGGAGGGTCGAGAAAAATCTCACCAGGGGGTTGGGTTGAAAAATTGGCAGAATCGCTTCACGTAATTAATGGACGTCCCCAAATGAGATTAAGAACAAACAAAGCAACCTGAAAACATCGATACAAAAAGGCGCGTGGTTCTTACAGATATTAAATTGTGAAATTCATGGTCCCACTCTTTTTATATTGATGTTTTCAGGATGCTTTTTTTGTTTTTATTTGAAAAATTATTTTTTTCTTTTTAGTGCATTCTTTATTTATATTTAATTTCTAGAAAAAGTTTTGTTTAAAGAGTTTTTAAAATTTTTTTTTTAATATTTAATAATAGGGATTTAGTTTTAATCGTTTTTTATTTATATTTATTGATAAATATTTAGTTGGTAATAATCCCTTAATAACTAGTATTAATTGTAAAGGCACATTTAATATATTACTTTCAGATGGAATTTATAGAATAACTAGCAATTTTTTGAAAAGCAGGAGAGGGAAATTACCTTGATTGCCTTCGCGTACTAGCGTTAACTGATGTTTGGGTGACGAGCTGCGTGGCGCTTACAGTACTTTCTTTAGGTAATGTTTGCACTTTCTTATCGTTCTAATTTAAAAAAAATTTTTAATATAAATTATTAATTATGATGGTATAAACTACAAAATTATAAATAATGTAAATATAAAACATAAAAAATATTTTTTAAATAATTATTTTAAGATAGTGCTTGTTTTTAGTTTTGGGATGAGAGGGCACGTGCCCGTGTGCCCTTTAGGACAATCCGCCACTGGTTAGTTATGTATATGCTCAGGTCTTACTGTATGCAGACGAAGTGAAGATCTTCATTGAACCTTTGTACAATGGATCGATTTCTAGATTACAGTCCGATCTTGACCAAATGATTTGTGCAATATTAACAAACTCGGTCTTGATTATCGGTAAATGCAAGCACATTTGTTTGCTCTGCTGGAATCTGTTTCTAGCATTAAAGATCGGGGCGTCATATTTATTTGATGCGAAACTGGGGATACTTAATAATCATTGTGTAAAGAACATATAGTTGAGTTTGACCTAATTTTTGTGTCCCAGATCAGAATTGGACAAGCTTTTTCTCAGTTTGTAAGTTTTTTTCTACTTGCCCAATTCAGTTAGCTAGCTCTTGATTGTATCGTAATCGTCATGTAAGCGACTGTTAATGTCGTTTGATGAAATAAATAAATAAATAAAAAAATAACTTTTAAGGCAATACATTATTTATTCATGAAATTACTTGTAGAGCATTGTTTATATTGTGCAATTTGTAATAATATTTTAAATGTGCACTATGTAATACATTATAAACATTGTCCTTCATTTTGAAAACACCATCGCGGTGCCAGACTATCCACTTGTAGTCCTCTTGAAATTAATCTTTCACGATGTATGTACATTCTGGGTTCAGCAGATGCAGTATTGGTATTTGGATTAGACCACAATCTCTCTGCAGCTGCTGCAGCTCTTGGCCAAATACGAGCATCCAGGTTATATTCATCTACTAACTCACCCCACATACAAACCTATTATAAAAAAAGATATATAAATTGTAAATATAATATTTCTCCTGGTGAATGTTTTTACTTCTCCTCCCAGAACTCCATCGTGTTGTGGAAGATTATTATTATAAGCTGTTCTCCATGTGTAATATTGGGTAGTTCCCCAGAAACCATGATCTAAGTACCATGCATCTTTTGTCGATATAATTAATTTATATCCCATATTTAATAATTCCTGTGGTAAACTATTATCACTTGGAACCCACGTTTCAATTACATAACTTAAAAGAAAATTTTAAAAATTAATTAGTTAAAATTGCCAAAATATACATATACTTATGTTAAAAATTTGTCAAGTTATACGATAAAAAAAGTAATATTTTAACTATACACTTTTTTATCCTTTCTTTATTTATAATACTTTAAGAGTTCACAAAAAGATTTAAAAAAAAAAAAATACTATATGTTTCCCAAAGTTACACGCTGTTGAAGTGGAGGGATAAAAACTAAAGAGCGTGTCCATCTTGTCACGATTCCCACCCTTCTGGTCATCTCAAAAAAAACAACAAGATATTAGCTTCCTTATTAGTACAAAATGCCATTAATAATGACTCATTAGAGTAAGAACCAAGAAAAATAAAAAAAAAACTTTTCTCGCAAAATGGCGGCTACTCAACAAAGAGGTACATTTTTTGCAGTTGTTTTTTTAACCTTTCCGAATTTTTTAAAAATAGTAAAAATTGAAAATTTTTATTTTTTGTTGGTTCCTACCATAAAGGGGTATATAAAGAAAATTCATGCCAAATTTCAAGAAAATCGGTCAATTAGAACTTGTTTGTGACAAACAAAATTTTTTCTCCCTTTACTTCAACAGCGTATAACTTTGTAAATATTGTAATGGAAAAAATGAACAATTAAATATAAAAATCTAGAAAGTAAAAAACAGGATGAAAAAAGATCGAGTGGCAGTTTTTTTTAAATAAGAATGGAGATGTAATGATATATTGTTTATTTGAATTGGAATATTTTGAATACAATTTGTATTTATTATATTAATAAAAGAAAAAATAACATTTTTAAAATGTTATGTATTCTTCTATGCTCTTTATTTACCTTTTCTATTAACGTATAACATCTATGTTCAAACAAATTTTTTATTATATTCTTATACAAATTGTATTCAAAATATCCCAATTGAAATTAACAATACATCTTTACATCTCCATTCTTATTAAAAAAAAACTGCCACTCGATCTTTTTTATCCTGTTTTTTACTTTAGACTTTTATATTTAATTGTCCATTTTTTCCATTACATTTCCCTTCCAAATTATTTTACGCGAGAACGTTCCATAGTTCTTAGTAAATAATTTTAAAAACGTCACATCACAAACATTAACCACTTCTTCTAGCAATTTCTATTTTACCTCTACGACTTTACATCTTTGTAAAATGTACTCCAAAAAGAGTGAAATAAAATAAAAATTAAAATATTTTAAAAACCCCTGACTGTAAAAGCACTCTACTTTAAAAACTACTGTTCCCTTTAAAAAGAAAGAAATAATTTTTTCTTCTTCACTCAACAACACAAACTCTTACTTAACTCTTAACTCGAAAAATTAACTTATCATCCACCGCCTCTCCCCCAATACAAAATTTAAACATTAATTTTGAAGTCAGGGGAAACGGAGATTTGTTCCTCTTACGAAACCTGTTTATAAATTCCGTATTAAAAATTCTCCGTTTTCCCTGACTTCAAAATTAATGTTGAAATTATGTAGTGGCAGGGGATTTAAGGAGAAGCATCGAAGACTTTCTGACGACTCCACAAGTGCGAGGTCCTTCTGCCGTGATCTGGATGCTGTTCTGCGTGCCCAAATATAAATTGCATAATATGATTTCGTGTAATTATGCCATAAATTGTTATTTTTGATTTTTTGTGTCAATACGCGGGTGGCTTGAAAATTTAACTTTGTAGAAGCCATCCAATTAAGAACATGTACCTATTAATGTATATTATACCGGGTGCTGAACGAGTTAGCCGAACATAGGAAATTAACATGTAAAAACTTATTTATGCAAATTCCTGCTTTCCTAATTATTTTAGAGAAAAAATGAAAGACACAAAAATAATGCAGAAATATACACTACAAATGATAAGACCATTAGATTTCATCTAGCTTTTATTTAAAAGGTCAAAAAATGCTATCGAAATTATTAAAATTTTCATTTATCGCACTGGACATGTAAGCTTCCATGGTAATTATTTTTGAAAATATAAATTAAATTGAATTTATTTCATGGCCAGTCTGATAAATGAAAATTTTAACAATTTCAAAAGCATTTTTTGACTTTTTAAGTAAAAGCTAGATGAAATCTAATGCTTTTATCATTTGTAGTTTATATTTCTGCATTATTTTTGTGTCTTTCATTTTTTCTCTAAAATAATTAGGGAAGCAGGAATTTGTATAAATAAGTTTCTACATGTTAATTTCCTATGTTCGGCTAACTCATTCAGCACCCGGTATACATTGTACAAGTTACTATCATCGTGTGCATCAGCCTTAAAGATTGTTGTATGAGGAGTTTCTGCGTAGTTTACCAACAGATTCCCATGGCGGTAAAAATTATTAGTGGTCCGCTACGCGCCTATTATTATTGGCAGTGCTGCTTAATTGCATTTTGTAGTGTTGGCGCCCAAAAACATTCGGTTAAAGACCTTAATGCCAAATTTCGACTTATCATTACGACCCCGGTAATAATTTTTGACCCACCCCTCCCGTTGACTTGACTAGAGCAACTATCGATTTAACTTAACTCTCTATTGTACGAATTCTTTTTGGCTCCAATTGGACCACCATGGAACATAGAAAATTGTAACGCACATAGGAATTCTTACAAGATAACATCAAGCTTATGTTTCCATTTGGGAACACTATGCAGTAGACGCAGGGGTGTCCAACAGGTTAAAAAATTAACTGAAACCAAAGAGTATGTATATATAGAGGGACAGCTCTTATGGGAATACTTGTCACAAGTATTTCTTGATGGCTCTGCTACGCCATCTAGTGGAAGGGGTTATCTCTACGTCTTTATTTTTGGTCCTCTATATACAGGGTGCTGAATGAGTTAGCTGAACATAGGAAATTAACATGTAAAAACTTATTTTTGTAAAAATACCCCCCTGTATATCAAGGATCAGCCATAAATTTAAAATTAAAACGTAGAGATCACACCGTCTACTAGATGGCGTAGCAGAGCCATTAACAAAAACTTGTGACAAATATTTGTTAATGGCTGTCCCTCTATATATACATACTCTTTGCTGAAACCAAAAAATTCAAAATTCACCAAGTTATGAGCTGGCAAAGCAGGAGGTCCAAAACAGGTGTCCTGGCATATGCGCAATATCTCAAGTTCTAATGAACCGATTTATTTAAAATTTTGTGTGAATATTCTTTATAAATGCCGCTATAGCATAAATTTTGGAAAAGTAAAAAAAATTTTTTCACAAATTGGCGGCAGTTTGAAAAGAAATTTTGTTTTTAGCATGCTTTAATTAACAATTCCGAATTTTTTACAAATAGTAAAATTAAAAATTTTGATATGAGCGTGCTTCATGCGATAGAGGAATGCATAAAGAACATTCACACCAAATTTAAATAAATCGGTTCATTAGAACTTGAGATATCGTGCACGCCAGTTTTTTTAAACCTCCCAGTTTGCCACCTCATAACTTTGTGAATTTTGAGTTTTTTTTTCTGTTAATTTTTTATGTAATCTTAAAATATCAATAAACAAATGGTAAAAAAGTGGATAGTTAAAATATTTTTTGTTTCGGATGTACAAATTCAAGCTTCTAAGACTAGAATACCCCCTGAAGAAACATAGTCGATCGTATATATATTGTCATGTTATAAAATGCTTGGAGTGAATTGTTTAGTTTAGGGAAGAAACTATTTCTAAAAATTTTAAATTTGAAAAATGTTACTGCGTATTTTATATTTTTGAATTTGTAATTTGCCGTGAAAATTTATTTTTAGACGGATCAATTTTGAGAGGGGGGATAGATTTGGAAAAATGGCGAAGTTTTGCTGTTTGTCTTTTTGATTGTGAAAGAAATTAAAATCGAGTAGATTGTGCTAAAATAAAAGGGTTGTTTAATTTAAATAAAGAGTGATTGGTTGTTCGAAAAGAAGTGATATTTAAGCAAGATATAGGACTGTAAATTTATTAAATTCGCGGGCGCGTACTTATCCATTTGCGGACAAACAAAGAAATTTAAAAACTTTCAATAACAAATAATTTATTTAATAAGTGAAGTTAGTGGCGGATGGTGACTTTTTGGGGCCCGATGCTAATTATATTTTAGAGGCCCCTGGTAGGATATTATGGGGGGGCGGTGACGTTTGTCTAGTATAAAAATAATGGTAGGTATATGTAACAGGTAAGAAAAAAATTTATTCTTACTATCAAACTAAATATCGTAAAAAGAAATATATATCTAATATTAAAAGTAAAAAAAATATATGTTACATTTTGACTAAATCGGGAGTTTATAAGTTCACTTTCAAATGATTTCAAACACATATCGGTCATTCAGGTAGATCTTTCCAATCCCGTCCGACTTGGAGACAGAAAATCAATTAGACACCAGTTAGACATTAATCACAAACAGGGGGGGAGGGGGGGATACGAAATTTTACATGTATAGCCAAAAAGTAAAAAACTAGAATTTTTAGAAGCTATGGAAATCAATAAATTGAAGCAATCGTTCTTGTTTTTAAACAGTCAATCTGATGTGAAAAAAACTCATCTCTATTATTATATCTTCAAAAAAGAATTAACTCCCCCCCCTTAAGGTTGACCTATAAGAATGCTTATTCTTTATACAACTATTCTTATTAAATCACTTTCCTAAAAACTCTCTTATTTCTTCAAAAATATTTTTTTTCACCACCCCAAACAACAATTAAACGGATTCTATTTAATTTCCTTTCTAGTTCATCGCCTGATGACACCATAGTATAATGAAAACGTTTGCAATATTTTATACTTACAGTGTATTTTATTTCTAAAACGTGTGTGTGTATTTTTCGGGTTTTCTAAAATATTGATATGCTTAATATCGAGTTACACTACCTAAACGCCTAAACCACGTATCAATCAATTATTATTTTATGGATAATTTAAAAAACAAAGCAAAAGCAACTGATTTTCATAAAAAGTGAAACAAATTCAATTCTATAAAATAACGAGTAAGGTTTGGGGGCCTCTATGGAGCTCTCAATGATTGGGGGTCTAATATTCAATGTTCCAGCATCTTAAGCTTCTCTATAAAAATTTAATTAAATCAAACAAAATTTTATAATTTGCGTTTGCTTTTATGTTCTTTGAAAAGGAAAGATAATAAACAAAACTGAATTCTATAAAATAATAAGTAAGGTCTTGGCTCTTAGGGGCCCCTCAATGATCGGGGGCCCGATGCTCCAGCATCGTAAGCATCCATATAAATCCGCCACTGAGTGAAGTTAAAAATAAAATTTATTTGAAAATTTGTGAACATGAAAAAAACATTACAATATATAAATATATATAAAATGAAGTTGGCCACTAGTCCAGTCAATGCGGAATTTTGCCTTGCAATAAAATCATAAAGTTTTGAAACTTGGCAAAAAGTTTTATCTTAGGTCCCTGTTTAACCAAAAAAAAGTCGCCATTCCTCCGAGGTCCGGAAGTGTCCGCCATCTTGGATTTTAAGTGACAATTTATGGTTTTTCAATAATATCTTCAAAAATATTAACTTTACAAGAAAATTGTTCGTATAAAAATTGAAGCTCGTTAAATTCTCCATAAGAAAGTTTATATTCAATATTAGCAATTTAATATTTATTATAAATAAATATTATTTAAATGTAACATTTAAACGACAAAATCCTTCTGCCTGCCGTGAAATGTTGTGCTGCGTCTGATTATAGGTTTGTTCCAACGTGCCACTTTTGCACGATTTTGAAACCGTACAGAAACCGTTAGGATAGGTTTTATGCGCAGCCGCGAATTTTGTACCGTAAAATGTTGATTCAAAAATCGCCACCGTTGGAACGCATTTGTGACTGATTCGTGCACCTATTGTACCCAATATTGGTACAAGATTGCGTACCAATATTGCGCAATTTTACGCAGCGATATAGCAAATTATCAATCAATCAAAATATATGAAATTCCTGAAAATATGAAATACAATATTTCTTATGTTTTTACCACGTGGTTTCCCGCGTCACTAATTCGTGATTATATTGCCAATTACTGTATTTTTGAAAGAGAATTTTTTAAATAAAAATATGCAATCTGAAGAAATCTTAAACAGTAGGTTTTATTGCCTGTTAAGACGGACATATTTATATTAAACATGCAATTATGCACAGCGCTAATAATACAGAGCGGAATTGAAAGTAGTGTAGTTTTCAAAATTTATTAAATAGCCTGGTGAACTGGTGAACTGCAAAAATTGTTTAAAATTCCGAGTATTAATATTAATAGTATTAAAGTTATTATTATACTAGAGTTATTATTAATAAGTAATCACTCAGAATGTACAAATTATATATTTTGTTAGTATATCACTATATCTCCGCAATCGATAATATTCTAAAATTTTAATTGTATTTTTATGAAATCCATAAAACACAGAATAACACTAACCTAAAACGACAAATACAATAATCAGCTGAAAAAATACTCAATGCGCAGGTCAGTCACCAAATTGCTATTCAGTTACTACTTTGGATTGTGTAAACGATCACGAATTCGGTTGGAACGCTTAATGGATCGTCCCACAAACCGTCACCTGTCGGTTGGAACGCTTTTTATCTATTGCGCATGAGCGTGACCGAAACAAAAAATTAATTTTATTTAACCAATTGAAAGCACTTTTGAAATAGTTCGTACTTTAAAATTAGTATAGGTATATTAAGATGATTTTAACACTATTATTTAGCTCGAAAGGTCTACTTTTCAACGATAAATAAAAATATGTATTAATTAAGTTCTAATTAACTCTAACTTAATAATTATTATACGAGCAGTAAGAAATTTGAATAGCCGGAATATTTGCAATTAAAGAAGTGCCTGATGGAAGTAGTGACGAAGAAGATACCTATGTTTAATTTTATTTTTTCATTCCTTATTATGTTATTATTTATGTGTATTATTTATTTTTAACTACTTAATATTTTCTTTGTAAATTCGTAACTACTTGAAAAAAATTCTTATTTTCAAAAATTCAAAAAAATTTTGAAATTTTTATTTAATTGGATCAAACTTTATAAAACATTATTACAAGTTTGATACAATACTTGATTTAAAATATATAAAATGCTGTTTTTACTATTGAAACATACGGTAGAAATCACAAAATAGAATAAATTGAGCTTAGAGCGGTATGGGGCTCATGCGGATTACACAATCGGTCTTTATGTTTTATTGTTTTCCTGTGTTTATTTATAAAAATAAGTGCATAATGTAAGCGTATGAAATATTCTCCATAAAATTCCTTTTTGTCACCTGCACGAATTTTCAAATTTCAGTAAGACAAAAATGCTATTAAAGAAAAACTTTCAATTTTGAATGAAAATATTTCACAAAAATTTCTCACTGCTCGAATTTTAAAGTACGAACGATTTTAAAAGTTCTTTCAATTGGTTAAATAAAATTAATTTTTTTTTAGTTTTTGGCTTATAACTTTTGTCTCTCCCAATTGCCGATGTCCTAAACTTCGTATTTTGGTCCATTAGGTCAATACGAACATTTTGATATATAATTCGTCTAGTTCTACATCGTAATTGGGTTAGTGAACGCTTTTGACGATAATCCGCTACACTGTAGTCATAATCAGACGTAGCACAACATTTCACGACAGACGGATAGATTTTGTCGATTAAATATTACATTGAGGCTAATATTGAATATTACCTTTCCTATTGAAAATTTAATGAGCTTCAATTTTTATACGAACAATTTTTTTGTAAAGTTAAGATTTTTGAAGATATTATTGAAAAACCATAAATTGTCAATTAAAATTCAAGATGACGGACACTTCCGCATCTCGGAGGAATGGCGACTTTTTTCTTGGTTAAACAGGGACCTAAGACGAAACTTTTTGCCAAGTTTCAGAACTTTATAATTTATTGCAAGCAAACATCATTTTTGGATCCGTATTGAGAGTTAAGGGATGTCGTAGGGCCAAAACTACGTGTAACAACTTCTAGAACATGAATGACTTTACCAAGTATTAATTTAATTAATTCGTTATTATGGGACAGTCAGGGAATTAACCCCACAAATTTCACATTTTCCTATATACCATTGGAAAGAAGACAATTTTTTAGGTGTATTAAAAAAATATACCAGGGACTCCTTGGTTTAGATTTGTGTAGCGTGCCAAAAGACGTTTTGTCCGTTACAATTACTTTCATGCGACGCCACTGGATCGCTATTGGTTGCGATAATTTTTCGTTCATTTTTGATAGGCGCCATTATGCGTTGAATTTCGAAAGAGATCGACGTATAATATGGTGTTCGTCCATTTTTAGTTTTTAATGGTTTATTTTATTTAGTTTTGCCTTTAGCGGGTAATTGTGTTATTTTTACTTCCAACTAATTTATTTAACAAATTATTTTTAGCACCCAGGCTATGGGTTACACGTTTGTTATAATTATTCGTTATTGGTTTTTACCACAATTTAATTTTTGGTCGTCGTAAAATGGAGTTTATCAATGTTGGAAATATTTTCTTATCCGCATATGGTTCCAATATTTTGTTTCTGGTTTTGCGATGACACTGCTTTATCGGTCATCTGTTTGAAGATATCGGGCTTGAAACATTATTATTATCTAACATCAATAGTTTCCGAAGAATGATTATTTTGTTTTCTTGTGAATTTCGATGCCGATGGTTGTTTTTTTTTATTCACAAGAGGATGTTTCCTTGTGAAGTTGTGATACCTAATGGATCGAAATTTATCTTCTGTTGGAAAGCCAGACTTCGAGGATTAGTCTTTTTGATGTTGAACCACCTTTCAATCCCGGACGTGGATTTACGTTTATATATTATTTGGGATGGGCTTGCCACCACTTCAAGCAGATGATTTGATTTTATGAAGATGTTTCAGTAGAGATTAATTGAGTTTGCAGTCACGCTAACTCGGTTGATGAGTATTGGAACTGGCAGGCTGTTGATTTTTTTAATGAGTATTTTATGTTCTCTATTTTGTAGACTTTCATTCCTGGATGGTAGACCAATAGAATGATGAAGTAATGTTATTGAATTCGAAAGGTCCTGACGAAGGAAAGACAATTGCCGAGTCGTGAAGTTGGTGGTACTGCATTCAGGGTAAGTCTCATTTTAAATGATGCTGTATGCTAGGTTCTATTTGTAAGTCAATAATCCCGAGATAATGACATCCGGTGTGCAATTAATCTTTGCTGAGCGTAGCTTCTTTTTGTTGGGTTATCCTCTTCAAGGATACTCAACTGTATTTTTTTTACTTGACTGAATCTACCCCTCAGGTGGATGTCAGTTCTTCACTTTTGTATTTTTTATTTAATTTTCAAGTTCGTAATCTTCAATTACGTACTAGCTTTAGTTGATCCTTATGTGTATGTTTTATGTTTTGTTTTGATTAGTGAATTAATTAAACTTGTCAACATCTTCATTTTCTATCTGTGTTAATACAATAAATCGACTCTTGATTTCTTTTTAGTTTTATTTGTATTAGCTGGCGTCCACTTTTCCATCGTACTTTTCATTTAGCTGAGTTTAGATCTGAGTACTGAAGTACGTTTTGTTACGAACCCACGATGTTTTTCGAAATACCCACGCTCTCAAGAACTGCGTTTTGAATAGCACAGCTAGCTAACGCGTACAGTCCATCTACGGTTAGGCAAGTGGCAGGGGTAGTTTAATTTTGAGCAAGTTATGCTACACTAATTTAAACACACAGATTTCCAATATTGATAAACCCCATCTTACGACGACCAAAATTTAAATTGTGGTAAAAACCAATAACGAATAATTATAACAAACGTGTAACCCATAGCCTGGGTGCTAAAAATAATTTGTTAAATAAATTAGTTGGAAGTAAAAATAACACAATTACCCGCTAAAGGCAAAACTAAATAAAATAAACCATTAAAAACTAAAAATGGACGAACACCAGATTATACGTCGATCTCTTTCGAAATTCAACGCATATGGCGCCTATCAAAAATTAACGAAAAACTATCACAACCAAGAGCGATCCAGTGGCGTTGCATGAAAGTAATTGTAACGGACAAAACGTCTTTTGGCACGCTACATTTATTTAAATCTTATAATATATGTTAAAAATAAACATTAAAACTTCATTTTGGAGCTTTCAGCGACTGCTATCGCTTTCATCAGAAATTTATTAAATAATATTATTTCCATTATATTGTTTAAATATAACTAGTTGTTTTGAAGTTTTAATGTTTATTTATTCTCACAAGTTAAGATTTATATACTTATTTAGATCTTAAAAATAAACTACCAAAAAACAAAAAATATAGAATAATCCCAATTTATTTTAAATTGCTTTTGTGCCACGTACTTACTTAATTAATGTTACTTGACTTGATTTAATTTCTGTAGATGGATTATACCTACACTTAAAAATGTTAACATAATAGCATAATTTTGCATAATTGGCTTCGCTCAAGTATCAATTTGATTTGTCGCGCCACCTGTTGACGAAATTTTGCTCGTCATTAGTCCCTAATTCGTGAGATTTCGCTCTCCTCTCAATTCTTTTAACTTTTTATGCTACACAAGCACTCCTCATGGTCGACAGAAGACACATAAAAATTTTGGTTAAATTTGATTTAGTAGTTACAAATACGAAGTCTCTTTTATATACATAAATAGTTTGGATTGAATTTCGAAGAAAATTACTTGAATTGACGGGTAGGTGTAGGTTCCCCTTGTAATTCACAAATCAAAAATGACACATTTTTCTAACGTTGTACCAAGAAATATAGCTTTTACTACTTACCGGTGTTTTGATAAATATTTATCGATTACTTTTGGATCTGTTAAAGCACTTGACCATAAAATAATTTGTGTTAAATTATTTCCTACTTCAGAATCATAAACATTTAACGATTGTGATTGGTAATCCGCCCATAATTGTAAAAAATCTTCAGTTTCACGTCCCTTTCCATTGTGTTCTAAATATTTTATAATTGTTTCTGAAGAATTCCAACAAGGAAAAAATACCTACAATGTAAAAAATTAATAATACTTATATAAAATAAAAAATATAAAATTTTAGTAGGTATAAAATATTATTGTAAATGTTTAAATTTTTTACATGTCGGATAAATGAATAATCTACGACAATTATTCAACGCGCGACAATTCTTCGCGAATAATTATATGCGATTGGGTTGAGGATTACTATTCGTTTGTGAATATCGAAATGAAATACCATTCCGGATGACTTTTTTGAGAACTTGTAATGTGAGTCCGAATGGGTGTTTGTTATCACGGAGATCTGCGAAGCTACAGATTAATGACACAATTATTTGGATTCTTCCTTTAATCTTTATTTTTAAATAATTTTAATATAATTTAATTTATTCTTTATTAAATTACTTTTTGTTTTAGTGATTCTTATCCAAAGCACTATCATGAAGCACGAGGAGAAGAAAACGACATTTGACTATGTGTGAAGTGGACCATGAAGTCATGTAATGAAAGGTGCGATTGATAAGATTATTTTACATCATTGAGGGGGGGAGAGAATCTCCTAACGACTAAAATGTAATTGTTCAGGAGAAGCAAAAAACAGTGAATCACATACATTTATCACTTGTAGTAAAGTGATTTTGAAATACCGCGTTTTTCGAGGTTTAGGATTTTTTTTAATAAAGAAATTTTGCATGAACATACGTATTCATCTGACTATTCCGAAAATGTAAATAACTCAATTTGACAAAAAATGTTGGTTAGGAGATTTTGCAGGCTCCGCGTCGATATGTATTTTTTATTCGGGAGGTTGGTTGTAGTCACTACTGGGTCGGTATTCTGGGCCGGTATTCTGATGTCCTCCCTTTTAGACGAGCGGAGCAATATAGCTGTCATTTAAAGCGAGTGGAGCGAAAATCATAGTAATTCGTATTCTCAACCGCTCGCTCGCCAAATGTTACAGCGCTCGCTTTTCGAAAGGTGCGGTGAAAGGCATTCGCTTTGCGCTGTTATCACTCGTTTTTGCGGCAGTTTTAGTTACTAATAGCTGTCAGCTTGAAGTTCAGCGACGGCACCAGGGGTGGGTTCGAATTCATTCGTAGTTTATATTTCTGCATTATTTTTGTGTCTTTCATTTTTTCTCTAAAATAATTAGGCCGAAAGCTCCACGCTTTTTGAATTAGTTTATTAACCCTTTCAGTCACCAATTATCAATTGACTACAAGGTGTCTGAAAGGGTTAAATTTAATTATTTTTTAATTTTTAGTGCGTTTTAGAGCGTCATAATAAAAGCGTGTTTTTTGTTTTCTTTATTTTAATATCGCACGGCCAAACGCAACACGCAGCGTTCTACCGCGATCGCAACACAACAGCAGAAACAAACGTGAGCAAATATTTTGACGTTTGTAGTCAATATGCAAAGGTGCTTGCGATTTTATATTTGCATTGTAACAACCAGCGCGATCGCTACGATATCGCACGGGCAAACGCAAGCAAACATTCAGCTGATCGCCGTTGGTGTGCAAAGGTACATAAGTTTACCGCCATCGCCACCGCTACCGCAATCGCTGTGGTGTGTTCGACGCTTTAATCTTTTAATCCTTTGTTTACACATGATCCTAAACTACCCGACTATTTTCACAAATGTAATTTAAATTTAGCGCATGCGCAGTTCATATAGATTCGTCGTATAATACATAAGTTTAGTGTGTATGGTATAAGGCAGCGTTTCTCAAACTTCTTTTAACACGGAGCCCCTATCTGGGAATCTAAGATGACGGAGCCCCTTACTACAGTATCTAGTTGGAAAGAAAATAACGTTAAAATGATAACAAAAACTAGTACAAATAATACAATTTATGCGTGCGTGGGAAAGTGTGCGCATGACGTGCGCCAGTGGCGGCGGAGCCCCACCGAAACTTTCGCGGAGCCCTGAGGCTCCGCGGAGCACACTTTGAGAAACGCTGGTATAAAGTAATAGTAGATTACTGGCCGAGCCTCGAAAATGATCCGTTACTGGGCGCGCAGCTATAATGAAAAGCGAGCGTAAGCAAGCTTTTCGAGTAGAGCTGAGTATACTTTTTTATCGGAAAACAAAAATATTAGCTATTATACAAAAATATTAGCTATTATACCAAAAATAAATAAATAAATAAAAAAAAAAAAAAGAAAATATTATGAAATATTATGAAATATTTTGAATTTGCAATAACTCAAGAACGGCGCTAGATATCAAATAACTGAGCAAAACATTCTCCCCCCTCGCCTCGTACTTACCTCCCATGAATTATCGGTAGGAAAGCATATGCAAAAATTCAAATCGATTGCGCGCAAAAAAATTCGTATTTTAGGTTAGATTTCCTTAAAATGCGAAAAAATTATATTTGTAACAAATAAGAACAGTCACTTTATAAAGTATTTTAGGAGAAATTGAGATTTTTGTCAAATATGGCTCCAAGGGACTAACGAAACATAACAATTTTATCAATGAATGAAATAAAATATTTTATTACTTATTCAATTTTATTTATTTATTTAATAATAAATACGGGCAGGCCCAATATAATTATTTATAAATCTCACACAAAAACAAACATACCCGCACAATGCAAAAATTTTAACCAAACGACGCTTAGCAGCTTCTCTCTTCTTTTCAAAAATTTTTTCTCTTGTTAATTTATTGCTTTTTTTAGGCTGCATATTGTTCTATAACAATCAATATCATATTGTAATAGAAGAATGAAATTGATACTTTTACTATCAAGGGACTGACGATTTTCTTAAAATACTAACTATAACTTTTGGTTTAAACGAGATATTGTTTATCTAATATTTCATACAATTTACGTTACACAAAGAACATTTGAATAAACGATGATTTAAAACAACAACCAATAAATTACCCGAAAACTACTCATCAAGGGACTGATATGTTGACCGTCACAGCACGTGTTGTTTACAGAATCATGCCAATACCAATGAATTCAAAGAGCCCTACTCGCAAATACACACGTTTAGCGTTAACTTCAAGTGATTGGTTCATGTTAAACAGATTCTTAGGTTTTCAACCTTAGGGGCCGTCCTTTAATCACGTGAGGTTTTTTATTCCATTTTTTTACCCCCCCTCCCCTTTGGTGATACGTCGTGGGGTTTTAGGCTACCCCTATCCCCCTACCCAACATCACGTGTATTTTTTTTTTGAAAAATATTTTCAAGTAGAGACGGCGAGACAGAAGGCCGCGGGCAGCTGGACGACGAGTGGCGTCACAAGGTCCAGTGCCGGAAGCCAGCTGAGAGCAAAATATTGTTGTTATGTTGCTTTTTAGGCATAAATTTGCTCGCTCGATATTTCACGTGGTAGCAACAAAATATACACGTGATTGTCACAGCATCCCCCCCCCATCGTGATCAATCGTGATGTTATTCGAACCCCCTCCTCCCCCTGTTAGAACCTCACGTGATTAAAGGACAACCCCTTATCAATTACCACAAATTTTAAACTTTTATATGTGACAAGAGACTGATGCCCGATGTTGAGTACGCTACTTTAACTAGGAAGATATTGTTATTAATTTATTTACATTTAAATTATATTGATGTTTTAGATTTCATACAGTATCCTAAAATATATCAAAACTAAAAATAACCATTTTAACCTAATAGTTTGAAAAATATGATCATCCTAATGTGGAAATATGTAATGCGTACACGGCAAGAGACTGACATTTAAGACAAGTAAGGACGATTTTTCCTATTATTTCAATTTAATTCACAATAATTGTTATTATGGCCTTATAGTACTTGTTTTTGTGTATCATTTATCAGTAAGAAATATTAAATACACTTAATAATTGTCTAAATTACATCTGAACACATCAAGTTACCTGAGTTTTGTAGAAGTACCCGTATACTTTTTTATCGGAAAACTAACATAAACTACGATTCAAATATCTGTGCTGCTACGTCACAAAATTCTGATTAAGAAATGACATACTGAATATAATTTTGGACGTCGTTCATCTTCATTTAAATGAGTGCAAAAATATTTGTATGTCTAGCTAACCGAAACCAATAAAAGACGGGTTGGGTACAACTCACCGCGCACGATTCGCCGCGTACGATTCGCCGCGCACGATTCGCCGCCAAGCACGATTCGCCGTAGCACGATTCGCCGAGAGCTTACAGCGCCACATATGAATAATCTTCGGAATTAAACAAGAAGACAATTATTCGATGTGTTGACTTTTTGTATTTACATGAATACACAGGTCAATTAATATGGTTCAAATTCTATCTTTCATACCTCTTTACCTTCCATGTTTTTGTAAGTTAGGATTAAAATTTATCGTTATAAATTTCCAATTTCTAATTGGAAACGGTATATTGCTCAATCGCATTATACCATTTTGAAGAAGAAAAATCCAAACAATTTTAAATGTCCAACGGTCACTTTCTAATTCAGCGGTTCTCAACCTTTTTACGAAACGACCCCCAAATTTACTTGCTTATTTTCTGCGACCCCAAGAATGTCAGTAATAAAAAATAGTTACAATTATTACTTTGTTTAAAATTTATATTAAAAAAAACATACATATCTAACAAAAAACACAAATACTCAACTTGTATTTTCTGTTACTTATTAATGACTCACTGTAACATATGGTGGCATCAAGCTAAGAAAAGGGGTAGTATTACTATACTAAACAAGTTGCAAACACTTGCCTGTCCAGGGATTACGGGGCCAACGGCAACAACTTCTAGCTCATCGGGTCCATGAAGGCGCTCTTCGGGATTCCTCCACCACACTTGGTGGTGGAAACAGAGGCTCTACTGGCAGCATGCACGCTAACCATCAACGATCGTTAAGGAGTGATCCCCAGAGAAGCCCATCATACGAGTACCTTGATCTTTCCAAGATTTCCAAAAACCTTTCAAGGTTCTCATAACTGATAGGGGAACGGAAGGCATCAAGCAGGAGCTGGGAGCTGGTACACAAATGGATCCAAAACTGAAATTAGTACTGGAGCAGCGATCAGTGGACGTAGATCGGGAAATGCGCTTAGCATAATGGGATGCCACGCTACTATGTTCAAGGCAGAAATAACCGATGTAACAGCTTGTGAAGAAGAAATGACATGGAGGGCTTATGCAAATAAACGGATCTGTATCATGACCGACAGCAAGGCAACTATAAAAGCCATGTGGCGGCGAGTGGAAGCACAATCAGAATTGTAAGTCACTGCCTCGATGTGCTAGTAGCATTTGCACAACAGAACAGCTTAACGCTGAGGTGGACGCCGGAACACTCAGGAATAAAAGGCAACGAAAAATCAGATGCCCTTGCTTAGGCCGCAGCAAAACGATTTCTAGTAGGACCAGAACCAACTTACGGGATAGCATATCTGACCGCAAAAGGGACTATGAAGGAACTACTAAGGAAACAACATCTTGCGAACTGGAGGGATCTTCCGGGACTGAGACAAACGATGATGTTCATTATGGAGGACCCTGCAATAACAATAGAAAACTTACCACAGCTGAGAAAATCAGTAGGATAGTAATACTTACAGAACACTGCAGTCTGAATAGGCACTTCAATGTAATTGGGGTTGTGTGTGTGTGTTCAGCTCTAGCCCCTTTGAGGCTACGACTCTTCGGTTGGCCATATCCAACAACCGAAGAAATGATTCAAGCACCCATCAGCTGCATAATTCAATTTTATTGAAGAAACAAGGCTGATGCAGCATGACTTGAAACCCGAGGTACAATAAGCTTCGAGCTTCAGTACAATTGAGCATGAAACCACAACCCGCTCAGCAATCAAAGGAAATCCTAAAATTCGGGTTACTAATTTCCAATTAAAATCCAAAACGAATTTTTGAAAGAAATCAGTCAATTTTCTGCGACCCCCTAAAATAGTTTGACGACCCCCTTTGGGGTCGCGACCCCCAGGTTGAGAAATGCTGTTCTAATTTATTCATCCTCAAGTACTTCAATAGGTAATGAGATGATGCATTTTTATCGTTGTTTTCTATATTTTATTCCTTAGCCAATTGGTTCGAAAGGTACTACATGGGCGAAAGAAATCGTAGAGGCAATGGTAGGCAATCTTGACATTAGTCAATGATTTTGAGAATCGGGATATATTAGAATACTTTGGTGGTTTGGCCCACAATTTCGAAATGTTGGAGGCTTAATCTAAATAAAATTGAAAATAATCGAAAACATAAAGAACTACTGTTGTTTTTTCTAACTTTTGAGAAATTTATCTATTTAATCTATTTAATTTGTTTATTTATTTAATTCATTTTTATGGGTTAAAAATCTATCAAAGATTATCAATAGATGGGGTTACTGAACGGATAAAAATAAAAAATTTACGGCGAATCGTGTCGCGGCGAATCGTGCCACGGCGAATCGTGCCGTTCCCATAAAAGACGTACGTTACTAATATTGTACATTATAAAAACATAACAATGAAAAATTAGTATGTCTGAACTTATAAATTTTTTAACATATATTTTTGAATCACGTAGTACTATATTTTATGCAGTTAGGTTAGGTTTTCATTGTTGTTTATAACCTGCAACTACAGTTACTAGATAAATACAGTACCGCAAAGTTCGGCCATATTGGGGCCCTAATTTATGCGGGAAATTTAAAAAAAGTTGCAAAATTGTAACTGGGGTTATAATTTTTCAATAATGTCAAGTTAAAACAATACATTTCGTCTTATGAATGTATTTTCCTGCATATTTTTGTTTATTTTTATTTTTAATTTTAATAATTTTAGGGAATTCTGGCGAGACGCCACTTACAGAATCATGCCAATACCAATGAAACGAACGGAAGCTTTTGAGTTGTAGATCAGCAGAAAAATGGCTTGTGATTGGAGCGTTTAATATTACGGTAACGTTAACATGATTCTGACAGAGCAGTAACTCATTGGCCCATAGGTTTGCGGTACTGTATCTATCTAGTGACTGTACCTGCAACACTTTGACAGTGCCATTTATATTGTTTCAAATTGTCACTCAAAGAAATCCGTTCTCACCAGCTAGAAAAATGAACTTTAAAACAAGAATAAACGTACTGCAAATTGACCCAATCTATGGACGTTCTTTATTTTAAGAATAAATTAAGAATGCTATACTTAATTGTTATATCAACATCGTATCATATATCACATCCTATATCAATATCAATTTAAGCATGTCTTCTTCTATTTATAAGTATGCCAATTCTTATAATATCAATACACGCAGAGGTTTATTTTGAAGCCAAAAATTCTTATTTCCAAGACTTCGAGTTCTTAATTTTAGAATGTACAGTCTTAAAACTATTTTGAAACAATATAGTTTTAAGAACTTCCATTCTGAATATACCTACTAGATCTAAAACACGCTCATTCTTGATTTTCAGTGTAGTATGTCCATTCTTATTTTTTTAAACTTATGGTAGGTTGTTCTAGCGAATTAAAATTATTATTTATTTATTGTATGGTTTAATATAATTAAAAAAATTTACAAGAAAAATTTATAAAATAATTTAACAAGAAAATTTAACATAAAATTTGACTATAAATTTTCTGTATACAACGGTGTTAAATATTTTCTTAAAAATTTACATGTAAATTTGACGTCAAATTTAACGTCGTGTCATACAGGCTTACGCTTATAGTTTTTCAAGCGGATGCAATTCATAATTTAAGCCCTACATTAGTTTTCAAATAAACAGTTCTTAAAAACAAGAATGGATGTGTATTAAATAAAGAATTGCTAAGTATCGTACTCTATACTGGCGCCTAGAAAGCGCCTTGAAAGTCCATCATAAGGGATCATGTATCCATACAGTTCTTAAATTACCAAACTGTTAAGTATGTACAATGTTTAATTTAATAATGCCATTACAGCACATATCCTTATTTACAAAAAATTCTTAAATCAATCATGTTATGTTTATATTAAGAATGGCAGTCTTCATTTAATACCTATTCTTGCTAAAACTTATAAAGGGTATAGCCGGGTTTATATGGGAAATCTGCCCTTGCGGCCTTTTCGACTTATACTTGGGCGATCGTTTTGGTATCAAATAAAAATAATTCAGCCAAATTTTCAGCTCTTTATCTTAAACGGTTCCCGAGTTTGTCAAGAAAACCTCTTTTTTTAATTTAATTTTTTTTTAAATAGTAAAACTCAAAATTAATGGATGGTTATTTTTTGCTAATTCTTAGGAGTAAAAGACATGAAAAAATACTTTGGTCATGATTATTAAACAAAAAGCCGATTTTGGGCGAAAGAAATAAAATTTAAATCTTATTTTTTAACACCTTTCTGAAAAGTGTCACTCACCAAATTTTGTCAGATAATGTCTTTTATACTCCCTTATACTCATGAATTTTTTGATTTTTTTGAAGTGGTGCAACAATATGACAAAAATTAAAAAGTAATTATTTTCTGTAATATTGCATTTAAAGAAACTTATATATTTTGCACGTTTCCGGGAGTAAAGTGGTCACTTTACTCCCACTTTTGCGGAAGTAAAGTACTATTTTTTTTTATCTAAAATTTTGCTTATATACATTGATTCCTACGACAAATTACTAGACGTTTAAGGTAAACGAGGTGGGGCACGAGGGGAAATTTTTTTTCTTGGTTTTTCGATATCTAGTGCCGTTTTCGAATTATTCTAAATTCAAAATCTCAAATTTAGCTATTAACCAATGTAATTTATCATTTGCAGCGAAATTGTAAAAAATAGTATATAGGGTGCCGAATGAGTTACCCGAATATAAGAAATTTAATTATACAAATATCTGCTTTACTAATTATTTTATAGAAAAAATTTAAAACACAAAAATAATGAAGAAATATAAACTATTAATGAGATTTAATGCTCATACGAATGAGCATTAGATTTCATCAAACTTTTACTTAAAAAGTCAAAAAATGCTTTTGAAATTGCTAAAAGTTTTATTTATCAGACTGGCCATGTAAGTTTCCAAGGTAAGTATTTTAGAAAATAGAAATTAAATTGAATTTTTTATTACATGGCTAGTACGATAAATGAAAATTTTATCAATTTCAAAACCATTTTTTGATTTTTTAAGTAAAATGTAGATAGAACCCAATGCTCTTATCATTCGTAGATTTTACATGTTAATTTCCTATGTTCGGCTAACTCATTCAGCACCCGGTATACACCTCGGGACTAATGTTCTTTTCATCCCGTTTGCGATTTTTGTACTCGGCTAACACCTAGTGCAAAAACCTTTGCACGCGGGATGAAAAGAAAAGTAGTACCTTAGTCCCATGATGTATAATATACTATTCTATGGTTAAAAAATGTATAAAAAATTTTCTTTACCGAAAATTAATAATTACATTAATTAGAAAACATTTTTAATCGTTTTACTGCAAAATGATTGCATAAAGACCATTAGAAATTATATAACTTTAAAATAGTTTGAAAAAACTAACTATAGTATTGAAAAGATTAACCTTACTCAGAGCAGGATTTACGATCTATTTTGTATGGAATTATTACATTTAATGTCAATTTATGACAATTTTGTTAAACAGTATCAATAATATACTTAATATAATAACTTTTCTGATTAAAATTTTTGTTTCTATTGTTTTAAAACTGAAAAATTATTCCCAATAATACGGAAAAATTATATATAAGTATAGGTACTAGTTATCTTTAAGAGATAATGGAAAAAGCATGGAAACAAGATATTTTTAAAGTCTCTTTAATCATTTTTCACATACTATATTATTTTAAGCAGGATATGTCTTAATTTTCTATGGTTTTCTCTGTTTTTTTCTCTGGTGAGGATATATTTTCAGTAAAAAAAATTTTACTTTTTTTAACCATAGAAAACCTAAAAGTTTGTTTAAATGCAAGATTACAGAAAAACATTGCATTTTAATTTTTGTCATATTGTTGCACCACTTCAAAAAAATCGACAAAATTCATGAGTATAAGAGAGTATAAAAGACATTTTCTGACAAAATTTGGTGAGTGACACTTTTCAGAAAGGCGTTATAAAATAAGATTTAAAATTTATTTCTTACGCTAAAAATCGGCTTTACGTTTATAATCATGACCAAAGTATTTTTTCATGTCTTTTACTCCTAAGAATTAGCAAAAAAATCACCATCCATTAATTTTGAATTTCACTATTTAAAAAAAAATAAAATCAAAAAAAGAGGTGTTCTTGAAAAACTCGAGAACCATTTAAGATAAAGAGCTGAAAATTTGGCTGAATTATTTTTACTTGATACCAAAACGATCCCCCAAGTACGATTCGAAAAAGCCGCAAGGGCAGATTTCCCATATAAACCCGGCTATGCCCTTTGTTTATTAATTCCAGAATTTTATCAGTTTCTTAATTTAATGAGCGCATTCTTGATTTATTTCTCAAGCAAATTTCTTTGAGTGTGGCAAAAAGAGAAACTACGATATATTACAATATAAATGCACTTTAAAAAGCACTTATTTGACTAGTGATTTCCAGCTTGATTCATACCATTTTAAACAATGACGCACCGGCAAATTTATTTGGGTTGTACTAGAATATTAGCTATTATACAAAAAATAAAAATCCTACACAAGTAGGTACCTATTATGAAATATTTTGAATTAGCAACAACTCAAGAACGGCGCTAGATATCATATAACTGAGCAAAAAATTCTCCCCCTCTACTCGTACTCGCCCCCCGTGAATTATCGGTAGGAAAGCATCCTTAAGAGTTCATGCGTCACGCCAGAACGTAAAGCAAAACCAGTGATCTTTGAAATTCCATAACTTGAAAATGAATATACTTATTTCAATTCTTCAAAATGGATTTTACTCCCGGAGATATGTAGAAAATATTCATATTTGAATTAAATTGAAAAATTATGTTTAACTGCTTGAAATACGGCCGTGTTCGAAACCCTATCGAAAACAATAAGATTTTCTAGACCACTACTTTCAAATAAACAAAAAGTATAATATAACACCATATTCCACAACAATTCAAGTTGATGGCTTTAGATGAGTCTATCAGCTATCGAACACAACTTATAGTGCCTGCGGAAAGCTGCGGAAACTGCAGTTTTAGCTGTTTTAGCATAGTTTGAGCTGTACACGGCAGGCAGATGGCAGGCAGAATACTTAATACAGGAAACTTATACTTATACCGGTCTTGGCGTATATAGGATGTTCGTAACAAAGTGGTCATAGCAAATATAGGACAAGCGGCTATAGGTAGACGACTCTTGCGCACGCGCGTTTCAAATTTTATGCAATAATTGTATAGAAATCGTTTCTAACAATTATTTATGGTAGCGAAAATGTTGATTTAAAATAAGAAAGTTATAAGAACAACCCAATTTAACCTATGATTAAAGCCATATTGAATGGAATTTTATTTTAAAAATATGATAAATTATTATTGTTGTAGCGGACAACAGACTAGGGAATCCCTGTAACCCTGTATTACTATAATTTGTTTATTTAGTTGTAACTTTTTTATACCTTGTATTGTAATAATACAGGGTGTCACAAATTCCTTCGGAAACAACCCTGGAGTACAGATTTTCACCCGAATTAAACGGGTTTTTAAAGAAATTTGTTACCGTTTTTGTCCGCCATTTTGTTTTTGAGATTTTTGACTTGAGATTTGTTGTCCAGCAACCCCAACAACCCCCGATTACTGATTTCCAACCGAATTAGACAAATTTTTGAAAAAATTTGTTATCGTTTTGGATCCGCCATTTTGTTTTTGAGATTTTTGACTTTGGATTCGTAATCAGCCTCTCCAAAAAACCCCAGTACAGATTTTCACCCGAATTAGACGGATTTTTGAAGTAATTTGTTACCGTTTTGGGTCCGCCATTTTGCTTTTGAAATTTTTGAATTTGGATTCGTAATCAGCAACCCGACAAATCCCCGAGTACAGATTTTCAATTCCCGAATTCTATGTGTTTTTGAAGAAATTTGGTACCGTTTTAGGTCCGCCATTTTGTCTTTGAGATTTTGACTTTGGATTCGTACTAATACTAATTAAATTAACAACCTAGGTATATATTATTATTAATATAAACTTACTTCATCGCCACCCATATGAAAAACTTCATTTTTGGGAAAAACTTTTATAATATCGCTGTATAAATTTCTAAGAACATTATATAGGTGTGAATTGACAGGATTTAGTTGTCCGCAAGGTGGTTGAATACAATATGATCTCCAAGGATTTTGATTAACACACACTGCTAAATCACCTAGTCCAGCATCTTTTCCCCATTGCCATCCGTTACCTGAATGTGCGGGTGCATCTATTTCTAAAATAATTCTTACTCCTCGTAATTTAGCGTATTTTAGAAGATAATCTATATCTGCAGGTTGATATACATGTTTTGCATCATATGAACCGTATCTACAAATAAAGTGTATTAGAAGCACATATTTATAAGATTATAAGGAAAAATTAAAAAGATGACAAAACCGTATATAAAAATGGGGTGAAGTGAATCACGTTTTACGGTTTTTTTTTCATTTACTGTTCTGTATTACTAAGAATTTACTTTTGATTAAGGGTAGACAATGTAGCATCCTTCCTTGACCATTCCTTTTCAGAAAATCGCTAAAATTTTCTGATTTTCAAAAGTTCGATTCGCTTCACCCCATTGCATTGCGTAGAGTGAAGTAAATCACACATTTAAATCAGTTACTGATTTGCTTAAATGCTCTGTGGGGTGAAATGAATAATATGATCATATCATACTCGGGAGTCCGTCAGTATTATCATAGTTCAATTGTAGCTGTCAGCGGAAAAAGCAGGTAGTAGAAAATTTAGCTTAGCTCTTTTGATTTAAAACTTAAGGTACAACGTTACAACAATAACGTCAATGCCCAGCTTCGTTGGACCGGGCATTGATGTCAATGACCATGCATTTTGAGCGATATTTAAAATTTCATATTTGGTTTTTACATCATTGTTTGGGAAATGACGTTAATGTCTATTACAGGATGGGCAATAATGTAAAACAATATTTTACAGATTCCATATCGTCAACACAATGCAAAACTAACGAAAGTGAAATAAAGCCGGATCTGGATTCAGATTATATATTTCATTGTAAAATGTTCATGGAACCACAGAAATCAAAATTACCCTCAAACATGATGCATATCATGATGAAGGGTCAGTTTTGGCTGGTGCAACCACGGCAAATCACGGATCCTCCGTAAAATGAATTAATTAAATTAAATTAATTTTTCTTCGGGGCCGGTTTGGCTGACGCAAACACGACGAATCACGGATCCACCCTAAAATGAGTTTGCGTTTGTATAAATTAAATAAAAATCTTTGTACACTTATGAGTAGAGACCGGATTATATGCAATAGGGAACCCGATATTTAGTATGTGGGATGTAATTTATATATGTACCTATAATATCTTGTGTTACTGCATAAATTGCATGCCGCATACCAGATATCGGGTTCCCTATTGCATATAATCCGGTCTCTACTTATGAGGCCTTGAAAAGGGCTGAGTTGCTGTTATTTACACGGTAAAACGCGTTCACGACAAATAATTGCCCCGGGTTGAATAGCATCGCAATTTTGCTGTTCCTTTAGTGTTTATTCTATAAAATCATCATTGCGCAATCCATTTTGGCTATTAACGTCATTGACCGGCTAAAGACGTAAATATTACACTCAAATGAAAATATTTACATCATTGCCCAATGTTAACGGGCGTTGACGTCAATGGCCGGTCAATGACGTTAAATGACCAGCGAAAATGAAAATTGACGTCATTGTCCGGCCATTGACGTCAATGCCCAATTTTCGTCGTTGACCGTAACATATATATAATTAATAATTGCTTTATAATTATGAAGTTGGTGCCAAGTAAAACATAATTCGCCAGTAACTATAAGTGCTCGGCCAGACTCAAGAGCGGGCGGGCGACGAGTGAGCGGGCGACGAGTGAGCGGGCGATTATTTTAAACATCCGACTAGGATACAAGTGGCCACACTAAACTTCAGCGGGCAGGCGATTTTCAAGCGTGCAGCGAGCGATTATTAAAAACCAAATCTGTTTGAATTTAGAGCGTGCGATTTTTAATTTTACTGAGTTAAAAATCGAATGTACTTATCAATTCAAAATACCGGTGATGAAATTCTCCAAATATTTGTCTTCTTCGATTGATAGGACATATTTTGGAGATTTTTTCAAAAATAAATTCCATTGCATATAGGAACTACCATTCAACAAAATATTTCTTTTGACTTTGGATAATGACATAATATTATGTATTTGCACTATCGACAGTTACAAGTAAACAAGGGAAACTAAACAATTTCGCGATTTATCGCCTTCGGTATGTCCACAAAATCGCTCGCCCGCTCATCGCTCGCTCGACGTCTGCCCGCTCTTCAATGTGGCCGAGCCCTAAGACAAATCGTCCGTTTGGTAAAAGTCACTAAGTACATAGGATTCCCATCATCTACTTGTTACTGATGCTTTTATCTAGCACCGACTTCATAATTATAAAGCAATTAATAATTATATTATAATAAACAATAATTGCTTAATTACATTAAACGGAACAACAAATAATATTAGTAGAAGAAAAGGTCAAAATTTCGACTACCACTTTCGTTTTCACTTGTTACACAGTTACATGTGTACCTAAATGTTATAAAAATGCAAAATTTTCTTATACAAATTTATTTTGTAAAAATTGTCACTATTCATGATTTTGAAACTGTGGTCTAAATTTCGATTACCGGCTTCAAGATGTCAGGATATTGTCAGGAAAGGAAAAGAAAAAAATAATGCTATTTTACTGTATTATTACATAATAACATAAAAACAGTGTTTTACCATGGGCGTCTATTGGGGGGGGGGAGAGGGCAACTGCCCCCTTCTGGCTCTTGCTTCAAATTTTTTTTAAACATTAAATATTTTGCCGACGCGACGTAAGTTTTTAAAATTTTCTAATTAATTACAAAGTACAAAACCTGAAATGCCATTTTCCTTTTTGTTTATTTTGATTTTGCCCCTCCCTGAAAAAGATCCAATGGTCGCCCATGTGTTTAACAAGGGTTTACTTTCATATTACTTCTATTTTTAACGGAAAAAGTCAAGAATTCATTGCTCATTTACAGTCGAACTTCGGATCATTAGCGGTAATCGGAATTTAGACCATCGCATGTTTAAACTTTAAGGTTATGTACGACCTAAAACGAGAGGCAATCACTTAAGCTAAAATAAAATTTACCTAACATGGTGCTATAACCTCCATACAGCTAATACTAAAACACTACGAGAAAATTAAGCTTTGGTTGGTACACTGTCACGGTTAAACCAGCAAAACTGTGATTTTCACAAAACAACAACAATAAAATAGCGCACTGTTTACTATTTTTCTTGCCTGACTGCAGCACCTCAGAGTACCTGAAACCCTGCTAGTCGGAATTAAGACCCTAGTCGAAATTCGGACCTTCTCCTCTAAGGATTAAATTGTGAATAAAAAATATTTATTTCTTGCTTTAATTTTTTGTTTGAAGGCTGTTCTTTTTCTTATTATTATTATTTTTTTATTTTATAATGGACAATTTGCATAAAATTCAAATTCACGTCAAAAAGGCATTTGTTGATAGTTCAATAATATACCTATAATCAGAATATTTGAGTGATTATTTAAAATTCTATATCGTCAACCCGCAAATAATAATTTATAAAATGTTATAATTTATTTGAAAAATTTGATAAATAACGAAAAGTTGCCTATTTATACTAATATCTTATCTATTAATTAACAAATCTTAACCATATCAATATTTTAGAAAACCCAAAAATGCAGTAAATACTTTTCAGAACAAAAATGTTTTTAAGTTACTTATCACATGTAAAATACACTGTGAGTATATATACTCAAACGTTTTCACCGTACTATGGCATCATCAGGCGATGAATTAGTTTTTGATATAAAGCAAATGAGAGTAAAAAATGCTGAAACGAAACAGGAAATAAGAGAAAACACCAGAAAGATACAGGAACAGATCGAAATGCAAGCAGATGAACTAAGAACCCTGGGAAGAGAGTTGAGGGAAACTAAAGCGGATTGGAAGCATGATAAGAAGTTAAATGAAAGAAAAATAAATGAACTTGTACATAAGCTAGATGCAGTAGAATTTAAATTGGAGGTACAGAAAAGGAAGAAAAGGAAAAATAGACTGGTTGTGACAGGAATGGAAGTTGATAGAAATTATTCGTATTCGTATTAGCTGCACGGGTAGTGGTTCAATGCCCACTGTACTGAAGCTCTTGGCTTATTGTACCCCGTTTTCCATTAAGATGTTAAGGAAAGTTATTAGTATTTCGATCCACAGTTTGATGTTCACCAGAGGGCTGAGCTAAGAAATTCTGCCGAGTCCGGGATTTGAACCCAGAATTTCCGCTCATAACTCAACTAGTGATCACATCAAGCCACCACTGTGGTATTGATAGAAATTAAGAAGCACATCTAAACGATAACATCGGTAAATTTTTACAAGATACCTTGAAATTTGATGTAAAGATAACAGCGGCGTATAGAATGGGAGGGGAGGTGAGAGAAATGTAATTGAGGTGGGAAGTTTTGAAGAAAAAATGGAAGTAATAAGAAACACATTTAAATTAATTAAGTTGGCGGGAAAGAAAATATATATTGATGATGACTTAACATACCTGGACAGAAGAATTTAAGCAGGGATGAGAAAGCAAGCTGAAAAATTCCAGTAGGCTCGAGTAGGCTACCAGAAATTGATGTATGACGACGAGGTATTAAAATGGAGACAAGGAAACGGTGGGCTACGAGAAGAGGAAAAACGTGCACTATCAAAAACTGAAAAGCACAAACTATGAAAAAAAATCAAAGGACGAACAGGCGAGAAAAGGACAATGAAATGAGACGGCATAACACAAGAAATAAAATAAAAAAAAGACTAATTGATGGCTATTTGGGCCACGCATTTTAGGTTAAATTGGCTTAAAATGCGAAAATATTATATTGGTAACAAATAAGACGAATTAAAACAATGTAATTAGTTCAAGCCAGTATGGCGAAATGGGTTATATGCTTGAATCATAATAATATATCACTTGGAAATCGTGAGTTCGATCCTCACGTCGATCAAATTCTTTTAATAGCATTTTATAATACAAATGATTTGTATATGTTGAAGTGACATAACCGACCAGTAATTAAAACCATTAGCAGTCAATTTTACATTACCAGTCGATTTGTTAAGTGACTAGAGAATGCTTCGCTTTCTATAACACCCGAGAGGAGATTCGAAAAACATAGCTTTGTCTATGTTTCCAGATAAAATTAATTATTAGTCTACTTTTTTTAAAATCCTTAATTTTATTTATAATTTTGTTTCTTTTTTAGAATTAAAATTTTATAACTTTTTTCCGTATTAAAGGCCCTAAATAATATCAACAAACTAGTTTTAAATATTGTTCTCAATTTTGTAGTACTGATGTACTACTACAGTACAAAGTAAAATAAACGCTCGAAATGTCGACTGAAAGTCAAAAAGTATCGTTTTTTGAACCAGTAGTCCAAATTCCCGATAGATTTTTATATAAAATAATTTAAAATGAAATAGGCAATTTAATTTTGTACTGAAGTGTATTAATCAAGTAACAATAACTTTATAGAAAAAAATTACCTTGCTAGTTGAGGAACTTTTGGAAATTCTAAAGGAAAACTTTGAGAATCAGTAGCATGCCAATGAAGAATATTTAATTTAGATGCTGCCATTCCATCAATTTGTTTTTCAATTGCGCTAATAGGTAAATAGTTTCTGCTAGTATCTAATAGCAAACCTCGATGTTTATAAAATGGTTTATCACGAATTATAGCTCCTGTAACCATTACAAGGCTTTGTAAAGTATATCTTCCATATTTATCTATTAACGGATATGAAGCTATTAGCTGTGTCAAAGTTTCCAATCCATGTCGCACACCATAAACACTTTCTGCTGATATTCCAACAGTAACCCTATTATCTAAATAATATATAAGAAATTAAGAATTAATTAGTAGATAATAATTATTATAATAATTTATTACAAATAAATAAATTAAAAATGAAGATGTATGTAGTGATACGCAATACAGAATATCAGAATCAAATTTAATATCAGTTGACGTTTTCTGAATTACTGGTAGAAAGCGTGTAGTAATACGAGTTTTATCACCGTGCACGTATAGTTATAAATTCTTAATCGTAATTTACAAAATTTAATGGTACATGAAGTACCATTAGGTATATATTTAATTAAATTAAATTATTATTTAATTATTTAAATAATTATTTAAAGAAAATATAAAAAAATTAGAAATTTTTTTTATTATTTAAGAAATCGTCAATCCTAATTCAGATTTGCCAAGTAATTCAAAAATTAATTAATCGTTATTTACAAATTAATTAATCATTACATGGGTAGTTCTCTCCTGAAATTCCTGTCCTCTCAGTTTTTATAGAAATCTAACCGACATATAACGGTAACTATTTTTTCCTTGGGAAAAACATTACTATGGCTAATAGTGTCGGTTATAATTTCTGAATTATATCTGTCAGTTTAAATAATAAAAAATATATAATGTCCTAACAATCCTTCCCTCACTATGTCCCAAGCTCCAGATTTAAATACTTTCGAATTTTTAAATTAAATCAACAATTTCTCAAATAAATCGATTGAAAATTTGACTAATCAATTAAAAAAACAACAAATTTTCGAAAATCATCTGAATTTGGAATAAAAAGTAAAGAACAAGTTTTCAAATCATTTTGTTACATGTGTCTTTTAAAATAAAATCATTCCCTCTTCCCTCACACCTTTACTGACAGTCGATTTATGAACGCAATTTTAATTATTCATGAACGCTCCCATCGGTTTTTGATAGTTGGTAGTACTGTCAATGTTCCAAAATGGCGAAATTACCTTGTGTGTGTTAGAGTATTTGTAATAAAAAATTCGAATTAAAATTATTTAAAGTTTACATTTTTGGTCGTCATTACCTCACATCCAAGAAAAAGAAGACATAATTATTTAACTAAATATTAATTATACAGAGAAGTGGGTTTTTGGGCGTAGTAAACTTACACAAAAATTCAGATCTAAGGTAAGATTATGTTGTGAGATATTTTTGGATATTTTTAATTTCGTCATTCCCTCACCGTCATTCCCTCATTGAATTTCTAGTGAGGGAATGATGATTTATGAGGGAATTTCTTTTTAACTAGTCCAACTTGGCTTTTTTTTACTTACTTAGGTAAATCTTGAAGTTACCGCTGCCTTCTACTTTTACGGTCGAATAATGACAAGAAAAAAGAAGTTGTCTGATGCAAAAGCTAAATTAAAAAAAAAGAAGTATGATAGGAAGTGTAAGGAAGAAATAAAATCCGATCCTAAAAGTTTCAAAAAACTTTGTGAAAAGAAAGGCTTAAATATCTTTAAAAAAAAGAGAAAGGCCAAGTAAAATCTATATATATTGCGGTGTTTTGTAATACAACTTAAATGCAACTTAACCATCAAATCAGATCAAATGCAGATGTCATTAACTGTCAAGTCAAATAATTATATGTCGTCATTTAAATGTCAAAGAAACTTATGTAATAAATTATGACAACGTCAAATTTGACGATTTGTTTTGAGGTTAAGTAAAACAATTGAAATGTTAGGGTAAGCCATGTGGCTAGTGATGATGTAGTGAGGTACATTTACGATGCGCCATCGTATTCAAACAAGAAAAAAAAGAATCTTAGCAAGAGTAACGTGTCGTAAATAGAAATATATGAATCTGAAATAGTATATTACATGACTAGTGGAGAAACCGAAAGATTCGCTCACGCATTTGCCAGTTTTGCACGCGAGCCGACAGGCGAGTGTGCAGAGGCAAATAAGTGAGCGAAAGGGTTTATCCACGAGTTATGTATAGCGTTTTGTTCAATCCTGCACTTATAAATCTAAAAAATTTATGAAAATACAATTTATTATAATTCGTGTCATCAATAATTAAATTTGAGATTTTGAATTTGCAATAACTCGAAAACGGCGTTAGATATCGAAAAACTGAGCTAAAAATTTACCCCCCTTTGCTCGTACTCAACACCCCGTAGCAATTTGTCGTAGGAAGCTTTATGCAAAATTTTAGATCGATAGCGCGCATTCTGCGCGCAAAATAATTTAAAAAAAAGTTAGCTTTGGTTTTAAAACATTTTAATATTATTATAAAGAACGTAGGCAGGTTAATGAATGACTGCATTTTTCACTCACTAGTGGGTGAAAAGTCTTTCGCCCACTCGTTACCATAGATATAATTTGAGTGAGTAAAACAAACGGTTTCTAGTTGCGTATCCAAGTAAGAAACGACATGTTTCAATAACAGGATTGAACAAAAATATTTGAATTGCCTGGAAACGGCTGAAAAAACAATTTGGAAATATTTAGTTAATCCTTGGACGAGGTCCGAGAAGGTTGATCTCTGGACACGTTCCGAGGTAGTTCAATTTTGGACAAAGGTCCAACATATTGGAACACGGACTTGAGTCCAATCAAGTTGTTAAGTGGTGGATTCCAAGAATCAGGAACCATTCACTAAGCGTTAATAAATTTCATTTCGGCAAATCAAGAATAAATTCAATTTACGAAGCAAAGGTGCTACGAATAATTTTGGGAAAACATTTTGGAAAGTGGCGTAGAAATTCTTGGAGATAATTTGGACGTACCTCCATTTCACGTGGTGGCGAGTCGGAAGATAACCACAAACCATTTCAAGAAGAAACGGAAAGACGAATTGCTGCTGTTTAGGTTTGCATAAACTGATTTTTAAAGTGCTGTTGCGGAATATTGCGGATTTTGCGGAAAGTTTAGATAAGGGACAAGCGCATTGTTAGGCGGAAATTTCAAAACATAATCTTTGTAATTCATTTGTTTATTTAACTGAAAATAAATTTAAAATTCATTTCAAATTTAAGTTTCTTTGAAAATTAGTTTTTAAAAAAAATTGATCATTAATTATTTCGTTCACCACCTAGATGCAGAGGTTCGTTAAGTTGTACATTCATTGCATTATAAAAAAAGTAAGTATGGACTCTTAACAGTCTTCCACTGTTAACAGTGCAATATACATATCATGAGTTCCAGAGAAAGAAAACTAAAAAAAACAATTGGAAAAAAAATAGCAAAACATACAGAGATCAAAAAGCTAAACTACGTAAGAATTTGTTAAGACTATTGGATGACACCACCTGCTAGCCCACAAGATGTAGGTATTATAGAACCCGTTATTCAAAATAATATTGAGCGTCAAGGCATGGTAGCTGCTCATAGTAGGAGGCAACTAAGAAGGCGTATGGCAATATATTGTGCGAAAATGGTCAGGTTAAAGGAAAGATTAAAAGAAGAAATAAGATAAAAAGAGAAATATCGTAGAGATGTCAAAGGCAAACCAAAAACATTCTATCGTCTCCCAAAGTATCAGCTGCACTCTTTAAGAATGTTCAAGTTCCTGAGGTAGTTAATAAAAGCTTCTTTTTTCTGAAACTATTACTGAACAACTAAAAGACAAGTACACTAACTTGAAAAGACATAGCGAGAAAAAGAAATACTTTGAAATTCTAAAACCAGATCTTTTAAAGAAGCGCAGATTGCTTTATTTATCAAAACCGTTTTTCAAACATGAGACGTACAAAAAGAGCGGCTATAGGAAAACAACTCAAAAGCTCAACGGGTAAAAATTAAACAAGAAGTTACAGGTTTTTTGGAGAAAGATGAGAAGTCTAGGATGTGCCTAGGAAAATAGATTTTATCAGATAAAACAAAAACGTTTGTTAAGTGACTATAAAAAATTTACACAAAAATTTTTTAACAACAGTCGACTATAAAGTGAGCTTAGCAACGTTTTGCAGATTCCGACCATTTTGGGTGACTTGGGCAAACGTAAACGATCGAAACACTTGTAAATGTGTGATCCATGCAAATGTTCAACTAATGATTATGAAGTTGCACGAAAATAAAGCATTGCCTAGCTATAACCTAACAAGCTTTTTAGCTATGACAACATATGACGTTCATTCAAACAACTGTTTGTTGAGAGATTGTGAAGGTTGTAAGCATAACATGCAGTTTATCCGGGAGAAATAATTTCAGTTTCTGAAGGAGGCGCTTTGGTAAAGTGTACGAAAGAGGGAACCAAATCCTGGAGATGGACAATAATCAAGGATGAACAGTTGTACCCCTGAAAAGATGTTCTGCAGAAGATCAAGCCCCCAAAATCAAAAAGGGATGCTATTCCTTCAAAGAAATAGATCAGCTCAAGTTATAAAAATTTAAAATAAATTAGACTCGATAGCAAGATTGTAATAAAGACTGATGAATGAAAGACTAATTATTTATTAACTTTGAGATGGCATAGGTTCTTAAAAAGATTTTAAAGAAGTCAAATTTTAAAGAGGTGAAGTATTTTTGTTAATTATTTTATTGTAATTAATTTTAATTAAAGTATAAGTTTCACTATAAGTAATGTCATCTGCAAACTGCAATATTAGTGTTACTTTGTGATTTTCAAAATAATAGTTCGTATTAATGTTACAAAAATCTTTTCATAATAAATAACAAGATTTTCTATAAAAAATAAACAATCATTTATTGAAAAAGTTCATAAATTGCTTATAAGGGTTACTCCCTTACCTCGGTCGTCATTCCCTCACTCTCAGATTTTTAAAATACCCTCATAATTCGTTTAAAACACGTTTCTTCTGGGGACCACTATATCATTAAAATCTAGTAACATAAGTACTACAAAATTCCCTGAAAAAAAATTCAAATTATTATCAATATTTTTTATGAATTTATTTAGATTGAATTTCGGGATTTCATGAGAACTACCCAAATACAAATTCATTCATTATTACATATTACAATTTTATAAGATGATTATTAACTTCAATTAATTCTGTAGAATATAAGTTTACATATTCGCTGTTCTGTAATCGTTTTGCTTTAAAAGTTTAATTGATCTTTTTAAATGTTCCATTTATGTTAAAAAACTTTAGATTGACAAATCTGAATTTCAGTTAACCATTTCCAAATTACTGCTGGAAAAGGTGTAGTCCAGGCTTGAAACTTAATTTAGGAAATTTGACCTCTTAATTTCTAATTGCTACAAAACGGTCTAACTAATAATTCGATTGGTTAATTCTAACAGCACAAATTTTAGGATTTGATCTTTTTTTTATCATTTTCTTGTATATAGTTACTAAAAAGGTTATGTGGAACAAAGAGGTACAAGTTCAACCTACTTGGATGCATTTTTATCATAAGATTGAAAAAAAAAACATAACAAAATTGCTTCTAGGACATTTCGTTACCAAACATTTTGTTGCGAGACAATTCGCTCCCGGATATCTCCCTACCACTTTAAATTTCTTACTAAAAATCTTTAAAAACAATAGCTAACAACAAATAGAAAATGAATTTCAAAATCTAACGTATAATTTTAGTAACAATTTAGAAGTGGTGAAAATGAAATATTCACTAGCAAAATATTAGGTCACCAACAAAATTAATTGAAAGGATTCAAGTTTTTGTTTTATTTAACGATTTTATTTAACCGCCCATAAATAAATTAATATCGGACGAAAGAATCAACCAACTGACGATCAAACTGATGCAGTAACTATTTGCACAGGTGTAATTTGATCAAAATTTAAATGTTAATATTATATTATTTTTTCTAATTGTTGTATTAAAAAGATCGAACAGATTATACTCTAAACTATTATCTTTAACGAATTCAATGATGTAAGCAAAACAAATCAATTCAATAATGTTTATATTAAATTACCTAAAGTATTAGTCCTTGTTCACAATGTGTATGAGATTCTTCTCTTACATTCAATTCAATTCTTACATAAGAATTACAAATACAAATTAGACCTTAATCGAATATTGAAAAATACTGGAGTTATTTTGGTATAAATACTATACCAATTTATAAACATTCTACGTCGTGTACTTTAAGATTTTAATATTATTCGATTCTCCATTAAGGATGTATAGGAGATACAATCGGAGACAAAAGTAGGATTAATTTGAATATCACGAATATTGGTCTTATGTGTGTAGTAAAATACTTTTTAAATATCATAAACGATAAACAAAGTTATAGAAATGCATGAAGAAAGGTTTTTTTCGTTTAAATCGGTTCATTTTCTGAAATTACAAATATTAAATTTGACATAACAAAATTTTTATTAGTGACTATCCCTGCAATCCAACCTACTATCTAAATGAAAAATGTAATAATTTTTATGAGTAAAAATTGATATTTGTTGTTAAAACTAATAAAAACCGAGATATACATAATATTTTTAATACCAAGTTTTAAACATGTTTAGGGATCTTTTAACGTCGAAATCTATTTTATTTTTAGCGAATTGAACGTGACAACTCTATATCGGTTGTTCAATTACTAATTAATTTCTCGAGAACGGGGTAGTAAACCGTGATGAAATTTTGCTAAAACCTTCTTTTATTTACAAGCTACAACTACAGAAAATTTGAAAAAATTCTTATATTTTGATCATATATTTTAAGCTAATATATTATTCAATAAAATGTTTTTCATAAAATGATTTTTACATTATATAATTTTTTTAGGATTTCTTAAAATTTAGCTTTAGATTTTTATTTAGACAAGTATTTTACTGTTTAACACCTTGTGATTTTCCCTAAAAGCAGACTCTTAAGCAAAACCATAGATGTGCATTTCTTGAATTTTAACGAAAAGTCAATATCAAATTGAAACTGCAAGAACTATTGAACGGTGTAGTGAATCGATTTGAAATTTTTTTTATTACATTGTAAAGGCAATGATGACATGTGTACCAATTTTCATCAATATCTTATATTTTTGAGTTTTATTTTTTGTCTCCTATACATCCTTAAGCTTTTACTAGTATTTATATATTTAAGTCTTATGTTCGTCTTACATTTTACATTATATACGTACATTGTGAACAAGCACTTACAATTATTTCAATTTAAGCTATTAGGTACTATATTGTACTTTCTGGAGTAGTCTTTCATTCTTATGCACTTGGAATATTGCATATTATGACAACATCAGCTCTGAATCTAGATTTCTTTTTTTTAAATTTAATTTTATTTATCATTATTTGATAATTATTTTAAACAATAAAACTATAAATAACAAGTTAAATACAATAATATAATCAAATTATATTTTTAAGCTTTCGAAAGCTTAAAAAAAAAAAATAATTTGATTATATTATTGTATTTAACTTGTTATTTATAGTTTTATTGTTTAATTTCTCACAAGTTAAGATTTATATATTTAGATAATTATTTTAGATTGAAAAGCTACGAGTATAGACTATGATAGGAAAACTATAAAAAAACTTATTGGTAAACTCGAATCTTAAACGAAACGAGTTTCAAGGAATAAAACATAAATAATTATTATTACAAAATTTAGAACTTTGAGGATGTGTTCAATTTTAATAAATATCGTGTTAGAAATAGGTAGGTATATATTAATTTTTTGTCTCACTTTACGTCTCAATAAATAGTAGGTATCTTATACCATAGTATAATACTATATATAATAGAATAAGTAGTTTCACTCCCTGTCGGCACGTTTGAAGTTGGTGTCCCAAGTTGGAACTCGCGCAGGCACGTACACGCAGGTCAAGTACCAATAGCAGTCCACGGTTATTCAGTATCCTTGTCAGCTGTTGCTTGTAAAGTTCACTTTAATTTTTTTTTTATATCTAATACTAGTGCGCGTACGGGCCTGCGCGAGTTCCGACTTGAGACAAAAAATCAAGGAAGTGAAACTACTTATTCTATTATATATAATAGTCTTATACTACAGTCTAGGACAAAATCCCGCGGCCATAATCCCGCGGCCACAATCCCGCCGCCAAAATCCCGCAGTACCATAATCCCGCCGGACCAAAATCCCGCCAGACCAAAATCCCTCCGAAGCAAAATCCCGCCAAACCATAATCCCGCCAGACCAAAATCCCGCCAAACCAAAATCCCGCCAGACCCTAATCCCGCCAGACCATAATCCCGCCGAACCAAAATCCCGCCGAACCGATATCCCGCCGAACGATAATCCAGCCGGGCCATTTTTGTTGTGTGATAGATTTCTTGTGCGAATAACATTCGGTTAGTTTTAAAACTTGAAACTTTTCAGCTCGCTGGTTAATTTTTTTAACAAATCTTACTTTCCCCTCCCAAATGAAGACCAAGCTACTGGTGATAGCTCCAAATGGACGGCAAACTTTTCCACCGATTTGGTTCAGGGTAGATTATGAAGTATTAGTAGAAGTACAATTCGTGCGGATAACTTATTGTTACGGATAATTTTTGCTAAAGAAAAATCATAAACTAACACTAACCTACATAACCGATCAATATTCACGCACAAATATCTCTTTTCATGGACAATTTCGCTAAAGAAAATCATAAACTAACACTAACCTACTAACTTAAACATAATAAATTTTAAGTTTGTACGTATGGTCCGGCAGGATTTCGGTCCGGCGGGATTTTGGTCCGGCTGGATTATGGTCTGGCGGGATTTCGGTTCGGCGGGATTTTGCTCCAGAGAGATTTTGGTCCGGCGGGATTATGGTACGGCGGGATTTTGGCGGCGGGATTGTGGCCGCGGCATTATGGCCGCGGGATTTTGTGCGATCCCGCTTATACTATGCTTATACTATTGGCAGGGTACGAAGTGCATAGTGGGGGTATTAAAACCAACGCCAGCGAACGCTGTGGACAAATTGTGCAAAAAAAGTAGCAACTTTTTAAGCTGTCCTATGTTACCAGTGTAAATTGAACATTTTAAAGCCGCATTTTTTCATATAAAAATCCATTTTACAGCAAAACTTTTTAGAGAATTTTTGTTGCAAATTTCATGGTTTTTAATTTTGTTTATTTACGTTTTTTAATAAAAAAAAAATTTTTTTTAATAATTATTTTACTGCATTACTAAACAGAAAATTTAGAACTAACGATGGCGTTATGTGTTTGCACCCTGCCGATAGGAAGACACGTAGCCGATAATTTGATCTCCGGTAATTTGATCCCGGTAATTTGATTCCCTGGTAATTTCGTCCCAGGTGATTTTACCCCCAGGTATTTTGATCCCCGGAAATTTTATCCCAGGTGATTTTATCCTCAGGTAATTTGATCCCCGGTAATTTTATCCCCTGGTAATTTTGACACCGGTAATTTCGTCCCCAATTGCGATTTATATTATTCTACTACATTTTTGTAATGAATTCCTTAAAATAATTTATTTAGCTTAGAAATTTAAGGGAAGCTTAACGTTTGAGGATAGTTGGTGCAATCAGGCATAAAATACATTATTTTGTAAAATTGTTCCTCTTCAAGTTTATAATTTAGTCTTAGTATTGTCACAAGTGGAAATATATAAACTATAAATAAAAGTATAATTAATGTAATGAAATAGATTTCCACTTGAAGCTCCCTCGTATGTAAAGTTGACAATGTTTTATGGAAGTAATAATTAATAAGGGGAAGGGGAAGCATCAAGCGGTGCAGCATAATTAATTAATTAAAAGTAAGTAATAAGTCGTCAAGAAGGGATCAAGTGAGTTCGAAGAGACAAATATGTGACCGCTTGATGGTTCACCCTCAAAGGGTGTAGAGTAAGTTATAGATTTAAGCATGTAAATAGTTATTAGTATTAATTCATATTTTTATTTAATAAATAGTTTATTTTGAAACACCTGTGCTTCACAATTAATTCAATACCAATGATGTTGGTAAAGTCAATTTAGCTCTCTGACCATCTGACTACACCGCCCCAAATTAAAAACCCAAAATATTGGTGACAGTAGTTAGTCTTTAGTCTTTAGACTATTTTTAGTATTTAGTCTTAATATTATCCGTAAAAATTAGATATCTGCGCGAAGATATGCATCGGTTATGTAGGTTAAAGTAGAAATAGCCAAGTAGAAATAGAACCGACAATCATCGTTTCTGCTATAAGGCTATAACTTTCTTGATTTTTGAAATACAGCAAAATTTGTAATAGAATTTTATTAGTTTTTTAAATTTGTATATTACAATTTTTGCTGTATCTCGAAAATTAAGAAAGTTATTACTGAAAAACGATGATTTTTGATTCTATTATTTCTACTTGGCACGAGCTATAGTGTTAGCTGTTGATTTTTTTTAGCAAAATCACCCTTGAAAAAGAGATATCCACGCAAAGATATACAACGGTTATGTAGGTTAGTGATAGTTTACGATTTTTTTATAGCAAAAACACCCGTAAAAGATATAATTGTATGCATCAGTTATGTACTAGTGTTAGTGTTAGTTTATGATATTTCTTAGCAAAATCACCCGTAAAAAGGAGATATCCGCGCAAAGATATGCAACGATTATATAGGTTAGTGATAGTTTATGTTTTTACTGAAAGAGATATTTGCGCAAAGATATGCGTCGATCATGTAGGTTAGTGTTAGCTTGTAATGTTATAAACGTAGTTTATGTTTGGCGCTTAATGAACGATTTTAAATTATTTGAAATTACCACCAAATGCATGCTTGTTACTTTGGAAATAATGCACGAGATGGCAACCTATGGCTTTACAGCGCTCGACATAACCGAGGGAAGAACGATGACGACGAAGAATGATGGTGGGGATGAAAGGGTAGTCAACGGCAGGGTGAACGGTAGAAGGAAGACATCTTGATGAAGCTGTGCTGAACACATGCTTTTAAAATTGAATTGTATATAACAGTTTGTAATTGTGATTCAACTTTGTGGGTTTAACCAGTTTAACCAATCTATAGGTAATAATGTTTATATTTGATATATTCCAAAGATACGAGTTTCGTGTAATCGAATTCAATGAACATATTTGTTGTATAATAGATTCTAATCTTTATGAGAACATTTGTTAGAGACGAGCTTGCTGACCCCAGTAGTAAAAACTCACAGAAGACCAAATCTCACCAAAAGGGGAGGAGGGGGTCTAAATTTTAAGAAAAACATCCCACGTAATTAATGAACTCCCCTAAGGCGACTGAAACAATCGTAGGTACTCGGACACTTTTTAAAGTAGGTAGGTATAGAAGAATATGAAACAAGATAATAAAATTACATTAATATTTTTATATTGGAAAATTATGTATTGTGACGAAAATTTTATGTCACATCTAGGTAGGTAGGTACATATAAAAATTATATATGTACTACATTATAATTTTCTCAAAGAAAAACAAAATTATCTCTTGTATTTATGACCAAATAAGCACCGATTTTGATATGAAAACGCTACTCGCCAAAAAAAATAATATTTATTCTTTTCGCCCGATTAAATGGTTTTACTTATGTAGTTTACTAATTATTAAGTGCAGTTTACGTTATGCGATTTTGCTTACGATTTTGCTTCCAAGTTGCCGTAAGCAAATTTTTCGAAGTTCACTTTATACAGTTCAACCTGAAGATGAACTCGCAAACGAAATCGTAAATAGAAAACCACCAAAACCAGTCACACAAGAGAAATCGTATGTAAAATCGTAAGCAAAATCGCATAACGTAAACTGCACTTTAGACTACTCGCCTAAATTTTATTGTTCACACACCGGTAAGTTTAATAACTTACTGCAATCACTCGTCGTGTCTTCTATAGTCTATACCTTGTCTATACATACTAATTTATTTTACTAAACTACTATAATACCTACTCACTCACCTACTCGACTAATATTTTACTGTTCACATATTATATTACGATTATAATAGGAGTTAGTAATAATAAATTATTATAAATATAATATGTATAGATATTCCAAATTTGTTTATTTTGACTTGGGTTCTGACCATGATTTGAATACTAGGTAGTACTTCTATGCATAATAGTATGTTTTCATACAATACCTGTTGTCGTAATATCTAAATTATATGCTTCATTTGTTTCCCAATTTAAAGTTAAATCTGATCTACTAATTGAAAGTATCACGAGAATATCTGCTTCAGATGAGTAGGAACAATTTCCTTTACAAAGAGATAGGATGTTGTTGCGAAAAATTTTTGTATTTTCAATTAGATAATCTTCTGCTTCATTACCGGCATTTAATATTTGGAAATAAATCCAGCTAAAAATTTAAATTTTATACTTAAGCGCTAGTACATATTATACTTTTACTTGCATAAAATTATTTTTCTTTTTAAATCAAGATTTTTTTATTGTCCTTGATAGTTCTTTATTTGTTCTCAATTAGTCAGAATTTTTTTTTTCATATTCTTCATATAAAATTATTTTTAATGATTATTATTATTAATACATAATATAAAGAGCAGAGGTACAAAAGTACCTATATAGCTCAAAAAGCACTACAATAAAAAAAACAAAGACCAGTCCAATCGATTTACAACAGTTAAAGACTGTACAATTCAAAATCAATAGTGTTAAATCAATCCAAATATTACATAATAATACATAGCATTTTATAACTAAGGTGTGAGAATTGTTTTTACCGATACGCAACACTGCATTCTTATTAACCTTGAGAGAAATCAGCCAATCATGGCACCAACAAACCACAGTGTTTAGGTCATCTTGAAGGAGTGGATTCCCGTATATTTTGGTGTTATCAACATACTGCGAAAAACAGCTCAGCAGGGAACACCCCAGGTCACACTGTAAATCAAAAACACCAATGGGCCGATCACGGAACCCTGGGGAACCCTACTCAACCCATTTAAACTCCGAAAAATATAGATATCTACTCTTACTCCTAAACTTTCTGCCAGATAGATAATTCATTAACCATCGCAGCAAACGGACACGAATGCACGCACACTCAAGCTTACCGTTCAGACGCCTAGCCGGGACCCGATCAAATGCTTTAGAAAAATCAAGGTAAACACCAGTCGGCAGTTTCTCAATCAAGGACCAAGTCCAACTATTCAGACACATCAGCAGATTAGTGGTAGTAGACCGACCGGGAAGAAATCTATACTGCTGATCGGGTATGATTTTATGCTGAAGCAAGAATGGCACCATAAAGTCAATAATAATTCTTTCTATACGACTAATACACAATACGAACATTCTGGATCAATTTTCAGTTCAGAAAATACACATTCTTCGCACCTGTTACAGAATATTTCATTCTGTAACACTCGTTACAGAATGACTATATTCACACATGTAAGAAATATTATAACCTGTTAGTGACATCTAATAACAAGTTGTTTATTTACCGGTTTTATAACGCCAACTGTCAAATTGGAGTTCGCATATTACAAGAATTAGCACTGTTACAAGTATTAGCACTGTGCATCAGTCGTATAGAAAGCATAGTCTGGAACTCGTTTGGAATGGCTACTCTGCACTCGTGGACAGTCACCTTCGCCTAACGGCTCGGGTGACAAATTTCCCCTCGTGCAGAATATGCAAATTCCTAACTCGTTACAGAATATACTATTCCATTACTATAATCTAAATCTATATTATAGATTTCTGCATAATCAGCTATAAAGGAACACTCAAGATAAAAGCACATTGTCTCAAAACCACCGAAGGTAGATCACAAGGTGCAGCGGAAGCAGATTTCGTCAATATTGAAAGTTTTTCAAAATCGGTCTCTCGCGAGATCACAATGTTATTAAAAGAATAAGCGCCATCGGGTTTAACCACGTAATTATAGGTTCAAAAAATTGTGATAAGTTGGAGTTAGAGTCACTCTCAGAAAGCAATCCATCAAGATCTTTAATCCGGGGGGTATGAAAGTTGAAAGTCATTGCAATTCTAGTTACCCTCTGTAATTATTAGCCCATTTTCAAAATTAGATTTGGTTTACATAATTACCTTAGCCACATGATTTGTATTTATGGTTGTGCTGCATATTCCCGTTCACTTCTCGTACACTTGAATCTTCTCAATAGTGTCTTTTTATGTTTTAAGAGGCTTAACACGTGTACATTTCTCCAAGACGTTAGTGGATCATATGTAACAGAAACCATTTTCATTAATATTAGTCTTCTCAAAGGTGCTAACAAAAAAAGCAACTGATAGTTAGGCCCCAAAATCTTGAAAAAGCAGCTCCCAATCCAGCATTTGAACATTAAAGTCTAGTTCAAAGTTTATTCTACAAAACTGATCCTCTCCCAATCCACTGCGCGACCGTACGACCTGCAGGCAACATAGTAAAACCTCATAATCCGATTTACCAACAGGAGGAACTGCTCGGGGACGGTTAGTAGGCGTTGATCAGTAACAAATATGAGATCTAATAAAGATGGGTTTGCGCCGCGGCGCGGCAGTTCTAAATCTAGTAAAATCATGCAAAATCTGTCTCAGCCCACTACAAAAAAACAAAGTTTAAAAATATCGTAACTGAATCAAAATTACCCGGGTGAACATTAGGATCGAGATTAGGATAGACCGGGTCGAGATTAGGATAGACCGTGTCGAACCAGCAGAGACCAGGAAAATTAAAATCGCCGATAATAATTATAACGTGTATGAACGTAATGTTCACAAGTACATAAGTCCAGCGTCCCGGAAAGCCAGGTCTCCCATAAAACACCAGAGCCGGATGAACATTTTGTATCATGGGCACAAACTCAGAAAATTTGGAGGACAAAGAAGCATATATTTGTACAAAGAATGGGCCAGTTCATGCCACGGAAAAAATTAACAATTATATAAAAATCAAGGAAGTAAAAACTAAAAAGGATAAGGCATTGAATTTTTGAAGCAGGAGAGATAAGGAATTCATTAATTTAATTTGAATTGGGTTTGGTTATTTTGAATAATTAATTTGCCAAACATTGGAATTAAAGAATTATTTAATATAATAAGCTGTTACATTTAATTGAGAAAAATTGAGAAAATCAAAAAAGTCAATAGGAGAGTAGCTGATGAGGAGAGATCCGAGATTGATAAACGTGTACGGACGAGAAGAATGAGAAACACAAGACTAGACATGAAGATATTAAACCAAGTTGAGACCAGGTTAAAGAAAACCACATACAAAACAATTATTAAGGATGATGGGATGTTTTAAACCGGGCAGATAGTATTATTGATTGAATTGAGTTTTGCTTTTTTTAATACCGTTAAACGGGGCGAAAGGGTACAGGTGAGGTGAATGGGGACAGTTCACGATTTTGTTCGGTTTTTCGGTAACAACTCGGTGAGTTTGGCACCTATAAATGCTTTCTTTTATAAAATGCACGATTTGTCTACCTCTATAAGATATCGGTACCCACTCAACACTCAATATCTACTGGATATCCAGTACCAGTCCAAAGAATGTATGTATATCCAGGACTTTATCTGGATATCTATTAGATATACATTGCACAACATCTAGTGAATATATATGGCCGACATTTAGTAGATATCTATTTTATGAATGTAACTATCCATTGGATATCCACTGGATATCGACACAATACATCCACTGGATAATCAAGTTTGTGACACCAAGATATCCACTAGATATCCATTGTATTTAGCTATTTATTACATAGATATCCTCTGGATATCAAATGATCTATCAGGACATCTAGTGGATATCCAGAAGATAGGTTTGTTTTGTCTGGGTATGATCGGTGTCTTTGGTGTAAACTATGGAGATCAATATAATCACAAAACCTGTAGGTATTCATTATAAGCGTCAAAGCAGGTGCCGATAACGATGTACAAAAGTGGCTTTCATACTTAAGATAGATTAATTTTGAATTTACCATCGTTCTTTAAACGATGTAAAGTTGTTCTTTACCAGCTGATTGCATGGGACACTGCCGGTAAAAGCATTAAAAACCGCTTAATTTTAAGCAGTGTCCCTATTCACCTCACTGGAGAGCAACATTTTTTTTTATATTTAAAAGTTTTAGATCATCAAAATTTTTGGGGAAAGTATAGGTCTCATAGGACGACAACTTATTTAATAAAGTAACAATTTTTGACTAAATCTGTGAGCCCCAGATACGCATTTACACTATTAAGTATCCCTATTCACCCCGTTTGACTGGTAATCAATTTGTATTAAAATTAGAATTAAAGAATTGTTAATTGTTAATTATTGAATTGTAAAGCTGAAGGAAAATATATGACACGAAATATACTCTTTAAATATATTCTATTTTTACGGATGATATGTTTGGCTCAAATACACGTTAAAAATTTAACGTCTACAAATAAGTTTACCACTACCACATTAGCACGTTTTTACTTCACGCTTTATTTACGTACTACTTTTACGGATAAAATACGTGTGACAAATACATATATTATACGTAAAGGAATATTATGTCTAGAGAAAATGAATCCAAAATAAAAAGTTTCAAGTAGATTTGTGCTATGTAGTATTTGTAAAATGTAACAGTTAACAAAACAAAACGTTAAAAACAAAAAGATTTTAACAAGTCAAGTATAGGGCCTTATATCGCATTACGAATTTTTAATTTTTTCATAAATATATTTTTATAACTGACCAGTTAAGTGATAATTATGTCTTTTTGATTGCTTGAATAATTGATTTTGCTCAGAATTTTACGAGTTATAACCCGAGAGGAACTTGGTCATGAAAATCTGTTCTTAGCTTGCGGACTATTAAGGGAGGATGAGTGTTTTTGCGCATCAATATCCTGATGTTGGCTCGCGGGTCCTAACTATCGGTTCAAGTGCCACAGAATATTTTTTGAGCAATTGGGTTTTCAATGCATGGAACTCACTACCTCGCGATTCATCACTGAATTCTTTTAAGGCTAGACTAGATGATTTATCGTTGGCTTACGTTAGTTGTGTCGGTGAGTTGGTTTGTTCTTTATTTATCTGATGTATTTGTATTTTTTATTGTACTTTTTTTTGAGCTATATAATTAGGTACTTTTGTACCTCTGCTGTATAATATGTTTGTATGTATGTAGTAATATTAATAATAATAATAATAATAATTAATTTCTTACTATTTGCATAAAAAAATTTTGAAGATAATAATATAATTTTATTGATTTTGGATTACTTGTATTCAAATATTTGTATTTATATTTCTCGTGTCCACAAAATTTATTTATAAAAAACAATATTAAATATAATAATATTATAAGATTTCAATCTTTTATATTAAAATTAAAAATTAAAAAATATATACAAAAATCTTACCTCGGATGAAATTGTATAAGCTGTTGAGTAATAATAGTTGAGACCGTTGGTTTGGGCCACAAGCCACCATATTTTCCACATATTAGTCTACACTTTGCAAGAGAACTGTGACGAAGTACTTGAGAATTTTGTATAATCTGATTGGACATTTCTCTTTGACATAATTCTGTTTTTGTGTCGCATCTCCATATCCATTGCAATCTAGTTAAGAATTATTATGTAGATTACTAACTTATTAGGACAGAGTTGTCATTTCGACGCGAACGTATCGACGCGACGTCGCCCTTTAGATATGGAAAATATGTAGTATATTTCTACAAAATCGTCGCCAAAAAAAAGACATAGGTCTGCTCTGTAGGTTTAAGTTATTTTTTTTAGCAAAACCGTCGTTGAAAGAGAAGTATCTAAGGAGACGCAGGTTTCTTTAATCGTGCTGCGTCGAAACGTGCCGCGTCGAAACGTGTTGTGTCGTTACTATAGCATAAACATAGCATATATTTTAATAAAAGCGATGATGGAAAGCTTACAAATATTAATGAAATTTTAAAAACTTTGAATTTTGTTACTTGCACAATATAAGAAAATAGTAGTTTATGTGCGCAGAATGGAATTCTTTAAAACTTAAAATTATATTTATTTTTATTTTTAATTATTTAAATTTCAAAAATAAGTTAAAAATTTATATTTAGTATAGAAATAGATATCAAGATTTATATCCTATATAAGTGTGTTTTATTCCTGTGCAATTAGTGAATTTTGCTAAAATTCTAAAATGCTAAAATAAAATTGCTAAACAAATTAAATGTGATATTAAGAATTTTCTATTGACAAAAATAAACTTTTTTTTACAATGCAGTATAGAACTACGATACATAATGAAAAATTTGTCGGCATCATTATCAAAATGAAATTGTTTAGGAATTGTCAGTGCCGGATTTAGCTAGTCTAGCGCCCCAGGCTAATAACTTTAGGCGCCTATCATATTTACTCAGATTAAACTACAATAAATTATATCACTCACGGTCGTATTCGTATACTCCTATGTTAACAATGTAAATTCAAGCTTTTGAAGACCTTTTTTGATACACAAAAATTACTTTTACAGCAAAACTTATTAGACACTTTTTGTCGCCAATTTCATCCTCTTAATTTTTGTTTATATCCATTTTTTCGATTTGTCGCACCGTTTCTGTTTTGCAGTGACTTAAAAAAGACTCGGTAAAATTCAAAAAATATTTTTTGAATATCTGTACTCAGAGGCGGAACTACCAGGGTGCGGTGGGTACGATACACGCGGGTCCCTTGCTAAAAGGGCCCCAGTTTCAATCTTAAAAAAATTCTCAAAAGTAGGAGGTGCACAACTAGATGCTATTTGAAGTCTGGGGGGAGGTATAGAATAGCCCCAGGTCACCGTGATTGCCATGCTATTAAACTTGTGACTTCCATACCAGGAATTTTACTATAATATTCTGTGGGGTGTTCCAGACCCCCCGGTGAGAGATATAAAATGCTGTATAAATATACACTAAAACATTTTGTTTGTATACAAATGATATGTAGATGTATTTGTTCTAAGACAATATAAAGTTTTCATAGGAAGGTAAATCACACAACGTATATACACACACACCTTTGGGTTTTCAAACCCCGCAGTGCACCAGCAATTATAGTTAAAAGATTTTCCGTTCCAAGAATTTAACTTTCTAAAAGGTCTTACAATTACAATGTTCTGAGGGGTGTTCCACACCCCCAGACCGCCGGTGCGAATTTTTACGGTACATGATGTGTGAATTTGATGTATGAATTGTATACAAATGACGTATAAATATATTTCTTCTGACAGAGTGAAAAATTTTTATGACAAAAATAAATCACAAAACGTATACACACACTTTTGCGCTTTCTGTGCTGGTGCACTGAAGAGTATTCCATACCCCCCATTTATATTTGTTGAAAAAAAAAATTAAAGTTAAAACCCTCCCACGTTTTTATTCTGTTTTATTTATTTATTTTGTTTGTTATGTTACTTTTCTCCCCCAAAATTCTTTGGAATGATAATCTCGTTAATCTCTTTATGCGCACCAGGGATAGACTATTAAAATTATGAAGTTATTGCAATCTAATACAGCCTTGAAATCTAAAATCAAGGGCGGATCTAGGATGGGGGAATAAATATATTATGTATTTTAATAAGAATATTTTGTTTTAATATTTTTAAAATTTCAACAAAACAAGACGTAGTCAATTTCGTTGCTTTTTTAAAGCTCGTGAGTGGGGGTTGATTTCCTGTTATATCTGCCTTTGCCAGGCAGTCTTAGAAAATTAAAAAAAGAAATAAAAAAATTAATCTATGGTATTCTACAAATTTCCTAAATTTCCCAAGATTTCCTTGGGAAGAAAATAGCATTTTTAAGTTTTACTAAGATTTCTTAGAATTTCCCTGAAATTTGCTTGGATTTCTTTTCACTTTTGTATATCACGATTTTATTTCCTTCGGTTTTCCAATTACTACAAACTAAGGGGAAATCGACGGAAAAATTGTGTGTACTAGTGAATGGAAATCTGTAAAAATTCTGAAAAATTCCAAGACATCTCAAGAAACAGATTCTTAGAAAATTTGTAGAAATATAGAAAATCTCAAGAAATCCATAGAAATTTCAAGAAAATCTTAGGAAACTCGAGAAAATTTTAAAGCCAATGAAATCTCAGAAAATGGAAAAAGCAAAAAAAGGTAGTCTATAATATTTTAGATTTCCTCAAATTTCCCTATACTTTTGCATATGACAATTATTTTCTCTATCATTTTTTCACTTATTAGGGGTTGTTCTTTAATCACGTGAGGTTCTAACAGGGGGAGGGGGTTAGAATAACATCATGATTGATCACGATGGGGGGGAGGGATGCTGTGAAAATCACGTGTATATTTTCTTGTTACCCCGTGAAATCCCGAGCGAGCAAATTTATGCCTAAAAAGCAACATAACAACAATATTTAGCTCTCAACTGGCTTCCGGCACTCGACCTTGTGATGCCACTTGTCGTCAAAAAAAAATACACGTGACGTTGGGTAGGGGGGGTAGGGGTAGCTTAAAACCTCACGACGTATCACCAAAGGGGGAGGGGTAAAAAAATGGCATAAAAAACCTCACGTGATTAAAGGACGGCCCCTTAGTAATAAACGAGCGTGAAAATTTAAGAAATCCCAGAAAATTTTAGAAAATCTTAGCAAAAATATCCAAAACATCTTGTGAAGCGGGAGAATCACAGAAAATTCTAGAATATTTTAGGAATTTTAGACATTCTGAGAAAATTGAAAAATAAAAAACTCATCTATATATATTTTTTTATATTTAATAAAATTAAATAGGGGGGTTGGGTAGTTACTCGTCTCTATATCCGCTCTTGTTTAGAAGGAATTCTTTGGAAATCACTGGAATTGCATGGAAATCGTCATGTATACAATTTTTTTTGTCTTTTATAAAAGCAGGGCCCCCGTTAACAACTTCGCACACGGGTCCCTCACCTGCTTGTTACGCCACTGTCTGTACTTCAACATTGGTACACCGAAACAAAAATATGAATAAACATTTATTATTGTATATTTCATTTCCTATAAGTTTGTTCATATATATTTTCCCATTTTGTAGCACCGTTTCTAAGATACAGATGAAAATATTTTTTGTATTTAACAGAGCCTTTTTTAAGTTCCTATAAAACGGAAACGGTTCGACGAAACGGAAAAATGCATATAAACAAAAATTAAAGGGATTTCATTTCCAACAAAATGTGTCTAATAAGTTTTGCTGTAAAAGTAATTTTTATGTGTCAAAAAAGATCTTCAAAAGGTAGAATTTGCTTTGCTTAAAAAATATGCTTATCACATATAATTAAAATTATATGTAAAAAATGTACTTATTTAGAAATTTTTAGAAAATTTAGAAATTTTATAAAAAAAAATGTTTTAATTTTTAATTTTTAAAATTTTTAATATTTTTTTATTTAAAATAAAATTTTAATGAACAAAAGTTGTAAGTAATTTTATACGGATAATTTTTGTCATAATAAACTTTTACCTATTTCATTGCGTTTCGGAGTTATGATGGATTATGTTTTATCGCTTCAAGTAAACCCCCCGTTCCCCCCTTACGATTTCATCCATTTTCAATAGGCTTCGTGCCACAACAAATAAACACTTAAATTTAAAATTTGGAGTGATTTCGTTACTTCGTTTGGTTGCTATCGTGTTCACAGGCATGCATACGCACACACATACACATACAGAAATTTTTCAAAAATAATAGAAATGGTTTAAGGGAATCTCAAAACATAAAAATTTGATAAAAAAATGGGGGGTTAATTTTTTTTAAATTTCAGATTACAATACTTTCCTTATTAAGGAGTTCGGAAAGTAAAAATCGGATGTGGCCATGCCCATAACTCTATCATCTTTTTAAATAACAAAAATATAAAGAAACATGATATTTACACGATTATTGATTAATACTTTTCAAGAATTTAATATAAAAATAAAATTTGAAAAATAGGAAAAAAATTATTTTTTTAATTTACAAAATATTGTTTTTTTCGTGTTTCCGTGTACCGATTTTAACCAAAATCTAATCAGTTCTAAGTCTCAATATATATGTACTAAATACGAAATTTTGTTAAAAAGTTCCTCTTACTTTTTGAGGTAGAGCGCACACAAAATTTGATCACACACACACACACACCCTCACCCTTACCGACATTTTTGGAAATGATGATTTTCCGCTTCTGGGACTCCAATATGCCTAAATTCATCAAAATCTCAATTTTTTTTCTGCACGATAACAATACTTTTTCATACTTGTATGATAAAATTTAGTTAAAATTAAGTTGTCGATTAACTTAAACTTAACTAATTCACTTATCAACTTGAACCGTGTAAACCCGCCTTTAGAGTAACTTTAGTTGTAAGTCGAAATTTTCACTATATTCGATGCGTCGTCTTCTCTTTTGCATTAATAAAAAATAATGTTAAATTCGAATAATATCATACTTGATTATAAATCTCTGTGCGATTCATATTCTAACCACGATAATAACAATATATTAATGGAAACAATTTATTTTTTTTAGAAATATAATAATTTTTTATATGAAAGTAGTAAAAAAATATAATTCTTACCCAAGATCACCACTAACAAATCCAAGTGTTGATATTACAGTTAACATGAAGCAAGTTATTGAATCAATCGATTGAATCTTCATGTTGTAAAAATTTGATTAACTGTAAACAATAATAATATTTACTAAAACCTGTAGGTACTACATCCATACATATTAATCCTTATCGTTTAAACTATTATTCAAAAGCTTAATTGTGTAACTTTTAATAAGCGATTAAAAACTATTATTAAATTACATCTACTCATTTTCTATATACACATTAATAAAATTTGTCGATTATTATTATTTGATATTTGAAATGCGCAGAAAGGGAAATGAAACACAAGATATGAAACAATATGCAATCATAAGAACCTCCTGCTCTTTCAACGGATCTGTTCATTGCGCAGCCATCGCTTAACTACCACGAGTTATCACAAGCACCGTATGTATAGTCGACATCAATTTTAAAATTATTAACATTTTGTAGATAATTCTGTAAAAACATATCCGTGGTGTTTGGGAGAAACATGATAAGTGCATAAGTAACTTTTATTTATTTAATCAGGTTTTTCTCAAATAAAAACAACAGGAATGCGGCTTATTATTGTTCTACCAAATTATTACAGTGGCCGTAAAAAGTATTCGTACACCCCTATCTTAACCATGTAAATTGTACATTTTAAAGCCATTCCTTGACACATAAAAGTCGCTTTTATAACAAAACTTTTTAGACATTTTTTGTTAAAAATTTCGTTGTTTTAAATTTTGTATCTATACATTTTTCTATTTTGTCCTCCCGTTTCCGACTGACAACAGCTTAAACAAAACTCCGTAAAATACAAAAAATATTATCATCTGTATCTCGGAAACGGTGTGACAAAATAGAAAATCTATCGGACGCGTTCTTACAAGTCGAAGTAGATGAAGAATCAAGGAATCTCCTTACGATCAATACACGGAGAGAAAAATATAGTAGCTTTTATTAAAAAATACTAGTGAAAATTACTAAATTTAGATTGTAATCTTGAAACGCCTAAGAAATAATTCAACTTTTCATATGGAAGTAATTATATTTTGCAATGCGTTTAGTAATTTTTGCTAACTCGAATTATGGAGTTCTACTATACTGTAATGGAAAATTGTATTATATCAAATTTCAAATATTAAAAGGTAGGTTAATAGTAACTGCAAATCATAAAATAAAATTTCATATTCCGTTTAGTAAAAATTAAAACTGAAGAATTGAATATATATAAATGAATATATTAATATTTTTAAACTAATTTAATAAATATATTATAAATGAGTATATGAATTTTTTTTATACGAATACTTAGTAATAATTGAACACTGAAATGTGAAAATTTATATTATAGTTTATTTTAATTATACACAGTAAAAAGAGAATTGTGATGTACACTTTATATTCCGTGCTTGTTGTGGTCCAGTTTGACTTAAGTTAAATTATCAACAATTTTAGTTTTCTCAACAATTTAGTTGTAGAAAGCTAATTATATTGATAATTTAACTAAAATAATGTATATTTCCACGACAACCCTGGAAAATAGAGTCTACATCACAATTATTTTTAGTGTGTATAATAAATTAAAATAAACTTATAGTAAAAATTTTCACATTTTGTTCAATTATTACTAAGGGCGTATACAAAATTTTTTTGAAATCTAAAAAATGCTTAAATTTTAATAAAATTAATACCCACCTAAAGTAATAATATTGTAGTATTATTTAATTTACATAATAATTATTATAGTAAATTACATAAATCTATTAAGGGTAAATAAATTAGTCATTTTATTATTATTGCTATTATTGTTCAACTTTTTATTATGTATTGAAATAATTTATTATTACATGAATATTATTGAACAATAATTTATTTGATATTTTAAATAGGAGATCAATTTTTATAAAGTATTTTAACAGATGCACGCATAGTAAATATATAATAATAAATAATATTAAAAAAAAGAAAACAATAAAAAAAACTCTAAGACCATCTTTTAACAATATACAATTTCCATTTCCTAGACGTATTTGGAACTCTACACTTACAAAAATTCTTACATTAGCAAGGGCTTCTTTTAATTCTCTTCTAATTATTAATCAAGATAGACGAGACCACGAACTATAAGTCAACTGTTCGTTTTTATTCTTAATTGCAAGTAAAGCACAACCTCCAGTATTTAGTCTTGAAAAACCATATAAGTCCTACAAATAAAATAAAAATTATAATAACGTGGTCAATTTTTTTTATACGATAAAACAAAATACTGTCGTTTTGTATACATTGTATTATTAATATCAATTTTTATTGATCATATAGGTAATATTTAATTCCTGACCAGTTGCAAAATATCTTGGTCAGTTATTATTTCTCCTTCATCTTCTTTATCTATTTGATATTTTCTGGTACTTGGACAACTTCTCGTTTTATCAACAGATTCTTGAACCACTTTTCCTTATCATTCTTTTATTAGAAACTTCGTTAATTTTGTACTATTGGTTTTCCTTGTTTGCGATAGAATCAGGCTCAGTAAAAGTTAAAAAATTGCTACCAATGTCGTCTAAAATAAATAAAAATGAATAATTAATGGTTTGGTTCAAAGATATTTGAAATAATTAAACATACTATTTTCAATATCAATGTACTTGGTGGATAGTGAAGTACTGTCAACAGTACTTGAGATTGATGGGCAATTAATCTGTAAAATTAATAAGGCACTGATAAATAAATAATTTAATTTTTAGCAAAATTTCTATTCAACAAGAAAGATTGACATGATGAAAAAAAAAATAAATTAGGATAAGCAGATAGCAAGCAAAAGATAAAACCACACGAGGATTTAAATACAAATCTAACAAAAGGAGGAAAAAGATATCAAGATAGTTATTTAATGACAATTAAATACAATACATATGTAGGTACTTACATTTAAAAATTTCAACTAAGTTTAGAAAATTCCATTTTTTAAATAATGAACAGGTACTTTTTTCATCTTGAACACTTATATTATATAATATGTACTACATCATACAGTCTTATATTTAGTAATATAAATTGTACATTTTGCAGACTCTTTTTGCCACATTAAAATCACTTTTAAAGCAATAGCTATTAAACAATTTTTGTTGCAAATTTCATTTCCTTCATTTTAGTTTCCGCGTTACGGTAATTTTAAAAAGACCGTAAAATACAAATAATATTAAATTAAAAATTAAAAAGAAAAAATGAACAAGCATATTTTTTTATATTTATTTTTCTATTTTTTAAAGTAGGTACCGTTTTCAGATGCTAGATGAAAATCGACAGTAACGGTGCGACGAAATAGAAAAATGTACATAAATAAAAATAAACGTATTGAAATTTGCAACAGAAAATGTTTAATACTTACATAAGTAGGTATTGCTGTAATAGTATATTAGATTACACTATATTTATTTATTTATTTATTTAGCCATTATTTAATTTCCATCCACTATATAATAAAGCGTTATATTTTACGAATAATGCAGATTTGCACATTCTTAAAGAAGAATGAGCGCGCGTCACACACCGAATCAATCCGAGCTTCCGAGCCTTTTGTTCGAGTCTGAAAATTACTAAACGTTTAGCAGTTTATACATTATATATATCAATAATTCTAATGCTTACAATAAAAACTTGAATACAGAGAGTAAATTTTAAAAATGCATTGTAAGAATTGCTGTCCATATTGTAAACTTTAATTCATGGACACTAAAATTTATAATGTGCTTAATAATTTTTTAAATCTTAACAATGCAAAAATTAGCATATTGCATTGTAAATGATGCTTTCGAATAGATTGTATTTATTTAAAATAACTTTAATAAAATTTACGATTTAGTTAACAAAATATCTAATTATATTAGCAATAGATGCATTACTTATAAAAAAATTTAAAATCAGCGTATAATAATAATTGCTAACTAGTAAATTTTACTAACCATTTTGTAATAAGTAAAAGAAAAAAATGTATTTATTCAATTTAGTTAGTAAATTTTATTAATATATTTTAATTATTGATAGATTTTCGCGACTCCGTTTTCTCCGTGTCCCATATGGGTTTATTCAAAGTAAATAGGCTCTCACAAGGTGTTAAAATTGCTCCAAATGCTTTCCAACAAATCATGGACAGCATGCTTTCAGGTGCCGAAGGGTCAGCAGCTTACATCGATGACATCATCGTATCAGGTAAGACAATTCAGGAACATAATTATAATCTTGATCAAGTTTTAAAGAAAATTCAACAATACGGATTCCACCTAAAATAGCAAAATGTAAGTTCTTCATGAATACGATTACGTATCTGGGTTATATCATTAGCGAGCAAGGAATACAACCAGATCCAGAAAGATTGAAAGCAATTCGTGAAATGCCAGAACCAAATGACAGAACAAGACTAAGATCGTTCCTTGAGGCGGTAAACTACTATGGGAAATTTCACTTCGCTTCGCGTTCACTAACCCCAGCAGAAAGGGGCTACAGTCAAATTGAAAAAGAAGCTCTAGCCTTGGTGTTTACTGTTGCGAAAATTCATCGAATGATTTTTGGAAGGAAGTTTGTACTCGAAACTGATCAAAAGCCATTGCAGGCAATATTTGGCTCAAAAAACGGAATTCCGGTTTATACCGCAAATCGTATTCAAAGATGGGCTTTAGTATTGTTAACTTACAACTTCACCATCAAGTATATCGCAACCGGCGATTTTGGTCACGCGGACGTGTTATCAAGATTAATAAGCACCCATTCTCGTCCATATAATGAGTACGTTATCGCTGCAGTACAGGAATTTGAAAATGACGTTCAACAAGTAGCAACTGACTCTCTCCGAGGCCTACCGATAACATTTACAATGAATCAAAGAAGGACATATTGATGCAATCTGTAATAAAACAAATAACTTCAAATTGGCCCCAATCCCATAAAATAGAAGATACCGAACTAAAACAATTTTACTTGCGGAAAGACTCACTATCCATTATAGATGATCCATTTTATATGGCAGCAGAGTAGTGATTCCACCCACCTTCAGGAAGCGAATTCTAAAAGAACTTCATAAAGGACATCCAGGTATAGAACGTATGAAGGCAATTGTTAGAAATTATGTTTACTGGCCAAGTGTAGACAAGGACGTTGAAGATTTTGTTCGAGAATGTAATAAATGTTCCTCAGTAGCAAAGAACCCTATCAAACATACACTAAGTTCATGGCCAACGACAAAAGAACCTTGGGAAAGGTTACATGTTGACTTTGCAGGACCATTTGAAGGAGTTCACTTTTTTGTCATTGTGGATTCACACTCGAAATGGCCCGAAATATTTAAAATGGCCCAAATCACGACCGCTGCCTCTATAGCAAAACTAGATGAAACCTTTTCTCGATTTTGAATACCCAAGACGATAGTGTCTGATAAATTTACAAGTCTCCAATTCCAACAATTCTGTTTGATAAATGGAATTCAACACATAACTAGTGCGCCATACCACCCACAGTCAAATAGACAAGCGGAAAGATTTGTCGACACCTTGAAAAGATCATTAAAGAAATTGGAAGGGGAAGGAGACATAACGGAAATACTCCAAACGTTCTTGTTGGTTTACCGCACTACCCCAAACAAAAATACACCGAATGGCACCTCACTCTCAGAATCCTTAATCGGAAGGAAAATTCGGACACCTTTTGATTTAATGTTACCAAAAAAAAACAATCGAGGACACATCAAGGAACACAAAGATGGAAAAACAATTCAACCTAAAACATGGTGCCAAATCAAGACACTTCAACGCCAAGGACCTAGTATATGCAAAAAGATACAAGGCAAATTCTTCGTTTTGGGTAAAAGGTACCGTCATCGAAAATGTTGGGGAAGTGATGTACAATATCTTACTGGAAGACGGCCTTATACGATCGCACATAAACCAACTCGCTTCAAGGATAATGGGACCGAAGTAATTTCACCATTGCATGAAATATTGGGCAGCTTTGAAATTGAAACCAATTTACAAATCCCAGAGTCGAAAACGCCTTCATCAGTTCAAGATGAACGGTCAGCGAGAACGGAGGAGGTCGAAGCAAATCAGGAACCAATAGCAGTACTGGACGGAAAAGAACAAACGACAGAAGGTACGGAGGGGGGGACAATTTTGCAGCCTACACCTACTCAATCGGAACCAAGAAGGAGACCAGCAAGAACAACAAGACCCCCGTATTGGTACAGAGATTGCATCTCATCTTAAAAGGGGATATGTTGTAGCGACAATGCCGACCCTGTCATATTTTAAATATTGGAGTTTTGCCTCGTGGGTTGGCAGCGACGCTAGGGGGATTTTAAAACCAGAGGATGTAAATATGTAAATAAGTTTTGTTAGTCAGTTATGTTTTAATCAAGTAAAATAAAGCATCTTGTATCATTAAGCAACGAGGTCGTTTATTTTGTGGTTCGAGCATTCGATGTACAACCCGTAGCGGGGTTGTAACAATTATGAATTAAAGATTGAAATATACGCAGTTTGTTAACCAAAAAAGTTGCATAGAAATCCCGCTTACTACTCATACTCCATATATAATATAAAATACCTATAAAATTTAAAAACAATTATTTCTTTAAAACCACACATATTCTTATTTTCAAATTTATACTATATTTATTATATGATCAAAAAGTTCTCGTCCAAAAATTAGATAATCAGTAGATATCGGGTTAGTGGAACTTATTAAATTAAAACAACTAGTTTTATCGTCGACATTTCGGTGACGCAAGGTATACCATCTTCAGGACTATAATTAGATGAACGGGGTTACATACATTTTATGAGGGAACAAGTAACATACCTCAAAATATCTAATGTTGTTGGCTTTTATATAAAAACAGATGGTATCGTAAGATACGTTTGAACCAAAAGTGTATAAAAAATGATACATCGGTGGTCTAAAATAAAATAAATGGACTACAACCCCATAATAAGTGGGGTTTTTATTAAATTTAAACAGGGGTTCTGGGGGTGGGAACTACCACCGAATACTAATTAATGCAAATGTTAACATGGAATAAATAATATGTTTTTGCGTTCAAAAATCGGCATGATAAACCGACCCCAAAAACTGACACCAAAAATCAGTACGTGCGTGAACTTAGCTTCCCCTTTTTCAAAATATTACTTTTTTTTGTTTTCGATTGTTTTCCGTTTGTTTTCAGTTGTTTTGATTTTTTTTGATTTTGCAAAAAAAATCTTTAAAAACCTTTTTTTTCTGCCAGCTCCCTTTTTTCGAAATTAAATTTTTGTTGTTGTTCTTGATTGTTCTTAATTTGTTGCCAATTGTTTTGTAAAAATAAATTTTTTATTTTTGTCCCCGGATACACTTTACATAAATGATAGAGTGATAGAGGACACTTTTCTAATGCCCGTATTCACCAACGACAAATAACTTTATTCTATGATTAAAAATTTAACTGACCAAGAGAAAACGCCCACAAGTACCAACAAACATTTTCTATTGATCAGTTAAATTTTTAATCATAGAATAAAGTTATTTGTCGTTGGTGAATACGGGCACAAGAACAATATTTAATAAAAATTTTTTTCTAAATTCAAACCCTCGAGAATTTAGGCCACTTTAAAGCATTTTCATTTTCTTGAAATAATCTACAAACTAGATTCAAACCTGTTATTGTCTAAAATCAACAGGTTTCGAGTTATAAATTAAAGTAAGTTTAAAAATGTTGAAACATTTGTGCTTTATATTACATTGTTTTCTTTCCATAGCCCTGGTATCTGAAATGTGGGAGATTTTAAACATTTACTTAAATAATGTATAATAGGGATTTAACATTAACCAAACGCCACCATACGGCAGCATTTGTAACTACTCCATCAAGTATACCTAGTATCTTTAACGTGTTTCAACAGTGTTTGAGTTAGTTTTCCTGTAATTTTTTAATTCAATGCAGTGTTTAATTTAAAAAGCAACCAGTCGTTTAATCTTTTTAAATCAACATTCTACCGAGGTATACTTGCTATGGCAGACATACAGAAGGTGTCGCTAGCGCCACCATCGGTAGTGTAAAATCCCTATAGTTTAATCATAATTAATAACATAATTTTTCAATAAAAACAAAAATTTTGTGAATTCAATTTCTTGTTTTGTAGCTGCCTTGTTTATTATTTTCTAATTTTCTGTGAAACAGATTGGTTTAAATGTTTCGTTTAAAAGATACATGGTTTTTAAAAAAATTTAATGACTTTTGATATTGATTTATCGACATATTTATCGACAACCGGAAAATACAAAATTCTTTAACAACAAATTGATATTAAAATTTTGAATATATTATAAAAAATATAAAAACCAAAAGGTAAAGTGGCTTCAGTCAAATGATTCACCTTTTTATAGATGAATACTTTCTCCTTCATATATCCAGCCAAAACTTTTTTGTGTAACAAATCGTTTGAAAGTTTAAACCCGTAATAATTCCAACAGGTTTCATTAATTACCCTGATGCGATTACGCCCCGACCCCGACCAATATTTTTCTTTAAGTATTTACCTAATTTGACCAGTAAACGGTCGCAATACTTGTAACAAATGACTTGGAATTTTGTGTCAGTACCTCCCGGTCTAATATGAGTAGTACTGGAAAAAAATATGTGCATGTCTAGCTAACCGAAACCAATAAATAACGTACGTTACTAATATTGTACATTATAAAATGAACTTAATAATTATACTGTTTATAAATTTTTAAATATATATTTTTGAATCCTCGTAGTGCTGTATTTTATGCAGTTAGGTTATGTTTTCATTGTTGTTTATAACTTGCAACTACCCTACCTGCAACACTTTGACAGTGACATTTACATTGTTTCAAATTGTGGTGAAAAGAGAAAATTATATTAACCCATTAAGTGTCCTCATTTGAGGACAGTAACTTATTGTAGACCTTAACAAACTATATAAGATTTATTCTTTAAACAAAAGTTTATGTCTACTTTTGTAAAATATGCTTGGTACTTAATGGGTTAAAATAAAAATAATAATACATTTTAAAAAGCACTTATTTGACTAGTGATTTTCAGCTTGATTCATACCATTTTAAACAATGACGCACCGGCAAATTTATTTGTGTTTTACTATATAAATAGAGATGAAAATAATATGATGTAAACTTACCAATTTGGTGTTATTGAGGTTACCAAAAGAATTAAAAATTTAAAGTAGCACACAGATATTTGAAAACCTATTACCTATATAATTAATTACATAATTATCAATTATGTATACCTAATTAATAACAAAGTTCAATGAAATATTAGAAACATGTATAATTATATATAAGTAATATATTATAGTATGTATCTCGTCGACGACCGTTCGAAAATGAAACTAACTTGGCAATGTAACTGTGATTACGACTTAATATTTAAGAAGAACTTTTATGATGTTCTATAACGGATACCTTTATAATAATTATATATTCAATTCAATGCAATGCGACTACGTCACAAGTTAAAAGAGTCATATATAAAAACATCCGAAGTTTGAGAATCAATGTTAGGTACTTTAAAGTGCAGGATTAGCCTTTACCAAATTACTAGTGCTTACTTAGAGTCGCCCGGCTGAGTTTACTTATGAAGATTAAGGTAGAAAATTTCTACCAGGCGAATTAGATATAAAGGTGAATTAGATATAAGATTAAATATATGAATTGATAAAAGAATGCAACTGCATTTTAAACTCTTAAAACTTGGGATATTAAACAATTCATAAATGTAGTAACTGATTGAATATTATATTAACATATGTGACCTGGACTACGAAAAGGGACCTTACGTCGGAAAACAAGTTTCTTGGTAAAACGCGTTTAAAGATTTCAAGTTAGTTTCAACTATAATTGTCTTTCTGCATTCCCCGCGGTCCATTTAGGCTCTTTGACACTTTTTACGGTGTTCATTATCCAGTTCATTATTACAGGGAATATTTTGGTAGTTAAAAACAAGCTAAAATTTCCATTGAATCGGTAATTTAAAAAAAATTTTTTGATTTTTTATGATTTTACGTTCAACTTTGAGATTGATTTGTGAAGTGAAAAAAGGAGATAGAAACTTGTGGTTCGCGCCATTCAAAAGAGCGTCATTTTTTCTATAAAAATCACCAAAAAAGTAAAAATTAATTTTTCCGACGTAAGGTCCATTTTCGTAGTCCAGGTCACATATATTAAAAGTTAAAACAAAGGTAGCTGTTGACAACGACTGATTATGGATTGATGTTAGATTGATGTTTTCTAATGCAACTGTTATTTGTGAATATACAGGGTGCTGAATGACTTAGCCGAGCATAGGAAATTAACATGTAAAAACTTATTTATGCAAATTCCTGCTTCCCTAATTAGTTTAGAGAAAAAATGAAAGACACAAAAATAGTGCAAAAATATAAACTACGAATGATAAGAACTTTAGATTTCATTTAGCTATTACTTAAAAAGTCGAAAAATGCTTATGAAATTCTTGAAAGTTTCATTTATCAAACTGGCCATGTAAGTTTCCATGGTAATTACTTCTGAAAACATAAATTAAATTGAATTTATTACATGGCCAGTGCGATAAATGAAAATTTTAACAACTTCGAAAGCATTTTTTGACTTTTTAAGTAAAAGTTAGAAAAAATCTAATGGTCTTATCATTCGTAGTTTATATTTCTGCATAATTTTTGTATCTTTTAATATTTCTCTAAAATAATTAGGGAAGCAGGAATTTGCATAAGTAAGTTTTTACATGTTAATTTCCTATGTTCGGCTAACGCATTCAGCACCCGGTATAACAGACGCTTATCTTATTTATGTCTTTTTTAACTATTAAAACTAATGGTTTGTGGTCGGTTTTTATTACCACTTTTCTTCCATAAATAAACTGATGGAATTTTTCAACGGACGCGCAAATTGCAAATAATTCTTTTTCTATCGGTGCCCATCGTACCTGACTTTCAGTGTAGGTTCTAGAATAAAATGACACTGGCTGCCCTTCTTGTAAAAGACACGCTCCCATTCCAAAATTTGAGCTGTCTGTTTGTATTTCTATTGGCAATTTTGAATCTATTATTTTTAATGTAGGCGCACATGTTAAACTTAATTTTAAGTTATTAAACGACTCGGTTTGTGCTTGACCCCAAACCCATTCTACATCTTTTTTAATTAGATCCCTTAATGGCGCAGTCATTTCCAAATATTTTGGAATAAACTTACTTAATTAATTAGTCATTCCTAAAAACTTTTGTAACCCCTTTACATTTTTAGGCGGTTCAATCACTAATATTGCTTCAACGTGTTTAGGATCTGGTTTTATACCTTCTTTTGATATTATTCGTCCCACGTAGTTGATCTCTTTTACTTTTTACTGTACTTTTTGTTTATTAAACTTAACACCGTACTTTTTAGCCCTGTCTATGACTTTTTTGAGAATTTCATCATTAATGTTTTCATTTTCCCCTGCTATTATAACATCATCGAAATAGACTTTCACCCCAGGAATATCCCCAAATAATCTTGTACGGAATTTGAGGTTCTTACACCATTAAAATTTTCATTTTGTTGAACGGAACAATTTTATTTGTCATATTACAAAAATATTGAAGCTTGAGGCTTCTTGTAAGAGTTACAACTGCACATGTGCCGCGACTCCCTGCGGGCTATCGAAGTACAAAGCTGCGCAGTAGTTAATCGCGGTAACATGCCCCCGGCCTTGAGAAGGCGTAGCTATTTCAAAAACATGGATAACAAAACACATAAGGAAGCAAAAGAGAACATAAAGAAAATATGCACAAAGTCAAAAAGTAGAAAACTTAAGTCCAGATATAAACATTAAAACACAAATACAAATAAGTCAGGTGAACCAATAACTATGTTTCACTCACGCACTGGAAATGGGCACAATTTTTTAAATGTACGACGTATTAGTCCATGTGAAGTTTTCACAGTGGCAACACGACTGATGTCATCAGAACCCGGATGAACTTCGATGACTCTTCCCATTTTCCACTGAAGTGGTGGCAGGTTCTCATCTTTTATGAGAACGAGCGTTTCCAATTGAAGATCTGAGTGGTGATGTTTCCATTTATGACGCTGCTGCAGCTCAGAGATATACTCTTTGCTCCATCTCTTCCAAAAATGCTGATGAAGAGCTTGAATTCTTTGGAACAAGGTGAGACGGTTGTCCACCACATGTGTAACGTCAGGATCAGGTAATGACGTCAATGGTCTTCCAATTAAAAAGTGTCCAGGCGTTAAGGATTCTAGATCGTTAGGATCACAAGACAAAGGAGTAATAGGACGGGAATTTAACACAGCCTCTATTTGAATAAGAAAGGTGCAAAGCTCTTCATAAGTAAAAAGTGTATTTCCCACAACACGCTTCAAGTGATGCTTGCACGATTTTACACCTGCCTCCCACAGGCCACCGAAATGTGGGCTATGAGCAGGTATAAAGTGCCAATCAACATTTTCAACAGTCATTTTTTCACGAAGCACCTCATCGTTGGCCTTTAAAAATTTAGATAGCTCTTGTAATTCTGAACAAGCGCCTACAAAATTAGTCCCATTATCAGAAAAAACTCGTGAAGGTTTACCTCTTCTGGAGACAAATCTTCGAAACGAAAGTAAAAAAGAGTCAGTAGGAAGGTCAGTCACCAGCTCGAGATGAACGGCCTTTGTCGTAAAACAAACGAACAAACAAATATAGGCTTTGGAAGTTTTGGCTCCGCGACCGCGGCGATCTTTTATAAATAGTGGACCTGCGTAATCAACACCAACAACATTAAAACGCCTGATTAACACGATCAGGTGGCAAATTGCCCATAATTGGCTCAGGAGTTCTCGGCGAAAACCTAAAACATTTTATGCACTTATGAACAGCTTGCCTGGTGAGATTTCTTCCCGAAGTAATCCAAAATTTGTCTCTTATAGATGACAATAAAAGCTGCGAACCAACATGCAACATTCGGACGTGTTCACGTTTGACTAACAATTTTGAAAATAAGTGTTTTCCATTAATGACAATAAGATGCCTCTTGTCGTATGAAAACAGTGAATGCTTTAATCTTCCCCCCACGCGTATCAAACCATCAGTATGCATAAAGGGATTGAGTTTTAAAAGTGGAGACGACTTTAAATCTTTTGAATTATTTAGTAAATTGAATTCATCATGAACATGTGTCATATGAACATGTATCTTTCGATCGCTGTCGATGGAGCGCAAATAGATACAGGCGCCATAAGCTTGGAGGGAAGCGTCACAAAATCCATGCAATTCAATTTTAATTGGATTTGGGCAAACGGCGTGCCTTGGTATTAACACCTCATTGAGGCAAGTGAGTTCTTGCGTGTAGGAACTCCATTGAGTTTGAATATCAGGTGGGACTGGATCGTCCCATGACAAATGTTCCATCCACAATCTTTGCATAATAATTTTAGCGATTATTGTAACCGGTGCTAGCAAACCAAGTGGATCAAGAACTTGAGAAGATTTTGATAAAATCGATCGTTTAGTAGGTTCAGTGTCGTCTGTTGGAATGGGAATCGAAAACATAAGGTGGTCGGTTTGACATGACCATATGAGGCCAAGAGTTCGCGTGTTTTCATGTTCACCAAACTCAAAGACATTTGGATGAATATCATCGTGCGGAATGTTTGAAAGAATTTCAGGTTCATTTGAAATCCATTTTTTCAAGTTGAAACAACCACTAGTAAGAATATTTGAAACTTTTGAGCAAATTTCAATGCTCTCCTGAATGCTATCACAACCTGTGAGTAAATCATCAACATAAAAATCTTCTATTATGATGCGCGAAATTTTAGGCATAGAACTTTTACAATCGTAACCTAACTGAACTAGCGAGCGAATGGCTAAATAAGATGCCGAAGCAGTACCATATGTGACCGTATTTAAATTATAAAATTCCTAGCTCGTCTGTGGGTGTGTCTCGCCACAGAATTCTTTGTAGAGGCCTTTGAGCAGGCTCTATTTGAATTTGTCGGTACATTTTCTCAATGTCCGCGGAAATAGCATACCGATGCTCTCTAAATCGTATTAAAATTTTAAATAGGTCCTGTTGAATCGTGGGACCAACCATTTTAATACTATTTATTGAATGCCCAGAAGTGGTTTGCGCAGAACCATTAAAAACAACGCTCAACTTTGTGGTTATGCTGTTCTCATTTAGAACACCGTGATGCGGTAAGAAGAACGATATTTCTTCCTTGGGGTTGCACAGTGACATGTGACCCAAATCTTTATAAGCATTCATAAATGAATGATAACGAATTGATAATTCTGGCTTAGCTTGAAAGCGACGTTCCAGAGCATGAAATCTTTTTGTAGCTACAGCTAATGAGTCACCTAAGAGTGTAATAGGCTGCTTGAAAGGAATAGTGACAACAAAACGACCGTCTGAGTCTCTACGAGTATGTTTGGTGTAATGAGTTTCACACTCATTTTCTTCTATAGAAAGTGACCTTTCTTGGGGATACGAATCAGTCTCCCAAAACTTAGTAAGTAAATCCTGCACCTCGCAAGAAGTACTGGTGTTGCATTGTACTTGACCAATGTCTTGTACCGAACTGATGGGACCAGCAATGGTCCATCCAAATCTTGTGTTTTGCAAAGTAGGGAGGGTAGGACCTAAGGCTACCTTTCCCATGCACAATAAATCGAAGAAAACCATTGAACCTATTAAAAGGTCGATCTTTGAATCTTGATCGAAATTTGCGACAGATAATTTAATGTTATCCGGAATCTTAAAATCATTGCGATTAACAGTAAACCCTGGTACCAGGCCAGTGATTTAGTCAATTACGAGGTATGAAAGCTATATTTGTCTCTATAAAATTTTAACCTGTAATCATAAAATTAGTTAAAATTTATAAAATGTCGTAATCAACAAAACAAAGTTAATGTTACTTACCTTCAATGAAGAGTGAATTAGCTAATAAACAAGGAAGAATTAACAAGTGGAATTATCAATCAATTTAAGTGCACGAAAAATCAACTCACCGAGAGAGGCCGCTTCCGACTTAAATACAGGGTGAGCGCATTATAGTGTAATAAAACTTAAACACTTCATTAAATAATTTAATAAAACTACGCCATAAAGTTATAAAATTTTATTATTAGTATTTGTTATAATTAAGTCATTACGTTAAATTTTCAATTAGCTACGTTGAAATAAAAATAAATTGAAAATTGAGCTATACGGCTTCTTGTTAATTATTAATCGTTCTTATGTTGGACAAAGATATAAAAACATCTGTTGGAATTTTGTTTAAACTCAAGTAAATGTTAAAGGTTAAATTGGTACTATCTTTTGTAAATTTCTTATCTAATTTTTGTAATTAAATTAAAAAGATTTTATCAGCATATTATCGTTTCATTGAACAAAATTTTTCATAAAGTTTCATGCTTGGTAAGATGTGTGTGCTCCAGCGAGGCATTTTCAGTTGTAAGTGGTTTTCTTAAAATTTATACCACTGGGGCATCGCAATATATTGTAACGTGTCAAGCGTGAACGTGTGGCTATATGCGCAGGACACATCAACAAATACACTTAGCAAAGTTAAGATGGTGTACTGAATAGTAAGCTTGCAATGATAAGATTTTTAAATGAAAGTGATGACGATTTGTATTGAATCAAAATATATTTGTGATCAAAAAGACAAACAGGTAAATATACAAATTTATAACATAATTTAGGACATAACAAGAAAGTGTGTTTCATTAGTTAATGTGTGTAATTTTTGTAGGTTATACAATAATATTTGTGTGATGGAAACAGAGATGTATACTATTTGGCCAAATAAAAATAAAATTTTACCTTGCAAGGGTTTGATACAAATCAGCGACATAAATTTCGAAGGTACAATGCACAAAATTCATACAATAAATATTCCCCGATCGTTGTAAGTAACAGTTCATTAATCTTCTTATAATTTAGAAATAATTTATTTTGGTTAACCGCACGTTTAATTTCGCCTTCACTATGTATTTCTAACACGAGTCACTTTGATTTAAATTTGATTAAAAATTTTAATATTTTAATTTTAGGTTATCTAACATTCCGAGAGAGACTTATAAATTGTTTCGGAAACACTTCCAGGTCCGGTTTTGGTTAAAAAAACAAAAGTTAGGTTACGACTGACACGTCCTTCTCGGTCAACCACTAAAACAATACTGAAAAACAACGAAAATTGATCCTCCTTTTATACTTTTTTGAAATTTGTTTTCAAAAACCTAGATTGCCATGATCACTATCCTCAAAAACTGCACCGATCTTGATGAAATTTTACAATTTTGTCCATCTCTAACTCAAATATATGTGGAAAAATTTTGAATCCCCTAGCTCGTTCCGTCTTTCTACAATTAATAAAAATCTAAGCCGAAATTTTATATCTTTGATATTTTTGAAAATTTTTCTTAATTTTTTGAATTTTCAAATACTTTTTGATCTCGAAAATTCGAGCTCTTTATTCTCTTCCTTTCGCCGTATAGTATGCTTCTGTATCATAAATATTTACAGAATAATCTTGATTTTTCCAAATTTTCCATTTGACAGCTGCCTGTCATTTACCATAAATTGAAATATTCTATTTAAATTTGCTTTTGGTATAGCCATATTGCCTCAATCTCTCTCTAGGACTTATTCCTCATCCATTTTATGTAATTTCCATAGTCAGCTCGTCATATTAACCATCCTGGCGTTTATCTGCCTCCATGTCAAATTTTGTATCGTCGAAGCACTAAATCGTCCCGAAAACAAGAATTCTCTATACACCAAGTTCACCTAACGTAAGTTTAACATAATGTCTTCACACATTTCTTAAAATTATACATTTATAACAACAAATTATTTATTTTAGATCTCAAATCGTATGATACCTCAAATCGTCATAATTATGCCACGCAGGACATTGTAAGCAATACAATACCAAAAGAAAATTGAACTATCCATAGTACATCACCATTTCGCAAGATCGTGTGTTGCATTTAAGTTACATGGTAAAATTTAAACCAGCAAATCAATGATTTTAGTTAAACGTAGCCTCATGCGCATATATTTATGTTCGTATTTTGATACTTGTGTCCCTCGTCTTAATCCTAGCTTGCACCCTAGCATAATAACATGACAATATATTGCACTGTTAACAGTGGAAGACTGTTAAGAGTCCATACCTACTTTCTTTTTAATGCAATGAATGCACAACTTAACAAACCTCTGCATCTAGCTGGTGAACGAAATAAAATAGGAATCAGTTTTTTTAACAAAAATATTTTCCAAAGAATCTTAAATTTTGAAATAAATTTTAAATATTTATTTTTCAGTTAAATTAAACAAATGAGTTACAAAGATTATGGTCTTAAAATTCCGCCTAGCGATGCTCTTGTCCCGTATCTAGTAACTTTCCGCAAAATCCGCAATAATCCGCAACAGCACTTTAAAAATCAGTTTATGCAAACCTAAACAGCAACAACTCGTTCCTCCGGTTCTCTCTTGAAATTATTTGTGGTTTCCTTCGTCTTCACACCACGTGAAATGGAGGAACGTCCAATTTGACTCCAGCGAATTTCCAAGCCACTTGCTTAGATTTATTATCCAAATAAATTGTTGCACCTTTGCTTCTTAAATTGAATTTGTTTTATTACGCCGAAATTAAATTTTTTTATCACTACGTGGATGGTTTCCAATTTCTTTGAAACCACCAATTAAACAACTTGATTAGACTCAAGTCCGTGTTCCAATGTATTAGACCTTTGTCCAAAATTGCACTACCTCGGAACCGGGGACCGTAAATTGCGCCAGCGGTCAAGGGTTTTTCAAATCCTACCCGTAAATTGCGCCAAAAATTTTTAGGGTTGACCTTAAAATTTAAGTCGATAAAAGGTTGTTATATTTTAATCCTTTGCTTGTTTGTCAATAGGATTAGTGTGGCTCTAAAAACTTTTATTTTTAATTTAACAAAGGTGCATTTAGCCCGTATTTTCACACTGTAGAAATTTTATTGATTTTTGAGTTACCTAATTTGGACATCTTTTATTTCTGAATTTTAGCGAATGCACGACATTCTGAATATATTTCATATTTAGATAAGACATACATACAAGAAAAATCTCTGTTAACCTTCAAAAATTTAGGCATCGAATACATCAAACATTTTCTGAACAACTAACGCATGCGAGTCTTTCCACAACTATTTTGCTAAAAATTTCCTTACAGCTGATCACATTACACATTTTTGAACACTGTGTTGGATATGCAAATATCTGTCTACGTTAAAATTGATAGTATTAATCAAGAAAAGCAAATCCGTACTAAAACTATATAGAAGAAAAAACAATCAAAGGAAATGTGCAGATTTGATTTTCTAAAATGTATATGTCATCATTTTGCAGATATTTATTAATGCTCATACCTATAGTCGATACTTCGCCCGATCTCGGACTTGAGTCAGACTTCAGCATGAAATCGACCATTCAAAATAAAGAATTTCGTACTTAAATCATGCTCAAGTTTTGCTGGAGACAAGCATCGACTATAGGTACGGGCATAAGTATTCTCTTTCATTAATAATAAAAATAGATAAAATAAGAAATAATAATAAAAAATAAACAGAAAAATAATAAAATGATTATAGTAATTTGCCTTTCGAATCCTTCGACCCTTTCGAAATTAGACATGTTAAGCATTGCTTTTATGACTTTCAAGAGGTTAGGTTTAGTTAGTTTTCTACATGGTTTGTAGGTTCGTAGGTTATAGTAACTTTTTTATATATTTTTTTAGAAATTAATCTTTTAATCACGCGAGGTTTTTTATACCATTTTTTTACCCATTGCCATTTTTAATTACTAGTAAATATACCACTCTTTGGATATTAAAACTTAAGCTGCTCTCACCAACCTCTGGCGCAATTTACTACTTGTCCTTAAGCTACCGTTCAAAAAGGAGTGACAAAATACTGACCGCTGGCGCAATTTACATACGTCCCTCGGAACGTGTCCAGAGATCAACCTTCTCGGACCACGTCCAAGGATTAACTAAATATTTCAAAATTGTTTTTTCGCCCGTTTCCAGGCAATTCAACTTTTTTTTTCAGATTCACATATTTTTATTTACTGCATGTTACTCCTCCTTTGATTCGTTTTTTTCTTGTTTACTGTCACTAGATAGATACAGTACCGCAAACCTATAGGCCAATGAGTTAGAGAGAGAACGTTAATTAGGGCCCCAAAATGGCGTCATTCGAAAATGTCAAACAACATTTTTATAATTTTTACAATTTTAATCAAAGGTTAAATCAGTGGCGGCTCGCCAGAATTCCCTAAAATTATTAAAATTAAAAATAAAAATAAACAAAAATATGCAGGAAAATACATACATAAGTCGAAATGTATTGTTTTAACTTGACATTATTGAAAAATTATAAACTCAGTTACAATTTTGCAACTTTTTTTAAATTTCCCGCATAAATTAGGGCCCCAACATGGCCGAACTTTGCGGTACTGTATCTATCTAGTAACTGTATTCTTGTTCGTTTACATGCGCGCACCGTAGCGTATCGTCGATGTACCGTCACTGCCACATGGCTTGCCCTAACATTTCAATTGCTTTACTTAACCTCAAAACTGTAAATCGTCCAATTTGACATTGTCATAATTTATCACATAAGTTTTTTTGACATTTAAATGACGACATATAATTTTTGACTTGACAGCCAATGACATCTGCATTTGATTTGATTAAGTTGCATTAAAGGACACTGCAATATATAAGTATTAGTTACACGTATTAGTTTCTCGATGTTTGAAAATTCACTTTTCATTGGTGTTATTGCGCAACAGCTACCGTTCATATGGTTAGCTACCACATTTATTAAGTATGTTTACATTATTGGATTTTGTATTCCAGATTTGTATTGGATTCCGTATTCAACGATCCAACATGACAAAAAAAAAATTTGTTGGCTATAATGAAAGATATAATATAATTACACTGTAAAAAAAATTTACTAAAATATATACACAAAATAACACAAAATAACACAAATTAACACATTCCTGTGTTAATCCCGGTCCATACGGAATTATGTTAAATTTTACACGGAACTATTTTAACAGGTTCAATTTTAGAGCGTGTAAAATCTTGACACAAAAAATGTAAAATACTTATACCAATTTTTGTACTTATTGATAAAATTTAGTAAAAAATTAACACACTTATAATTAAAATTTTTAATATTTCTTTATTTCTAGTGTAAATTTTACACGAATTTATGCAAAGTGGTATTGAAATGAATTTAACTCCCCACAATTTATTTTTCATACATCTACGTATAGTCAACGTCAAAATAAAAACACAGGGTGTTCTACGGAGCACTTTCCGAAGGGGTCGAACTGACATGTCATAAGGACAGTACAGGCGGGTGTTGAGGATTGAACCTCACTCATAACCTTAAGGTTATTATGGCCGTAGCCATAGCTACTGAGAATTGTAATAACTTTGAATTATAGTCAACGTTTTTAATGTCGTCATTTTGACGCGCCATGTCTTGATTTCATGACGGGATTGATTTTGATTTTAATTCTAATTCTATCTTTTGAATTTCATTTGTTTGTTATAGTGTTTGTTTTTTGAATATTTGGCTTTTGTTTTTGTATTTAATTGCACTGTGTCAAAAAAATGTTTTTTTTTTGTAATATTAGAGTTTATAGGATAAATCCTCAACTCATTCAATGTTGAATAATAATAATAATAATAATAATAATAATAATAATAAAAATATTTCCCTCTGAAAAAAATGTTCCTTTTTTAATTTTTGCAAAATCATGGGGAGTTCCAAACACCCAAGAAAACTGCCTACAAGATGCATCAACATTCACATAAATCGGTTTAAAAGATGACCATAAAGGTATTGAATAAAAATCATCGAATTTAATTAATTTTTATTTATGAAAAATATTATAAAAAATAATTTTGAATTAACTTTTTTTATGTGAAAGTATTTTATAAATAAACAATAATATATTATTATTCCAACAAAAATTAATCCATTTTGATTTAATACGTAATATAAAGTGGTCGGATTTTTCTAGGACAGTCTTTACCATAGATAATACAATATGTTTGGAATCTCCCCATTGACACCACTTTACGCACATGTTATGTATTTTACAACTAAGTGGTGGAAAATGAAAAATCTCTTCAGTTTCTGAAAGAGCATCATTAAACCTTCCCTATACATTATATTCACCTTATAATTGTGACGATTAGTTAGCCAGAAACACAATATTTTGAGAGCCGAATAAAACTTTGGAAATACAAAAATTGTCACTCGTTCCAACGTACATTCGTACGTACGTTTCAACGCACCAGTGACTATTAAAAAGTGAGCTAGTATTGTGAACAACAACTGACAGAAATTTGGTTTGTCACCTGTCAATACAACTCGAAATAATAACGGTGTTCGGAATTCCCCACTGTTCGGATTTGCTCCATTTCACCTACCGTTTTCGGTTTTTTTGTAGAATTAGAAAATTCTGTGTGTTTTACAGGTTTAATTATACCTAACCCATCAAAAAAACAATAATTTTTTATTTTAATGTTTTTAAATTCTGCTATAGTAGAATAAAAATGGACATAATATATTGCACTGTTAAAGACTGATGATCTTTAAAAGTCCACACTTACTACGATAACGATATACAATGAATGCACAGCTTATCGAATCTCAGCTTCCAACTCTTAGTGGATCGAATTAATGTAATTATCAATCTTTTATTTTTTAAAGAATCTTATTGAAATTTTTGTGAATGTTACGTTTTATTTAAAATCAAATGAACAATTGAATTACAATTTTTGATTCTTTCCTTTCCCCAATTGCGCTTTATATTTAACTATCGGTTTATCCGCCGCAAGTAACCCGTTTAACACTTATAATGGTGATTATGCAAACCTGTCTGTATCTTCTTCTTTATTTGACCCCGAGGTCCACATTAAATTCGATGCGAATCTCTTATAGTCCTCTTCATGTTAAATGGAACCACTACCAGCTAATACCAGAATAGTTTCCTTCCACTTCTTCTAAACAGTTGTCCAAAATTACACCTCGTTCTCGTTCCAAATTGAATTTATTCTTTTCGTGTCTAAATATTTTGTTTTTATTATCACTTTGTGGCTTTCCTTATTAAGGACCACACGTAACGACCTTCCTCTCTGAGGTTTTGTCGTCAACTGATCTTATTTTTGTTATTTTTCTTCATCAGCCCGTTGTCTAGCAATTTCATTTTTTTTTACATTCAATATTTCAAATCAATGCTTGTTAATGATAATGCGATTCGTTATCTTTATTTCATTCGCATGTACACGCACTTTTCCCAATTACATTACAAAACCTGAAGTTCTTTAACTTTCAATTGTTTATTTTAACCCATTATTTCTTTCAAGATTAATTTTTTTTATAAATTTATACACTTTCTTGTTTGTAATGAATAGTACTACATACATATCGTCGGCTTAGTATGAATCCCTCGTAAGTCCAGATTGTACAATTTTACAGGGGAAACATAAAACGTTTTAAAACAAATAGTGGTTAAAGGTAAAAAAAATTTTTTGATAGCTTAAAACATTAGTTTGTAATTTTTTTACATTTAATATGAGATTTTCTAGGTCGATAGAGCTCATTTTTTTAAAATATTTTAGCGCCAAAATGTCATTTTCGACATTTTATGGACTTACGAGGGTTTCTAACTAAGCCGACGATATGTAATCTAGGTAAAATTTACTATCTATATTAGCTCATAAAGGTTGCCGAAAATATCGATGATATGTAGTAATAATCAAACTTAATTATGTCACAACCATCTGAATCAAGCAGCGACAACTGTCCTCCCAAATTTTTAATCAACAACACACTTATACATATGAATGTGTCGTAATTGTTTCAGTTTTGACACATCGAAAATTGCGCAAGCTTCATTTTTCAATTACTTTTCTTATTATTATTCGTGTGAATACCTCACACGGCTCGGGAATGTTTTTTTGGCGCGCTTTAACGGCAAACGGTTAGTCTTACAAAAAAGTGATCTATGATGAATACAGGAAATTTTATCAAATCTAATTTGGTATGGAATGGGCTTATCGAAAAAATTCTTCCGAAGTGCCATCATTAGGTAAAAAGTGCCTAAAAAACGAGATATATCTGTAAAAATGTATTTTATGAAATACATACATTTTTTCTTAGAATTACTTGTGTCAAGATCCAGTTACATATTGTATTTTTGTTTCTAAATTGAAGCAACAGTTAAGTAGTATCATAGCAAGGGCAATTTTCGCGAAAACGGTGAATTTCACTTATACATGGGAGTATGGCCCATTTTTGGCGCGCTCTAACGGCGGAACGAATAGTCTTCCAACAAAATTTTATAATTAAGAAATATAGGAAATTTTGTTGTATATTTACTTTTATTAAATACATAATGGGTTTATATTTTTTTTATAATCACATTATTATGTTTTCGTCGGGATCGGTTGCGATTGTGTCCGATCTGGAACGAAAATTAAAATGTTCATTTCTTTTTCAGACACAATTTCATGTAAGCTACAATATAATATGTTTCTAGCTTTAATAGTACTCAAAACTATCATTTTAAAGTTTCAAATAAACAGTCGATCCAAAAATCAAATGATATTTTTTCTGGTGCAACTGGTAATTTAGAAAATCGAAGATTCATCAATTAATCGCCCGATCGACGATATTTGTATCGACTGTTTTTACGGTCGGTTGCTGCAATCAACTGATTTCTAACATACTGTAAACTAATTTTTTGAAAACCATTTTTAAACAAAGAACGCGCGCAGTTTTTAAAGTACTACTTTGATTTGATTAGGTTTTGCTTTGGTGCTGTTGTCTTGCAAAGTCGAAAAACTTGGCATTGCCAAGCTTTAGCAAGACCTCAGCACCGCAACTGTAATTTTTTTAATCCATAAGGATCAAAGAAAATACTTCAATCTGATTGGCTCTTGATAGCTTCTACCTAAGCAAGGCAAAGCAACACTCTTTAGCGGCATTCAGATTCAGATAAAGATTGTTGCCTTGCCTTGCAGGTAGCTTGCCTTGCGTGCTTTTGCTGTGGTCTTGCTTACACGATTTGAGCGTTCACATAAAAATTCTTGTGTTGCGTTGTTCAGACAACAGTGATAGTGGCATTTATAATTTTACGTTTGACATTCGGTACATTTTTATACATTATATTTTATAATTTATATAGACCAGTCAAATTAGATCGATCTTGGGCTTGGCGCGGAACTAATTTAGAATTCGATGCCACCCACAAAAAAGTCTTTGGTCTAGGGTCTACATACTGGCAAAAGTTTGCTCCTCGATAGCGATGTGTGGGGGATGAACAATTCGCGATTATTTAAACAAAAAACGGGACCTTCGGCGGTTTTACCTGAATATCTCCTAAACCATGCTAGATACGGAACCAAACCATACATACCTTTTTTGTAAAGCATGAAATTGCCTATGAAAATAGTTTTAATGATTATGTTTAAAAAGTCATCCGTTTAGAACGCACGCGCCGCCGAAGTCAAATATTCGGACCTCAAACACGTATGATTTTCGCGCTTCGCGGGTTTCTATAAAAATTTTTTTTCGATGGTAACTAATTGTATTAAAAAATCGCAAAAATTTAGGTGTCCTCGGGAAACCTTGCAAGGTACTTTTCATGGCACAAAAAATTTTTTTGATCTTTTTTCTTTATTTTACAGCTGTGTGAATATGAAAAATTGAAATTTTGATCTTTTTGAAGTCTTTTGCGATTTAAGGTACTTAGCACTTATTTGTGATCAATAAAATCATATGGATTTTATTGCTGATGAAATTTCCTACAAAAAAGGACCCTTCCACATTTATCGTCCGGTGAACGCTGATTTTTTTATTACAGTGCAAAGTTGGAGTATGTCGCTTATTTGCTGAAATCACGTTTTCAGCAAATTTTGCAATAACCCAAAAAAAAGGGAAAAAAGTTTATAAACAAATAAGTTATCATCTAAGCTTCAAATACATTTAAATATTGTATTATGAAAAACCACAAAGTATCATTGTAAATATTAACGAAAGTGCTGAAAACGTGATTTCAGCAAATAAGCGACATACTCCAACTTAATATTTTTTGAATATACAATATTTAAATGTATTTGAAGCTTAGATGATAACTTATTTGTTTATAAACTTTTTTCCCTTTTTTTTTGGTTATTGCAAAATTTGCTGAAAACGTGATTTCAGCAAATAAGCGACAGTTTTGTCCAACTGCAACTTTGCACTGTAATAAAAAAATCAGCGTTCACCGGACGAAAAAAGTGAAAGGGTCCTTTTTTGTAGGAAATTTCATCAGCAATAAAATCCATATGATTTTATTGATCACAAATAAGTGCTATGTACCTCAAATCGCAAAAGACTTCAAAAAGACCAAAATTTCAGGTTTTCATATTCACATTGCTGTAAAATATGTAAAAGAGGTCAAAAAATTTTATTGTGCCATGAAAAGTACCTTTTAAGGTTTCCCAAGGACATCAAAATTTTTGAGATTTTTTAATACAATTAGAAACCATCGAAAACAATTTTTTATCGAAATTTGAAATAAAAATTTTTTGAATTTGAATTGGAATTAAAACAAGAATTTATCGAAGAAGTATACTTAAAAATAAAATATATTCAATTTCGTAAAAGAAATCCATTTAATTAAAAATATTATAAATATTTAAATGTTTTTTTAGGTTATTTATTATAATAATTTTGCGCGATGTTTTCAAACTTTGATTTTGTTTCGAGTGTGATGAAGAAATTAAAGTAGTGCTTTTTGATCTTTTTAATTTATGGGAAGAAGAACAGCAATTTTTATGCGATTTAGGTTGACAAAGAATACGGTATTAATTATTCTCGATCTTATTCAGACTAAAATTTCCATGTTTGGGAATCCGATTTTTATTTTCGATCACGTGCGCATATTTTTCATCCAAATTAATTAAAAAATCCATTTCAGCGATAGAAAAAACTTTTCCCCTCTCTCTAACAACATCTTTCATTGAAGTACTCATAATTATTAATTACTAATAACTAATCGAACAAAATTTAACAAAAACGTCTTCACAAAATAAGGTTAAAATACCACAATACACTCAAACAAGTAGTGTAAAACGAACTATATTTTTGCTGGTAGGTAATATGATCTGTTGGTTAACATGACTAGAAGTTGCTCAACGTTGGTAAAACCCAGTGATTTTCTATAGTATAGATACCAAGACATATGTCAATTGTGTTCTTTACATATCAACGACAAATTATTTTCGGACATCTCTTTCTATTCTGTTTAGATTTTTAACATTTCCAGTTGTCTCTTTCTACGAGCCCCACCAATACCAGACAGCCATATTAGGTGGCAATATTTTTAGTTGTCTCTCTCTACGAACCTCCACCAATACCAGATGGCCATATTAGGTGGCAATATTTTAAATTTTGACAGCTATTTGTTAAAATATGGAAATATTTTTATTATATTATTAAAATAAATTTTTTACAATTATTAATATTGCTTTTTTACAGTTTTCAGAAAGAATATAAAGTTGTAAAATAAATCAACGCATTATTTAACCTCGAAATTTTTTAAATTTCAAATTCTAATGAAATGAATTTTAAATTTCTAATATAAATTTAGTACATAGTAGATTTGTATTTGTACAAATGCTTTTATTTCTGTGCAATTAGTGGATTTTTGATGAGTGGACCTTGCCGACTCCGTTAATTAATAATGTGAAATGAAACTTCTTTATGATTGTTGGTATTTTACACGATTTTTTGAAAGAAAGAAATTGGTATTTCTTTGCGATTTTAAATTCAAAAATGTATAAAATATGTACATAACCTTCAAAAACTTATAATGACAGCTAACAAAAACGTAATTCCACAGTTGTTGCATACTAATACGAGCAAATCGAGGCTGCAAAAGAGATAACTGCTATCTAACTAATAGTCCGGGAGCTAGCGACATTTTTCATTGTCACATTTTATAAACCTTGGTTTATCTTTTTATTTTATTATGTTCATGAAACTTATCAATAAAATGAACTCCTGCCATCTCGTTGGCGGGGCAGCGATTCACAGCGGTCTTCTGATTATGTTTAAAAAAAAAGGTAAATGTTGAAAATTATAAAAGCTGAAACTTTTTCTAATATTTAATAATATTTCAATAGGGTATAAAATGACATCCTGCCACTTCTCCTGTGGAACGGTCTACTCCTGCCATAGCCATATTTATGTGAAAAAAAAATATCAATTGTTACAAATATTAAAAGCTGAAATTTTTTTGTCATTTCTGTAATAATTAAAGCAATTAAAAACACATATCCTACCAGCCATTTGGTGGGACCTTGCTAAGGCAGGAGCAAAGTTGTTGAGCGTGAACATCTAATATATTACACAGGGCGACCATGGTATACAGGGCGACAGTGATTCTGCGGTCTGGGGTTTATGAGTCGATTTTGGGTAATTATGGTCTCCTCAATTAAAAAAAATTCAGATTTGTCGAATTGACTCCAGTTTTTGAGATAAAGACAACCCTTTTATATTGAAAATAAAATGAAACAAAAATATTTAATTTATTCAAAGACTACATAGTGGGAACAGTAATTTTGAGGTGTGGGGTTTATAAGTCAATTTTGGGTAATTATGGTCACCTAAATTACAAAAAAAATTCAGATTTGTCGAATTGACTCCAGTTTTTGAGATAAAGACAACCTCTTTATATTGAAAATAAAATGTAAATTTCTTTTTGAGATGTCCGCGGAGATTCGCTGTCAATGGCTCATTTCTTCATAAAAATTAATAAAAATTTCACAGTATATTCTTCAAATGTCACTTTATTATGTAGTAATTATAGCAATAAGTATATATTAATAGTTTCGTCAAAAAAAATTATCGAAATATGCTGATTTTGCTTAAAATTAACTTTACCCCCCCCCCCCCTTAACATGAGAACTAGAGTCAATTTGAACAAAATAACTATGTGACGAGTACATTATTACATTAGTGTATCCAAATTCACTGCAAAACCCAAGACCGCAGAAAAAAGCTTTTGTTTTGTTGCCCTGTGTTATTTGTAATTTCTCCTGTGATAGGTAGATGTTCTGAATCCAGCATTTCATATAATACATACAATTATATGCAATATTTGTTATACTCAAAGTATTAAGTAAGGGAGCTGTACCAGGTATGAGACGGCTCCACTTATATTTTTCCATATTGCGATGCCAATTTTCTGGCTTTGACTAGTGTCAACATATTTTCATGTTGGAAGCTAGTTTTTTTTAAGACACCGGAGTCAATAGTCACAATTTTTGTATGTGATCCAAACATCGAGTAAAAATTTCATGAAAAAAGTTTTATTTGATTTTTTTGTAATTGCTGTTATTACTAGTTATTCAACGAAAAAATGAGATTACAGTGCATAGAAATTCATCATTTTCCTTATATTTTACGATGAAGTAGTCGATTGAACTGATTTATGTTCACACATAAATTTTTCTGTGTTTTGTAAAAATGGCGTCATGTTCCGGGTGTGAGACAGCCGAGAGTACCAATTATGAGACTGTTGCCAATTCCATCAAATTCATCGAATATAATTTTTGAAGTGTGCAAATATGCGTGCCAGCTTCTTTACGTTCAAACATTGCGAATTGGATATGAGCCGAAGATGAAGACGAAAAATATGATGTATAAATTGTAGAAAAAAAGTGTCATTTTCTTTCGTAATTTTGGTCACTGAAGGCCTTCATGATGATTAAACATTGATATTTTCCGTATTCGTGGCTATTTTATTTCATATTTCCCTATATTTACCAGATTTTACCGGGTGTCTCATAGCTGGTGTCAAATTTTTTTTCGATCAAAAATCAACTCATCACGGAAATGCTCATAACTTTTTTTGGTTTGACGGAATCAATATATTTTCTACAGCAAAAAGTTGCGTATGATCATTAGCTTTCGAATGGTATGTAAGATATTCGGTATATTTGGTTTCTATAAAAAGTTTTGGCATGAAAACAAAACCCGTCTCATACCTGGTATATCTCCCTTATAATTTGTTATACCGGGTGCTCAATGAGTTAGCCGAACATAATAAATTAACATGTAAAAACTTATATATGCAAATTCCTGCTTTCCTAATTATTTTAGAGAAAAAATGAAAGATACAAAAATAATACAGAAATATAAACTACAAGTGAAACTATAAGTTTTCTACTTAAAAAGTCAAAAATTGCTTTTGAAATTGTTAAAATTTTCATTTATCAGGCTGGTCATGTACGTTTCCACGGTAATTGTTTTTTTTTATAAGTAATAATAACAATTGCACGTTGCTACTAGTTTTACACTTTACTAAATATTCCATTTTGCATATAATCCGCTATTTATACTGATAATGATAATAAATAATAATTAATATTGTCAGTTTGCATACTTAGTGCTGTGATACTTTACAAAACCTTGTAAACCTTGTGCGTTGAAACAAACGATTTTGTTTCAAGTGATATTACCTTACTATTTCCTAGCTCCTGCCGAAGCCAGGTCCCATCATATAGCTGGCAGGATACGTTTTTTTAATTGCTTTAATTATTACAGAAATGACAAAAAAATTTCAGCTTTTAATATTTCTAACAATTGATATTTTATTTTCACATAAATATGGCTATGGCAGGAGTAGACCGTTCCACAGCAGAAGTGGCAGGATGTCATTTTATACCCTATTGAAATATTATTAAATATTAGAAAAAGTTTCAGCTTTTATAATTTTCAACATTTATCTTTTTTTTTAACATAATCAGAAGACCGCTGTCGATCGCTGCCCCATTGGTGCCTCGGCAGGAGTCGATTTCAGGTTTCTGTAGCTCTAATATGACACAAATAAACTAAAATTAATCTTTATAAAATCTGACAAAATTTTGTGTCGCTAGCTCCCGGACTATAAAGTAGTAGAAAGAGATGGGTAGATAAACATATGGCGTGTATAGTCCTAAGAACACTGCTCTTTAAGGCAGGTATACGGCTCTATAATATAGAAAATCACTGGTAAAACCGGTCAACCTCTACAACTATACTAGTTGACGTTAACTAATAGTCAGGTTAACTAATAGTTGAAGAGGCAATTGTAAAACCGGCCCTAAAGGTGGTTACTCAACTATCAACACACAGCATAGGAAGGAATTCACACAAAATATTGATAAGTTGCTCTGGTTTCCAGTCTCTTTATTTACTCACTTAGACTAATCGTTATCCCTTTAGCACGCAAATAAATTTCAAGAAAATAAATAATAAAATGGTGCAAAAATAATATTGTCGCTTAATTTTCCATAGGATTGTGCAGAAAACTTGTGATTCGGTACTGTAGCTCAAGGGTCAAATGCGAACAAAATTCGAGAGGTTCTGACTAGCTATTAACCGCGTCATTCGCACAATCTTTACTGCGTACACTTACTTGCTGCGTACGGTTACCCTACATGACTTTCCCGGTAATTTTACATACTCGCATTCTTATTTATAACTTCCAATTCAAATTCATTTTTAAATTCTCTCATTGCAGATCCTACTTTTTTAATAATAAATAAGTACTATTTGATTTTTCCTTTATTAATTCTTTCATATCTGCTTCGTATTGCTTTATCTCTTCCAAAATTTTTTCGCGATTACACCTTAGTATCTCGAAGGTATTGATGCATGAATCGCAAATAAATTTTAAACAATGTTTGAAAATTGATTTTTAGTTAAGTATGGTTCAATGATAATTTATTAAGCTACCTATGTTTTACTAACCTAAATACCATATAATATCTGTGGATAAAACAGAGCAATGTACATTTGTGTTTAGTTGGGGGAATGTTTTTGGATGCAACGGTTATTGTTTTCTGAAAATAATAAAATTCGCCATATTGCGACGGTCATTTACATAAACAAAAAGTTTTCAAGTCTGGTTTTAATCAAGGTAAGTTGTAGATCAATATTAGTCGTGTATTTATAATACAAATTTTAAAACGTTTAAATTAAATTTTTCTAAACCAAATTAACGTAAAAGTGAATTATAGCCAATGAGGGGAATAAGGCCCATCAATGATATGGTTTTGGGTATCCACTAGTTCCAAGGCAGAAAAATGGTTTTGCGTTATTTGTTATGAAGAGAGAGTAGCTGACATGGACAGTGCAAAAAGTGTCAATCATGGATGCACGACGACTGCCTAGGGTTTACTAAAGACGATGAGGATTATTTAAAATGTTAAAAATGTAGTGATTAGGGCCGTGGCTTTTTTATATTATGTACTTTAAGTGGGCATTATTATGGACAATCGTGGGTAATAAAGCCCATTTTAGAATTTCTGTTTAACTTAAATTTTTTCTATAATCTTTTGTGTATTTTTACTTTTCTATATTAAAATAAGTACTAAGATGTTTAAACTTTCAAATACACGTTTTCAATATTCACTTTTAATTTGATTTACATGTTTATTTTACAATTTATTGTTCTTATGGTGGGCCTTATTGCGCTCAGGGACCTTACATTCTCTTTCTGGAATACCAAAACACGAACGACTTTCTGCAGAAACCTGCATAAGTCAAAACACATGTTTCCTTTCTCAAACTGCTACCACACTTTTCACAATCTAACTCCATTACACTGGAGTTCAAAAATTCCGTGTTCCACGAAAAAGTAGAGGTTGGTAGTACAAAGAAGAAAAATCTGAAAGATGATCCGATTAAAAGTTTTTGGAAGAATTAGCGTGATTCGAAATTAAAATAATCTATAACAAGAATTACTGGAAAAATTAAAAAATTAATTATAAATTAAATGGTGGTCAATGTTATTATTGTGAATGGGATCATTATTGTAAAGCAGCGATTTTCAACCTAAGGGTCGCGACCCCCTTGGGGGTCGTGGATCTATTTTAGGGGGTCGCAGAATTTTTTTTCAAAATTACTTAGTTTTGAATTTGAACTAAAAATTAGTAAGCTGAATTTTAAGGTTTCCCTTGCTCAAACAATTGAATATAGGATTGATAAACTCGTATCAAAACATCAAGATCACGGAAGTAATTAATAAGTAAAACAAAATCGTCACTTCTGTAGCAATACCTCCAATTAGGGTTGCCAACTATACTTTATAACAAAGTATATACTTCATTTTTTGCGATTAGAATTTCGATATATATCGATTCCTGATGATTATTTTTTATGATTCAAACGACAGATGTTATAAAATTATTATCTTAAAACTTAAAATTAAAAAAATACCTGTTTTTCTTCCAAATACTCTTTATTTCTTTTTTAAAAGATATCATACTTTATTTCTTATCAGTAAAAGTTGGCAACCCTACCTCCAATCATCAGTACGCCAAATTTTAACAAAATCTGTTATACATTTCCGGAGATTTGTTTGGCGTGTTCCATGTTAATGGTCACTCAAGAAGTGGCCATATGTGGCGGAAGGCTTTTCCAAGCAATTCCCAATATTACCGTACTTACGATTTTTCACCAACACCACACAATTTTGATTTTTGATTTCCCATTTAAATAACACGGGAAATTTTATTCTTCTTATTTGGAATTTTAATGCGCTTGAACGAATTATCGTCTAATAAAATTTAAAACTCATACTTGTAGTAAATTAAACGATCTACAAAAAAGGTCTGAAATGATTTTTCGCTAAGTCGACACGTTTAAAAATTATTCGAGGTTTAAGTTGAACCTCAAATGTTAAATAATGATTTTCACAATTATTTATACTCGATCACAAAATAATGGCTCAAAAACATAAAACATCATATTTTATGTAAAGTTTATCGAGTGTTCTTTGGTAAAATAAAAAATTTTTTACGAAATATCAATAATATCAAGGACATTTATTATTTTTTTAGAGAACGATTAATTTTTGTTATTTTTGTTATTGATATTTCGTAAACATTTTATTGTTTTACCGAAGAACACTCGATAAACTTTACATGAAATATGATGTTTTATTAACATTTGAGGTTCAACTTACACCTCGAATAACTTTTAAACGAGCAGACTTAGCGAAAAATCATTTCAGACCTTTTTTGTAGATTGTTTAATTTCCTACAAGTATGAGTTTTGCGTTCAAGCGCATTAAAATTCAAAATAAAAAAAATAAAATTTCCCGTGTTATTTAAATGGGAAATCAAAAATCACGATTAGCCACCTCTAAATATTAATATTAAGAGCTCAAACTTTACCAGAGTTTTTTTTCGTCATCTTCAACGATATTTTCATGGTAGCTAATGAAAAGAAAATTAAAAGTTTTTTTTTGTCAACCCTACTACATACTTATATACAAAATTTGGTCGTGATTGGTTGGACGGTTCAAAAATAAAGCGAGAAACAAAATCTAACGACAGACAGACCGCCACCTAATTTTTTTTTATTTCTTACAAATTTTTTCGTTTCTGAACAAGGTGAACTCGAAAATGTAAAAAAATAAAATTTTGAAAAAAAATAGTAAAAGTACAGGTTGAGTATTTGTGTTTTTTTTTTGGATATGTATCTTTTTTTTATATAAATTTTAAACAAAGTAATTGATTATTTTTTATTTCTGACATTGTTGGGGTCGCAGAAAATAAGCAAGAAAATTTGGGGGTCGCGTCGTAAAAAGGTTGAGAACCGCTGTTGTAAAGTATTGGATGTTTTTGGAAAAGGAAGCTGTCATATGGTTTTAAAATTAATTTGGAAGAAGTTATTTTTTGGGAATTTTATGGAATTTTATGGAAAAATTGGAAATTTAATTTTGAATTACAGAGAGAGAGAAAGAGAAAGAAAGAGTGTGTGTGTGTGTTAGGTATTAGCCATTCACAAAGGTGCTTAAATCATGTTTGTGTAATCGATCCTAAATATCATTTATTCATTTTTTGCAAACAGGGTTGGTCCCCGATACATAAATAATAATTATTGTAACTATTCGTTAGTTTTTGAATTAATTCTAGAATTAAAACCATCATTAATTGATTCAATTGATGAATGTTTTCTAGGCATAGATAAATCATTTGGTGTAGTTGGTGATGGAGTTCTAGAATTTTGTATATATCTAGCAGGCTCTCGTATGTGACCGTTGACTTCAGGTGAGCAAGGACAAGTTCTGGCACTAAGAGATGGCGGCGTTAGCGTATACGATTCGCTGGGTATTTTATCTTGCGGAGGTTGCTCACTTGATAGACCATTTCCTATAAAAAAATAAATTATTATAATTAATTATTAAAAAGCAATCAACCTTAAAAAATATTAATTAAATGGTTTTGTTCTTACGAAGTTAATTCTTAAGATCTTAAGATATTGTAATGAAAATTTCATCGTTTATTTAATAATTCATTTATTCAAATCGTAAACATGAGTTATTATCAGAATTCAATTAACTTGTATTTTTTTGTAACACCGCTCCTTCTGTTTTACAACAAACATTATATAAACTGACGTTTGTCCAATGGTTTCGTAAACTGAGAACCATCAGAAACAGATGAAAATGAATTGATTGAACAATTGAAATAGATTATGTATCCTATATTATACTGCCGTGTTCCAAAATCCTTTTTTTTTTAATATTGATAACTGATTTTTAATTTTATTGTGTAGATCATTTAATATTTTGAATTTTGATTTTAGTTTGGAAACATTTTATAATTTTGTATAATTTTGTAAATTTTTTTAAATATTTGAATTTGGTCGTTTTTCCCGCCGACATGTTAAGTTGGTAGTAACGCAGGGGAGGTGCTAGGCTTTTTGCCGTTGAAGCCACAAAGTGTGGACGTGCTGGAGTTGGTCTCCGTTAAAATTTTATTATATTTGCGTTAATGATTATAAATTTGATTAACATTCTGGATTAAGAAATAAAATTTATTTGAGTTTGAAGTGAGTGATTTGTTTTATTTGAATTATTTGGAAAATAGAGTAGTTTATGGAAGATTTGAACGATAAAATTGGAACGAATTTTGATTGTTGATAAAAATAATTAATTGAAATTATGGATAGGTACTTAATTAATTAATAAGAACAAATTTAAATTGGGAATTGGTAAATTACGTACCACGTACAGCCTGATGGTCGCACACATTTTTCCGTTCCCATCAACTTTGAAAATTTATTTAACATTAATTTGGATTGTTCTTTTAAACCTTTCGGCCCTCCCGGTGATAATTGCCACCGCTTAATTTTTAGCATTTTAGCATAAAGATCTGTAAATAATTGGGATATTGGCTATACTAGAAATCAAAAGCTTGGACCTTAAGGACTGTGAAAACATAAATAAAACCCTTATTATTAGTTTTGAGTGCCTTAATGATAGTTATTTACAGTGTTATATACATGCAGTCTAAGTTGGAGTCTAAAATTAAATATATTTAGTAAATTAGAAAATTTTAGTGTATCCAATTATTTTTTAACTTTATCGTGAATTATGGGCATACATATATGTCTAATCAGTTGCTTTGTTAACTTGGTTTGATATTTTTTCTACAAGTACCCCTGCCATAGACGCTTGAAATTTGAGGGCGCATTTTCCTAACTCCTAAACCCAAGGTGCAATTTTGTTGAAAATTGGCGAATACCATATTATCTGAGTCCAGATAAAGAATTTATAAAAAAAATTTTTTAATTCGACTACAAAAATGTCAGGGCTGAAAGGGTTAAATTAAATTTACAACGAGAGTCTCATTTGCTCTAAAAATAAATCGATTACTGAGGGTAAGTTATATCATTTATAATTTTTACACCCCGGTATATCGCAATACGTATATACGAGGGTCGTTTAATTTCAAAGTTTAACGATCCTAGGTCTCCACTTAGTGAATCGGTAGAGCGATAAAATTTTATAAGTTAGTCGCTCATTGATTGAGAATATGTTCGTTTGGGTAGAAATCAAATCGATTGAAGTTTAAATGTTTTATAACGTTTTACCATGGAACTGTCATTGAAAGTTGCGTCCAAATCTGAACTCCGTGATGTAGTTCGTTTTTTGGCTGGAATAAATCAAACTTTTTTTTTTATTAACTCCCAGATACAGCAACCTATCAAAAACGATTTAATTAAGCTTAAGCTTAATTAAAGAACAATGCATGACATAGTGCTCCTGTGAGCAATAATCTGCGTATTCCAAAATTAACCTAAATTTCTTCTGTTAATGAAGTATGTATATACATAGTACGAGTATATATAACATTCTCTACAATAAAAGATCATAGTATTTTTAGTACAAAATCTATTAATGAGATCAGTAGGTTTAAATTTTTAAGTCTGTGCACTTCGTCACTAGGCACTAATGGTTGATTGGCAAGCACATTAGGGTGCACTGTAAGTCTATCACGATAATTTGTACTAAATCATTTGATTTCTTCCCTAACTAAAGCAATAGAGATATCATGTTGTATGACACTATTGGGAATGTACCAGGGCGCATCAACGGTCACCCGTAATACATTATTTTGAAATCGCTGAATAATGTCGATATTGGATGCAGCTGCTGATCCCCACAGTTGAATATCGTAGGTCCAAATTGGTTTGATTATGGCTTTGTATAGTAGAAGCTTGTTTTCAATGGAGAGTTGTGACTTTAGACCAACAATCCAATACATTTGACCGAATTTAGTACCAAGTTGTTGTCGTTTAGTAAATATATATGTTTACGCCACGCTAGTCGTCTACAGGGACGTTTTACCCTATAGGCTATAAAAGGCTAAAGCCTAAGCAAATTTAAAGCATTCCAGGAATTTTAGACGCCGCCGCAATCTGCTATCCTGAAAAGGGTAAAAATCCCAAAATTTAAAATACCCCATGTTCAAAAATTAATTAAACATGTCTCTTTTTGTAAATAAACACACAACCTAGGGGGAGGGAGGCGCTAATTGATTTTTAGCCTAAGGTGCCTTAAAGCCTAAAAACGTCTCTGATCTTCTATCAAGATGAATTCCAAGATACTTAGCGTCTGAGGTTTGTGGCAATAAATGACCCATCATGAATCATTTTTAGAACGATGCTGCTACAGAAAAAATAATTTTAAGCACTATGCTGTCAGTTTTGGGCGGTACAGGTGAGTAGCACGGCTTTCTTCAAGATGATAGATCCTAAAAAACTGGCAACAAAAACCTAGTGCCGTACAAAAATAATAGTACCTACTTGGGAGCCAGGAAAATTTTTTGTTTTTTCAAAAAGTTTCGAATCAGTATAGGCAATTTATTACTGCACGGCATTTGTGTAAACACGGTAGTAATCCTTAATAAATTGATATACTGCAGCAAGGTTGAGGATTTCATGACACAAAATAAATACACTATACTTAAGAATAATAAAATGAATAGCTTTACTACTAAAATTAAAAGAATTCTTGAAGAAACCGAAAGAACATGGAAAATAAAAGAAATAACAAAACTGATTCCCATGAACCCTCTAACTCCGCGAATGTACGGCGAGTTAAATTACATAAAGAAAATCAGCTTATAAGACCTATTGTTACCTCCATCGATTCACCCAGTGGCGTAACAAGCAGGCGAGGGACCCGTGTGCGAAGTTATTAATGGGGGCCCTGCTTTTATAAAAGACAAAAAAATTTGTATACAGGACGATTTCCATGCAATTCCAGTGATTTCCAAAAAATTCCTTCCAAACAAGAGTGGAACTAAGAACCCTTATTTAATTTTATTAAATATTTTAAAAAATATATAGATGAATTTTTTTTACTTTTCAATTTTCTCATATGGTATAACTTTCCTAAAATATCTTAGAATTTTCTGTGATTCCCCGCTTCACAAGATGTTTTGGATATATTTTCTTAGATTTTCTAAAAAAAATTTTGAATGATTTCTTAAAATTTCCCGCTCGTTGTTTACTAATAAGTGGAAAAATGATGTAGAAATTGTCATATGCAAAACTAAAGAAAAATTTGAGGAAATCCAGAATATTATAGACTATCTTTTTTTTGCTTTTTCTATTTTCTGAGATTTCATTAGCTTTAAAATTTTCTCGAGTTTTTCTTGAAATTTCTATGGATTTCTTGAGATTTTCTATATTTCTACATATTTTCTAAGAATCTGTTTCTTGAGATGTCTTGGAATTTTTCAGAATTTTATCAGATTTCCATTCACTAGTACACACAATTTTTCTGTCGATTTCCACTTAGTTTTGTACTAACTGGAAAACCGAAGGGAAAATCGTGATATTATACAAAAGTGAAAAGAAATCCAAGCAAATTTTAGAGAAATTCTAAGAAATCTTAGCAAAACTTAAAAATGCTATTTTCTTCCCAAGAATCTCTTGAGAAATTAAGGAAATTTTTAGAATACCATAGATTAATTCCTTTATTTATTTTTTTAATTTTCTAAGATTGCAAAGGCAGATACAACAGGATATCAACCCCCATTCATGAGCCTTAAAAAAACAACAAAATTGACTACGTTTTGTTTTATTGAAATTTTAAAAATATTAAAATAAAATATTCTTATTAAAATACATCATAATACAGTGGAGTCCGCTTAATGTGATCACTTCGGGACTTGGGGTTTTTGATAACAATAACCGATTGATAACAAAAAGAGAAAAAAAATTTTATTGGTTATTTATTAGTAATTAATAAGAAAAATAACAAATTAAAAAAACTCATCTAAAGTTGTTTGTCTCTGCTGTGCGAGGAATAAATTGTTTATAAAAAGTTCGTTTGGAAATCTGACGATCTCATCTGCATCTTGCAGCGTCTTCTATTTCAACATATTTTTTTAAAATTTTACACAAAAGTGGTTGTGAAATGTTTAATTGCAATGCTGCATTCCGCTGGCTTATTTTTGGTAACTTATTATATTGTTCTAAAATTATTATTTTTTCAATTAAGCTCAAATCACGTCTCTTTTTTAAGTCACTCATTGCGAAGTTTTCAGATAGGATTGAATTACATCGTATATTAACAGCAAACTAGACAAATCTTCTTGCTAACACCTGATTTAAAAATCGCGTAATGAATATGTGGTACATATTTATACGAGTATGTGGGTGGCTCATACACAATATAAAAAAATGCTTGCAACTGAAAACTAATTCCTTTGGTCGTGGGAGAAAATAATCTTAAGAATAATTTTGATAATATAAACCGAATTTTGATTACTATAAGCGATGTTTCTTGTGTGTAATCATATACGTCCGGCCCGTTCCTCGCAAAAGTGATAACAATACCCGAATGATAACATTAACCGTGATTCCAATAAGCGGACTCCACTGTATATTTATTCCCTCATTCATTGCCTAGATCCGCCCTTTGTTTTAGATTTCAAGGCTGTATTAGACTGCAATGACTTCATAATTTTGAAATTATTTCACAAAATTGTGTGCGAGATTATCATTCCAAAGAACTTTGCGGGAGAAAAGTAAAATAACTAACAAACTAAATAAATATAACAGAATAAAAACCTGGGGAGTTTTAACTTTAAATTGTTTTTGCAACAAATATAATTGCTGGTACACTGCAGGGTATTTCATACCCTCCAGACATCCCGGTTTGAAAGCCCAAAAGGAGGATGTTTATACGTTTTGTGATCTATTTTTTTTTACTCTGTCAGAACAAATAAATTTATACGTCATTTGTATACAATTCATACCCCCAGTTTTATAAAGAAAAGGTCGTAGTGAATATTCAAATTTAAAATTTGCACCGGGGGGTCTGGGGGGTGTGAAACACCCCCTAGAACATTGCAATTGTAAGACCTCTTAGAAAGTTAAATTCCTGGAACGGAAAATCCTTTAACTATAATTGCAGGTGCACTGGAGGGTATTCCATACCCCCCAGGCCCCCCGGTTTAAAAACCCAAAAATGTGTGTGTATACGTTGTGTGATTTACCTTCATATGAAAACTTTATATTCTCTTAAATCAAATACATCTACATATCATTTGTATACAAACAAAATGTTTTAGTGCATATTTATACAGCATATTATATCTCTCACCGGGGGGTCTGGGGACACCCCACAGAATATTATAGTAAAATTCCTGGTATGGAAGTCACAACTTTAATAGCATGGCAATCATGGTGACCTGGGCTATTCTAGAATTTTTTTTAAGATTGAAAAGGTTACAGTACAACTGGGGGCCCTTTTAGCAGGGGCCCACGTGCGTCGCACCCCGGTAGTTCCGCCTCTGGATTCACCGACATTATGACCTTTGTAGATGGCTTAACAACACGCTGCCGTACATTGCTGAGTTTAAGATGGCAAAAAGTAAAAAAGTATAAATTAGTTTCAATCGCTAGTGGCAGATGACTCTGATATCAATTAAACACTCTGTAATACGAGCGGCATAACTACTTACCAACGGATATATTAGTTTGTACTTTTTTTGCCGCTTACATATTTAGATAGAAGTTTTGAGTACAAATGCTCAAGTTCATAATCGGTGCAGATCCAAGAATTTTTATTTTCAGATAATTATTTTAAATATTTTAAGTTTAAAAACTTGCAATATTAATTAATATTGCTGCATGGGTTGATAATAATTATTTTATACACTTTGATTATAAATTTAATTAAAAATGTACCCAGTGGCGTATTTTAAGATTGTGCGCCCTGTGCTTATAAAGTTTGCCGCCCCATAAATTAAGGAAAAAAGCAAAAATCTTTTTAAAATGAAAAACGTACATACAAAAGAATAAACACTATTAAATATTTACAATTTTTTGTGGTGTACAAATTGGTTGACAAACCCTATGGCGCAAATACGCCACTGAATCTATCAACGGTTGCGACTAGTTATTTTAAATTTTATTACTTATTTATTATTTTTATTATATTGTCTAATTTTTATTTTTATTGAAATATTATTTTTCACAATTTCGGGAGTAAAGTGGTCGCTTTACTTCCACTCGGCTGACACCTCGTGGGAAAACCTTTGCATGCAAGATGAAAAGTAGCACTTTAGTCTCATGATGTATCATACCAACACTTTTATGAATTAAGGTTTTTAACTATTATCAGGTCTACAAGTATGAAATGCGGATTTGGGAAACAGAAGGCGCACCAACTACAATGTGTAGTATAAAGATTTGGTTGTGCCAACAACAAGGATCAAAAGCGCATAAATGATAAATTGAAAAAGTGCTTGCAGAGTGTTGTTTTGCTATGTTTAATATGTCGAGATTTGTGCCAAATAAAGATCATTCGCTGACAACATTAATTTTTTGTTTTTAATTTGAAGAAAACTGCTCCTGAATCATATCGATTGCTTCAAAAAGCTTATGGGAAACATGCTCCATGGCAAGATACACCTGTGAACGATGGCGATGAAAATGTTAAAAGTGGCGATGGCCAACAAATTATAAAGATACAGAATTGCAAGCATTGTTAGACGAAGACGATGAATGAGCTGTGAAAGCCCGGTGAAACGGTTGATACCAAACGCTAGCAACAATAAGTGATGAATTTGAACCGTTTTCTGCTCAAAAAACTACCACAATATCAAAAAAGGCACCACAAGGTCATTTTTCTCCATGACAATGTTCCATCACATACGGCAAAACCAGTTCACGACACGTTGGAAGCACTCAATTGAGAAGTACTATTCTATGCGGCTTACTCACCAAACTTGCCGTCTTCCGATTACCACTTGTTTGCATCGAAGGATCACACACTTGCTGAGCTGTGCTTTGGTTCGTACGAAGATGTGAAAACAGCTCTATGAATGATTCGGGGTAAAAGAGGAAGAATTTTACTGGCGTGGTATCCACAAATTGTCCGAAAGATAGAAAAAATAGACAGTGGTAACCTCCACCGATGGTCAGGTTTTAAGCCTTTTTTTTACTAATCTGCCGAAGGTAAACATGTAAGTTCCACCGATGGCCAAAAAGGTATCCGGGCAAAACATGTAAGTTCCACCGATAGTAACTTAAATTATTTCTGGTTTAAGACCCATAAGCCTCTTATAATACTTATCGCAATGCTGAACTGAACTGAACTGAACTGAACTGCAAGAAATGATTTTTTTTGAAAAATTTGAAAAGCATAATTTATTTACATAGTATTCAAACTCTGATTTCTTTATTAATTCTTTTTAAATAAAAGTATACAGATAACTTATTAATCTAAAGTGAAATTTAAAAAAGTTATACTGAACTCTCCCCCCCCTTCAGTTAAGATTCATCCACATTTATCTCACAGAAGAGGTTAGAGATACTTGATACAATTGAACGTTTATGTTTTCTTATAGTATCAGAATTACTCTGTTTTATTATGTGAATGCTGTTAAGTTTGATATACTTTTCTGTACAGTAATTGAAAGTGTCATTTATAAAGAAATTTTCAATCGAACTCAGAAACCGTAAGTTTCTGAAACCGTAAATGTTGTAATTGTCAATTTCAAAAAATAAGAGGCGATTAAATCCCCCTCCTCCCCCCGACTACTAAAAATAATATAAATAAGAAAATGTAGAGCTCTATTTAATTTCTCTCTGCGATTATCAACTATCAATTAATAGAATGGCGTCAATACAAGATTGCAAATCTACCTTTAAGACACTCCCTGTACCTATAAAATGAAATAAAAATGTGGTTTCTTTGCTAGATGTGCTTGCGCACCGTTTTATTTTATGAAATCAGAATACTTTTGTACGCTTTACATAGTTTATCAAAACCAAGTCAAATTGCATCATAAATCTGAAGATTTTTGTATAACTTGAATAAAACTCAACTCTCACAACACAACGAAAGCTTAAAAAGGCTTAAAAGATAACAATAACCTTGACCACCTCGACTTAATTGACCGATCGGTGGAACGTATATGTTGGAAAATAGTTACCCAAAAAGGGACCGGTGGAACTTGCATGTCGGATTAAAAAGGATTTGACCGATCGATGGAACTTACAATCGCCCGAAAAAATGTGTAACTAGCAATGGAGCATACTTTGAATAAACCACTGGTTACCATTCTTCCACAGTTAATGTATTTTTTTCGAAAAAAAATCCGCATTTCATACGTGTGCACCTGATAATTATTATTGCAGTATTTAAGTAAATGTTCAAAATGAGCATTCTTATTTTCAATGCATTAAATAAATAGCTACTCAAATTAAAAATATAATAATTCAACCTTAATTAAAATAATAAGTTTTCAATAAAAATGAAAATTTTGTGAATTTAATTTTTTGTTCTGTAGCTGCCTTATTTAGCACTACAGCTCAAAAAGATAAGTACACTTCATATTTTATCAATTAATCAAAATGCAAGAGAGTAAATTATTCCAAAATTTAGTTGGCGAGTATAAATAGTGGCCCAAACAAAATAATGTTCTTAAATTTTCCGCTAGGTGGCTTATCCATTTTTTTTTCATGTTTTTTTCATGTTTTATGTACTTCAGTCAAAGTTTTCTATTACATGATTTTAATTTGATCGGTGTTTATTTGTGTTTATTGTTATTTGAAACTTTTATTTAGTGACATTGGTCAAATTGACATTTCATTAGTATATTTTCTTGTGGAAAATAACATTTAACATTAAATTAGTTGTAGTTTCATAAATAGTTTAAGTGAGGTTAAATTTTGTTTAAAACGCTGACTGTGAGATATTATGGGACGAAATAAAAATATTCCGCCTACAAAACGTAGCGTAATTATTCATTTACACAATTCAGGAGATTCTATAAGAAAAAGTGCCGAAAAAACTGGAGTTTCCAAGGGTACAGTGCAGAACGCCCTTAAGATATTTAAGGAAACAAGAGACTACAACAGTAGAAAAAGCACTGGAAGACCCCGAGTGACTTCCAAACGTGAGGATAAATTAATTGTAAGGCATAGCATTCGAAATCGAAGAATGACGGCACCTCAACTTACTCAGGAAATCAACGAAAACCGTACTAATAATGTTAGTTTGTCGACAGTAAAGAGAAGATTACAAACAGCCGGTCTTCATGGAAGAATTGCTATGCGTAAACCTTTGCTAAGACCTCAAAATAAACTAAAAAGACTAGCTTGGGCAAAATATCATCAAACCTGGTCAAATAGTCAGTGGAAAAAGGTTCTTTGGTCGGATAAGTCGAAATTTCAAATCTTCGGTTCTCATAGACGAGTTTTTGTGCGAAGGCGCAACGGAGAACTGGCATTAGACGAATGTATTGTCCCAACTGTAAAGCACGGCGGGGGTTCCGTCATGATATAGGGATGTTTTGGTAACAATTGCGTCGGAGATCTTATAAAAATCGAAAGAATTTTAAAAAAAGAAGGATATAAACAAATATTGAAAAATCTTGTGCTACCTTCGGGTCGTCGTTTAATCGGGAAAGGTTTTGTGTTTCAAGAAGATAATGATCCCAAACACTCTTCGAAGTTGTGCAGAGACTATTTGCGAGAAAATGAGAGAAGGAGAGTGCTCAATTATATGGATTGGCCACCCCAGCCCTCGGATTTGAATCCTATTGAGCTATTGTGGGAGGAACTGGATAGGAAGGTTCGACTTAAAGGTCCAAAGTCTCAAACTCATTTATGGCAGGTCTTGCAAGATGCTTGGAATGAAATTCTACCTGAAACTTTGGATAAACTTACTCAAAGAATGCCCCGTTTGTGCCAAGCAGTTATTAAAGCAAAAGGTGGATTTTTTGAAGAAAACAGAATTTAGCAAATATAGTATAGTAAGATAATATATAGTAAGATTTTTTTGTTTTTTTTTTGTTAAGTTTTGTATAGACACTTATATTACTTGATTTCTTTAAAAATATTGATTTCCAAAGGGTTTAATGTCTAAAATTGTGAAAACTGTTAAAAAATATAAGTGTACTTATCTTTTTGAGCTGTAGTATTATTTTCTGATTTTTTGTGAAATGGGTTGGTTTTTCAAATATTTTTACTAGACAATAGTTTGTTGTAGTCTGTAAATTTTCTATCTGGAATGGGGCGTCCGATTTTTTGTAAAATATCTTGTTTAAATAAAAATACAGGGTTTCGGAAAACAAAAAGAAATGAAGCTCGAATCGATTGTAGATTATTTCGCGCTCTTTAAATAAGCACTTAAGGGTTTACCCTACTGTGACCAAAAGTAAAGCAAAGTTAACTTTGAAAATTAATTCCGAAGAAGCTACATATGCAATTATTTTAATTTTTGGGTATATAGTTAATTAAAATAATTTTACTCAGTATACATGTAAAATTTATTTAAAAATATTTATAATTGCAAGATTACATGTTACATGGCTTGGCGTATACCGGTGTGTTTTCTGATGGTGTACATGATTTTTCAGTCTGTACTGGATGAATTGACTTGAATTTTGGAACACATATTTAATGAAATAGTAGTTTCGACTTGACGATGGATTTTGTTAAATTTCTTTTGCGTTAATTTTTTATTTAAGAAATAAAATAGAATATATTCACTTTTTTTTAACAATAAATTTAAAAATTTTTTTCTCATCAATTAAAACGAATATAGCCAAAATCCTTCGTTAAGCTATAGCCTATATACTGTAATTAACAAAAAACATTTTTTCATATTTTTTAGATCGATCAAATTGCCAAAATCATGTACACCATCAGACCATATACGAAAAATAACGGCTCACGCTAAGCCGTATAACTCTGGAAATTATAAATATTTTTTGATAAAATATTACATGTAGACTGAGTAAGATTGTTTTAAATAAATGCTCTAAACTTTCAAAAAATCGCATTTGTAGTTTTTCCGGAATTAATTTTGAAAGTTTACTTTGCTTTAGGCTTGCTCACAGTAGGGTAACCCCTTAACCATTTTTATTGAAAAATCAATATTTGCTTTCATGCATTAAAGAGGCCCAACTCTGGAGGATTTGAATTTAGAAAAAAATTGTTGTTAAATATTTTTCTTCAAAATATGTCCTCTATCATTACCTAAGTTAGGTAATGTGTATCCGAGGACACCCATAACTTAAATCTCGCATTGATTTCGGTGCAGGATAACATGAGATAAGTAAATTTATTTCCTATCGTTTGAAGAGTTTCTAGGTACGAGTATCGTGATCATACTTCCCGTTTTGAACGGGATTGTCTCGTTTTTTGGTACTCCGTCCCGTGTCTCCGAGAAAATCTTCAACGGGTCAAATAGGTCAACGATAGATGATTTTTAATTGAATTTAATGCACTGATAACAAATTTATTTTTTTCAGTTCTGTATAAGTATGGTGCGATTACAGTTTACAAAACGTTATAGTTTGGATGATTACATAGAAGTAGTTTAAGTTGGTGCTTTTTGAGAGTAAATCGGAATGCTCGTTGACGCTTAACCCGTAAGTAGCGAGGTGGTTTTCTTGTCGCACAAGACGCGAGGTGGTTTACCCCAATTTTGTTTTAAAAAGATAAATACACTCAGACGATGTGAAACACACTGCCCAAGGTGTACATGAAGTCCGATGATACAATGATTATACCTATCGATATCGTTAACTGACGGCAATTTCAAAATCTACTGGGAGCTCTCACACCACAACTCGCTACTTACGGGTTAAATTTCAACTTCCAACTTCAACTGCTTCTTCGTAATCATCAAAACTATATATTTACCATTTTGATGACTTAAATAAAAATAAGAAGAATACCCTCTGTCCATTGATATAAGTACAATAAATTATGAATTAATTAGTTTTTATCTTTGGAATAATTACTAAGCGATTAAAGTTGAGTAAAAGTTTTTTAGATTTTCAAAAATGTATAACTCAAAAACTATTAACTTTGGCTAAATTTCACCACAGTAATTTTCCTATTAAAATTACCCTTAATATTAAAAAAAGATAATTTATTGATTATATTATTGATTTCCGAAAAAATGTTTTTTAAACAATTTATTCCAATTGACCCCAGGTCTCTCCTAATTTTGACAATGTCCCGATTTGACTAAAAATAGAAAGGGTCACGTTTGGTACGAGTCGCACTCGAGCTTTCGTGTGTCAGACTATACTTATCATTTTTCTTATTTAACCCAGATTTTCAATAATTTTAAACTTTTAATTATCTTTTAACCTTATAAGGACGGGTAATTTACAGTGAAATTGACCGTTTTTTATAAACAAAATTTGTGCATGAATCAATTTGTTTCTTATGTAGCATATACAACATTCCATGTATATGTCCCAGTATATATAGATATATATATATATATATATATATCAGCCGGTCCGGAACGGAAAGTTCAATATAAAATAAACTTTTTTTTGGTGTTTTCTACGTAACTTGATGCGCTGAAGACGACAAAAATAGTGAAAATATTTTTGGAAGCGCAGATGACCTTGAGAATTGCATTTGAAAGTCAAATTTATTGTTATATATTGTAGTGCTCTTTCTCTCTGCTCTCAAATTAAAATATAGGTCGTTGGTTCTCGAAAGTAAAATGGTTACATGGAAGACAATAAAAAACTGACAATCTAAACAACGTATTTATTTGCAACCTGAACAAAACAAGAACAATTTTATAAAAGCAAGACTTACACAGAACTCGCTGAGCAGCACGTAATCAGAGCACTTTTTTCGGATATCTCGGTATTGGAGTCACCTCCTTCCTCGGATATTTAGATACTGCACTTCCTTCCTCGGATATTTTAGTACTGGATTCACCTCTGTATTTGATACTTGCTTCGTCACAACTTGTGGCCAATTAACTTTCAATTTAATTCTTCGATTAAGGTTTTTGGATATTGGATCCAAATAAAATTTATTTGTTTGAACTCTTTCACTTCAACTTCCGACAACTTGTTTGGTTGTTCTCCTAACACGACTTGCCTCTCTGGCTCTCAATTTACAACTTTATAATACCACTTGCCTCTCGGACTCTATTTGCCACTCCCCAACACGACTTGCCTCTCTGGCTTTCAATTTGCGACTGTCCGTTCTTCCCTTATTTATCTTTTTTTATCTCCTTGGTTTTTCTTCCCGTGTTCAATTTTTATTGGTCCTTGCTATTTCCCTTTTTTTTTAAAAAATTCAAGATTAGAATTTTGTTTATTTTTTGTTGCTTGTGCTTGTTCGTGTACTGCCCAGCTGCATTCGTGTAAGTCGCTAAATAACAATAAATAAAAATACACACATTAAAATTTTTACAACAATTAATTGAATTACTGCAACATCAAACTTAAACTAAACAATGTAACTTAAACTAACGAACAACTTAACACGAAATAGAAAACAATTTTGAAAACGGAATAAAAGTCCTGCCTTTATTGTTCATCAGGTTGCAAAGTCAGTTCTTTATTTCTAAATTACGCAACTCACTTTCCATTTCTTAACAGAACACAACAATATATTTTTTATTTATTTATTATTTGTATATAATTTGAAGAGTTCCACACACGAGGAAGTTAAGGTATTCCAATGTGAAAGCAAAACGAAGTAGAAGGGATTGGAAATTTTGTACAAATAATAAATAAATTTGGATACAAAGTTGAGTGTACAGAACAATAATAAGACCAGTGGTGACCTATGCGTCTGAAGTATTATGCATGACAAAAAGGAATGAAAATTAGCTTAGAGTGTTTGAGCGAAAAATATTAAGGAAAATAATGGGACCCGAAATGATTGAGCAAGACGTATATAGAAGAAAAACAAACAATGAACTATTGGCAGGAATTAGTGGAGAAGACATTGTAAAGTTTATCAAGTCCCAGAGATTAAGATGGCTAGGGCAATTGGAAAGGAGAGACAACACCAGTACAATAAAAAATGTACTAAGATGGAGGCCAAGTGAAGAAAGAGAGAGAGGTAGACCCAGAATGAGATGGATAGACGGAGTAACCGAAGATCTGGAAATGATGGGAATAAGTGACTGGAAAAGAAAGTGTACTGACAGGATGATCTGGAGAAGTATAGTGTTTGAGACTAAATCTCATACTAGTTCGTAGATTCTGTAAATGTAGAAATAGGATGAGGAGTAATCCACCTCTTAACCCTTTCGGTCACCTTGTAGTCAATTGGCTACATTAAAATTAATACTTTTTTGCAAGAGAACTAGACGCTAGAATCAGTTGGTTCAAACTTCAATCAATTGTTTACACATCTGTTTTATAAGATTAGTGATAATGGTAGCATTTGGTGTTTAAAAGCTGAAGCTGCAGAATATTTTCCAACAATAAATGTACATTACACTGTGCATTTATACATTATATTGCTATACTGCATTACAGCGACGCTGTAAAAACATTTATAAAAACTGCTACTATTGCGATATCAGTTTGGAAACTTCAAAAACATAAAGAGTAATGTTTAATTGTTCGAATGTAGTAATAATAGATATATTTTTGTAAGTTTATTTTTGTTTTTAATTTTCAAAAAAAGTGTAGTTATTTGATCACATGCCATAACTCCCCCGGAAAGATAGCTAGGGCATTGCAATTTTCAAAAAATTCAATTAAGCAATGGTGCAAATAGAAAAATTTTTCCTTCGGTAGAATTAAAGAGTGACTGAAAGGGTTAAAGAGGAATATAAACACCGCATAAGAGGTTATCATGTTTCGCAGGAAATGAGCGCATTGTTTATTATAATAAATAAATATATAAATAACAATAAATTTGACTTTCAAATGCAATTCTCAAGGTCATCTGCGCTTCCAAAAATTGGTTCACTATTTTTTTCATCTTCAGCGCATCAAATTACATAGAAAGACATCAGTAGTCGATTTTTGTCCCAGCCCGTCCTTAAAGGTTAATATAAATATTTATTCACTTAAGGGGGGAAATACATGTAAATTAGTTAATTTTAGTCGAATTTGATTAATTTTTTTTTGTAAGAATAATTCATTTGATGTTTTTCAAACTTGGAGTATAATTTATGTATATATTGAACTATTGCAAACAAATTTTTTCTGATTTTGATATTTTATAATAGCCGAGTTACATTCCAGTCTTACAGTAAGGTTGCATTGGGAGTTGTTGATTGGCGTAACTTTTAGCCTCTGTTGTATTGATCAGAAAAAAAGAGTGTTTATTAATGTTATAATTTGTAGATGAACATATAAAATAAAAAAAAAATTTGCGGATTGAAATGCTTTATAAAATTTAGTTGAATTTTAAACCAAATTTTTCAATGGTTTTTACTTCAAAAAAGTAATGTTTTTAACAAATTTTTTCAAAATTAATAGGCTCATATAGAAAGCAATATCATTGAGAAGACGTGTTTTAAATTTCAGCGCGATCGATAAAAACCTTTTTGAGTTATCGCTCACGCTGGTTTGAAAAATGTTGTTTTGTGTAAAATGCGGGCATTTTCAACAAAATAGGCATTGTTCCGTACAGAATAAACTGCAAAACAAAATTAAACAGCAATAACATCAACATCGGCTCTAATGTACTTTGAAATAACCTTAATAACTATAAAATTGCCCTTTTCTTGGAATTTTGGAATTTTTTGCAATAGATAGATTTAGGTAAGGGAATTCAAAGAACAGGTAGCCAAAGTCGACCGCTAAATTACATTCCACTCAACATGAGAAATACTTTGAATTAAATTTCAAAAGCTTGGTGACATATTCTTAGGATGTTACACAAACATTTTATCAAGAAAAAAAAATTTTAGTTTATGATAATTCTATATGTATTTCCCCCCTTAAATTATACCAGCAGCTTTTTTTATAAAAGATTAAAAACTAAGCTCATACGACTACACCCATACACGTACTATAGTCGGTTCCACGAGAGCTGGAATATGACTCATTGCTTATTGCTGTGTGAAAGCATACTATTTGGTTGTCTTTGTCATATTTACAAAAAATACCTGATAGAAAAGAAAGCGAATTAATCGAACCGGTAGCACGTCAAAACGTCGAAAACTAAAACGTCGAAAGTCAAAATCGGCGAAAACAATAACGTCGAAAAGCGATAACGTCGAAACACAAAAACGACAAAGAGGTCGAAGTCAAAGCGTTGAAAATAAAAACGTTTTTTTTTACTTTTACTTACTTTTAATTTTATTACATTTTTCATAAATTATTTTTCTTCCTTAGGCTTAGCATCATCTACAACTTCGAACTCTTTGAAAGGATCATGCTTAATTCATGATTTAATTTAATTCATAAATTGATTTTAACTTTTACATTATATAATCAGGGGATGAGATAAAAAATATAAAATACATTTTTGGGATGGCTTATTAAAATGCATGTTGTATTTTAAAAATTTGGCTCAAAAATGTACTTTTTTTTGCAATTTAATTTTAAAAATATAATAAAACTTTTTATCCAATTACGTAATAGATAGCACTAAATATATTTTCGACATTTTGACTTCGGCGTTTTTGTTTTCGACGTTTTTGTTTTCGACGTTTTTGTTTTCGACGTTTTTGTTTTCGGCGTATTGACATGGAATCATGGAACCGACTAGACATACATAAACTATCTACTTCAAAGCGATTTTTACTAATATTATGGGGCAATAAAGTTGATCATGAGGTATTCTTGAATAGTATTGGAATAATATAAACAAATTCAGATTACTTTTTATGTTTATAATATATAAATTCTATAAATTCAAATTCAAAATAAACACTGATAACATAGCCAAGGCTGTAAATGTAGATAAAACAATACCTTTTCTAATCATGTTTCAAACCATTGGTTGGCAACCAATGGGCTACCAACCGTCAAATTAAAATTTTACGTATCTATTTTCACAAAGTATATTTTTGTAAATTGAGTAAATATTTAGTAAATTTATTTTAATTTAGATATAAAAAATATATTATTGGTTCTTGTTAAAACATAATTAGAAAAAATATTGTTTGATACTCATGGAAAACTATCTTTTTCCATTCTCGGCTTCGGTTTACGATCTCGGCCAAAAGCCTTGAATGGAAAAATGTTTGTTTTCCTACCCTGTATCGAAAATATCTATTATTCTACTTTTTTTAAATTTTGTAGAAATTTTTCAAAAGACAGTTTTTAAAAATTTATATAATTCTAAGTTACAGTCACTAGATAGATACAGTACCGTATTTTCTTGTTTTTGCTACAATTCAATTTTGTAAAGTTTAAATAACAAATGTTTTAATTCTACTAATTTAAACGTTTCTGTGTCACAATTTAAACAACTGATAATTTTTTGTTGCCTATTTATACCATAGATGAATTAAAACGTTTATATTCAAATAAAATGTTACAGCAATTTTTACTTTACTTTAAAATTCACTGTCATAATAATTAAAACATTTGTTGAAAATAAAATGTCGATAGGAAAAATTCATATGAATTTCGACTTTCATTGAAAGTTTTAATTGGTCGCCACAGTCGGTGAGCTTTTTAAGAACTACAACGGAATATGCAACTTTCATTTGACATTTCCGAATGACGCCATTTTGGGGCCCTAATTAACGTTCTCTCTCTAACTCATTGGCCCATAGGTTTGCAGTACTATGGCGTGCCGTTTTACGTTTTATTATGATATTTTTAATTTCTAACGTTTAAATTACAAATGTATTAAATTCAGATAATTTAAACGTTTGTTGAATTTCTGTGCCACAATTTAAACAATTGATAATTTTTTGTTGACTATTTGTACCATAGATGAATTAAAACTTTAATTCAAATAAAATGTTACATCAAATACGGTTAAATCAGTGGCGACTTACCAGAATTCCCTAAATTTATTAAAATTAAAAATAAAAATAAACAAAAATATGCAGGAAAACACATACATAAGACGAAATGTATTGTTTTAACTTGACATTATTGAAAAATTATAACCCCAGTTACAATTTTGCAACTTTTTTTTAATTTCCCGCATAATTTAAGGCCCCAATATGGCTGAACTTTGCGGTACTGTATCTATCTATAAAATTAACATTAGTAGCATAGGCGTTAGAAGAACCTCGATTAATTTTGTTATTGAGAACATTAATAATAGATTTTCAAAATTGAATCTACTCTATAGATGCTCTATAATGATGGAAAGTAAATAGAACACGATACCTTTACTATTTTCTTCACAATAAATTAAAAACTGTACCGCAGGCCTCTTTTATTTATTTATTTGTTCATTAACTACAAATACTTTTTACCTCTAATTGTTTTGTTTCATCGACAAATGTTCAAATTATATTTTGTCCAAATTTCAGCACGATACGTTATCTGTACTCTGTTTATAATCGTGGGAAGTTTTTATGGCCAATTAACATTGGATTTGCCACCTTAAACCTAAATACCAAATTCTGAACAGGAAAGATGTGATTGAAAAACTAGATAAGGTCATACTTAGTTTCTAGTTTCTCCAGATAGAAGTGGGCGGTTATGGACCTTCTATACTCTGAATTTTATAATGAAATTTGGAATACTTATTGGTACCGTCACTAGCATTATTCTGACAAAAATTTAGGATGGGACATCGTCAGCTGCGCCCTCTACGAATTTTTGATTTAGTTTCTCCAGATAGAATTGGGCGGTTACGGCCCTTCTACTCTGAATTTTATAATGAAATTTGGAACACTTATTGGTACCGTCACTAGCAATATTCAGACAAAAATTTAGGATGGGACATCGTCAGCTGCGCCTTCTACGAATTTTTGATCAAGTTTCTCCAGATAGAATTGGGCAGTTATGGCATGTATACTCTGAATTTATTAATGAAATTTGGAACACTTGTAGGTACCATCACTAACATTATTTAGACAAAAATTTGGGAGGGGCCATCGTTAGTTGTGCTCTCTACGAATATCGCTCTTTACCTTAATTGTGTTAATTATTTTTAGTTTTGAAAACTATTTGCACAATTTGCGAGAATTTTATTATCATTATATTAGTTGAGCGCTGATATAGCTCGCGAACGCACGTTGGCACGGTCTTGTTTTGTGTAGTGGCGACAATCTATATCGTCCACATGGAATTTTTGACCAGTAGCCGTAAAGTGCACACAATTAAGTGATTACAACAAATATGCGATACTGATGAAGACTAACGAGTCAGAAACACATGTCATGGTGTGATGGCTTGGAAGTCGAAAAAGCAGTACATGTGTCTATCGCTCTTTACCTTAATTGTGTTATAATTAACAGTTATAATTTTATTGCTTTGAATAGGGTGTTTTACCACTGCGCATGACGGAAGAAGCAGACATGCAGTCGAGCGTAGACTCAAGAAGCGAATAGTCGTGCGATATTATAGCAATATTGTAATATAACCTTTATTGTGTTAATTTTATAAGCGAACAATATTAAATAGCAAATATACTATAAGAGTTTTCAGTGTTTGATTATTTTAACACTACCTCGGTTCCAAAAGATAAAAAGATTATTACACAAATTTGGATTACAAACGTCCGTAAAAAGCGTCAAGCAGTCAATCCCCAATAACACAGATCGACAGCATTTTTACGCACGGGAAATATAGGTATACCTACCATATTTTTATTGCTTTTATAACTAGAAATAAGAATAAAACAAAAAAATAATTGTGAATTTGATTTTGGGTGAAAAAAATGAAAAAACCCAACTCAATAGTTCTACGCCACAGGTCCAAAATACTTTTCTCCAAAATTTTACCTACACTGAACCAAATCAGAGCATAAATATAAAGCACAAGGTTGTAGTGATAAAGAAATAGTTCCTTTAAATTGATCCAACGCACGATATCTTCATGTTAAAGAAAAGGTGTTCGCTAAGTAATGCATACGTTTTGGTATTAATGATAATAAATTCTTTGAAATTAATATCTTAAGCTTGAGTGACACTATCAAACTTTGGTTATATTTTCGTTAAACTTTCTTGTCAAACATTTTGCTTCAAAGTTTGATGAAAATCTTTGGGTGGGGTTATGTTTGTAGGAAAGATATGCGAAAGCCAACCTTACTACATAGTTTTGCAGCAATGCGCATGCTTGCGCATTTTTACGCATGCTTACTCAAAAGTTGAACGGAAAAGTTGAACGAAACTATGACACGCGCTACTTTGTATCATACAAAGTTTGACGAAAGTTTGACGAAAATTTGATAGTGTAATTTAGGTTATATTATTTTCGTCAAACATTTGACAACAAAGTTTGACGAAAATATAACCAAAGTTTGATAGTGTCGCTCACGCTTTATACATGCTTCATATTTGCAAAATTGCAGTTTTTATGTCATCAGCAATTCATTGTACCGTACAAATTCGTTGTATTAAAGTTTGCTGTCGTTACATTATGTAATTTTATCCAATTAATCCATGTAACGCAAACGTTAAAACTACAATTCTTCGTAATAGATCCAACATGTATATCATTATTTCATAAAAGTGTAAAATACAATAACGAATAAATTTTTTGCATGAATCATAATTTTTTAATGTTCGAATTCCTTAATGCATAGAAGACATTTTATCGGATAGACGAAAACTGCTTTATATGCAGGAATATTCTAGATTAGTCAATGAAACAATTTTCTTTGTATATAAGAATGGCAATTCGATATATTAACGTATCTACGCATTCAGTATCTAAAATCTTACTTAGCATATCTTTTTATCAAAGAAAAGATTCCTTGTCACAGCAAATTTCAGTTAAAAATCACTGTTCGTTAATATTAAGCACTGTATTATTTTCAGTGTAGTGCGGTTTCTTTCCTAATTGAATTTATTGTTTGTTGTTTCGAAATATTTATTTTATTAATCACTATGTGGTTGGCTTCAGCTTTCTTCGAACCAACTAACTATTTCAGTTATTGATTTTTCAGCGTTGTCTTGACAATTAAACTGTGTTTTCAGATTTAATTTTTTTTATTTAATGCATGCTATTCATACTGCGATTTTTTATTTTTATTTTGCATACGCATGCACACACGCACTGTCGACGAACCGTCGCTTGCCACATGGCATGTCCTACCCTTCCGATTGTTTAGCTCACCTCAAAATTGTTTTGTCAGAAGGTGGTTCGGTAGAGTTTGGCCGAGTCCAAATGTAGTCCAGTATTCAAATTTACAAATAAACTATTACATTGCAAAATCGATATTAAAAAGCATTTTTATTGAAAATATAATTTATCAAATTGCATATTCTCTTAAATAATAATCTAAATGACAATTAAAATTTGTTAAGATCTTTACTTGATTCAATTACTAGCTGATCTACCTAACCTAACTTATCCCCACATTGACATTAGTAACAGATCGTTGAAAATATGAACATAACGCTGAAAATTTTGCTGCACAAAGAGTCAATTACAAGCTTTTTCAAGTATTAATGCAATTTTTGTATGTGGTAGAAAGAGGATAATGCTAATAATAAATGTATAATGCCCGATTGCACCAACGTTCCTTAACCTTAAGCTTCACCTTAAATCGCTAAGTACGACCCTTTTTCATTGCACCACTGATTTAGGTGTTCCTTAACCGCTTAAGGACCACCCAAATTTAAGCCACCGATTTCGGAGGCTTAAATTTGTTAAACTGCCACTTAACCTATAATATTAAAGTGTTGGAACATAATTCATAATCTACTTGTCACATTTTTCTATATAGTTGAGTTCAATTTTCGAATTTTCATAAAAGTATAAATCCAAATTATATTCAGATGGAGAACGACTTGTTTGAAGACGATTCGGAAATGTTAGAAATTATTGAACATGGTTTTCCTAGACAAATGTACGAAAGAGCAAATTATATACATACTATGGATGAATTATCGTTTTTAAAAAGATTTCGACTTCGAAAAGAAACGGTTATCATTTTCTTCCAATTTATTGGTTTCATTCTCTTCTATGCTATTAACAGATGCAACTTCCACGCTTTTAAATGATGTTGATGCAACTGCATCTCCTCCAAAACTAGTAGGTAAACCTACAACCGTCTTGGAGTTAATGATAAACAACAACAGAGAATCGTTGTTGTCCACAATAATCATATTGCCATCAACCCCTAGCCCGGTTGTATTTTGTACCTTCTTGGCATCAGCAACTTTTTTGCGTACCTCTTTTTTTTTTGTTGTCATATACCTTTTTAAGTGATTCGGTAGCTCGAGTGAAATTATTACTGGCATTAAGGGGGGATCCTGCTTTAGGAGGACCAAAAAAAACATATTTTTCGGAATTTTTTTTAGGAGGAAAAAAACCAAGTCTATTGGAGTTTTCAGATTATTTTATTGTGTAATTCAACATAACAAAAAGTTTTTTTTAATTTTGAAAAAATATTCAAATGCAGCCGTTTTACACATACTTTCGATACGCATTCCACAATCATTATCTTCAATTGGCGGGAAAGATGGAGCTCATAATTTTGATCTGAAGCCAAAAAACCAGAAAGGATTTTAATTTTCATAAATTTTTCTTCTATGTGAACCCGAAGAAACTGTCAAAGTTACGCCATCTACTCAGAAAATCCCTTGTCTAATGATAATTCATAACCTTAATAATTTGACATAAATTATGACAGCTTCAACCACAAATATATGTTTCGTTTTCAAACTCAGAAAACGCGGGAATTATTTTATTAGCGATTTCTCAATAATTGTACGGTAAACCTACTTCAATATTTCCTAGAATATACTTCATACATTGTAGATTACAGAAGTAATTTTTTTTTCATAGGTTGCACGTGAAAGTTTGAATATATTCAAAATCAACATCCTAATCTGTGCTATCGCGTGCGTTTTCCTATGTTTGCAATGTATTTTTGAAAAATTTTAAATAATGATTTCTTAAAATCTACACCGTAAAGAGGGTTGAAAATTTACTAACACATAAAAGAAACTGTGTTCTTTTGATTTCACCTAACAAAACCCATTTCGTCCCGATGTTGCGTTAACGCAACAGTCAACTTTTAAATTTTTTAAAAAGAATTATAAAAATATAAGTGAATATTTATAGGTAATATATTATGAGGTTTGGTATTTTGGCAATATAAATAAATATATTTTCAACTTCTCTTATCTGATGTCGTCCGGTTCACCTGATCCTTTCGAAAAAATTTCCAAAAAACGAAAATTTTTTAAATTTAAAAAAACTAATTTTTTTTAATGAAAATATAATTTTTTAGCTAAAATAAGGCATTCCTGAAAATTTCGTCAAAAAATTCCAACATCCTAGGCGCTTGGTCCTTAATGGGTTAAGTAAAATCCATGCGCAAAAATTTTTTATTGATTTGCTGAACGGTGTAATAAAGATAAAGTAAATGCGCTGGAGAAAAGTGGCGTCTACGAGATAAAATAAGAAGATTGCAGCGCAAAATACATTGGACAGACGGGGAGGAACCTAAAAACCAGGTTAACTGAACACAAATACAAAAATATATTTTGGGCAGTGTCACAACACCTGCAGAATACAGGACATAACGCCAAAAAAGGAAACATCCTTGACCTACTGGAGCATCTAAAACATCTAGAAGAACACGAAGAGATGATAGCATTGTACCTACTACATACTACTAAATGAACAAGAAGACTTATGCTACACTCCCATTTTCGATATTTTTTAGCTGTGATTTGTTGAACCGCGATAGGACCTATTAGCACAGAATCAATTCCAAAGAATGTATTTTATTTTGTTTATTGACGTACAAGGTTTGTCTCCTGTAAAAAAATTTAAAATAATTTTTAAAATAATTTTAGATTTTAATTGGATGTTTGCTCTTTAGTAGCTCTTTGACGGTATGTTGGTTTTTTTGAGAGAGGCTCAATGTGCTGACTTTGTTTGTTTTTGTAGAATCACACTGAAGAAGGCATACGCCGAAACTAGTTTGTGAATTATAAATAAAACTTGAGGAAAGTGTGGTTGCATCATTATTGAACTAAAACTCACTTTTACATAAAAGCACATTTATAGCTAAATTAGCTCTTCCATTAGGTAGCTGAAACAATAAATCTTCCGTTTACAGATGCTATAAATGTATTGGCGATTTACCTTACCGTTGGTGGCGCTGCCAATTGTCAACAATATGGCGTACCTATAACGTAACTTGATGTTGTTTTGAATGTTTAATTTGTATGGTTAACCTTCAAGTAGGTTTTCAGTAGTAGGATCAATTTTCCAACGCGTGTAATCTTATAGACTGCTGCGGTATGTCATATCGTTAACACTATTTAAAGGTTAAATTACGTATTGAGTTAATTTAATATTTTTTCGCGCGGTGGCGTTTGCTTAATGTAAATCGCCAATATCATTTATATCTTTTTTTAAAATTTTCTTGTAAAATAAAGTCTCACTTTTAATCCGAATAAGAGAATGTATTATTATTATTTGACTTTTTATAGCTATTTTGTTTACTTTATTACTTTTTTCTTGTGTTACTTTTCAAATAAATTTTATTTAAAAAAAGTAATATTTTTAATATGCTTATATTTAAGATGAAATCTACGAAGGCGTCCTGAGGCCACAAAGTAAAAAAATAAATTTTAAGTGTCAATTGCGACTTGCAACTGTCAATTTACACTTCAAAGTTGCAATTAACGCTTGCGCAATCGTAATTATAGTATGATTAAATTATTCTGATAAGTCCGATTGCGCAGGCGTTAATTGCAAATTCTAAGTGTAAATTGCGACTTCGAAGTGTAAATTGCGACTTCGAAGTGTCAATTGCGACTTCTAAGTGTAAATTGCGACTTCAAAGTGTCAATTGCGACTTCAAAGTGTAAATTGACAGTTGCAAGTCGCAATTGACACTTAAAATTTATTTTTTACTTTATGGCCTCAGGACGCTTTCGTAGAAATCATATTTTAATGCATATAATGGCAATTTTTTGTGCTATTTTAAGCGCTATTTTCACGATTTTTTATGCTTAAAAGTCTGTACTTTAATCATCAGATATTGATTGTCTGGCGCCTCGGTAAGAAATTTATCCAACTGCTCTGTGGTTAGTACTTTGGCCTTTTTAGACTTATAGCCTACATTTTTTCTTTTCAGAAATGCGAATAATTTGGGATATTTGCTTATAGCGACATCATGTTTTATGTTAAAAGTTGATTTTATACTCGATTAATAAGCCCAAAGCGATGCACTGCAAACCGATTTTAATTCTTCGCTAAAATTAACTAGTATATAGCGCGCTTTCTGGGCAATTCAATATTTTTTTGAACTATTTGACAAATTTCGCGTATTTTCTTTCTTGATTCTCTGCAACTTTTACCGCGGTTTCATCAACATCAAGAGTGTCAATCAGTATAGTAGAATGTTAGACAATTGGTTAATAATTTATTTGAAGTTATTTTTTTATTTCAAAAAATTGTTAGGTCAGTCAATAAAACCGAGCATTATTGTAATTTCATATAGTAATTTATTATTTCTTATTGTACCTGTTAATATTAAAGGTGTTGTGGGAATTCCAAGACATCGCATGCGCCATGCATCTTGAAGTAGTTGTAAACGAGCTTGTTTACGCCATTTTGCTCTTCTGTTTTGAAACCATACCTAAAATATACAATTTACATTAGGTAGTACAACTTCGATCAAGGGGTAATTATCTCGAAAACATTTTGTACACAGGACTTCGAATTCCAACGATTTCCAAAGATTCCCACGGAATTTCATAAATTTTCGAAGAATTTCAGAGAATTCAGAATCTTTCAAGGATTGGAGGGATTTGCAAAGAATTCCAGAAATCTCTAAATATTTGCAATTTTAAAGAATTTTAATGATTTCCAAAGATTTCCAAACAAGTTTCAATGTAAAAAAGTTCAATGATTTCCAAGAAATTCCAGGAATTTTTAAGAAATTTCCAAAAGAATTCCAAACAAGTTTACAGAAAAATTTCGTGATAATATTTACCGCTGGACTTTGATTATGTCCCGTGTCAGCACGTTATGTCCCGTTTTGTCGGCATGGGGTTAACGGTTAAGTTAATAGTATATTATTTAACAAGAAAATTTGGTGGAAGAGGTGCAGCCGAGTGATATACTATCTATACGAGCGTTTAATAAGCAGTTGAAATTCGAGTTACAATATGCTATTTTATCTGCACCTGTAGACATAATATGGAAATCAACAAAGTAATGGGCACTAACAAAAAAATTCGTGGTATTAATTAACAGTTTAAAAATTACAATTTAATAATTCTGTGGTCGGCACATAAAAGGTTATAAGTACAGTAAAAGCCCTCGTATCCGAAATGAACGGAACCCATTTCCGTTCGGATAGGCGATTGTTTCGGATAAATGGAAGGTTGATGAACTTAATACCATAACATGTATAATCATGACAAAACCATAACAAATCTTCAAACATAATATCATATTATTCTTGATTACGATAAGAATTTATTCTTATCACAGCAAACTTGATTATTTTATTTAAATATACAAATTTTGTAAAAAGAATTACACCTTTTTGGCAAAAATGTTATTAGATACAAATAATGTTTAAAATAATTTTATATTTTAAATATAAAATTTATAAATAAATAACAAAATTGACACAAACGTGTTGCAAAATAACAAAACTAGACGAATAGAATATAAATATTTTATTTTGCGAATAATCTCTCTTTCAAATTTAAATGACTATTTATTTTTATGACATTAAGAATGCTGTTGTTTTTATTTTTGTTAAGAATTTTATTGTCTTTAATTTTGTATCTATACAAATTCTTTATTTTGTCGCCCCGTTCCGACTGACATCAGCTTAAACAAGACTCTGTAAAATACAAAAAATATTGTCACCTGTATCTCAAAAATGGTGCAACGAAATAGAAAAATGAATAAGTAATTTTTGTTGCAAATTTTATTCCCTACATTTTTGTTTATATACATTTTTCTATTTTGTCACACCGTTTCTGAGATACAAATGATAATATTTTTGTATTTTACAGAGTCTTGTTTAAGCTTTTGTCAGTCGGAAACGGGGCGACAAAATAGAAAAATGTATAGATACAAAATTGAAGACAACAAAATTTTAAACAAAAAATGTCTAAAAAGTTTTGTTGTAAAAGCGATTTTTATGTGTCAAAGAATGGCTTCAAAACGTACTATTAACGTTGTTAAGATAGGGGTGTACGAATACCTTTTACGGCCACTGTATAATCATTTTTAAAATTGTTTAAAATTTATTTATATTTATTAATGTCCATATTCACAAACGTTCGTAAAATATTTAACGAGCCGTTTAATTTTGTCAACCAATGAAAATGATTTCGTAGAACAAGCAAATAAATTCCTCAATAGGATGATTTGTAATTCGCTGCTGGGGGTGAAAAAGGGGTTAAGTCATTTTTTTCGAAAATGGGATTAATTATTTTTTGGAACCTATAAGTGTTCATCTTTGCATTGGTAAAATAATTTAAGCCCTATCAATTCAATTAACGGAGAAATCGCACATGCATTAAGGAGTTAAGTCATTTGTGTTAAGAAATATTTTTGTGTAAACGGAGTTTAGTCGACTTAACTCCTTTTACACAAAATTATTATAAGTTACAAAATAAAGATGTACTGTGTAAAAGGAGTTAAGTCAATAAGCTTTTCTTATTAGAATTTATTATATTTCTTTTGACGAGAAAATTATATACGATATACATAGTGTACTATTTTGCACACAGGACCGGATAAACCAAGGGTGCAATGGAGCCGCGGCACCGGGCGACAAAGTTTGGAAGGCGCTAAAATTGAGCATTTTTAAATTTAATTTAGCGTTTTTTTCATTTTGCATTATATTAAATTTTGTAGAAATTTTTTTCGCACATTAATTATTTTTTATGGTAGATAGATGCCGTGCCTATAAAATGTGCTTAGCGTTGTTTTTAGCTCAATATTTCATAAATGCATAAGATTTTGGGTTAAATTAAATTATTTCATTAAGTTACTTTAAATATTGGTAAGTACTATTTTCTTAATTTTTTAAAATTTTCGTTATTATTTTATATTGTGTAATTTTTTTTTCTTGCTTTTTTTTTATTTTTTATAATATTTTATCTTTTATTCACCATAAAAAGTCAAAAATGATAAAAAATAACTTGGAAATGAAATCAGATTCGGAAGACTCAAGTGATGTTCCATCGATAGCTTCGGATGTAGAAGAACAATTTGAGGATGTTTTAAGATGGGTTCATGACGATTTATCTCTCAATATTGAAATATGTAGTACTCCATCAAGAAAAAGGAAGAAGAAACCTCACAATGAAAGGTATAAGGTTGTTCCAAAAAACTCTTTAACCGCAAGACGGATTAACTGGAATATGAACTCGGATTCAGAAGGCTCAAGTGATGTCCCATCGATAAGTTCAGATGTACAAGAACAACTTCAAGATATTGTAAGTGGAGATGATGACATAGATCCAGATTATCTTCCATCAGGAATTGACGATTTACCTAGTGATTCATCCAATAATGAAATACGTGATACTCCATCAATAACAGCCCATAATGATATGGAACACGCTGGGGAACCAAGTCAGCACCCTCGAAACGAAAGTAGAAGTGTAAGAATTGCAAGGAAACAGGCCAGAAATTCAGGAAAGGAGTATGTTACCAACAAAAATAAGATTGTTCCTAAGAAAAAACGACAAGAATTGAGTATGTGCAGAAACAAATGTGTAGAAAAATTCGGTAACGACGATCTAATATCATTATTCAATGATCTTTGGTTAATGGTCAGCTATGATAGAAGATCACAATACATAGGTGACTTAATAACATTAGAAGATAAACAAGTTACTAGAATTCGTAAAGAACAAAATAATAGAGAACGAATGAATACTGCATTTTACCATTTCAGAATTAACAACAAATTAATGCGTACTTGCAAAGGCTGTTTCATGAAAACCTTTGATATCACTACAAAATTTATCGAAGTCGTAATACGAAAAAAGAAAAACAGTTTGAATATCTCAGGAGTACTTGAGTTGGATAGAAGAGGGACCCACACAAATAGAAATAAAATTAGTGATGAAGATAAAAACACTGCAAAAGAACATATCTTATCCATACCAGCATATGAAAGCCATTATACTCGAAGGCAGTCATCTAAAAAATATTTACCCCAACACTACACTCTGGCCTTGTTATATCAAGCCTACAAAGAAAAGCATTCAACAAATTTTATAAATCGAAGAGCTTATGAAGAAATATTTCATAGTTTAAATATAAAAATCAAACAGCCGAAGAAAGACACATGTTGTGTATGCGATAAGCTTCATATGAAAATAAAAATGGCCAAGACAGAAGACGAGAAATCTCAATTTCAGCAAGAATTGGCTGAACATCATGAAAAAGCTGATAAAGGTTACACTTCTAAAAATGACGACAAAGAAGCTTCAAAGTTGGATGATTCAAAGAAAACTATTACGTTTGATTTGCAACAGTGCCTGCCAACACCCGACATTCAGAGCGGTGAGGTATTTTATAAGCGTCAGCTGTGGACTTATAATCTTACAGTTCACGACTGTGACGATGCTCAGGCTTATTGCTATCTGTGGTTTGAATCCTTAGCAAAGCGAGGAGCGAACGATATAGGTTCCTGTCTTTATCGTTATTTAAAGAATGATCTAAATCCTATGGTTAATCATCTGGTTATGTACTCGGATTCATGTGGAGGTCAAAATAAGAATAGCTACATCGCAGCAGTGTGTCTTGTGGCATTACAAAATTGCGAAAATTTAAATATAATTGATCACAAATTTTTACTTCCTGGACATACACACATGGAATGTGACACCGACCACAGTCTCATTGAAAAAAAGAAGAAGAAATGTAATTTAAAAATTGAACATCCTCACGATTGGGCTCAACTTATACGCCTAGTAGGCAAAAAGAAACCTTTTATGGTTCACGAAATGGAAAGATGTGAATTTTTCGATTTTGCTGACTTATACTCCGCATCGTTGGTAAGCCGAAAACTTGATACCATGGGCAATAAATTTAACTGGAGAGAAGTTAGATGGATAAGATATAAGAAAAGTAATAGATCTTTCTTTTACAAAAACTCTCTAGATAAAGATGAAGATTTCAAAATTCTCAGCTTAGAAAAACGAGGTCGTCAACACACTCTACAAAATATGCTAGAGCCAAAACAAGCGTATATGCATCCACTTCCAATAACAACAGAGAAGAAGAAACAACTACTGGAACTTCTTCCGTATATTTCGGAAAGAAATTGGAACTTTTATGAAAATTTAATAACCTCTATTGAAGAAATTGATGTGTTTCCGGATGCTTCTACGGACGAAGAAGAATTTTAGATATTTTTTCTAGTTTTTATTTTTTATATTTAATTTATTTTGAATAAAAAAGTATTTAAAAACTATTTTCTTCTGCAATCTCGATGGTGAAAAAGGAGTTAAGTCAAAAAAGTGTCAGGCGTAAAAGGGGTTAAGTCAATCAAAAGTCACTTTACAACAATATTTTTTTAAAAATATATTTAATTATTTTATCTTTAATGTTAGCACATTAACATGCAAAAAAAAATCCGCAGAAAATTAAGCAAAAATTTGTTAAAATTGAACATGAAATTTGCCAATTTCTTTGTCAAGCGTTTACTCAAAATCGACTTTTATGACTTAACCCCTTTTTCACCCCCAGCAGCGAATTGTATATAAGGAGTTCTATATATCGTTTCCGACTAAATTTGGTATCAGGAATACGAATAAAATAGTAAAAATTAGTTTAGATTTCTTTTGAGTCCCATTTTCAACATATTTGTATAAAAAGGGTTTACATTTATATAAAAAAGAATGCTCTCGAATTTATTATCAATTTGTACAATTTGTAGGATTCAGATTGTGCATTAACAATAAATAGAATAAATAAACTACACTAGATAATTTTATTAAGTGTTAATATGAAAAATATAATATGTAAATATAATAGTATAAATCTTAACTGATGGTGAGAATAAATAATCTTAAAAACTTCAATATAATAAGTTAATTCAAATATAGATATTATATATGTCTTCATAATATGTAATACCTATATATTACAAAAAAATATATAAAAGTATATAGAAATTTGACATGGGGAATGCGAATAATATAGTAAAAATAAGTTTATGCTAATTTTTAACTGTTTAGGTGTATTTGATACATAAAATCTTCGCGTACTCATCCATTTCTCTCAAATTATTACATATGTTATATGACTTTTTGGACATATTATAAAAATTGTTTTTTTTTTTGATTAAATAGTGAACTTCGATCTTAGCAATGTTGAAATTGCGCGGCTTAGTTGGTTTTTGTAGACTTTACAGTCATTGGCTGTAGATTTCCGCGCTTGCGTAACTAGTGGCTTTCTAGTTTCTGATATTTGTTGTTGTGATTGATTGTTTTCAACGATTTATGACCGATTATAAAGGTAAGAATTAAAATATATAATTAAAATACATGCATGAATTAAATAGCAATTAAATAAATGATTATTTTTGTACTATTTATACATTAATGAGATTATTAAGAGAAAATTTGGCACACGGGGGGTTAAGCTGCTTTTGCTCCGATCTCTTCTTTGTTCTTATATTTCTTGTGCGATTTTTATGTACTTATTAGAGGAAAAATATACTGTTATAAATAATTACCAAAACAATGGTTTTGATATATTTTGGGGGCTCGGAGCACTGACAGCTACCTCCTTCCCGGCCGTTCAAAATGGTGTATTTTGTATTATAGGAGAGCTTTCTATATGTTTTAATTTAACGTTGATACTTTGTATAATACCTACTACTGTTTATAAATCTTGAAACAATACATGTCACGAACGTTAACAAGGTCACCTTGGAACAGCGTTATCAAAATTTTAAACGCCATATAAGATCATACCGGTCAAAATTCTCGACTTTTATCAAATCACGCAATGCTGTAAACATAAGATGACATAATTAAAATTATATAAATAAAAATCATTGTATATAAAAAATAACAGTATTTCACATACTATGCGATAAATTGACATTTAATTTTTTTATAGTGGTGATAATTGACGTCATCAGATTTGTATACGTGTATGTTTTTAAGTTTTATAGCAAATGTATTTAAATTTTTTTATGTTAACACTTAATAAAATTATCTAGTGTAGTTTATTTATTCTATTTATTGTTAATGTACAATCTGAATCCTACAAATTGAACAAATTGATAATAAATTCGAGACCATTCTTCTTTATATAAGTGTTAACCTTTTTTCCCCAAATATGTTGAAAATGGCTATAAATAGAAGCCGAATCTGATTTTTAATATTTTATTCGTAATCCTCATATCAAATTTAGTCGGAAACGATATATTATAGAACTCCATATATACTATTAAAAATAGAAATTTAAAATTTTCGCCGCCATTTTGAGCCTGCCACGCAGAATTTTTCGGCGCCTCGGGTCAAATCGCTTTAAATCGTGTAAGGAACAAGTGTGCCGAAGCTCTTGCTTGTATCACAAAATGCAGTTTTTTTTCGCGTACCGCGACGACTACGTCTTATTTCTTCAATGTAAGACTTTTATAGCATTCTTGGCAATTTTATTTTTTTATTATTTTCAATTAGATTTACTTTACTACTTATTTCAAAATAACCTCCAATATTATCTTCTTAATTTTCTTCTTAAACCATCAAATTACTATGAAACTATTAAAAATCTTCATCATAAACCATCAAAAATCTTCATCATAAACCTTCAATACTTCTTAATTTCATTAGGTTTGTTCCAACAAGCTATTCGATTATCGACGGCAACCAGTAATTTGACCACTTATTGCGCCTGCGTTAGAAGCACTAGTAAATTCACAAATAGTAACTTAAAGCTGTGTTGGAACGTTTTCCGAATTGCTTTCGAACCGAGATTAACCTTAAATAATTGACAAGTGTGATCATAGAGAGTGATGCTTATCGTCAATATTTAAGGCAGCAATAAATTGTTTTAAAATGTATACGATTTACGTTATGAAGTTTTTCTATGCTTTTTTTTTGCCTTTTTGAGTATTTTGTGCAAATTTTCAATTTTTGTGCTTATTTGAAGCCTGTTTTCAGGAATATCTTTTTGTTTTTAAAGTTAATTTATAATTGTTATTTTAAGAACAAGTCCGATGGTGAATTTTACTAAAATGGAAAATATGAATAAATTAACAGTTTTACAATTCCTCATGCTTCTTCCTCCATATATGCTAGAACGATTTGGCACATATCATTTATTTGAACTTTTACATATTGAAGTAGTAATATACTTAATACGCACAAAAAATTAATTTTTACAACTTTAATTGGATACCTAAGTAAAACGTTTTCTCATTTCTTAGAATGGCCAGGTAACAGCCCGAATTTAAATCCGATTGAAAATCTTCGGGCATTATAAAACGAAAAATTACCGATAAGAATACAAAATCACAATTGCAAAATTTATTAAAAGTTGTATGACAGATGGCAGAAAGTAATTTCAGATGAAATTTTACAACATTTCGTTAAATCTATGCCTGCCCGGTTAAAAAACGATTTTAAAAATGAATGCGGGTTTTAGAGGATGCTAATAAAATACCTGTAATGTAAAGACATTAAATAAATTTTTGATTTCATATTTCTATGGTTTGATACACTTTTTAATAAATATTTTTTAATCCTCGTTTCCTGTCACCATCCATTTATTAATATTTTTCTTTTTTGTAATGTGTACTTAAATATGTATGTACTTTATCATTTCCTACTAAATATTTCTCGATTTTATTACGAAAATTACAAAATAATTAATGATAGAGGAAGTATTTGGGCTGTACTACTCTCAACTAACATTTGCGCATGGCTATTCAAGTTTCGAACTACTTGATACTTGCTCCTTAGCAAGTATCGTTTGAACCGCAAATGAACCAATTCGATCTCTTCAACATAGTTGTTGGAACAGCGGTTTCTTAGTAATCTAGGATTGCGAACTGGTAACTTGTGTCTGTTGGAACGACATTTCATTAATGCGCTTGCGTTGTAGTAATATTACTAAAGATACTCGTTGTTGGAACAAACCTATTATTAAATACTAAACATCATCAACTTTTATATTTCTTAATTTTCAAACAGTAATCCATTTTTCAAAACCATCCATCTTAATGATAAAATTTTATTTAATAATTGTTGCCCAAAAATACAATTTATTTTCCATTTTGTTATTAAATTAATTTCATGATACCATCCTTTTTTAACGTTACTTTTGCCATCAATTATCAATTTGTTAGAAAATTTTTATTTATTCTTAAATAGTTGTAAATTTATCGGATTAATTTTTGTAAAATTTTTGTTATTAAAATAAGTTAAGTTTAAATTAATTATTCTGGTTAATTTGAGTAATCTCTAAATTTTATTAATGATTTGAATAATTTTGATCTTCTCAAGCACGGTAAAAATTTATAATTATTTTATATCGTTAAGTTTTATTTAGTTGTTTCGTAATCTATTTGTAATCCGACTTTATTTGATTTGTTTACCAATTTTTTATTTTACACTTAACATTTTACTTTAAAGTCATCTCGGTTGTGGAAGTCCATTTTTTTTTGTTTTTTCCAAATTCGTTTTTTCCAAATTTGGTTTTCGGTGCCAAAGTTGTTGTTTTGATTTTCTTCTTTTGGTTTTTTATCTTTCTTAATAAATTCAATTTTAATTTGGTTTTAAATAGGTACTACTGAAAACGATATTGTAATTTTGTGTTTTTTTATTCCCGAAATTTGCTTATAGTGAAATTTTGCATATTTCCATTTAATCTTTTTAATTTTCAAGCTTTTATTGTTAATAAACCGAATTTTTCAATTAGGTTTTCATCAATTATATTTTTACTCTCTTGATTAATGATTTATTTATCCAATAATGTAATTTTCTCATCCATTAATTTAATGCTGTTTATCTTTTGAATTTCTTCACACAAAGATTTGTTTTGAATTTTAAGTAAAGAATTTTCATTTTTTAATTCATCATTAATTTTGGATAAATCCTTATGAGATAACAATTCCAGCTTCAATTTTTGTATTTCCAATTTTTGAATTTGAATTAAATTTTTGTACTCATGTACATGTTCTTTTAGGGCTATGTGCTGACTATTTTTTTTCTTTGCATTTTACTTCCAATTTTCTTGGTGTCAACAAACCTTCTAGCACTGTCGTTACCACTTCCAAATATGTCATCTCTTCCATTAATGTTGGGATTTTTTTAGTTTCTTCACATTTAAATTCACTTCCTATTGTTACTTCGTTTGCCCGTCTCACATTTTCTAACATTTTCTTTTCTTTGCTGTCATGCTTCAATTTCTGTCCATTCTCGAGCATACTCTTCTCTCGATTCCATTCATCTCTCCATTGTGTTATCTTTTTTTCTAGTATTTCGTTTCATTCCTTTTTTAAATTTTGATTGCCGCGAGTTTTAGTTCTTGATTGTCGCGTTTTAGTTCCTGAATAAAAGCTTTTATTTCTTGCTTATTGGAAATAAATTTTTTATGTGTCCTTCCATATGAAATCATCAAAAAACCAAGAAAATTGTTGCTGCACCATTTTAGATTTTGTTTAAACTTTGTGGAAATGTTCTTTAGGGTTCCAAAGACCAAAATCCAGAAGGATTTAATTTTTGTACTCGCCACTTCTGATCGACACCAAATCAAACAATTGAAAAGTCTTATTTTTATGTTTTGCGGTTTTAGCTGTAAAAATTTTTCTATTAGAGATTTCCACTCGACCTAGGTGGCATTTAGAAGATGAAAGATGGTAGTTTCTAGAAAAAAATATAAACATTTACATAATTCATATACCTGAAAAATAACATTGTGCTGAAAATACGTGTATTTTACTGATTTTTTGTGATTTTCAATTGACTCCAGTGTCTGAGCTGTTGAATATAAAAGTCAAATAGTTCTCTGATATCAAAGTACACATATTATAAGAGAATAAAAAATTTAGATCGACCCGTTCAGTCAACTATAGTTATGAAAAAATCTTTACTTAAAAATTTGAAATTTACAGAATACTTAGTTCTTACCCTTAACTTAAAAAATGTTCAAGGCCCGTTTTGTTATTTTCATCTCACGCGAATGTACTGGCGCTTAAAGCGAAGAAAAAAATATAGCGATTTGTTTCTTACAGCATAAGTTTTCAGTGTATTGATATATAACAATAATAATAACAGAAAGAGCCATGAAGTATTTTGAGGTTAAAGATAGGAACTAAGTATCATGTAAATTTTAAACGTTTTTCTCTTATCAAACACTTTCAAATTGTAGCCTGAAATATGCAAATTCTTAAAATTTCCAACTTTTAAGAATTTGCATATTTCATTATCGGCAAAAAGCCTCGTTTATCCCGCCAGTCGGCGCTAGCTCTCACAAAAGTGCGGTAAAACGAGAAATTCAAATCACTTTCAAAATGAAATACAATTTTTACAAAACAAATACAAAATTTCTAAATTATACAAACATTTTTCTGAAGGATTTTGGAACATAACATCATATTAGACAGACTAAACAGTGGATGGAAAAAAGACTTAAACAGCATTAGAACGATTGCAAAAGAAGTGATAGGAAGCAGCCAAGAATGGGAGCCACGTCCAGAGAGGTTGAAAGGGACGAAAAGCAGGATGGGTGGGGCACCACGGGATTGGTATCACTCACTCACAACACCATAAAAAGAAATATAAGCGAGATGTATTTCATAAAAAGAAATAAACATTGTGTCAATTACAGAGAGGATACCCAAAAGTTGAGTATTTTTTATGGTGATCTCATTAGCAGTATATAGTTATATAATTGTGGGCTGTTCTTGATTATTGGTTGTTATCCTGTGAAGATTTGCACTAAGTTTAAGAAAGGGTGACAACATTATGCGCTGAGTGATTAGATATCTGCTAAATTTGTTTAAAATTGTTGTCACAGTTTTATATGTTGAATTTAATGAATGTTATATTTTGACTTGTATGTTTACATTGATTTTAATTAGTTTTAAATTTTATAAGCGCTTGCGGGGCTTGCTTGATGGCGTGTGGTTTGTTTGTTACGCCTATGTATTTTTATGGAAGCCTACTACATAAGGTGAGGCAATTTATGTTGTAGTAGCTTTTTTGTTTTGGGTTGTTAATATTCTTGTCTTGTAGTCCTGAAGAACAGTGAAGTAAAAACTCAAAACGTCGACAAAAAGTAAAAGGTGTGTTTCATTTACCATAGTCGAAATCCCAATAACTTGTATTATATTTATATTTATGGACGACAAAAGAATAATGGATTATAATAATTATAGAAATAAAATAAAAATATAAAGTCAAATTTGTATACCGGGGGGTCTGGGGGGGGGGGGATGTGGAACACCCTCCAGTACATATCGCAGAATTTGGGGAAAATAGGAAATTTATAATTTTAGTTTCGCCAAGAAAAACCGGGAAATTTGAATTTTAATCAAAAGTGAGGTAAGTTTAAACCTTAACTTAGAAAGCAATTATTTAAGTGCCTTACTGCTCGGACTTTAGCAGCAACTTTTGGGTTACTTTGAAAATTAACTGTCAAAATTATAGTCAAAAGTGTAAACCGGGGGTTCTGGGGGTGAACATATCCTGCAATATATACTGGAAGGTGTTCCAGACCCCCCGGTTTACTTTAATTTTATTTATAATAATTTTTAATTAATTTAATCTATAATCTTAATATATAAAACTCAAAGTGTGTATGTCCCATCAAAATCTCCCCAAACGGAAAGCACCATTGAATTGAAATTTTAACTGGCTATTCAGCTAAGAGTTCTAAGGTTAACGCCACTATGCCAAGCTCTCTACGTCGATTTTTAATTTAAAAAAAAAAGTAAAAAAAATTGACAAATTTTGTGTTTTTATAATAATAAAATAAGAAATTAATTATAATAAATGATCCTGTTCAAAAAGGAGTTCCCAGGTCATTCAAATATTAGGAGGTCATGGTGGGTGGTAGGCCGCCTGACCTGCTAGTAATTATTATAATAATAATATAAAAATATAAAAATATCAAAGAACATCACATGGTTTTCATTACATCTAGGATATATTTATATCCACCATGAAAAAATTGCACATCACGTTAATCGTTCATGGTATTTGAATTTATATGGATATTGATAGCCTCTTTTATTTTACGCTTTTTATCTATCTTCTCCCTGGCCAGTATTCTGATATTCTCACGTTTTATGGAATGAGAGTTTTCGGTCATGTGTTTACATAAAGCAGTAAAAGTATTTTCATCTTCATCACGTAAGAACACGCGGGCTTTTTTGACATCTCTGAGATGTTCTTTTATGCGAACACCTAATTTCCTAGTACTCTCATCTACGTACACAGAATCACAATCCTTGCAAGGGACAAGATAGATTAAACCACTTTCATTCTCAATGGGGGTAGGATCTTTCGTTTTAGAAAACAATCTTAAAGATTTATTGGAGCACCTAAGGATTGCAAGGATTGTGATTCTGTGTACGTAGGTGAGAGTTCTAGGAAATTAGGTGTTCGCATAAAAGAACATCTTAGAGATGTCAAAAAAGCCCGCGTTTTCTTACGTGATGAAGATGAAAATACTTTTACTGCTTTATGTAAACACATGACCGAAAACTCTCATTCCATAAAACGTGAGAATATCAGAATACTGGCCAGGGAGAAGATAGATAAAAAGCGTAAAATAAAAGAGGCTATCAATATCCGTATAAATTCAAATACCATAAACGATAAACATGATGTGCAATTTTTTCATGGTGGATATAAATATATCCTGGGTGTAATGAAAACCATGTGATGTTCTTTGGTCAAATTCTTTTTTAACTTTTTTAATTTTTATATATTGTTAACTGTTAATTTTTAAAATATGTTTAAAAAATTTTTAAATATGGAATTTTTATTGCTAATTCTTGCTAACTATAATGCATTTGTTTTTTAGTACAACTTCATTATTATGACATTATTTTGTCAAGTAATTTGTCATTTACATGTAAAAATTTTTTTAAGATTTTTTAATTAATTGATTTCATTGTATTATTTTTAGCCTTGAAAATGGGTCATTAATAAAAGACTCGAAATGTCGGTCAATTAAATTGATAAAAAAGACCTAAATCTCAACAATTTTTATTATTTAAATATTAAAAAAAGGTCAACGAAAATAAATTATTACTAATTATGATGATGGAAGAGTTTCATTAGAAATAAATTTTAGAAATAATGTATAAACATGAAACTATAATAAAAATGCTGCATGTTGGTGTAATTGGTTGGTCTTAAAACTCAGCGTACAATTTAAAAAATTTTTTTGAATTTCAAAAAAGTATTTAAGCTGCCCGCCACATCTAACTAATTAGATTTAAACATGACATACATATGTATGTCATAAAACATAAATATTTTATGCAGTTAGGTTGGGTTTTCATTGTTGTTTATAACCTGCAACACTTTGACAGTGCCATTTACATTGTTTCAAATTGGCAGCACGTTTTTTATTGGTTTCTGAAATTCCGCTATTTTTAAAAAAAAAGAGGGCCATGACGTCACCGGCCTCTCCTTTAATAATTTTTTTCTTACCTTAGACGTACTCATAAAAATTTGAAAAAAATTTTGAATGCACATTTTGACTCCTACTTTCATATAATAAAATAAAAAAAAATAGTGAAACTCATCCATTATCTTGCTATTAAGCATAAAAATCTAAACATTCCTAATGTTTCCTTTGGCACCATCAGCGTCCGTTAGGTATACACGATAGCTGCTAACCTACAGCATTTATAATTTCATAAGTAAGGTGTTGGGTGTTATTAATTTTCATTGTGGAATCTCTAAAGGTAAGAAAATATTGATAATTTCACTAACTTATAATTAATAAAAATTTTGATCATTGAAAAATGAAAATATAATTTATTAAGCATCTTTGTAGCTATGAAATGATTTATATATCATCACTTATCAGTTATTACGTATTATAGTCAATTCATTGGACTGGTAAGATCGTACAACATTATTTAATATTATGCATAAATAAAAATGAAAATTTGAAATTAATCGGAAATATTTTGTAGGTACTACATAAATTAATGTTATGTATTATGGGTTTGTGAATTTCTTTTATGTAATACATTTTTGATGAGCTGCGGTGCTGGGCTCATAATTTAACCAACGTTTCTTAAAATTTATTTTTATAAGTCATAATACCTAACCTACCATGCAAAATTATTTTAATTTATTTTTTTTAATATAAAATTGTTTGTAGACTGAAAACAAGAAATACATACTTGCAGCCACATGCATATTATTACTGGTAAGCAAATGCTATGTAGTTATTTATATCTAATATATACAAATTTTTCAGGATTCCAAAATTCATCAAAACATAACTACTCCTTTTACACAGATAGAGAAAAATTGCAGCAGTGACCTTACCACTTCTTTAAGGTGTTACGTACTTTATATATACTGAAAAAAATAGTTCATCATATTGATGAAAAGTTCATCATTTTTCAGCCGATGAACAGAATTCATCATATTGATGAACAAATTTCATCAATATAATTGTATAATATTATACAATTATTAAAATATATAAATCTTAACTTGTGAGAAATTAAACAATAAAACTTTAAATCAAATTATATTATTGAATTTAACTTGTTATTTCAAGTATGTGAAAAAATTATGAAAAATGTTGTCTGGGATGATTTTTTATCAATACTATGAATATTTCATCAATATGACGAATTTTGTTCATCGGCTGAAAAATGATGAATTTTTGATATACCTTTTTTTTCAGTGTAATATTGAGTATTATATACTATTATTTATTTTTGAATATAAATTTGTACAATAAATTTTTAATAAAGAGTTTTACAGATTACATGAAGCATTATGAAAAATTACACCTTCATGTAATTTTACATAGATTATCATAGGTCACAAAGTTGCCAATGATTTTTTATGTAAATTTACATAAAAAATTTTTGCAGTGTAGGCTTCAACATATTGGGCTTTTTATTTATTATATTATTATTTAATTCAACTATTATTTTTATGTTATTTATTGAACTATTATTTAACACAACACTTTTCGTTGCATATTTTTATAACAATTTTAAACATGCTACCGATTTTATAAACGTATTCACGTTAAAAAAAGTTGCTGATTATTATTTCGATAATTCGATAATTATCGATATATCAATACTTCGATAATTATCGACAAATATCGATTAATCGAAGTTATCGATAGTTTTTAAATTATCGAAATTCGATATCGATTTTTGAATCTTGCCCAGCCTTATATCATCACTACTATCTACAATCACTACTATAAAAATCATCATCACTTGAATCATTTGAAAGTATGAAAGGCCAACAACTTTTAAGTTACACCGATTGTAGTAATTATTGACATAATTATCAATCCTGCACTAATCGAACTAAAGGCGTGTGTTAACAGTTACAGAACAGTTACACTACTTGCACTAGATTTTTATAGCAAACAAAGCTAATTAACAACTTCAGATTTCTTACAGTGCAATCAAGAATAACATGATATTATGTTTGCAGTCTTCAGTTACATGTTTTGATATTTATTTCAACCTTTTATTGGACACATTCAGTATAGGACAGGAAGTGGGTCCCGTGTTTGTCTAACTACTTATATAGATTCTACTCTATCTTCAATAATGTCTACTATACAGAACCGAGGTATGAAAACTCGAAGAGACAATATCCTTCGAAGAAAATACATACAACTGGCAACTTTTGACGGACATCTAACATTGTTATCTGAGAAAAGTTGGTCAAATTGATATAACGGGTGCTGAATGAGTTAGCCGAACATAGGAAATTAACATGTAAAAACTTAATTATGCAAATTCCTGCTTCCCTAATTATTTTAGAGAAAAAATAAAGGACTCAAAAATAATACAGAAATATAAACTACGAATGATAACAGCATTAGATTTCATTTAACTTTTACTTAAAAAGTCAAAAAATGCTTTTGAAATTGTTAAAAGTTTTATTTATCAGACTGGCCATGCAAGTTTCCATGGTAATTATTTTTGAAAATAGAAATTAAATTGAATTTATTATATGGCCAGTGCGATATATGAAAATTTTAACAATTTTGAAAGCATTTTTTGACCTTTTAAGTAAAAGCTAGATGAAATCTAATGGCGTTATCATTCGTAGTTTATATTTCTGCATAAATTTTGTTATGTCTTTCATTTTTACTTTAAAATAATTAGAAAAGCAAGAATTTGCATAAATAAGTTTATACATGTTAATTTCCTATGTTCAGCTAACTCATTCAGCACCCGGTATTTATGTGCTCTTTAATTTTTAAACAAAAAATATTAATAGACCAGGAGGTACGTACATACGACAAACCGGCCTAACTTCCATTCTTTTTTATAATATCTGACGTGTAAGCACTATTCATATTTAGCTTATGTTTTTGTAAGAAATTTTGAATTATTTTAAATGTCTCATATCAAATGTTATTATTAACTTTTCTTGTTATAGACTACTTCTGAAGAAGTCTTTGAATTAAATAGAGACGAAACTGCAGTAAAGGCGAAAATCTCATTAAAAACAATTGCAGGAAAAGTGCATTTTTAATTGTTGTTGTAGAAGAGTGTTTGTTTTCAATTAATTATAATTATTAATTTAATTTGTTTAATATATTTAATTTATTTAATTTATTTAATTAATTTAATTTATTTAATTTATTTAATTTATTTAATTTATTTAATTTATTTAATTTATTTAATTTATTTAATTTATTTAATTTATTTAATTTATTTAATTTATTTAATTTATTTAATTTATTTAATTTATTTAATTTATTTAATTTATTTAATTTATTTATTAATTTATTAATTTAAATTAATTATAATATTTAAAAATCGAATTCGAACTAAAACACGCGTAGAAACCCCAGAATATTTGAACAAATCTAAGTTTTTGTCTTTTCATTGTAATATAATATATTATGTATATCTATGTATACATCAGAAACATCAAACATGAGAATGTTCCGAATACAATATTGAAAATATAAATAAACTAAAATAATTATCATTATTTTCTTTATGAATTATTTTCTTTATGCCGCGTATAGGCAAAATAGAATAGAAAGTATTTTAGTGTAACTGCAAGACTAGTATTAAATGAAATTTTAAAATCATTCATAAATTTCAAAAAAAAATAACAATTATAAAATTGTTTTTAATATTGTTAAATATTTATTAATAAAATAACGTTTTATTTTGTTTTTTTATTTATAAATAGTATAGGTATCTACTATTTACATTTTTACAATTTTTAATGAATTGATTATAAAATACATAATTGTTTACATACCTGAACACGTGCTTCAGATAAACTAATTCTTAATGCAATTTCTTCCCTTAAAAATACATCGGGGTAATGGGTTTTTTGAAATAGCGCTTCTAATTCTTGCAGTTGTTGAGGGCTAAAAGTGGTTCTATTACGACGTTGTCTTCTTCGTCCAAACATATATTCAGTTAAAAGATCACTAGGAAGTGGTGATAGGTAAGGACCTGCCATTTACCGATAAATTGTAATTACTTTAAAACTTGGAAATTTGTAATTTGGTTAAATAATTAAGTTGGTATTATCCTAATTTTATTAATGTTACGTATAAACTGAAGTTTAAAGTAATTGTCCGAGTCTATCATAAGGGTTGCTCCACCCTAAATTGTTGTCATTGGTTGTTACAATGGACGTCCCTAACTATTAAGGCGTCCAGACGCCAGCGCAATATGAATTATATTAAAATCTTTCGTCTTTGCATAATAATTAAAAGTATTTTTTTATGGAATATACTGTATGTATAAGCTATATATGTACGAGTACAATACGCACGCTCAATACACGTTTTATTTTTATATTGTATATACATATTATATAAATATGTGGGTACATGTTTATTATACACTCTTACAAATGTGTTAATTCTGCATTCATGATTCAATTGTTAAGCATTTGTTTCATTCGAAATACTAATATTATACAGACTTCGATTTTTCGCAAAATTTTTATAATCCATTTCCCGAAGTGCATCAATGTTCTTCTCTTTCTATTCCTTTACTCTTAAAGTCATAGTTGGTTGATGTTCGCCAGAGGGTCAAGTTGAAACATATTGAGAAATCCGAAAAAATCCGTGACTCAAACACAATACCAAGCCACTGCACTGATCAGCAAAATGCTGATAAAATATGTACTATTTTATAATTAACCCATTTCGTCCCGATGTTGCGTTGCCGCAACAGTCAATTTTAAAAGAATAAGTGAATATTTACACGTAACATCATGAGGTTTGGTACTTTGGCAATACAAATATAATACATAGTTTAAACTTCTCTCATCTGTCGTTTACTCGAAAAACGTAAGATTCCATGTTACATTAATAAACGAAAAAAAAAAATTCGAATAATTAAAGTGTAATTTAATAAATAGCTCAAAATTGTATATAATGATTAAAAAAAAAATTTCGGATTCGATTTTTTTCATTTCTTTGCATTTACTGAGAACATTTACCATAGTAATTCTTACACCATCAGAAAGTAGAGATTTCAACAAACAAAAAGCTCACCGACTTTTTTAAAAAAGTTGATATTTTGACGCTTTTTCGATATTAACCCTCCGGCAGTCGCGTCGGGGAACAAAGGACCGCACTGTTGATAAAATTTAAATTGTTTACATATTCATCATTATATCGAATGGATGTGTGTAGGTATGCTTTCCTGCCACAATTGTGGTTCTCACAAGAACAAAAAAACGTCAATTATTTGCGGTTCCTGTGAGAAATTTGTTTGTCTAGAGGATTGCCACAGAAAAGTTACCTGTTCTACCTCCCTCGAAACCGAAGTTTAACAATTATAAGTACTAAACAAGAATTTTGTTTTTATTTACTAAATTGTTGAATCAATACAGTTTATTTAGTAAACTTTTAATTTTGAATAAAATTTGATTACTTTTAATAGTTTTTGTGTGACATGCAACAAAATCTCACAAAACAACTAATATCTCATCATGCAGACCTAAGGACCGCAGCGCGACCGCTCGAGTTAAAATAAATGGCGCGACTGCCGCAGGGTTAAGTGAAATTAAGGTGAAGAAATGAATATTTTAAATCAAAAAAATTACAGTGTATTTGGGAAATAAAAAATTAAGTTTTCACCAAATTTCGTGAAAAAAAATTTTTTTTGTAAAAGGTACAAATAAAAAACCAAAAACTTGGTTATTTGAATTTTTCACTTAACTTTTGAGGTTATTATTTAATTTATTGTAAGCCAAGTATACGTCTATTTAGAGTTTTAAATAAAATTTATATTTACGTCACAACTTGTTCACATTTGTTGAACAGTGTTATCTGTGAAATATTTTTAAGATAGCCCAATATTGCGTTGCGATTAATACTTTATTAAATCTACGACAACCACTTATTTGTCTTATACCGTAGAATGGGGTGAAGTGAATAACTTTTGACGGTTTTTTTTTCATTTACAGATCTGAATTACTAAGAATTTCCTTCTGATTAAGGGTAGACAATGTGTCATCCTTCCTTGACCTTTTCCTTTCAGAAAATCGGTAAGATTTCCAATCGACTCAGGCCGTGTTCGACTTGGACGCTTTTGGTACCAATTGGCGCCAACGCTAACGCTTTTAGCGTTCGATTTGGAAATGTTGGCGCTCACAGGCGCAACCGTGACGTCACAGATGATGGGCGTGACGTCACGGATTTTCAAATTTTTCACGCTCACAACGCAAATTTCATTTAAGTAGTGCAGCGTAAGCATGGCGCTGTGATGTCAAAATTTGAAAGTATTTCTAGCACGAAACAGTAGCAAACCTACACTTTTAAACTTAAATTACTGTGTATTTGTCATTTGAGTTTCAAAATTCATGATTTTCTTTGAAATTCGTAACATGCAAGTTACGAAATAATAAATTAATCTAAATAAATTTTAAAAAATAATAATCTTATTAGTATAATAATAAGGTACTTAAATTAATTTAATCTTAACCATTACCTGTTACTTGGCTAGTTTTAATCAACACTTTTAATTCGTTTTTTGCAAGTTGTAAGAGCATTTATGTAGTATTTTCTGTTTTAGTAATAGTATACTAGCGAAGACATTTATCTTCCTTGTAATTTGAATATTGATTTATTAAAATATTTATATTATATTTATATTAAATAAATTTCTGACGAAGACGATAAACGTCGTCGAAAGCTTAAAAATATAATTTGATTATATTATTTAATTTAACTTGTTATTTATAATTTTATTGTTTAAAATATTATGGAATACTAGCGTCAAAAAAGCGGCTTGCGCCGATTTTTTGACGCTAGTTCGCCCTGTCGTCTGCGGCCGTAGGCCGCCAGTTGGTAGTTGGTTTATGATCAAGAGATGCGCGATGAGAGATGGTACCGAACCGAGCGCGAAAAATATTTTAAGTGGCGATTGATTATTAATTGCAACACGATTTGATATTTCTCTTTTACCACTCGCGCGGTGGTACAATGTGTTGGTTTGCTGCACATGGTAAATTTTATAAACCGTACGAAAATTTACACAGACGAGAAGCTATTCGCAATGTGTTATTCGCAAAACTTAAAATTAGATAATTAAAATCTTTTAATATTTTCAATTTGATTTATTTGCTTACAACATTATTTGTGAAATTCCCTAACTTTAATTTATTATTTTACGTTTTGTAAAAGAAATTGCGATAGCCGTAACTTAACCACTTCCTAAAAGTTCCGTTTGCCGTGACTATAACCACTTCTTAAAGTGACAGAATATTATTGGAGGTTATGAAGCAATCCTTATTGGAGGTTATGGGCCAGTGGCGTGTCACGTGTATATTTTATCCAGGGTTTTTTTTATATTTATACGGAATAATAACGGAATAATCGATATTTTTGTTAATTTTTTTAACATTTTTTAATATTTAATAATAAACATAATCATAATTGAAATATTTCCGAATTACTACAGAATTAGCAATAATATATTATTGAAATATTATACAAAAATTCGAGTATAAAAGTTTAAATATATTTTATAAATCAAAAAAACAAATTTAGCAATAATATAATTGAAATATTAAACGAAAATTTGAGTATAAAATTTCATAAAAATTGTAAATTTTCTGTTTTAGATATTGGTGATTTTGAATAAAACAAAAAAATAAAAAATTTCACAAATTTTCAAATTTTACGATGGAAACGTATTGGCCAGGCACGTGGAATAATTTTAGATCAACAATTTTTATTAATTTTTATTGCATTTGCGGAATTATATTGTATAGAAGAATAAAATGCTCAAGATGCACTCAAATTTTACTCTTTTTTCGAGTCCCACCTTAACAATGAAAGACAAAGTTACAAATTTTCAACATTACAATTATTATCGACGATTGCGCGCATCTTTCTCGGCCATCGGCAATTAGAGCAAAGTATTTTTGAAGACTTCGCTCCCTTTGGAATCTGTTTGGGTAGATGGATTTTTTTTAAATTTGATAAATTTAATTTTTTTAATTTTCACATCGATAGTAATCGTGAAAAGAAAACGAAAAGTAGATTTGAAAGTTTTCGAAAAAATCATTCCTTCACCCTTAAAAATGACTTTTTTGATTTATTGCAAAAATTGCGAGGATTTGAAAAGAAAATTTTCGTCGTTGGACATTTCTTAGTTTTGCAGCTGTAAGGAATGGTTTTTAGAAAAATTCTCGAAGAACAAAAATGAAGCCATTAGCAAGGACCAATCGATGGTCGCAAAACATTTTCAAAATTTTCGACGGTTTACGCGCAATCGGCGTAACAAAGTCAAAATTTGAATTTTTTTTATTTGCGCCCTAGCGGCGTTATTTTTGAACCGATTTTTAATTTCTAAACGGCATCGAATAGGTACGGTCGAACTCCACAAATTAGATGTGGTTCATTTTTTTCCCATCTCCATCGGTGGAGCCGTAAAACCCAAACCAAATTTTAAAATTTTTTTTCAAAGGCCACCCCTTTTGCTTTTTTTAGGAAAAAAAATTTTCAAAATATTGGAAATTTTACGCCGGAAACGTATTGGCCCGACACGTGGAAGAATTTTGGACCGAAATTTTTTTATAAATTTATTTTGTCTTTGCGGAAAAATTTTGCTTCTAAGTGTGAAATTTTTAAAAATGCACCAAAACTTGACGATTTTACCCGTTTCCTCCTAACAAAGAGAAAAAAAGTTAAAATTTTTGACTTTACAATTATTATCGAGGTTTGCGTGCATCTTTCTCGGCCAACGGCATTTACCGCAAAGTTGTACTAAAGAGCATACGACCGCTTTGGAGTTTGATTTTGGAGAAAGAATTTTCTTAAATTTGATAAACTTAATTTTTTAATTTTCACGCCGATAGTGGTCGCGAAAAGAAAACGAAAAATAGATTTGATGGTTTTCGAAAAAATCGTTCCTTCACCTTTAAAAGTGACTTTGTTTATTTACTGTAAAATATTTACTTCTTTTGCATTCTAAGTTTGATGGTAAATTTGGTTGGAAGACAATTGTGCCGAGTACCGTTGGATTGAGAAGTCTTGAAGGAAGCTATTCGTTGCGTTTGCCGCGTTCGAAAATTGCACTCTGCGCGAAGCTGAGCGCAACTATGGCAAAAAAAGTTTGAAACCGCGTCAAATCAAATTTGCAAATTTACTTTTTCTTACGCAAAATTTGGTGGTAAAATTTGGTTGCCGACATTCGAGGTTGCTACGGTTCGCTTCAGGAGACCTGGAGAAAGCTACTTGTCGGGCCTACGGCCTTCCAACATGCAACTCGGCGCCAAGCCGAGCGCAAGTATGGTATAAAAGTGTAGAACATCAAAACCCACGTCGGATTAAATTTGCAATTTCACTTCTTTATACGAAAAATTTTGTGGTAAATTTCGAACTGGAAGAATTGTTTCTGGTACGGTTCGATTCAGAAAACTTCAAGGAAGCTATTTGTCGCGCTCGCCGACGCGAGAAGAGGCGTTCCGCGCGTCACCGAGCGCAAGAATGGTAAAAATGTCAAAAATGTCGTTAACGTTAAAATTAAAATAATTTCCGAAAATTTTGGGAATCGAGTTGTGACGCGACTCGCATTCCGTCTAACCCGTTTTTCGTGAATCAGAAAGAGATGCGACATGGTACGATTAAAAAAAGGCATGAATTAAGTTGTTCGCCCAAAATTTATTTGAAAAAAAAACAATTTTGGGTGATTAATAAATTTAATGAAGTTAACCTGCAGCGATTTTAGCATACAAAACTAAACTTAAGCTTTTACAATTTACAATCCAGTATATATTAAAGAAAAGTGCTTATTCTAAATTTACTTCATATTACAAAATATAAGTTTACAAAAACATGTATCAGTAACTAAAACTATGGGAAATGTTGAGCGTGTGCTGTTCTCAAGCTTCGGATGGATTCTTGGTAATATTCTAGGTGTGAGATTTGGTATCACATAACACCTCCCTGCCGAAGACCAAAATTACGGTTCCGTTAATTTTGTAGACCAACTTGGTCGATTGAGCTGCTACCATGATTGATTGCTACCCTCTTCGATTTTGAAATTAATTTAACTAAAACACAATATATTATAAAAATTGTTATTATTAAATATAAAACAATGGTCCATCCACTGGTTTGGTGAAAACAAGCCATTGATTTTTTTAAATAGATTGAATTTTCGTATTTTTGATGTCCAGAAATTCATGACGGCAATTTTTGTAATTTTGTGTGAATTGAACAAGGTGAACTTCGCATGGTGAATTTTCTTCAATCGGATTGGTTTCGAATTTACACATATATTGGTTCAAACTGATTTCGGTGCACTCTTGGTTACTCAAGGCATAGCTTTGCTCATTTATTAAAAGAAATTTTGCTTGTGGTATAATTGTTAAGTAAACGGAATTTTTATGGATTGGGCATGAGTATAAATGGAAATAGTTGTAATCGATAAGTTCGACAATTGGGACTTCTAGGATAAAGTGTATTTTGGAATTTTGAATGAACATTTTGATTTGGATTAGTTTTTGAAATTCGGGGTAATTTTCTTTTTCTAAAGGTAGCGGGAACTTTCTTGTTAACGTTGTTTTTATTTCTTGCAGTTCTTCGATTAATTCTTCAGGCGATAAAATCGATTGGTGCATGACTTTCATTCCGCCGAAGGTTATTGTTTCTTCTAATTCCTCCAACATATCCTTGATACTATTGAGTGCTGTTATTAGTTGAAAATAAATTGAAATTATCATTAATTTATGGTCAGACTTTATTTTGTAAACATTTGTTGCATTGATGATATGTTCTATTTGAAAAATCCTTTCTTGTAAGATTAACTGATTACTTGCCAATTTGCTGATACTATTGTTAAATTTTTCAATAGCTGTAGTAGTAAGTTTTATTTGTTCTTTCATTAATAATTTTAAGCCCCTTTGTTGGTCTGATAAGTTTTTGATTGCATCATTGTATTTTGCTGCATCTTCGCTGTCGAGGTTTCCTGTTACTACTTTAATAAGCGATCCGAGTCCATTAATTAAGCCTCTTCTTTGTCTTTTTAACTAAGCTAGATCCAAAGCATTAAATTTTTTCCCAATTTGTTTTATAATATATTCCAAAAGCGTATGAAAATTTTCCATTTCTCTAAAATAATCTTTGCCGTTTTCATGCTTACTAAATGCTAATGTTATTGCTTTAAAGTTATTTACTAAATTATTATATTCTATTCTAATATGTTACAAATCTATTATCTTAATTAAAGTCCAGTAACTGATTTTGTTACTAGCAGTTCCCAAATAAGCTGGTAACATTCCGGGATTTTCTTTTAAGTCCTTGATGTCGATGGTTGCAGAACATCGTCCTGAACAGCATCTTCTTCTTCTTCGTCTTTTTAATAACCTTAGATGGCCTTTTTTTTAAACTTGATTATTTTTTATAATTTCGATGGTGCTATCTTCAGAAATTCTTTGTGCACTTGATCGATTATTTGTAAAATTTTGTATTAGCGACTCAAAAACATTTATAAAGTGACGTCTTTGTCAAACCATAAATAATAACTTTAAAAAAAATCTTAAATTTAACTTTCACTGTTTAATTTTGAAATGTTTACGAATTTAATAATATTTTTATCTAATTTAGTAAGTTAGTAACTACCATCTCGTTGTTTACTTGTTCTTTTCCATTTGATATGTTTCCATGATAAGCGTTTTGTTTTGGAGTTTGAATGTTTTGCTCCATTACTTTTAAAACTAAATTTTTTTATTTTGGTGTTTACCAAATCTATGTTCCTATTAGAAGGAAAGTGTCGTTTTTCTCTTTTTCTATTTGCCAAGTTGTCGTAATCGTTATTGTTTGTATTGTATCGTTTGGAATTTATTATAGTATTTCCGTTCAGTTTCATATTAATTTTCAGCCGCATTTTCTTCCCAAGTTGTTCCAATTTTGAATTATTAATTACAATTTGGTCTTGCCTTTGGGTAATTTGTTTTTCAAATAATTCTGTATCATTTGCTTTGAAGCTTCACGATTTATCTTCGACAATTTTTTTCTTTTCATGAAATGCTAAATTTTCTATGGTTTCTTTGTTTACTAATTTATTTCTCAAATTTTCTTCGTTGAATAAATTTTGTAAATCTGGAATGTCATCGAATTTTATTGGTTCAATATTATATATTTCGATTGGCTGAATGGTTAGTGGTTCAACATACATTGGTGTTTTCTGAATTTTATGTGATGAATTTAAAACTTTTTTGGTTGCAAAATTTTTAGTACATTTTACCAAGGTTTCGGGAAATCTAATTCTATTTTGAAGTTTTCGATACTTAGTTGTTTGCTCTTGATTTTTTCAAATTAACTGGAAGTTTGACCATGTTCTGTATTCGTGGTTCCCTTGTAATTTGAAAATCTTGATTCTCTTCGTCTTTAAAATAAATTGGAAAATCACTAAATTTTGTTTCTAAAATTTTGTTTTTGATATCAATTTGTGCATCAATCAATTCTAACAAATCAAATCCTATTACTCCATCATAATTATTATTACTGAAATCGAAAATGTAAAACTTGTGTTTGAGATCTTTTCCTAAAAGAGGTTTTAAATTTACAAACGCTACTAAATCATGTGTTGTAATATGATGTGCTGTTTCAATTTGAAAAGGTTCGCGAAATATTTCTGAAGCAAAATGTTGTAATGCGTTGTCTCCTTTTAATAATGATCTTGTCGATCCCGTGTCAATCATTAGTTTAAGATTAAATTTTGGAAATTTTATATAAGGTAATTTTGACTGCGATATTGAATTTATATTAATTTTTGTTATAGTATTTATGTCTGGTTGTTCATAATAGAATCCTTCCGAAAATTTTGGTTTTCGATTTCCGGATTTTCAAATTCTTCAACTGGAAGTTGATTGAATTCGCTCTCTTGAGAATCGTGGATTCTGCAATCTTGATTAAGATTATACGAATCGAAATTGTCATAATAATTTTCTTGAATTTGATTTTCATTACACACACCTAAATTATCGTAATTGTCAATATTTTGGTGATATAATTCTTCTGATGTCCATTTGTGTGTGGGTTGGCTCGTTCTTCTTGTATGCGCTGATGACGTATCCATCGGCTCAGCTGCTGGACTAGGTCGTTGAAACTGTCGTCCTCGGAAATCAGAGCTTTGCTGATAAGCATTCACACGTTGAATTGTAGGTCGAAAGTGGCGTTGACCTGATAAAGTTGTTTGATTCGGAAATTGTTTAAATGCAGAAAAATTTTGTTGTGGAAATCGCGTAAAATTTTTATTTGGATTAAAAGTAGCTGGTCTAATAAATTGAGATCTTTGAAAATTTTGAAAATTTGTATGTTGATTCGAAAAATTATTAGAATGATTTTGGTTTGAATAATTATTTCTAAACATCATTGGATTTACCACAGGTTTATGTAAATTCGCTGGTTGTTTTACTTCAATTGGATTATATTGGCGTTGACCGTTATTGAATAAATTAGTTTTTGATTGCGCATACATGAAATTTTCTTCGGCAGTTAAGCATCCTAAAACTTCTTCTAAATTTGCTGGATTTTTAAGTCTTACCACTAGGCCAATTTGTCCATTCAAATCTTGCAGAAAAGTTTGCAATGATAAATCATCGTATAATTGAGTTTTAATTGTTTTTACGGTTTGGTTGGTCTCCTTTAATTGCAGTCTTGTTAATAACAAGCAACGCACATCCTGGCACCTCATTCCAAATTGATACGACGATTCGCCCTTTAATGGTTTTAAGCTCATTAAATCTCGGAGCAAACAATTTTCGTCTCTTTGATCCCCAAAATGTTGTACAAGTAAATTTTTAATATTACCCCAAGTTGTTGCGTTTTCTCTACTTGCGATTAAAGTCAATGCACGACCTTCTAACTTACTAAGTATTATTTGAATTAATTGTCTATTTATATCAGATGGTGTCGTCGTACTACACATAGATAGTAAATGTTCACATGCATTTGTAAAGATTGATAAGGTTGCTGCATTTCCATCGTATTTAGGTACAGCGTCGATGTGTAATTTTTCTAATTTTGCCATTGTATTTGTATTTAATTCAAGATGTTGGTTTAACTGTTGGGTTTTTTCTTCTATGATTTCGTTAGTTAAGGATAAATTTGATAATAGGTCTGATATATCGGATGCTGACATGGGAAATTGTAATATAAATTTGAGCAAAAACTTACGCAATGAATACCAAGAGCGTTGTAAATCTCTTCATCACAGGTAGTTTTTCTCGTAGTTTGAATTAGGTATTTTTCCTTGATTTGGTAGGCTTTCTTCTTTTTACACTTATTTTAAAGTTTAATATTTTATTATTGCGGAACGGCGTTCCCGTTTATTTAAATGTTATTTTAAATTTCACTTTTAATTTATTTCACTTAACACTAACTTATTACTAGGTTCGTCAGTTAATTCGTTGATACGAAAAAGGTACGTTTTTTAAAAATTTTATCTAATGCCCTTCTGACATCCTACCGACTGCGCCAATTATGTTGTTCGCCCAAAATTTATTTGAAAAAAAAAACAATTTTGGGTGAATAATAAATTTAATGAAGTTAACCTGCAGCGATTTTAGCATACAAAAACATGTATCAGCAACTAAAACTATGGGAAATGTTGAGCGTGTTGATTCTTGGGAATATTCTTAGGTGTGAGATTTGGTATCACATAACACACGCGTATTATTAAAAATCGATCATTTTGTCGGAGAGAGACCTAGCAAAGCGCGACCCTTCGCACTCGTGTAAAAAATTTTCGCAAAATAAACCTTCGACTTTGCGTCATTACCACGATTTCCTATCAAAATCTGTAGTGCCAGTTTGGCTGGCGTTCTGCCGGCGAAATCGACCGTTAGAAAACGCACTAAAACGGCGGTTGCCGTGGTTAACACATTGCTTGTCTAGAACAAAAGTAAAAAATGGTAAATACGTAAGCCTGAGTATTTCCTATAAAGCGTGATTCATTTCGCCCCATGGTTTTACGAAAAACATCTTTAAAAATTACCTCGCCATGCATACGCAATATTTTGGATATTTTTTTAAATAATTTTTTATATGAATGTTATGGTAATCAAAAAAAAAAAAAATTGCCTTGCTGCAACGCCATAAGTGTATGTAGTGCAAGTATTCAATTTCTACTTTTTTAAAAAATCTGAAATTCTACAATTAAAAAAAAATTGATTACTCATCATTAACTACTTCCAGACACTTTTAAACATAAATAAAGCTTGCAGTAGTAGCTAAACTATTGATAAGTACCAATATAAATGCTAAGAATTTTGACAAACCCAGAAAAACCGCAAAATTCAAAATATTGCTCCTGTGATTCCGGATTATTGAACCACTATTTCGCAGTTTCGTGGTGGATTTCTGGATTCCGGATTTTAGGTAGGACAGCAGGAAGGTATTTCCACGCGCACTTAGGCCACTAAATCGGGCTCATTGCAGCGGCTCCATCCTGTCATTCCTCAAGCCATCCTGTCTCCTGGATGAATTCGAGTATCTTAGCAGGCGGAGTGTCGCTGATTCTGGCCTAAGCCAAAAGTCTCCTAGTATGGCACATCTAGTTGAAGTTAGCGACTGACAGAGATAAAGCACATGTTCCGATGTTTCGTCTGTTCAATTGCATACCCGACATATGGGGTTATCTATAAGTCCCAGTTCCTGCAATTGCCCGTAGATTGACTCTGGGCAGCTTTAAATAATATTTTAAATATTTACAAGAGGGTGCTTTAATCGCTGCCCTTGCTTGTCTGCATTCAGATTCTTTTGCCCATCTGCTGAAGTGCAGCTTTAGGATGTGTTGTTTTAGGTGGGTATCTATAGTTTTGACAGCTGAGATAATTATCGGCTTAGGACCGCAGGGAAGGCTGTTGGAACCGTTTCTTGCCAGCTCGTTCGCTTTTACGTTACCCTCGTTACCTTGTTGCCCTTTCGCCCACGAAAGAAAAATGACATTTAAGTTAGATATCACATTTAGTGTTTGGATGTATTCTAGCACCAGACCAGATGTGACCTTGTGACTCCGCAGTGCCACAAGTGCCGCTCTGCTTTCTGTAGATATCTGAATGTTTTTGTCGCAGATATATTAATCTTGGACTGTTTTTGCGCAGTGCAAAATGCCCATAAGTTCCGATGTGTACTTGCCCTGCAGTTTGCTCATGTTTAAATCAAGTTCAGCAAAGAACATTGTTTTTGAATTCGTCCGAGAATAGGCATATGTCATAATCGTTGGTTTCTGCTGGATTCAACAGAATATTGTATTTCCTGTCATATATTTATTTAAAATTCTGTCCGGTTCAATATGCAGCAGAGGTATTCTAATTGGGTAGTTCTCTGAAATCCTCATATGACACACAGTTCCTGGCCTGTGATTCCACAGCCCCCAGCTGCGCACCTAAGAGAAGCCCTAACCGCCATCTCCTGCATATGAAGATCAAGTGGTGAGAGGCAGAGAAGGGCCTCCAATGCCGCAGGGGTTGCAGTACATATTACTCCCGTTACGGCCAGACAGGTTAGTCTCTGTATCCGGTGTAGCGAAGACGATGCTGTTACATGTTTGGTTCTAGACCACCAGACTAGTGCACCTGCACCATAGCACAGCATGGACGTGATGACAACTGTAGTGTAAAGTCAAAGGGTGATTTTAGGGAAAAGACCCCATGACCGTCCCACCAATCTTCGAAAACTGCCAGAAAACTATCCTTGCTTTGCTAATTTTAGCTTTCAAGTGGTGATTACTTACTAGTATCGTACAGTGTAATTCAAGTGCATGACCCCCTAAAGCGTCGAACACATCACAGCGATCGCGGTGGCGATCAAATATAACCTATGTAAACTTATGTACCTTTGCACACCAACAGCGATCAGCTGAATTTTTGCTTGCGTTTGTCCGTGCGATATCGTAGCGATCGCGCAGGTTATTACAATGCAAATATAAAATCGCAAGCACCTTTGCATATTGACTACAAACGTCAAAATTTTTGCTCACGTTTGTTTCTGCTGTTGTGTTGCTATCGCGGTAGAACGCTGCGTGTTGCGTTTGGCCGTGCGGTATTAAAAAAAAGAATGGAAAGCAACGATAGTTTTGTTGAAATTTTATTTGAGAATATTAAAAATCATAAAATTTTATACGATTTATCTCAACCTGAATACAAGGACGTACGTAAAAAAATAAAAGTATGGGATTTCCTTGCAGAATTTTTACGATTAGTTAACAATTTTAATGATTAGTAATGATCAAGATTCTTAAGATTAAGAACAAATAAGCGGTCTGACCTTGAAAAATCTAAATGTTGTAATATCTTCGGGGATAATATTTTTTCTATAGGGTTTTCATCAAACCTGTAGAGTGGCTACTTTAACACTTTAATATTTTTTAATCTAAACCCCTCTAAACCTTTCCTTGGGGATGATGGACCGTCACCAGCTTAACATTTTTAAATAAACACTGGTTAATTTACAGTTACCAGTGATAATCCAAAGTGTTGGTTAAATTTTGCATCGCCAATCCCCGGTCCCTTACCAAAGGAAGGTCGATAAACCTGCACTGATGTAAATAGAGGAACGAACCACTACCACTGGAAGAATATACGTTTCAGTGATTAAAAAAAGATTTACTTAGAGGGTCCTGATAGATGGCAATATTACTGATATGATTTGAGTAATCAAACAGAGATACGTCTTACAAGGAGGGGACTCGTCCTGCGGGTCACGGATTTTAAAGCCCTTTTGGGGAAAAAAGTACTTCGTAATAACAAACTCTAGGCCAAGCGGCAGCGCCCACCTCTTGAAAAAAACAAAGTTTTTGAAAAAATTTATTACGTTTATTCATATACATATGTAGCTGCTTGGTTGTATTAATTAACCGATAATCGCGATGGTCGCGAGGTAAACTATATGATTATCACCCGGTCGGTCCCAGGTTTCAATTCCTCCAAGAGTAAATTTTTTCCGTTTTGAAATTGTTTTGTTTTGAATTAAAACCTGGACCAACCTGGTGATAGTCGTACAGTTTACCTATACGAATAAACGTAATAAATTTTTTCAAAAACTTTGTTTTTTTCGAGAGGTGGGTGCTGCCGCTTGGCCTAGAGTTTGTTATTACAAAGTACTTTTCTCCCCCAAAAGGGCTTTAAAATCCGTGACACGCAGGATGAGCCCCTCCTTGTTAGTCCTACTTTTGGGGATTGAACAGCAATGCTGTGGGTCGGCTTCAGCTTTCATACCGTTTTCCAGTATAAGCATAGATTTTGACTAATATAATATGAATTCCCGTATACATAATACATAGAAGTGTTAAAAGCAGGGTCTATTTTACCATTAGGCGCATCAGGCACGTGCCTAGTGCCCAAAATCAAATACTGATAAAATAACCCAAAAATTGGGCCTTTGATGGTATTACTTACACTCGAATATAAGGGGCTCGAAAATTTGCTAGAGCCTACAGCCCAACTCAATTAAAAATATGCTCTGGTTAAAAGTAACATTTTTGGAAAATGCACCACCTTTTCTTGAAGGAAATTTTATTTATCATCAATATTATGCTGCCATTCGTGATTTCAGGACCACCAAAGGATGATGTAAATAAAAAATATTTCAGTTTTGAAGTAGCCACTCTACAGATTTGATGTAAACCTCATAGAAAACATGCGGGATATGATTTTACGACAAATTTATTAAAATATTAACAGCTTTAATCTACTGAAGAGTTGAAAAACCGTATTCGGGACATGCGAAGAGAATTTATTATCCTCGGAGATATTGCAAAATTTGGAATTTTCAATGTCTGACTACTTATTTATTTGTTGTTATTCTTATGAATCTTGAACATTACTAATCATTAAAATAATTGTTTAAAACCATTAAATTTCAAAAAATTATCGAGTGAGGGTATTCCAATTTTCATTTGATAATCGAGTTTTTAAATAAAATAATGCATTATTTTGTATAAATACAATATACTATATTAAATTTATCGTGCGTCGATGGTTTTGTATAGTAAGACAAAACCATCGACGCATTTTTATTAAAAAATGTTTTTCCCCATGTGTCAGAATTAGATCTCAATCGCGAATCGCGATATAAATCGCGGTGTATGCAGTCACTTAATCGCCACTGCGAACGCTACCGCTACCGCCACCGCGATCGCTGTGGTGTGTTCGACGCTTAAATCTTTACCGCTAGCTCCTTTCCGAGCGGACTACAGCGTTCTCTGTACGTTAGATTTACGTCATTAAATAATAATAATAATCTTTATTTACGGAATAAATCTCCTTTACACAATAAAAAAAAATAAAAATAAAAATAAAAATACAATAAAATAAAAACAATACAAAAAACAGCACAAAAAGAAAATGAAAAAACAGGTTACATGTTTAGAACAAGTCTAATCGACGATTTAAATCTCGTTGAGGAGCTTGCATGAAAATCTATTCCAACCTTATTGGCATCAAGATTCAGCATCCTTGTAATAGGTGAGTTTATTCCAAAGCTGGTCCTATGGAAATCGACCATGCAAAAAAAGATCAGGCTTCCGTACTGAATATGGGTGAGCCCTGTAATTAATTTTTTGCAGCAACGATGAACAATCGATATCGTTGTTCAAGAGTTTGAACATAAACAAAAAGTCTAGGTACTCTCTTCTGACATCCAACCTTGATAAACCTAGATATCCCAGCAACGAATCGTAATTAGTGTCGAAGCAAATACGAAACTTGAAACATATAAACTTAACATATCTTCTTTGAAGTTTTTCCAATCGAGAGATGCGCGTTGAATGGTGTGGATTCCAAACCACAGAACAATATTCCAAATGTGACCTTATGTAAGCAGCATACAACAAGTTAAAAACTCTCAAGCTGCTAAATTCTTGAGTATGTCTTTTGATGAAACCCAACATTTTGTTACACTTATTGACAATTTCGTTCAAGTGCGACGTAAAATCAAATTTGTAATCCACCGTTACGCCTAAATCTTTAAAATTTTAAACAGTTTCAATGGTGTTTCCTAAGAAGGTATAAGTGTGCTCAATACGGTTCTTCTTCCGAGAGATATTAAGACATTTACATTTAGTGACATTTAACTCGATAAAGTTCGCACTACACCATGATTCGAAAGAACGCAGCATTTCCTAACTTTCCTAATTTGTAAATCAACCGTTCAACTCGAAGTTTTGGATTTTGGGAAATTTATCATCGGAAACTGCGGAGGAAAATTTTTTTACTTCAAACTCAACCGGAAATAAACATGAATTATTTTTTCAAATGGCAAAATGTCTTTTTTTAGCATTTTCGTAATCTGAAGTTTTTTCTCTATACATAGGACATATAAAATTATCATAGGGTTACATAAGAAAATTTTCGAGAAAAATGCAAGATAAATTTCGAAACAATGGCTAGACTAGTTCTTAGTAGTACCGTCTAGTACCTAGTACCGTCAACAGAAAACTCGTTACTTGCAATTTCTATGTACTCCCATGTTAAACGTAATGAAAAATTTTGATTTTCAAATGCCGTTTCCTCGACAACTAAAGCACGTACCAAGTAGAAATAGAACCGACAATCATTGATTTTCAGCAATATTTGATTTTTGATTTTGAGATTTGATTTTCGAGATACAGCAAAAATTTCAATATACAAATTTAATTAGTAATAATTTATTATCGTTGACCTTTTTTTAATATTTAAATAATAATAATTGTTGAGATTTAGGTCTTTTTTATATCAATTTAATTGACCGACGTTTCGAGTCTTTTATTAATGACCCATTTTCAAGGATGTAAATGACAAATTACTTGACAAATAAACATGAATTATTTTTTCAAATGGCAAAATGTCTTTTTTGTCAAGTAATTTGTCATTTACATCCTTGAAAATGGGTCATTAATAAAAGACTCGAAACGTCGGTTAATTAAATTGATATAAAAAAACCTAAATCTCAACAATTATTATTATTTAAATACAAATTTAAAGAACTAATACAATTTATTCTTTAAGGCAAGATTTTAGCAGCTGAAAATATGTTTAAATCGATGTTATTATAAAACCAAATTTTAAAGTAATTACTGAAATTATCAGTTTTTCATTTTTTTACTAGACATTGAAAAGATGTTATTGTAAAGCACTATCAAGAGATATTTGCATTTTTTTTTGTTAGAAAACAGTTAAAAGATTTCGCAAAGTTCATGAAAATAAGCAATGTTTAAAATATTACTGCACAAGCATAAGTAAAAAATTGAAAAATCTGACTTGGTAGTGCTCTCGAGAGAACCTTTAACAGCCCGGAAAAAAATTTTCATTGTTATCCATGCCTTAATAATTGCGTATTTTATGTTAGAAAATGTCTTGTTTTAAAAATTATTGGCGTTATTCTTAATATTTCTCCGTAGTGGTTTACAATAACATCTAGTTCGTGTCTAACAAACAAATGAAAATGATAATTTCAGCAATAACTTTAAAATTTGGTATCATAATAGCATCGATTACAATTTCCTTTCAACTGCTAAAATCCCGCCTTAGCGTAGGTTCGTATACAGGGCCTAACATAGGAAATTAACATGTATAAATTTATTTATGCAAATTCCTGCTTCTCTAATTATTTTAGAGAAAAAATGAAATACACAAAAATAATGCAGAAATATAAATTTCGAATAATAATTTCATCTAGCTTTTACTTAATAGGTTAAAAAATGCTTTCGAAATTGTTAAAATTTTCATTTATCGTACGGGCCATGTAAGTTTCCATGGTAATTATTTTTGAAAATATAAATTAAATTGAATTTATTATACATGGCTAGTGCGATAAACGAAAAATTTAACAATTTCGAAAGAATTTTTTGATCTTTTAAGTAAAAGCTAGATGAAATCTAATCATCTTATTATTCATAATTTATATTTCTGCATTATTTTTGTGTCTTTCATTTTTACTCTAAAATAATTAGGGAAGCAGGAATTTGCATAAATAAGTTTTTACATGTTAAATTAGGGATATTAACCCTCAACCACTGACACGGAGTGTGACAGACTCCGTTTTATACATTTCATAGTGTCCTTTTTTCTGGTGGTTGTTACTGCCAGTACCTTCCTAATTTCGAGTGTTCTTTGAGTGGTTGAAGTGATGATTGTGTGACTTTTGAGAAGCTCGACTTATACGCGACTCCGTGTCCGTGTGTCGCAGAAACATTTAAACATGTTTAAATCTGATTGGTTAGCTGTGGCGGGCAGATTAAATATTTTTTTGAAATTCAAAAATTGTTTTTAAATTGTTTGCTGAATTTTAAGACCAACGAATTACATCAACATGCAGCATTTTTAGTATAGTTTCATGTTTCTATATTATTTCTAAAAATTATTTCTAATGAAACTCTCCCATTCTCGCGCAAATGTCGCATAGAGCATAGACTGCTGTTATGACAGGGAAGATGAGTAAAAATCTATGCGTTCAATTCCATTTGCAGATTTTTTTATCTTGAAGTTTTAGAATGTAATATATTATGTTGTATTTTGTTGATATAATCTTTTTCTTCAATATCTTATTCGGAAAATACAATTGTTTAAATTTTTATAGAGATTATCATCTATTTTGTAAACGTATATTTTGAAAGTAAGAAAAAAGCATATTTTCCCGATCTTCGGTTTCAAAAGCAAGATACAACATAAGAACAAAAGCATACGTTACATAACGAACTGAAAACACTCAAGAGAAGCACTCACCTTCACAAAATTTGTCAAATGTTATAAAATAAAGGCAAAAAATCACAATCGTCACAATAAAAATAATAAAATACAACAAAACGAAACCGAACTCCAATAATAAAATTGCGAATAAATAACAATATCGCGAATAAACAATCCAAAACGCTCAGCAGATAAGTTATCCGGACAAGACCCAATCGGCGATTTATTGCCACCTCATTAACAATTCGCCGTTTAAAGTACTACCTGAATACCGAATTTACAGAACTGACCGCATTACAAATCATGCCTCATGGCGCTTAAGACTTTTTGCCTGTCCACCATAGATATGAGTTATATTCCATATGAAATAATCGAAAATCCAACAAAATTGTTGCTGCATCATTTTAGATTTTACTTAAACTTGCTGGAAATGTTCTTTAAGGTTCCAAAGACCAAAATCCAGAAGGATTTCATTTTTGTACTCGCCTTATTTTTATGTATTGCGGTTTTAGCTGTAAAAATTTTTATATTAGAGATATCACTCGACCAATGTGGTATTTTGAAGCTAAAAGATGGAAGTTTTTAGAAAAAAATATAAACATTTACATAAATTCATATACCTGAAAAACAACATGCTACTGAAAATAAGTGTATTTTATTGACTTTTTGTGATTTTCAATTGACTTCAGTGTCTGAGCTCTTGAACATAAAAGTCTAATCGTACTCCGATATCAAATTGCACATATCATAAGAGAATAAAAAATTAAGATCGACCCGTTCAGTTGATATAGTTTTGAAAAATTCTTTAAATTATTTTTCGTATTTCAGGCTACAATTTGGACATGTTTGATAAGAGATAACAATTTGAAATTTTCAGAACACTTAGTTCTTACCCTTAACTTAAATATTTTCAAGGTCTGTTTTGTTATTTTCATCTCAAGCGGATGTACAGGCGTTGGAAAAGAAGCGAATTGTTTCTTACAGCGCCAGCGCCACCGTAAGTTTTAATTCTATTGATAATATGTACTAAAATAACAAAAAGAACTTTGAAGTTATTAAAAGATAAAGGTAGGAGTTAAGTATCCTGTAAATTTCAAATTTTTTTCTCTTATCCAATACTTTAATTTTAAAATTTAAAAATTTAAATAATAATAATAAATAATATATGGGACATTCCACGCCAAATCGGACACCATTTTGCTTTAGCATCTCGGATTTTTGTGAAATTTTTTTTTCTTCTAGTACTAGTTTTAATCATGTCATTTAAGAGATATAAATTTTTTAAAATTTACGTTACATTTTTTGAAATGCCCATAACTCCGCGAATAATTTACCAAATCGCACGTTTTTTTATTGAAAATGTTTCTTGCTAAAATTACTTTCTACAAAAAATATTTTAAAATAATATTACTATTAGATTTTCAAGTTTTTAAAATAAATCGCCATTTTTAACAATGTTTGTACTGATCGATTTTCTTTAAAATTTTTTGTAAAAAACTGTTATCTATTTAACAAATTTTAAGCCTATAGCTTAGTCTCATCGTCGGCAAATGATGGGTTCTATTCTTTTTTTGGAATTTTTAATTGTTGAGATTAAAGGCTCATACACAATTAGTCTGTAACAGTAACGAGAACGGAAACGAGAACGGGAACAGGAACAAAATGAATCGTCGGTTCACAATAAACCAGAACGGGAACAGTAACGATAGCTATATAAGGATATTTCATTGGTTTTGACTTTTTGACATTTTAGGCATGCGCATGACCTTAGCAATAAAAGTTAAATCGTTTCTGTTCCCGTTCCCGCTTATTGTGAATGCAGCCACCTGAATACATGTATTTTATCTTTTTACTATTCCCGTTTCTGTTCTCGTTACTGTTATAAACTAATTGTGTATGAGCCTTAAGTATATAAATTTTTTAAAAATTACGTTACTAATTCTTGAAATGTTTATAAGTCCGCAAATAATTGAGTAAATGGAACGTTTTTTTTGAAAATGTTTTTTTTAAAACGTACTTTCTATAAGAATATTGAAAAATTAAAAAAAAAAAAATTTTTTTTTAATTTTGTACGTAAACCGACAGACGTCATGCTTGCTGATTAACAACAAACTGACTGGCGAGTGGCGAATAGCAGCTTACTGGTGCTGTTTACCAGCTGCTAGTCACCAGCGCTGGTAAGCAGCCTAATGTAACCCGCGCTTTAGCAAGTTCTGATAGCATACAAAGTCGGAATGGATCACTTTTGCAGCGAATCACGTATGCGGTTTTTCATCCAAGACAAGTCCTTTCCAAAATAAAAATATAAGAAATGTACGTCACTAGTCATAACAACGGTAATGAAATAAAGAACGTAAGTAATATTTTCATTACCGTTGTTATGACTAGGGATATCATGTAATATACTCGTAACACAAAACTGTCTGGACCCCGCAAAGTATCATAAGTTAAAACTGCATATAATGGTATACTTTTCAAGGTCTTGGATGAAAAACATTTAACGAGCCGTTTAATTTTGCAAACCAATGAAAATGATCTTGTAGTACAAGCAAATAAATTCCGTTAGTTTGTTTAAATAAACGGTTTGTTAAAATTTTTACGAACGTTTTGTGAATACGGGCATATGTACCTACTATAAATAAAATCCTACAATTTGAGATATTTAAACACATTTTTTTACCTTAAAATTTAGTTTTTTAATCAAGAATTTCACAAATATACCTTTCAAGCTGACGTTCATTATCTTACAGTGACTGTTTTCCTATGTAAAATTTTACACGTTGCGTTGTTCCACAAAATGTCCAAAACCAATTTTTGTAAGAAATGTGACTCAGTGAGTTTTACTTCTAAACCGACGATATTATAGAATTGGCCAAGAAGTAATCAACAATCGCCTCAAGCGAAAGCTGCCCAGAGACATCGCACCAACTATAAGTTTTCTCTTTTTCGTTTAATTTAAGAGGGATGTTATTTTTCCCTAGTGATGCTATGCTTTGTAAATATTATACTATCAATACTGTGTATAACAAAATGTGTTTGTTGAGCCGGTAATAAATTATATTTAAAAAAAAGTCTTGTTTAAGTCGCTGTCAGTCAGAGATAGTACAAACTAGAAAAATGTACATATAATCTCAACAATTAAAAATTCGAAAAAGAAATAGAACCCATCATTTGCCCATGATGACACAAAGCTTAAAATTTGTTAAATGGATAACAGTTCTTTACAAAAAATTTTTAAGAAAATCGATCAGTACAAGATCGAAAGGCGATTTATTTTTAAAATTTGAAAATCTAACAGTAATATTGTTTTAAAATATTTTTTCGATATTTTTTGTAGAAAGTACATTTTACAAGAAACATTTTCAAAAAAAAAACTTGCCATTTGGTAAATTATTCGCGAAGTTATGAGCATTTAAAAAAAAATAATGTATTTTTCTAAAAATTTATATCTCTTGAATGACATGATAAAAAAAAATCGAAAAAAGTCATGGAGCCTAGTCTCAACTAGTACTAAAAGAAAAAACATTTTCAAAACGATCCGAGATGCAAAAGCAAAATGTTGTCCGATTTGGCGTGGAATGCCTCACCTATATAAACAGTATTGAAGGCAAAAAAATTTGCAACAAAAAATGTCTAAAAAGTTTTGTTGTAAAATCAATTTTTATTTGACAAAATAGGACTTCAAAATATAGAATTTACTTTTTTAACATAGAAGTGCCCCACCTCTTTTGCCCTATGGTATCTCGAAGCCCCACGCGGCTGTTTAGTTCACTTTCCGTTAAATCCCGCCACTGATTATTATAAATTAGTTGAGATTTAACATTATTTATAATTCGGATAATTCGCTCCGATGCAACGTTTGAAAAATTTTTAGTTGTATTCAGCGTCAAGCCTCAAGCATCGAGAAGAAATCAAAAATTCATAGTTATCACGACGTTCTCACTCTGACTGTGCGCAAGTTGGTTTGTTTTCGACGATTGATGCAACTCTTGCAAGCTGAATACAACTTTACCCTAACACTATTGGTACTTGACAATTGTTTTGCCAAAAGAATTAATAATTAACAAATTCGTTTTTAATTATTTTAAATGTAGCACCAGATGTATTCAATACGTTTAATATGAATAATCAATCTATTTTGAAATCAGACAATCAGATCTAGTACAATGCTTCCTGTCACATCACCGAACATTGTAATTAACAAAGCTGGGGTAGTATGTATTATTTTCTGAAATACAAAGTAGTACCTACTGCCCAAGTAAGCACGTACAATAATCAAACAAAGAATGATTTATGGAAATTTGATTGTTACTACAAAGTGCTTAAGATGACAGAGAAAACATATTATAAATAAAAAGAAAACAAGAAAGGAAATCGAAATATTCACAAAAATTTTGATTTTTTTACATTTTATTTTTAGTAGAATATTTATTTAAAAAAGTTTTCTTTTAATTAATTTAATTTTTGTTTTACTTTCAAAATCATTTCTTTGTATACTGTTTTAAATTAGTTGTTATAATTAACAATATATTAACAACAGTTTTGGATTTGTAGTTAAAGAAACAACATTATATTAGATGCTAAATGCAAACATGTAAAGTTTGTTTTAATTGAAATGGAATTAAAAAAAATAATTAATCAAATTACTTTGAACCGTTGTTGAACTGTTCACTACACACTTTTCTTTTTAGTTGACGACTCGGTTGTCAACAGTCAACCAGTGTGTAGTGAACAGTTCAACTTGGTTGTCACCTTAAGTTGTCAACCAAGTTGAACGCGGTATGTGATATTTGGGCGCCATGACGTTTGGGCGCCAGGACGTTTGGCCGCCAGGACGTTTGGCCGCCAGGACGTTTGGCCGCCAGGACGTTTGACCGCCAGGACGTTAGGGCGCCGGACGTTTTGGCGCCGGACATTTGGGTGCCACGACATTTGGGCGCCAGGACATTTGAGCGCCGCCGTTTGGCCACCTGAACAGTTGCCCGCCGCCGTTTGAGCGCATTTGGGCATAGGGCGTCCCGATTTATTAAATTTATTATAAATTTACTAAATAGGTACTATAACTTATAAATTTTTACCCTGTATTCATAAAAATATTTTACAAAAATTTGCATTTCAAGTAAATGGTATTGTTGACTATCCGTCGCTTCGTGATGTTTCTCAAGTTTATTAATGTTTATTTTTAAAGTGTAATTCTTATTATGTCCTTTAATTACATGAGGTGATTTTGGCGATTTTTAGACCCCCCTTCTGCTCTTAGTAAGATATCGTGAGATTTGGCTGGACCCCTCCCCCCTCTCATGTGAGATTTGGCTGAACCCCTCCCCCTTTCACGTGAGATTTTTTTAAATGCGTATTTTTAGTGTAAATACGTTAATCTGTGCTTGATTGCGTTGGATTTATTTAAAAAAACATAATTTGCTTAATTATTTTTATTTAGGACTAGTTAAGATTAAGACAAAACAATTACGTGATATTTGCCAAGACCCCCTTCTCCCCCACGTGAGATTAGGTGAGATTTGGCTTGACCCCCTCCTCCTCTAAACGCTTGACATAATTGAATAGCTAAGTGCAGAAAGGAAAGTACTACAAAATTTACATTTTGAGATAATCGATTTAAACTGTTTAAATTTTTAACCATACTTTTCAGCTGCGCAATTTTTTTACACAAATTTAGAAATGGCTGTTAGATATAGGAAAAGTGAAAAAATAAGTTAATTGTATCAATATCTTACCCAAAAAAAAATATTTATTATATTGAAGTACTTACCTTTCTGCACTTAATAATGCTGTTTAATTTAAACAATTGAAAAAAACTTAAGTAAAAGAAAACTTTATTCTATAGGACATAAAATACATTCATTCAAAGGCAAAATAAACATTGTTTTTCGTTATATACAGTGACTAACAATATTATTATTCATCCAGTCCTACGTTAGCAATGTAAATTATTGGTTTTGAAGGCGTGTTTTGTCATATAAAAAGTATTTTTACAGCAATACTTATTAGAAATTTTTTGTTGATAATTTTATTTCCTTCATTTTTGTTTATATAAATTTTTCTATTTTGTCGCACCATTTAAAAGATACAGTAACTTTAAAAAAAACTCTGTAAAATACAAAATAAAATATTGTCTGTATCTCAAAAATGGTGAAACGAAATAGAAAAGTGTATAAGTAGTTTTTTCTTGTGAATTTCATTCCCTACATTTTTGTTCATATACATTTTCCAATTCGTTGCACCCTTCTTGAGATACAAAAGAAATTTTGTATTTTACAGAGTCTTTTTTAAATCACTGTAACTCTGAAATGGCGCAACAAAATAGAAAAATTTATATAAACTCAAATGAAGGAAATGAAATTTACAACAAAAATTTCTGTCAACCACAAACATCTGCTGTTAATTATGTTGGCGACGCGACGTCGCAAAAACGCATTATTTGCTGACGAATAACTAACGCTTTATGGTAGAACTTTTATTCCTGCACTAAACGATCGGGCTATGTCGAAAATATATGACATGATGTATAACTCAATTTTGACAAATTTGTCAGTACTTTCCTTTCTGCGCTTAGCGATTCAATTAATGGACGCCCCCTTATTGGAATATCTTAGAGAGATTGCGCATAATGTTTTAATGAATTAATAAAAATTATAAATTCTTAACTTGATCTTACGGACCCTTACATGGGGGTGAGAAGGAGGGCGCCCAAAAATACAGCGCCTAAAAATTCGGTGCCCAAAAATCCCAGCGCCCAAACTTCCTGGCGCCCAAATATCCGGCGCCCAAAAGTCCTGCTCCGAACTTTTTGCTATCTCGCGTTGTTAAAGATTGTATAGTATACGTTACTTTAATTTAACATATACCTACACACGTTTCAACTCGGCTGCTAACATTTGGCTCCACCCACAAAAATTGCAATGCATCTGATTTTCTTCAACCGGGGTCAACTTGCCCTTTCAACCTTCAACTAGCCTACACTACGCCTACACACACTCAACTTGGTTGTCAACATGGCAAGTCAACCAAGTTGAACGTATATTTCGTGCTTAAGAACGTATAAACTTTGCCGCAAAAACATAATAATTATGCTAATGCCAATGCATGCGTTATCATGGCTTATGTTCGATTTACAACATCACATTATCTCTATTATTATGTTTTTGCGGCCTAGTTTGTACGTTCTTATATGAAAGTAATTTGATATGTGAATATTTTTAATACATTTACATTGAAACAAATAATAATTAGATATCAAATTGTAACTTATTTAAATAATGTAATAGTTTAAACTTAATTAAAAAAATAATTTTTCACTAAAAATTTAAATTTAGTGAATTTAATTTTTTGTTTTGTGGCTGCTTTTTTTATTATTTTCTGATTTTTTGTGAAATAAGTTGGTTTTTCAAAAATTTTTACTAGACAAAAGTTGTAGTCCGTTAAATTTCCTATACGAAATGAGGCGTCAGATTTTTTGTAAAATGTTTCGTTTAGAAGATACAACGATTTGAAAAAAACCAAGAAGAAAAAAAGTTCAAAATTTTCTACATTTTTTTACTTACTTTATCTCATAACTCGAAATCCGTTGAATTTAGACAATAAAAGGTTAAAACCTAGTTTGTAGATTATTTCATGCTGTTTAAAAAAGCACTTAATAATTTTTACTAAAAAATCAATATTTTCTGAGCTATGGCCATGTGAAGGTGGAAATTTAAAAAAATGCTTAAGGAGGCCTAACTCTCGAAAGTTTGAATTTAGAAAAAAATGTTTGTTAAATATTTTTCTTAGAATAGTGTCCTCTATCACCACTGAAATTATGTAAAGTGTATCCGGGACACCCTGTATATTTTATATATTTTTTACATATTATATATCACACGTTAAGTGCGTACTCTTAGGCGCTCCTACCCTATGTTTAATCAGGGTTGATTGTTGCAAGCAATTAACATATTGTCATGTTGGATTTTTGTGTGTTTATTAGAATTTGTGAAAAACAAATTCTTTATTTTATGAAATATTTAGTTGCAATGATTTTTAATCATATTATACTTTGTCATATTTTTCGAGTGTAGGATTTTGTTCTATTTTAGTTTACATAGATTTTTTTGATTTCATCATTTCATAAATGAAATCATCAATTTTATAGAATTGAATAGTAACTTAAAGTTTGTATTATTATTAAATTTATTAAGTTGTTTAATAAACCATTTTATTAATTATTTTCTATCTGGTTTTGAATTATTGAATTTAGTGTGAAAGTTTAAATTAAATCAATCACTTCAAACGAGTAATAAACGCTGAAAGGCTTTTAAGAAAACGGTTAGCCGTTTTCCTGCGTCATCTTGGACGAGACAAATAGGTGATAAATCAAGAGTTTCAGTTATAGCTAACAAAAGTAACAAAAGTTACAAGTATCAACAACGAGGAAACCAATAAAACTGTGGGAAGGGGAGTGGTGGCAGCAATAACAAAAATAAATATTCTTCCTTTACTCCAGAGATTCAATTTCTGCGTATGTATTTGGTCCTAATTATCAGAGCATCGCAAAACTTCGTTTTAGGACATTTTTTTTAAATCTCAAAAAAGTGAAAACCCACGAGGGTGGATTTTAGAAAATGTCTGCAAAGCAAGCAAATATTGTAAACTTGAAATGGCACATAGAGCACGAAATAAACGTTGAATTTGGTTGACAATCTAAGTTGTCAACTTGCCATGGTGACAACCAAGTTGGCCGTGTGTAGGCTAGTTGAAGGTTGAAAGGGTAAGTTGAAACCCAGGTTCACGGTATGCTATCTTCTTAACAAATTTTATGCCCGGTTGCACTAACCGACCGTAAAAACCGTCGATACAAATATTGTCGATCGAGCGATTAGGTAATCGATGATTCTTCGATTTTTCAAAATACCAGTTGCACCAGAAAATATATCAGTTGATTTTTGAACCGACTGTTTATTTGAAACTTTAAAATGATAGTAGCTTTTGATTACTTTCAAAGCGAGAAACATTTATTGTAGCTCACATGTGTGTGAAAAAGAAAGGAATATTTTAATTTTCGTTCTAGATCGAACACAATCCAAAGCGATCCCGACGAAAACATAATAATGTGGTTAGGGGCCGTCCATTAATTACGTAAGGGTTTTGGGGGAGGGGGGGAGGTATCGAAAATCCTACGGACCCTTATGTGGGGGAGGGGAGGGTCCGACGTATTCCTTACGTAAGTTTCATAAAATATTTTTTTTAAATTAAATTAGTTTTTTTAAGGGATTAACAATTTTTTGTATTAACTTTTTTATGCAATTAATTAATTTTTATTAACTTTTATTTATATAAACATAAAATTTAATTTAAATTTTTGTATTTTTTGTATAATAAATATATTTTTGTTATTCGTATTTTATAAATATATACTAAGCGGAGAAAGGGGGGGCTCAACATTATGTTTGTTTAATAATCCTTACGTAAGATGTACCGAGGGAGGGGTATGTCAAAATCTTACGTGCCCTTATGTGAGGGGGGGATTAAAAATTACAAAAATCGTCCTTACGTAATTAATGGACAGCCCCTTTATAACAAAAATATACAAGCAAATACATTAATTTCATTTCAAATTAATAAATATATTAAAACGCTTGTAAAATAAACTCACAAAATAATTATTTCATTTATGGTACGGTACTTTAAAAATTATATTATAAATTACATATTGTTACAATAACATATTGTCGATTTCTTTAAATTTTTTGTAGCAATTTGTTAATATAATAATGTAGGTAGATAAATAATTGGAATTTTTAAGGTTAAAACTTTAGGTTGAAAGTGATTTAGGTTGAAGTTAGGTTGTAAGTTACGTTGAAATATCGAATTCGTGTAGTTTGTGCCGAAGATTTATGCCCGGTTGCACCAACCGACCGTAAAAACAGTCGATACAAATATCGACGATCAGGCGATTAATCGATGATTCTCCGATTTTTCAAAATATCAGTTGCACCAGAAAAAATATCAGTTGATTTTTGAATCGACTGTTTATTTGAAACTTTAAAATGATAGTAAGTTTTGAGTACTTTTAAGCGAGAAACATTTATTGTAGCTCACATGTATCGAAAAAAGATAGGAATATTTAAATTTGCGTTCAAGATCGGACATATTCGAAGCGGTCCCGACGACAACATAATAATGTGGTTATAAAAATAATATATACAAGCAAATACATTAATTTATTTCATTTTAAATTAATAAACATATTAAAAACGCTTGCAAAATGAACTCACAAAATAATTATTACATTTATGGTACGATTCTCGAAAAATTATTATAGAATGGTATAACATATTTTTGATTTTTTTAAATTTTTTGTAGCAATTTGTTAATACTATAATAATGATGGTAGATAAATAATTTGAATTTGTAAGGGTAAATCTTTGGGTTGAAAATGATTTAGGTTGTATGTTAGGTTGAAACATTGGATTCATGTGGAAGTTTGGTGAAACCACGTGATTTTGACAATACTTCATTTGGGCAATGAAAATATTTTTACATGGCAAGAAAGAGGAGAAAATTTTCCATAGGATATTAGAATATTGAAGAAATCAAGAAATTCTTGGAAAAGAGAAAGCTGAAAGCATCTGAAAATTTTAAGGATTTTAGACCAGCTGGAATTTGAGAAAAAAACTGGGGTCTAATTCAAAATGTTTAAGATGTACAAAAATATATGCAAAGATGTTTTCTTGTACTACATGATGATGCAAATTTTATCTAAAAAGGTTTAAGTAGAGAGGGATAAGAAGGGAAATTGGAGGAATTTCGGATTCGGATTCGGAAAACCGGTTCACGGTTGTTAAATAAATTAAATAATGAATCACGTCTTGGTCTCATTTGTCTCATTTCTGGAAGAAGTTTCGTTATGCGGTCGAGCTCTTCATCAGATGAAGAAGATGAAGACGTATCCATAACTAATGATCTATTATTAAAATTCACATTAAAATACAATGAAATCGTAATAGATTAATATAAATCAACTTATAAACAAATGTGGAGATTGCATATTTTTATAAATTAATACAATACCACTTATGTATAAATAATATACTATTAAAAAGATTGCCGAATAACTTGAAACTTCACAATAACAAACAAATAGTAACTAGCAAAATATTGAGGTTTTTGCCAAAAACCGTCCGTATTTGCAAATATCGCCCGAAAACGGTTTTTTTTGTTTTTGGGTGGTGCAACCGGGCATTAGACATTATTTCATTTGGGCGGAGAACGCGACGCTTAAATGAAAATCATATATCTAAAGCTGCTTTGCCTCACTGGCTGACTCACTGACTGATTCATCATTTCGGGTGTAAATGTGTGACCTGTTCTGGATGTCGTGGAAAGCTGAAATTTTCGGTGAAGGTAGGGTTCGGTGCACAACCGACCAGAAAAATCGAAAAAGTTGAAAAAGTCCACCCCCGCCCCCGCTGGGGGAATTGAAAGCGAAATCTATGGGCGCTCGCATCGCCCTTATTTGGCGTCGGATTTTGATTATCAAAAAAGTTTTGAAAACTTCGAGACGGTGGCCATCCGTTTGTTAAAAAAAGGTTAAAATTTTTCACTTTTCCACTATATTTTTAAAATTTAAAAACTAAAAACTTTTTTTAACCGCGCCGCGGCTAATAATTATCGGATCTCCAAACAGAAAAAACTTTCGGAAAGGAACTGTTGAATCCAACAAAAAAGGTATCTTTCAATTTTTGCCTAAATTCAATAGTTTTCGAGTAAATGTAAAATTAATTTTTCATAAAAATGCAGTCCACTTAATTTGACCGTCGCGTCGGATGTACGAAGCGCGCCCGAAGTCGGACTCGGAGTTCAAGTGCACCTGTGATATGCTTTACAAAAACGATCAACGATTACTTTCAGGTTTACTTATTATTAAATAATAAATTATTAAAATAAGTAACCTAAAAAATATATATTTTCCAAGAGTAACATTAGATCTACATAATCTGAATTTCTACATTTAATAATCTACATTTTCATCAAGTAACATCATATACATAGTTATAATAGAAATATTTTGGGGTTGGAATACTACGTGTGGTGCATATTTACAATAACATAGGTGGTTGGCTACGCAATTTATAAATCCGTGCGTCGAGTTTGATACAATAGCAAATTTTTAACAATTTTCCCGATATTATGACGGAGGAGTGGATGGCAAACTTTTACCCACAAACTTATTCTTTGAAGCGATTTTGTTAGGCTAAGAAAAAATAAATTTATTAAAAAATATCGATCCAAAATCTTTCCGTTTCCGTAGTAAAAAAAAATTTCCAAAATCCATCCACGGCTGCCGCCCTCAAAAATTTCATTTCAGTTTTACCGATTTAGATGGGAAATAAATGTACCATATCGATATTGTGGCAATCCAAATTAACCACTTGAAGCCCCTGCTAACCCGACCACTCCTACTCCCGGCCACCTTTACAAAAATAATTTTGTTGGCTAAAGAAAAATAAATTTATAAAACAATATTGATCCAAAATCCATAGTAATTTTCCAAAAAAAAAATCCAAAATTTTTTTCAAAATTTCGTTTCGGCTTTACCGCTTTACCTATTTAGATAGTAAATAAATGTACTATATCGATATTTTTCCTCCCCACTTCTTCCTGCATTGCACCCCCCTTTCCGGCCACCCGTACAAAACTACAACAGAGCCAAACAAAATTTTCCGTTACTCCACGCCTCTCTCATCACCTTCTTTCCCCCCTCCCCTTCCTCCATTGCACCCCCCCCCACTCCGGCAACCCCTACAAAACTACAACTTGGCCAAACAAAATCTTCCGTTACTCCACGCCTCTCTTATCACCTTCTTTCCCTCATTCGCTTCCCTTTCTGGCCACTCCTACAATTGCCGTCGCCCCCAAACCCCGGCCACCACCATAAAACTGTAACCGAACAAAACTTAACGAGGCCGCACTCGGATCGCTCAACACTCCATGCCTCTTTCAGCACCATCTTCCCCCCTCCCTTTCCTCCATTGCACCCTCCTCTTCAGCTACCCCTACAAAACCACAACAGGGCCAAACAAAACCTTCCGTTACTCCACGCCTTTCTCATCACCTAATTCCCCCTTTCCTCTTTTCTCATCCCCCCCCCTATCTTGGCCATCCCTATAAAACTGCTACCGTTCCAAACTTAACGAGAAAATCTTCCGTTACTCCACTCCTCTCTAATCACTTTCTTTCCATCAGTCGCCATATCGCCCCTCACAGGATCACAAAATCAATCCTTAACTACGCCTGCAATAAAGTACAAATCGAAACTTTCGAATCGTCTAACACTCCACGCAACTCTCATCATCTTCTTCCCCCCCCCCCCATCCCGTTTTTCCATTGCACTCCCCTTCTCCGGCCACCCCTACCAGACTACAACAAAGGTAAACAAAATCTTCGGTTACTCCACGCCTCTCTCATCACCTTCTTTCCTTCCTCCCCTTCCTCCATTGCACCCCCCCCTCTCCGGCCACCCCTAGAAAACTACAACAGGGTCAAACAATATCTTCCGCTACTCCACGCCTCTTTATTCACTTTCTTTCCTCCTTCCCCTTCGCCCATTCCTCTGCCCTCCCACCCTGTCCTGGCCACCTCTATAAAACTGTAACCGAGCCAAACTTAACGAGGCCTCCTCTTCCTCTATTGCCACGGCCCCTCAACCCCGGCCACCCCCATAAAACTGTAATCGAGCCAAACTTAACGAGGCCGCAGCCCTCTTGCCTCGCAGAGATAGCTAAAAAAATCGGCCGTTAGGCCGATTTTTCTTAGCTAATATTTTTATGTAGGAAGAAAAAAGTGAAAATTCTCCATAAGATAGTAGAATATTGAAGAAATCAAGAAATTATTGAAAGAGTGAAAACTGAAAGCATCTGAAAATTTTGATGATTTTAGACTTTGTAAATATATTTTTTTTTTTGAAATATAAGCAAAGATGCACGCTTTCTTGTACTACATGATGATGCAAATTTTATCTAAAAAGGTTTAAGTAGTGAGGAATAACAAAGGAGAAAGCAAGGCAACATTGGCCATTTGGAGCAATTTCGGATTCCAAAAACAATGCGTAGATATAAATTCACAGTTGTTAAATAAATTAAATGGATCATGTTTTGGTCTCTCTTGTCGTATTTCTGGAAGAAGATCCATTATGCGGTCGAGCTCTTCATCAGATGAAGAAGATGAAGACGTATCCATAACTAATGATCTATTATTAAAATTTATTTGAAAAAAAACATTAAAATCGAAACAGATTAATATAAATCCACTTGTTTATAAACTAATATGTGGATTGTATATTTTTATAAATTATTAATACCAAAATAATAATAATAAATATGAATACAACAAATAAAAGTTGTTAATTCACACCTGATTTGGCTATAACATTAATGCCAACAGCAACCGAGTGGCTAAAAACTTTAGTGCAACAAGAAACCTTCATTTTCTTTACATGACTTGGATGCACGTGATCATCATTAATTTTAGGCATCAGCCTAAGTTCGCCAAACAAACCATCTATCAAATATGCATTATAAATGTGATCCCATTTAGCAGTTAGTTCAACTTCATCGATAGTACATTTCAAGTCTTTAACAAGAAGGTTGTTTCGAATGCATTTCAATAAATGAGGAGGATCAAAGAGAGGTATTACTGGATAACCAGCAACTTCAAAAAATGTGCCTCTCATCTCCCGGTTCTCTCTGAGATAATTTCCTTTCGTGTCCTCAATTAAATTTCGAATTGCGGATGAATTATTAGTCCCCTGATCACAAACTGTTGCACAGACGATCAAAACAATGTCAGCTAGCTTCTTAATTAATAATTTCAATATTCGTTCAATATCTGAGTGATTCGTAGCACCACTTACGAAGTTATAATAGATGGGTTGTTTCCATTTTGCTTCTATGTTGCGCAGCATAAAAACCTAAAAATAACAAGAAAAGTCAATTTCAATAATAGTTAGAAGTAATTGTTAAGTACCTGTACATGATTTGCTATTTTTTCGGTTCTTTTATAGCCAAAATCTTCAAAACCTTGCAAAACATCTCTTTTTTTGTCATAGGAAAAATTTGAGCATATCGACATTTCATCAAACATTAGTATACAATACTTCCCAGTTTTCTTGGTAATTAACTCTACTTCACTTTCCAAAACTTTAAATACGCATTCGTTAATACCTGGTTCGATTGGTATCCTATTCAGAAAATTTGTCAACGTTTTTCTGGATGGTAACAAAAACAGTTTTGATAAAAATGTATAAGCACTGCTGCTTTGCTTAAACAGTGCTAGAGCTAAAACTTTATCTTCTAAAGTAAATCGTCTGCCACGAGCTTTTCTTTCCGCATTTTCCAATTGGGACTTAAAAAATCTTGATACAATATGGCTCATAGTTGAAGTAGCCTTTGAAAAAAGTTCTTGTTTACTACATTTTTCGGCAAATTTTAACCTTTGTTTAAGAGATGAATTTCTAAATTTGCTACTTCTCAATTGTCTTTTTAACTGGACTGCTTCTTTGTACATAAATTTGGCCTTAGGAGTTATCTGACCAGATTTAGTGACATTTATTCTTTGAAGAAGAGATACTAAAAAAAGATAAATTTTCTATAAATTACATTTGAAGTTGTCTTGCATATGCGAACCTTTTGATCGTGGTGGTGTGCCAAATACGTTAATAGCTTCTGCATCTCTGTTTTCATCAGACACACTTGTTGCTAAAAATAAAATTGAAGTTAATTTCATAAATTTAAATGTTAGCATTTACATTTACAAACCTTGTGCTCGTGATGGTGTACCATAATCTATCATAGCCTCTGCAACCTTAGTTTGGCTAAAACCACTAGTTGTAGCTAAAAAAAATTTTAAAGTAAATTTTCTACAAATTACCATTCACATTTTTGTCTTTTATAGATATTATATATTATGTATATGTATGTACATATACCGTGTGATAGTGAAGGTGTATAATGTTCTTGTGTATTTGCACTCTTCCGTGTTGGTGAATTGGAATCATCTACAGCCCCATGAACGTCCTTGCTTTCTTGCACTTCTTGTTCTTCTACATGTAGCTGAACTAAAATAAAACATGATTTTACAATAAAACCTAAAATCGATACCAAATAATGTTTGTGATGTTTACCCGATAACAATAGAGTTGGAAGAGCATTAGGTAGTAATAAGTTATTGCTCTTGATGAAACGTTCTTCAAAATGGAGATGGCAAATTCTTCTCCATTGATATATATAAGCTGGTTCCACCGATTGCACAGCCGCATTGCCAGTTAGCGATACCCATATCTTAAATCTATTCAAATCTACTGCAGGATTTGGAAACCGATGTAAAACTTGCCCTTTGCTAAAACATGTGGGAACACAACAAAGATGTCTACCCATTATATAAAAAAAGAAAAATTAAAAGTTATTCAAATATTAAGAAAAAAAATTAAATATTAAAGCAAAATCCCTTCACCACACTACTGCAATAATCAATTATTATTATCGGCTTACGATTTATCGTTATTTATCAACGCTTTCTACTATATTTATACGCTGAAATCAACTTAAAGCACAGAAAACGTTTATAGGTTATGCACGCCTTGAGCCCATAAAAAAGACAAAGACGAACGTTTTCTAACGTATTTAATAGTTATTTATGTATCAAGGGCATTATGACGATGTTTATGTCGAGGGCAACCAATTTAAAAGGTCGAGGGCCGCCAGGCCCGAGAGTTTTTAAGTTGCTCGAGAGCATAAACATCGAGTAATGCCAGTGGTGCATACAACGTTTTATATTACACTGCATTTGAATTTGAGAAAATTTAAAAATTTTTATAAATTTTGAATTAGATTTTGCTAAATTTTCTAGTTTGCGGTGGAATTGCTATTGAGAGGGCATAATAAGCGGGCATTATGATTTATACGCCCTAGGTTATTATAGCATACTTAATATATTTCGTTGTCAAGGTATAAATAACAAATAATGATTCAGTGTAATATAATAGTTATTTATGTATCAAGGGCATTATGACGATGTTTATGTCGAGGGCAACCAATTTAAAAGGTCGAGGGCCGCCAGGCCCGAGAGTTTTTAAGTTGCTCGAGAGCATAAACATCTAGTAATGCCAGTGGTGCATACAACGTTTTATATTACACTGCATTTGAATTTGAGAAAATTTAAAAATTTTTATAAATTTTGAATTTGATTTTGCTAAATTTTTTAGTTTGCGGTGGAATTGCGATTGAGAGGGCATAATAAGCGGGCATTATGATTTATACGCCCTAGGTTATTATAGCATACTTAATATATTTCGTTGTCAAGGTATAAAAAACAAATAATGATTCAGTGTAATATAAAATAAATATTAAAAATAAAAATATTTTAAATAAATATTAAAAATATAATATTTTATATTACACTGAATCATTATTTGTTTTTTATACCTTGACAACGAAATATATTAAGTATGCTATAATAACCTAGGGCGTATAAATCATAATGCCCGCTTATTATGCCCTCTCAATCGCAATTCCACCGCAAACTAGAAAATTTAGCAAAATCAAATTCAAAATTTATAAAAATTTTTAAATTTTCTCAAATTCAAATGCAGTGTAATATAAAACGTTGTATGCACCACGGGCATTACTCGATGTTTATGCTCTCGAGCAACTTAAAAACTCTCGGGCCTGGCGGCCCTCGACTTTTTAAATTGGTTGCCCTCGACATAAACATCGTCATAATGCCCTTGATACATAAATAACTATTAGTGGCCGCTTTTTAAACTAAATCATAAAACTTTTCAAGGTGATTTCAATGATTCTCTGAAAGATTTTTCAGCTCAGCGCCCTCTATCCGTGTGACAGTCCACTGTTTTCGTGGTATTTTTGCTTATATTCGAGTTGAAACACCGTGGACATGACCAATACGCTAGTTGGATATCCCAAAAAAGCGTACGCCGCGCCGTCTTCTGGTCAATTACGGCCCTAATAGTTGGATGAGATACACGTTCTTACATTCTATGTAGGAAAGGTTAGAATACTATAATTAAATTACTCAATTTTTTACTATCAATCAATTTTAAGCTGAAGATTACTGAGTTTTAATATTTTAAATTGATAATCCGATAATCAAAAGAAAATCTATATCAGAAAAAATGTATTGTAAAGATTGCATGAAATATAAATACAAACCCTTACGGTTTTGTTGTCACTGTAAATTAACTGTAAATTAGATGTGAATAAGCTGTGAATTCATAAAAACGGCATGTTAGCGGTTTTATTACAGGTGACTTGTTAGGAAAGAACAGTTAATTTGTGAAATTTGCTGATTGAAAATATATTGTGACTATATGCTGACTGGTCACATCCTTTCCTTTAAATTGACCGCCGATTTACCATAAATTCACAATAAATTTACATTCAATTCACGTTCAATTTAAAATCGATTTACAGTTTATTCTTTATGAAGTTACTATTCATTGACGCCTAATTTACACTTAATTCGCAGTGATTCTACATGCAAGTAACAGTTAATTTACAATTAATCTAGAGTCGATGTACAAAAGATTAACGGAATAGTTACAGACTGCTGACAGTCCTTTTGTAAATTTCTGATACTAATGACATTTTTATTGCATCAGGTTTTATCTTAGTACTTTTAAGAATAAATTGTTTAATAGATGATAACACAATAATTCTATGAATGTGTAATATATCAAATTCACAACATAGTAGGTATACAGATGTGCTTATAATGTTATAATTTTAAACAATCAGGTCAACTATGTATCCAAAACGTTAAATATAACGTCCACGTTAAGTCAAGGTTAGCCAACTTGTTAAGTTATTTATTAAATTCTCACTACGTATCCGATAACTAAACGTCTAATGTTATCGATAACATGTAAGACATTACAGTCACGTTAAATTGAGACCTTGTATCTCAAACATGACGTAATTTGCATAGCAATCGCTGTTATTCTTTTATGTTATATTTTTATAACAAGTAAAATATAGTGGTCTGTTAAGAGTAGCTGTTCAGTATAACATTAAACGTGGTGTATGAATAATAAATATGGCTTTAGACGGAATTGACGGAATTATCGATATGTTCATTGCAATATATTATTTTTTATAAATCTGTTCTTTAATATACACCCAAACACAAAATTGAACGTACACTCCTATGCTAGCAATGTAAATTGTGCCTTTTGAAGACATGTTTTCTCATATAAAAATCGCTTCTACAGCAAAACCTATTAAACATTTTTTGTTAAAAATTTCATTTTCTTCATTTTTGTGTATATATATTTTTTTATTTCGAATCACCGTTTTTGAGATACAGTTACTTAAAAGAATCTCTGTAAAAATTTTAATAAACTACCCATAAGAGTAATGTAAATTTTATTAAAAATTTTATAGAGGTTTTTTTTAAGTCACTGTATATCGGAAACGGTGCAAAAAAATAGAAAAATGTATATAAACAAGAAAGAAGAGAATGAAATCTTCAACAAAAAATGTTTAATAAGTTTTGTTGTAGAAGCTATTTTTATATGAGAAAACTTGTCTTCAAAAGGCACAATTTACATTGCTAGCATAGGAGTGTGCGTTCAATTTCATGTATGGGTGTATATTTTTTGTATTTTTATTATTTCGTAAAGTAATTATTTTTATCATTAATCTTAGTATTTAAATTAATATTTTAGAATAATAAGAGTATTTTTATAATTATTGTAATAACTAATAAAATCAAAAATAAATAAATAGAATCCTAGATAGTGAAAATTTATATTAGTATATCCTAATATAAAGTGTCACTATCTAGGATTCTATATAGGTAATACAAGTGCAAAAATTAAAATAAAACAAATACCTACTAAAAAATGATAACAAAATTATAAAAAAAAGTAATAAAACAAATAATAATAAAAAAAATGAATTTTTTTTTCAATTTCTTACTATAAAACTTATATTAAAAAAATTACAAAATGAAGCAAAGCAAAGTCGCTTTTTATCCGTTTTAAATAATGTAATAAGTATAATTATTGTAACTATTAATTGGATTCACAATGCACCTGATATAAAGATACTGATTAAGTATAATCGGACGGAAATGTAAAGTTTTTATCTATTTTGTCTTAGAAAATGTTATTTCCTTGTTCCTCGTATATAAAGTAAGTAGCTGTCTCAATTAAAACGATTGCTTCCGATTATCTTACGTTATAATAACAGGTACATAAATATAACATGTATTCGTTAACGATAAACGTTATGATGAGATACATGGTATCAGGTTTGGACAAATCTGTTATAATACATGTTAAACTTAACCATGCTTGATAATATAACGTCAACAGTTAAAAATAACGATAAAGATACATAGTTGGACTGAATGAAACCAGAAACAATAACTATAGTGTTATTATAACGAAACTGCACAATATTCTGTATCAGATGAAATGAGTTTTCATCATTGCTAAAAATAAAAGAATCAGAAAGTTTGGTCAGTGTTTCAGTTTCTTCACATGAAAATTTAATTCCATTGAAAATGACAATTATCTTAAACTAATTCAAACCTACGTACGTTGCATTGAGCGTATGGCCGCGTATGATTTAAAGTGTGGATTGGCAGCATTGCGTTTATCTATCCCGCCATTAGTTGTAACCTATAAAAGAAGTATTTGCATTCCTGCTTTGTTTTCTGTGAGACAAGTATCGCATTCATTGTTAACTTTAACAAAAAATACATCTTTGTTTTTTAATAATGTCGAGAGTACTGAAAACATATGTATTGCTGATTTTTCTGGACTTGGATAAGCGACCTGTTAAAATTATCCACTGTGATTTAATTTGAGAAAATATCAATAAAAGTGATTGGAACGTTGTGGAAGACTTGGATGACATTAATGATCTTTCAAAATATCGATTGAATAATGGAATTCTATTTGCAAGAATAAAAGTTTTAGATTTCGATCGTAAAATCAATATTTCACATATTGTAAAAAAATACTTGTTTGTCAGAACAGTTTGATTATATTTACAGTGGCCGTAAAAAGTATTCGCACACCCCTATCTTAACCATGTAAATAGTACATTTTGAAGCCATTCTTTGACTTATAAAAATCGCTTTTACAATAAAACGTTTTAGACATTTTTTTTTTAATAATTTCATTGTCTTCAATTTTGTATCTATACATTTTTCTATTTTGTAGCCCCGTTTCCGACTGACAACAGCTCAAACAAGACTCTGTAAAATACAAAAAATATTGTCACTTGTATCTCAAAAACGATGCAACGAAATAGAAAAATATATAAGTAATTTTTGTGGCAAATTTTATTCCCTACATTTTTGTTTATATACATTTTTCTAATTTGTCACACCGTTTCCGAGTTACAGATGATAATATTTTTTGTATTTTACGGAGTCTTGTTTAAGCTGTTGTCAGTCGGAAACAGGGCGACAAAATAGAAAAATGTATAGATACAAAATTGAAGACAATGAAATTCTTAACAAAAATGTCTAAAAAGTTTAGTTGTAAAAGCGACTTTTATGTGTCAAAGAATGGCTTCAAAATGTACAATTTACATGGTTAAGATAGGGGTGTACGAATACTTTTTACGGCCACTGTAATTACATTATTGAAATTTTTTAGATGACATTGATGCCCTGAAGTTTGTGGTAAAAAGCAAGAATAATAAATAAAAAAATAATAAATAAATTAATTTATTTACGTTAAATCAATATGTATGTTCAGTTATTTTTTATTATAGTATTAAAATATTGAAATCACAAAATTCTGTTTTTATTTACCCCATTGGTTTACATTCATCTAATTCGTTTGTATTGACCTGATAAGTATACGTGAATCACGTGTAAATTGAATGATAATTCGATGTAATTAAAATGTAAACTTTCAGTGAATTTTATGTGAACCAACTGTACGGTGATGGAATATTTCCTGATGTCTTACAATGATCAGATGGCATTTGAGTTATGGAAATGCGATTGACTATCAAAAAAAAGCTTGTTAACATACAGTAGAATTTCGCTATATCTAGAGTCAATTAACTATAATAAAATGTTACAAATGGAGAAAATGTTGAATGAAATGACAATTCACAGACATGATTTTCTCAGGTTTATTACGGTTAGCAATTTTCAAAAATGCACTGTAATTTCATTATTATTGTATCATATATTCGCGAACTTGTCGCTTTCTTACTGTGATGACTAAACCGTAAGGGAAGTTAAAATTATTCGCTTTTGACGTGAATACGTCTATTGTTTAATACGTCTAAACATGTTTAAAAATTTTAAAAAAATATGTAACGAAAATTTGGTGTAACGTTGTAACACTATTTGTGTGTGTCCATCGGATAAGGTCGGGTAACGTGATATAATATTGGTAGCATGTTCAGAAATTTTATAAAAATATGTAACGAAAAGTACCGTGTAACGCTGTTTGTTGCTAACAAGCATCACAAAAACAACAGAAATTATCAAGTAATTTTGAGATGCTATGGGAAAATTCAAAACCTGAAGAATTGATTATTAGTTTCGTTTATTTATATACTGTAATTTTTCGGTTTAAAAAAATTATTTGATTAAAAGATTAAGTTCGGATTAAATATAAATTATATGAACTTAAATTAAAGCCGAAAAAATTATTCGGGAAGGGTTCACAATAATTATATTGAAAATTGATGGTAACAGTCCTTACAAAAGTAAGGAGAACTAAAGACGATATAGCGGAAAATATTACGCGCCATATTTTTAAAGTTCAACCAAGAGGGTACTTTATATAAAAGCCAAAGAACTGCAGTCATTCGAATTTTACTTTTAGGTTTCTATACAACGTATAAAGCCTTATGATCTGGCTCCGTGTCTGTCTGTCTGTCTGTCCGCATGATTAAAAAAAAACAGAACTCGTTGGCGTTTTCCTTATATATAAAAAAATTTGCAGTTGGTATCTATCTATTTAAAAGATAAACGAATTAAACATTTTAATAAAATAAAGCCCAAATAATTTAATCTATCAAAAATCAGAACGCACGTTTTTCAAAAAATTTTACTTATAATAATATAATATAGAATATTTTTAGATCATCATCAATTTGTTTTTCTAATAGCTCTAATGCTTCTCTTAATTCTTCAGCTTCTTTTTGTTTAAATTTTTTTGACCTATTTGCGGACAATTCCTCCTCCGCCTTACTCTTACTTGCTTCTCTTCTTTTAAATGCCTCTGCACGCTTCAACTCCACCCGGCGCATAGGATCTTCGCGATAACTTTTCATCATTTCTTTAAAAGATCTAAGCGTAAGCTCTCTTAAATAGCAGCTTCTTGGCCAATTTTCGGTTTTGTAATTGCGACTAACAATTTCATTTCTGCTTCAATTTCTTTTGCGAATTAGTATTGATTAAAAATGATCGACTTTTCCGTTCTTTTTTTGCTCAATTTTTCACTTATTTTAGCTTCTAGCTTCTCTCCCAAACACCCTCAAATAATCAAAATTTTGGATTTCTTTGATTATTCGCGATTTTCATTAAACGAACGCCACATCGCGGAAAAATATTAAATTAATCTAATACGTATAGTTGGTGTGCATCTACAGAAATATCCACAGTTTGATAAATTGTAACGCCATAACTAGAGTCGACAATAGTGTGCGCAACGACTGAGAAGATGTGGGGGGCATGTGCATGGTAAGCGTGCAGTTCGAAAACCAGTTTAAGTTCTTCCTTGGTTCTGTAAATATTCATCCGGGTGTGTCGCAGTCGTCTCTTCGGTACTTTATGTCGATGATGTTCAACCAGTACTCGGATTCAATAAAGATGCATAGCAGAACCACGTTCCCCGATACCGAAACACCAATGGTGCTATGCGGTGACTTCAATGTGGATGTAACGCAAAACAAGAACCTTTTAGAATTTATGAAACGAGAGTTCAATATGGACTGCGTACAGAACTCTTCAAGCACTCTCGGCAATACTTGTCTTGATTTAATATTTTCGCGCAATATCAATATATCCTGTATGCCATATGTCACCTATTTTAGTTACCACAGGCCTAACATAAATAAAATTTATCTTCGATGCTTAACGACGACGACAGCAATATTTTATCCGTTGCTTCAATGAAGAAGACCAGGAATACGCTAAATATCTCTATGTAAGAAAACAAATCGAGAAGTCAACAACAATTATGAATATATAGACGTAATAATTTGTGAATGAAATGCAAAAGCAGCTAAATGATGATGACAAATTTCGTATTGTCAAAATTCTGCGAAAGCTTGGAAGTTGTTTTCATGTTTTCACATCGATGTTATCCGATTTGTAGACCTGGGCGAAAACGAGTATCCTTGGACGACGTATTCACGTAAAACCTAACGGCTATGTCTCCGAACATAGCCTCGAAGCCTAGGCTTCAATTGTTTTTATGATAATGAGTAGTTATTATCCAGTGTGGCTACCAAAATATTAATCTTGGCATTTTTCGTGATAAATCTTTATCAAAAGGAGGAAAACTTTTTTTCTAGTATTTTGGTTTGATTCCCATGGCTTTTCATCGCTATGAAAATTACTAAAACTAAAATTAATATTTAAATTTACACTACTTTTTCATGCATATTACATTATATTAACACTATACAAAATATAATAATATAAATCACAGATGCATTTAACTTACATTAGACAAAAAAATGCAAACAAATTTTTTTTTTAAATGGTTTTTCACCACTAAGATAGTAAAGATAGTAAGTAAAGATAGTAAAACATAATTTTAACATATTTTTAACAACCATGTATTAGAAAATATTTTAAAAAATGTAAGCTTATATGGGTTAATTACAGATTTAGTCCTTAATAATACATTTAGACTAATTTATATTTGTAAAAAATCATTTATCCCATAAAAGCCATAAGAAGGCTTACATTTGAGTCACCCAATTTATCCACCAAATCATTGCCTAGGCGGCGGCACCATAGCTGTCCAACTAGCGTATAACTCTGTCGACCAATTTATCGAAGAAGTCAATCACTTTTGCAGTTTGTTTTGCTCTTGGTTTCAACTTTAACATTTCACCATTACACTCGTGTTACAAAACCAATAGTACGATAATCCAAATGGTATCCGGACGATTCATCCCGGACGATTCATCCTTGGACTATTCATCCTGCGGACGATTCATCCAGCGGACGGCTCATCCCAGGACGATTCATCTCGGACGATTCATCTAGGACGATTCATCCCGGACGATTCATCCAATGGAGCGGAAATATATGGATACAAAAAAGAAACAAAAGTAGTCATAATTAAAATTGTTAGTTTTTAATAATAATAATAATAATTATTATTATTATTAACAATGATCCATAATAATATAATAGTAATGATACATAATATGAAACATAATAATAATAATTAATATTAATAGATTATCATTCAAAATATTGCAATGATCCGTAACTCATTAATTAATTAATTAATTGGATTTTGAAAATTGTTTTATAAGTTTCAAATATATAATTAAAATTGGATTTGGATAAAAATTAATAAAAAGAAAAGATATAAGGAATAATAAAAAAAATTATTAATTATTAAATTATTAAAAATAAAAAAGTGAATTTTTGTGAAGTGAAAAAAACCTCACATAAAAATTAATTAAATTAAAAATTAATGAAACAAAGTTATTGCAATATTTTTTATGATAATCTGTTAAAATTATTTATAATTATGTATCATATTGTGTATCAATCATTATTAATTATTATTACTAAAAAATAACAATTTTTTCTAAATTATGATTATTTTCGTTTTGTTTCATATAGTTATTTGGATGGTAGATGGATCCAGTGAATGAATCGTCCGAGAATGAATCGGCCGGGATAAATCGTCCAGGATGAATCGTCCGGGATGAATCGTCCGGGATGAATCGTCCGGGATGAATCGTCCGGGATGAATCGTCCGGGATGAATCGTCCGGGATGAATCGTCCTGGGATGAACCGTCCACTGGATGAATCGTCCGCAGGATGAATAGTCCGAGGATGAATCGTCCGAGATGAATAGTCCGGGGACGAATCGTCCTAGAGTCAATACAAATATACCAATGTAATATATCACACAATACCGATAAACCGATATAAAATATCACAAAATACACAATCTTGCAATAATAACGAAAACAAATTTTGAATCGTTTTAACTCTACAATGCATGACTTTTTATTTTGTAAAATAAAATTTAGCAACTAGGAAGAAATAATGATTAGATAACGGGAAAAATAAAAACCATAGTTTTTTTCAAATTTTCATAGTTTTTTATTAAAAATATTGGGCGATACAAATTTGTAGGGCATGAATTAATAGTAATATTTAACTTTATGAAAATTTTTAAAACAGTTCTGATTGCCGTTAAAAACAAGGAAGTAAAAAATATTAATACATACCTTTAAGGCGATGTTCTAGTATAGAATTTAAAAAAAATCGATTTTTTTTTTGCATATTCTTAAAGTTTAGACCTTGACGAATATATGCTTAAGAGAAAATTTTAAAATTCAAGTTATTTATGCAGTTATAGCTATTTTAGTGACGCACTAATTAAACCCTTAAAGCCGGAACATTCGGAGGCAATGCCTGATTGGGCTTGACCATGACCATTTCAACTGTAAATAAATTATCACATCACTGCCATACCTAAGAACTACGATGCTTTTATAGTTAACCACTTCAACGGATTTCATCCACGTCTTCAGTTCACGATTGAGAAAGAAGAAGACAAGAAAATAACTTTTCTAGACATACAACTTATCCATGAAACGAATCACCTGAAGTACAAATGGACACAAAAAACAACTTGGTCGGGAAGATACCTTAACTATAGCTCACATCACCACAGAAGCCAAGCTATTGGCACAGCTATAGGACTTGTTGACAGAGCATATAAATTAACCCATGGCGACTACAGGAAAGAGACCTTAAAAATTGCCCAAGAAACTTTACTCAAGAACGGTTACCCTGGACCTCTGGTGAAGAGAATTATCAAGGATCGTGTTAACAAACTATATAATGGTAACACCACGAAGAAAGAAGTTTCCAACTTTGCAGTTATGCCATATGTTAAAGGTTTAAGCGAAAAAATCAAGAGAATATTAAAACCTTACAAAACCAATGTAACCTTCAAGTCCACTAATAACATTGGTCAACTTTATACTAAATTAAAAGACACCGTACCTTTTGAGAAGAGGTCGGATTTAGTATACAAAGTCGAATGCAATAACTGCAATTTGGTATATATTGGACAAACAAACCAATGGCTTCAAAAAAGAATGAGTGGACATATTTCAAGTATACGCTGTAATAAGCCCGAATCTACAGCTATTGCCAAACACGTTCTAGTTGATGGGCATGATGCAGATTTTAAAAACGCCAAAATAATAAAATCCGTTACTAACTACAAAGATCGACTGCTTCATGAAATGATATGCATTACAAGAGAGAAGAACGCAATGAATATGAAGACAGATATAGACGGCTTAAGCAACATCTACAGCCATTTACTAATCTAGTTCCCACTGCACACATTGGAGTTAAGTTTTTCCTAATTGACGGAAACTCAGTATAGGTTGTTCCTTAACTCACGATCTTTTGGATCTTAGGTCGTATCAAATGACGATGTGTTTGTTCCCTGTTTCCATGTAATTTATTTTGTTTATATTAAATAAATTTCTGACGAAGACGATAAAAGTCGTCGAAAGCTTAAAAATATAATTTGATTATATTATTGAATTTAACTTGTTATTTATAGTTTTACAGCCTTACTAATAAACGTTGTATAAATTTTATACAGGGCTTATACAGGGTTGCATAAGAAAACGTTACTAATAAACCGTGTATAGGCTCTACTCTGTATAAGCTTGTCATAACTATTCATAGATGTACTAATAAAGCTTGTATACAGCTTGAATACATCGTGTATAAGTAAACGTTACTAATAAACCGTCTATAGCGATGAAGTAGTCATGGTTTTCATGATTGTCAAAACACATGTTATACAAATCTTATACAACTAGAACTCTAGTTTAACGATTCCTTTTCATTTTCTCCATTTTTTAGGTTAAATATATTTACTTAAATGACTTTAATAACATAAATTCAAATGACAGTGACATAAAAAGTCACACTTATATACAAAAAATGACATTTCGAGTGTATAACCATTGCATAACACAGTTATAGCTTATCCAGTACGTATTCAACGTGTATTAGTAGAAAATTTATACACTCCTTATACAGTCCTTATACATTGTATAACTATATATATTGTAGTGGTATTTTATTGGAAAAAATACAATATTCCCCAAAAACCTTTTCCACTCTCCAAATTTTCCCAGTTTAGCTCAAATTGCCGGTGAACAAGAGACACTCAGATAATCGGTTTCTATGTGCCTTTTAATAGCACCAATTTATTTTTAAATTCCAAAAATCAATCAATCAAATAATTTCCAATGCAATTTCAATTAAAAATTAATTTAAAATAAAATTTTTGTTTTGTAATTGGAACGGTGATTGCGAGTACGGCTTATCACCCCAGATTCGACGAGCACATCAAATTTACTACGCCTTTCCTTCAATTTTTATTTTAATTTCTTCAAAACCAATTCTTGCAATGTCCAAATTTTATTTTAATTAATTAATATCCAAATCATCAAATCCAATTAACGATTAATATCCAAATTATTATCACCTTTGATAAAAAATCGAAGAATCAAAATCATTAAAAATTCTCACCAAAATAACTTCTTTATTTGTTGAATAAACAAATCAAATCGGACAATTTCAAATAAAATCATAAAAATGCCAAAAACTATTCAAAAAATCTCAAAATTTAAAAGAGCGCAACTGAACACGTCCGCTCTCAATCTTCACGCCGGCAAAAAGCTCCTTCTCTTCCAAAAATCCTACCAACCTTCATGCTTCGAACATAATTACAAAAATTTAAAAAGATTATTTGCAAAATTAAACTTGATTATAAAAATTAACAAAAATAAACAAATTCATATCAAACTAATAAAATAAATTCAAAAAATTCAAAATTTAACATTTGAAACACGACAGCTTTTCTCCTCCTTCTCCGGTGACAGTCGAAAAAAAAAGGTGATAAAAAAATCTTTTCAAATCGTGTTTCTGGTTTCTGCATCCTCTTCCATCTAATGGGCGATTGTAATTTCCACCGATGGGCAAAAGGTCCCATAATCCCATATGTATATTCCACCGGCGTACTGGGCAGGTAGACTGGTCAAACATTTAATCTTTTAATTGTTAATTTTATAATTTGTCGTTAAGTAGGTTCTTACCTCAAAATCTTTTTTGACTAGGTTATTAAGTTATTTAATTTATATTTTTGATAAATAAATTATGTAAATGTTACATTGTGTTTTTTCATACACTGCAGAAGTTGTATTAGGTTACTTAATTTATATTGTTTATTTAAAGAAAAACGTTACAACATTTTTTCATGTATTGCAAAACGGAGAAGTTAAGTGGCGATGCTGAATCAAAACATATTCTGAAAATATACATATACTACATACTGGGTGAAACGGGGATCACAGAACAGTTACAAGAGAAAATTTGGAGCATAATCACCAAGAAGATCGTTTGTCAAACGAAAAGATGGAAAGACTTTCTCAGATTCTTAACAGCTCAATGTTAGTGTGATAAATTAAATTAATAAATTAAAAAACCAAGGTTTTGTCGCTCAATATAGAGACGATGGTTATATAAATGGTTTTACAAAAACCAAACAAAATTGATGCCGTTTACACTGTTTTAAATAAGTTGTTAAAAGTAACAATAACAATTAACAAAAATTAAAAACATGTTATTAGATATCAAATGTCTGCAACGTAAGCAAAAATATTATTAACTTGAAATGCACTTAAGCCAACTTGATATAGTTAATCAGATAACTTTTTATAATATTATTGGCTAGTACTTCTTGTAATATTTAGCTATATTTTTGGTTAAAAAACAAATTATTTTTGTGTATTTAACGCAATAAATTTACTAAATTTACTACATCTTCTTGTGAAACTTTAAGAAATTAGTAGGTATTGACTATACTAGTTGCTAAAGAAACTAATAATTTTTGTTAAATTGTCTTAGCGAATTAATTAAATTGACTATATCTTATTGCAATAATTTGTAGTATTGACTAAAGGCTTATGTTTTAATAGCAAATTTATTTTGTTTAATTCACAAAATTAATTAGGCAAAGTGATTTTTAGTTATGTATTTTAGAATAATTAAAATATCAAAAAAATAGATACTAATTTCAAGTATATCCCTTAATATGCTTGAAATTGAAGTATTTACTAGTTGATATTTTAGTTACAGTAAGATACATAGGTAATAATGAATTCGCCTTCAGCAGATTTTACTCTTATTCTTCTTTCTCGCTAGATTTATACCTTTTAATTGCAAATCATTTAATGGAATTTCATTCAGATTCTTTCCATAGTCATTTTCTATTTGTAACCAAATTTTTGTCCCTTGCTTTGTTCCAGTGTACTTACCCTACATCTACATACAGAAAAAAATGATTAATTTAAAGAAACTGCTGGTATTTAAACAAAACAATTTATTGAAAATATAAAAAGAGCAATAATTACAATTTTAATTAAAAAAATTAGAAAAAGAAATTAAATATTTAAATAATTGATTACACATTTTTTTTTAATTAAACGTTTTTAACTTCAAATTAACATTTTATTATTTTTTGTCTTGCCTCACCGTTATCTGCCAATTACGTCATTAATTATGTTTCCAACGCCAACTCGACTTCGCTTTTCTTTATATTGTCTCACTATCTCACCGATTTGTTGGTGCCATTAGCTTCCTGTACACCAATTTCGATTGTCAAAAAGACGCTGCTTTCATTGCGAAAATTATTTGTTAATCCCCACCCTTAAAGTAATAATTGATAAGTTCACGTTTATTTAATGCAGCTAATTAAATATTTTTAAAGTAAATGTTATTTTATAATAAATAACTTACCTTATAATAATAACTTACCTGCTTCTATATAGTTTCATATGAAAAAGATGCGGACACAACATAGGTATATTCCAGCGAAGTTCCAGCTCCGAATCACATTAAATCCGAAATTATAATTTTGATAGTTGTGAATCTCCGTGTACTGAATTAACCGATAACTGATCATAATGTATTACTATAAGCCCACGATGATCATAACGCTGTTGAAGAACTAAACATAATATTATGTGCGACACTATGTATAAACATCATAATTGAAACTTCAGCAAATTTTACTAAATTTAACTGCTTAACCGTGTTTAACAAATTATTAAATAAAATTTACTATAACTGTTGTTAAATTAATGCACACATCATCATGAACATGATGACGCTAATCAAATCTAAATAAAATATTGTATTACAACAGGTACTTTTGTCATATTATCCAATTTAATTGTTAAAAAAACAAGAAAATTTTTAACAAAATCGCAAATGTAGGCGTATGGTTATAGTAATTACATTATATGAACAACTTGCTTAATTCGATAGTTAAAATAACTAGTTATGACTTTAACAACTTCGGATTTCTTACAGTGTATAGCAAAGATTTAGTAGCGGTATCACCCAACGATACAAGATTGGGCCAATATTCAGATTAAATATTCCGAAATTATACCAATTCCAATTCGCTGTATCCATCTAAGCTCTGAATGGGCAGCACACATATAGCAAGTATATGCCGGATAACAAATGCCTCTAAATAATTTCACAATAATATATTTAATTCCCAATTATTTTATAGCACCTATCTATCAATTTCCACCTTTTTGGAAAAATTGAAGGGCACCTGTAAATTCCACCGCTAACGGTAATTAGGGATTACAAAGTAGTAGTAGGTACACAATAGACAGATTAATAATTAAAATTATTTTGAAAGAGGCTTTTTATTGACCATGAAACTATAAAAATATTTTATTTAATATTAAAATTCAAAATATATAATTACTACATGAAAACAATAATTATGAAATTACGTATTTATAAAAAAAATCAAATATAAACCACAACAGATTTTTAAAATGCGTATTTTTAGTGTAAATACGTTTCTCTGTGCTTGATTGCGTTGAATTTATGTAAAAAAACATAATTTGCTTAATAATGTTTATTTAACACTAGGTAAAACAAAAAAGGAAGTGATATTTGCCGAGTCCCCCCCTCACCCCCACGTGAGATTTGTTTGCTCCCCCCCCCCCGCCCAAACGCATCAAGTAATTAATGGAAGCTCCCTTAGATGTGCCAATACTCTTCATGTTGATGTATAGGTACTACTACTCGTATGTAATAATTTGCATGCCCTTCAATTTTTCCAAAAAGGTAGAAATTGATAGATAGGTGCTATAAAATAATTGGGAATTAAATATATTATTGTGAAATTATTTATAGGAGGCTTCTTTCCATAAAACTGTACTGAAATTAAACTGTTAAAATTCCATTTTTCTTTTCCAGATTTTTGCTTGAATAAGTACTGCCTGTCCATCCTTGAATCCCTAAATATTCATTCTTGTCTTCTCCAAATTAACTAGTTCCAGTTCATTTTTATTTTCTGTACCATCTCCATCTTTTCCACAACTCGAATCTTTGTTTTTATCATCCATTTCCAATTTACTAATTTTATGATCCAAAATTTTATTTTTAACGTCCAAAATTTCATTTTCATCCCTTAAAACCTTTCTTTCTCTTTCTCCTCCAAATCAATTGAATTTTTATCAGTTAAATTTTCCAAATTTTCATTATTTACAATCAAATCTTCATTTTCCAAATTTAAGTTATTCGCAACATCATTTGCTATTTTTGATTCTTCACGCATGTCTTGAAAATTTTGCCTCATTTCTTCTGTCAAACTGTTAACATCATCCTTGAGTCCTTTTGTATCATTTATAAGTTCTTTTATTAAACTTCCGCTCTCTTCTATTGCATTTCCAAGCTTTTTAAGTTCTTTTATAAAAGTTTTTGTTTGCTCTTCAATAGCTCAGAACAACCGATCAAATAGATCAATTTCTGTCTTTTTTTTACCTCGTTCTTCCATTTTTCCAATTTACAATGCTTTTTGAATGCCCAAAACATACCAAAAATTATCCACAAAAACAATTTCCAATTCGATTTTTAATAAATTTAACTTTCCAATCAATTTTTAGTGCTCCAGGTTGTAAAAAAAAACTATTTTCATACTTTTTAATGCCATTTAATGCCCCACATTAGGCGCCAAAATAGATGTAGTGGTATTTAATTGGAAAAAATACAATATTCCCAAAAAACCTTTTTCACTCTCTAAAAATAGCACCAATTTATTTTTAAATTCCAAAAATCAATTCATCAATTCAAGGTGCCACAACGTTTTAGCTCGTATTTAGGTGCTAGAAGGTGGGAACATCATAAGTACGCAACATTACGAAGGTGCCTCTTCGACTGTATATCTATAAAAGTTTTGTTTTAATTGAAGCACTGCAGAGGGCGCTGTTAGCAGAAAAGCATAACACATCTAAGTGGCACCACGGAATTTTGCATATTGCGTACTGGCACCCCGGCATTTTACATAAGCGTACTGGCACCAGTAAAGATTTCGTTTCTTTGCTAGATAGTTTTGCATTGGAATTCCTTTAATTTTTGTCAAGTTAAATTAAAATATTAGTATTAACATTTTTAAAGCAATTCGTCGGGGTACTGGCGTGATTTATTTAAATTTTCAAATTTTAGTTTTCATTTTAAGCGTCATTCAAATGATGTGTAAATTAATTTATTTTTACTTGCTTACATAAAAATTCTGGACATAAATTACAAGATCTAATTACTCCAAATGACATAATTTCAAATGTATAAAAATCAAATCAAATTAATCTTGCCAAACAAAATGTAATTTTTCGGTTTATTTCGAAGTATCTAATGTAAGTTTACATCTGAATTATTGAGTCCTCCACTATGTATGACGGTTACAGCAGTTATTATTGTCAAATTTGAGGGCGATTAAAATTCCTGATCTGTATCCCTTGTTTACCGTTGATCGGTGAGCAGGAGGAATTGGAAACAGGAGTGTCATACACTATGCAGTGCGTAGGCGGTCACTTGGCTGAAGCCAAGATAATGTACTACGGAATTTAATTAATGGGCTAGTTTCCCGTTGCCTTCCCCATAGCCCACAGATATATTTTGGGCTTTAGATCACAGCAGTGTATTCGACGCGACCAGGATTTGGAACTGGGCCGCTTCCCATTCGGCCGGTGTAGATATTACGCCACACTGCTGGTCAAAAGCTTTTCACTGCGGGTGAAAAAAATTACGTGACCATAAATAAGAATGGACAGAAAATTCAGAAGCAGAAAAGATTATTACTTACCAATCTGATGGAAACATACCGGATTTTCTCAGAAAAATGCCCGAAAGTCAAAATCGGTTTTTCGAAGTTTGCTGAACTCAGACCGAAACAGTGTGTACTTTCTGGAGCGAGTGCGGAACTCAGTGTGTTTGCGTTTGTGCCATCCACATCCATGAAAATATGAAATTGATGATTGATGGTGCATCTTACATCCAACACACTACAGCCAATGCAGAACTTAAAGACTGCTTGACTCGAATGTTATGCAATCCACCAACAGTTGACTGCCATTTAAAAAACTGTATTAACTGTCCTGGTACAAAAAATTTAGAAAAGCAGTTTCAAGATTTATTCGAGAATGAGTTTCGAAACACCGTAAGGTACAGACAGTGGGTATTAGTTGATCTAACAAATTAGGAGACGGTACAAGCACCTGTACAGGATTTTTTGGCAAAGCTGTGCGGGAAACTGGATAGACTGGTAACTCATGCATTCATTGCTAAGCAGAAATCGAAGGCTTTTCAAAGTGGAAGAATCATGCGAAAGCCGGAAAATACCTAATTAACTATATGCGTATTTTCCGAAAATTATGCATTCGCGATCCAAGATGCCGTGGAACAATTTCTTTACACTTTGTAGAACCTGTGTCACAACAAAAGTTAAAAACAAAAGGATTTTCAGCCGCTTCGGATTTCTTCCAGTTTCTGTAGGCCAATAAAAAAGTTTCATATAAATTTCTTTAATATTTAACGAAATATGATTAAATCCTTATCTCCTATCATAATCCACTTCGTGCGTATAATATCATGAGCGGCATCAATAGCGCAACGAATTTATTTTTTTTGTATCAGTGTCCATTGGTTCTCCATCTTGAAATTTAAATATTTTGTAGGAAATTTAACGAGAAACACGCTCATATTTTTTTCAAAGTTTTCCAAGGTTATTGGTTAATTAGTTAAAAATCGATTTTAAAGTTAAATTGGTTCAGCAATCATCGAATTTTCAACTTTCATATAATATAAAAAATTTACAACGAAAGTCCAATTCAAGAGCTTTAAAATGAGCTAAGACAAGATTTTGTAAGTTGTATAGAACCAGAGATATTAATATTTGAATAGGAGCGTTCGCGCGATCGATTTTTCGAAATTTTCAATTATCTATAACTTTCAAAATAATTATTATAAAATTCTGACAAAAATTACCAGTAATATTTTAGTAATATAGAATTCATATAATACTTTACAGCTGAATCGACGACATGAAAGTCAAATTTTACCAAAATTCGTCCCGCTTGACGTGGAATTACTCACGTACGTATGTTCAGACGTCTCAACGAAAATAGTCAAAATGGAATCAGGGAAGGCAAAACGGATATTTCCGTCAAAATCTGGAAACCGAAAAAAATCGGTATTACAATACTTTCTTTTTACAAGAAAGTAAAAAGTATATTATATAATAAATATATATAATAAGTAACTTAATTTTCTTTTTATTGAAATGTTATTTTTATTTATTGATCCATTTTTTTATATTTACACACGGTGTGATAGTAATAGATGTGATAGATACATATACACATATTAAATGATTTATTTTATTACCTGTTCTTAAAATTTACTTCTTTACAAAAAATAATAATGTTATGCTAATGACAAAAGTAGTAAATGAAAGGAATAAGAATATATATTTTATTGTAAATTCGTGGTATTGATTGATTTTCAGCATCAAATGAATGATTTTTAATTTCAAATGCTTCTTTTGTTGAATATTTTAGCGTACGCCAGATGAGTATATAATTTTATTCATTGCGCTGTTTTCGTTCCCTGATATGAACCTCCCCCAACTCTGCACATTATGTGAAATTAGAAAACACAATGCACCGTGTACAGCGTTTACATCATTTTTATATTTTAAAACTTGTAATTTCATAAACAAAACTTTTTGTTTAAAAATTAAGAATTACCAAAATTATATTATAAAATTGGTATTATATCGATCACGGATCGATAGAAGATAATGCAATAGGGTATGCTGGTTTGATAACTTTAAAATTTTTATTTTATTTAATATTATTATATAATAAATTATTTATTTTGTTATATAAAATTAACGTAAATTTTTGGATTCGATTTAGTTGGAACAGTAGTTGTATTTGTAATATTATAGATTTTATAATATTTAATTGGATGTTTGCTCTTTTGTAGCTCTTTGACGGTATGTTGGTTTTTTTGAGAGAGGTTCAATGTGCTGGCTTTGTTTCTATTTGTAGAATCACACTGAAGAAGGCATACGCCGAAACTAGTCTGTGAAGTATAAATAAAGCTTGAGAAAAGTGTAGTTGTATTATTATTGTCTTGCATTGGGCCCTTCAATTCAAAAATACAAGTATAAATAATAACTATAAATAATATAATAATATAATAATAATAATATAATAACTATAATAAATGAAGCATTTATTTCTCTTGCTCAATTCTAAGAGTGCAAATAATTATTATCATTTCATTCGGGATCATATATCGAGGATTTCTATCAATATCTTTCTACAATATTTACGATCGAGTAACATCCGTTATTCTTTAGCAGGTGCTTTATGTTTGTGTGCAAGCAAATATTTTTTTTAAATAATGGCATTTTGTTAAATTAATTTATTACTTATAGTTATCATTTTAAAAAATATTCAAGCAAATAAAAAATTATCTTTTCGTAGGAAAATATTTATCTTGTTCTTACTTTTCTTCTTTCGTTATGGTTTATTCACATCAGGTTTAGTTTTCTTGCTAGTTGCTAGAAATAGAACTTTTTGTTAAACTTTATTAATTGCCAGGACAAGTTTTTTTCGTTTGCTTGCATCATAATGCAGATATTGAAATAATACAAGATTAATTTGCAACATGCTTTTCATTACTTTTATTTCATTAAAATCTTAAATTTCATGTTGATTTTGAGTCTATGTTGGTTGTCCATGGTTCAAGATTCGATTTTATTAAGTATTTCAGTAGGTACTTGTGCATCTAAAGGTTGAAACTTAAATTAACTAATAACACAGTGTTACATGGTACAGTTTCAAGAATGGGCGGAAGTGATTCTAATAAAATTTTTTGCGCTGAAAACGAATTTGACTTGGAAATCATCAGTTTTTTTTTGAAATTTTAACTTAAATGGCCAAAAAATGGATATTTTAACCATCTTTATGATATTTTTAGAAAACCTCATTTTTTTGTTTCAATTTTCCACAATGCCATCGCATAGTATCATTTTTCTAAATCATTTTACGATTTTTTAAAGTAAAGATATTCAATTTTTAATTCAAGAGGTTTAGTCATGCAAAGTCGCCCGTTTTACCGCGCCGATCTTACTTTTTGACAAGTTCTTTAGTATTAAGGCAGGATTTTACTTTAAAACAGTAAGGCTTAATAAAACATATTGTCGTGTTCCAAAATCAATTTTTTTAAATTTTGAAGTTCTAATTTTTATTTTTATTATATGAACTATTATTTAATAATTTGCATTTATTGTTTTGAGATTGAATTTTATTTGCGTTTTAAATTTGTTTTATGGATCTGAATTTTAATTTTGTTTGTGTCATTTGAATTTGAATTTTGTAAATAGTTTTGTGTAAATGTTGTAAATATTTGAAATTGTGTGGAAAATGAAATTGGAAATGGAAAATTGGCGCGAAAATGTTGAGTTGGTGGGAGATTGTAAATAATTCTTGCTTTTGGCCGTTGAAGCCACAAAGTGTGGACGTGCTGGAGTTGGTCTCCGTTAAAACTTCATTAAAAGTGTGTTTAATTTTACAATTGAATTGAAATATTGTTAATAATTTTTGAATAAATAAGTTTTGAGTTTATCTGGGTTTAATTGAATTGGAAGTTGACCAAGGTTTGCACGATGTTTAAGTGATTTGGATGGAATTTTGAATAAAACTTTAAATAATACTACAAAGTTTGATGAAAATAATAATTGATAAAAATTTGGATGAGAAGAAAATTAAATTGGTGATTGTTAACAAAATTAAAATTAAATTTGCAAGTTCAAAGCAACAGATTGCGAGAATTTGACTGGACAGCGCCGCACGTGCAGCCAGATGGGCGCACACATTTTGTGGACGTATGTAAATTGCGCCAGCGGTCAGTATTTTGTCACTCCTTTTGATGGGTAGCTTAAGATCAAGTAGTAAATTGCGCCAGCGGTTGGTGAGAGCAGCTTAAGTTTTAATACCCAAAGAGTGGTATATTTACTAGTAATTATAATATTACGTAATCGCCACAGTGGTGCAGTTTTATGAAGGTATCAAAATAAGTTTACCTTATAGAACTTATGGTGTGTAGGCGGAGGATCACTATAGTCATAAATCACGATGAAAGTATTTTTGGTATAATTTCTAAAAAAATATATAAAAAAGTTACTATAGGTGACCCATAGATAAGAGAGATAATATAGATAGGCACCTCTCCGTTCTTTTTCAAACCCTATTAGTGCGCCAAAGGTGAATAGAGTCAGTACTAAACTTACACGCGGGAAATAGAGCATATTCAAATTTTCATTTGGTTTCAATTTTTTATTTAACTTTTAATAAAAGTTGATAATAAATAAAAGCTTTTTACATTTAATTTTTTATTAAACAAAAACTAATTACATATAGGGCCGATCATCTTTTCACCTTCAAGTAAACCCCAAGTAAGTTCTAATCGACAAGTAAGCTACTTTTCGGTCTTTTCAACTACTAGTAAAATTTAGTAGCCTAATAAATCAGCTTACTGGCTAGTAAAGTTATTAGCACCTTCAACAGGCCTGTAAATATTTATTAGCATGATAAACTTAGCGGACAAAAAACGAACTTGTGATTATGTTTACTAAAAATTTTAAATCATAATGACGGTTTTAATATTTGCATTTTTGAATGAATTTTGAATTTTGAAAATAATATTTAATAGAGTTGTGCTGGTCTGTTCGTTTGCTTGCATTAACTTGAACCGAGCAAGCAAAGAACCAATCAGCGAACGCCTTTATTTGCACTAACTTGGTCGGTTCAAGTTAGTGCAAGCAAACGAACAGACCCTATAATAAATAACATACAAAATATAGAATATATAACATTTAAATAAAATATAGAATATCCAAAGAATATCCATAATATCCAAATTTTGGATTCTATAATACATAATTATAAAAGTAAACTACTTGCTATTTTGTGCAGTCTCCGAGCCTTTGGTGTAAGTTCGCTAATACGATTTACACCAACTGATCTTAATAAATTAAATTTTCTTTTCAAATCTGCAAAAAAATTATTCCGTTATCACAAGTAAAATTAAGAAAATATAATGTTTTACCTTTACGTTTCATTTGAGGTGTTTTCAATGCAGACGTACTTGGAAATTGAAATTCTTGATCAACAACAGGGGTCTGAGGTAGTTCAACATCTTCCGTTTCATTAATAATTTCATTCGATCTACTAGGTTCCATAATATCGCTTCCAGCATTATCCGAGGTGCGAGGTTCTTGAACGTTCATAACTACATTGCTATTACTTGATTCAACAATATCACATTCAGTAATGCTGAGAGCTTCAGGCAAGAAAAATTCTAAAATAGAATTACTCTCGGTGGGTATACCATTAAAACCTAAAATTAATTAACAACAAATTTAAGTTAACAGTTTAAGTAAACGTAATTAAATAATTACCTGGTAAAAACAATGTAGGCAAACTTCTTTTCTTGAGTGTACTTCGACCTAAGCCTAGTTGTGTACTAGGCACACAACAAGAAAAACCCATGTTTAACAAACTTAATTTTAACTTGCAACACTTTTTTGAAGATTTCGTTTTTACAGAAAACATAATTACAAATTGTTTATTATATAGGCACCCGAAACTTCAAAACAAAATACCAACTTATTAACCAAAAATAATAATGCGGTAAATTTAAAAAACCACAAACTAGCGCATAACTAGCGCCAGAGGTGACGAGAGTAAGCACTAAAACAGTTCTGATTGGATAACAATAGAGTTGCTAACCCGTGAGGTAACCTACGAACCTATACATACGTAGAGTTCTACCTTTTCGCGCAGATCCCATATTTTTGGTATCATTTCAAAAACCATTAAAAAAGTAACTAGACCTAACCTTTTGAAAGTCATAATAGCAATGCTTAATATGTCTACTTGGTATGGGGTAATGGGATTGTCCTTTACTCACGAGAGGTTCTAACAGAGGGGGGAAGGGATTAGAATAACATCACGATTGATCACGATGGGGGGAGGAAGGACGTGTGACAATCACGTGTATAAAAGCAAATAACAGCAATATTTAGCTCTCAGCTGGCTTCCGGCACTGGACCTTATGACGCCACTCGTAGCCTCGCTGCCCGAGGCATTCTGTCTCGCCGTCTCTGCTTGAAGAAATTTTTCAAAAATAAAATACACGTGATGTACATCACGATGTATCACCAAGGGGGGGGGGGTAAAAAATTGGCATAAAAAACGTCGCGTGATTAAAGGATTAATTTCTAAAAACATACTTAAAAAGTTACTATAGTACAAACCAAATAAATTTGCCGGTGCGACATTGTTTAAAATTGTTTTCATTTTTGTTTAAAACCTGCAACACTTTGACAATGACATTTATATTGTTTCAAAATGTGGTGAAAAGTGAAAGCTATATCAAAATAAGAAGAAAAATGCAATTCCAGCTTGATTTATACCATTTTAAGCAATGACGCACCGCCAAATTTATTTGGTTTGTACTATATAACCTACGAACCTACAAACCATGTAGAAAACTAACTAAACCTAACCTCTTGAAAGTCATAAAAGCAATGCTTAACATGTCTAATTTCGAAAGGATGGGGGCAAATTACTATAATCATTTTAGAAAATACATATTAAATACTATATTAAATACAATATTAAATACAATATTAAATACAAATATTTGACATATACATTTTAGAAAATCAAATCTGCTCATTTCTTTTGATTGTTTTTTCTTTTATATAGTTTTAGTACGGATTTGCTTCTCTTGATTAATACTATCAATTTTAACATAGACAGATATTTGCATATCCAACACAGCGCCAGCGTTCAAAAATGTGTAATGTGATCAGCTGTATGGAAATTTTTAGCAAAATAGACTCGCATGCATTAATTGTTCAGAAAATGTTTGATGTATTCGATGCCCAAATTTTTGAAGGGGTACAGAGATTTTTCTGCATGTATGTCTTATCTAAATATGAAATATATTCAGAATGTCGTGCATCTGGGGGCATATAATAAGCATTAAATCTTCAGCAAAACTTTCGCTAAACTTCAGAAATAAAAGATGTCCAAATTAACTTAAAAATCAGTGAAAATACGGGCTAAATGCATCTCTGTTAAATTAGAAATAAAAGTTTTTAGAGCCATACTAATCCTATTGACAAACAATCAAAGGATTAAAATATAAGAACCGTTTTTCGACTTAAATTTTAAGGTCAACCCTAAAAATTTTTGGCGCAATTTACGGGTAGGATTAGAAAAACCCTTGACCGCTGCGCTGGCGCAATTTACGGTCCCCACATTTTGTCATTCCATTTCACAAATAATAAAAAAATTTTTAAGTTAATTTTAAATTTACAACAAGAGTCTCATTTGCTCTAAAAATAAATCGATTACTGGGGGTAAGTTATTTTTTATAATAACGTTACACCCCGGTACATCGCAATATACTCTTGAAATGCTGAAAAACATTTTTTTAATATATTTTATGCATTCTCTATATAGGCCAGTCAATAGGTATAAAAATTCGGGGTTTGCCGGAAAAACTTGCAACAGTTTTGAAAATTGGTGGAGTTCTACAATTTGACCTACTAATCAACATACTAAAAGTCACCATTCCTATTGGTTGTGCTTTCGCCGTCATCTTGCTTCAAAGGTACACAAAAGTGTTTTTCTGCAAATATCCCGTTTTCTTCGACTCGGATCGTGAATTTACCTATTATGAATAATGTTCGTTATGAAATTCTCTACAAAATGGTATCTTCAATTTTTGTCGTAAGTCCACTGGTTCTATCATGGCGGCCCTTAGAAATCGGTTAACAGTGGAATTTCACGCAATAAATCCGCAAATCCCTCGTTTTATGGTTGATTATTAAAGTAACATTGTATACGCTCTACATCAATGAATTTCTTATAACTTATGCCCTTAGCTATAATTATTAGTAAAAACTAACTTTATAAATCAATAATGCCGAATTTCGAAATATAAGTCCACCACTTATATGTAAACCGAACGTATATTTCCTTAAGCCAAGCAGGGAAAAATCGGTACGTGCTTTATACTCGGCATCTAGCTTGAGTGAGGATATAAACGCCGAAGACTTTCTCTTTCTACACGCATTCAGTGGGTGCGACACTACATCGGCTATTTACAAACAGGGAAAACTAAATATTTTCAAACTACTAAAAAAAGGTCCCCTTTCGAGAGAAGGGATAAAGACATTTTATGACGAAAATGCTGACCAAGAGATGATCGCTGAAGCTAGCAAGCGGTTCATGTTAGCTGTATATGGTGCTCCCCGTGACACACGTTCACTTGACCAATATCGGTACGAATGCTTTGCTAAGTCAATAACGAAAAGCCGATTCAACCTCGCATCGATGCCACAGACGACTGAAGCCGCAAGAGAACATACGCTACGTACTTATCTGCAAGTTCATGACTGGAACAGAAATAAGAAAAATCTGGAAGAATGGGGTTGGAAACGAACAACAACCGGGCTAATTCCAATTCCATCGAAAAAAGATCCGGTTCCTCAGGATTTGTTGAAATTTATATCATGTAAATATCTCAAGGGTTGCGGATCAGCGTGCGGCTGCAGAAGGCAGGCTTGAAATGTTCGATAATGTTTGCTGAATGTCGTGGACGATCGTGCGATAATGCAGAAAACACCATCGATATGTTTGATGAACGAAGAGGACATTTTACTCGAAAACTTCGTTTCAGAAGACTTAGTCGACGAAGAGGATACACATGAAAGTGATCTTGTTACATTAACATCGAATCACGATAGACCGTCGACGTCAAAAATACAAAAATTCACATAATGGAAAATAATCTATACGTCTTAAATACACTGAATGTTAAAACTGTTCAAGATATAATATACAGAAAATTAGTCAAATAAATTCCGAACATCAGTTTTGGTAAATTTTGCTCAAGTGATGATTGTCTTTTATTAACAATGTTATTTTCGTTAATAATCAACCATAAAATGAGGGATTTGCGGATTCATTCCTTGAAATTTCACTGTCAACCGACTTCTAAGGGCCGCCATGATGGAACCAGTGGACTTACGACAAAAATTGAAGGTACCATTTTGTAGAGAATTTCATAACGAACATTATTCATAATAGGTAAATTCACGATCCGAGTCGAAAAAAACGGGATATTTGCAGAAAAACACTTTTGTGTACCTTTGAAACAAGATGGCGGCGAAAGCACAACCAATGGAATGGTGACATTTAGTATGTTGATTAGGAGGTCAAATTGTACAACTCCAGCAATTTTCAAAACTGTTGCAATTTTTTCCGGTGAGAAATACTCATTGACTGGCCTAATATTATACAGAAACATTATTTGAATGAAAAGTAGCGCTGGTGTTAAAATCTTGAAAATGGACCATCTAAAACAAAACAAATAAGAAGTTTTAGGTTCCATATAACACTAGCAACCGCCTGAACTAAAATTATCTTGAAATTTTAATTTTAACTATATTTTTTGCAAAAAATCAACGAAAAAAATTTACAACGGTTCAATTTTTAAATAAAATTTTAAGTCATTTGCATAAGTAAATACATGGAGTATACAAAGCAATCTCCAATATCATTAATGAACAGCAAAAAAAGTAAAGGACTAAGATCACTACCCTGTGGCACGACAGAATTGATTTTAAAAGCATTCGACGAATATCCATTAAAACAAACTGTAAAGGACCTCCCTCTCAGATATAAGGTAATCAATGCCAGCAATAGCTTTAATCCAAATCCATACAGTTTTCGGAGCAAGACATCGTCATATACCCGATGAAAAGCCTTTTTAAAGTCAGTATAAATAACATCAACCTGCCCGCCTCCGTCAAGACTGTCGTGGATATGCTGGGTAAATAAGAATAAATTTGTTGTAGTTGACTTCCTAGGTAAAAAGCCATGTTGGTTTTCATCAAGCGACACTTTGACATGGTTAAATATACGATCATACAAAATCTGTTCAAATTTAGGGCCGTCAAAACGGATATTGGTCTATAGTTTTCTCGCTTGGTTTTATCTCCAGACTTGTGCACGGAGCATACTTTCGCAATTTTCCATAATGATGGGTAGTAACTCTGCATTAGGATGAAGTTAAAAATATAGAGCAAGGGATTACATATCCATTCTATAAGACCTTTATTAAGTACAAATGGTGGAAATCTATCATCTCCGCAAGACTTGCCAGGCTTCATCTATGTTACCGCAGAAAGAATTTCAGTTTTAGTGATTTGGTGGACAATCAAGACAGCCTGGAGAGGCAGGAATTCGAGGTCATCTAGCTGGAGATCATAGACACCAGCTTTGCTATGAAATGTAGAACAGAAGTATTCACCAAACTTTTCAGCTTGATCATTAATTATTACAGTCGATTTAGTAGTGGAGTTCTTCCTTCCATTAACGTAATTCCAAAAATTGTTAGGATCCTCTTTACAAATGCTAGAAATATGATTCAGATACTCTCTGTGTTTTTAACTTATAACTTTGGATTCTTATAACTTTGGAAGAGCTAATTTTGTGGAGCTTGTTTACGTCTCTTGACGTATTTTCGTTTATCCTTGTATAATGCCGCAAACCTAGGTGATATTACTACGCTTTTGCAATACATTTCCTTCAGATTCAATTATTTAATAATTTCCGCATCTGGTTTCATTTTGTTGTGTATTATTTTTGATATATGGCGGTTAAAATCACCGTAAATTCTTAAGTAGAATTCATCAACAGCAGCATCTACATCAGTAATGTCATACAATGCTTCCCATTCAATATCTCTAACATCTTCAACAAGCTCCACAAAATTAGCTCTTCCAAAGTTATAAGAATCCAAAGTTATAAGTTTAAAAAAGTTATAAGAGTTATAAAAAAGTTAAGATGAATTCACAGCGCAATTCTTTATAATGACGCTCGGCATGATGTCCACATGCAGTAGGAGAGCAGGTTGGTACAAATCCTCACGCACAAACGGTAATTCCTCTTTAGAAAAAAGGCAATTAGTGCTAACAAGAACCAAATCCTCGACCATTTAAAATACCATTAGATTGGTGGAGATTGTATAAATCCATGAACTCCGATAAAATTCTAGTATTGGGAGGTCCCGTATTAAAATCATATGCTCTACTTGTGACATCACTTAAATTGAAGTCGCCAACAATAATAAGTTATTATGTGTTTGATGCTGTTGGCATAACATTTGGAATGGGGGCTGGATCTGTATTAACTATTATAACTGTTTACATACCTCCTAGATCACCTACCACAGTTTACACTGATTTTATTGACTTCTTTGAAACTAACTTAACCCAGATATGCCCAATAGTAACTACAAATATTTTTGTATACTATAGTAACTACAACAGTAACTACATAGTAACTAGCCTATAGGACATTGGGCATATAAGGGTTAAGTAAAATCAATGACAATGTTATTATTTTTTTGTTATTGTTATTATTTTATTTCAGTCCTCACATACAGTGGCAATAAGCCCCCACAGATGGGAAATTTAGCTCCAACCATCTTATGCTTTACAATGTGTTTCTTAACTTATAAGTATGCTTCATAATTAAATTTTTAAATTGTTTAGTGCATTTTTAATTTTGAGAATTTAAACATTTTCTGACAATATGGCACGTTTTCAAAATAACTGCTTTTTGTATTTCTGGGTACAATTTTGTTGATAGATCCAGCTTTAACAAATGGGTTTTAAATTTGGAAGATACCACACCAGTAGCCGATATCCGATATCACTATACGGTCTAGGACAAATAGGCGCCGCCGAAAAGGCGCCGCCGTTTTGACTCCAGCCATATAGGCGCTAAGCCATATAGACGCCGTACCATTTAGACGCCAGTCATTTAGGCGCCAGCTATTTAGGCGCCCAGCTATTTAGGCGCACAAATATTTTTTTTGTATTTTAAATTAAAATCCCAGCCAACGCACCAAATTCAGTTCAAAATTTGTTATGATTTTTTTTTAATCATTTTTGTTCATTTAAAATTCATGTTGTGTTGTGTTGTAGCGTATACACTATTAACACCACCAACACACGTTTATAAATAAAGGAAAGCTTGTTTTCAATCTAAAATAATAACATTAAAAATTTAATTTTCAAATAAAAATATTCTTTTTATTTTTAATTAAAAATATTCTTTTTATTTTTAATTAAAAAAAAAGAAGTAATTATAAATTTAAGAGAAATTTTTCACCACCATTGACGGAAGGTTCCTGGAAGGGTATATAATATTAATAATAATAATAATAATAATATCATATTTTTTCGGAGTTTTAAAATGGTCGAATACAGACCTAAATGCCTTGGACACCTTAACAAGAAAAATTTTATGTAAATATAGATATTTACACCCGAAATCTGCAGTGAAAAGACTATATATAAAGAGGAAAATTTAAATAGTGGTTTAAATTTAAAAAATCAAAATTATAATTGTGAAGAAAAATCTAATTTAAATATTAATTGGAAGAATAAGGTGCTTCACGGCAAATATCCGACAATTTTGGACTCCGAAGGAATTGATGGAGAAATGTCAGTAGAATGGTTGAAGCGGGGATTACTACACTTTGAAACTGAAGGATTCATGTGTGCGATTCAAGATGGTGTAATTGCCACTAACAATTACAAGAAGCACATCATGAATCTCGATTTTGCAGATCGCTGCCGAAAGTGTGGTGTCCTCAATGAAACCATAGAGCATATTATAGGAGGATGCTCATTCTTGGCTCCTACTGACTATCTCAGACGACACAACCAAGTTTGCGAGATATTACACCAGCAGCTTGGTAAAAAATGTAACTTGCTCGACAATTTTAGGCCCTATTATGACTACGTACCTGAACCTGTACTTGAAGACGATTTTTCGCTACTCTACTGGGACAGGACTATATTGACGGATAGAGAAATTAGTCATAATAGGCCTGACATTGTCTTGATAAGAAAAAGTGACCAAAATGCAGTCATCATTGACGTTGCTGTGCCTCTATCAAAAAGTGTCATAACCACCGAGAAAGAAAAAATCCATAGGTACGAGGCACTAGCGATGGAAATGATGAGTGTATGGGGTCTTAATAAAATAGTAATAATTCCTATAGTGATATCGGCTACTGGTGTGGTATCTTCCAAATTTAAAACCCATTTGTTAAAGATCTATCAACAAAATTGTACCCAGAAATACAAAAAGCAGTTATTTTGGAAACGTGCCATATTGTCAGAAAATTTTTAAATTCTCAAAATTAAAAATGCACTAAACAATTTAAAATTTTAATTATGAAGCGTACTTATAAGTTAAGCATAAGATGGTTGGAGCTAAATCTGCTATCTTATGCTTATTACCACTGTATGTGAGGACTGAAATAAATAATAATATGTCTTTACTCACATGAGTTGACAATCTACAGTTGGATTTACAAATTAATAATGACAAAAAGCATGAAGTAGTAAATCGTCCAAAATACAAAATTCAATAAAAACAATAATAATATGCGTAAGCAACCCATGTGGAAGGGCGAAGTTCAGAAAGGTCTCCTAAGAGACCGCCTGCTCTTCCACTTAACCCTAAGACTGGCACAAGCGAGCACCCAGTCCCCCCCCCCCCCCACGCCCCAACCGCAGGCACGACGATCAGCATTCTCACTTCATGCACTCCAACAAGATACACAAGTTCTTTATGAATGGAAATCAAATAAAATCGCTAATGCAATAGTGAACACTGCTCGGCGAAGAGCCACTCAAAAACTCGCCTTCTGAATACAGGCACAGACAACTCCTTAAATTCATCAGGGCATTTATTGTATAACGATGAGACATTATACGAAAAGAAACGTTTAAATAACGATAGTCTATGACGAGGCATCACCAGGTAGATCTTCCGACGCAAGTTGAGGTGATGTACGTCTGTACGGAATGTGATTTTGTTATAAAGGTAAGCCGGTTTTTTGGTTATAATAATATTATGAAACAGAGATAGTAAGTGAAACTTGCGTCGATTAACCATGTTAAGTCACTTTGCTGTGTCAAGTGTGTGTGATATTCTATCATATTTTCGTATACTGTAGATAACTCTGAGACAACCATTCTGAACTCGCTGAACCCTACCAATATCCATAGAAGAAAGACAAGACCCATACACAACATCGCAATGATTGAAGTGCGACAGGACCAGAGAGTCACATAAGGCTTTTCTTAACTGCTGCGACAAAAAATATCTATGTTGATAGATCAGTCTCAGATTCATGTATTCAGCCCTCTGAATACAACTGGTAGCATGCATTGCAAATCTTAGTTTAGTGTCAATATGCAAACCCAAGTCTCGTGCTAACTCCGAGATGGTTAGAGCTGATCCACCCATGGTAATTTTCAACGACAATTTTAATTCATCAGTAACTCTGCCAAAAAGAACGACCTTAGATTTGTTCGGGTTAAGTTCTAATGAATATTTACTTGAACCTGTATACAGCGAATGCAGGTCATTATTAATGACTCTACATGCGTCCTTTACATCACGTGGGTAAAAGGAATAATGCAAGCTGTAGCTTCCTACATAAATATGTAGCAATATAATATATAACATTTTAAATTTACATTACGTAATTATGTGAGATATCGCGAAGAAAGTCTATAATATTACGATTATCGTAGTCCAATACCAAATTTTTGATGCGGTCATCGGCAGTAATATATTTTCTTTTTTTCTTTGCAGGAGGAGCTCCAGCATTTAGTTGTTCATAGAAAACATCTCTACCGCATTGAATTTGTTTTAAGATATCAATCAGCATCCAAATCGTCGGATGGTCCATTGACAGCTCACATTGCAAACGTCGGTGAGCTGCTTCGGCGTAGTTGTTAGTTCGATCCGTGTCTGTTAGAATTCTTGCATGAACTCCCTTATATAACAGCGCCGTAAATTTTTTCTCACTATAATTCGTAAAAAATAATAACTAAGGACAGAAGTAAGACAATAGTTAAAAAATTTGGTGCCTAAATTACTCGGCGCCTAAATGGCTGGCGCCTAAATGGCTAGCGGTTAAATGGCTCAGCGCCTATATGGCTGACGCCTAAATGGCTGGCGCCTATTTGGCTCGGCGCCTATATGGGCCGGCGCCTATATGGCCAGCGCCTATACGGCCAGCGCCTATACGGCGGGGCCTTTTCAGCGGCGCCTTTTCGACGGCGCCTACTTGTCCGGTTCCGATCACTATAGGAATTATTACTATTTTATTGAGATCCCATACACTCATCATTTCCATCGCTAGTGCCTCGTACCTATGGATTTTTCTTTCTCGGTGGTTATGACATTTTTTGATAGAAGCACAGCAACATCAATGATGACTGCATTTTGGTCTTGTTTTCTTATCAAGACAATATCAGGAATGTTATGACAAATTTCTCTATCCGTTAATATAGTCCTGTCCCAGTAGAACAGAGAAAAATCGTCTTCAAGTACAGGTTCAGGTACGTAGTTAAAATAGGGCCTAAAATTGTCGAGCAAGTTACATTTTTTACCAAGCTGCTGGTGTAATATCTTGCAAACTTGGTTGTGTCTTCGGAGATAGTCACAGTAGGAGCCAAGTATGAGCATCCTCTTATATAATATGCTCTATGGTTTCATTGGGGACACCACAATTTCGGCAGCGATCTGCAACATCGAGATTCATGATGTGCTTCTTGTAATTGTTAGTGGCAATTACACCATCTTGAATCGCACACATGAATCCTTGAGTTTCAAAGTGTAGTAATCCCCGCTACAACCATTCTGCTGACATTATTTCTCCATCAAGATGATTCAAAAACACTTAAGTTGGTGAAAAGTACCGTCCTTTGATTTCATAATAAACTGGAAAATTATTTGAAAAATAAATTTTGTTAATGATTATTATTAAGTAACATAATAATTAATAACAATAGTGACTACTCGTATAAAAGTTGTTCAATTTCTTAAACCTTAAGTACCTACAGTTTTTAAAGCGCTTGCATTTTCTGAAATTTAAGACTTTCGAATTTTTCCATTACTGAATTTTTCAAATTAAGACGAAATACGCATATTTGCAACGTGAAAACGACTGACATAACGAAAAATTCGAAAGTTGTAGATTAAAGAATAGGGAAAATACAGTTGTTTTAAAAACTGCCATATTCTATCAGAATAATTTGTCAGCATATTTAAGGATTAATAAAAAATGCCGAATGCCGAAACACAAATTATACTCGTAATAAATCAGTCTCAATATTATATTTTGTCGCTGGTCCCCTCAAATCGAATGTTTGTGTAACATTCTAGAGATACATGTTGCTGGTCCAACCCCCAAATGAATTTTTTTATTAAAATTGGTGTCCAACATTCGAGTTTCAATGAGCTTCCATTCCCGTGGTTTAAACCTCAAACGTCGCGGAGTTATCCGCGTAATCTTTGGGGTGGAGAAGAGTGCTGTACATACATGTTTTTCTATTTTTTGTACTTTTCATAATTTTTGTATAATTTTGGTGTCAATCTATAGAGCTTCGTTTGAGCTTCAATATTCATATTTGTAATCTAATTTTGTTCAAAATTTTAAATTTTGTCCACCTCCGAGCAAGTTGCGGACGAAACCCCATAAGTTTTCAGAAAAATACATTTCATTAATTAATAAATTTTAGAAATTATTTTAATTATTAGTAACATTTTATTATTAACCTAAAAGATTATACCATTAGATTATTGAATTTTACATTATCATTATTTGAAAATATCCTAAAAAGTATTGCTATAAATATTTCAAAATTTGTGATTTCTTATTCAATTCGCCCCTATCATCCTAAAACCGACAATGGTTCTATAATCATAATTTTTTAGTTTATTATTTATATAGTTTCGTATAGGTAATAGTTTGAAATGGGGACTTACATTAATTACGTGAAACGTTTAGGGGGGGGGGGGGCGAAACTCACTCAATATATTAAATTGTGAGAGAATTGGATTAAATTAAGTAAAACAAACACGTGATATTAGAAGGGGAGAGAGGGGCTCGAGCCAAATCTAACGACATCTCACCAGGGTGGGGGGTTGAAAAATCGCCTCACGTAATTAATAGACGCCCCCAATGTTAGATAACTCTGAGCAGCATGCGTATGGTTAAACCACTTTAATTCGATCCGAGTAGTAATTCTAAATTAGATTTAAATCATAATTTGTTTTAAAATACACGTATGTTGGTATCAACATGTTGATATAATAAACTGGTAAATAATGTTTTAAGAAAATTTCTTTATTAATGTTAGGTACAGGTAAGGTGACCATTCGTATTGATTTTACCAGGACAGTACTGGTTTTGGAACCTTTGTCCTGGTTAGTGAAGACGGTTAAACAGGACACAAAAATTTACTGATGTGATTATTGTTCTATTGATGTCCACCCCTATTTTAAATTTTGATTATTTACACCGTTGGCAGTTCAATCTATTGCCAAAATTCCTAACTTGATTTGACCTTGAATTAAAGTATTAGCTAGCGTTTTGCAAAATTCACAGGTCCCTCCCCCGTTTTATCATATTATTAATTAGACCGTTGGCAATTTGATTTTATTAGCAAAAACCCGAACTTGATTCGACCTTGAATTAAATTGTTATCTAGCGTCCCGCAAGAATTGCAAGCGTCCACCCCTCTTTTAAATTTTGATTATTTAGACCGTTGGCAGTTTGATTTATTGCCGAAAACCCAAACTCGATTCAACCTTGAATTAAAGTGTTAGTTTGCGTTTTGCAAAATTCACAGGTCGCGCCCCCCGTTTTATCATATGATTATTTAGACCATTGGCAGTTTGAATTATTTCCGAAAACCCGAACTTGATTAAACCTTGAATTAAATTGTTATCTAGCGTTCCGCAAAAATTGCAAGCGTCCACCCTTATTTTAAATTTTAATTATTTAGACCGTGGGCAGTTCGATCCATTACCAAAATTCCTAACTTGAGTTGACCTTGAATTAAAGTGTTAGCTAGCGTTTTGCAAAATTCACAGGCCCCCTCCCCTGTTTTATAATATGATTATTTAGACTGATATCATTTTGATCTATTGCCCAAAACCCTAATTCGATTTGACCTTGAATTAAAGGGTTATCTAGCGTTGTGCAAAATTTACAGGTCCCCCCGCCCGTTTTTTCATATGATTAATTAGACCGTTGGCAGTTTGATTTATTGCCAAAAACTCGAACCTGATTCGACCTTGAATTAAATTGTTGCCTAGAGTCCTGCAAAAATTGCAAGCGTCCACCTCTATTTAAAATTTTGATTATTTATACCGTTGGCAGTTTGATCTACTGCCGAAAATCCGAACTCGATTTGACCTTGAATTAAAGTGTTAGCTAGCGTTTTGCAAAATTCACAGTTCCCCCCTCTTATTTTAAGATATGATTAAGTAGACCGTTGGCAGTTTGATTTATTGCCGAAAACCTTAACTTGATTTGACCTTGAATTAAATTGTTGCCTAGCGTCTTGCGTCCAATAGCAAGCGTCCACCCCTATTTTAAATTTTGATATTTTCGACCGTTGGCAGTATGATGAATTGCCGAGAACCCGAATTCAAAAAAATAATTTTTTACAAAAAATTTCTAAATTAAATACATAATATTAAGGTGACCTTTCGTACTGATTTTACCAGGACAGTACTGGTTTTGGAACCTTTGTCCTGGTTAGTCAAGACAGTTAACCAGGACACAAAAATTTACTGATGTGACTATTGTTCTATTGATGTATCGAAAGAAAGGTGAAAACCTTAAACAAAAAGCAAAAAAGGGTCTTCATTTTTCCATGTACTATTACCTACTGATTTTACATTTCATAAAAATTGTCACCTTATTGTACAGGTGTACATTTGGAAACAATCTACCTTAAATTTCTCCAGAACTACACGAAATATCAAATATAATAAATTTTGTTTCCGCATAAAATTTGCTGGATTTGTTAACTAAATTTTATGGACTACAAAATACTGCCGACCGCCGTGCCGACCCATAAAAATTATGTTTTATAAGTGCCGTAGGTGGCAAAGAATTTGTTTGGTAACATTGGTAGATCAAAATTTCTAACCATGGAAAGTGTGCAAAAAGTAGGTCCATTGTAGGACTAATATTTTAGGATCAATAGTTTTCATAATATTTAATAATCGCTAGTTTTCCACAATCTTAAAACTTTATGCAAACATATCAAAAGAAATTTATTTACTTGACAAAACCATGGCTAATAATGTATTTACAAATAAAAATTTCAAATTCGCAAATAAATTCGTAAAAGCATAAAGTTTCTGTTTTTTTATAACGAAAAAATCTTAATGTTAAAATTTTACTAGTATGTACATCTCAGTTTAACAAGTAGGTAATTAGGTTATTTTGAAGTAGGTACCAACGACATTTTATATGTACTTAAATAAATAATTAATAAAAATTATAAATGTTATTTGGAATCTTTTTCCACTATCTAACTTAAATTAAAATAGCGCTGATCGTTTTTACAACTTATGGCAAGTGTATTCAACAGCAACTTATATAAATAATAATCAGACGCGATGTGAGTAATCATATGTAACTTAATACCGGTAAAGCCATTATGAAAAGTGGCATCAATGGTGGGATTCGTAAACCCGTAAAATAGATACATTATATACAATTGGGCTTGATAAGTCTGTTGTATGTGTAGGGACTCATAAAAGCTGTAGAATAGTTTTTTTTAATGTATAATAAAAAACTTTACCCCTCTTCGTTTGCCATATATTCCATCGCAATAAGTTGCCTATATACTTAAAATTTCTATCGATAGCATTAATATAAAACCCGGGAGTCAGGAGGCCTGTAGTATGTACCGGGCGTAGGATCCCCCGTCAGTCACGTATGGATATATATAGATATATATGTTAGTCTTGAACTTCTGCAACCATCTATTTAAAGCTTTAAATCGACCGTCTTCATATTATCGATTAATTTTTGAGTTCTAAGTATACCCACTTTTGCAGGTCTACATCATGAACTATTAAACCAGCATCAAATTGCAGCTTTAAAAATGTCTACGGTATAGCAGGAGATTTGCTCTAATTTTTTAGTGTAAATTCGAAATTGCGTTGAACTCGTATTTTTTATAAATCTGTTCTTCATTGTATCCAAATTAAAATTGCTAATTTTTTTACTTCTCCAATAATATACTGCTCTTTCTTTATAATCATGGGATCAATTTTCATCATCATATGTACAAAAATCTTCAGGCATCTCTGCAGATTTTCGCCTCCATTCCGGTTCTTTAAATCTTTGAATAGTTCTTGAAAATCTAAGAAAGTCTCTTTACTATTTCAACTCCATTATACTCATATTCGTTTACACTGAAAAAACAGTACGTCGTAGTATTTACGAATGATGTTCGTTAAGCTAAAATTCGTTGTATTAACGACAGTTTCGTAATTATTACTAATTGAGACTGTTGTAGTAAAATTATACTTCGATAATATTACTACTCTCTATTCGTTAATATTACAACTCAAAGTTTACGAAATACATAACGAAAGACATTCGTTGTATTAACGACACATTCGTAACTATTATTAATTTTAGATTGTTGTCGTATTTGTTAATGTTACTATTATCTATTCGTTAATATTACAACTCAAAGTTTACTAAACTTTGTCGTAATATCTACTAAAGACATTCGTTAAACACAAATTCGTTATATTACCGATAATTTCGTAACTATTGCAAATTTTGAACTCTCTATTTGTTAATATTACAAGTCAAATTTTACCAAACTATGGCGTAATATTTACGACAGACATTCAGTGTCATTACTAAAAGTTATCATAAAATTTTGGCGCGTTATAATAATTTTAATATTTTACGCAATGGGATTCTTATGCGGACGTCACATTTGGCTACCCAGCGGATACCCTGCTTGCACTTAGTTATACATTTTGTAACCCCCTCCCCAACAAATGCCACTACTAAATTTGAAAGCATTTACAATTTTTACAGTTTATTATTTACATATTTTTAAAATATTTTTAATCCTGACCTGATAAGTCATAATTACTCATAATTAAATCAATTAATAATTGATTTTCTACGTATTGTGTTTTTCTTTCAAAAAATTTTTTTTACTCGATAACAATACTTTCAACGTAAATGAGATAGTAAAATTATGTAATGTTAAGCAGCTTTTAGTAAATTTTGTCTTGATACAAAATTATGACCAACTTTTGACATAACGGCTTAGGTATTAAGCGGCATTCAGATAGAGATTCTTGTCTTGCTTAGGTAGCAACTGGCAAGAGCCAATCAGATTGAAGTATTTTCTTTAATCCTTACGGACTAAAATTAGTACGATCAAAAAATCATTTTTTAGCTTACGAAGTGAATCCATATAGAAGATGCAATTAGTCCTCCATCTACTTTGATAATTAGTGCAATAGGGCGAAAGTCTATTTGGTTAAAAAAATATTTTAAAAGCATTAAAAATTCTTAATTATATAATTATTATATTGTAGCGTAACTTGCTCAAAATTCAATTACCCCTACCACTTGCCTAACCGTATAGATGGACTGTACGCGTTAGCTAGCTATGTTATTCAAAACGCAGTTCTCGAGAGCGTGGGTTTTCGAAAAACATCGTGGGTTCGTAACAAAACGTTCTTCAGTACTCAGATCAAAACTCAGCTAAATGAATCCACGTCCGGGATTGAAAAGTGGTGAAACATCAAAAAGACTAATCCTCGAAGTCTGGCTTTCCAACAGAAGATAAATTTCGATTCATTAGGTATCACAACTTCACAAGGAAACATCCTCTTGTGAATAAAAAAACAACCATCGGCATCGAAATTCACAAGGAACAAAATAACCATTCTTCGGAAATAATACTGTTTCAAACCCCAAATCTTCAAAACAGATGACAGATAAAAAAACAGCGTCATCGGGAAACCATCAACCAATACTGGAACCATATGTGGACAAGAAAAGATTTCCAACATTGATATCCATATTCATTTTACGATGTCAAATTAAAATTATGATAAAGACAAAAAAGCGAATAATTGTAAATACGGATAACTAGTAACCTGGGTGCTAAAAATAATTTGTTAAACAAATTAGTTGGAAGTAAAATTAACATAATTACCCGGCAAAACTAAATAAAATAAACCATTAAAAACTAAAAAAGGACGAACACCAGATTATACGTCGATCTCTTTCGAAATTCAACGCATAATGGCGCCTAACAAAATTGAACGAAAAATTATTGCAACCAATAGCGATCCAGTGGCGTCGCATGAAAGTAATTGTAACGGACAAAACGTCTTTTGGCACGTTACAATATTATGCCCGCCATCAAGATTGAATATCAAAGTGTATACCTGTCAATTTAGCTTACCAGCTTACTACCAACCTAAAGGATACAAAGAAGGTAACATATCACAAACCAAGTTGCAACATCAAGCTGTTAGTTAGGTTTTGAGTGTGATTCGCTGTGAGTGTGATACGTAAATAAAGTAAGTTATTAGCTAGTGTACTTTCTGAAATACTTAATACTTATTAATTTCAGATAATTAAAATTGGGATTCAATAATATTGAAGATTTGGACAAAACAGACCTTAGACATTTATTATCCGATAACGGAAGTTCACTTGTACTATACGTGCAGATTTTAAGTCAAATTAATTTATTATTGTTAAGCGCCCTTCACACTATGCAATTTATCCTAGGATTTCTTGTAAGATTTTTCTTAGGATTTCTCTTATGAGTTTTACTCTTAGGGGTTATGCTGGTTTTCAGTTCACACTATATATGTTTGCTTGCGATTACGGATGAACACGAACGAATACGGGTGAGCACAATCAAATATTTCAAAATTTTGAGGTTAGGTTCAGTGTGGCCAGATTAGCCAATTTATTGCAATTTGGGTTACTTTTGCCCAAATTTTGCGACCAGTTTTTAGCACAAATCGCAAGTCACCAAATTGGGCGACTTATTTATGTTATTGCATGGGTGATAATTATTTTTTAATATTTAAATTAATAATATAAATAATATAAATATAAAATAATATAAATACAAATAATATAAATTAAATAATATTAAATTAAAAGTAAATTTAAAATTGCAATGGAAAATTTAATAATCTAATTAATTGTATAATAATTTAGGTTAATATAAGATTTTACTCATAAGTAAAGAAGTTCTTAAATTTATTAACTAATATAATATATTTTTCAAAAAACTTACTTTCGGAGTTTAATTTATTTGTTTAGAAACTTAATAAAAAGTTGATGTTTACGAAATTAAAATTAAAGGTTTTCGAGCGCAATAACTTGCTCGGAGGTGGACAAAATTTAAAACATCTATTAGTTTTAAAAATGATTAAGTTCATTGAAGCTCAAACAAAGCTCTATCAATTGACAGCAAAATTAAGCAAAAATTTTGAAAAAATAGAAAAATTGAAAAACAAACCACCCAAAAACATTTCGAAAATATATCCGCGACGGCGACGGTTGAGGCTCAAACGACGAGAATGGAAGCTAAAACGAAGCTCTAATGTTTGACACAAATTTTACCCTAAAATTCGATTTTGGGGGCAACGTGTCTACCCAGGACTTTAGCGAATAGCTCTGCGACGGTTGAAGCTCAAACGACGAAAATGGAAGCTCATTGATGCTCAAACGTCTGACACCAATTTTAATCATTAGTCATTAATTTTTCTAACATGTAAAACAATGATTGTATTTAGTAAAATAACTCTTGTTCATCTTTTCTTTTCTGTCCAATGAAATGATTGAAAATAAAATTTGAAAAAATACTCATAACTTCGTAGACATATTTTTCTTAAAATAAATTAGTATTTATTATAGTAAGTAATAATAATAATAGCCCTTATTATTTTCTTTAATAGTAAAGGGAAAAAAGTTTTTAGTGTGTTCTGAAGCTACCCCTTCTGCAATAGGCGCATGCGCGTGGGGCTCGAACTTTCCTATTATGATTGTTTTCAGCCTTTCTTTTTTCTGCTTTTGGTACAAACAAAAATTTTTACGGTACAAACAGGTACAAACGAAGTACCAACGATTGCACCAAGTCCGATCGTAATCTTTTCGTAATTCTTTTCGCACAGTGATCGTTAAACATATTGATAATTGCTTCAAACTATTCGGTTTGTTAGTGACTTCATTATTACTGTTATTTTTTAGCTGTTATTTGAGATACGCCTTTACATTTAGTGAACATATAGTAACATATAGGCTTATCTCGAAATAGTTTTTAAAACAATATCTTCTTAAACGACTTTAAAGGACGCATTTAGTATAATAATGGCATTTCTATATACTTATCTTATATTTTGCTTGTCTGTTCCTTGATTATGTATATGTACAGTGACTCACAAAAATATTCATCCAGTCCTATATTGACAACATAAATTGTACCGAACGAAGACGTATTCATCATATAAAAATCGATTTTTCACAATTCCGGGAGTAAAGTGCTCACTTTACTCCCGCTTTTGCTGGACTAAAGTAATACTATTTTTCCCGCGCCATTATTGCGCGCTATTGATCTGAAATTTTGCATATGGCTTCTTACGACAAATCGCTGGAGGGTTACTGTAACAGGGGTAAATTTTTTGCTCGGTTTTTCGATATTTAGCGCCGTTTTCGAGCAATTTCAAAATCTCAAATTTAGTTATTAACCAATGTAATTCAGCATTTTCAGCGAAATTGTGAAAAATAGTATATACACCTTGGGACTAAGGTTCTTTTCATCCCGTGTGCAATTTTTGCACTCGGCTAACACCTCGTGCAAAAACCTTTGCACGCGGGATGAAAAGCAGCACCTTAGTCCCATGATGTATAATATACTATTACAGCTATATTTCATTCCCTTCATTTTTGTTTATATATATTTTTCTTTTTTTTTGCACCGTTTCCAAGATACAATGACTTAAACTCCTTAAAAATTTTAATAATATTAACATTGTTCTTATGGGAAGGAAGAGGTATCAAGAGATATCGAGTCTACATACAGTGATAATTATATTCAGAGTTTAGTCTTAATAAATCGGAATGATTTAGAAGAAGACGATTCGCTTCTGAAAACAATATGTTTTTCAAAACTTGTTTTTATAAAATTTACAGTTTCCACATTAAAATTTCCACATTAAGGGATCAAAAAATCAAGAAACAAACAAGCAAAATCTAAGATAAGCATATTATATAGGATTGTCATCATTGTACTTATTTAAATGAATATCTCGAGATACGCCTATAGACTAGGAGCAGGGAGGTGGAGTCAAGGAAAATAATACTACTAGCGCCCGTAGTGGTCAAATCGTAAATAAAGTGCAGAACACATTTACATGTAATCAAATTTTACATTTGAACATTTGAACGGCTTTTTGCCGTTGTGAGTTAGTACATGTTCACTCAAACAAGCTTTTTGAGCAAATTTATAACCGCAAAAAGAACATTCGAACAGTGCTGTTCTCCGGTATGGTTCGTAAATGAAGATTTAAATTGCTCTTTTGAGAAAATTTAATATCTCAAACAGCACATTGATTGGTACGGTTTCTCGCCAGTATGAGTCCTTAAATGGAACAACAGCGCCGCGGTGTCAAAAAGTAAAATAAACTGTAGAACAGTTTAATTTATTTTCCGACACCGCGGCGCTACATGTTACTCTGCTCCTAGTCTATTCATTACATCATTTTTACCAATTATTTGAGATAGGTCTTGAACTTATTTGTTTATAAAACGAAAACGGTGTTCAATAAAAATACGCCTATTTGTCAAAACACGGAGATCATATGCAACTATATCTAACTCATTTTTGGCCACAAATGAGATACGCCTTTACGTTTTGATAGTGACGATATGTGCTAAATTCGTATTCCATTGAATTTTAATACTTAATCCAAAGTGAATTCCAAGTATATCGTGTTTTTGCGTGTTTGTTTTTGTGTTTGTTTCAAAATCGTCGAGAATGTAAGATGCGAAGAAGGAAGGAAGCTTGTTGCTACGGACAAGGAAGCCTTTGCTATGCCTGGAACCTGAGCCCGGCTCTACCGCAGCAAAGCCAACTGCGCGAGCTCAGTTCAGAAACCGTTGAAAACTGGGGGGGGGTCAAAGGAGTATAACCTCCGACTCAAAAAAAAGGGCGCCACGTACTTTTTGCCGCTGTGGGTATTTTGCCTGAAAGTACGAAAAACAAAAGTAACACAAAAATAAATGAAAGTCGTTGTTGGGTAACAAAGGTATAGTTTAATAACTAAAAAAAAACAAAGCAACAGTAAAAAAAAGATAAATTGTTACTAAAAATTATTTAAGGTATCAACAGTGGTCAGACGCAGCTGTAAATTAAAAGGTATTGTTGTCAGATCTGATAACGCGAACACTTCTTTACAAGCACGTTCAAAATCGTGCTTCGTGCAAACAAAAGTAAATTAATTACGATGATAAAATTAAAAATAATCTTCAAACGATAACAAAAAATCCCAATTTGGCTGACGAATACGCACAACACTGAACAGGTGTGCCATAATGTTTTAACAATAAAATTAAATTTTTGGCTCACCCCAAATGGTCCGGAAGCCGGCACGGCACTGGATAGTAGGGCAGGAACAACGGGCGCGCTACCAATCTCGACAACTGCTGCTGTTATAGTTATAGCTTCAAATTGAACGATATTACAGCAATATGGTAACCAAAGGTATTAACGAACGTGAACTTCTCTGTGTATATCAAAAAAGGCGTTGATTGGATGTTTTCCCAATTTGAAAATCTTAGATTTGTACGTGTCTTCAAAAAAAAACCAAGCTTGTTGATCGTGTACAGCAAAATAAATCCGCAAAAGCGAAATCGGTTAACCAACTTCCAAAATAAACCAAACTGTCGGTCTCCGAACAAAGTCAACTGATATGTAAATCCCAAAATTAGCGGTACGGAAATTCTAATAATATTTCTTTCCAAATATATCAAGTTAACTACTGGACACAAAAAATTTACTTAACTTTTCCAAAATTCAACCGTCAAATTTCAATATGGCGTACGCTTATCTGTTAATGTTTCTAATCTCCTTTAAAATTAAATTTTAATACCAATATTTGAATTTAATAAATATACAAGGTGTAACAAAAGATGAAATTTTTAATAAAACGCATCCATGTAAAAACCGATGGTTACATGCCCAAGGAGGCTGAGAAGCGCGAGAAAGCATCAATTGTGATAATCACAATTAATTCATTTTTATGTTTTTTATTCTTGTTTTCTTCACTTTTTTACTTAAAACTCAATAAAAGATCATTCATTTTGTACATCAGTCGATTTCAGTTACGTTTTTTGACTTTTCAGCAACTTTTTAGGGGGTGGTCAACTTACATGCCAAAAATAAAAAGAGCCAATTTTAGCTTCTTTGGGAGAATGGTCATAACTTTTTTGTTTTCGAGTAATCCAATAAGTAAGTATCTTCAGCAAAATTTTAGCTAAAGATGTCCTATTTCCAATAGTATCATTACATATCCAAAAATATTAATTTGAAGATGAGTTATGAGCAAAACTGCTAAGGGTATAGTCAAATTACAAGCCTCTCCCCTATTTAAACAAATAAAAATTGTTATAATATAATATCTTTATTGAAGTATGAAACGTCAACATTTTATATGCCTAGCTAATTTCAAAATTAATAAACTTATTATTTTTTAGTCGCCCAACCATAAATATCTAAATGCGTGTTTTCTCAAAACAACGATTTTAGAGATACTGCTGTTTAGGTTAGGAGGGCAGAATAGTATCATGGATAAAACGTGTACATATTATTGTAATGTAATATATTATAGTAGACAGTCGTAAAATTGTTGTTAATGAATAAATTATTATTGTTCAGTAAATTTTATTATAATAATACATATAGTACAATATTTTATTCTTATTTTAAACTCTAAATATGGGGTACATATAATACCATTATAAATGAATAGTTAAGTGCAAAAGGGAAGTTATTTTATTTATAAAGGGAAGGCAGGTGAATTTTTGTGCTGTTTCATATAAAGAATATATATTTCTAAAGAGTTGTAAAAAAAATATAAAATTTGGAGATCAATTACACAAAGCACACAGACACTTTAAATCGATTTTCTCGAATGTTGATTTTATGTACATAATCTTACATAATACTTCCATTTTTGCACTTAGGTAATCATTCAAATATAGTAAAGTATGAGATAAAATTAAAAATTTATATCTGGTCTCCCAACAACGCAACGATAGGTAGTTAGCGTTAAACAATGCTGATTTTTAAAATTTTCAAACTTGATGGAGAAGTGAAAAATATGGGATATAAATCAGGCGCTATCAGGCGCGAATACGACATTTTATTTAGGAGAGGGACAATTTTTATGTGATTTTATCTATCTTCCAAATTAGAAAATTTTAAATTATTATTCAATTTCAAAATTTTGAAATTGGTCAAAATAAAGTGCTTCGAGCGTAAGTCAAGAGGGTGATATTAATTACATCAATTAAATCACATACAACTAAATAAAAGAGAGAAATTAATAATAATTTATTAAAAATAAATATTTTTATAAAATATAAACATATTTTGTCATATTCGGGGAAGACAACGATGTATTTGTGTGTTAAAAATTTGTTTAAGGTACGGTTTTACTTGTGATAAAATAAAATAAAAGAAAATAAACTAAATTAAAGAAATGTAATGTATGTACCTATGTAATGCTGTAAAATGTGAATTCCTTTAATAATAAAAGCTAACATATTGCGCTTCTCAGTCAAGTTAATAATAACGTTGAACTTGATATTTTACAATAAAGTAAAGCCAATTAATAACTTATTCAAATATTGCTTGAATAATTTTGACATAATTCCAATTCTTCCTATAACTTTACTTATTATTAAATATTATTTATTATTATTATTAAATATAATTTTAAGTATTTATTAGATATTTTTCATAAAATTAAAAAAAAAATTAATAAAATATCGTCTATTATTTAAGTGTCATCATTGCTAAGTAGATAATTAATGTATATTTTAATGAGAAAAATATTGTGATCGTATTATGCGGTACTTTTGAAGAGAAAGCCTCCACCACACACCGATGTTTAATTAATCAACTCGAAGTTGCTTGCTTGGTTTATAAAACAGTATTTGATCATTGGTGTATTCACACAACCAACCGCAGACAAGATCAAACCCTACACTCCTTTGTTACTGGGTTAATGAGTAATTTCGTTATTTAATTAGTTTATTTATTACATTATACAGTCCCTTACGGTTTAGTCATCACTGTAAGAAAGCGACAAGTTCGCGATGATTGAGCCATAAATTGACGGTTAACTTACAATCAATATATCATACAATAACAATGAAATTACAGTGCATTTTTGAAAATTGCTAACCGTAATTAACCTGAGAAAATCATGTCAGTGGATTGTCATTTCATTCAACATTTTCTCCATTTGTAACATTTTATAATAGTTAATTGACTCTAGATATGGCGAAATTCTACTGTATGTTAATAAGCTTTTTTTTGATAGTCAATCGCGTTTCCATAATTCAAATGCCATCTGATCATCGTAAGACATCAGGAAATATTCCATCACTGTACAGTTGGTTCACATAAAATTCACTGAAAGTTTACATTTTAATTAAATCGAATTATCATTCAATTTACACGTGATTCACGTATACTTATCAGGTCAATACAAACGTATTAGATGAATGTAAACCAATGGGGTAAATGAAAACAGAATTTTGTGATTTCAATATTTTAATACTATAATAAAAAATAACTCAACATAGGTACATATTGATTTAACGTAAAAAAATTAATTTACAAATTATTTTTTTTTACATAGCGTATTAGGGCCGGGAAATTATTTTCACACGAAATTAACCAACTATTTCTCTCAAAATCAGTAACAAAATATGATTATTTTCTTGCTTTTTACCACAAATTTCAGGGCATCAAAATGTCATCTAAAAATTTTCAATAATGTAATTAAATATATCAAACTGTTCTGACAAACAAATATTTTTTTACAATATGTGAAATATTAATTTTACCATCGAAATCTAAAACTTTTATTCTTGCAAATAGAATTCCATTATTCAATCCATATAAATTTGAAAGATCATTAATGGCATCCAAGTCTTCCACAATGTTCCAATCACTTTTATTGATATTTTCTCAAATTAAATCACAGTGGATAATTTTAACAGGTCACTTATCTAAGTCCAGAAAAATCACCAACACATGTTTTTACAGTACTCTTGACATTATTAAAAAATAAAAATGTATTTTTTGTTAAAGTTAACATTGCATGCGATACTTGTCTCCCAGAAAACAAAGCAGGAATGTAAATATTTCTTTTATAGGTTAGTTACAACTAATGCCGGGATAGATAAACGCACTGCTGCCAATCCACACTTTAAATCATACGCGGCCATACGCTCAATGCAATGTACGTAGGTTTGAATTAGTTTAAGATAATTGTCATTTTCAATGGAATTAAATTTTCATGTGAAGAAACTGAGAAACTGACCAAACTTTCTGATTCTTTTATTTTTAGCAATGATGAAAACTCATTTCATCTGATACAGAAGATTGTGCAGTTTCGTAATATAACACTTAGTTATTGTTTCTGGTTTCATTGTTCAAAATTATAACATTATAAGCACATACATATGTATACTATGTTGTGAATTTGATATATAATCAAATTTCAAAGGCCTAAACATATTTGGCGCAGTCGTTAGGATAAGTCCGGGCTATTAAATTTGACAAAATCGCGAATTAATAGTGTTCGTTCTAACGATTTACGGACTTTTGTCGTTACAAAATTGAACAAGCAGTCCATCATTCGGAGAGCATCGCCGAGGTTGGGCAACATACAATTAAGTTGAAGATAACCAAGGGGACTAAAATCGCTTACTTGGAAATCGACAATTTTGGCAGTCGAGGACAACTTCGCCGAAACTGCAACAATTGGAGAAAAGAACGAGCTACTACTTAGAGATCCAGTGAAATAATGAAAATTCAACAGATCCTGTAAGTTCCTTTTTATTTTACATAAAGATTTATAGTAATTGTCTTAAATCGGGATCGTTAATTAAAAGTAAACAAGTATTGATCACAATCTTATTGATCCGTTCGTATATTGATTTTAAATATAATTAAGTGTTTATGTCCGATTCCGAAGATTCTAGCCGTGACAAAAGTCCTCTTCGTAGAGAAGTAATTATAATGGCAGTACCAAAATTAGAAAAGTTTCATATTGACAGTGTACCAGAATTTGATGGTAACTGTGCTACATTAGCTATTTTTATTCAGGCAAGCGAATATTTGCTAACTAATTATACCGATACAGTTAATATTAATAATCCGCAAAATGAATTTTTACTTAGAGCTATAATAGGAAAATTAAAAGGACGCGCTCTTGAACTAGTAGGTAGTCGTCGAAATTTAAATAATTGGCTTGCAATAAAACAATTACTTTTAAGATTCTTTTCGGACCCGCGAGACGAAAAATGTTTACTTGGTGATTTACTTCACGCAAAGCAACAGAGAAACGAAAATGCTGTAACATTTGGTAATAGGTGCCAAGATGTATTAAGTTTAATTTTAACAAAATTACAATTAGAGGAAGCTGATATAAATGCGATACAAATGAAAGTTCAAATATATGAAAAACAAGCGTTAGATGCATATTTAAGAGGTATCAATAATAATTTGCCCATTAGATTAAGAAACCCCGGAAATTTAGAACAAGCAATTAGTTTTGTAATAGAAGAAGAAAATTTCACGTATTCAAAACATAATTTTTCAATTTACCATAATAATAATCATACAAACGTAAATAAACCACGCGCAATAGGTCAACATACGTTTAATGCAAGTTCGCATTATAATAATTATTATCGTATATAATATACCAAGAGCTGGGCATATTTCCGATAATTTGTTCAAGCCGTCAAACAAGTGTTTGTTGCACGAAAACTGCCCAAGCGCTTGCGCGCGGGCAGTTTTCTAAGGGCAACAAACACGCGTGTAGACAGTGCGAACAAATTGTCTCAGAAATATGCTCTGCTCGAGGTATATTAGGATAGACTATCGCTAGAACGAGTATTTAAAAATTTATTTTATAAAATTGTTAGGTTGCTTTGATAAAACAAATGGATTAATACAAATGTCATTCATTAATTTTTTGTTGCCATATTTTACACATCGTGCGTTTTAAAACGAATTTACATTTTGATATGGAATGGCTAAAAAATATAAGTGAGAAAATTAGTAATAGCATTCCGATTAATACTGTGCGATCTAAAAACTCGGTTTGGACACAATTTCAAAAATTTTGTGGTGAAAGAAGTTCACCTGCACTTGTTTCGCGGGAGACTTCGCGATAGTCTCCCTAAGGCGATTTCCGTTTTTCAAATTTTCGCTAAATTAGTTACTCATTGGTCGACATTGTGTCAATACAATTTGTCAATTGGTTGATGTTCGTCACATGATATGTGAGTGCGATAGTCAAAGTAATTCTAATACACCAACGTATCAAAATAATAGACAAACGCCAAATTTTAATAAAAATAGATCTAGACAGTTTCGTCCAGAGCCAATGGACACATCAAGCGGAAATACTAGACAACCCCAAAATAATTTTAATTCTCTAAGATTTACATCTGAAGAATTATATCAAACGGAACTTGATAACAACGGTGTAACTAACAGTGAAGAACGTGAAGTACAAAAATTTTCAATGGAAACACCCATCAAACGATATGACGCAATGGATGTTACAAATATTAATACTTCCGCGCTACCTTACATAAAAATTTCTCACGTAAATTTTAAATTAATGATTGATACAGGATCGACTAAAACTTTAATTTCACCACGTATAGTCGAAAATTATTATAAAAACTTTGTTAGGGAAAAACCTTTTAAAATTCGATCGGCACATAAAACTACATTTCATAAATATGTTGCACGAATTCCATTGCCAAAAACTTTTCAAACCAAAGAATATTATGATTTTTGCATTTTTGAATTCAATCCTAGATATGATGGCTTACTAGGTATGGATTTATTAAAACATTTAGGCGCGAATATTGATTTAAAGAAAAATGTTTTGTATACTAAACACGGTGTTATACCCATATATTTTGAACCATTAGATACAAAACAATTTAAGCTACCACTGCGACAACAACAATTTATAAAAGTTCCCATAAATTCAAATAATTTAGATGTAGGAATAGTTGAATATAAAAAGTTAGCTTGATGGAGTAGAAATTCCTCAATGTTTAGTTAAGATAAAAAATACAGAAACAGAAAAATTAGTAAATGTAGAACCATTAAATGTATTGGAGACTGAAGATGCAGAAATGATAGAAGTTAATTACGATAAAAAGAAAGATAGGTTATTAAGGGAAAATTTAAAAAATCTTAGGTTAGGTCATTTAAATGACGAAGAAAGGAAAGCAATTCAGCAAATATGTTATGAATATAGGGACATTTTTTATTGTGATGGTATACCGTTATCATTTACAAATATTGTAAAACATGAAATAAAAACTAAAGATGACGTGCCGGTATTTAAGAAAGCTTATAGGATGCCATACGCACAACAAAAAGAGGTAGCTAATCAGGTGACCAAACTTTTAGCCAATGATATAATACAACATTCGCAAAGTGGGTGGAGCAATCCAGTAATTGTTGTTCCAAAAAAATTAGACGCGTCGGGCGTGCAGAAATATCTAATGGTGATCGATTATAGATTATTGAACGAAAAATGTCTCGATGACAAATATCCCCACCCCCATATTTCCGATATATTAGATAAGCTAGGAAAATGTTCATATTTTACTACATTAGATTTAGCATCGGGTTATCATCAAATTGAAATGCATCCTGACGATCGAAAAAAGACGGCTTTTTTCAACACCGCGAGGTCATTATGAATTTAAACGCATGCCTTTTGGTCTAAAAAATGCCCCTCCTACTTTTCAAAGAGTCATGGATAGCATTCTTCGCGGAATACAAAATGAAGCATGCAATGTTTATTTAGATGATATAGTAATATTTTCTACATCCTTGCAGGAACATATTGAAAAGTTAAGATTAGTATTAGATCGGCGTAGAAAAGCAAACTTTAAAATACAAATGGATAAATCGGAATTTTTAAAAAAAGAAGCACAATTTTTAGGTCATGTTATTACGCCGGAAGGTGTTAAACCAAATCCTGCTAAAATTGATGCAGTAATAAATTACCTTGTTCCTAGAACAACAAAAGAAATTAAAGGATTTTTAGGCTTAACAGGATACTATAGAAAATGTATTAAAGATTATGCCAAGGTAACAAAACCGCTAACCATATGTTTGAAAAAAGGTCATAAAGAATAAAGAATTTTTGGATGCATTTAATAGATGTAAAGATATTTTGGTCCATCACCCTATATTAGAATATCCAGATTTTAGCAAACCTTTTATAGTATCCACGGACGCCTCTAATGTGGCAATCGGTGCCATTTTGTCCCAAGGTACTGTAGGGTCGGATAAACCAATTTGTTATGCATCGCGAACGTTAAATGATTCAGAGAGAAAATACAGTACAATCGAAAAAGAATTATTAGCAGTTGTTTGACGAAAATTTATTATCTATTCAGATCATCGCCCTTTTGTTTGGCTATCGAAATTGAAGGAACCAAATTTGAAATTGCAAAGATGGAAAATTAAATTGGAAGAATATGATTACGAAATCATATATAAAAAAGGAAATCACAATAGTAATGCTGACGCATTAAGCAGGGTAGAAATTAAAAATGATAATAATAATCCCAGTTTTAAAGATTTTGAGACTAAATTCACTTGTAAACAAATTATAAATTCTCCTACGATTACAGAAAAAGTTGGAGATCTCTTTAAATCCTCTTCGGAATTTTCCTTATGTCATTGTGTTAGTAAAGATTTATGTATGAGTGCAGGAATCGCCACTGAATTTAACGAAAGATATGCTCAAGTTTTAAAATTAAAAAGCCAAAATCCACAATTAGGCTTATTAGTTTGTTTGCGTGATAATCAGAGATACATATTTTATTTAATAACTAAAGATAAATATTACGATAAACCAATTTTATTTAAATTTATTTTTAAATGTTTGGTCAATTTGAAAGAATTTTGTTTGATAAATAATATTAGGAAATTAGCAATGCCAAGATTAGGAAGTAGATTAGATAAACTAAATTTTGAAAAAGTGAGTCTTATGATTAACTATATATTCGGAAATCAATTTAATATAGAAATATATCATTTAGAAGGTAATAATTGTAATAGAAAAATCGAAGTAGATATAAATGGCATAGAAAATGAATCTATGATAAATAATTTTTTGGAAAACGAAAATCAAATAAAAATTCTAGCGGAACAGCAACTTAGCATTACGGATAAAGCGTTGCACATATTTAATGAATCAATGACACATCAAATATTGCTTGAAGCCCGAATAAATAAGATAGCTAATGTAATGCAAAATGTTACCACCCTGTATTTCAATGAAATAGATAGTTTTGTCTTATTAAACACTATTTTTAATCAATTGATTTCTGCTGCTGAAATACTAGTAGAAATTTTGTATAATACGGAAAATTCTATTACTTTTGCTAAATTAAATTCATTGCACGATTATTTGAAAATAGAATTAACAAAAATAAAAGCTCATTTAACGAATTTAAAATTGCCATATAATTTAGAGGAAGAGGACCTCGTCAATTATTATTCAATAATAAAAATTAAAGGATATATATACGTCAGGAGGAAATAATATTTGTTTTAGAAATTCCTTTGGTAGAATTGAATTCATATACGATTACTATAAACTTTATTCCTTTCCTGTGTTGAAAGAAAAGTACCATCAAATTATCATTCCAAAATTTCCTTACCTAATGTTGAACGACGAACAGTATGGATTAAGTGACAACATCTGTAAAGAAATAAGTCAATTAAATTATTTGTGCGACGAACAAGTTACAAATTTAATAACTAAAAATAATCCATGCGAAGTTGACTAAATTAGTCTTCGTGAAAATTATAAAAATTGTGAAGTTCGGAATAGTTATTTAACAAAAACTAAAATTCAAAAACTATCAAATAATAAATGGTTAGTTATTACAGTTAAGGCAACCATAGGTTCTAGTAATTGTTCAAATATAGTAGAAAAGGTCAAATTAAACGGAACATATGTAATTACAGTTCCAAAAATGTGTTCTTAAGATTGATAAATTAATTTTAAAAACATATCAAAATTTAAACCCATTTATTAAACATTTTAATATGCCAACGATTGAAATGCCAGACGAAAAGCATCATCTTCATGTGGAACTTGATCCAATTCACCTGGATGACATTAACCTCGATGAAGTCAAGCATTTAGAAATGCAGCTGACCAATACGCAAAGAAAATTTTCGTCAATACAAGCAATACCTTTTCACTATGATAATATTAGTTTATATACCATTTTTATTTACATAGTAGTCATTATTTCTATTTTGCTTTTAATTCTAAAATACTATCCCAAACTGAGAGTCAAAGTTCCAAAAATTGGAGTTCAAGAAACGATAAATCCTTTGGAAGATATATCTTTAAAAAATTAAGTTATTCAACTGTAATTTTTCTCTTAGGCGTGGAGGAGTTATGTTGTAATTATATTGTATTTTATTAAAATTAAACGGATGTAATAGCAATGATATCGTAAGATTGTAATTCAAACTATTATGTATCAGATAGTAATTCTTGTAAAGTTGACAAATTGTTTTCAAACAACTTGCCAACTTTATGGACAGCAGTTTGTATTTTACACTCTCACAATAAAGTTGAGTTTTTAGTAATTTTGAATTTCTTTTAAAAAATCAAATTTCAAAGGCCTAAACATATTTAGCACTTTTAGATGGTAATTTACTTAAATTACTAGATCATAGAAGATTTAGCTCTTTATTGATTAGACGATTTCGAGTATCTTTTATTATATGATAACTTCCTCAAATTTATCAAAATTAGATATTTATATTTCATCTATTAGAATAGTATATTCTGTAACGAGTTAGGAATTGGCATATTCAGCACGAGTGGAAAGTTTGTCCACGGGTGCAGAATAGCCATTCCAAACGAGTTCCAGATTATATTTTCTATACGACCGATGCACAATGCTAATACTTGTAACAGTGCTAATTCTTGTAATACGCGAACTCCAATTTGACAGTTGGCGTTATAAAACCGGTAAAACAACTTGTTAAGGGGGTGGGGGTAGTGCTTTAAAAGCTAATAAAAGGCATATTTTCATGATTTCTTTTGGAGATATGAATAATGTGATTTATTTACTTCATATACATGTTAAAGCATAATATCTGGAGTATCTTTGAAACAAATTTCAATTAAAAATATCCATAAATAAGTCCGTGACAGCGAAACGATACCGGATCATCTATAGCAAAAAATTCAAAATGCGTTTATAAGGAGATATGTTTCCCTAGATAATCAGGAAGAGTTTTTTTATTTTTTTGATTTTTCTATTTTTGGCAGCATTTTGAAGTAAAAAACAAGATTTTCGCTAAAAAAATGTCGGTTAATTTGTTATTATAAAATGGAAAAAAATGAGTGAAAAAAAACTCATTCTGACTACCAAAGGAAACATATCACCTTTCAAACGCATTTTGAATTTTTTGCTTCAGATGATCCGGTATCGAGTTATGACGTTCACCGCATTTTTTTCGATGCGCTTCTGGAGATTCGCTGTCACGGACTTATTTATTGATATTTTTAATTGAAAATTTTTTCAAAGATACTTCAGTTTTTCTTTAATAGCATTTTTGTCTAACTAAAATTTGAAAATTCGTGCACGTGACAAAAAGCGAAATTTTATGGAAAATATTTCATACGCGTACATTATGTACTTATTTTTATAAATAAACACAGGAGAACAATAAAACATAAAGACCGATAGAGTAATCCGCATGAGCAACCCTCTGCCGCTCTAATCGCAATTTATTCTATTTTTTGATTTCTACCGCATGTTTCAGTAGTAAAAACAGCATTTTATGTATTTTAAATCAAGTATTGTATCAAACTTGTCATAATGTTTTATAAAGTTTGATCCAAATAAACAAAAATTTCAAAATTTTTTGAATTTTTGAAAATTAGAATACTAATTTTAAAGTACGATCGATTTCAAAATTTCTTTCATTGGTTCAATAAAATTAATTTTGTTTTAGTTTTTGGCTTATAACTTTTGTCTCTCACAATTGCAGATGTCCTAAACTTTGTATTTTAGTCCATTAGGTTAATACGAACATTTTGATATATAATTCGTCTAGTTCTACGTCGTAATTGGGATAGTGAACGCTTTTGACGATAATCCGCTACACTGTAGTCATAATCAGACGCAGCACAACATTTCACGACAGGCAGATGGATTTTGTCGGTTAAATGTTACATTTAAGCTAATATTGAATATAAACTTTCTTATGGAGAATTTGACGACCTTCAATTTTTATACGAATAATTTTTTTGTACAGTTAATATTTTTGAAGATATTATTGAAAAACCATAAATTGTCACTTAAAATCCAAGATTGCGGACAATTCCGGACCTCGGAGGAATTGCGACTTTTTTTTGGTTAAACAGGGACTTAAGAGGAAACTTTTTGCCAAGTTTCAAAACTTTATAATTTATTGCAAGGCAAAATTCCCCATTGACTGGACTATAGGAACAGGGTAATTTATTACTGCATCAATAAGGTATCTTTAGAAGCGAAATAAAAATCTCTTTAAATTGATACCATTTTCATTCTTATCCGTTGAGATGGGAAACAGCAATTAAAGAAAAATCAATTTTATATGTTAATTTCCTATGTTCAGATGGTAGACCGGTCACCCTGGGAAAGTATTGTATTCCACTCAAAAAGCAAAAATCGAAATTTTAGTATTAAAATGTTTCTAATTTTAGTTGGATATTCGTCTATATGCATATCTGTATATCTGCGTGTGGTTACGATACCATGAAAAAAATTGTATCAATGGACAATTTGCATAAAATTCAAATTCACCTCAAAATGGCATTTATTGATAGTTCAATATACCTATAATCAGAATATTTGAGTGTTTTTTTCAAAATTCTGTATTGTCAGTCCGCAAAAAATTAATGAAATGTTTTAATTTATTTGAAAAAATCACGTGATTGAAATCAGGATGTGACGACATGAGCATCAACAATTGGTGCCTATACACCAGTATAATTTCCACTAAAGTATCTACCAAGTAAGTACCAACCGGTAATGAAGTTATGAAGTAACCAAATTTTAGTTACTAGTCGCCATTTTGATGACGTCAAAATCCTCAAATTTCAAATTAAGTCAGCCATATTTATTAATACGATTTCGCGCGACAAATATACATTTAAATTTCAATATTTTTTTCTGGCTTTATTTGTGAACCAAATTTTAAAAAATTAAGACACATTACATATATGTTGTTAAGTAGAATATTAATATACTAAAATTAAAAATCATGCAAATTGTCCATTGCCCAGGTTAAGCCACAGAGACCACAGTAGCGTAGCGTAGCGTGTTGGCATGTGAAGCATTTAGTGCCGGATGCAATTTAATCTTCTTCATCTGGTGTTCGTTGTTTTGGCGTTGGTTTTGTTTTTAATTTACGCTTTGAAGTGGAGAACCACGGCGGTCTGGGTGGGCTGATTGTTAGTTAAAACCAGCCCCCTGGCACTCCATGTTACAGAAAATTGCGTAATGTGGTTTCATCTCGCAAGAGGCGCTAGTAGAATAGTTCATCTAGTGACGTAACATATTACTGTGACGTAATTAAATATGCGGAAGATTTAAATTTTATCATAAATTTCAGACATTGTTATAATGTTATAATTAACAACCTTTCTTAGTAAATTACACCGATTAAACACTAGTTGAACACAATTTATTACACAATTATTAAGTTTTATTTATTAATAAGTTAAATTATCAACACAACATCGAACAGCTGTTAGCAGCCATTAGCAACACAGAACATTATTGTAGCAACATCTCTATCTATCTCTCTCTACTATGAGCACCCCACATGGACTAACCTACTATCGGAATCCTAAGAAACTAAAATTTGTGTGACAACTTATGACCACTTTTTATATTTTCTCCCATTAGAGTGCTAGGGGGCTGGTTAAAACGTTACCGATGAGAGACCACAGTGCACAGTGTGTTAAATTCATAATCTAGCTATTCATAATAATAATATTTAAAACCTTAAAACAAACAAAACTTAAATTAGAAAAGCTTCCTCATTTTTCCACTTTTTAGAATATTTGTCATCGGTGCATTTTCACACAACCCATGTGTTAGTTAGAACTGTATCATGGTTTTCCAATAGTGTTAATCGTGTATGTGTAACTTTAAGTAGTGCAATTGTGATAATATCTTTATATTTATACAAATTTTAAACTGCGCCATTATGGATCTAGGTATATATTATTTATTTTTTATTATTAAGGCTTTCTATATCAATAATCAGTAACATTGTAGATAATATATACAGAATTGCACTTGTTGTTAAATATGGACAATATTTATTGACCAAAAAGTATTATAATCGGGCAATATCGGATGCGCTACCAATACCTGTTTTATTCTATAAGGTTTACAGATTATCGTATTATTTTTTCCTACTGCCTAAATTTGCCTATTCTATAAGAAACATTTGGGTTTTACAAGATCTCTTGAATAACTATTCTTTTGGTTTTGTCCGACCAGTAATTTTGAGTCTAAAGTCATTTCAACACAAAAGTATGGGTAGTGGGAGAATTTCCCAATATTACTGGTTGAACCAAACGCAGATTTTCTCGGATCTGATGCCGAAGAAGTAGCAAAGAAAACCAATTTAGATTCACGTGCTCCTCTCAGTAATGATTAAATGCTCCTAAGTTTATTTTGTTTATATTTCATGTTTTGTGATGAAACCCATACCTTTTTCTACTTTCTATTTATGTAAAAACATCATTTATTACCTATGTTAACAATAATTTTCTGAAAAATTTTCCCGCTAGAAAATCCCAATAATATTTTTAGGTTGGTTATTGCCCGGCGGTGGCCATTTTGAAGTGAACCGTCTTAATTTTTGCATTTTTTCGTCAGATTTAAGATCAGTGATCCAAAATACACCGGTTAGCAAAAAAATTTTAAATTTTTTATGTCATTTAGGTTTTGTCCAGCTAAATTATGAATTTAACACACTGTGTAGTGGTGGCTTGATGTGATCACTAGTTATGAGCGGAAATTCTGGGTTCAAATCCCGGACTCGGCAGAATTTCTTAGCTCAGCCCTCTGGTGAACATCAAACTGTGGATCGAAATACTAATAACTTTCCTTAACATCTTAATGGAAAACGGGGTACAATAAGCCAAGAGCTTCAGTACAAAGTGGACATTGAACCACTACCCGTGCAGCTAATACGAATACGAATACGAATACGAATACAGGTTAAACCACGAAACCAAATGTCAAAAATTTTGGCATAAATATACATCATAATTAAACTTAGAAGAAAATAGTGAAAATTTGTTGAAAATTGCAGAAATGATAAAGAAAATAAAAAAAGTTCAAGTGTCAATTACTTTTAGACCACCATTTGTTATACCCAAATTATTTAGGTTTGCTTTTACAATAGTCGGTTAAGTTTTATTTATCCAGGTTGTAACGTTATACGGATGTTTATTGTTTAGTGTGTTTATCGTTGATTGGTTCATAGCTATAGGTTAGTTATACTCATACTTAACCGACTATTGTAAAAGCGGACCTTAATCGTACTGTGTCGCATCTCTTTCTAAAACACGTAAATCGAGTTAGACGGAATGTGACTCGCGTCGCAACTCGATTCTAAAAATAGATAAACCAAAATCTCGTCCAATGTTATGAATAGAAATGTTAAAAGATATCAGGTTATTTGGAACGCAATCAAACTAATAAAGTTGTCAGGTCGACGTTTCGGAGGACTTTATTCACTCCATCATCAGGACTAAAATTAAAATGTGAATATGGTACAATATAGGTAAGGAAATCTTACCCAAACAACCAGGATGTTCATTGTTTGATTCATGGCGTTAACGGGCAAAAACATGGCGCAAAAACTATATAAGGTAAACGACAAATTATGAACACTATGAAAAAATATAAAATCTATGAAATATAACAATAATAAACTATAAAATCCAAAAAAGGGGTATAACGAATAAAATAGAATAAATAATGCGACACAATAATGCTGTCAAATTATAAAAAATAACAAAATATTCCGTGTGTCGATCAACTACAAAGTATGGTCAACTCAATTGATTACAAAATTTTAAATTTCCCACAATTTAAAAATGACCAAACAACAGATTATTCAATATGAAAGTGAAAATTTAACATGAACATAAACAAACAACATCCTGATATCTGTAGACTACCAAAATAATGCAGTAAGTAAAATTAAAGTAATGATACACCAGTCAACAACAAATTAGTGAAAAAAGAAAACTTGATTATCACAATACCCGATACTGTACATACACAACACTGTAACACAAAGGTGCAGAACTCTAACCACCGCTACTGAGTCCTATGCAGATAATGTCTGAGCGTGTCTGAGTAAACCTTTATAGCCAGCGTTAATATATCCGTAGTCCGTCTGTTTGTTGATATTATTGTCAGTCGTAGAAATGTGTGCTGCTTCCAAAAATATTCTTTTATAATAATTCGGCTGGATTTCCAAAATTGTAACATCTTCATGTTGAAATGAATGTAAACTTTCGATCGTATGTTCAGATAAGCCCGTCTAAACAACTTTTTTCAGCTCGCATAAAACAACATCTTCATGCTATTTTCATCTGTTGCTGTACACTAACGCTTTAACAGCTCACCAAAAAATATATCAAGAGGAGTTAACTCTGGAGATCTCGCTGACCAATGAAGAGTTCCACCTCTTCCAATCAATATTTCAAGATTATTTAATTTAAAAAAAATTTTAATTGAAGCCCAAAATGTGCGAATTAGAAATAGTTTAAACTTAATTAATAAAATAATTTTTCAATAAAAATTGAAATTTTGTGAATTTAATTTTTTGTTTTGTGGCTGCTTTTTTTATTATTTTCTAATTTTTTGTGAAATAGATTAGATTTTCAAAAATTTTTGCTAGACAAAAGTTGTACTAGTCCCTTAAATTTCCTATCCGGAATGGGGCGTCAGATTTTTTGTAAAATGTTTTGTTTAGAAGATACAGCGATTTTAAAAAAACCAAGAAGAAAAAAGTTTAAAATTTTCAACATTTTTTTACTAACTTTTTTTCATAACTCGAAATCCGTAGATTATTTCAGGCTCTTTAAAAGAGCACTTAATAATTTTTACTGAAAAATCAATATTTTTTGAGCTATGGCCATTTGAAGGTGAAAATTTAAAAAAATGCTTTAAGCAGGCCTAACTTTACTCGAAGGTTTGAATTTAGAAAAAAATTTTTGTTAAATATTTTTCTTAGAATAGTGTCCTCTATCAGCACTGAAATTATGTAGTGTATCCGGGGACACCCTGTATAATATAATATGTAATTACATCAAACAAGTTGTTACATATCGACGGCATAGAGCACAGTTGTGGTATGTGCAATAAAATTAATTTTACAGTAGAGAGATTTTAAAGTTTGGATGTCTATGCCATTTAAGCTTACATACTTATAACTTTTAAATTGCTATAAACTTGTAAACTATTTCATTGCCTAACGCAATAATTATAGTTAGAACAATTATAGTAAATGTTAATTACTAAATTTTGAATTAATTACAGTGACTCGCAGAAGTTTTCGGACGCTCCTATGATATTAATGTAAATTGAACATTTTGAAACCTCTTTTTTTCATATAAAAATCAATTTTACAGCAAAACTTTTTAGACATTTTTTGTTACAAATTTTATTACCTTCAATTTTGTTTATCTTAATTTTTTTATTTTGTCGCGCCGTTTTTGATTAACAGTGACTTAAACAACTCTGCAAAACTCAAAAAATATTGTCATCTATATCTCGGAAACAGTGCGATAAAATAGAAAAATGTTTAGGTACAAAAATGTAGAGAATAAAATTTACAAGAAAAAATGCTTATTAATATTTTAATTTTTTTGCACCGTTTCCGAGATATTGATGACAATATTTTTTGCATTTTACATATACTTGTTTAAGAAAAAAATTCATATGAACAAAATTGAAGACGATGAAATTTGCAACAATAAATGTCTCAAATGTTTTGCTTTAAAATCCATCTTTATACGAGAAAAAGCGGCTTCAAAATGTCCAATGTACATTGGTAACATAGGGGTTATATTAATAACCCTTAAACGGTAGGTGGTATACTTACCACATTTGTGCACATCAAAGTTTATGTTAAAACGGTAAACTCTGTGTACTTTTGAAAAAAAATGTACTTACCACTTTTGTGCTCTATACCGTCGATATTGTCATCATGTCCTGAAAATATTGAAATAAACTTTAAGTTGTTTCATTTGGAATTTTTGATGATATATTTTTGGAAATTCGATCAAGTATTGGATAATATGATATGGAATTCAATTTGCAATAGGATCCAGGTGGAACGTATGCGGTAATTCATAAATTCTTTGGTATTTAATCCAACAAGTGGACGTGGACTTAAGAAAATTAATGAATGCATGAAGAAACAGTGTTAAAACTTCAGTTAGCATCGGTAAGACTGTTAAAATTTTAAAATTAATGTGAATACGGATCATTATTGTATTTCATTTTTTTTTTGTATCATCTTGTTGCTAATTGGAAATTCGAGGTATCGTATAGAGAATTTTTTAAGTTAAATGAGACTCGAAATTCATATCGTACAACACCTCATTATTTTGATTTGATTTGTAATCAACAAATTAGAAATATTAGGTAATTACTTATTACCTACATAAAAATTTGTAAGGACACAAAGCTGTATAAAGGCTAGTGTCTTGGTCTCAAGGTGTTGTTCATTTGAGACCATTTGAGATCGCTTACACTCTCGAGACAATTGTGGAGACTCGTTAGTCTCGAGATCAGCAAAATTTTGCGTTGACTTGAAACAAAATCTCAAGAGAAAGTCTCGAGATTGGTCTCAGGGTCTTGTCCATTTGAGATCGCTTAGGAGACAGTTGTCTCAGAGATTCGACAGTTTCGTGATCAGCAAAATTTCGTGTCGACTCACAGTCGCTCGTAGTTAGTTGTGTTGAAACATCATAGCAGGTTTTTTATTTTTATTACATCTATTGTTTTCCAAATGAATTCGCGTCAGGCTCTAGCTTTAATAATTGCACAGTTTTTTTATCTTCTGCATTTCGTGTGATATCTAGAAAGTTGAGTCAGAATAACGGCAAATTAAATTAAACAGTTGTCTTGCTCCATCTCCATAGGCGCAACTAAGGGGGCTTAACCTCCTTAAAATTAAAATTAACCTCCCGCCCCCCAAATAAATTAACTACGGTAAAAAAATTGATATTTCTATTGATATAGAAAGCGTAATCGACAAATTTGCGAAAAAGGAAAGGAGAATTCCGTTACGTTTTTAGTTTTTTTATTTTGTGTCAATAAATTTATATTAAAAAATAAATTTACTATCTATCGTAGATTTTTGATTTTGTAAAGCAAAAAAAATGTCCTAGTTTTAGCCCCCCCCCCCAAAATATTATACTTAGTTGCGCCAATGCCCATCTCCCATCCCTTGTTGTACATCTCAATTCTATTTAGATAAATATACATTAGGGTGTCCGTTATTTCCCAAGTTGGTTTTTTCTATGCTGCCGCCCTCTGAATTTTAGTTTTTGCTAAAAAAAATATCCAACCCAAAAAAACTCTTCATTTTCTAATTAAACCGTGCCGAAATCAAGTTACAATTCCCATTTAAATAATATGGGATTTTGGGACTTTTTGCATTTAATTTTTTTTCTCTGAAACAAATAGCAATGACAAAATATGCAATCAATGACAAGCAATGGCAAATATATATTTTTATACAGATTTGAATAATTTGAATAATAAATTATAATTATTAAGTACTTGAGAAAATCTCAGCTCTTCCTACAGTGTCGGAAGACTTGAGACTTTCTATTAGAGTGAATATAAACATTTCCATGGCAGCAACAGCCCGGTTGCTAGGATGATCCGTTTGTCCAACGCTTTAAATCATGTTATCAGCTTCGATCTATTTAATACTTTGCTCCCAGAATTTAAAAAGATCCTGTGGAAGATTGACTTTTCTTCTCTCGGATGCAGTGGCGTAGCTAGATGGAAGAGGGCCCCGGGGCAGAGAATACACTAGGGCCCCTACCAATTGTACAAATACAACCTTATAAAAATTATTTTAATTATTTTTCAAATACATATTTAAGAAAAGTAATTAATTACGCTTTACATACTCCGTCAAAACAGCCACGGTCGAAACAGCCCCGTCAAAACAGCTCAGGCAAAATAGCCCAATGACAAAACAGCTTCTACAAAATAGTCGGATGACAAAATAGCTCCAACAGAATAGCCCAATGGCTATTATGTCGGGACTATTTTGGCGCGGGATATTATGTCTCAGGCTAGTCGGAGATATTTGGTTGGGGCTAATTTGTCCGGGTTATTTTGATGAGTCACCCTTTTGAAGACATGTTTTCTCATACAAAAATCGCTTCTACAGCAAAACTTATTAAACATTTTTTGTGAAAAATTTCATTCTCTTCATTTTTGTTGATATACATTTTTCAATTTTGAAACAGCGTTTTTGAGATATACAGTGACTTAAAAGAATCTTTGCAAAAAATCTTTAAGTCACTGTATCTTGGAAACGATGTGACAAAATAGAAAAATGTATATAAACAAAACTGAAAAGAATGAAATTTTCAACAAAATATGTTTAATAAGTTTTGCTGTAGAAGCAATTATTATATGAGAAAACATGTATGCAAAAGGCACAATTTTCAGTGCTAGCATAGGAGTGTACGTTCAATTTTGTGTATAGCTGTATGTTCAAACATTTGTTTGAACGTGTCTTTTACGTGCTTTAATATTAAAAATGTATCTACTTTTACTCTTACTAACATTAAGTATTGTTATTATTATTATAGTTACATCAAAATTATTGTAATTAAATCAAAATTATTAAATTTTCTCATGAAAATAGTTAGAATTGACCGAGGATCCCGAGGACCTATTATAGCTACGCCACTGCTCGGATGTTTTAAGTTATGTTCATATAATTACAGTTAGTCTCATAAGTAGTGGGGCACTCCTATGTTAACAATGTTAATTTCACTTTTTCAAGACCATTTTTGACGCATAACAATTGATTTTACAGCAAAACTTTTTTGACAATTTTTGTTGCAAATTTCAGTGCCTACAATTTTATTTCTATACAATTTTCTATTTTGTCGCCTCCTTTCTGACTGACAACGCCTTGAACAAAACTCTGTAAAACACGAAAAATATTATCATCTATATCTCGGAAATGGTGCAAAAAAATATAAAAATGTATAGGATCAAAAATATAGGGAATGCAGTTTACAAGAAAAAATCACCTATTCGTTTTTTTATTTCGTTACACTGTTTCCGAGATATAGATGAAAATATTTTTCGTGTTTTACAGAGTCTTGTATAAGTCGCTGTCAGTCAGAAACGAGGCGACAAAATAGAAAAACGTATAGTAAGAAAATTGTTGGCAATGAAATTTTCTACAAAAAATGTCTAAAAAGTGTTGCTGTAAAATCGATTGTTATGTGTCAAAAATGGTCTTGAAAAAGTGAAATTAACATTGTTAACATAGGAGTGCCCCACTACTTATGAGACTAACTGTATGTTAATTCGTTATGTAAAAAGGTTAATCCGTTAATAAATAAATAAATAATAAATAAATAAATTTCCACTTGTGACATGTGCAGTCTGATACCTGAGTCTGCTTGAAATTCTGCAAGGATGATAATTTTTTTTATCGCGATACCTACACTCCTACACAATTTATAATAATAATTGTAAGTAGTGCACTCGCGTGTTATAATATAATTTATAAAACACGCTTTAATTTAAATAATTTAATGTAATGGTTATGAAAATCAAAAACAGATACTTATTAAAACAAATACATAAGTATATAGTTTTAGGAATAATATAATATATTATTATAGGAATAATAATATATTGAATAAAATTGGATTTTATTTTGTGAAAAAAATACAATTTATTTAACAGCGTACGAAAAGTTTAGTGAAAATAAACATATCATTTGAAATTGAATGTCGTAATAAAATTCAGCAGGAATGAATTGAGGAATACCAGGCTTTGCCATAATTTCTCTTTTTTTCAAAATTCCTAACAAGATAGTGATTAATATTAATTACAACCGCAAGTTCCGGAAGGTCCACTCCATAAAAACTCATGTTTATATAAAGATGAATTAACTCAAAAATTTCTTCATCAGTCTACTCTCATTTATTTGGTACAACCTTATATTCTTCACGTTCATTTTAAAACATTATATTTATTGCGAAACAAAAATTAAAGTTACTTAGTTTAAAATTAAAAATTTTCGTCACTTAAGAAAGTCTCAACTCTTCCAACAATTACGGAAATCTGGAGACTAAGTCACAAGAGCCGAAATGAACATGTCCACTTGTGACACATGCAGTCTCACATAAGACAATGTGTTGTTAGTCAAAAAGTATATGTGATTAAAATTGCATTTATAACGAAAGGTCACAATAAATTTTTTGGAATGACTCCACCTTTAACCTTCTTAACCAGCTTCAAACGCTTCTCAAACTCGTCACAAGCGGCACGCATGGCTTCTATCGGTATTTCTTCCCAAACGCTCTTGATAAATTTCTTGAATTGGTTCCGATTTACAATTTTATAATCTTTATGATTCGGACCCTTCACAAAAATTTAAAGGCTTCAAATTTGGAGAGCTGGAAGGCCCCTCATTCTTCGGTAGAAAATCGGTCAAATTGGCCTGACACTACACGGAGAGAAAAATATAGTAGCTTTTATTAAAAATTACTAGTGAACAGTGGCGGCCCGTCAGGGGAGCCTTTGAAACTGCGTATCCCCAGAAAAAAATTTTTTATTAAAAATCATAATTTATAAGACTATTCGTATTGAAAAAATTATCTGGTGTTTTAATTTCTTAATTTCATACATATTATATTATATTTAAATAATTATTATCTAAAGAAAAGCTTCAGAATTTAACACCTGCGGTTGAAATTTAATAGTAATGTGATAAGATAACGACGGCTGCCAGATGCAAGAGACTTTTACTATAGACTCAACTCGCTATGCTTACATGCTAAATACTATCAATGCATGACATATAGTAAAAAACTGACTGTGAGTCTAGTCTCTTCGAAGGTTTTGCAGTATATAGTAGGTATAATACTTGACGAATTTGCTTTATAACTTCGAGGTGTATTTTTTTATTGTCTTATTATACTTTTCTTTATGTTATTTTCATCAATGGAAATAATCGACGGACTTTTTGTTAAAAAAATGATTTTAATGAATTATCTTATGAAGAGAAGCGTATGTTAAAACCTAATAAAGTTTTAGATTAGTCTATTAGTTTAAACTAATAAAGGCTTTCATTAGAATATAACGAAGGTAAATTTTATTGGCAGCCCATCCGTCGCGTCAGAGGCCCATAGTCTCCCCAAATTATTTACTCACGGGCCGCCACTGCTAGTGAAGATTACTAAATTTAGATTCTAATCTTGAAACGCCTAAGAAATAATTCAACTATTCATATGGAAGTAATTATATTTTTTATAATTATATATAATTATAATTATATACTCGAATTACGGAGTTCTACTATACTGTATAGAAAATTGTATTATATCAAATTTCAAATATTAAAAGGTAGGTTAATAGTAACTGCAAATCATAAAATAAAATTTCATATTTCGTTTAGTAAAAATTAAAACTGAAGAAATGAATAGGTATATCTATATTTTTAAACTAATTTAATAAATATATTATAAATGAGTATATGAATTTTTTTATACGAATACTTAGTAATAATTGAACATTCAAATGTGAAAATTTATATTATAGTTTATCATTGAAGTTTATTTTAATTATACACAGTAAAAAGAGAATTGTGATGTAGGTACACTTTATTTTCCATGGTTGTTGTGGTCCAGTTTGATTTAAGGCGCCACTATTGTAGCATTTAATGCAGTGTCTTGAATTAGTTAAGTTTCTTCTGTTAATAATAAATATTTTTAAATGATTCAAAAAAAATTAATTAGGTAAATCATTAAACTATTTCGGTAAAAGCTTAAAATTTTAAAAATAAATCGACTTTTTAAGTAATAACCTCTTGAAATATAGCTAACTTTCAGCGCTTTTGTATTAAAATCTATATTAGATATCAAAAAATAAATTCTTTACCGAAATAGAATAAACCTTTATCTGCAGATTAAAATAAAATTGAAAATTTTTTGTTCATTAATCGAGCTATAAATTTCACGATAAAATGGACCGTTTTATGATTTTTTTCCATGCAATTGCATATATTGCAGGGGTAATGCAAGTTTTATTTCAAATGTATATTCGTTCAGACCAGTGTGAAAACGTAAACATAGTATCGAGTTACCGACGTACTGATTACATTTATAATAATAACTTTTAGCTATCTTACAAAAACTCAAGAACATGATTTATTTATATTTATATAAATTAGAATGTTTCTTCGTAAAGACATTAACCATAAAAAAACAAAAAAACCTTTTTACCAATTTTTATTTTTTATTAAATTTTTAAAAATTTTAATTTAATTTAAAATTAAAAATTTTAAAAAATTATCCCATAGATTTTTTGTGTTTAAGATACGAGGACTGAAGAGGCGGAGATAGTACTTTTGGGCAATTATACAGGGTGTCCAGTGACCGTGGAGAACCTTCGAAGTGTTGATAAACGACACTTTTCTAAGACAAATTTTTAACCTTCAAGCAGGCGCGTGTTCATTTAGAACAGCAGCGGTCGCGTGCGTTACCTTAAAGACCTATTGTAAATTTTAGGAATTCAATGCACCAAATAATTAAACAATCATTTATTATTTATAATTATAACAATTATTTTTCGGTTAAGAAACGAATTTAGTTATAAAACATTACTTAAATCTTATTAATTACAATTAAAATGATAATTTAAAAAAAACACATTTTTTTTGGATTAGGTCGCAACTTGGCAACATAAATCTTACTTATACATAAAATCAAAATTATAAAAATAAAAAAAACTGACACTAATAAAATATTCAATAATATTGAAGTAATCCATTGACAACCGATGGTCTACAACCCTAACAACCCAACCCAAGTCGGTGGGCAAGATATTTCAAAAAGTAGTGCATCAATCCTTTCCAAATTTGGTGTACTTGTTTTAGATATCAAAATCTTGTCCTTAACGAAGAGATTTTTTATTTTAATGTGTATTTTGTATTTTATGGCTTTAATGGGTGAAAAACATTGCATTTAATGTTTAAGAAAATCGATATTTTAACTTTGAACATCTGCCATTTTGTCAAAATTCAATTTTTGGGAAAATTGCTCCGTTAAGGACTAGATAAACTTATGTGTTTACTAGGTCTTTTTGAATTTTTGATTTTGAATAAACTGATTCCGCATAGAATTGCCCACCGCAAAATGCTTTTTAATAATAGGGTCGTGGAACATTGGCTGTAAATAAGTTATTTCTTAATATTTTTGTACAAAAAAAATTATGTTGTATTTCTAAAGGGTCGTTTTTAATCTAAAAAATGATTGTGCAATAATATATATACACACTTTTCCAAAAAAAATAACAAAAAGTCGGATTTTCTTGACCTTCTAAGTGCGCATAACCCTTTAAAGCAATTTTTTGAATTTCTGATTTCAAACGACCATAGCTCCGATACTATTGCTTTTTCAGGTTTAATGAATTAGAATTTTTTTAAAGATCATTCGCTTATCTACAAATTAGGTTATAAGCTCTTATCGTCTAGAATCAACGGATTTCGAGTTATAAATTAAATGAAATAAAAAAATGTTAAAGAAATTCAGGTTTTATTTTTTTTACTTTTCTTGCAAACTCCGTATCTCTCAAACGAAACGTTTTAGAAAAAACTAACGGCTTAACCCAAACAGAGAATTTTACGAGCTATAACTTTGGTCAAATAAATTTTTTTGGGAAACCAACCGTTTTCACAGAAATTCTGAAAATAATAAACAAGGTGTAAGTAAACAAAAAATAAATTTACAAAATTGCTAAAAATCTCAATTTGATTTAAGTAGGTACCTATAGCATCGTTTGAGCAACATTGTTATAAGGCACATTAGTTTATCGTTAATTATTGTGTTAATTTATGAGGGAGGCCAATTTGAAAATTTATGAAAATAAATTTTATAAATTTAATTTTTTTTACCTACACCTTGTTCATTATTTTCAAAATTTCTGTGAAAAGGGCTGGTTACCCAAAACAATTTATTTGGCCAAAGTTGTAGCCCGTAAAATTCCCTATCCGGTTTCAGCCTCTAGTTTTTTTCTAACACGTTTCGTTTAAGAGATACGGAGTTCGCAAGAAAAGCAAAAATAATAAAAACCTGAATTTTAAAAAAAATTTTTTTCCTTAATTTATAACTCGAAATACATTGATTCTAGACGATAAGAGATTATAACTTAATTTGTAGATAAGCGAATGATCTTTAAAAAAGTTCTAATCCGTTAAGCCTACAAATCAATAATATCGGAGCTATGGTCGTTTGAAATCAGAAATTCAAAAATTTGCTTTAAAAGGAGGTACCCCCCAAGGGTTTGTACTTGGATAAAAAATTTATTTGAAAATTTGTCTTAGAAAAGTGTCCTTTATCACCACCTCGAAGGTTTTCCACGGTCACGGGAACACTCTGTATTTATAACAAGAACTTCTGAACTAAACAAGATTTATGTTGGTTTATTTATAATATTTGAAGGTCTTTTCTACACCAATTTTTGTAACACTTGCCCGCAAAAGCTGCAAATACTTAAACTTGTTTATAATACCTTCTGTTACGACCAATTACCCACTCCCGCTATGAAAATAGGGCCCCTCTAAGCAATAACATTTTGGGGCCAATTTAGTTCTTCCGAATTAATTCAAAAAACTCAAATATTGTGCTTCACAAACTTTACGTGGAGTGCCCAATCAAGTTTCCATCAAAATTTTTTAGGTGCTTATTTCAATAATGTATTTTTTTGAGTATATTTCTAAATTTTATCCGTCCCTGCCTAACCCAAATATATTAGGCCCAATTTGTGCCCACCTATTTCAAAAATGCTGGTACTGTAACTGCATTAGCTAGTGCAATAGCTTTATACCTAATATTGCTGGCTTTTTTCTTAAGTAATGCTCTTCCAGTGCAGGATTTACGTATAAGCTAATCAAGCTATAGCTTAGGGTCTCCACTTTCTTGATGCCCCAAAAAATTGTCCGAGTGCCAAAAATCAAATTTGGCTCTGACATATAATATTTGGACTTATAAAGAGCCCCATATCTAAAAGCTTAGGGCCTTATCAAGTCTAAATCTGGCACTGTGCTCTTCAAATAATAATTTTAATTTTTCTTGCAGTTAAAGGTTTTATATACTTTTTGGTGAAATTTGTCGACTCTGAAGAAGAAGTACCTATTAAGCTTGTAACTTTAACATGGCATAGTTAAGAAAGGGGTTGTTAATCCCTTAAATGTTAATTTAGAGAAAAATCCAAAAATACGTAACCTACAGTCTTTTCTCTCCTACAACATATTATACAATATCTTTTTCGAAAAAATTTGATGACGTTAAGGGTGCTGATGCAGGTTTAAAACTGTTTGATAGATGGTCTGCCCCCAAAAATATTAAGTGATCGCTGCGAAAAAATTAGTATTGTGATATTAGTTATATAAATAAAGTATTTTGGCATATGTTTCATTCAAATCAAAAAAACTCTTTCTATATGAAAATTTGAAATTTTGATATTTTACCTTATTTTTGAAGGGCGATTATACTCCCTAAACCCGTGTCTCAGCAGCTAAAAAAATTAAGGACCTCTTATTAAATAAGAGGTCCAAAAAAATCCAAAAATATCTAAAAAAAATTATTCAAATCGGTGAGGGACACTTTTACTTGTCAGTTAACCATTTGAATTTGGGTTAACTCATTATTTGACTCGTGAAAAACTGGGCCTAAACGTACTTTTTCTCGTAATTTTTAAAAGAACGTAAAAAAGAACCATCAGCCAGTTCCTATTTTATAATATGCATTATAGATAATGAGTCGAGTTTATACAAATAATATCTAATCATGAAACTGATATTTTGTTTATAAACTTAGGTGAGATAAGGAACAAATCTCTATCCACAAGAAAGTTCTGCTAGTACACGTCAGTATAATTGTACAACACGTCATCAATTACCTTTATATACGTCTATCTTTTCTTGAACTTTGCCGCTTTCACCAACAATATTTTACAAAACAGCAATAGTAGCGCCTTAAGTTAAATTATCAACAATTTTAGTTTTATCAACAATTTAGCTGTAGAAAGCTAATTATTTTGATAATTTAACTAAAATAATATATATTTCCACGACAACCCTGGAAAATAGAGTCTACATCACAATTATTTTTAGTGTGTATAATAAATGAAAATAAACTTATAATAAAATTTTTCACATTTTGTTCAATTATTACTAAGTTCGTATACAACATCTTTTTGAAATCCAAAAAATGCTTAAATTTTAATAAAAGTAATACTCACCTAAAGTAATAATATTGTAGTATTATTTAATTTATATAATTATTATAGTAAATTACATAAATCTATTAAGCGTAAATAAATTAGTCATTTTATTATTATTGCTATTATTGTCCAACTTTTTATTATGTATTGAAGTAATTTATTATTACATGAATATTATTGAACAATAATTTATTTGATAGCAGATCAATTTTTATAAAGTATTTTAATAGACGCACGCATAGTAAATATATAATAACAAATAATATTAAAAGAAAGAAAACAATAAAAAAAACTCATAAGACCATCTTTTAACAATATACAAATTCCATTTCCTAGACGTATTTGGAACGCTACACTTACAAAAATTCTTACATTAGCAAGGGCTTCTTTTAATTCTCTTCTAATTATTAATCATGATAAACGAGACCACGAAGTATAAGTCAACTGTTCATTTCTATTCTTAATTGCAAGTAAAGCACAATCTCCAGTATTTAGTTTTGAAAAACCACATAAGTCCTACAAATAAAATAAAAATTATAATAACGTGGTCAATTTTTTTTATACGATAAAACAAAATACTGTCATTTTGTATACATTGTATTATTAATATCAATTTTTATTGATCATATAGGTAATATTTAATTCCTGACCAGTTGCAAAATATCTTGGTCAGTTATTATTTCTCCTTCATCTTCTTTATCTATTTGATATTTTCTGGTACTTGGACAACTTCCCGTTTTATCCACAGATTCTTGAACCACTTTTCCTTATCATTATTTTATTAGAAACTTCGTTAATTTTGTACTATTGGTTTTCCTTGTTTGCGATAGAATGTGGCTCAGTAAAAGTTAAAAAATTGCTACCAATGTCGTCTAAAATAAATAAAAATGAATAATTAATGGTTTGGTTCAAAGATATTTGAAATAATTAAACATACATAAACAGATTTTTTTTTCGATATTTGACAGTCCAGTCGAACGCACGATTGTTTTGTTTTTGTCTGCATTTTAGTTGAATTTTAGTGAAATTTTTCCTAAATTAGTTGTTACCGGTTTGTAAATTTGTGGTGATCACTGAGGTGGTTGCCTTCTCTGTTTTTCTCAAGTGGTTTTGGTGAATTTACCGGCTTCTGTTGCGTAAAGATTTTTGAGGTTAGTCCGGTGTAAATATGAGTGCCTGCGTTAACTGTAATAATACGATTAAACCGTCTGTACCTACAATTTCATGTGATGGTTGCAATGGAATGCTGCACACTGCCTGTTCTAAGCTTAATGAGGATGAACTCCGAGTCACGCGGAGTGCCAAACGAAGAGTTAAAATTTTTTGTAATAAATGTGACTGCAATCTAGATCAATTTGCGAAAATTATAAATTCTATTAACGATCTTAAGGTGGAGTTTACTGCTAGCGTTTCCCAGCAGATAGCATCTCTCCGCGACGAGTTCAACTCCAAGATTGATTCTTTGCAGCAGCGACTTGCTGATAACGCTGTATCTCAGACAGGTGTGGAGTTCGAAGAAGTAGTTAATGAGGTGAATGAAAGGCAGTTACGCGCCAAAAAAAAAAAAAAGGTGAACTGGAGGATCGAAGAAATAACGATGAACATGATGTAAAGGAGATATTGAATGTGATTTCTCCTGATGTTGGAGATAGCGTGAATCGAGTTATGAGAATTGGTAGAGTTGCGAGTGAAGGTCGCCCCAGGCCGATTAAGGTAGTGCTATCTGATCAATATGTAGCTAGAAAGGTCCTCAGACTCAAGAAGAACCTAATAAATAGTGATTTTTCCAGAATAGTTGTTCGAGATGACAAAACCTCTCGCCAATTGGAACTTTTGAGGTCGGTTCGGAGTAGCCTGAAGAATCGAATTGATGCAGGTGAGAAAGATTTAACCATTTGTTATATTCGCGGCGTTCCTCAGATTACTAAAAGTGTAAATAAAAAAAACTAGACACTGTTTTGAACTGGCCCATTCTTTATACTAATATTGCTTCTTTACCTTCGAAATTTTCCGAGTTTGTGCCCATGGTACGAAGTGTTGATCCGGCTCTGGTGTTTTTGTGTGAGACTTGGCTTTCCGGGACTCTGCCGGACTCAGTTGTGAACATTAACGGTTTCTCAGTGTACCGTGCGGACAGAGTTAATGGTAGAGGTGGAGGTGTGTGTGTTTACTTGAATGACAGTTATTTTGCTTCCGCGATTGTAAATTGTTGGGCCTTGAACACTCCTGGTTGTAAGACTTTGTGTTTGAATGTTAAAACTATGAAACAACTACTGACTTTTTGTTGCGTCTACAGGCCTCCATCTACTACTGTGCAGAATGACGCTGTTTTATTTCGCGAAATCTCTGCGGTTATACGCAACCGTAAAGATGTTATAGTTATCGGCGATTTTAATTTTCCTGGTCTCAGCTGGCCCGACCCGGTGTATCCTAATGCTCGCCCGGGTAATTTTGATTCGGTTACGATATTTTTCGACTTAGTGGACTGAGACAGATTGTGAGTGAATTTACTAGATTTAGAATCGGCGCAAACCCATCTTTATTAGATCTCATATTTGTTACTGATCAACGCTTACTTACTACGCCCGAACACTTGCCTCCTGTTGGTAAATCGGATCATGAAGTTTTACTGTGCCGCCTGCAGGTCGTGGGGTCGCGCAGTGGATTGCGAGAGGAACAATTTTGTAGAATAAATTTCGAAAAACTAGATTTTAATCTTCAAATGTTGGATTGGGAGCTGCTTTTTCGAAATTTGGAGCCTAACGAACAGTGGCTTTTTGTTGTTAGCACCGTTGAGAGAACTATTAATGCATGTAGCGAGATGGTTTCTGTTAAGTTTAATCCACTAATGCCTTGGATCAATGGGCATGTTTTGAAGCTCTTAAAACACAAAAAGACGTTATGGAGAAGATTCAAGCGTACCAGATGTGAACGAAACTATGCAGCACATAGGCGATTTTCTAACTATGTGGCTGGGGTAATTAGGCAGGCCAAATCTAATTTTGAAAATGGGTTGATTACAGGGGGTAACAAAAAGAAATTGTTTAGATATGTTAGAAATGCTTTAACTTCCAATGTACGTACCCCCCGGATCAAAGATTTTGATGGGTTCATTTCTGATAGTGACTCCAGGACGGCGGAGATATTCTCACAGTTTTTTGAAACTAATTACGTGGTTGATCCCGATGGCGCGCTTCCTGACCCAGGATTTCCACCTAACATTTTTTCTCTCAGTAACATTGTGATCTCGCGTGAGGCCGTTTTTGAAAAGCTTTCAGTATTGCCTAAATCTGCTTCCGCTGTACCTGGTGGTCTCCCTTCGATGGTTTTGCGACAATGTGCTTTTACTCTTAGTCTTCCTTTATCGCTAATTATGCAGAAGTCTATGGACATGTCTGTTCTTCCCGAAGGTTGGAAGTCAGCAACTGTAATAGCCATCCATAAGAAGGGTGACAAGCTTGACCCGGAAAATTATAGACAAATCAGTTTGACTCCGGTGGAGGTTAAAGTAATGGAAGGAGTTATTGTAGACTTTATGGTACCATTCTTGCTTCAGCATAAAATCATACCAGAAACAGCAGCATGGATTTCTTCCTGGTCGGTCTACTACCACTAATCTGCTGATGTGTCTGAATAATTGAATTAGGTCCTTGGATGAAAAACTGCCGACTGATGTGATTTACCTGGACTTTTCTAAAGCATTTGATCGGGTTCCGATTAGGCGCCTGATCGTTAAGCTTGAGCGTACGGGCATTCGTGGTCGGTTGCTGCGGTGGTTAATGAATTATCTATCTGGTCGAAAGTTTAGAGTAAGAGTTGGTACCTATTTTTCGGAGTTCAAGAGAGTATTAAGTGGGGTTCCCCAGGGTTCCGTAATTGGCCCATTGCTGTTTTTGATTTACACGTGCGACCTTGGGTGTTCCCTGTTGAGCTATTTTTCGCAGTATGCTGATGACACCAAAATATACGGGAATCCATTGCTTCAGCATGGCATACTTCAGAATGACCTGAACACTGTGGTTCGATGGTGCCGCGATTGGCTTATTCCTCTCAACGTTAATAAGTGTGCAGTGTTGCGTATTGGTAAAAATAATCCCCACCTTAGTTATAAGATCTATAACGTATAGCCATCGATAGTGTTACCAAAATTACTGATCTCGGCGTTGTTATAAATTGTGATTTGATGTGGTCTGACAACATTGCGGCCAGGTGTAACAAAGCTAAATATGTATTGTATTTGTTTAAAAGAATTTTTAGCAACCTAAATGTGCAAACTAGTTGCATTCTGTACAAGACTTACATACGTCCTGTCTTGGAATATGGCTTTGGTATTTGGTGTCCTACTTGGGCCAGAGATTTTATTCTAGTTGAGTCTGTTCAACGTGCCGCTACTAGACTGCCGTACGGCAGACGCCGACCATCTTACCTGAATCGCCTTAATATTTTTGAGCTTTCCAGTCAATGCGATAGACTTGTTCGTGGTGATCTAATCATTACTAAGGCCCGGATTTCTAGGCATTTGCCTCTTTTTTGATTCCGTACAGGCTTTACAATTCTTTTTGCAGCAAAATGTATTTTGCGACTTTGCGATCATTTTAAACCGCTCTTTAAAATGCATAAAATGCATAAAATGCCTATTTTCTACATTTAGTGCCTTTTTTCGAAAATTGCGCCTAAATGGCTTTTCTCAATTGATTTTATCCTATAACTTGCCTAAATGTATATTTATTTCAATTATTTTTTAATTTTAACCATGGAATATAATTCAGAAATGGAAATATATTTTGTATTTTACAGAGTTTTGCTTAAGTCGCTGTCAGTTAAGAACGGGGCGACAAAATAGAAAAATGGATAGGTACAAAATTGAAGACAATAAAATTTTTAACAAAAAATGTCCAAAAAGTTTTGCTGTAAAAGCGACTTTTATTGGTCAAAATACGGTTTCAAAATGTGCAATTTACATTGTTAACATAGGAGTGTCCGGATATGTTCGTTACTCATTGTATTCCATTGCCTCTAAAGCTTGTGCTGACGAGATGGGGCATATGGATCGGGGCTGCAGTGTTTTACCATAAATATTTTAAAAATGTAAGAAAAGTCATTGACAGTTTAATGATTTTAATACTGCAGACTGCATAGAGAAAGCACAAGAGGCGTTTAAGGCTTCTAATCTTGAGAAAAATTTAGTAAAGATTATCTTCCTAAGAGCTAAGAAACTAAGAAAGAAGCATTGCATACCAATATTAGCAACTTTGAAAATTTGCAACAACAATTGAAAGAAAATTAAAAAAAATTAAAAATTAGTTGGCTTAGACACACTACAAACAGTGAAAACTAATTACATGTATCGAGGGAAGCCCACAGATCAATTTTGGACTTCTTAGATCACAGCAGTATATTCGGCGCGACCAGGATTTAAACCGCGGTTTCTCGCTTCACAGTTGGTCAATGTAGGGTCTACGCCATACTGCTGGTAAGCTTCGGGTAAGATTGTAAAACTTATTTCTGCACGATTGGATGCTCTTTTGGTGAAAAACCTGGGCTACTCGGATTTAATGCAAATTAGCAAAGTATTATCTGGAGATTTAAATAGTCTCCCACATAAAATTGGAAGCTTAGATGGCTCCAGATTTTAAATATGCTCCTGTTACTTCTTGTGACGTAGAGCGGTCATTTTCTGCGTACAAACAAATTTTAACGGACAACATAAGAAGTTTTACTCCAGAATATTTGGAAAATGCTTTAATTTGTTATGTAAATGTTGAAAGTTAATATTATTGTTAAATTAAAAGTTAAATTGAATATTTTATATTCTTTATTTTAATAATTTAATTTTTTATTTTGGACTGCCTATTAGTGCCTATAATTTAATTTTTTGATGCCTATTTGCCTGCCTGTTTTGAAAGTTTTCAGTGCACTGAGAAAACACAATTATAAGTAATAAAACAAAAATGTTATATTATAACATTTGTAGTATTTGAATAGGCGCCAAACAATACAAATTATATTAAATACAACTACAAACTTATATGTTCAGAATTACAGGCAAAATCATGTTGTAGTAATATTTAATATAAGTATTCCAATTACAAGTAATATAACTGTGATGTTATATAAATAACCACTACGTAGTTCTATGCGGAGTAACACATGCCTGGTTATGTATAACACTCTGTTGTAAGTTATAATATCAGTAATACTAGGAAATAACACTACGTAGTTCTAAACACAGTAACAAATGTCTGTATGATAACACTACGTTGTTGTATGTTAAAATACTAGTAATATTCGGAAATAACACTACACTGTTATATAAATAACCATTAAATAGTTCTATGTTCAGTAATCCTATGTGCTTATGTATAACAGTATGCTATTGTTAGTTATATTATTTCTAATACTTAGCAAATAACACTACAATATATTATAAGTTATGACTGCACTTTTTGACAAAATCAGTATTAAATATTATGTATAGGATTTGCAATACCGAAATTCAGTATTGGTGCAATTAAGCGCCACAGTCCGCGTCAATACTGCTGTATTAATTTATTGTTATTGATTGCAGAGTGTTTTGCCGAAAAATGAATGGTTTTTTCGGCAAAACACTCCCTGCAAACAAAAACAAATTATAACAGCAGTATTCGCGGACTATGGCGTTTAATAATACCAATACTGAATTTCGGTAGCTATTGCAAATCCAATACATAATACTTAATATTGATTTTGTCAAAAACAGTGCAGTCATAACTTAAATCGTTGTGATATTCTCTACTATTAGAAATTATATAATTTAAGAAATAAATTAGATATTATAGTAGGCAATAGTAGTGGTGATAATAAAAAACTCCATGTTTCGTAATATTGTTTAATATAAGATACACAATCACAATAAATTATAAAAAATGTTACAAGTCAAAATAAGAAATAACTACAAAGCAGGCCTGTTATGTTTAAAACAATGGGTACATTTACACCGAGAGACTAAATGGTGACCTGACCTATTTGTTTACCTAAGCCCTATCCCATTTACAACTGTTTACACCATGTGGAATTTGGACCATACCTACGCCGGCTTAGTCGACAAATAGGTAGAATTTGGGTGTAATGTTATTATAAATATTATAGAAATCTGTTTTATTTAACCTTATACTTTAGTCGCCAGGGGGTTGTTAAACCGAATTTTGAAATTACGCGTAAAAATGAAGTTTGTCTAATAATAATTAGATTATCTTGTATAAAATCATCACTCTTTAGTATAATAATGACGCCGGCTGAATATGTTGTTACATATCAGTACATTAGAGCTGCATTGATGGTAGAATACATAGTTCAATAAAAGCACGCGTCTCTTCCACTGTCCAATTTACCCCTTTTCTGCGGGGTACCTTAAACAATCCCAACTCGACATCCTTTTGCGAACTATCGCCTACCTCTTCAATATCGATGGAATAGTTCAAATTCTCCATTGTAATAATAATTATACAAAAAATATTTAAACTTTATTTTGTTTTGACATTAATTTGATGGTGACGTCTTTATTTTATTTTATTTTATAATTTTTAATTATTTTTCTAGTATAACGCCGTCTATTGTATCAATTACAAAACAAATTTGTTGTATTTGGTGTAAAACAGTTTACACCGTCCGGATAGGTCGCTAATCTTAGGTGAGTCCAAGGAAATGGTCGACCTCACCTCACCTAAACATTTGGTCAGATAGGTCGGGTAACAAGGGTTTACATCATCCCACCTAAATTATTTAGTCCGAATTTAAGGTTTGGGTCTCTACCTAAGTTATCGGTGTAAACCAGGCCATTGTTTGTCTTTTCAAAAACAAAAAAATTACTTAAGTACTAATTTAAAATTACTGGAAACTGAAGTATCTCTTTGCCGGTTTAACTTGATGTTTCAACCGTGGTTTCAACCATCTCCAGGACAACTAAAATACAACAAAATGCAAGTTACAATAAATCTCATGTGAATAAAATACATTAAAATTAGAAATTAAAATTCCTTTTCAAGATCTTATACTAGTCGAGTGCTCGAAGCGCAATAAAATGCTTAAAAACGATTTCCGTGGGCACGTCAGGGTTAAAGGCTGAAATTTTCAAAAATGAAGGGTTAGATGGCATATATTCATAATCCGGAGGTTGTCAAAATTTAGAACGCACAAAAGGGCGCTATTTAAAAAAAAAGAGATAACAGCATTAACAGAAAGCTAATAAGATGTGAATTATTTTGATATATAATTTGAAATAAGTTTTGTACGAAATGCATGTTATTTTTATGTTTGAAAACTGTAAATTGTTAAGTCGCTTATGGAAAATCAAATCTTGAACTGCAATTATCTCGGTTGGAACTTCGCAAAACTTTAATTATATTTTACAATTTTTATTTATATACTCTTCTATTTGCCAAACGAAAGCCTTAATCAAAATTTTTTATTTTTGAGAAAAGTTGCGCATATGTATGTAGATTCTATAAGTTTAAAAATTATAATTTTTTGTTTAATATTAAACACGATATTAAATTATTAGTAACACCATAAAAATTCCAATTTTAAGTCGCTCGCAGGTTAGCGCCGACCGACCGGGTAAGCCCTACCACAAAATCGAATGTATCCGTCTCTTTCAAACCTAGTGTGTAACGTTTCTAGCTAGTACTAACGAAGAATTTAAATTTCAATAATTATTTATTTAAAAAAATAAACACTTTTTTCTCTTTTATACATTCACATTTTTATTTCAAATTTTTTTTAAGACAGTCAAATTTATGCGCACTTTACTTGAAATTAAATTTAAATTTGTTAAATTAAATTAAAATTATGCGGATGTAAAAAAAGTGAAAGTCAAAAATTCACTTTTCTATGTTTTATGATCGAATAATTGTTAAAAATCATGTGGTTTATTAAGTTTTTTGTGTCTCCTGTAAAATTAATATTTTTTTCACTTATATGCTTGTCTGAAATTTAAATTCTTCGTTAGTACTAGCTAGAAACGTTACACACTAGGTTTGAAAGAGACGGATACATTCGATTTTGTGGTAGGGGTTACCCGGTCGGTCGACGCTAACCTGCGAGCGACTTAAAATTGGAATTTTAAGGTGTTACTAATAATTTAATATCGTGTTTAATATTAAACAAAAAATTATGATTTTAAAACATATCGAATCTACATACATATGCGCAACCTTTCTCAAAAATAAAAAATTTTGATTAAGGCTTTCGTTTGGCAAATAGAAGAGTATATAAATAAAAATTGTAAAATATAATTAAAGTTTTGCGAAGTTCCAACCGAGATAATTGCAGTTCAAGATTTGATTTTCCATAAGCGACTTAACAATTTACAGTTTTCAAACATAAAAATAACATGCATTTCGTACAAAACTTATTTCAAATTATATATCAAAATAATTCACATCTTATTAGCTTTCTGTTAATGCTGTTATCTCTTTTTTTTTAAATAGCGCCCTTTTGTGCGTTCTAAATTTTGACAACCTCCGGATTATGAATATATGCCATCTAACCCTTCATTTTTGAAAATTTCAGCCTTTAACCCTGACGTGCCCACACAAGTCAAAATAAATTCAAGAAAGCACTCTACTATACCGTGAGTGCTCAAATTGCACATTTTGAAACCGTTTTTTGACATATAAAAATCGCTTTTACAGCAAAACTTTTTAGACATTTTTTGTTTAAAATATCATTGTATTCAATTTTGTACTTACCTATACATTTTTCCATTTCGTTGCACCGTTTTTAAGATACAGACAAAATTTATTTTTCTATCTTACAAAGTTTTTTTTAAGTCACTAACTCTGAAATGGTGCGACAAAATGGAAAAATTTATATAAACAAAAATGAAGAAACTTAAATTTGGAACAAAAAATTTCTAAACAGTATTGCTGTAAAAATAATTTCTACATGACAAAAAACGCTTTCAAAACGTATAATATTGTGAGCTACTGATGTACATACCACTCCTATACCTTTTATTTTTATTTAACCATATTATTTTATATTTAACTACATATACAATTTATAATTTGATTGAATTCGGTAATAATTTAGATGGTTACTTAACGTATAGTCGCAAAATTACTAGGTACTAAATTTAATAAAATTATTATTAATTCACAGGCCAACAATGAAAAACTTTTATAATTTTTTTAGGGAACCTCATTTTTTTGTTTCAATTTTCCACAATTACATCGCAAAGTAGCACTACTTAGCTTTAAAATCCATTTTTCTAAATCATTCTTCAATTCAATTTTGAAGTCGAGAGGTTCAGTCATTCAAAGTCACCCGTTTTACAGCGGCGATCTTACTTTTTAATAAGTTCTTTAGTATTAATTTATTAGCGAGCTCAAGAACCCCTGTGTAGGCAAAATACTAAAATACTTGTCAAAAAGTAAATTCCGCGCGGTAAAACGGATGACTTTGCACGTGATTAAACCTCTTGAATTACAAATTGTATATCTTCACTTCAAAAATCGTAGAATGGTTTAGAAAAATGGATTTTAAAGCTAAGTAGTAGTACTATGCGATGCAATTGTGGAAAATTGAAACAAAAAAATGAGGTTCCCTAAAAAAATCATAAAAATGATAAAAATAGCCATTTTTTGACCATTTAAGCTAGCATTTCAAAAAGCCTGAGGTTCTGGAACAATTGAGGACCGGTTCTTCAAAACTCAACAATTAAAAAATATCAATTTTTCAGGAGAGCGTTTAAACGGTGTAACTCTATGCTTGTATCTTATGAGAAAACAAATTTAAATTTTATAATTGCATGGTTATCATTCAACTTAGGTTAGTTTTAACTTTAATATTCGATAGTCTTTTTAAAAATTATACTGAAGTTTTGAAAAAACGGTCCTCAATTTCAAAGTCTGATTCGTTTTCAACACAAAAAAATCTAATAGAATCACCCTCGCCCATTCTTAAAGCTGAACAAAAGTTCAATTTTGTTGCCCTGTGATTATTATTAATGTGAGCGTTACATACTTAAAATTAATGTTTTTAAAGAAAATTGTACTAACCTTTATAGGAATTAGTTGAGGTAATCCCCGCAATCCGTGAGTTTTTTTCTCCATCAATGATGAAAACAAAAAAATATTTCCATTTTTTTACTTTTCTAACTGGCGTGGCGACTTACACTGTACAAGTGAAAATAACAAATGCTACATTTATAAAATTATGTGCGCTCTTGATGCTTTTTATTATAAAATTGATGAATAGCAGAATTTTTATGCACTCATTTGTCCCCAAGACGACCGACCGTTTGTAACATTATATCTTGTTTAAATAAATAGGTGTAACTACTTCTAGATCATCGACGTCGTATAAAACTTGCAATTCTTGCAAAAAACATATTAAATAATCCTATAACTTATTTAAAAAAATATTTACTGGGATCTACCTAATTTAAAAGTTCGTGTTTTTTAAGTGTCATTTTTACTTTACTTTACTATTTTTACCGAGCACTACTTCTCGCACGGAAATCAAATTTTTGCTTTCAAAAAAGAAACCGACAAAAATAGTATAAACTATAAAGGCTTTTATAAAATTAATCAACTTTCATAACAGGACAATAAACTTGATCATTTTGAGGATTTTCATAAATACTTATTTTGTTATTCCAAAAAACGTTACTATGTATACATAATTTGTAAGAGAATCGCCATTATAATTTAAAACCTTATAATCGATTATTGGTTTAAAATCGATCATAATTCATTATTTTTCGAAATCGATTATGAAATTTGGTAATCGCACAATCCTAATACAGGTGTTTGATTTCGATTAAATGCTTATTCAAATTAATAATATTTTAGTATTTATAATAAAAGTAGTGTAGTATTATATACTAATAACATCGTTGTTATCAGTTAATTTTTAAGAAGCAAGATGTTCATACAACTGTAAGTTATAAGCACTACAAACTTGAAGTACTAGTATATAACACTGTAGTGGTATTTAATATCAATTTTATTTAACATTTCATTGTAGTTATTTATAATAATGCTAGTGTTTTGTATTACGATCATGCGTGGTTTTGACTATCACGAGTTATTTTATTACATAATGAAAACAAATAAATACTACAGTTTCATATTAACAATTGTACCCTGTTTTCTCAGTGTGCCTAAAAATCCGGGCCTTAATCATTACCTATCGCTTGGTTCACAATTTGTTCTCGGTTGACCTTAGTCACCTGCTGCGGTTCAGGGAGGATGAGCGTTTGCGTGGCAATGGCCTGATGTTGGCACGGGGGAACTGTCATTCAAGGGCCAGGGAATATTTTTTGAGTAATCGTGTTTTCAATGTATAGAACTCACTACCACGCTATGTTGTTAGCGCACAATCAGTTAATTCATTTAAGTCTAGGTTGGATGGATTTTCGCTGGCTTAATCGTGGGGTGGTTTGTTCCTTTCTTGTCGTATGTATTGTGTATTGAGCATTATGTAATATTTTGATCAAGTGTTGATTTGAATGGTGTTAGTTTGTAATTGTTGTAAGTTGATTTGACTTGTCTTTGTGCTTTTTTTTTGCACTGCTTGGAAAGTTCGCCTTAACAAGAAAATAAATAGCTTCAGAAAAGATATTGGAATTCTAACCGCGTTTAAAAATAATTCTGACAATGTGGCACCTAGAAAAATAGATCAAATTTTAACAAAATATCGATTAAATAAATATGGAGAAAGTTTTGAAAATAGATTTAACGATAATTTAGATCATTTAAAACAAAAATTAAAAGTAACCGCTCATAGATTAAAACGGTAGAGTAATTGTACAAAAAGAAAATTTGAAAACAAACTGTACATTGAAAATCCAAATAAATTTTTTAGATATTTAGAACCCACAATTAAAACTCGAAATTTTCCGCAGAAAGAAAGTATGTTAAACTTTTGGTCAAACTTGTGGTCCCAAAATTATAAATATAATAATGAATCATTTTGGATACAAAAACTGAAGGATAATTCTAATGCATTGAATTGGCAAGAAGGTGACTCTATAACGTTAGAAGATATAACCAACGCCATAAAATTTTCCTCTAATTGGAAATCCCCGGGTTTAGATGGAATTCAAAATTTTTGGTTGAAAAGGTTTGACTCTATTCACTTGCCTTTACTTTTCTGTTTTAATGAAGCATTGAACGATCCTTCAGTTTTACCGGATTTTTTATGTACAGGTGTTACATATATGCTTTTTAAGACTGGGGACCCTTTAGATCCAAAAAATTATAGACCAATTACCTGCTTACCAACCATTTACAAAATTTTCACTTCCATTTTGGCATCAAAAATCGAAAACCATTGTAAAGCAAATGAGATTATGAACATTGAACAGAATGGCTGTGTGAAAGGCTCACAAGGATGTCGGGAACTGCTAATCGTCGATTCGATAATAACTAAATTAGCTAAAGATCAAAAAAGGAATTTGCATATATGTGCTACATAGATTACAAAAAAGCATATGATTCGGTCCCTCACGATTGGCTTCTCGACATCTTAAAGATCTACAAAATTAATCCTAAGATTGTAAGGCTTTTATCTTCAATGATGTCGAAGTGGAACACTGTTATCATGAATAATGGAACCAGTTTGGACTCGATTAAAATAAAACGTGGCATTTTTCAAGGAGATTCCTTGAGTCCGCTTTGGTTTTGTCTAGCAATGAATCCACTTTCGACATTATTGAACGATTCCGCTGCAGGATTTAGGCTAAATTTTAAAAACAACTCTACGATAACTCATTTGCTTTACATGGACGATTTAAAATTATATTCTCGAAGTGAAGATCAACTTTTAACTTAATACAAACTACAAAATTATGTAGTACGGACATTTGCATGGAATTTGGACTTGAAAAATGTGCAAAAATTGACATTCATAGGGGTACACCAATTTCTAAATTTGATGTATTAAACGAAATTCCCAAACTATTACCGCATGAGTTGTATAAATATTTGGGAATGCAACAAAATTTTGAATATAAAAGTAAAACTACAAAAATAGCTATAAGTGGATTTCGGCCGTTGAAGATCTATCCAATGATAGATACTCCTTTCACATTACTGTTACTCACAATGTTACTCATTGGTAACATAATGTGAAAGGAGTATCTAGCATTGGATAGATCTTCAACGGCCGAAATCCACTTATAGCTACTTTTGTAGTTTTACTTTTATATTTATTATAATACGGTCGGTTGATATGTTAAAGTTTGATTTTCTTACTTTAACATAGTATTTGTTACATTCATGCTTAGTGGTGCCAATTTTCGGTGAGAGAATTGTTTGCAATTGCATACAATTACAGATGCCTGTAAAAAGGACGCTCGCCAACCTTTCACATGAGTTCCAAAAGAGGACGTGGTATGCTTCTTCATTTTCCAAAGTTTTAATCACATACTTTTATGCGGTGGTTTGCATCCATGCTTCGGCACTGCGGGTTAATTCGTACCTGATGAAGAGAAATCTCTTCGGAGTAATCTCGAAACCGTCGGTAGTGCGATAAAACCTAGCGGTCCATGTGATGGTGTTAAGCTATCTGCATGTATGTTTTTTGACTGGGGATTTTGATTTTGCAATAACCCCCCGTTACTCATTGGTAACATAATGTGAAAGGAGTATCTATCATTGGATAGATCTTCAACGGCCGAAATCCACTTATCGCTACTTTTGTAGTTTTACTTTTATATTTATTATAATACGGTCGGTTGATATGTTAAAGTTTGATTTTCTTACTTTAACATAGTATTTGTTAAAATTTTGGTTTGGACCATACACTTATAAAAAAAGATTTTAGGCAAAAATATATGCAAAAATTAAAAATTTTAATGAAAAATAAATTAACGTCTCGGAATATTGCCTTGGACACCTTAACAAGAAAAATTTTATATAAATATAGATATTTACACCCGAAATCTGCAGTGGAAAGACTATATATTAAGAGAAAAAAAGGAGGACGGCGTTTAATAAATTTATTTAATTCTTGTAAATCTATAACTAAATTATTGCATGATTATTTTTATTCAATTAACATTTCTTTAATTCGTGAAATTATAAGTCTGGATAAAAATTTTAGTGGTTTAAATTAAAAAAATCAAAATTATAATTGTGAAGAAAAATCTAATTTAAATATTAATTGGAAGAATAAGGTGTGCTTCACGGCACATATCCGACAATTTTGGACTCCGAAGGAATTGATGGAGCAATGTCAGTAGAATGGTTGAAGCGGGGAATACTACACTTTGAAACTGAAGGATTCATGTGTGCGATTCAAGATGATGTAATTGCCACTAACAATTACAAAAAGCACATCATGAATCTCGATGTTGCAGATCGCTGCCGAAAGTGTGGTGTCCTCAATGAAACCATAGAGCATATTATAAGAGGATGCTCATTCTTGGCTCCTACTGACTATCTCCGAAGACAACCAAGTTTGCAAGATATTACACCAACAGCTTGGTAAAAAATGTAACTTGCTCGACAATTTTAGGCCTTATTATGACTACATACCTGAACCTGTACTTGAAGACGATTTTTCGCTACTCTACTGGGACAGGACTATATTGACGGATAGAAAAATTAGTCATAATAGGCCTGACATTGTCTTGATAAGAAAAAGAGACCAAAATGCAGTCATCATTGACGTTGCTGTGCCTCTGTCAAAAAATATCATAACCACCGAGAAAGAACAAATCCATAGGTACGAGGCACTAGCGATGGAAATGATGAGTGTATGGGGTCTTAATAAAATAGTAATAATTCCTATAGTGATATCGGCTACTGGTGTGGTATCTTCCAAATTTAAAACCCATTTGTTAAAGCTGGATCTATCAACAAAATTGTACCCAGAAATACAAAAAGCACTTATTTTGGAAACGTGCCATATTGTCAGAAAATTTTTAAATTCTCAAAATTAAAAATGCACTAAACAATTTAAAATTTTAATTATGAAGCGTACTTATAAGTTAAGAAACACATTGTAAAGCATAAGATGATTGGGGCTAAATCCCCCATCTTATGCTTATTACCAATGTATGTGAGGACTGAAATAAATATAATAATAATAATAATAATACTATTTTCTTGTTGGATAGTGAAGTACTGTCAACGGTACTTGAGATTGATGAGCAGTTAATCTCTAAAATTAATAATGCACTGATAAATAAATAATTTAATTTTTAGCAAAATTTCTATTCAACAAAAAAGATTGACATGATGAAATAAAAAAATAAATTTGGATAAGCAGATAGCAAGCAGAAGATAAAACCACATGAGGATTTAAATACAAATCTAACAAATGGAGGAAAAAGATATCAAAATAGTTATTTAATGACAATTAATAACAATACATACTTACATTTAAAAATTTCAACAAAATTTGGAAAATTCCATTTTTTAAATAATGAACATGTACTTTTTTCATCTTGAACACTTATATTATGTGTGTACATCATACAGTCTTATATTTAGTAATATAAATTTTACATTTTGCAGACTCTATTTTGTCACATTAAAATCACTTTTAAAGCAATAGCTATTAAACAATTTTTGTTGCAAATTTCATTTCCTTCATTTTAGTTTCCGCGTTACGGTGATTTTAAAAAGACCGTAAAATACAAAACATATTAAATTAAAAATTAAAAAGAAAAAATGAACAAGCATTTTTTTGTACATTTCAATTCTCTACAAATTTTTTATGTTCATTTTTCTATTTTATAAAGTAGGTACCGTTTTCAGATACCACATGAAAATCGACAGTAACGTTGCGACGAAATAGAAAAATGTACATAAATAAAAATAAACGTATTGAAATTTGCAACAGAAAATGTTTAATACTTACATACATAAGTAGGTATTGCAGTAAATGGAATTTTTATGTGTCCCAAAAAGTCTTCAAAAAGTACAATTTGGAGACTATATTATGGAAACTTTCTTTCTTGTATAACTGTAACTGTTTTTCACTTGCAAGTAGATTACACTATATTTATTTTTCTATAATATTTATTTATAAGCCATTATTTAATTTCCATCCACTATATAATAAAGCGTTATATTTTACGCATAATGCAGATTTGCACATTCTTAAAGAAGAATGAGCGCGCGTCACACACCGAATCAATCCGAGCTTCCGAGCCTTTCGTTCGAGTCTGAAAATTACTAATCGCTTAGCAGTTTATACATAAATATATACCAATGATTCTAATGCTTACAATAAAAACTTGAATACAGAGAGTAAATTTTAAAAATGCATTGTAAGAATTGCTGTCCATATTGTAAACTTTAATTCACGGACACTAAAATTTATAATGTGCTTAATAATTTTTTAAATCTTAACAATGCAAAAATAAGCATATTGCATTGTAAATGATACTTTCGAATAGATTGTATTTATTTAAAGTAACTTTAATAAAATTTACGATTTAGTTAACAAAATATCTAATTATATTAGCAATAGATGCATTACTTATAAAAAAATTTAAAATCAGCGTATAATAATAATTGCTAACTAGTAAATTTTACTAACCATTTTGTAATAAGTAAAAGAAAAAAATGTATTTATTCAATTTAGTTAGTAAATTTTATTAATATATTTTAATTATAGCTAGATTTTCGCGACTCGTTTTCTCCGTGTACGCTTGAACCATACTAATTTGCTGAAGACGTAATAATCATTTTCAAAGGTGCCTCGTTAGTTTGGGTCGACATTTTTTTCCAAAAAGTTCCTTTTAATAATACTCGAGGTTGATTTTAACACCTTTGTCGATGAATACTAAAGGAAGTTTACCTTAACATTATAAACATTTAAACATTTTTCACGATACGGAATTTAATTTGAACTCGTTATTTGACCCTGTGATTAAGATGTTTATGTTTAAATAATGATGAGCGACGTAAATGAAATAGTTATGGAAGAAAAAGAAAAATAAGAACTAGATTCGGGACTGGTGGAAGACCAATCATTCGATCCGAAGTATGAAAGTACTAGAAGGGGCACCACGGAAATGAGTGAATCGCCACAAATTAAATTTGAAGACCAACAAAAAATGAAGTTCGAAGAAGAAGACAAAGATAAATTCGAATTACTTTTTGAGATGATGACGAAGATAGAAGAAAATAAAAGATTAGCCGAAGAGAAGTCAGAAAAAATAGAATAGCAGACAAAGAAGAAATAAAAAATTTAATAATTATTACAAACAGGAAAACAATAGAGAAAAACGAAGAAAAATTAGAAAAAATGAAAAAGGAACTTACAGAAAAAATAGAAATACAAAATGAAAACATAAATAAAAAAATACAGGACCAACGAACAAAATTAACAAGAAACATAGAATAAGAAACAAATCAAAAGACAAGGCAAGAAATAACAACAAAATTAATAGAATTAGAGAGCAAAGTAAATTCCAACTACGAAGATATGGACGCAATTAAAACAAATTACTCAACTCAATTTGAATTAATTAATAAAAAATTCACAGATGTAACATTCAAAGAATACCCATCAGTACTAGAGGAAGAAGAAATGAAGGAGATCGTAGTTAAAACCTTGAATGAACGAGAAGAACAAATATCTAAAAAAATGGAAGAAAAATTAAAACAATTCAAAATCAAAGAATGGGGACAAATACATGAATCTCATGCACGTAGAACCGAAGCAATTGACAACAAACAAGAGCAAATTGAAAAAAGTTTAAATGATAAAATAAAATTACATCTAGATAGAGTCTGTGGGAATATTCAGAAAGATTATGAGATCTTAAAATCTAAAATTAAAAAAAATAAAGAAAAAATCGATGAATGTCAATCTGTAATTAAAGGAACTCATGAGTTCTTAAAAACCATAAAGTTAGACCCAGAAAAAGATTTTGGTCATCAGGTGTGTACGGAACAAAATTACATGCATGGATTGGTACAAGAATTAAATTTAAATTTTAATACTAACCGATTACCGATATTCTTTGGAGATGGAAAACATAATCCAAAATTACTCATTCATAATTTAAACCATACTACAGATAAGATCAAAGACATTGCAAAAATTAAAAGTATTTTAAGATCAGTAATGAAAGGTGATGCGGAGAGTTGGTTTGGAATCGTGGAGGAGCACATAAATTGTTTCCAAGATTTTCAAGATTTATTCCTTAAACATTATTGGGGTGAAGTTGAGCAACAAAAAGTAAGGGATAATTTGATCAGTGGGAAGTATATAGGTTTCATGGACCAAAATAGAGTTAATTATGCAATACGAAAAATTAATGCAGCTAAACAACTTGATCCACCATTTTCTGAAAACGACATTGTCAGAAATTTAGCAAAACATTACGAACAAGATGTAATTAATCGGGTGGTAATAGAAAATGTAATTACTACGGAACAGTTACTAGATTTATTAAAACGTTTTGATAATTTGGGAAATTTCAAAACCAATTATAATTATAATTCACACTTCAATCAATGTAAAAGATTGAATTGTGATGGTCAAAATGGAAATTTTAACAACAATAATTATAGTAACAGAAATAGTAATCCATTAAATACCAATGAACAAAATAACAATGCATACGATTATGGACATGAAAGGAATAATAATCATGGACAAGAAAATAGATATAATTATGGGAATAATTACAATAGGGGATTTCAAGATAGAAATCAATATCGCAATAATAATAATCAAGATAATCAGTATTGATTTAATGCAATGGAAAGGGGAAGAGATAATAACAGAAGCACATCAAATAATTCAGAAGATAGAATAAAGAGGGAAGTTATTAGAAGAAGAGAAGCTGAACTAAATAATATTTCGGTAATGCAAGAAGTTGAACCAGTTCAAGAAGAAGAAGAAGTTGCGCCAGAAGGCGCAACTCAAAATTTTCATTAATGGACAAACCAAAAGACATTGTGAATTCGTATCAACGTCCTAGAGAATTCATAAGAGAAGAAAATGGAACTAATGATATTGATAACATTAATACTCTACCGTATATTTTTATAAAAATTAACAACATGAAAATAAAAAGCTTAATAGATACTGGAGCTGAAATATCTTGGATAAATGAAGAAATTGTGAGATTAAATATAACTGAATTTGAGAAAAATTATGTAAAAACAGCTAAATGAAGTTGATAACAGCTAACAACAAAAAAATATCGACAATAAATAGATCCTTGATGGCAAACATAACAATAGCTATCCAATAATGGATAGCATCATGATAATGAATAACATGAAAATGGAATGTATTTTGGGCATGGACCTATTGGAAAAATGTAACGTTAGAATCGATGTTTGTAAGAAATTAATTACTGTACGAGGAGATAAGGTAGAACGGATTAAGGATGAGAATAGGGAAAAGGGGTTAGTTACTGATGAAGAAGAGGTAATGGTTATTAATAATGTTTTCTAAAATAGAAGATATTGGTAAAATTTTAAATATTAATTATGAAGAAGAAAAGCTAAATTGGAGAGGTATTGAATTGGATTGTGAAGAAAATTATGTGGGTACAGTTAGAAATTTATTGGAAAATAGTGAGTCTTTGGTTAATGAAGAGAGTAGAATTGCCGCAGGATACGAACACAAATTGCATGTTATTAATGAAAATACGTTTAGATGTAAGAACTATCCCATCCCACAAGCATATAAAAAAAAGGTGTGGGAAGAAATAAAAAAGATGTTACATGACGGTGTTATAAAAGCATCTAGTACCTTTCATTTAAATCCATTAGTGGTTGTAAAGAAGAAAGATGGAAATATTCGTCTGTGTTTGGATACTAAAAATATAAATGCAATAACGAAACCGCAGTATGAAAGTCCACAAGGAATTGAAAATTTATTGGGTAGAGTAGGAGGAAAATCTGTATTTACAAAATTGGACTTAAAGAACAGTCTTTGGCTCATTCCCTTGGATGAAGAGTCACAAAAATATACGGGATTTAGTATTGATGGACATACTTTTATTTTTTTGGTAGTTCCTTTAGGTTAGTCCACCAGTAGTAGCGCATTGGTGAAGATTATGCAGAAAATTTTAAAGAATTATGAAGGAATTATGTTGATGATATTTTGATTTTTAGTGGTGACGCAATAGAACATGAAATACATTTAAGAAAAATTTTGGAACCTTTAAACAAAGCTGGATTAAAGTTGAACTTAGAAAAGTGTGAATTCTTCAAAGGACAGGTGAAGTATTTGGGTTATCAAATTTCTTCGAATAAGGTTGAAATTGACCAAGGCAGGCTAATTGAAATTAAAGAATTTCCTAGACCACGAAATATGAGAATTTTAAGGGGATTTATGGGGGTAATGAATTATTATAAGAGATTTATCCCAGATTATTCGAATATAATTTTACCATTGTTAGAATTGTTAAAAAAAGGCGTAAAGTGGAAATGGGATGACAACAAAGAACGGACTTTTAATGAAATGAAAGAAACTGTATTTGAAAATATAAGACTTATTCATCCGGATTTTTCACAAGAATTTATACTTCGCACTGATGCGTCAAAATATGCGATATCAGCAGCACTGGTGCAGGTCAAAGATAATTTAGAAGTGCCTATATGCTTTATTTCAGGAACTATGAGAAGGAGTGAAATTAATTATATGGTGAGCGAAATGGAAATGCTGGCCATTGTCTTTGCTCTCACGAAATTGTGGTTCTATCTGATTGGAAATAAATTTAAAATTGAAACGGACCATGCAGCTCTTGCATTTTTGATGAGCACAAAATTTACAAATAACCGCATTTATAGATGGTCCTTGCTTATTCAAGAATACGATTTTACTATTTCTCACATAATAGGTAAAGACAATATAATAGCTGACGCATTTAGTAGAAAAAATAATGAAGAAATGAATAAAGTAAAAAGTATTTTAATAGCGATAAACGAACTGCATACTGGAGAAGAACCTTTTACCACAGAATGTTTAAAAACTGCTCAAATGGATGATAACATAGTAGCGTTGAAGAACATAATAAGATATAACAATAATGAGTATAAAAAATATGCAATAATAAATGAATGTGTCGTAAAAAGAAAAAATGAATTGGAGTTATATGTCATTAATAAAAAATTAACTAAGGAAATTGCATACGAATTACACTTAATATATGGCCACATTGGATTGACAAAGACTTGGTTAATATTTAGGGAGAATTACTATTGTAAAAAAGATCGGAAAATTATAAAAAAGGTTTTAAATAGTTGTTGCCTTTGTTTATTGGGAAAATATAAAAATTTTCACAACACCAATTCAGTCCAAAATATTGAAGTTCATCAACCCGGTGATTTGGTTACTATCGATTATATAGGAAACTTAATAATGAGTGGTTCGGGCCTGTTATGATAAATAATAATGAGATTTGTGAGGCAATGCGCAGGCGGAGAGGGGAGAGCAGTCATGGCGTCTAGCATGTAAGAATAAAGTCATGGTCGTAATTAAAAGAGTTTTATTTAAAGAACCCAAAATATAACATGGTGTCAGAAGTGATTTTTTCAAGGTAAAAGTAATGACAGAATTGACTGGAGATAGTGGTATTAGCGAATTAGAACAAACAGAAATGTCAATTGCAAGTGCAGCAAATCTGGGTCCAAGAATCATTGATATAAAACCAAACATTTCTCCATTGGAAATAGATGGAAATGAAGACCATAAATGGACAGAATGGATGGAACAATTTCAATTATATTTAACAGCCACAGGTCTGGAAGTGGAAAATGATAGAAGAAAGGTCGCAATTTTATTATCATTAATTGGTAGTCAAGGTAAATTTATATTTAAATCGTTCAATCGGGATGCAAATACCATAAAATTTGATGATTTGTTGAAATTATTCAATAACCATTTTACACCGAAGAAGAACATAACTGTTGAGAGATATACATTTTTATCACGACGTCAGCGTGAAAATGAATCGATTGATGATTTCGTAACAGAATTGAAAAATTTCAGTTTGTCATGTGAGCTTGGAAATCTTAGAGAAGATTTAGTTAAAGATGTCTTAATATGTGGTTTAAATAAAGCTAATTACCAAATGAAAGAAAGATTGTTAATGGAAGATAGTTTATCGTTAGAAAAAGCTATGAAAATATGTAAACGGCTGGAATTAACACAATCGCAAGCACAAAATATCAGTGAAAAAAGTAATCAAGGCGAAGGTATACATTCTATAAGAACCAATTTTAGCAATCAAACCAACAGACGACCAACATCAAGTTTTGCATCTTCCCGTTCATCCTCTCGTTCAGCTTCTCCAACGAACAGTCATCATTTTCGTCAGTCATCCAGAAATAGTAGTAGCAGTCGTCAATGTTACAAATGTGGACAAATCCATCGCTACAAATGTCCAGCTTATGGTAAGAAATGCATCAAATGTAAAAAATTTAATCATTTTGCCAAAATGTGTAAAACAAAATTTGTAAAAATTTTAAATAGTCAAGGACAGATAGATAATAATTATTCAAGTCAAGATACAAATTTTGTATGTATGTTATCAGCATCACATGCTAATTTAGAAAAAGAATGGTTAGTAAATATTATTATAGGCAACACAGTGATAAAGGGTCAATTAGACACAGGAGCACAAGCTAATTGCATGTCGTTAAAACAATTTACTTCTTTAGATATTAATCGAAAATTGATAAAACCTAGTCAAACTAAAATACAATCATTTTGTGGTAACGAAATACCTAATTATGGATCTTGTATATTGCCATGTAAAATTAACAATTTGTCAGTTAATATTCTTTTTCAAATAATAGTTTTAGATTGTCCAACTGTGTTAGGATTAGAAACTTGTAAAAAATTAGGTTTAGTAAAACGAGTACAAATGATTAGCAATAACAAGGATTACAATGAATTAATTGATAAATATCATCATATCTTTAATGGTCTTGGTTGTTTGTCAACTAAATGTAAACTATTCCTTAAACCTAATTGTCAACCAGTCATAGATCCTCCTAGAAAATTACCTTTTAAATTATACCAGAGAGTCAAGTTGGCATTGGAACGCATGGAAGCAGACGGAGTAATTTCCAAAGTAACAGAACCGACCGAATGGGTAAGCTCGATGGTTATAACAGAAAAGAAATCAGGTGATTTACGAATTTGCATTGATCCACGTAATTTAAATCATGCTTTATTACGTTCTCATTATAAAATACCAACATTAGAAGAAATAAGGACAGAATTAAATGATGCAGCTGTGTTTTCTACTCTAGATGCAAATTCAGGATTTTGGATAATACCAATTGAAGAGGAAAGCTCAAAATTATTAACTTTTAATACGCCATTTGGACGCTTCAAATTTAATCGTATGCCATTTGGTGTTAAGGTGGCATCTGAAATTTTTCATCGAAAAATGACTGAATGTTTTGGTGATTTACCTGGGGTACGCATTTATGTAGATGATCTACTGGTATTTGGTAAAAATAAAAAAATACATGACGATAACTTAAAAGCTGTTCTTGAACGTGCCAATCAACTTAACATTAAGTTTAATATTTCAAAATGTAATTTTGGGGCTAGTCAAGTCAAATATATGGGTCATATTTTTTCAAAACATGGTATGAGTGTGGACGAATCAAGAATTAAAGCCATATGTCAAATGCCATCTCCTACCGATAAAAAAAGTCTTCAGCGTTTTTTGGGAATGATAACTTATTTGGGCAATTTTATTCCAAATCTTTCTTCAGAAACTTTTCATTTAAGAGAGCTCATAAAGAAAGAATCACAATGGCAATGGGAATGCCATCATCAAGAAGCATTAAATAAATTAAAAAATCTTATTACACAAAGTCCAGTACTATCTCATTTCGATATTAACAAGCCAATAGTTATAACAGTAGATAGTTCTAAGAGTGCAGTTGGTGCGGCTTTGTTACAAAACGGAAGACCAGTTGCATATGCCTCTAAAACCCTTACAATTTGTCAGCAAGGATATGCACAGATTGAAAAAGAATTGTATGCAGTAGTTTTTGGATGCATCAGATTTCATCAATTCATTTATGGCCAGTCAATTACAGTGGAAACTGATCACTCTCCTTTAGTAACAATTTGTAAAAAGTCTTTGGCTACTGTACCGTGTAGATTGCAACGCATGCTTCTTCAATTACAGCCTTATGATATTCATGTAGTTTATAAGCCTGGAAAACTAATGTATGTTGCAGATACGTTGTCAAGAGCTCCTTTACCAGAAATAGAACATTGTCTAGATGAAGATGTAGCAATTCATGTTAATTTAATAACAAGTTCTTTAGCAGTTTCTCCTCAAACTCTGTCAGAAATCAAAGAAGCTACCTTAGTGGATGAAACTTTGAACGCACTTAAAATGTATTGTGCAGAAGGTTGGCCTAAAAACAAGTCATTAGTAGTTGAGTCAGTGAAACATTTTTGGAATATCAAAGAAGAAATCAACGTCATGAAAGATTTAGTTTATAGAAATCAAAGTGTCATTATTCCAACTAAATTACGTTCGCGTATTTTACAAAAAATACATACTAGTCACATGGGTATTGAACGAACTAAAAATTTAGTTCGAGGTGTTTTATATTGGCCGCATATGTCGATGGAAATTAAACATATGATAGAAAATTGTAAAACTTGTCTAACATATAAGAGAAAAAATACTGATGAACCTTTAATGTCACATGAATTACCAACATTACCTTGGCAAAGAGTAGGTGCAGATTTTTTAGATTATGAAGGACAGAAATATCTAGTCGTAGTTGATTACTACTCAAAGTATATAGACTTAATAAAATTATCATCAAATACTGCTTACAATACCATTACACATTTAAAGTCAATTTTTGCTCGACATGGTATTCCTTTAGTTTTGATTACAGATGGTGGACCACCTTTCTCCTCCAAGGATTTTCGAGATTTTGTTAATGATTGGGACATACAGCATATTATGAGTAGTCCATACAATCCTAGGTCAAATGGAATGGCTGAGAGTGCTGTAAAAATTATTAAAAATTTACTTCGTAAATGTCAACATGCAAAAACAGATCCTTATTTAGCTTTACTTCATCTAAGAAATACACCCAAAGATGAAATGTCGTCTCCAGCACAATTGTTAATGTCACGTAGATTACGTTGTACTTTACCTATTAATCATAAATTATTACGTCCAAAAATTGAAAATAAAAATAAACATTTAAGAATAGCATTTGAAAAACAACAAAAGTCTAAATATTATTTTGACAAATCAAGTAAGCCGTTATCAAGATTAAATATATCAGATCAAATTTACTTTAAGTATAAACCAGATAGTCATTGGTCTCCAGGAATTATTGTCAAGATACATGGTCCAAGGTCGTATATAATTAAAAGTCCAGAAGGGGTGGAATATAGAAGAAATAGGAAACATATTTTAGCGCAGCCTTCCTCGGTTTTGAAAAATACAAACTATAATCAGAGAAGATATAATCATTACTACCCACAAGATTGGAACAGTAGCAAATCTCCAAGTCCAGAAAAGGAACGAAATCCTAGTCCTAGTCCAAAAATAAGTCCTAGTCATATTCCTGAACTACAAACAGCCGATGTAACTAGTCAATATCGTAGTAAAAGTGGTAGAGTCATAAAACCTCCTAAACGATTAATGTATGAGCGAGATGATTAATTAATATTTTGAAATTTTATTTTGTTTCTTTATGTGTAGAGATAAAAAGTTTATTTTGTAAGATCGATGTAATTATTTTTTTTTAAGTTTATGTATATAAATTATTTGTATATAGAATTGTAATTGATTATTCAATTAAAAAAAAAAAAAAAAAAAGAGCGTGTTATGATAAATAATAATGAGATTTGTGAGGCAATGCGCAGGCGGAGAGGGGAGAGCAGTCATGGCGTCTAGCATGTAAGAATAAAGTCATGGTCGTAATTAAAAGAGTTTTATTTAAAGAACCCAAAATATAACAGGGCCCTAAGAACATCTTAGTCGTTGTAGATGTATTCAGCAAATTCGTCAAATTATATCCAACTAGGGTATGCACTACAGATATAACCATCGAAATAATGGAAGATTTTATAAAAAATGTTAAAAAAACCTAAAGCTATTCTAGCAGACAATGCTACCTATTTCAATAATCAAAAATTTAGATCACACTGGAATGAATTAGGAATAAATGTAGTTTTTTGTGCAATTAGACACCCCCAAACAAATTTGGCAGAACGATATATTTTGGAAGTTACAAAATTTTTGAGATTAATGACCTACAATAACAATCTTTTATGGTTTGATGAACTGCACAAGGTAGAAAAATTTTATAATGTAACTCCTAGCACAGTTACGGAGCAAACACCTTTATAATTAACCGTTTCAGACACAGCTTCCTGTAGAGAGGACATAAGTTTAAGGCAAAATTATGGCTAGTATTAGCTATATGGAGAGTCCCAATCAAGTTGATCTGCTCCGAAGACTAGTCAGCTTGGCTCCTGAAAGATTGCATTACTTGTGGGACTTATTGTTATTCTTTAATAAATTTATTTTGTCTTATGTTTTGAACCTGAAAGCACGTGGTTGTGTTCGAGTTTTTTGTGTTTATTTTTCTTTTGGAATTTAATACTTTTTAAGTACGTAATATTTTTCTACTTTGGATAATGTTGTATGCATTTAATAAAATAAATTTTTTTTTCATGGAATCTCTCAAATTTTCGATAAATCGTGATCAGAAAATCACTTTGTCCCCTACACAATGACGGTTGATATCTGAGTACTCGGGAATCTTAAAGTTATCTAACAAACATGAAAAATCTTCAAAAAATTAAACAAGTTCACATGGTGAGTTTGAAAATTTTCCTGCAACCCCTTCATAATTCGTGTCTGAAAGGGTTAATGAAAGGAATTTTACCACAAAGACCTTGGTTAATAAAAGAAGAAAAAATTAATTGTGACGACATGTTAGAAAAGGCACGTAACAAATTAAAACAGTATAGAAATAAATATTTAAGAAAATTCAACAATAGAATAAAAAAGAAAACAACGTTTAAAATAGGTGACTTGGTGATACGCTCAGTAAATCAGTGTGCTAAATTGCAGTTACCTTTTGAAAGCCCGTATAGAATAAATAGGAGGGTTTCAGAGAACACCTATGAATGGACAATTTGCATAAAATTCAAATTCACCTCAAAATGGCATTTATTGATAGTTCAATATAACTATAATCAGAATATTTGAGTGATTTATCAAAATTCTGTATTGTGAGCCCGCAAAAAATTAATGAAATGTTATAATTTATTTGAAAAAATCACGTGATTGAAATCAGGATGTGACGACATGAGCCTCAACAATTGGTGCCAATACACCAGTATAATTTCCACTAAAGTATCTACCATGTAAGTACCAACCGATAATGAAGTTATGAAGTAACCAAATTTTAGTTACTAATCGCCATTTTGATGACGTCAAATTCCTCAAATTTCAAATTACGTCAGCCATATTTATTAATACGATTTCGCGCGACAAATATACATTTAAATTTCAATATTTTTTTCTGGCTTTATTTGTGAACCAAATTTTAAAAAATTAAGACACATTACATATGCTGTTATGTAGAATATTAATATGATAAAAATTAAAAATCATGCAAATTATCCATTGATAAGTGAAAATTCAAATATTATTACAGGAAGATTTCATTTATGTGACTTATATGCATTTACTCAACAAGAAGTATAAAGTACGTTTGAAAACATAGTTACAGATAATTAAAGAACAATTTTTTATTTATAAAATTATGTAATTTTGATTATTAGAAAAGGGGAACTATTGTTTTGAATTGTAAAATTATTAGAACTTGGATTTACAGAGTTATTTTATTGGAAATTATAAATATAAAAATGTTTAGAATCATTAGTATTGTTAAAAATTCAAATGTATTAAGGAAGATTAGTTATAATTTAAATTAAATTGCGAGAATTAAAGAATTCGGTTGTATTTAAAAATTTATAGAATATAGGGACATAAAGAGATACTTTTATTCAATTTATTGTAAAACATAGAATTTATTTATTTTATTGAAATGAAAATCAACATTAAAATTAGCATGTGTAATATTCAAAACAAGGGGCAAATGTCATGTTATTAAATGCTTAGGGGTTGAATTATTTGTAAATTTTTAAATTTAAAAAATGTTGTCTCATGTTTTATTTTGAATTTGATTTTGCCGCGCAAAATTATGGAGGGAAAGGGATTTTGAAAAATGGTGGAAGTTTTTACGTGAGTTTCAGTGGAAAATTATAAATTAGTTGATATTATAGAAAATTAAATAGAAATTTCGAACAAAAGGTTGTTTAATTTTGTGTTGGGAGTAGTTGGTTTATTCGATCGGCAAAGTAAAAATTTAACAAGGTAGAACTTTAAAATTATCCAAGTGTTAATGATGGACGATAAGATATACGCGTACGCCACGGTACATTATTGCAGCGTTCTATTTACAAAAATCTAAGTTAATCTAACCTAATTAGAGGGGGAAAAATCTAAGTTAAAACTTAGCATTTTATTTGTTTGAATTATAACCTAACCTTAAACGGCTTGCATTACGTTGTTATTTCATATATTTAAACATATAAATTCATAACTCATGAACATTTGACAGAAACAACAACTTAGTTAAACTTAGGAACTAAGGTACTTACGAAACAAGCAAAAAATCTAACTTCCTCTTATGCCCGATTGCACCAACTTTCCTTAAAGGTGAGGTTTAGTAAAGCCTTCCTTAACGTTAAGGTGGCCCTTAGTGTAGGTTGCATTGCACCACACCTATTTGAGTTTGGTTTAGTAAAGCCTTAAATAAATTTAGCAACATCGCATTTTTTGTAAAGTAACTTTGGTTACACTTTATATTTATAATTAATTTCACAAGGTGTAGATTAATTATTTACCAGGAAAATTAAATAAGTACATTTTCATTATTTGTGAATTTTAATTATTTTTTATTTTGTGGTCATGTATAACTTAGAAAATGGGGGTGAATTACATTGTTATTACTTCTTATTTGCGAAAAAATTTACTGCAGTTGTTTACAAATTGCATTAAAATATAATTATTTTTGTAGAATCAACATTAAAAACATGGAAAATATCAAGCGACACCGGGGACGCAATTATACTGCCGAAGAAATAATCCTGCTTATAAATTGTGTAGCTAAATATAAAGGTATTATTGAAAACAAAAAAACCGATACTATAACTTGGAGGGAAAAGGAAAAGATCCTGCTTTAGGAGGCCCAAAAAAACTATTTTTTTCGGAATTCTTTTTAGGAGGAAAGAAATAACCAAGTCTATTGGAATTTTCAGACTATTTTATTGTGTAATTCAATGTAAGAAAAAACATTTTTTTTAAGAAAAATATTGAAATGCAGCCGATTTACACACACTTTCGATACGCACTCCACAATCAATTGGCGGGAAAGATGGAGCTCATAATTTTGATCTGAATCAAGAAAACCAGAAAGGATTTTAATTTTCATCCATTTTTCTTCTATTTGAACTAAAAAGAATCATGAAAATAAATGTTAAACAACTTTTTGAGCGAATTAAATGAATTTTTTTTTATTGAGAAACATACTTTTTTTCCGATTCGATAAAAATTCTAAATTTGACAATTTCTTCGGGTTCGCATAGAAGAAAAATTTATGAAAATTAAAATCCTTTCTGGTTTTTTGGTTTCAGATCAAAATTATGAGCTACATCTTTCCCGCCAATGGAAGATAATGATTGTGGAGTGCGTATCGAAAGTATGTGTAAATCCGGCTGCATTTCAATATTTTTCCTTAAAAAAAAGTTTCTGTTATGTTGAATTACACAATAAAATAATCTGAAAACTCCAATATTGGAACATTTCGACATTTCGACCAGGGATAGACTTGGTTATTTCTTTCCTTCTAAAAAAAATTCCGAAAAATATGGTTTTTTTTGCTCCTCCTAAAGCAGGATCCCCCCTTAATGCCAGTAATAATTATACTAGAGCTACCGAATCACTTAAAAAGGTATATAACAACAAAAAAAAGAGGTACGCAAAAATATTGCTGATACCAAGAAGGTACAAAATACAACCGGGTTAGGGGTTGATGGCAATATGATTAATGTGGACAACAACAATTCTCTGTTGTTGTTCATCATTAACTCCAAGACGGTTGTAGGTTTTACCTACTAGTTTTGGAGGAGATGCAGTTGCATCAACATCATTTAAAAGCGTGAAAGTTGCATCTGTTAATAGCATAGGAGAAAATGAGACCAATACTTTGGAGGAAAATGATAACCGTTTCTTTTCGAAATCGAAATCTTTTTAATAACGATAAATCATCCTTAGTATGTATATAATTTGCTCTTTCGTACATTTGTCTAACATTTCCAAATCGTCTTCAAACAAGTCATTCTTCATCTGAATATATTTTGGATTTATACTTTTATGAAAAATCGAAAATTAATCTCAACTATATAAAAAAATATGACATGTAGATTATGAACTATGTTCCAACATTTTAATATTATAGGTTAAGTGGAAGTTTAACAAATTTAAGCATCCGAAATCGGAGGCTTAAATTTGGGTGGTCCTTAAGCGGTTAAGGAACATCTAAATCAGTGGTGCAATGAAAAAAGGTCGTACTTAGCGATTTAGGGTGAAGCTTAAGGTTAAGGAACGTTGGTGCAATCGGGCATTTAAATGCTTAGTTGTAAATAGAACGCAATTTTGCTAACTTCATACTTCAACTTAGGTTAGATTAACTTAGTTTTCGGTAAATAGAACGCTGCACTCTTTAAGTGCATTGGAAATGAAACCATAATGTACCACTGTGCGAGTGAAAAGCCGGCGAGAGAGATGCACTAAATGCTGCATACCTATGTAAATTTTTTGAAACCGCTTTTTTTCATATAAAAATCGATTTTACAGCAAAACTTTTTAGACATTTTTTGTTGAAAATTTTCCCGTCTTCCATTTTGTTTATATGAATTTTTTTATTTTGTTGCGCCGTTTTTTACTGACAGCGACTTAAACAAGACTTTGTAAAACACAAAAACGTCTCGAAAACGGTGCGACAAAATAGAAAAATCGGATGTGGCCATCACATAACTTTCCGAATATTAAAAATAACTCTAAATTAAAACTAAATTACTAAATCTTATCAGAGCATCAGCAATAATCGTCAAAAACATTAAGGAAATCGAAATAATAAGCAAAAACCAAAATACAAATAAAAAAAATATACTTATGACAAATAACTAAAATGTTATGTAAAAAATTTTGTTCTTATTTATAGGCAATTTAGAAATTTTTTTTTTACTTTAGAAAAAATTTTATAGAACAGAAGTTGTAGGTAATTTTATACGGATAATTTTTGTCATAATAAACTTTTACCTATTTCATTGCCTTTCGGAGTTATGATGGAATATGTTTTATCGCTTCAAGTAAACCCCCCGTTCCCCCCTTTCGATTTCATCCATTTTCAATAGATAAAAACATAAATTTAAAATTTGGAGTGATTTCGTTACTTCGTTTGGCTACTATCGTGTTCACAGATATACATACACACATACAGACATTTTTCAAAAATAATGGAAATAGTTTAAGGGAACCTCAAAACATAAAAATTTGATAAAAAAATGGGGAGTCAATTTTTTTTTCAATTTCAGATCACAATACTTTCCTTACTAAGGAGTTCGGAAAGTAAAAATGTACCTATATGAATAAAAATGTAGGGAATTAAATTTACAGGAAAAACTTCCTATTCAGTTTTTATATCGCACCGTTTTTGAAATACCGCTGAAACTATTTTTTGCATTTTATAGTTTTGTTTAAGTCGTTGTCAGTTAGAAATAGAGCGACAAAATGGAAAAATGTATATAAACAAAATTGAAGGCCATGAAATTTGCAACCAAAATTGTCTGAAAAGTTTTGCTGTAAAATTGATTGTTATGTGTCAAAAATAGTCTTGAAAAGGCACACATTTCATTGCGTTCATTTATTGCGTTCGTTTTTCTTGGTTTTTCTTTCGAACTTTTGTGTATAATTTTAATATATAATATTATTTTTTTTACGGTTAATAATAATTAAATAAAACAATAATTTGAAAAAAATATTTTTCTTTGAGTTTAAAATCATTTAACTACGATAAACAATGCCAACGCATCGCTAGGTTGCGTGCTTGCATGGTACCTCATGCTCTATCCTTGTCGTGGACGAAATTGTTTCACGTAAACGTTGCTCGTCGGATTACCTTACTATATTAAGTACCGTGGCGTACGCGTATTTATCTAATTGCGGAAAAGAAAATTAAAAAAATTTTTAAGAAGAATAATTTGTTTAATCCTTAATTAAAATTTATTTAAAAAATTGTGAACACAAAAAAACATTACAATATATTACTTATAATAGGGTTTGGTTATTTTGGCCAACTTGGCGCGTTCTACCAATAATGTTGTTTCGTGTCACAACAGGCATTGTTAATTTTTCTGAAGTTTTCAAAAAATTTGGCTATTAAACTATTATTTCAAACTTTATGCATCCAATGCGGGAGCTGAAGATATAAATTAAATTTTTTTATTATTTTTTTCGTATTTAAAATACTAAACTACAACTTTTCCGAACTATAATATATTGCGTTTTGGAAATTAAAAAATTGTGTTTTTCGACCCACCCTATTACAAATGTTCATTTAAAATAATATACCTACTTTAAAAAAAAGATAGTTAAACAAAATCAGTTGGTGGAACCAAAGCGAAATACAAACATTACATTAAGATATTTATTTAAAACTCGATATGAATGGGCGAAAGCTCTCATTGTTTGTTTTTTGAATTAATCAAGATTAATAATTTAAGCTTGAAAATTCTTTTACATATTTAATCAATTAATTAAAATTATGTTAACTTAAATATTACAAATATTGATTGTAATTATAAAAATAATGATCAAAAAGAAACTGAAAATTCTAAGTAAAATCCAGTTTTTATTTTTTTTGAGTATGGCGCACCACTTCGAATGAATTGAAAAAAATATATGTTATAGAAAAGGGTATGAAGCTTCTAAAATAATTTATTTTTTAATTTTGCTCAAATCACAACATATTTAAAAAAAATATTTTTAAATAAAAAAATTTGTTTTCACTGGATAATGAAATCCTATGCGGCTGTTATTTTGTCCTGAGGTGACTTTTATATACACCCATAACATACTAAAATTTTATCAAAATCGATTAAGCCGTTCTAGAGTAAAATTATTTTTTCTCTATTTTATTATTTTTTGATTTTCTCAAAACCCCTTTGAGTTAGAGATCTTAAAATTTCAGAATCTTAGTATTTGATTAGTACTAACATATGCCCAAAATGGTGATTAAATATTCCCCGGGGGCAGTTTCACCATGCTTATCCTCCTCAACGTTGCTATTTTATACATTATAACTGATACCATTTTCATGTAATATTGGAAACAGCTTGATGTTATAATTTATAACTAAATTTAAGTATATTTATCAAAAAACATTGTATACTATATAAAAATTTCACAACAACTACAATATGTATAAATAAAACGTAAAATTTCTCTCAGTGTACTGTGCTCAACTTCTTACGTAGGCCGGTTGTTCCTTATAGAACTTACTATAAAAAATTTGCTGTAGGTTACCTTCTGAAAGGAAAGTTTCATTTTTGCATACCCATACACCTGTTTTTGGGGAGTGAAAGCCGTCAGTTGATTATTATTTGTTGTCAAAACAGTCAAGTTTATTAGTAGGTACTAGGCACCTACTGCATTTTATTTATTCTTAAAAAAATTATAAAATTGCGCAGATTTTAACAATAATAAATATTCGATTGATTCAATAGCAGTTAACCAACATTTATTTATATAAACAATTCTTACTAAAATTAATTTTCATTGATTCAGTTAATCAAAGATTTTTAATTCCGAAGAAATTCAATAGTCTATAGGGTAGTATTAAAATAGATAACCAATCAAATCAAACAAATCCTAATTTTCATTTTATCATACCACCCCACTTTTCATTCGCGTTTTGTGTCTGCAAAATTTTTCAATCAGTGTTGTCATCCATTAGTTATATTATACACCGCCTGTTTGACTAATGCAGTCTGTCTGAATAGAAGAACAAAAAGATATTTCATAATGTTATTTCAGTTCTACATAAATAAGGGCGCATTTTGCTTATCTTAATCAGAATATTTTATAAAGCTGTTTGAAAAAACGCTTTTGTTATATTTTGACGTCTCTAAACAATAGAAACTACAGCGTAATTTATAATAATAATAATTGTTATTGTACTGTCAGCAACTCCCGGATAAATTAATTTTATATTATGGCATTTTAAGCAATAACATAAAAAAAATTTCCATATTACATTAATCGGATATATTAAATAGTATGGAATATATTTATTCTCAGGAAGATTATATAGCCATTATGTGCTTATCAATATTAAATGTAGAAAATTTCAACAAATAAATTTATTAGGTAGTAGTATTTTTATAATAAAATCACACAAATTATATTGCAAACAAAATTATTGTTATCTACCTCTTTTTAATTTTATTAATTCACCTACATTATAATAATTATTTAATAGTGATTTCTGATTTGAACTAGGTTATCTTTACTTAATAACAATTTTCAAATAAATTTTCATGCTATTCATTATCCATTATACTTCCGAATCGTTGGAATTCCTTACTTCTATAATTTATTATAATTAAGCATTTTTGATTGTAACTCTGTTTTTTTTTTTAATTTTGAATCAATTTCTGCCAACAAATTTTTAATTGAATAATTATTATTGATGTTGGGACTTTGCAAAAATATAACTAATAAATTAGAGATGTTGAAATATTATGTCAACCATATATGAAGACTTGAAGTAAATAAGGGGTTAAGTGCCAAAAATTCAAAAATTGGTTTTATTCCTTTAAATTCATCTAAACTCTGAAGGCCAGCGTGTTTACCGTAAATAACGTGCTATGCAAAAATGCACCTGCAAATCCTTTAATTTTTGACCATAAGATGACACATGAGCTAACTTGTGGTGTCTTATCAGTAAATAACGAGCTAAGTACCAATTACTCCGTATTATCGACATCCCCAACGAAGAAGGACGTAACTCGAGTTACGTCCAATTTTAGCTACGAGCATTTCTATAATCAGGGGAAAAAAGCCTTCTTTTTACGACCAATAATCTCAGAGATAACCAGTGGAAAATGGTTGTATCTCAATTTTTTTTCCTATTCAGCTGTAATAAGGACGGTATTCAAGTTACTGCTTTTTACAGTTTAGGATTTTGATAATATTGCTCGTAATATTATTAGTTGTAACTTGAGTTGTGTCTTTGTTCCATTTAAAATAACTATTGAAGTCCGTATTAAAAAAAGTTGCTGGAAAGATCGTATTTCAACTTACTGCTTTATTTTATCTAAGCACCATTACATTTATGTAGTCCCAATCAACTTATTGTTAATTTTTATTATTATTTTTATTTTTGTTACGTCTTTTTACCATCTATTAATAAACAATTATTAAATAATTTTGACAGCAAGGAGGCTGTCTCTGAGATACGACCTTGTTCTGCGGGATTATTAGATTTTATCCCATCAGGTCGTAACTCATAGAAATGATAATCAATGATCATAATCAGAAATAAATTTACTCCGTTGATTGCATATTGCAGTTATTGTAAATTATCACCGCATGTTCTAACCAGAGGTATTTTTTTCTCTGATTTTTTTTAAAAAACGTTGTATTCACTGTGCGCAACGGTAAACATTGTTGATTACACAAATATACATACCTACACTGAAAGAAATTAATGGGTACGCGTAACAATAAAGTCCTTGTTCAAAAAAATATTGTTAATTTTAGCATAATTTATTGTAAAATTGACTAAGACTATAATTTCGTAGTTGTTACTCTAACCATATTCAATTTGTTAGAAATGGAATGAAAAAATATTGTTTTTATTAACACAAATGCTGTTAATGTAACTATTTTCATTTTGTTAAAATATTCATAACAAATAGTGTTCTTATTAAGACAAAATATTGTTAACAAAACCATAATGCAACGTAAATCTTTACTAATGTTGTTGTTTCTGAAACCATATTAATATTGTTAACTAATATGACGCGATTTTATTCTAATATTAGATTACTAATTCGCAAGTTTGCATTTTTAATTGTATCTTGTGCACAAAGTTCCACCTATAAGTTACACGTTTAACAGTTTAGCGTGCATATTATTTAATCTTGATCTTGTGTTGTGCGTCGTTTATTACAGTAGTGCTAAATTTCTTGTAGTATAATATTGTAATATTTAATATTACTTTTACGTAGTTAGAAAATTTTAGTTCTGAAAAATGGAAATCAAGGAAGTTAAAAGTAGATAATTCTCGAAGAATGGGGCGGGGCACCTCATCTTATCCAAAGTTATCAAGGTAAATTTTTTTATTTATTCTAATCCGTAAAAGGAACCTCCTTGCACTTTCAATACCAGTCCCTATTGAACATAATAATAATTGAACACCTTATGTGTTGTTTAATTCATTACTGTAGTAATATGGGGCAAAATGTAAACTTTATCTTATTTTTAATTTTAGACAATGGAGTAGATGATGTTGAAGCATTTGCATGTTCAACAGATGATTTAATCAAGGAACGCATCCCTACAATTGGAGATCGAACTAAATTTTTCAAAAATTATACGTGGTTCATTCAACATTGTTCCTGATACGTTGGAAAGTATGGTACAATATCTGGACGTATCCTCCCAATCTTCTAGAATAACACAATAACAGCGTCTGTAGAAGCACCTTCGTTACTCGAATTCTTTTTTCAAATTTGTATTTTTATATTTTTATGTTTATTGTAAGTTTTTAATAAACCCAAAAACTAACAACACCGTTTTTATTGCAGTGACAATAAACCATTGTTAAATTAAAGACCCTAAATAATTACTTTCCATGGTTATTATAGCTATATCATATAGTTTATAAAACAATATTAGATATAGTTAATAGAACTATATTAACTATGTTAAAATAACATAAACGGTAGTGATGCGTCAATCATATAATGCAGCAAAACTCATATTGTACCATCAAACATAAAATATTGGTGTGCCTATAGCGACAATTTATTATTGTTACATCAACTAAATTTTTTTTTCAGTGTATAGTAGGTAAATATTATCGGGATTGGACTATGGTTAATTAAAACAACCTCTTTTTGCTATTAGTCAACGTTTCGAGATTTATTTATCTCTTCATCAGGACTACAAAAGAAGAATACGTTACATCTCAAAAAAATTAGGAAAATCAAATTTTACCTTCAGTAATTGAGGTTAATCCGTCCCTTATGCTTTAGTCATCACGGTAAGAAAGCGAAAAGTTCGCGATGATTGAGCCATAAATTGACGGTTAACTTACAATCAATATATCATACAATAACAGTGCATGAATGTGCAATGAAATTACAGTGCATTTTTGAAAATTGCCAATGGTAATTAACCTGAGAAAATCATTTCAGTGGATTGTCATTTCATTCAACATTTTCTCCATTTGTAACATTGTATAATAGTTAATTGACTCTAGATATAGCGAAATTCTACTGTATGTTAACAAGCTTTTTATTGATAGTCAATCGCGTTTCCGTAACTCAAATGCCATCTGATCATCGTAAGACATCAGGAAATATTCCATCACTGTACAGTTGGTTCACATAAAATTCACTGAAAGTTTACATTTTAATTACATCGAATTATCATTCAATTTACATGTGATTCACGTATACTTATCAGGTCAATACAAACATATTAGATGAATGTAAACCAATGGGGTAAATAAAAACAGAATTTTGTGATTTCAATATTTTAATACTATAATAAAAAATAACTCAACATAGGTACATATTGATTTAACGTAATTAAAAATTATTGTGTTATCATCTATTAAACAATTTATTAAAATGTCATTATGATCAGAAATTTACAAAAGGACTGTCAGCAGTCTGTAACTATTCCGTTAATCTTTTGTACATCGACTCTAGATTAATTGTAAATTAACTGTTACTTGCATGTAGATTCACTGCGAATTGAGTGAAAACTAAGCGTCAATGAATAGTAACTTCATAAAGAATAAACTGTAAATCGATTTTAAATTGAACGTGAATTGAATGTAAATTTACTGTGAATTTATGGTAAATCGGCGGTCAATTGAAAGGAAAGGATGTGACCAGTCCGCATATAGTCACAATATATTTTCAATTAGCAAATTTCACAAATTCACTATTCTTTCCTAACAATTCACCTCGCTGGCTTAAAATTATAAGGTTCTATATGTTACATTTTTGGCACTATATGAGTTATTAGTCCCACAAGGTTCTGTGGTGCGCATACAACATTTTAATTAATATAACCATAGTATGAGAAGTTTAGAAATGGTTTTATGTGTACATTTACAAAGTTCTATGTGCTACTTAGAACCTGATATTGTATCTAGAATGCTATAGAATAATCAATAATCTGTATCTGCAATAAGAAATAAATTGTGAATAATAAAAAACTGACATAGAATCATTATATTTGCATACTAAGCAGTATATTATCTTATCTTCAGAAACAAAAACTAAAGAAAAAGAGTATCTTATGCTTTGTGATAAGACTACTTAAGAAAACTACGCCAAAAAGGAAAAATGTTAATAAATAACTGATTCCAGTTCACCAAAGTAATTTTAATTGTTTAGTTTAACTTGTAACGATGTTTCTTTCTTTTTATATTATATTTATTTTATATTATTTCAATACTTTTAAGTCCTATGTTACCATTTTTGATTATAATAAACCATTTTGATAAAACAAAGTTCTATGTTATTTTTGAGGTTCCTATAGAATTCAAAATTACCGTCCAATGTTCTCGATTTTGTTATATATTAGTCAGAAATTAGTTATTTAAACAGCTAGTAAGTTGAATTACGAATATATTAAATATAACTATCATAGCCAATATCCAAAATTTCAAACGCGTTTATCTCGGCTCCAGTGCATTGTAACATAGAACCTTATAATTTTAACCCAGCCCTGTAATAAAACCGCTAACTTATTCACATCTAATTCACAGTTAATTTACAGTGACAACAAAACCGTAAGGGTTTTGTTAATTTGCTTTTCTTGATTTGCTTGGTGTAAAATTTTTGGGAAATACGAATTACGAGGTCATATACAAAAATTCCATATTGGTAACTTCATGCAATGTTTCTATTCTGGTGAACCTATCCATTCCCGTAACTAACCTTAAGCACTTGTTTTGATAGCATTGTAGCGGTCGTATTGCAGTTTTTAAGATGTTGCACCAGACCGGGGCGGCATATGTAATTATCGGTCTTAAAATCGTTTTGTACAATAACAGTTTATTTGGTTGTGTCATTGCAGTGCTTTTTAGTAATGGATACAATTGGATTAGAGTTGCATATGCTAGTTATTTTCTTTATTGTAGATGACTTCTGTAGTTCAGTCTCGAGTCTAGCGTGATGCCTAGATATTTAACAGGTTTTGTTGGAGTAATCTTGTGTCCATCAACTCGTAGTGGTTCGAAAATTTTTGTATTTTTGAATTTTCTGGCAAACACGATATTTTCGGTTTTATCGGGGTTCAGTTTGATTTTCCATTTTTAGTAGTAATTTTCTAATTGGTCCATGTGTATTTGCACCTTTTTATTTGCTACTTGTGCAGCAAACGAATGAGCATAAATGGCGGTGTCGTCAGCATAAAGTGCTGTGTTTGTTTTTTCAAATACTGGGATATCGTTAATGAATAAATTGAATAACTTGGGTCCCAATACCGATCCTTGAGGTACACCGGCTAGGATGTGTTGTGTTGACGATGTTGAGTTGTTTATTTTGACAGTTATTGTACGTGACGTTAAGTAAGAATGAACTAATTAGGGTAACCTTTTTTTTTGGTGCGTTGGGAGTGGGGAAATCCTTCATGGACACCACCCGAGGGTGGTAGTGTCGGACTCCTACCGACTAAAACCCCACTCCATAGATACGCTGGGATTCGCTGAACGCATTCCATCCGTACGTATCACTTCTTCGCCTCACTAATATTGCCTTGGCTTTTCTAACGTGCTTCCTCTTCTAGATCTTGTTTTTCGCGTTGGTCCTTTTCTTTTATCGTGATTATGGTTTTTGCTAAACCCTGGATCGCTTCCCAGCTGTCCGTCTCGGCCAACATTATCTCTATCAGCGTTTCTGGAGACAGTTTGGTTCCCAGCCGTTCTTCTGTCCGTTGTCGGTGGTCTTGCCACTGTCAGCACTCGAAAAAGGTGTGGTGCGCCGTATCTTTCTCGCCGAAGTATGGACAGCTATTCGTACTTGCTCGTTTGAATCGGTGTAGGTAATCTTCAAAACAACCGTGTCCCGTGAGCAGTTGTGTCAGCTCGTACGATGTCTGTCCATGATTTCTGTTGTACCATGGCTTTATATTATTTATCAGCTTGTAGGTCCATCTGCTCTTCTCGCTGGTGTCCCATCTGGTCTGCCATTTACGTAAGGATTCACTGCGCCTCTGTTTGTTTGTGAGCGGAGATTTATAGTAGGTGAGTCTTCTCTCCTCGGCCATCAGATCGACTGGCACCATTAAGGCAATCACTTGCAGAGCATCCGTTGAGGTTGTTCTATATGCCCTTGTGACCCTCAGTGCCATTCTTCTTTGCACACTGTTGTACTTGTCAGCGTATGTTATTTTTTGGCTTAGTTGTTCTGCCCAGATAGGTGCACCATATAGCAAGATGGACTCCGCAACCGAAGCGAGAATGCGTCTTTTTGGCTCGGCTGGTCTGCCGATGTTTGCGAGAAGTCTGGAAATACTCGCCGTCATTCTTAGAGCCTTGTCTGCAGTCCTCCAGAGGTGCTCTCGGAAACTGAGGTTTTTGTCCACGTGAACCCCCAGCACCCTCATTACTTCGGTGGGGCTCACGATGGTTCCATCCACCTCGATATTTATCGGTACATGCTTTCTTCTCCCAGACACAAACACCATCTCCGTTTTCTCGGGTACGATCTCCAAACCCCTGGTCTTCATACATGCGCAGATATCGCGGATCGCTATCTCTGCGTTGGCCATGAGCTCTTTCTCCGTCTTCGCTACCACTGCTTCCACCGTTAAGTCATCTGCGAAACCTATCAACTCCACTCCGGGCGGAGTTGGCAGTCGCAGTACCCCGTCGTAGCTAACGTTCCACAGCTCCGGTGCCACTACTGAGCCCTGTGGTACCCCGGTTTCCATCTCAAATCTTATATCTCCTGCGTTTATCCAGCGGTTGGTAAAGTAAGACACCACTAGCCTTCGGAGATAGGGCCTCACTCCTTTACGCTTTAGTTCTTCTAGTACGTTCACCCAACGCACGGTGTTAAACGCGTTTTTTACATCGAGTGCTATTATAAGCGTATACCTTCTGGTGTGTCTCGTACCATTCTTCGCCTTTTTTGCGGTGTTCACTATTTTTTGGATGGCATTGATAGTGGATCTGCCCTTTCTAAATCCAAACTGGGAGTCTGAGAGGCCCTCTCTCCCATCCACCTCCGCCTGGAGTCTTCCGAGAAGGACCCGTTCAAACAATTTTCCCAGATGGTTCAACAAGCACAGTGGCCTGTAGGACGGTTCTCTTGTCAGCCTGCTTCCTTTTGGTATCAACACCAAATTGGCCTCTTTCCATCCGTCTGGGTATCTTCCGCATGCCAGTAATTCGCCCACCTTCTTCACCAGTACAGCCGGTAATCCGTCCGGGCCTGGCGCCTTATCTACTTTTATCATTTTCAGAGCAGTTTTCAATTCTTCTTCACTGATTGAAGGAATGTTTTTTACTTCTTCTTCAGAAACCCTGCTTCCTGTGTACCTTGAGAATAGCTTGCGTAGGATTGCCTCTAGTTTGTCTTTGGCAATGTTCGTTGGGGTTCTGAGCCCCAGCCTTTTGTTTACTAGCTTATACGCCTTTCACCAGATGTCGTTATTCAACTCTAGTAGTAAATCTTCCCACTTCCGGCGTTTGCTTTTGTGGATTTCCAGGGCAAGGGCTTTTCTGGTTTCATCGCGTCGGGCCTGCAAGCCATGGGCTTCCTCTTCCTGGTGTCTTGCTTTCGCTTTGTAATATAGCCTTCTCGACGACGTACACTCCCGTCGAAGAGCTGCGATTTCGTTCGTCCACCAATAAACCGGTGGCCGCCCCCCGACACTCTTGGGTATACCGGCCCAGCAAGCTTCTTGCAGGTATTCATCGAGTTTCGCACTCGTGTTGTCAACCGGATCGTTGTTACCGAGGAACTCTAACAATTTGTCCGGGTCGAGCTTTCTCCAGGCCCATCTCGTTCTTGGAGCCCGTAAGACCTTGTTGCACCCGACCACAAACCGGATGTATCAGTGATCACTTCCGGTTTCTTCGTCCGACACCCGCCATTTGTCTATTCTTTTCACCATTGTCTGTGTAGCAAATGTTACGTCCAGAATTGAACTCGAAGCTCCTCTCTCGAATGTAGGCTCTTCACCTTCGCTCGCGAAGACTGTCTCCAGCTCTGCCACCAATTCTGCGAGTAGCGTCCCCCTTTTGTCTTCGCGTTGGCTGCCCCATTCGGGAGACTTCGCGTTAAAGACTCCCACTATTGCGGGTCTTTTCCTTGTCTTTTGTAACGGTTCAGAATTGGGTTACGATATTTTACTTTGTTTATTGTTGGTGGATTTCTGGAAATATGAAATTATGTTGGAGGTCCTGGGACCGATATGATTAGAAAACACATTTTTCGTGGTTAAAATTTTCAAGTTTTGACGATTCGTAATTTTGGTCTTTTGAAAGAGATTTTTTTTGAATTAGTAAAGTGCTGCGGAAGTGGGTTTATGTTTTGTAATTAGCCTTCCGATTTCTCGGGATTCATTCGCTGTACTTACAATTGAAGATTGTTATCGAAGATATTTAATCTTATCTCCTTTGGAGGATTTTGTATTCAGAATTCTTTTTTTGTAAGTACCAAATTTTCGTTTTGAAATGCAAACTATGTTTGTAATTTTTATTTTAGTCAACTGCACATCTGCTTGATACTACGAAAATTACCATATGAAAATTGACCCTCGACCACATCTGAGAGGTAATTTTAGGAATCCTCTAATGTTATTTTTTTTCCTTTATCTACGCCAACTATTGTTTTTAGGGTCTTCGTTCGACCTCTTATACTTTCCATCAATTAACTGTTAACCGAATTGAACCAAACCTGTATCATTTTCGTGACCGCCATTGTAGTGGATAAAAAAATCGCTTTGTTGAAAAGGTCGATTTTGAGGACATCAACTCACCCTTATTGGTTAACAATCTAGAGCGTCCACCATATCAATTCAAATCGATAACGTCTTACCATCTACTAGGACTCCGTATCAGCTGTTGAGATAAGTGTATTTTCTTGTACCAATTTCATTTTTTTTTGTTTGAGTTTAATTACGCTACCGTTCGTGGTTTAGGTAGTAGCACGCTTTGGGAGGTTGATTTTCAACCACGTGGCGCCTAGGGCAAAACTTTCAACCCTCTCAATTATTTTTTTTCACCAGTTTTATAACTCACCAACCACCTTTTCTATTTAATAGCTAGCCAGGGCATTGCCAATTTTTTTTTACCCTGAGATTGGGATTAGCACCATCAATCCCTTCGCTCAATTTTTGAGCGTGGCACTTTACATGGTCGAAGAGCATCCTCAGCTTTGCCTCAACAATGGTTTCGTCTTCATTCGGCGAGTAGTAGCACGAATATATATCAAACTCACTTAGGTCTACCCAGGCGAAGGAATATTCTGCTCCACTATCCTTCACTATGACGTTATCCGCCACTGCGATAGCCGATTTTCCGTCCGTACTGGCTGTCCAATTTGCTGCCCATTGCTTGTTTGGCTCACAAATGAGTCCAATATTGATGTTTTGGTTGTTGAACGTTCTGTATGGCAATTCTTGGGCAGCCCTTGCACAGTTCAGGTTAATTTGGATTACTTCGATTTGTTCCGCCTGGGTTGGCGCAGGTTTGGCTTCTGTGGCCTTTTTCCTTGCACGTATAGCATTCGATATCACTCTCCTCTTTTGGGGATTTTCGACATCTATTTGCCTCGTGCGGCCCTCCACACTCATAATTCTTTGGCTTGTTTGCGCATTGATCCGCTTTGTGTCCATCTGCCCCACATCTAAGGCAGATGTTCCCCCTTCTTCCGCTGCAGGTGGACGCAGGGTGTCCCGTTCCCTAACATCCTGGACAGAAGCCAAGAAAGAACCGCTTCTCTCTAATTCTGCAGCCGCTAACCATTCCTATCTTGATTCGAGCTTTAAGGATTTCTTCAACAACCGTCGGTTCTACCTCGACGGTTGCCCTTTTTGTGCCTCGTTAAGCTGTTCTCAGGTCTTTAATGTGTAGGTATGCTACGGGGCCTATTACTTCTCGTATACCTTTCTTCACCTGGTCTTCTGTTGTCGTCTCCGCCAGATACAGCACCTCCAACTCCTTCCTCTCAGCCTTCTCCTCTATGTTATGGTCAGGGAGAACCTTTTTGACGTTTGAGAGTATGAGCCTGGCTTTTCCGCTACCTCTTTCTGCCTCTAGTATGATATCCCCGCTTCTAGTGTTTCTGACTGTGGAGATTATAAGGGCGGGGTCGATATGATCTTGTAGTTTTTGCATGACCTATTGGGATTTTTCCTGTGGTTTCAGCTTTATAATTACTGCTTCTGTTGGATTTATTTTCTTTTGCCCTCGTTTGGTTTCATTTTTTCTCTTTCTGCCCCGGGATACAGCCGACCGCTTGCACGACCTCCTCTATCTTCTCCGTAAGTTTTTCTATTTTGTAATCTTCGTTTGTTCTTGCTCTTTATCACTATAGGCACACTCCTTCTGCTCCTTAATGAGCGAGATTTCGACCGAGCATTTGGCCACCTCTCCCACCACCCGATCGAGTGTGGTGTGTTGTTCTTTTAGTTTCTCTATGAGCTCTTCAATGAGTTCCGTTATAGCTTCTGTAGGCGCCTGTTGCGCTTTCACCATCGACTGTTCCTCTTGAAGCTGCGCTTTGAACATCTAATTTAACAACTGCTTTACCCTATTAGATGTATTTCTAGGGTTCTTGCGTAGTTCAGCCTTGATCTCTGCTATAGATTCCTTAACAGACATTCCTTTGTCCCGGGAAGTTAGGATTTCCGTCTGTTGTTGCTGCTTGCCAGTAGCGTTTCTTAACGACCCAGCCTAGCTGCTCACCGGGTTCACAGGGCAGTCGCCGGATGACGGTCGGCGGGGGCCTGCCTTATCACCTCCTTCTCCGACCGGTACTGGGGTGTCCCTCCCCTGCACTGTAAACTTAGTATTATTCTCGTGTTCCATATCATTCATTGCCAATTCCATTTGGAGATTTCTGTCGGGGCCTCCTACCCTTAGCCAGGTTGTCCCAGTTTAAGCGCCGGGAACTCGCTTTTCGCACTCTTCCGTTATCGTTACCCAGGGTAACCCAGCAAGAGTACTTGCTAGCAGAGCTCTTGGTGAGACAGGCCTTACTCGGGGTTTTTGTTGCTGCACATCTTCTGGCAAAACATATAGCCCCCGAGACCCGTACTAGCCATCGGACCCCAATTAGGGTAACCTAGGGTAACTTAACATACCCTATGTATGTTTGTATGTCTGAAGTCAATCCACCTCAAATGGGATGCCCCACCTGTGGGGCCACTGTTACTAAGACTATATCAGAGTACACGTACCGTCAACAGAACACCTCGTGACTTGCAATTTCTATGTACTCCCATGTTAAACATATGGAAAATTTAACATTAACTGCTAATTCTTAAGCTATTAAGTAGGTACTTACAGTAGTGAAATTATTGTTCTTTATTTACATGTTTTTAGCGAGTTAAGCGCCAGCCGAAACGGAGAGCAAACTTGTTAGATTGTATGCTAGGGTCGGTTAGGGTATGCTAGGATAGCTAGGATAGGGCAGGTTAGGGTATGTTAGTGCGGGTTTATATAGAGGGTCATGTTATAAATTAAACTGATTGACGGATTGACTTCAGACATACAAACATACATAGGGTATGTTAAGTTACCCTAGGTTACCCTAATATAGACCCTGACCAGCAGGGTCGACCCGGGAGAGCTGCGGACATCCATACAGTCCCTGAGGATGTCCAGAGGAGGGGATATAATCATATCCCTCAACGGAGCAGCTAAAGCGGTCCCCCTACTGCAAAAGATAGCAGCAGGCGGATTAAAGGTTAAGTCGCTGACACCCAATACCTCCATTACCATAACCAAAATGGACGCTGGAGCGACCCGGGACGCCATCACTGCGGCCATCAGGGAGAAGATCGGGCAGCACGAAGAGGTAATCTTCGTTGTCCAGATGGGAGCGGAGGCAGCGCAATTGCTCGCAGCGGAAGGGTCCATTAGGGTGGGTTGGACAAACTGCAGAGTTGCCCCCCTTGAGAACAAGCCCCCGGCCTGCTATAAATGCTGGGCAGAGGGCCATCCGGCAAAGAAGTGCAGTGGCTCAGATAGATCGAGGGACTGCCTCCAATGTGGAGAGACCGGACACCAAGTAGCGGAGTGCCAAAAGAAAACGCCGCACTGCAAGAAATGCGACCAGGTGGGACATCGGGAGTGGGGAAGTAAGTGCAAAAGCACTACCAGGGCTGTCGACGCTATCCGGCCCAAAACAACACAAAACCCCGAAAAAAGGTCTCAAAGGGGTATAGCCCACTCCCCAAGGACAGGGCTGGGTTACCAGGCACTGTGAAAGGAACATCCAAAAAGCCCGCGAAACCAGCGCGGCCTTCCACAGCCAGGTGCGAAAAAGCTCCAGCTCGACGTGGAAGAAGGATTTTTAGTCCCCAGGACACGTAAGGGGGTACTCGCAAACCCCCCAAAGAAGAAATCCGTCCGGTTCCTACAAGCAAACCTGCACACTTCCAGTGCCGCCCAGGACCAAGCGTGGACAACCGCCAAAGCAAGAGAAATAGGCATTGTCCTGCTGTCGGAGCCCAATCTCCAGAGATCGGCTAAGCTCATTAAGGACGACACCGGCAGAGCAGCAATATACCTGCCGAAGGCGATGGACATAGAAGAGAGTGGCGCGGGACCGGGCTTTGCGTGGGTCAGGGTGCGAGGGGGGAGAGTGAGGGTGTACAGCTGTTACTTCTCCCCAAACGACCCGCCCGGACTCTTCCAACAACAGCTGGACGACCTTATGGCCCACGCAGCCAACCGGACGGACAACGACGAAGACGTCATCGCGGGAAGCGACTTCAACGCCAAGTCGCCCGCATGAGGATCTTCTCACACCGACGAGAGGGGTGAGATTCTCCTAGAAGCCCTGGCTGCGCCGGACATCCATGTAGCCAACGTCGGAAACACCCCGACCTTTGAGAGGAATGGCTCGACCTCGATTCTCGACCTCACCTTGGTCCCCTACCGGACCCTCCGTAAAATATCCCAGTGGAGGGTCCTTGACGAAGAGACACTGAGCGATCACAGATATGTCTCGTTCACGGTGGAAGACAGCGGCGGTCTAGCAGACGAACCCACGACCACCAAGGGTTGGCAGCAGCACAAGATGGACAAGGCCAAGCTGCTGGAAGCTTTCATCGTGAGGGAAGGGGGTGGAGCGGATCAGCTCATGGAGGCGATAATAACATCGTGCGACGCCCCCATGCCGAGAGGCCGCTTCGAAGAAGCGGACGAAGACCAGTCCATTGGTGGAGTCCTGCGATAGCTGCCCTCAGAAAGGCCGCCAACAACAAACGACGGGCATGCCAGAGAAACCGGCGCAGACAAGCAGCCCCAACAGACGCAGCGGACGCAGCACAGGAAAACTACAAAAAAGCCAAAAAGACCTGTCCCTGGAAATCAAGCGTGCCAAGAGGAAGTGCTGGGAGGACCTGCTGACCCTCCTTGACGAAAATCCATGGAGGAAAGCCTACAAGATCGTGAAAGGCAAACTTGTGGGAAGGACAAAGATCCCTGGACTCAATCCTTCCAGAGTCCGGACGATAGCCGAAGAACTTTTCCCGGCTCATCCAACAGAAGTCCACGAGAGACTTCCTACCCCCACCCCATGGACCCCCTTCACACAAGAAGAACTCAAGGCAACGGTCACGACCCTCGTAGCAGAAAAGGCACCTGGCCCCGATGGTGTACCAGCTGTGGCCCTAAAAACCTTGGCCACAGAGTATCCAGAATCATTTCTGGCCGTCTTCAACAAGGCCATCGATGAAGGCACGTATCCCATCGATTGGAAGAAGGCGGAACTGGTGCTGATCAGGAAAGGCCAAAAACTCCTGGAAGAACCCTCCTCGTATCGACCCATCTGCCTGCTGGACCACGCAGGCAAGCTCTTTGAAAAGATGACACAGGACATCGAGCAGAAAGGCGGACTGTCCGAGAGCCAGTACGGATTTCGGAAGGGCAGGTCCACGGTCGATGCTCTACAGAAGATCGTAGGAGAGGTACAGCGGGCCAGGGCAGGTACGCACAGAACCAGGAAGTTCTGCATGGTGGTGACTCTAGATGTGCGCAACGCCTTCTACATCTCTGGATGGAGACACATCCTCGAAGCTCTCCGGCGCAGAAGAGTCGACCCACACATTTACAATATCGTGGTCAACTACCTTAGTCAGCGGCAGATCATCCTGGGGAGAGAGGCAAACTCTCCGAGCATGGAAGCAACCAGAGGCGTGCCACAGGGATCTGTTCTTGGTCCGTCCCTGTGGTACATCATGTATGACGACGTGCTGAAACTCCGCCTACCCGAGGGCGTTACACTCTTGGGATTCGCCGACGATCTGACCTTAATTGTCAGCGATCGAGATCCGTCGGCGCTCAAGGCCAAAGCCAACCAGGCCATCGACATCATCCTGCAGTGGTTCCGCTCTCGGGGGCTACAACTGGTCCCCGCTAAGTCGGAGGCGGTTCTGGTTTCTGGAAGAAGGATAGTCCCCGACATCAACATCGCAATGGACGGATCCCCAATCCAGCTCCGGGATTCCGTGACGGTGCTGGGCGTAAGGTTGGACAAACACCTCAACTTCGCCCGGCACATTAAGGAAATCGTGGCATCGCCCGCTTGATGCCGAACGTAGGAGGGCCCAAGGCAGCCAGACGACGAGTGCTCTCCACCGTAGTGCACTCCATTATGTTGTACGCGGCGCCAATATGGCACGAAGCCCTCCACGTCCAGCGGAATCGAGAACGGTTGCTTCAAGTGCAAAGAAGAGCTGCGCTTCGCGTGATCAGCGCGTACAGGACGGTGTCGTGTGAAGCAGCGCTGGTAATCTCATCCATACCACCTGCCGATCTACAGGCAGGAGAAAGGGCGAGAACCCACTCCGGACAAGTGAACACCTCCGACACCACACTGGACCGTTGGCAGGAAAGATGGGACGAGGCCGAGGTTGGACGGTGGACAAGGCGACTCATACCCGACATCAAAAAATGGGTCGCCAGGAGACATGGTGAGGCAAACTACCACCTCACACAAGCCCTCACCGGTCACGGATGCTTCAACGCATACCTCCACCGCTTCAAAAGAAGACCGGCCCCCCAGTGCGACCACTGTGGCGCGGAAAAGGACACTGCCGAGCATACCTTCTTTGAATGCAAGAAGTGGGAGCCGGCTAGGACCGCCGCGCAGTCGGGAACCAGCTCGCAACTGACACCCGACAACATGGTGGCCACAATGCTCCGAAGCGCAGCGGACTGGACCACGATCGAGGCGTGGATCCACTCGGTCCTCACAAAGGAGGTAGCGGCAGAACGCGAGGAGCAAGCTGCCCTCCATAACAACATCACAAACAATTAGAAGGAACATCACCGAGAAGAGCCATCAAAATCCGGCGACAGAAGCAACATAAGTAGACTACCACCCCGCACGACACGAAAGTAATGCCTCACGGCGGATTCTCGTGCTCGATAATCCGGGGGGTAGGGGGGAGGTTTTAGTCAGTGAAAGTCTGACACTACCATTGCAGATGGCAATGGTGTCTCGTACGAGATTTCCTTCTCCCTGCTTAAGCTAAAAAAAAAAAAAGGTTACCCCAATATATAATCCAACAGCTATGCCCTAATTTATATGAGCAGGTCTGTTCATATAAGTTATAAAGCAAACCGCTAGCCTGTGGTTTTATTTTTATAAACTTTTTCATCATTGAAGTAAAGAGACCAGCGGCTCGGTTATTCTTATCGTATTGTTCCATATTATAACACCTGATTTCTTGTACTTCTAACATTGTGTAACCTTTTTCTATAGCTTTTAATACCTCGTCGATAACCCAAGTACCCTCTAGAGCCCTATCGTCAACACTATGTGTGCACACGTTATTATTTTGTATCTCTGCGCCCACTCGACATAAAGAAAATATATGTTTATTGTTAATTTTGCTGGGTAGCACAGGGTGATACAGGTCTTGAGGTGGTAATATTTTATACTTTATTATACCATCAATATCCCTAGATAATTCTAGACAATCTTCTCCCACATATACGCGAGGGTGTCCTACAGGAAATTTACCGTATTTACACACCCAAGGATAAAGTGAGCTGCACATGTCTATATAATTAATTTTTTTTTTTTTTATTTTGTAATAAGTCTTTGTGTTTCTTGTTCTACCTCCATAGAACGCATCTCGAGGATTCAGATGTAATAACTTGATAAGAGGATGGTTTTCTGTATACCTCACTATATCTTGATTTAATTGCTCTTTAAATTGGCATTCCCACATTTCAATCACATCATAACCCAGTAACCTTAATCTTTCGGTCTTTGTAATTGTTGACTCATACCTTAGATTTAGGGTATCAGATGGATTATCGACATAGACATAGACTTATAGAATGGCCGTGATAATAGCACCCGTGAAACTCAAACACCTGTTTTGTACTTTCACAGTAGCCATCAACCTTCAAACCACTCAATCTGACTTCCTTTTGTTTGGCTGAATGAAATATATGTATTGTGATGTGTCAAGCGTGAACGTGTGTGGCTATATGCGCAGGACACATCAACGAATACACTTAGCAAAGTTAAGATGGTGTACTAAATAGGAAGGTTGCAATAATATTTAATGTTTAAATGAAAGTAATGACGATTTGTAGTGAATCAAATTATATTTGTGATCAAAAAACAGGTAAATATACAAATTTATAAAACAATTTAGGACATAACATGAAAGTGTGTTACATATGTTAAATGTGTGTAATTTTTGTAGGTTATACAATAATATTTGTGTGATGGAAACAGAGCTGTATACTATTTGGCCAAATAAAATAAAATTTACCTTGCTAGGGTTAGATACAAACCGGCGACATAAACTTCGAAGGTACAATGCACAAAATTCATCCAATGAATATTCCCCGATCGTCGTAAGTAACAGTTCATTAATCTTCTTATATTATAAAAAAATATTTTATTTTTGTTAACCGCAACGTTTAATTTCACCTTCACTATGTATTTCTTACACGAGTCACTTTGATTTAAATTTGTTGAAAAAGTTTTAATATTTTAATTTTAGGTTAACTAACATTCCGAGAGAGACTTATAAATTGTTTCGGAAACACTTCCAGGGCCGGTTTTGGTTAAAAACAAAAGTTAGGTTAAGACTGGCACGTCTTTCTTGGTCAACCACTAAAACAATAATAAAATACATCGAAAATTGGTCCTCCTTTTATACTTTTTTGAAATTTGTTTTCAAAAACATAGATAGCCATGACCACTATCCTCAAAAACTGCACCGATCTTGATGAAATTTTACAATTTTGTCCATCTCTAACTCAAATATATGTGGAAAAATTTTGAATCCTCTAGCTCGTTCCGTCTTTCCACAATTAATAAAAATCTAAGCCGAAATTTTATATCTTTGATATTTTTGAAAATTTTTCTTAATTTTTTGAATTTTCAAATACTTTTTGATCTCGAAAATTCGAGCTCTTTATTCTCTTCCTTTCGCCGTATAGTATGCTTCTGTATCATAAATATTTACAGAATAATCTTGATTTTACCAAATTTTCCATCTGACAGCTGCCTGTCATTTACCATAATTTGAAATAATCTATTTAAATTTGCTTTTGGGATGGCCATCTTGCCTCAATCTCTCTCTAGGACTTATTCCTCATCCATTTTATGTAATTTCCATAGTCAGCTCGTCATATTAACCATCATGGCGTTTATCTGCCTCCATGTCAAATTTTGTATCGTCGAAGCACTAAATCGTCCCGAAAACAAGAATTCTCTACACACCAAGTTCACCTAACGTAAGTTTAACATAATGTCTTCACACATTTCTTAAAATTATACATTTATAACAACAAATTATTTATTTTAGATCTCAAATCGTATGTTACCTCAAATCGTCATAATTATGCCACGCAGGACATTGTAAGCAATACAATACCAAAAGAAAATTGAACTATCCATAGTACATCACCATTTCGCAAGATCGTGTGTTGCATTTAAGTTACATGGTAAAATTTAAACCAGCAAATCAATGATTTTAGTTAAACGTAGCCTCATGCGCATATATTTAAGTTAGTATTTTGATACTTGTGTCCCTCGTCTTAATCCTAGCTTGCACCCTAGCATAATAACATGACAGTATATTGCGTGAATGTTCTTCCCACAACAACCATTGTGTAGCAATTACCTACTGATTATCGATTTTTCGATAACCGCCTCGAGGTATTATGCCAATTGTATATGGTTTCAGAAAATTCCGTCTAAACACCTTATTACAAGCTGATGCTATGGTGCAAACCTCTCAAGCCACTAAAGAACTTTGCATATTAAATTCTTCGTTTTTATGTACTTCATACCTTTTAGAAATGAGAATGAAATTTGTCAAAAGACATATCAGTACCCACGTGATCATCGTAAAACCCGATAAAACTGAACCTTTTTAAATTTTCAAATGTTTAAATAATAACCGATATTCGTTATTGAGATGTCAAAACAAAACGAACAAGCTGAAGAGCCCATGTTAAGCATTAAATTAGAAATCAACTCTGTATATAATTATAATCCGAATTACAGGTGTTGATAATCCTATGTAATAAAGATTAATGTTTTTAAATAAATAAATAAAACATATTTATTAAATTAGTATTTTTTTTTTTTCTAAAGACACTTGGACAGATGATAATATTATCATCGTGCGGTATATTACAATGAATTCAAACTTTTTCCCATTTCGTTTCGATACTTTTTGTTGAATTATCGATTAATTTCAACTTGTAATTAAAACTGTCATGTGTTTCAAAATCGATCGTAAATGTATAAATATCGATGTTTTTTTTTGTTACATCCATTAATTTCCACGAACTATTATTATTAGCCTCGGTTAAATCATTTTCGTACTCCAAACAGGCGAATCCATACAAACATTTTTGGGGGGCATGCTATATAGAACGTACCATTTAAAATAGTTGATAATATCAATATAGAATTCATATTATCACTAATTAATAATCGAAATTGTAATATTTTAGCTTCGCTACCCAAATGAACCTCTTCCACATTCTTGTTGGATGATAATAAAAATTTTCAAAACTTTCATTTGTTTTTATTTTAACTTATTAATATGCAGTAGCTGCATTGATGATAATGTAAACACCTTGCTTACGTTTTTAAAAAAATATATTGTTTTGAAAGTAAATATTATTAAATAAATAGATACATATTTAAAAATATGTAAAATGCTCGAATTAACGTTATATTTATTAATTTGACTAGTGATTCACAAAAAATGGGATGGCGTGAATTTTTATAATTATTATAAGATACCGCTCGACAAATACAATTTGAGAACCTCTGATACCGACTTCCATTTATTTATTTTTCTTTCTTTCTTACCGAAGAACATACTTATATTAAAATGACGTAATTTCATTAATTAATATACGATTATTGGTCGAGGTTAGTAACTGAAGGTTTTTGTTAATTAAAATCTTAAATAAACAAACATTTTTAAAATTTTTATTGAATTTTTGATGAGGTAATTACATTACTTTTTTAAAGAAATACTATTGTATAACTTTATGGCATTGTTTATCGAACAAAATGCCATTTCAAATTTATGATTATTATTACATAAAGGGACTTCTGGATAAAAATTGCATTCCAAATCGTCTTCATTTTCAAGTTGTCGAAAAATTTTTCTCCCCAAAATGGGTTCAAGAAAGTTAATTTTTTGAAACTCCATGTTCCAGAAAATTGCGTAATGTGGTTTCATCTCGCAAGAGGCGCTAATAGAATAGTTCATCTAGTGACGTAACATATTACTGTGACGTAATTAAATATGCGGAAGATTTAAAATTAATTTTATCATAAATTTCAGACATTGTTATAATGTTATAATTAACAACCTTTCTTAGTAAACTACACCGATTAAACACTAGTTGAACACAATTTATTACACAATTATCAAGTTTTATTTATTAATAAGTTAAATTATCAACACAACATCGAACAGCTGTTAGCAGCCATTAGCAACACAGAACATTATTGTAGCAACATCTCTATCTATCTCTCTCTACTATGAGCACCCCACATAAACTAACCTACTATCGGCATCCTAAGGAACTATAATTTGTGTGACAACTTATGACCACTTTTTATATTTTCTCCCATTAGAGTGCTAGGGGGCTGGTCCTGAATTACAATTACACTAAAGTTTTTTAAATCCGTTGAACCGAAATTGAAAGGTATGCCGTGATGATTGCTTTCTAACCAAATGCACTTGAATTTTACATTTATCGTTCAGTTCACTAAACAGACATGGTGATTTAAAAAGATAATGTTTTATAGCTTCACCGTCATAAATTGCTAGTTCTTTTGGTATAAATTGAGGTATATTAACTCCTTGAATATCTATTGAATAAACCGTATGTCTCACTTCAACCATTTTAAATGAATAATTTCTGAACCGCTTCCATAATTATATTTGGTCGAAGAACCAAGACTTCATTCAGGATGCACAAATTTTCAAAACTACTGTTCACGTCAGTCGGTTGTACTATATTATATCGAACGTTATCCAAGATATCGCCACCCAATTTCATGCAGGAATACAAAGTTTCATGGAAATAATTTTTAAAATTTGAATTTTTAAAATTTTCTATTCGAACTTGAATGATTTCATCAATTTGAAATATTCTTTTTACACTTTCTTCACCCAAGTAAATATAACGATCATTCTTTGAAATTTTGATTAACAAATCTTCATTAATCTTTGCCGGTTCCACAATTAGTCCTGTTATATACTGGCACATTAATTCTAACTGAGGACAACTACGACTAAAGTAATTTTCAATATGGTGATGAATATTGCTGATGGTAACATTCCATTCAAATTCGGTTAAAAATATTTCTATTCCTTTTGAACTCGATAATATTAATCAATTCATTAAATTCGTATGGATCCATACGAATCAAACTATCTTGCTTTTAGATTTATTTAAATAATATGCTGTTTGGTATATCAATTCTTTGGGTTTTGCAACACATTGCTGATCCAATTCATCAACTTTTATGTTTTTACAATGCACTGGTTTATTTTCACTATCATCAACTGCTTTACACTTGTTATTTAGAGACATTTTGATTTCTTGACTTGATGCGCTTGAATATTATATTATCCCAAAACTTTATATTTATAACTTTTTTAATTGGGGTGGGGGTAGTTAAAATAAAATATTTTTATTTTTATGATATTTGCCTTGGAGGCCCCTAAAATTTTGGTACTTACTACGTAATTGTTTGTTTATTTAATGAGGTAATCAAATTACTCATCAATATTAAATCGAAATAAATAAAATTTTTTTCAAAAATTATAATATTTGCCTTGCAGGCCTCTACAAAAGTGAGACTTATTATGTAATTGTTTGTTTATTTAATGAGGTAACTGCTTGTTTGTTTGTTTAATGAGGTAATTAAGTTACTCATCCATATTAAATCTAACTAAATAAAATTATTTTCAAAAATTATCTGGGTTTCGGAGGAACATGCGCATGCATGACTTATTTGTCATATAAGATACACCACCGTGGCCAAAAGGGCCTTAAGCGTCATCTGGTGGCCACTAGGGTCTAAATCACATTGCATTGCCAAAAGGGCCTAAACCACACCCCGTTGCCAAAAGGGCCTGAGTCACAACCCCTTGTCAAAAGGGCTTAATGCACACTCCGGTGCCAAAAGGGCCTAAGTCACAACCCGTTGCCAAAAGGGCCTAAATCACCCCCGTTGCCAAAAGGGCTTAATCCACACCCCGGTGCCAAAAGGGCCTAAGTCACAACCCGTTGCCAAAAAGGCCTAAATCACCCCTGTTGCCAAAAGGGCCTAAACCAAACCACTTTGCCAAACAAGTCTAAACCACCCCCGTAGCCAATAGGGCCTAAGCGTCTCCCGGTGCCAAAAAAGGCCTAAGCCCCTCCCTGTGAGCAATAGGAGCCTACCTTCAGCAAACCGGAAGTAATTGTCTTCGAAATACTTAAACAATTGATTGGAAACAATGCCTATTGTTATACAATAGGATACCAAAACCGCTCCCCCATTGTTCTATACGCTTTGACGTCATTAAAACCAACACTAAATGTTGGCAAAATACTAAAACAATGCTGTGACGTCAGAGACCGGAAGTATGTACAGTTGAAATCTTCCCATGTTAATTCCCATAAGAAATTGGCGTAGAAGCCCTGTAGTTTATCTACTTAGTGGCCCAGGCTAATAACTTTAGGCGCCTACCATATTTACTCAGATTCAACTACCAGAATTATATCACTCCCGGTCGTATTCGTACACTCCTATGTTAACAATGTAAATTCAAGCTTTTGAAGACCTTTTTTGATACACAAAAATTACTTTTACAGCAAAACTTATTAGATACTTTTTGTTGGAAATTTCATCGCCTTAATTGTTCTTTATATACATTTTTTTGATTTGTCTCACCGTTTCCGTTTTATAGTGACTTAAAAAAGACTCTGTAAAATTCAAAAAATATTTTCATCTGTATCTTAGAAATGGTACTACAAAATGGACAAATGTATATGAACAAAATTATAGGAAATGAAATTTACAATAATAAATGTTTAATCATTATTTTAATTCGTTGTACCAATTTTGAAATACAGATGAAACTATTTTATGAATTTTACAGTCTTTTCTAAGTCACTGCAAAACGGAAACGGTGTGACAAATCGAAAAAATGGATATAAACAAAAATTAAGAGGATGAAATTTCCAACAAAAAGTATATAATAACTTTTGCTGTAAAAGTAATTTTTATGTGTCAAAAAAGGTCTTTAAAAGTTTGAATTTACATTGTTAACATACGAGTGTACGAATACGACCGGGAGTGACTGTACCTACACTTCAAAAATTAAAATAAGCGACTAATTAATAAATAACTTAATGTTAACATATTTTTTGATTGTTGAACATATGGTAAACGCGGAAATGCCTAGCGACATGCGCCTTTTATATTTTTACGCCGCAGGCGCAGGCGATCGCCTGTTGTGCCTACTGGTAAATCCGGCCCGGATTCCAAGGCCGAAAACTTTTATGACTGACTGTATGTACTGACTCTGCGAACGCACCCATTCTTAACCAAACTTACAAAAATTTTGGTTATGTTCTTTATTTACAAATTATATATTTGAAGACGCAAACATTTTAATGATTCTTCTTAACGGTTTTAGTTAAATAACCAATATTTGAATGAAGTGGTATTGAAAGGTTTTGTTAAGCACACAAATTTCAACATGCGGTTTTTAAAACCGTCCTGGGTAATCCACGATGGTAACTAGCTTTTTTTTTATTGATTAACAATTTTTGTACTAAATATGTATCTTATAATGCAGATAATAAACCTATATTTTCTGTGGATATACACCCTAAAGGAATTAGATTTGCAACAGGAGGTCAAGGTGGTCAAGGAGGTAGAATAGTCATTTGGAACTTATCCCCGATATTAAGTGAAGATGATGAAATTAATCCTAAAATTCCTAAAATGCTATGTCAAATGGATAACCATTTAAGTAAGTTACAAAATGGTCATGTTAATTAACACATTGGCTGTAATGGACATTCCCATTATAACCGAGGTTTCTTTTTAATTTTTAAATGTTACCAGGAAGAGGAGTCGAGATAGAAAATATAAAAACTAGCTGTTTCTAGAAAATATTAATGCATGACCACATGGGTCTTTCGATTATTATTTGATTATAATGAGTTAATGTTCATATTTCTAAGTATTTGTTGGTTCACTCTTATGCTTTTTTTAATTATGATGTCTACAAATTACAAATTTTTCAAGAGAGGGTTTAAAGTTAAAACTATAATAATTCTATACTTGTTTCTTATGAAAAAACAAATTTTAATATCTTATTTGTATGGTTCTTGTTTGACTTAAGTTTTTAATTTATCATTTGATAATCTTTGTAGAAATTATCAGGTCTACAAGTATGAAATGCGGATTTGGGAAACGGAAGGCGCACCAACTGCAATGTGTAGTATAAGGATTTGCCATATATGTCATTTGGTTGTGCCATCAACAAAGATCAAAAGCGCATAAATGATAAATTGAAAAAGTGCTTGCAGAGTGTTGTTTTGCTATGTTTAATATGTCGAGATTTGTGCCAAATAAAGATCTTTCGCGGACAACATTAATTGTTTGTTTTTAATTTGAAGAATACTGCTCCTGAATCATATCGATTGCTTCAAAAAGCTTATGGGGAACATGCTCCATGGCAAGATACCTGTGAACGATGGTTTCTGCATTTCAAAACTGGCGATAGCCAAAAAGTTATAAAGATGCAGAATTGCATGCATTGTTAGACGAAGACGATGAATGAGCTGTGAAAGTCCAATAAAATGGTTGATACCAAACGCTAGCAACAATAAGTGATGAATTTGAACCGTTTCCTGCTCAAAAAGCTACCACAATATCAAAACAGGCACCACAAGGTAATTTTTCTCTATGACAGTGCTCCATCACATACGGCAAAACCAGTTCACGACACGTTGGAAGCACTCAACTGAGAGGTACTACCCTATGCAGCTTACTCACCAAACTTGGCTTCTTCCGATTACCACTTATTTGCATCGAAGGGTCACGCACTTGCTGAGCAGTGCTTTGGTTCGTACGAAGATGTGCAAAATTGGCTCTATGAATGATTCGGGATTAAAGAGGAAGAATTTTACTGGCGTGGTATCCACAAATTGTCCGAAAGATAGAAAAAATGTGTAACTAGCAATGGAGCATACTTTGAATAAACCACTGCTTACCATTCTTCCACAGTTAACGTGTTTTTTTCGAAAAAAAATCCGCATTTCATACTTATACACCTGATATATAGAAACCATGTGGGAATAAAAACGGTTGTCAATAATTATTATTTAGTATCTATCATAAGTTTTTCAAGATTTTAAATTTGGTCAAAGTAAAGTACTTTTTTTTTGCAATAACCAAGATTTATTGATTTGCAACTACAGTAGAAGCTCAATAACGTGAAAACTCAATACTATGAACATCTCGGTTCTGAGAACACCCTATTTCTTCTCAATGTCAATCAATGTTCTTAATTACCAACATTATGCATAATACGTTTTATAAGGAATAAATATATGCATAACACTAGTTTTTCTACTCCCCCGTTAGTGTGAAAACTTGCGTTAAGTTGAACATACCTTTGGATTTTTGTGTTCACAGAATCGAGTTTATACTGTAGTTTCAAAATATATATGTATTTCATATACAGTACAGTCCGTGGTGTGAATATAGTATGGTGTGCTCGCTAGACGTCCCAGACGCGCATTAAGTCAGCTTCGACAATTCGTACCTACACTCCTATGTTACCAATGTAATTTGCACATTTTGAAACCGTTTTTTGACGTACAAAAATTTCTTTTACAGCAAAACTTTTTAGACATTTTTTGTTAAAAATTTCATTGTCTTCAATTTTGTGCCTATACATTTTTCTATTTTTTTGCCCCGTTTTTGACTGACAACGACTTATACAAAACTTTGTAAAATACAAAATAGTTATTTATGTATCAAGAGCATTAAGACGATGTTTATGTCGAGCGCAACCAATTTAAAAGGTCGAGGGCCGTTAAGCCCGAGAGTTTTTAAGTTGCTCAAGAGCATAAACATCTAGTAATGCCAGTGATGCGTACAACGTTTTATATTACACTGCATTTGAATTTGAGAAAATTAAAAAAAAAGTTTTGTTATAAAAGCGATTTTTATGTCTTTTAATTTAAAGATCCCATTATTTTTTTTATCTTAATAGTTTAACAAAAGATGTTTATAATATTATAAAATTCAATTCCAAATTGCCGAAAAATATAAGTAATTCATTAATTAATTAATTAAACCCTGATTACGGAATTGAGCTTTACTATGTCAAACTGTACGTTAATATCGTCTGGGTGTCTCGAAACTGACGTCACAGGCAATCGTCAACATGCGCGTGAGCACACCATACTATATTCACACAACGTTACAGTCTAGGTAATCCGAACAAAAGAAGAAAATCTAAGTAGTCCACACAAATAGTTACAATTCGAACTCAACTAATAAAATTTTCGGATTATTGAAAAATGTTCGGCTTGCAGAAGAAAGTATAAGATGAAAGATATGTTTGTAATATAGGTACACAACCTAACCAGGTATTGCTGAAGCTACTAACTACAAAAAGCTATCGATAGTTTTAACGTTTGTTTAAGATGGGCATGTGAAAATGATGTCCCATCTCAAAACATTTTTTTTATGATTAATTAAGAGGCAGTGCTACGTATAATTTCAAATTTTGTTTAAATATTGCTATAGTATTTGAATAAATAAATAAATTAAAAGACCACGTACAAAAGCAGATGGAAATTGGGTTTCGGTTAAATTGGCTGCTTTTTTTATATTTTGTAGTTCATATCATTCTCAACAAAAGTTGTCATGGGTACAAACATTTTCTATGCACCGTTTTCATTTGGCAGCTTGCTAAATGTTTAGATCAATTACATGGAATTTCCCTGCTTTCGACACGAATTAGTGTGCGATACAAAATCTATTTCCACGTAATACAAAAGACTTTGAATTTTAAATTATTAATATGTAGTATAAATATATAATTTAACAATAAACAATTATTTAATTAAATAATAAAAAAAACATAATATCTATAGATTTTTTAATACAGTTTTTAAATGATATTAAGACATCTAATAAATAATCAAATTGGTGTTAAAAATGTTTCCATAAGGTGCTTGAGACTACTAAACTTGTGCGGATAGTCCTCACAATCCAAATTCTGATAAGGATAATTACGGAACCATTGTGTCCTTACAAGAACCGTTATACATATTTTTAAAACGAAGGGAATTTATATTACTTTCCATGTCTGCTTTTGGCATTTTACCCAAGACCAACGACGAAGACGTGACAGATATCTGATCCCATATATGTGTGTTTGTGTAAATGCAATAGTGTTAATTTAGGAACCCAAAAATTCGTGTAATGCCAAGATTATTTGGATATCGCAAATATCATATGATACTCTTAATTGTTCTTACGGCGCTTTTGTTTTTAGTGTTGTCTTGGCTAACGGGGAGATTGACTTTGTTTACAAAAAATCTTACAGACCTAGTGAACGCCGGCGCCACGCATATATATCAAATTTAAAAATATAAATATGTAAACTTTTCGGGATTTTTTGACCAGGATAATTAAAACGTCGACAATTTAATTACATTGTTTTAATTATCCTGGTCCAAAAATCCTGAAAAGTTTACATATTTATGATAAAAGATGGGAGAAAATAATTTTTCAACCTAAAAATATAAATTTAATTAGGAAAAAAGTAATTCTAAAATAAAAACATGTTCATAATCATTTCAAAATTTTTATTATTTACTATAAAACTAAGTATGCTTAGATAAGTAAGTAAAAAGTTGTATACAAAAGTATACAATTAAAACAGAAAGAACATTTCATTGAAACAGTAACACTTAATTATATTTTTTATAATTATTTATTTATTTATTTATTAGCAATAAAACCAAATAATTGTAACAAAAATGGTGGTAAAAATGATACTTTTTTGTACATAATTAATTTATTCATACATGTACCTATCGAGCGTATCCCTAGTTGTTTTACCTCTTCTCAAGCCGTTGTACAAGAAGTACAAAAATTCCGTGAATTGTTCTGTCATAACCTACGAACACGAAGTTAAAGAAATAAAATAAAATAATAAAAAATCACGTACTATTAGGTCCATCTTCGTCAGTATCGGAAGTTGGATTTGCTTCTGATTTCTCATAACTTCAAATAATTTACTTAATTTGCAGAAAAAACTGTCTAAAAGTTTGTGACCTTTTTCCTGGAAACTTAATTTCAAAGCCTTGATCTGCCTAAAAATATTTAAAGTTTTTTTAAAAAAGTGACAATTTTTTTAATGTTATAGAATATTACCAGTCCAAAAGTATCAACAAGTCGTTGAAATTCAGTTAAAATATTTCCATATATAAATCTTAACTTGTGAGAAATTAAACAATAAAATTATAAATAACAAGTTAAATTAAATAATATAATCAAATTATATTTTTAAGCTTTCGACGACGTTTATCGTCTTCGTCAGAAATTTATTTAATATAAACAAAATAAATTACATGGAAACAGGGAACAAACACATTGTCATTTGATACGACCTAAGATCCAAAAGATCGTGAGTTAAGGAACAACCTATACTGAGTTTCCGTCAATTAGGAAAAACTTAACTCCAATGTGTGCAGTGGGAATTAGACTAGTAAATGGCTGTAGAGGTTGCTTAAGCCGTCTATATCTGTCTTCCTATTCATTGCGTTCTTCTCTCTTGTAATGCATATCATTTCATGAAGCAGTCGATCTTTGTAGTTAGTAACGGATTTTATTATTTTGGCGTGTTTAAAATCTGCATCATGTCAATCAACTAGAACGTGTTTGGCAATAGCTGTAGATTCGGGCTTATTACAGCGTATACTTGAAATGTGTCCACTCATTCTTTTTTGAAGCCATTGGTTTGTTTGTCCAATATATACCAAATTGCAGTTATTGCATTCGACCTTGTATATTAAATCCGACCTCTTCTCCGGAGGTACGGTGTCCTTTAATTTAGTATAAAGTTGACCAATGTTATTAGTGGACTTGAAGGTTACATTGGTTTTGTAAGGTTTTAATATTCTCTTGATTTTTTCGCATAAACCTTTAACATATGGCATAACTGCAAAGTTGGAAACTTCTTTCTTCGTGGTGTTACCATTATATAGTTTGTTAACACGATCCTTGATAATTCTCTTCACCAGAGGTCCAGGGTAACCGTTCTTGAGTAAAGTTTCTTTGGCAATTTTTAAGGTCTCTTTCCTGTAGTCGCCATGGGTTAGTTTTAATGCTTTATCAACAAGTCCTATAGCTGTGCCAGTAGTTTGGCTTCTGTGGTGATGTGAGCTATAGTTAAGGTATCTTCCCGACCAAGTTGTTTTTTGTGTCCATTTATACTTTAGATGATTCGTTTCATGGATAAGTTGTATGTCTAGAAAAGTTATTTTCTTGTCTTCTTCTTTCTCAATCGTGAACTGAAGACGTGGATGAAATCCGTTGAAGTGGTTAACTATAAAATCTTCGTAGTTCTTAGGTATGGCAGTGATGATGTCATCAACATAGCGTTTGTAGAACGGAAGTTTAAATGGAAGTTTGGATATCCGGTCTTCTTCCAAAATTTCCATTACCAGATTTGAGATTGTTGCTGATATGGGACTTCCCATGGCGGTACCAAAAATTTGCTGATATATTGTCCCATTATATTGGAAGTATGTTGTCTCCAAACATAGCTTAAGGGCTTCCAGAAATTTTTCTTTAGGGATATCAGTGTGAATTTTGATATCATCCCATTTTCCTTCTACAGTGTTAATTGCTAAATCAACTGGAATGTTTGTGAAGAGCGACTTGACGTCTAATGATATTAGTATGTAATCATTAGGTATACTAAATTTCTTTATATCCTCAATGAATGTCCACGAATCTTTGGTGTAATATTCGGAGTTACCTAAAATATTATAGATTATTTTTGATAAATATTTTGATAATTTATAAGTTGGAGATTTGATACTGGCAACTATAGGTCTAAATGGTGTTCCAATTTTATGAATTTTGGGTAATCCGTATATTTTAGGTGGAAGTGCGCTGTTTATTTTTAATTTAATGGAGGTAGTTTTATCAATGTATTTGTATTTTTCCCAATTTGATATAAGCTGGTTATTCTTTATTTGTAGATTGTTAGTAGGATCTTTCTTTAAAATTTTATATGTGGTGTTGTCGTTGACTAAAGCGTTCATTTTATCATCGTAGTCTAATTTATCCATTATCACAGTGGTGTTTCCTTTGTCAGCTCTGATGATGAGAAGTTCTGGGTGCTCTTTTACAAATTTTTTAATTTTGACGAAGTCTTGTATTTGATTGGATTGTTTGTTCTTTTCTTGAAGTTTACTGAAAGTTTTAATAGAATTAGTAAATTCCATTCTCAATAAGTTTTTTGTGTTATAGTCCAAATTTTGGATAGCCTTTTCGATTCCCACGATGATATCGTCGGTGGGAAAGTTTTTATCGTTGAATCAGAGCTGACAAAGGAAACACCACTGTGATAATGGATAAATAGATGGCGCTATTTTTCAATGTAAATCCTCATTAACAATTATTAATCTCGCGATCCATTCCGTTAGAACGTGTGGACAGTATAGTGCGCGGAGTGCGTTCGAGTGAGAGGGACATAGAATTTACAATTCTTCCATATGGCTGCGTGTCTTGATAACTCTGTCAGTCAACGATATTACTGTGTTTTACATAATAGAAAGTCATCTTGACTTTTCAAAATGTTAATGCTTCTGCTTTTGTAGAGAAACTTTTGCTCTGTCTAATAATTTAGACAAAAGAAGTAAAATTGTCTATCTTCTAATTTAGCATAATTGAGATTATGAGATATAAGGTAATTCATCTTTTTTTTTCTGTGTTAAATTAACACCGTTTCTTTTATCTATTCGCATTTTGACATTTTAGCATAATTATTTTATACAGTGTGGCTATGTTTACGACAGTAACAGCAAACGAATGGGGCAGTTCCATTATTCCCCACTCCAAGATGGTCTGCACAGCTGATTTTAAAATTTAAATATACATGTCGACTGACTGTAAATTATTTACAGTCTTTCTGATGGTATTTTGCGTTGTTTGTATTCGCTTACGATTTATTATAATTAACATCTGACAATAAGCACTAAACCATTACATACACAACATATATGACATGTATGACATTATTATTCTATTAATTATTATTATTATTCTAGTCGAAACATTTCTCGACGACAGTACTTCTACTAGCGAACTGAAGCTTTTTGATTACAATATCTTTAGATGCGACTGTTCCAGCACCTCTAGTCGGAAAAGCCGTGGTGGAGGGGTTTTAATAGCAATTCGTAAAAAATTTAAGTGTTTACAGATTGAAACGATAAACACTGTAGAAACCATTTTTCTTCGTATTGGTAATTTAATTGTTGGTGCAGTTTACTTACCTCCGGATGCTGATTTAGTTGCCTATGAAGAATTCTGCGGTATGGTAGACAATATTTGTGAACATTTTCCTCAATCCAAATTTATTATTGGTGGAGACTTCAACCTTCCCAAAGCTAAATGGTCTATCGATGACTCGTGTTCGGTAAGTTTCCGATATGGCTTGTAGTAAAACCGATGCAATTGGTGATTGTATGTCATTTCACAATCTGGCTCATTGTAACCAAATACCTAACAGTCGTGGTGTAATTCTTGATCTGATCTTTTCCAACGTAAATGATATTTCTATAATCACTTCAGAGGACCAATTATCTAATACATCTATCCACCACACTGCTTACTCGATTAATGTTTCTAGCATTGGTGCATCTCAATCCAATAATGGAATATGTTAATTATATTTTTGATTACAAATCTGCCAATTTTGATATCATTAATCAGTGTTTGTTAGAACATAATTGGACTGAGATTTTTGGCTGCAATAATATTGATGAAGTTGTAGACAACTTCTATAAGATATTAGGGCTCACTATCAATGCCCATGTTCCACGTAAAAGAAATAATGGTTTCTAAGTATCCGGAATGGTTCTTCAAGGATTTAATCAACCTAATTATTAAAAAAAAAAGTCATGCACAAGAAATTTAAGGAATCCCGTAGTTTAGATCATTATCACCAAGTTTGCGTACTTTGTGACCAAGCCAAGAAAACTCACCATCTGCTTCATCAAAAATATATTACCAAGGTAGAAGATTCAATAGTTGATAATCCTAAATCGTTCTGGCGCTATATTGATGATTGCAATAAAGTTAAGGGTTATCCAGCGTGCATGTTTTTAGACGAAGTTGTTAGCTCTTCTGGCCAAGAATGTGTCAACTTATTTGCGAAACAATTCTCCAAAGTTTACTCAAATAATAATGCTACCAACCACAGCTATGAACAACGCCATGAGGTTAACTGCGATGCGTTTAGAATCACTCTTGAAGAAGTTTTTAATGTCATCTCTGAACTACCTGACAGTTTGTCCGGTGGACCTGACGGAATCCCAGCGTATTTTTTAAAGAGATGTCAATACTCATTGGCCAACCCAATCTTCAAATTATTTGAATTATCATTTTTGAGTGGTCGTTTCCCAAATACCTGGAGAAAGAGTTTCATAACTCCTATCTTCAAGAAAGGTAATCGTAGCGACATTAGTGTAACTATAGGAGTATTTCAATACAGTCTATGATTCCTAAATTGCTCGACAAACTAGTGTCCAAACAACTACTACAAGCTAGTAGTAAATATATAATAGAAAATCAACACGGGTTCCTTCCTGGTCGTTCGACAACCACTAACAACTAACTTATTGACATTCGCCACTCAGATTTTTGAAGCTTTCGAGGATCATAAACATGTAGATGCCGTGTATACCGATTTCGCTAAGGCTTTTGATCGTGTCTCCATTTTTGCCCTTCTGGCCAAATTAACTTCCCTAGGATTTGGACCTGATGTCATCAAATGGTTAGAAAGCTACTTATTAAATAGGATCCAAAATGTGCGAAATCAGAATTTTTTCTCCTCGGATATTATGGTACACTCGGGAGTCCCACAAGGTTCCCACTGCGCACCTATTTTGTTTTTGCTATTCATCAAAGACATTGGTCGTTATATTAAGCATTGTTCGTACTTATTATTTGCCGATGACCTAAAAATCTTCAAAACCATCACGTCCGTTGAGGACTGTATGTTATTATTATTACAATTGGACTTGGACAATCTCCATAAGTGGTGTATCGCCAACAATTTATTGCTCAATCTCGATAAATGTTTTCTGTTTTGTTCATCGCCTCCTACATGGGGAAATCAAATGCAGTTTTCTTCAAGATCGCTTCAGACCACAGTGGTGGCTTGGTGTGATCGCTAGTTGAGTTATGAGCGGAAATTCTGGGTTCAAATCTCGGACTCAGCAGAATTTCTTAGCTCAGCCCTCTGGTGAACATCAAACTGTGGATCGAAATACTAATAAGATTCCTTAACATCTTAATGGAAAACGGGGTACAATAAGCCTAGAGCTTCAGTACAAAGTGGGCATTGAACCACTACCCGTGCAGCTAATACGAAAAAGATCGCTTCAAATTTCGTGTTGCATGCCGTAATACAAGGCTTGTTGATGTGTTCGCAATCTGCCATCACCGTACCAATTATGGTCTAAACAGCCCCATACTCGAATGTGTCGATCAGCCAATAGACTGAATAAGTTCCCAAGCTTCGACATCGTCCACAGCTCGTATCACAGGTTTAAGGAGTGCATTATGTGGAGATTAAATGCAATCAATCATAATTAAACTGCTTTTTGCTCTAATATTTCTTGCTACTTTGTATAATTCAATTGGTTTATCCGTATATATTAAATAAATAAATAAAATTAATAAAAAATATACACGTGAAAGACCATTACCAATTTAAAACTTAAAAGTACGTCACACCTATGACGTTGCGTTTGCGCAAAAATGCGTTTTTTTTTCAATTTTTTTCAAAAATTTCAAAATGATTTTGCATAATAAATAACAAAATATATCAGTTTTTATTTATTATATGCTTTTTCTGATACCTTTATTTATACAATAACGCACATATTATGCAAATAAAAATTTTGTGAAAATACCCAATTCGAGTCTAAAGATCTACACATTTAACAAGCTGCCAAATGAAAGAGGTGCATAGAAAATTTTTGTGCCCATGACAACTTTTGTTCAGAATGATACGAACTACAAAATATAAAAAAGCAGCCAATTTAACTGAAACCCAATTTCCATATACTTATGTGCGGGGTCCTTTCTGGCGAAAACTATAACCGTCGCTGAAAGCTCAAAAATAATATCTATATTTTTAGTATGGAATACTTAATTATTAACAGTAAGATTTTTCAATCATTAATTTTTCTAGTAAGTATAAAAAAATAATTCTATATTTTTAGTTGAATTAATTTGTTATATTGAAGTTTTAGGTTTCTATACAAAGTATAGCAAGAAAAGCCTTATGTTCTGGCCCCGTGTCCGTCCGTCCGCATTTTTCAACTTTAAAGAACTATTATTAACTTAACGAAAACTAAAGTTTGAATTTCTAATTCTCTAAGATGATAATAGTTCTTAAATTTGAAAAATGCGGACGAACGGACACGGGACTAGAACATAAGGCTTTTTGCTATACTTCTGAACAAGTACTTCTGTTTTTTATACTATTGGGGTGTTATGTTTTATATCTATATATATATAAATAATGTGAAATGTATTTTTTTGTCACGGGTTATTTTCGAAAGTACTGAACGGATCGACTTGATTTTTTTTTTAATGATAGAGTACATCGCGGAGAAGGTTTTAAGCCTAATTCCGTGTTTGTAAGTTAATAAACAATCGAGTAATCACATTTTTTCTAAACTGGATTTTAAACCCATATTAATGAAGTAATCCTATAATATTATGTACAATCTTTTATTATACCAACTTACAAAGTTTACTATATATAAGAAAAATTATATTCTATACATAATCAAAAATTTTAAATGGTGAAGAGAAAATCAAATCTTGGTCGTTCTTCTACGGTTGCCTAAAAACAACGCCTTTGTAGAGAAAACAGAAATGTTCGTAATGCTTCCGAGCCAGCATAGGATTCCATTTTACAGCAAAACCAAACCCCAATAAGAATTGATGATGATGATGATCATTTGCATGATATGGAAGTAGAAAATGAAAGGGTTCCTTCAGTTACATAGACAAAAGCGAAATGTCTGTCTCCATTAATTATGCTGGTGATTCTCAGGTTTCTATTGGAACCATGAGTTCCAGCTGTAACTACTGCCATGCATTAAAATGGAAAAAGAAGCGCCTGGCCTGTGTTGTTGTGGTGGAAAAGTTTTGCTCGATCAAATTCTTGAACCACCAGAACCGTTAAAGAGGTTGCTACTTGGCACTCACTATAATTTGCATGATTTTCTTAAAAATATACAAAAGTACAACTCGGCTTTTTAAATGCCATCGTTTGGTGCCACTGAGATACAACATGGGAATTTTATGCCCACGTTTAAAATTCAAAACCATGTGTACCATGCAGTTGGTTCTCTATTTCCAACAACGCCAGAAGAACCGAAGTTTTACGAATATACTTTATGGGCGATGAAGAATTGCAAAGAAGATTGTCCGTGGCTCCTCACACAATAGAAAAATATTATATGATTTGCAAGAATTACTTCATAGCAATCATCCATATGTGCAAAGCTTTAAAAAAACTGCCTTGGATTCGATGCCACCAAATTCTAAAGATTTTTAATTTAATAATTTATTTTATTTTTTTAATAATAAAATTTGAAGTTCTCATCCAGCTTAAAAACACTCTTTACTTTAGACAAAGGCAAAGTATTTTATTTTTAGTGAGACCCCGTGCGAAGCCGGGTATCCAGCTAGTAATAGTATAAAATCCATCACAATTTTGAAAGCATTTTTTGACCTTTTAAGTAAAAGTTAGATGAAATCTAATGCTATTATCATTCGTAGTTTTTATTTCTTCATTATTTTTGTGTCGTTCATTTTTTCTCTAAAATAATTAGGGAAGCAGGAATTTCCATAAATAAGTTTTTACATGTTAATTTCCTATGTTCGGCTAACTCATTCAGCACCCGGTATACTAAACTTCAATTTGATCTAAAAAATATAATCCGATAATTCGAAATTATAATGCGGGCTTAATTTGGAATTTTTCTTTTTCTACTACCTACTACTATGTAAATCTAAATTTTTCCAGCCTTATACATAGTCGTACTTTTAAAATGGTTTTAAATTGATAATAGTAGCTACTAGTTAATAGCATTGTAGAAGCTACTAAAATGTTGGTATGCATAATTCTTTTAAAATGAAAGTTTTAGTATCATTTTAGTTGATAGAATACTTTAGTATAGTTTTCTAAATATTCATTTGGCATCACTGCAAATTGTCAGCTAACTACCCTAAATAACTTAGACAGTTTACCTGCGATGCACATACCTAAAGCTTCAACAATACGTTTAATTACACGGCTTAGGGCCAATCCCACCAGACAAAAAAAATCGAGTTTTAGACAAAACTTGTTATATTACCTAGGTAACACATGTTAAATTTGTTATTTTAATCTAAGTTTTGTCAAAAACTCAATATTTTTTGTCTGATGGGATTGGCCCTTAGGGTACTTAGGTGAAAACCACGTTTTTCACTAATTCTATTTTAATCTGCACCCTTGGTAAAGCACCGTATAAATGCCAAAACTTGAATTTCGGGAGATTAATTAAAATTATTTAATTGATAGGTAATTAAAATTATTTAATTGGTAATTAAAATTATTTAATTGATCTCTCATTAGATATATCATAACACGAGCTGTTTCTTTTTTTTTAATATGTAATATTTGCTAAACTTTTCATTGTTATAAATAAATAATATAAAAAATTAAGTATATAGTATAAATAATTCTATTTGTACATATAAAAAATTAAAATTCAGCATTTACAAACTTAATTAAATTAAATAATTATTTTATGCGTATAGTATATTATGACAAAATATAATTTTCAAAATTGTCTACTCTTAGGTGAAAGTAACCTTAAAATGGTCTTCAACATGCCCAACACCGTCACTAAATATTTAGTAGCCAATCGGCGATTTTAGTAGCCCTACTAAGGATAGTACCCTTTTAACTCGACTATGCATACAGGTTGCATGTTTGGCTACTACTTGAGATACTAGTAGCTGCTTAGTTAGCAGTATAGAAGCCTAAGAACTTCGGTCATCCGAGTTCCACCTTGTGTAATATTATTATTGCTATAATATTCCAAATACGAGATTGTCAGCTATGTAACAATTAGGGCAGCGATTCTCAACCTGGGAGAGTTAATTAAAAAATATTAGAAAAATTTTTCAACTTACAGGAAGAAAACCACAATATAATAGTATACAAAAAAATATTGTATGAGGGGATATGAAAAGCTTCTGAAGATATCGCTTTGAAATTTAGTATCAGTATTTTGATATTATTTGGAACTTCACCTGCTATTTTGTAAAAGGTTTTGTTTTTTAGGGTATCACCTATCAGCTTACCTATCAGCTTACCTGCAGATGAACTACAGATCTGGTCTACAAGATATTCAAACCGCCATGGTCACCGACACCAATTATTGTAATTTGTCGGAAAAATTACAGGTTTAGTAAACAAATTTTAGATAATGTGTGTATGTGCAAATGAACTTCTGTGATCTGGGTGGTTTACTATAATTGATCTGCAGATAAACTGATAGGTAAATGGATGCCATAATTGCAAATTTACAAAAAAATGGGAGGAACCCATAACCCATATGATTGGTCTAATTTCTAATATTTAAATATAAAATGTATTTATATAGTAATACATTAACTTGTGAGAATTTGAAATTAGGCCGACGATATAATAACATATTATTCTACTCTTAATTTTCAAAAACACCTGAAGTGAAAAATCTTCCTCACTGCTCACAAATGCCTCTGGTTTTCCCTACTTTTTCTTTGTGCAACTTTAGTGACAATACTTTTGTAAAAATTGAGTTCCATACAATATTATGTAGATTGAAATATTTGTATAAAACAATCAACTTTTTATTTTGAAATATATTTAATTTCAGGTTGTGTTAATGTAGTGCGATGGAGTTGTGAGGGTCACTTATTAGCTTCAGGAGGAGATGATAAGTTAGTAATGATATGGAAACTTACGGGTGAGGGTAGTTCTTCAATTTTTGGCAGTGGTGGAAAAATAAATGTTGAAACTTGGAAGTGCGTTACAACATTAAACTCTCATAGTGGAGATGTTCTAGATTTAGCGTGGGCACCTCATGATGGTTGGTTAGCTTCTGGAAGTGTTGATAACACTGTTATAATATGGAATGTACATAAATTTCCTGAAAAGGTTGCCGTTCTTAAAGGTCATAGTGGAATGGTCAAGGTAATAAAAATTATTATATACTAATTATTATTGTAAATTAACAGCCGTATTCACAATTTTGAACTTGATAATCTATTCTCGTGGAAAAGTTACCATTACATTGTTTGTAGCCATGGTATGAGGTCTGTTCCAACAAGCAGTTATCTCCAATTCTAAGGACTATACGCATGCTCTTTAACTAAGTTTTTGAGTATTAAAGATCATTTTCGTTAAAATTTTAACTAAAGAGCATGCGTATAGTCAGAGAACTAAAGATAACTGCTTGTTGGAACAGACCTATAATAAACTAAGTGGTATAATATTGGGATGATTATACAATATCTAAGTGACATATATGCGCATCGATTACTAAAATGGAACTTGCAACTACCATGTAGTGCACAGGATATCACTTATAACATGACGTCATGCTTCGCAATTACCAAAATAAAACTGACAATTTTCATATTTTCTCTTCATTATATCATGGTTTGTAGCTACATAAACACTGCTGTGTTCCTAGTATTGAACCATGCCATGCCTACTTTTTATTGGTACCTTTTTTGGCGACTTTTTGCTCTATGTCATTATGCCGTTTAATTATAATTGCTGAATAGATTGTTATGGATGGAAATTAAGTATACAGCCGATGGGTGCTTGAGTTATTTCCTCGGTTGTCAGATGATTCTAGGACGATTCGTCCTCGTACGATTCATTCTGTGAACGTTTCATGTAATGGACTATTCATCCTGGAAGGATTCATGCCATGCCCATAACTTTATCATACTTTTAAATATCAAAAATATGAACAAATAGGATATTTACACGATTATTGATTAAAACTTTTTTATTATTATTATGGAGCAGAACATAATAAAAAAATCTGATGTGACAACACATAACTTTCCCATTTATAACTAAAATAATAATAAAAATAATTAAAATTAAAAAAAAAAAATAACGTATGGATTTCAACCAAAATCTAATCAGCTCTCTAGATTACTGTTACAAACCAGTATATGAAATTTGAATAAAATCGGTTCACGCTTTTTGAAAAAGTCGTGGACGAAAAAATCGCACCCACACACGCACACACATCCGGACATCATTGCAAACGATTTGTACGCACTCATAGACTATGGAAAAAATGCTAGTTCAAAAAATTTTTTTTACTCGATTACAATACTTTCCTTTACTACGTAAATGGGAAAGTAAAAATAAAATTTAAAAAATAAGAAAATATTTTTTTTTAAATTTCAAAAAAGAATATTTACTAAAATAAGATATTTACACGATTATTGATTAAGACTTTTTTAATATCATTATAGAGAAGAATTTAATATAAAATAAAATTTGAAAAAAAAGAAAAAAAATTATTTTTTTAGTTTACAAAATATTATTTTTTTTGCGTTTCCGTGTACCGATTTTAACCATAATCTAATCAGTTTTAAGTCTCAATATATTTGTACTAAATACAAAATTTTGTTAAAAAATTCCTGTTACTTTTTGCGGTAGAGCGCACACAAAATTTGACCACACATACAGACACACATACAGACATTTTTTGGAAAGATTTAATAGAAAATCCTGTTTTCTAATAGCCGATCAACTGAACCATGTTTTCTTCCCGATCCACGTTTTTTTCTGTAATTGGGTCTTTTTGAATGTTGGCGGGCACATTTTGAATAATGGTTTTTAAAAATTTTAATAATTTCGATAATAATTGTCTGCGATAATTACGGATTTTTTTAAATGTTTGGAAATACAGTAGAATCCGCTTAATGTGATCACTTTGGGCCAAGAACATTTTGATAACATTAACCGACTGATAACGATAAGCAAATTTTAGAAAAAAAAGAATTTTAAAAGAATTAGGTAAATTTAGCAAGAATAAACTAAACTTAAATTAAAATGCATAAAGCAAAGTGCACATTTAGCAATTTAGCACATTTAAAATTAGAAACACTCCATGAAACGGGAAACTTCATTAGTTTTTGTATAAAAATTAAAACGAGTTACGTGTTTTGTAATCAAGATATATAAAATTTCAATGAGAAATCAGAAAAAGATACTGAGAAAAAGAGATTATTGTGTAGGAAATTCCTTGAAAGTGATAATAATAAGCGGCTTTTTGATCACATTATCCGGTGGTTTTTGCATGTAAACTAATTAAAGCGGCCGGTTCCCAGTCAAAATGATCACAATGACCGACTGATAACATTATCCGTGATCACATTAAGCGGATTCTACTGTAATTAATTTGCGGTGTTTCACTTTTTATTTACTTTCCATATCCCTAAGCACTGAACTACCGAATAGACCAAAATTAGTATGCTTTTTAACAAGTTTAACAAAGTTTTTGAAAATATCTTAAAAATTGTACCTGTAGCATGATTTTAAAAGTGGTCGGATTTTTTCTAGGACAGTCTTTAATTTAAATGTATACCTTGGTAAAGTGTTGTATACTTGTATACATTCATAACCCATAAGACCAGTTTCTGCTGCATAAAAAATGAAAAATCAGTGGAATTTGTAGATGGGTACCGTCAGACGGAGTGAGTCAGGACATAGGGGGTCAGTCGAGACAAACATGTTTTGCTAATAAATAGCGGTAGATTTTAATTTCAAGTTTCAAAACCTATTCACTGATGTCATCTATAGTGAATGTTTGTATTCTATTCGTGCTTATCACGTACGTGTTTGTCAATAACTAAAATTTGATTATTTAAAAAAAAAATATTTTTTATAAATAATATAAGTTTGGAAATTAAATTTTTGTTAAGACTTCTTATGTTGACGTTTCGGAGAATTTATTTCTCCATTCTCAAGACTAAAAATATACACAAATGAGTCCTAAAACTAGTGTTGACAAAATTCTATTTTGCTCACCAAACAAATGCGTGATAATCATAAATAGTTTTTTTTTAGTAACTCTTAACAGGAATTTAATTTCCAAACAAACTGATATTATTTATTAAAATTTTATTAACATTGGATGAGGATTATCTATAATATATTAGAATACATTAAAATAATTTATAGGGTGTTACATGGGATCCTGTTGGTAAATACTTGGCCAGTCAATCTGATGACCGTACATTACGTGTTTGGCGGACTGCCGATTGGGTTCAACAAGAAATTATAAGTGATTGCTTTATTGATTGTTCAGCTACAACTCATATATTACGTTTATCTTGGTCTCCCGATGGTCAATATTTAGTTTCTGCCCATGCAATGAATGGAGGTGGACCTACTGCTCAAATTATTGAACGAGATGGATGGAAGCAAGACAAAGATTTTGTGGGACATAGAAAAGCTGTAACGTGTGTGGTAAGTTATTTGTAAAACTGTGTGAAACTGATTAGATGATCTGAACTACTATTTAATCAAGTAAATCTGCGATTTTGGAAATAACACAAGTTATATCTGAAATTTTTACAGAAATTATGAGATTGTAATCTAATGGTCAAACATTAGGCCTATCAAACATACATTTGTACTGTTTACGTAACTACAATGAAGTTTCGCTAATCCAGATTAATTAAAACTGACCGGATCCGAATTAGTGAACAGTCCGGATTGCTGGAGCAATTTGAAAGTAAAATAAGTGGATGAAACTTTTTTAAGAATGCTTTAGTAAAAAACTAAACAACCATGGACCTTATAAATGTTTAAATTAAATAAACCTTTCAAAAATCAAATATAAATTCAATATTTAGTGAAAAAATCTGATATTTTTGTTTGTCGAATGCATCCTTGTTTAGCTTAGAATGAAGACGCGGCGAGAAATACACATGTAACGTAAACACATGACATTGTTCATATTATGTTTGTGTATTTTATATGATTAGGATTACAAAGAAATCTGGATTAACGGAGCTTTACTGTACATCATGAACTCTTGTTTTCTTTCTTTTTAGTTTGATCTTTAATATTAGTGTAAATGAAATTTCTCCAAAAATCCAATTTAATTTTTTTTTATATTATGCTTCATAGGAATAAACAATGGTTAAAGAGATAAATCTTTGTGTTCATTTATTTCTTTGTAATAATCTCAGAAAAAAAGTTATTATTTCGACAAATTTGACTGCCTAGTCCCCTTAAATATATTATAATATAGAATGTAGTTATAGTCTAGTCATTATACGTAGTAAAGATAGATCTGCTTGAAGATAACTCAGAAATTAAATTTTTTTGCTTAAGCCCTGCACTGTAGTAGCAGAAAGAAAGCTTTGAGTTTTCTACAACGACTTCAAACCAGAACAGGGTCAAATTTGTCATGAAAAGTTCCTAAAATTACAAAATCTTACTAGCCATTTCCTGTGTACACCTCGACCCAAAATTAAATTAGTTAAAATTCTGCATAATAGTATAAACAAATTGTTGTTCTAGTCTATCTAGTTTCTTAGTTATACCTCTTTATATAACCCTGAAAAAACTGTGTTCAGTTTTCGATGTAAACTTCTTTTCTGTTCTTTTGAAGTAAAAGTGGTCTATGGATAAGATATTACACGTATAAATAACTTCATAGCTATAATAGGGCTCTAGTTGTAAGCTTTCAAATTTGATTTCTTTTCACCTGTTTTTGCCTTTTATTACATATTTACACGTAGCTCAATTTAAGGGGGTATTCTAGTCTAGAAGCTCAAATTTCAGGCGTTTTTGTGACGGTCGTTAAAACAAAACCACTTAATATTTAACCATACATTTTTTTATCATTTACAGTAGAACCCCTCTATAACGAGTCTCGGTTATAAAAAAAAATTGGCTATAACGAGTAAAGGTTTGGTCTCTTGACTTTTGTTTACATGCTAAACTGACTGTTTATAGCGAAATTCTGCTTATAACGAGTAAGTAGGCTGGTCCCTTGACCTCTAGTTATAGAGGGGTTCTACTGTATTTATATTTTAAGAATTCACAAAAAAGAAATTTCAAAGAAAAAAATATATAGGTATTTCACAAAGTTACACACTGTTAAAGTAGAGGGGAAAATAAAAAAGAGCGTGCTCATCTTATCACGATTCCCACCCTTTTGGTCATCTCAAAAATAAAAGCAAGGTAGATTCTTTATCAGTACAAATGTCATTATGGTAGGAACCATGAAAAATGAATTTTTTCTCCAACCGTATTAAAAGCAGTACATTTTTAATAGCATTACCTCAAATGAAAATTGACGTTTTTGTTACTAATATAAAAATGCGTACCGTCAACTGGGGTAACATTGGCCCACTTTTTCGCAATTTTTTACATATCAAGCAAAATTTTGAAAAAACGGTATGCAAAAATGGTTTACAATAATTTTTTTCTACCTCAGCATGCACAGAGAAACAATTTCATAGCATAATTTCAATTTTTCGACGTTTTTAAATCCCCGAAACAATTTTTTGAAAAATAAGGCCAAAGTTACCTGCACTTGGGGTAACTTTAACCCATTTGTTTAAAGCCAGTGATTTGTGGTGGGATTGAATTTTTAGAAGGATAATTAATAGAAAAAGCGCAAAATAGGAAGAAATTAAACATTTATTTTAATTTTTCTCAAGAAATACAAATGAAAGTAAGTGCATAAAAATAAAAATATCTACCGAAATAATAATTAAGTAAACAAAATGCAAATTTGCGTAAGTTCTCGACCCAAGGCGTTTTCCTGGGTTTCTAGGCATCGTCTTCTGAAAACAGACAGAGGAAATAGGAACAACTGCAGTTAGTTTACAGAAAAAAATATATAAAACAACTATTTTAAAAAAGATTGCTAATAATTAAATCAAAAAGTAAAAAATTTTGCCCGGGCCAAAGTTACCCCAAAACAAAAAGTAGCTACTATTTCAAACCAAAACAAAGTAATTATAATTCTATGCTTATAGCCTCTTTCTATAATAATGTAGGAATTAGATTTACACTTTCCGAATTTTTTAAGTATTACTATAAGTTCCCTACGAATGGAAGTTTACAGCCTACAACGACGCACCTTCTTTGCAGCGTTCACTTGAGTAACTGCTGTAGCGGTGGTGAGAGCATGAACTATCATTATAGGGACTGAGAAGTGAAGTTAATGCTGCTACCTATCATTTCATATCAGAATCATACAATTTGCATTGTTGGTTGCGGAATTATAAATTGCATAATTTATTGCATAAATTGCATAAACAATCTTTTTCCGGAAGGTGGGCCAAAGTTAACCGAAAGCCAATGTTACCCCAGTTTACGGTACATTACTAAGCAACACTTTTTTTACGTGTATTAAAAGAACTTTTTGTGCTAGACCTAAAAATGAATTAAATATCCTTGTCATAAACTATGACAACTTAAGGTAGTACATGGTAGTACTATCGGTACTGCGAGAATCAAAAATATACACTGCCTCATTTGATTTACGCAGTATTTAGATTAGGCAACGTCGCCATAAAATCTAACTTCAGTTTGACAGATGTAAAATTCAATTCCCTAATAATTTTATAAAATTTGACAGAAATATGACATTTAGCAATGAAAGTTAGAAACTAAGGTTGATATCAAATTACCTTAGATGATAACGCACGCAATATGCTTAACATCAAATTTCCCTCAGATGCTAAGTTGTAAATAGAACGCAGTTTTTCTTTGGTTTTACTGGTTTTACTTAATTTTACTTCAACTTATCTTTGATTATCGTAGATTTTCAGTAAATTAGAAATAGAATGCAACTATTATTATTATTATTATTATTGCTGAACGGGTTGTGGTTCCATGCCCATTTGCACTGACACTCGAAGCTTGTACTCCGCGTTCCAAGTTTTACTTCATCAATTTTATTGTTTCCTGAATAAAATTAAGTACACAGTTGATGGGTTATTGAATTATTTCCTTGGTTTTCGGATATGGCCAACCGAGGTGTAGTAGCCTCAACAAGGCTAGGGCTGAACACACACATAGTAAGTGGTGTGGAGTTTCTTTCTCAACACCGCACTTTCTGCATCCTATACAACTCCAATTTCATTGAGGTGCCCATTCAGACAGCAGTGTCCTGTAAGTAGTCTTACAGTCTTCCTCAGCCGTGGTCTATTCAGCTACAGAATTTCCAATTTTATTTTATTATTGAAGGGCTCACCAATGAACATCCTCGATTGCCTTAATGCCGAAAGGTCCCTCCCGTACGCAAAATGTCGTATCCTTAGTAGTTCCTTTATAGCCTCTTTTGCGGTCCGATATGCTATTCCACAAGTTAGTTCTTGTCCTACTGGATATTACTTTACAGCAACCTTAGCAAGGTTGTCTGCTTTTTTGTTGCCTTTTATTACTGCGTGTCCCGGCACCCACCTCAACGTTAAGCTGTTCTGTTGTGCAAGAGGCCCACAACCCTTAAGGGTTTTTAGAGCTACCTGGCTGTCCGTCACAGTAGCGTGGTAGCCCAGGTTTATGCTGAATGCATTTCCCATTCTACGTCCACTGATCCCTCCAGTACCTACTGATTTTCTATTTGGATCCACCAGAGTTCCAGATGGTATCATATCGAGCACCCAGCTCCTACTAGGTGTTTTTATAAAATTTTTAATTACTTTGAAACAAAGAAAAAAATATTTAAAACATATTTTTCTTCCCGTTGATACCACTATCATTAAAATCTGAACGTCAGTTTTTGTGAAATTAAATAAACTCTGTGATTTTCCATAAGGATCAATGTTAAAGGCAAACATTTTATAATATCAATAACTTTTTTTCAGTTCTCTGTAGCACTTTAAAAATTTAACTGGTTCATTATCTTATTATAATGTACCAATATGCCAAGTTTTATTAAATTCTGAACGTTAATTCTAAAACCGATAGTACTACCTTAATATAAAAAAAAACAAAAATTCAAGTTACTGGATTTTCACTACACGAATATTCAAACAAAATGTTTGAAGTACATTAAATTTTGAATTTCGCATTACAATAGAACCCCGATTTTCCATGCGCGCATTATCCTTGAGGCGGTTTATCCGTGGAGGCGTTATACATCGATTACCGTGCGCGGATTATCCGTGCGGCGGTTTAGTGTATCTTTTTGCGTTATACCTAATATGAAATTTTGCTGAATTTATTGTTTTGTACAAAAGACTTGTACAAATGGTACTTGAAGTGTAAATTCGTCTAAATTTTCTGCTTACCTCTACTTTACTTAATTTAAGTAAAAATCAAAAACTAACAAAATTATCTGAATTTTTCAAAAAGAACTTTTTAATTAATATGTTCCTTGTTTGTAAACTAATATATAATAAGTATATTTTGTAATATTAACAAAAAAATGTCAATTATTATTATCCGTGTTTTTCAATTATCTTAAAATGGTTTTAAAAAGCTACTAAAATGTTGGTATGCATAGTTCTTTTAAAAAGAGAGTTAGTATCATTTTAGTTGATAGAATACTTTAGTATGGTTTTCTAAGTATTTATTTGGCATCACTGCCAGGTAGCTGACTACCTAAATAACTTAGACAGTTTACCTGCGATGCACATACATAAAGCTTCAACAATGCGTTTAATTACACGGCTTAGTGTAAGGTGAAAACCACGTTTTTCACTAATTTTATTTTAATCTGCACCCTTGGTAAAGCACTGTATAAATGCCTAAACTTGAATTTCGGGATATTAATTAAAATTATTTAATTGATCTCTCATTAGATATATCATAACTCGAGCTGTTTCTTTTTATTTGATATGTAATATTTGCTAAACTTTTCATTGTTATAAAGAAATAATATAAAAAATTAAGTATATAATATAAATAATTCTACTTGTACATATAAAAAATTTATATTCAGCATTTACAAACTTAAAAATATTAAATTAAATAATTATTTTATGCTTATAGTATATTATGACAAAATATAATTTTCAAAATTGTCTACTCTTAGGTAAAAGTAACCTTAAAATGATCTTCCAAGTTTAGTTTATAAAATTCCAGGTATAATTCTGTATTTTTCACTAAACCCCTACTAGACCTAAGTTTCACGTGACTATCTATCAACTAACCAGAAGAGCTTTTGCAAGGAAAAACCGAGTATACACGAAATCCAAACATTTAACCATGATTAACTAATCATAAATACAAAATGCTTGGTGGAACGCTTTGAAGTTAATGTCGGTCAACTAATCATGGTTAAGCATTAACCGTGATTAGTTAACCAACGATTTAATCAGAGTTGGTGGAACCGGCCCTAAATATTTAATAACCAATCGGCGATTTTAGTAGCCCTACTAAGGATAGTACCCTTTTAACTCGACTATGCATACAGGTTGCATGTTTGGCTACTACCTGAGATACTAGTAGCCCCTTAGTAACTGCCCGCTTAGTTGACTATAGATGAAAAAGTAATATGTCTCATTTGGATTAAAAGTGTCTTTGTTTGACGTGCAATTATTGCATTTCTCTCGGCTCCGCTAGCGCTCCGCCTCGCAAATACAAAATTTGCTTGTCAAACAAAGTTTCACTTTTAATCCTAATAAGTAGAGACCGGATTATATGCATTTGCATATTTTGGCTATTTTTTTAAATATTGCAGATTTCGACTGAAATGCACTGATCGTGCTTATTTAGGCAAATTTTATAAAATTTCTAAAAAAAAAAAAAGTTTCTTTATTAGAAGACGGCCTGCTTTGATAATTTAAAATTTAAATTTGGCAATTATTATAAAATCAAATTATAAAATTAAATTTTGGGTTGGCAATGTCTACCCTAAAACTACTTTATAAGTAGATCTATATCAAAATAGTAAAAAATATTAGTAGAAAATAATAGTAGAATCAAAGAAATAACGTTATATTGTAGTATTTATTGAAATTTGATGTTGCATATTATGGCACTCTTTGACAATTTTGTTGCATATTTCGAGCATTTATGATGCTTATTTCGACCATTTTAAGTTGCATATAATCCGGTTTCTACTAATAAGACAATGTACTATCATATTTTTCAGTTATTTTTTTAACATTTCTGAATTTTTTAAAATTAGTAAAAATTAAAAATTTTGATTTTTTTGTTGGTTCCTACCATAAAGGGATATATAAAGAAAATTCATGCCAAATTTCAAGAAAATCGGTCAATAAGAACTTGAGATTTTGTGACAACCTTGAATTTTCTTCCCCACTATTTTAAGGGGTTTCTCTGGTCTAGCGCTCTAAAATTTGAGTTATATTTAGGATTTTTTTTTTGAAGATTAAAATAATGAATTTCAATATTTAAACATTCATAAAAGTTTCCCAAAAAAATTTCCATAAATGCATCCCACTGATCATCGATTTTCTTTTTTCCTATTTGGTATATTGGATTCCAGTTTTCTTTCTTTAAATTTTCTAAAGAGTTGGATTTAGCAGTTGGAGTAAAGAATCTTTGGTATTGTATTGTTTTTCTTTCATTTTGTTCCACTGCAGCTTTGCGGTCTGAGATGTGCAAATTGAACACGCTACCAATGGAGTTATTTATATTTGTGAAGATGTTGTCTATGCAACTTTTACTATTTCCTTCTTCTCTTGTATATTCGTTTATTTTAGTATAAAGGTTATGTGGCTTCATTAGACTTACCATTTCTGTTTTGATTTTATTTTCTTCTTTCAGTTCGATGTCGAAGTCTTCTGCTATTATTGTGTTTTTGTTTTCTTCCACGATTATTGATAATAGTTTTTATAATTTTTCAAAAACAGTTTGTAAGTTTCTATTTGGTGGTCTGTAAAATAATAGATATAATATTATTGTTAAGGTTTTCCCTAGTAGTACTTCACCTGCTGCACGTTCAAATTCATAACTGATAGATAATTTATTCAATTTTTTCAGCTGTTTGCCTTCGATGTTTTTACTTATGTAAACTGCTGCTCCTCCATGTGTACCTTGTGTTCTGCAGTAACTTGACAGTAGTTTATAGTTTTTTATTGCCATAAGTTCATTTGATTGCCAGTGTTCTGTTATACAAATTACGGGACATTTTGCTTGTAGTTCCAGTATTCCTAGTTCGATTTGTTTTATTGCATTGCCCAGTGACCTCACATTTTGATGTATTACTATTATTTTGTCCTATTTTCACTTGTTATGTTGTTTGTATTTTTAACTGTTTGTGTTGTGACGTTTGTTTGTTTATTTATTGTAGGTACCTCACTTATAAAAAAGGTTTACCTTGATTCGTTTTTTGGTATATCTTGAAATTAAATCTTCTTCTTCCGACATTGGGAGGCCCGGAGGAAGGTTCATACATTTCATCTTTCCATGTAAGAGGTGCTGTTATTACAAAACTTTTGGGTTGACCTGGTTTTATGGGTATAAGGCTAAAGCAAAAAGTGACATTTTACTTTTATTTAGACCATGTACTGGTATTATTGGCACAAAGTCAAAATAAACCATGATATCTACAAAAAATTTATTTTGAGCACGCTTTTTCACTTTGATCGCTCTTAAAGTTAAGTTCTTCACATTAAAACCTACTTGCAAACTAATTTTTAACTCTCTTTTAATTACGATTCTTGGCTAAAATCTGTGGACTAGATTGACTTTACACTGATAAATAAAAAAAAGTTTTTTAGTTTTGATTCAAAACTTATTTTTATCAGTGGATAGAGACAGTGGCGACAAGTGATGTCTGATTTTTGATTGACTATGATGGTTTTGTTATACTGTTTTAGTCTTAATTTAAAAAAAATAATTTTTTCTTACATTATTAGCGCATTTTATTGACATGGATAACGGAAAACTTCTTAATTTAAAGAATATGCTATGATAGAGCATGTAGTATTTCTTAATTGAATTTGTGACATCCTAAGGTCAAATAAAGGGGATATACAACATCCTATGTAATTACAAAAGTAATTGTGAAGTACCACTATATTACCAAAGAAACTATTAAAGAAAATGAAAAAAAATATTTTACAGGTCTATTTAGGGGCTATTGTCGCGCCACTGTCTATGAAGTCACTATTGTAGACTATCGGAAGAGTTTCTCTAGTGAAAGTTATTCGGCACTCATACTAATAGGACTGGTGACTGATCATTTTGCTCTTCCTAGTCATTCTATGCTTCTTACAGGAAGTGTCGTGACCTATTATAAGTTTTCTTGGCAAATTACCTCGGTTGTTTACCATTACCTTCCAATGAACATTTTGCTACCATTCCTGAAATTCTGAAATAAGTATTTTTGTAAATAAATTTTCCGTTTATCTATCTATCATTAACCACTAATTACTACTGAGTAGTATGTTAAAATAGGTGTATTAATTTTCAGAGATTTAATTCAAACATATTCAAAAAAGTTCTTCCTGGTAGTTCAAAAACTCAGCAATATTGTTGTTGTGCTATTGGATCAAGAGATCGTTCATTGAGTGTGTGGTTAACGTCTTTGAAAAGACCTTTAGTAGTTATAAAAGATCTCTTTGATGATAGTGTTCTTGATATAACCTGGAGTAGCAATGGTTTAAATTTATTAGCTTGTTCATGGGATGGCACTATTGCATGTATAGATTTTACATCTCAAGAAATTGGAATTCCATTAACACTTGATGAAAAGGTACATTTATATTTTTATTGTAGAAGTTCATGAAAATAATGTGAAATTTTTAGAACTCTTTATATGAAAGAATGTATGGAAAATCTTTACAAAAAAATTGGAATCAAAGTTTCACAGGTAGTCAAATAATTGAAAATCCTGAACTCCTACAAGCTATGGAAGAAATTAATAAGTGCAACAAAACTGACACAGATGTACAAGATATTCCTAAATTGGTTAAAGAAGAGGTTCAAGATTTGGTTAAATCAAATGGAACACTGATTCTTGCTAATAAACAAATAGAAACTCGATTAGCATCTGGTAAACGGAGAATTACGCCTATGTTTTTAACTCCTACTCCACCTGTTGGAAAGTATGTTCTAGTTTTATAATTTTGACTCTTATTCCTTATATATTAGCAGTATAAATTGTTTATTTAATATTTAGTATATCGACGCGGAGCCTGCAAGACCTCCTAACCAACATTTTTTGTCAAATTGAGTTATATGCATTTTCGGAATAGTCAGGTGAATACGCATGTTCATGCAAAATTTCTTTATTAAAAAAAAATCTTAAACCTCGAAAAACGCGGTATTACAAAATCACTTTACTACAAATGATAAATGTAAGTGATTCACTGTGTTTTTGCTTCTCCTGAATAATTACATTTTAGTAGTTAGGAGATGTTGCAGGCTCCGCGTCGATATACCGGGTGACCGACCTTCCACCCGATCATAGGGAAATAACAGAGGAAATTGATATTTTTTAAATTTCTATTTTTCATTCCATTGAATTCCATAAGAATGAAAAATGTACCAATTTAAAGAGATTATTTTTTCGCGTCTAAAGATACCCAATAATTCATAGTTTTTTCTTTGATAATTTAATTTTTTTTTAAAATTTAATACTAAAATGAAAAAATAGCACTTTAAAAAAATATTAGTTGTCTTGTTTGAATTACATTGCCGTTATTTGTGTTCAAGTTGTCTTTATTTTCATTGTTAACAAAATTTATTTTAATCTGTTGGTGCCGGTTTTTCAATTGTGGTTTAAACTAAGATCAGAGTTTAAACTCAGTTCATATTGATTTGTGTATTTTACAAATGTTGGTAACTTTTGTGAACGAAGTTTAAACTACGATATCGTAAATGGTGGGTATTGACCGTTTAAACGAAGTTCAGTAATACCGTGCGTAGTATAGAGTGCGTAGGTACTAGGCTTAGTGACACGTGCGTATCAAATTTAACCTGTACAAGTAAATAGCGAATAGTGAATTTGAAGTAAAATGCAGTACAATTAGCTACACGTTTTGATTTTTCCATGATTTATAACGAATTGAACAACAAAACAAATCCTAATTTCACCGAACAACTTGTAAACATAAACAGTTGATCTAAGCATAGTTCCGTATTATCACAAAAAGCCATCAAGCCCGAGCTTGTGGCGCAAAATTTTAGGGTACGCAAAATTTAATTTCAGGTATTGTAATTATACCTAATCATTAATTATTGTCTTAATTATTATTAACTCGGGATCGGTCGCTATATAACCCGTGTCCAATAAATTCGCATACACTTTTTCGAGTGTGTATCGTAAGTTTAATACCAACTTGGTGGAAATGATTTTTTTACAGTGTGACGTTGCAATGTTTAGGCAAAAAATGAGGGTAATATCAAATTTCTGTCACTTAACGTTTACTGAGAGTTTCTGAGGAAAAGAGGCTAGAAAGAGCAAACGCAATACTTTCCTGATACGCAGGTGATGAGTTTATATTTTGTGACGAAAAACTTATTGTTCTGGAACATCCGCACAATAATGTTCAAAATGATCGGATGTGGGCAGTAAAGATACAGGATATTCCCGAGAGTCAAAGGAAGTTCCTAGATTTCAAAATCCACCTTCAGTGATAATTTTGGGAGTGGTTTGTAAGCTTGGTAAACTATTAAAAGGTACTTTTTGGAGATAAAAAATGTCGACCCAAACTGACGAGGCACTTTTGGAAATGATTATTACGTCTTCAGCAAATTAATATGGTTCAAGCATAGTGTCAGACCAATTTGACCGATTTTCTACCCAAGAATGAGGGGCCTTCCAGCTCTCCAAATTTGAACCCTTTAAATTTTTGTGCGGGGTCGTACATACTTCCGAATCATAATGATTATAAAATTGTAAATCTGAACCAATTCAAAAAAGTTATCAAGAGCGATTGGGAAGAAATCCCGATAGAAGCCGTGCGTGCCGTTTGTGACGGGTTTGAAGCTGGTTAAGAAGATTAAAGGTGGAGTCATTCCAAAAAATTTATTGTGACCTTTCGTTATAAATGTAATTTTAATGACATATACTTTTTGACTAACAAAACATTGTCTTATTTGTTTTAATGGATTTTGAAAGTGTATCCAAATTTGGACACGGTATAGAAAAAATCTAACAATTATGATTACGATTTATGATCACAATCACTGATTATACTCATAAATCTTAATCATAATTGTTAGATTTTTTATATATAGCGAATTTATGATATTTAACAGAACTAATCAAAACATTAAAATAATAGAATTTTAACAGTATAGTGAAGAAATACAATAACTATAAAATTATTATTTAAATAGCTGGATGCCCGGCTTTGCACGGGGTCTCACTAAAAATAAAATACTTTGCATTTTTCTAAAGTACCTATAGGGTGTTTTTTTAGCTACAGTTTTGATCTTATCAATTTTCCACAAAGTACAGTTGAGGATACTTTGGTTGCTGATCAGTGATCAGGTATGGGGACGTCCATTAATTAGGTGAGGCGATTTTTCAACCCCCTCTCTCCCACTGGCGAGATGTCATGAGATTTTCCTCGAACTCCCCCTAATTTCACGTGAGATTGTTTTACTTAATTACTTAAATAACTTAATTTAAGTTTCTTGCAGATAAAAAAATTACATAATACTTGCCGAGACCCCCCTTTCCCCTCGTGAGATTGGCTGAGAGTTTGCTCTTTTTAAATTAAATTTAACAGTTCATTACATGCACTTGCAATTTGCGGAATGCGAAAGTATAGTAACTTTTTCATAATAGTACGGTAGACAGGGCCGTAGCTAGAGTCGAATTTAAGGTAGGTCAGCGGTGGTTACAAGTAGGGCAGAAGTGTAAATAAGGGCGCATGAATGTTTGGCAACGGCAACGAATGAGCTTTTTTTTTTTAGCTTTTTGCCATTTTCTTCAAGGGAAAAATGCCATAATTTTAAGGTAGGGCATTGCCCCACAATGCCCCCTCTAGCTACGGCGCTGACGGTAGATATAGATTTTTAGGTGGAACTAATTACCACAAAGATGGGATTTGATTTTTTTAGTTCTTTGTTTTTTATCTTATTGACATACTAAAAGTCTAGAAAAATGAAAGTGTGCAAAATGCGCTTTTTGGCCGTTATTTTGAAAAACTTCAAAAAAATCATAAAAAATCGTGTGTGTTATCAAATTACAAAAAATTTCTTACTGAAAAAGATTATAATATTGGTTTTAATTAAAATATTAAGAAAAAAATTCATTGACGGAGCTATTCAACATATTGATGCAGGACTCCTCACCCATAGAATGCCGGTGTTGGACTGCAAAAATTAAAAGATAATTTTAATTATGAATTATCTATACTTCCTCCATCTCTATTTGATCCAGAAACTCAGTTTCTTAGACTTAGAGTAAACGAAAACAGACCTAGAATCAATGAAAAGAGATCTGAAACAAATAAAGAGAATTTGGAACAAAATGCAAACAAATTTGGAGTAAATGAAAACATATTTTCTACAAATGAAAACTGTTAATTGTGACTTATAGATACATATTTATTTGTATGTTTATGAAATTTTAATATCTTCCTGCCGTAATGATGCACCATAATACCGTTCCACATGGTTTGCATATCCAAGATCTTCCTATGTAGCAGCCCTTGAAATGCAATATCGCAGATGTCTTCCAAAATAGGTATTTTAAATTCTACAATGGTTAGTTCTTGGTTGTTATTACGTACTTAATTAAATTTTTCAGACATTTTATCTTGCAATTGACGTTTTACTGAAGATAGGACCTTACCAATGCTTCTTCTAATATAGGAGTCTTTTGCAATAGATACATTACCACCTTAATTACTTAGGATAATGTTGTCCTTTTTGTAACCATTTATATGCAGTGCTTATGTTCACATTTAAAGCTTTCGCTGTTGTTCTCCAATCTTGATCGTCCTGATATGCTTTAAAAATTCTGCCTCTGTCATTCAGCGAAATTTTATTATATTTACTACGGGGCATGTTAGAACAATGATATGAAAATTAATTGCAATATTTTGATTGTGCAGAAAATGCAAACAGAAAGGGACTCACAGATGTTGGCACCAAAGCATTGGTATCATTGCACGTTGGAAATGCAAAAACGGTGACTCTGAACATGCTACGATATGTATAATCTCGAAAAAAATTACAACTGCCTAAAGTGAATTTAATATTGCAAGATTTCCACCTACAGAAGATGCCACTGTTCATCATCATACATTTACATTTACAATGTCTTTTGTTGGAAAACTGTGAACAGCCATATTGCCAATCCTGAAGAGTGGGGTTGGAAAAAAGTAGGAGACCAACTACATCAACCCATCACATGGGTTCTAGAGTGCGTGCCAAATAGAAATAAAACCGTCAATCATCATAGGCCACACCTCTAAAATATTTCCAACCACTTAAACAACGGTACGTGACATTTGGGCGCCACCGTTTGGGCCGATTGGGTTCTTTAAGTGGTTGGAGATATTTTAGAGGTGTGGCCTATGATGATTGACGGTTCTATTTCTATTTGGCACGCACTCTAGTAGAGATTGTACAAAATGCACTGAAAGAAACTGAAGATGACTATTAGATTTAGCTTTTCTCTTATGAGAAAAGCAGTTACAATAAAAAATGTAACGTACATACGTACGCATTTATATTGATTAATAAAATATTATTTATTTTTAAAGCCAATATTATAAGTAGTCCGGATAAAAAAGCATAAAAATTCAAAAAAAAGGTGCTTAAAAAAGCATAAAGTATTAACAAAAAAAGCATCAATTTAATAAAAAAAGCATTAATTTAACAAAAAAAGGCACAAATTTTACTGGTGATCAAAAGCATTAATTTGATTTCTGAAACAATTGATTATTCAAAATTGTTTCAACCATTCCTTAAAAAATTTTGTAAGCTGAAAAGCTTCTTTCAACATCGACACTATAGTGATTGGTGCAAACTTGAATTTTGCTACAACCGAGGGATCTATTTCCAAATTTAGAAATATTTCGCCAAATATTGTTTTTTCTTGAAAACCTCATTCAGTGTTTTTCATATAATGGCAATTCCAACCTGTGCTGTAACGTCAGACGTGGTGTTTTTAAATTTTCCTATTAAATCAAGCGATTCAGTTAAAGGCTGCTTTTCTAACCTTTTATAATACCTATCGCTTACAAATCCTAAATGTCACAAAAATGCTCGATTCTTTAACACATAATACAAACCAGCATTCAACCACGTCCCATCTTCTTAAAATCGGTAAAACAATTTTACATTTGCAAATGAAGTATTAATTAAAAAGAATCAAATTTTAAATATTTTTAAATAAAGCAACGAATGAATTTAAAAAAAGCACTAAAAGTATAAAAATTAAAAAAAAAAGCACAAAATGCATAAAAATTCAGAAAAAAAGCACAAAAACTCAAAAAAACCTAAAAAAAGCATATAAAACATGGTGCCAAATGGTCTCTTTTTTTGATAAATCGTTTAGATTATTTAAAATTTTTGAGCTGCTTTGAATGTTCAGGAAAAGCATTTTAGCTACAAATCCGGACTCTAATTATAAGTAATCTTTTTCAGTAAAATATTTTCTGTAATTTGATACCACACGATTTTTTATGATTTTTTTGAATTTTTTCAGATAATTGTTAAAAAACGCATTTTGTACACTCCGATTTTTCTAGACTTTTAGTATGTTGTCAATAGGATACAAATAACAAACTAAAAAAATCAAACCCCGTCTTTGTGGGAATTAGTTCCACCTATCACCTATTTTTTGCGTATATCTACCGTACTATAAATTAATAGGGTGTTTTGTAGAAATTGATCGAATCAGATTGGCAATTCTAAAATAACTTAAAATACAGTAGTTTCACTCGCGTTGTCCCACACTGGGATTTTGTTTTGGATTAATCCAATTAGGACTTCCACTACACTGTCCTCCGACTGTGGTTTTCCAGATTGCTTAAATATTAAATGAATTAATAGTAGTATATACATTGTATTCAACGACTTTGCTAAACTAATTGATTGCAAATTAAAATATACATATCAATGCACCTCTTGTACTTCACTCATGATATCAAAATCAAAGCGATTCTATTACCAAATACTATTACGTATTATTCAAACGATAAAATCAGCACTTGATTTATTGTAATATTATTGTAATAATATAATAAATAGCTGTAAATAATTCGTATTTATATAATAAAAAATAGTTTATTATTATATTGGTAATGTTTTTAAAATCAATATTTTATTGATATTATATTTTGAAAATTGCACCTGAACGCATGCGTATTTCAAGAAATGGCCAGCAGAATCCGTAAAATCTTGAAACCATCTCAAGTTTTGCGAAAATCGCAAATTCACACAACAGTAAAGTGTCGTTTACAATGCGTTTAAATTTAACCAATCAAAACCATCTCAAGTTTTGCGATTATCGCAAAATTTTGAAATAGTAAATTGCCCTTTACGCTGCCTTCAAATTGAACCAAATCGCAAGTGCATGTAACTAGCTTTACGGGTAAGATAAGTTACAAGGCACTAATAGAAGTACCAAGTAAAACGTTACAAGTGAAATATTAATCTAACGGCGGAGATTCACTTGTAACTGATCGTTGTAATGTAACGCTCGAGGCGAACATTATACATTACAAAGCTCGTTTCTTTGGCACTGCGAATGCTCATTTCGAATGCTTTGCCTCAACCTGTGCTCCAGTTTATGAACACGTCGCGATGGGTACTGACATGTAATGTAACAATTAAAGGGATTCGCTAAAAAACCGACAGTCAAGTGGAGCACGGATGCTTCGCTCGCTGTTCGTGTTCGCTTCGCGCTCGTTTATCGGTACTGACTATCGAATGCTCGTGTTACATTACATTACAACGTTCAGTTACAAGTGAATCTTTTTTCAATTTAAAAAAAAAAATTTCAACATTTTTTACTTACTTTAATTTATTCATAACTTGAAAGCCATTGAATTTAGACAATAAAAGGTCTAAAGCTAGTTTGTATATTGTTTCATGATCTTTAAAAAAGCAGTTAACCATTTTTACTGAAAAATCTAGATTTTTCGAGCTATGGGGCCGTCCTTTAATCACGTGAGGTTTTTTATGCCATTTTATTACCCCCCCCCCTCTGTGGTGATAGGTCGTGGGTTTTAGGCTACCCCTACCCAACATCACGTGTATTTTTTTTTGAAATATTTCTTCAAATAGAGACGGCGAGAACTAAATATTGTTGTTATGTTGCTTTTTAGGCATACATTTGCTCGCTCGGGATTTCACGTGGTCGTAAGAAAATATACACGTAATTGTCACGACATCCCCCCCCCATCGTGATCAATCGTGATGTTATTCTACCTCTCCCCCCCCCTGTTAGAACCTCACGTGATTAAAGAACAACCCCTATGGCCATGTGAAGGTGGAAATTAAGAAAAATGCTTTAAAGAGGCCTAACTCTTGAGGGTTTAAATTTAGAAAAAAATGTTTGTTAAATGTTTTTCTTGTTCTTAATTTCACCACTGAAATTATGTAAAGTACAAAATACAAACAAAGGAATTTTGATTCAAACGAACGAGCAACGGGAAGCAAAACTGGAAAACATTTGAGTACGCATTGCTCTATCCAGACGAACACTGCACACTGATTTCTTAATAAAATGGTTTCGGACAGGACAAATACTTGCTTCCAAGAGCAAGAAACCAGTTAAACAGCGACTTACGATGTAGTTATAGTAATGCAACACGCAACTAAAATTGGCTATAAAAATAATTATTGGTTGGAGTGTCAGGTTGCTAATACTAATTACCAACAAAATCATCTTGAAACTCATAGGAGCGCTGCAGTTAAAGATCAGCAGCCAAATACTGAAGTTCATAGAGCAGCTCAAAATTGTTATGAAACAAATACACCTGAAGTTCGAAAAAAGATACGAAAACGTCAATAGAGAATAAAAATTCGTGCAGCAATGAAGTATAAAGTAGAAATCAATTATGAAAAGGTATAATGAATTCTGGGTGCCGATACTGTGGAGGGAGCTCTTAAATGAAAGAACGAAACACCTGGAATGTGTTGTAATGGTGGAAAAGTGCAATTGCACTTACCTATCCAACCTCCACTGAAGGTTTATAGTTTAAGAATATTGCTGCACGAGTTCAAGGGCCTAAATCGAAGTAATACTTCAGACAAAGCTATTTGACATTGGTACTGGAAAAGTACCAGTTCATGGCTACACAAAATGTATTTCATTTTCATTGAACTTTTGTGTCATTGTTACATCGATCGAACAGTTAATTCAGAAAGTTTCCCCACAAATTGCCACCAATTACAAAAATCACCAATGGCTTTGCGAACGTGCTATTTTGGCCGCAAGAAACTCTGATGTCCATGCAATCAACTACACAATTCACGAACAAATTGCGGGCGAGTCTGTCAACTACAAATTGATTAACAGCGTCATGAATACGGACGAGATTTTACATTATCCAATTGAGTTTTTAAATTCGTTGGATCTTCCTGGTGTACCACCGCCAGTGGCGTAGCCAGGGGGGCTGCTCCCCCCCGAAATTATTAATTTCTGTTAATAAATCTTTTATTCGGCTTTTAAAAAAAATTTGTTTTGATGGTTTGGGGGGCTGCTCCCCCCCCCCGAACTAAATTCTTGGCTACGCCACTGACCACCGCACAGATTGTCACTCAAAATCTGCGCACCAATCATTCTTTCGCGTAACTTGAATCCGCCACGATTATGCAATGGAACCAGACTCGCTGTCAAAAAATTGATGCCTTACGTCAAGGGTTTCCAAACTTTTTAGCCTAAGGGCCAGACTGATTGCTCCACAAAGCCCCGAGGGCCAAGATCTAGCCTCAGTGACTAACGAAAATATTCAAACATGCTCACGAGTGGGACAGCCGAAAAATGTATTTGTTTTTGCAGAAGGAAGAAAGACCAAAAATATTGTATATCTCAAAGCACTTAAGGTGGCAAATACCAATGTTAATTGGCCATAAGAACTTCCTACGATTATAAATAGAGTACAGATAACGTATCGTGCTGAAATTTGGACAAAATATAATTTGAACATTTGTCGATGAAACAAAACAATTAGAGGTAAAAAGCATTTGTAGTTAATGAACAAATAAATAAATAAAACAGGCCTGCAGTACGATCCTGTTTTTCATTTATTGTGGTGAAAATAGTAAAGGTATCGTGCTGTATTTACTTTCCATCATTAAAGAGCATCTATAGAGTAAATTCAATTTTGAAAATCTATTATTAATGCTCTCAATAACAAAATTAATCGAGGTTCATCTAACACCTATGTTACTAATGTTAATTGTAATTTTCAAAACAATTCATAGATGGCACACGCATAACACTTGGAATTATATAAATTTATCAAAACTGTCTTTTGAAAAAACTGTACAAATTTTAAAGAAAGTATTGTTTTATCTACATTTACAGCCTTGGCTATGTTATCAGTGTTAATTTTGAATGCATAGAATTTATATATTATAAACATAAGAAGTAACCAGAATTTGTTTATATTATTCCAATACTATTCAAGAATACCTCACGATCAACTTTATTGCCCCATAATATGAGTAAAAATCACTTTGAAATAGATAGTTTATGTATGTCTAGTCGGTTCCTTGAGTTCACTCTCAGTTCACTCACAATACTATCAGGTATTTTTTGTAAGTATGACAAAGACAACCGAATAATATGCTTTAATTCTTACAGCAATAAGCAATGAGTCATATTCCAGTTCTCGTGGAACCGACTATAGTACCTGTATGGGTGTACTCGTATGAGCTTAGTTTTTAATCTTTTATAAAAACAAGCTGCTGGTATAATTTAAGTAAATAAATATTTATATTAAAAGATAATTAAAAGTTTAAAATTATTGAAAATCTTTTTAAAATATGAAAAATGATAAGTATAGTCTGACCCATGAAAGCTCGAGTGCGACTCATACCTAACGTGACCATTTCGAATGGTCAATTCGAATAAATTGTTTAAAAAATATTTTTTCGGGAATCAATAATCAATAAATTATTTTTTTTAAATATTTTGGGCAATTTTAAAACGAAAATTACTGTTATGAAATTTAGCCAAAGTTAATAGTTTTTGTGTTATACATTTTTGATAATCGAGAAATCTGGATTTTATCAAAACTTTAATCGCTTAGTAATTATTCCAAAAATAAAAAATAATTAATTCATATTTTATTGTATATCAATGGACAGGGTATTCTTCTTATTTGTATTTAAGTCATCAAAATGTTAAAAATATAGTTTTGATGAATATTGATTACGAAGAAGCAGTTGAAGTTGGTGCTTTTTGAGAGTAAATTTAAGCGTCAACGAGCATTCGGATTTACTCTCAAAAATCACCAACTTAAACTACTTCTATGTAAGCATCCAAACTATACCGTTTTGTTAACTGTAATCGCACCATACTCATACATCACTGAGAAAAATAAATTTATTATCAGTGCATTAAATTCAATTAAAAATCATCTATCGTTGATCTATTTGACCCGTTGAAGATTTCCTCGGAGACACGAGACGGAGTACCAAAAAACGGGACAATCCCGTTCAAAACAGGACGTATGATCACGTTACTCATACCTAAAAACTCTTCAAACGATAGGAAATAAATTTACTTTGAAGGACATTAGTATGTGTTTTTGAAGTTTGCATACGCGAAAAAACAAATCAAATAAAATTTATTTTAAGAAATAATTAGAATTGAAAAGGCGTTAGTGTAACAAAAAATTACGCATTCAAGTCATTCAAGGGTCTGTCAGACCTCAAGATACCGGTTACGGGTTAAAAAGATTTTTGTTTTTTTCCTTAATTTATGGGGCGGCAAACTTTATAGGCCCAGGGCGCACAATCTTAAAATTCGCCACTGGGTACATTTGTATTCTATTATCTACTAGTAAAATTAAAATACCTTTAAATTGCTCAGTTAATTTTTACTAAAATTTTTAATTAAATTTATAATCAAAGTGTATAAAATAATTATTATCAACCCATGCAGCAATATTAATTATTGCAAGTTTTTAAGCTTCAAATATTTAAAATAAATATCTGAAGATAAAAATTCTTGCACCTGCAAGATCTTGGGCATTTGTACTCAAAACTACTATCTAAATATATAAGCGGCAAAAAAAGTACGAACTAATATATCCGTTGGTAAGTTTTGCCGCTCGTATTACATAGTGTTTAATTGATATCAGAGTCATCTGCCAGTAGTGATTGAAACTAATTTATACTTTTTGCCACCTTAAATAAAATAAAGTTTTTATTTATATAAAAATATATAATTGGTTAAATAGTGTTTTCATTAAATAAAAAATATTTAATAATTAATATACTATTAAGTGACGAATTCGAAAATTACCCAATAATTTCTATTGATGAATTGCTCTGGGGATCATTTAAAGTGCAGTTTACGTTATGCGATTTTGCTTACGATTTTGTTTACGATTTTGCTTTCAAGTTACCATAAGCAAATTTTTCGAAGTTCACGTTATACAGTTCGACCTGAAGATGAACTCGCAAACGAAATCGTGAATAGAAAACCACCAAAACCAGTCATACAAGAGAAATCGTATGGAAAACCGTAAACAAAATCGCATAACGTAAACTGCACTTAAGCAAAGTACTAACCTACTTAAACTTGAGTCGCTTACTACATAAGAATAGATATTTGAATGGAATCAAATACAAACTAAGGCATTTCGATTCCGGGTTCACACTTCAAACATGGAATGTTAGATGAACGTTTTCGGAAGGAGCAATGAAAAATCTGATAAGTGAACTGAAACGATACAAAATAGACATAATAGGACTGCAGGAAACTAAACAAAAAGGAGTCGAGTCATTTGATAGAGAAGATTATATCTTTTTTGGGAGTGGAGGTGACAATAAAGACTTGGTACTGTCTTTATGATAAACGGAAGAATTAAGCAAATGGTAATACAATTTAAACCAATTACTGATATAATGTGCTATATTCGGTTAACAGGTAGATTCAGAAAAATTAGTTTTATAAATATTCACGCACCCACAGAAGAAAAAGAAGAAAATGAAAAAACCAGTTTTTACGAAGATTTGGGTAAGCTATATGATGAAATTCCAAAGTATGACATTAAAATAGTTTTAGGAGATTGCAATGCAAAGATAGGAAGAGAAGAAATATACAGACCGACCATAGGACGTTTCAGCAAACATCACGAAAGTAATGATAACGGAACCAAATTGATTGCTTTTGCAATGGAGAGAAGCATGACGATTAGCAGTACCCATTTCAACAAAAAGATATCCATAAAGGAACACGGAGAACACCAAATGGTAGAATAACAAATCAAATCGACCATTGCTTAATAGAAAGCAGGCATGCTAAGCAAATTAAGAACGTAAGAGTTATAGAGGAGCTGATGCGGATTCCGATCATTATTTGGTAAAAGTCAATTTTAAGCAAGAGGTTCCTAGAGAAAAAAGGGTTAAATGAAGTACAAATAGATATGAAATTACTCAGTTACTAGAAGAAAAAACACAAAATGAATACAAAACGTTAATAGAAAGTGGATTAAACAACATAGAAGAGACAGATAATGTAAACGAAAAATGGAAAAATATAGAAAGCACACTAAAAGAAGCAATAACCAAAACAATAACTAAAAAAGGAAAGATAAAAGGAAAAGACTGGTTTAACAAAATTTGTGAAAAAGCAATCGACGAAAGAAAGAAGCTTAGGGAAATCTTTATAAAGACAAATACCACAGAAAGTAAAGAGCGATACAGGAACCAAAGAAGAGAAGTAAAGCGCATATGTAGAAGAGAGAAGAGGAAGTACAATGAAAATAGAATAAGAGCTTTGGAAGACAAACTAAAAAATTAAGAAATTAGAAACTTCTACCAAGAGGTGAAAAAGACAAAGACGGGCTACCAGAATAAGGCAACTGCTTATAGAAATAAAGAGAACTAATGTGCGGAGAATATGAAATTATGAAGAGATGGAGAGATTTCTTTATTGAATTGTTAAATAAGGGATGTAAAAACGATAAAGAAAAGGAAAAAATAGACAAAGAAAACTTGGGGCAGCAGCAAGAAGTATGTCTACCAACCATCGTTGAAATTAAGGAGATAATAAATAATATGAAAAATAATAAAAGCCCTGGTGAAAGCGGAATCAGGTCGGGGATGATTAAATATGGAGGAGAAAGGCTTCAGGTGGCATTAGTCGACTTAATACAAAAAGTGTGGGACAACGAAGAAATGCCGGAAAGTTGGTCAAAAGCCGTTATATGCCCGATATACAAGAAAGGCGATAAAACAAGATACGAGAACTATCGAGGTATTGCTTTGCAGGATGCAGCATATAAAATTTTAGCAACGATATTAAAAGAAAAAATAAATAGCTACGCTGAGAAAATCATCGGTGATTATCAATGTGGTTTTAGGAATAACCGTTCGGTGATGGATCTAATATTTACACTAAAGCAAATACAGTCGAATTGCTACGAGCATAAGGTTGAACTCCATACAATTTTCATTGATTTTAAACAGGCATATGACACTATAGATAGAGAAAAAATGTATGACGAAATGAAATTTCTGGGGATTCCACGGAAGATAATAAGATTAGTGCAAATGACTCTCAACAAAACAGAAAGCTGCGTAAAAATGGCAAACAAAGTAACTGAATATTTCGAAGTTTGAGGCAGGGTGATCCCTTGTCGGCAATTTTGTTTAACTTGGTGCTGGAAAAAATTATTAGAAAAAGCGGAACAAACATAAAAGGAACTATATATAATACAAATCATCAGTGCTTGGCCTACGCAGACGATCTAACGGTAATGGCCAAAAGTAGAAAAGAGCTGCAAAAAGTTGTAAGAAATCTCATTGAAGAGGCTCAAAAAATGGGACTCCAGATAAATGAAGAAAAAACTAAGTACATGTTTATGAGTGCCAATACGAGACCAGATGATGAGTGCAAAAATATTAAGGTCGAGTGGGGACCCGCGAGTAAGAAGTGAAAAGTTTTGTATATTTGGGAGTTTTACTAACAAACAACTGCAATAATAGCAAAGAGGTTGATGCAAGAATAGCGAAAGGCAATAAAGCAAAGGTCCGAGTATACAAAACAGTGATAAGACCTGCAGTGTTGTATGGATGTGAAACGTGGACCTTGAATAAGACAGATAGCGAGAAGATAGATCGATGGGAGCCGAAAATACTACGGCAAATATATGGCGGGCGTCAAATAGATGGCGAATGGCGACGATTGACAAATGAGGAGGTGATGAGTAGGTACAGAGAAGCGGAAATTTCCAAAATAATTAAGTCTCAAAGAATAAGATAGTTGGGCCACGTAGAAAGACTGCCGAAAGAAAGAATGACTCGGAAAATGTTACGACAAAGTGCGATAGGCAGCAGAAGAAGGGGAAGGCCAAGAAGAAGATGGTTGGATGCCGTGGAAAATGATCTGATGGTGATGGGAGTGGACAATTGGAGAAACCTTACAAAAGATAGGAAGAAATGGAAGAAGATAATTCAAGCCATGGGCCATTATTATTTGAATGGAATCAAATACAGACTAAGGCATTTCGATTCAGGGTTCACACTTCAAACAAATGAGAAGTATTTTATTTTTAGTGAGACCCCTTTCAAAGCCGGGTATCCAGCTAGTTTAATATAAAAATTATTAAAATAATAATAAGAAACGTTTCTTCTAAAATTTCTTCCACTAAAGTTTGAACAACACAATTTAATTCATGACGTGTCAGTTGAATGTCCATCTTGAATATTGCTGCTTACCACATAACAACTTAAATGTGTGTAAACGGCACGGATTCATAAATCCGTGGTAAACGGACAGCACGGATTTATTCATAAATCCGTGACGGACAGTCACTTAATTTCACACAAAGTCACACAAATAATCAACTTGAACCGTATAAACGGGCCTTTTTGCGTTTTAAATATAATATGCATTATGAATAAACTTTAAATGAATCAAAACAGAAAAGTTCAGTTTATGCATTAAAAAAATTAAAATTGAAATCCGCACAGAAATTGATTATAATAATTATTGGAGGTGTTGGAATATTGTATAATAACTTTTACTTTTAGGGATTCCTCTGAGGTTCCATTAATTAACAGTTCAACGTCGACATCATTTAGTAGTTCATCACCTACTAAAAGTAAAATAATTATTGAGACTGTGAAAGAAAATATTCAAAACAAAGCTACGCCGACCATATTACAAACCAGGTACTGTTAAATTTTTAATTAGATTATTCTTCTTTCTCTTATTTAGGACTTCGTTCTGTTATTAAGTGCGGCACTGTATTAACAGGAACGGAAGTTCCTGTTGACAGACGTACCCCAAGCTGGAATGACCACTTTGGAAAAAAAAAGTTGCTAATTTGTTGCTACATTCCTGATTTTGTTCCTCCACCCGTTTCGCTGGAATCGGTGAAGATATTTGAAGCGAAGCTTTGCGCTTGTTAGCTTACAATCTAACAAGTTAAAAGGCAACTGTAGTCTACGCCTTGCAAAGTCGCTTCGGTGGAAGTATTCAAATCAAAACGAGGTTTGAATGATACTCTTTTTATTCATCAAATGTTACCATATTTATATACAAAAAATTAGAACAATTAAAAGATGAGTTCTTACGAAAAACATTATGAAATTTTGGTAATTACATTTAAAGTGTACATCTTAATGTTATACATAGCATTGCTAGATATTTGCTGAATTGTGCATACCTGTCGACTTCTTTATTTATGTTTTAATAATATTACAAATTGTTAACCTAGTAAACTTGAATAGTTGCAATTATAAATAGTTTAAATCCAATTTGCATGTACAGGGTGTTCAATAATTATACTGCCGTTATAATCTTCAATTAAAATGTTTATGGTTAATTGTAAATTAAACAATCGGTGACGCTACCAGCTTGAGATCAAGCTAGCAAAACCACGACTGGTAATTAATTACTGGAGTATTGGAAAAATATTTCTAAAATACCATGATTTGTTGCTATGTTGTTGCTCTTGAATCGTAAAAATCCCGTACCTAATCATCAACTGTAAAACCGGGAATGGGACCGGTGCATACCCGTTTCGGCGCCAAACCAATTAGAAGTGTGGGACACAGAAGAACGTTTTGGCGTTTTATTAAAAACTATAGAAAATTGTATTGTATCACACGAGGGTAGAATAGCTGTAAAACATCATAAGATTTATAAAATAATTTTTTAAATTAAATGTAAAGGTAACTTGAAAATTTTACACTTGAATTTCAAACTTATGTGCTAGTCCACGCAAATAATCAATACTATTGTGAGTATTTGTTGCTACATGATTCCGGCCTGAACACCTCTCCCTCAATTACCAGAACTTGATACCTATTATTAGGAATCTAATTCTACAAAAAAATTAATTTGGGTATAAGTTGACTTATGATGTCACAATGTGACACAAATGAGACAAAATCGACTTCGAATTTTGGTTTGAAACTTCTATTTGTGAGATTCTCTTAAGGTAGTACTGTCGGTTTTAGAATTACCGTTCAGAATTTAAGAAAATTCGGTATATTAGTAGATTATGATATGATAATGATTCAATTAAATTTTTGAAGAGCTACAGAGAACCAGAAAAAAAATATTGGCATTTGAAATTTCATGTTTTTAACATTGAGCCTTATGGGAAATTTACAGGTTTTATCATATTTTACAGAAAGTGCCGTTCAGATTTCAATAAAAACAGAAAAAATGAGAGAACTTATTATATAAAACATTTTAGACACTTAAAAGTACAGCTTCAGAGCTTGTGATAGTAGTTATTAGCAAATAAATTTCAAAAATGTACTTTTTATATCGTAGTTCATTAGATGTGGCAACGTTGTAAAAAAAGGTAAAAACGCGTACGAAATTTAAAAATGCATGGAATAATAAAATTTTGCAGTACCGACAGTACTACCTTAAGAAATTTAGAAAAATTTACATTTTTTTACATTGATGTTATCTGAATTTCATTTTGAAACACTGTACATTCAATGAATTAAAAACTACTTACTTATTTTTTAGCAAAAATGTACCTAGTAATACTACTGGTAATTTACGTATGTTTCAACCACCAGGAATTCAAATTAATCAACTCATGTGTTCAGATGTTCCTGGCGATCAACCTGTGATACATTTTGTTAATGTAATAGAATCATTAAAATTACCATGTGGTACAACAGTGACAAAGAAAACGAATAAAATTAAAATACAGGTAGGACAGTTAATTTGTTTTATTAAATTCGTGAAGGCTTCTGGTGTAAACATAATCACAATAATTTGAATATGACTCAAATTTGTATTTTTGATATAATTCGAAAACGGTAACAGATATTTTTTTTTAATTTTTTTTACCTTGACTCTGTCAATTGGCAGATGATGAATCATGAATGATACATACCGGAAGACGAGCTAAGAAATTCTGCCAAGTCTGATATAAAGATATAAAATATATTGAAAAGGTGCAAAATACTAGTTTGGGAGCGATGATGCCACAGACAGATACACACGTTAAACTTATAAAGCTCCTCTGTTTGCGTTGGGAGTTAAAAATGCCAAGAAGCAGCGTGTTATGTTTTGGTAACCTTTTACCAACCAAAAAATATATCAAACCCCTGGTAAAAAAAACTATCTCCTTGTAACGTGTTGCACATCCGTTGCTAGTTGCTGTTGAAAACGTACTGCTTTTAATATGGTCAGAGAAAAAAATACTTTCATACAATTTAAATACAAATAAAAGAATGGAATTAGATAATGTTTTGGTATGAGACTCTCGTGGGATCGACTTGTGCTATATTATAATTATTAATCTTAATGCAAATTGAACATTCAAGGTCCAGTATTTCAGTTGCTAGTTAAACTACGTTCAAGGATTAACTTCTGTTTATGGCTACCTGATTGGTCAGATATCAATATAAACAGAGTTTAAACTCGGATCGTAGTTTAAACCACAACTGAAATACCGGCCTTAATGCCCGTACCTATAGTCGATGCTTGGCTCCAGCTAAACTTGAGCACTATTTAAGTACGAAATTGTTCATTTTGATTGGTCAATTTTGTACTTAAGTTTGACTCGAGTCTGAGATCGAGCGAAGTATCGACTATAGGTACAAGCATAAGTGTTTTATTAATTGTTTTTCTTGTATTACAGATTACAAATGCATGTAATGTAACATCTAAAGGAACTTTTACAAAAATTGAAGTATTCAAAAATCTAAATGATAACCAATCAATGTGGGAGACATATTTAGGTAATTGTGTATTTGATGATTTTTTTTTTATTAAATAAAATATTTTATAGGATCTTTAGTGAAATGTATAGCTGCAAATCGAAAATTGATAATTGCTTGTTGTGAAGATTTTACAATCAATTGCTTTCTGATAAAATCAGGAGCTAGAGCTTGGCCACTGCTATTAATTGAAGATTTAGCTGTGAGTTTATGTGTTAACGATGAAAGTATATGTTTAGTGTTAACTAAGACAGGCCTAGTTCATATGTGGAATTTTGAAAATGGAAAGTCTATATTAAACCGTGTTTCTGTGAGGAGCTTATTATCTAATAAAGGTAAAGGATATGTCTTTTTGTACAAAATTTAACTTGTGATGTTATTAAATTAGATAAATATTTATATGTATATTATACCTATCAAAGAAAATAATATACATATTGCTATGTTTTGAACTCTTAGATTTGAGGTGTGATCAAATATTAAAGAAATATATACATATATGCTTAGGAATTTCTTCACCACTCAACCCTTAATGAATATTTTAAATTTATAATCATTAAATTTCGTGTTTAAGTTAATAGCCCTGGTGATCACATGCATTTTTTTGAGGTGATTTTATAAAACTTGGAATAATATTTATTCGTTAGTTTAAGTTGTGCTGAAAATGAAATGGCGATTCTGGCTGTGGCCTTGCCACAATTGTAAAAAATAACTTCCAAAATCGATAATTTTTACAATTTCAAAAATTCGCCGGACTGATTTGCGATCGGTTATAATCTGCCAGAATTGCGTCGCGACGCCGTGCCATAGCGACCGCAAGGCCCCAGTAGGGTGGTTCTTAGTGTTATGGACAAAAATTTTTTTTGGAAATTTTATGCTCCCACCCACTAAAATTATTCCTTTTGGTGTTAAATGAATATTAAAAAAAAATAAAAGCAATCGAGTAATGTTTGAAGGTCGCCCAAGATATGAATACTTTTGTGTGTTAATGTTATGGGGTTTAACTTCTTAAAAGTTTTAATGTCTTGGGCGACCCTGAAACATTACTCGATTGCTTCTATTTTTTTTCTGATATTCATTTATCAGAAATGTTAAAATGATGTTTTCTTACTAAAAAAGAATAATTTTACTGGGTGGGAGCATATCAAATTTCAAAATAAAATTTATTTATAACACTATACGGACCACCCTAATGTCCCTCAAGATTTATATGTTTCGATCCCAATTTAAACTCACTTCCTTAGAGGAAAAAGGACTTCAGGAAATGTGTAAATTTAAAGTGATTTTATAGCTTAAAGTCTGGGTTTACTGTATCTTTAGCAGCAAGTGCGCACATATTATGATATATGGGCAAAAATGCTTGGATGACCCTTAAATATTATTTAATTGTACTCAAATTTTAGGATAAGTCTAGTATTCTATAAAGGAACATTTTTAAATTATAGGAGCAAAGGTTGTGCAACTTTTTAAAATAAGGACCATTTCGTTTTCAGCACAACTTAAACTAACGAATAAATATTATTACCAAGTTTTATAAAATCACTTCAAAAAAATGCATGTCATCTCCAGGGCTATAAATAAATCAACCTATTCGTCAGTTTAGAGCTAAAACTCACTGAGGTCCGCTTTTATAATAGTCGGTTAATTATTATTTATCCTGGGTGTAATGTTATTCGTATATTTATTGGTTTATTCTTTATTGTGTTTATCGTTTACTGGTTTATTGCTTGAGGTTAGTTATACTCATACTTAACCGACCATTGTAAAAACGGACCTTAATAGCATAAATGAAATCATACATTTTAAGCCGTTTCAAGACATTTTTTACCTCAAAATTTAGTTGATCAATCAAGAATTTGAAAAGTACTTTTCAAGCGATCTTTTTTTGTTCTGTTTTTCTTCATAAAATTTGACACGTTGCTCTATATTATAATGTCCCAAATTAATTATTTTAAGAAATGTCACTTAGTGAGTTTTACCTTTAATGTAAAGGCCAATCCCACCAGACAAAAAAAAATCGAGTTTTAGACAAAACTTGTTAAATTACCTTGGTAACATATTATGCTAAATTTGTTATTTTAATAACCGACGAATCATTGATTGGTTTTTAGCTATTAGTTCAAAATTCTCCTTTATTATAAGAGTTTTTTAAATTAAATTAAAAATTTTATTTATTTTAAATTATAAAACATAAAAGAACCGTTATTTGTCATTACAATGCAGACTGTCGATGTTTTCTTACTAAAACCTAAAACTTTCCAATTAAAAAATACTAAAGAATAAAAAAACCAAGGAAAAAAAAGTTAGAAAAAAACATTTTTTTCTAATCATGTTTCAAAAAGTCTTACTTTGTGATATTCAAAAGTGTGCGGAAAAGTACTACTTTTCCGCACAGTTTTAAAAGTGTGTGGAAAAGTACTATTTTTGAATATCACAAAGTAAAAATAACCAACCATTGGTTGGCAACCCATGGGCTACCAACTGTCAAATTTAAATTTTAAGTATCTATTTTCACAAAGTATATTTTTGTAAATTGAGTAAATATTTAGTAAATTCATTTTAATTTAGGTTATTAGTTCTTTTTGAAACATAATTAGAAAAAATATTGTTCGATACTCATGGAAAACTATCTTTTTTCATTCTCGGCTTTGGTTTACGATCTCGGCCGAAGGCCTTGATTGGATAAATGTTAGTATTCCTACCTTGTATCGAAAATATCTATTATGCGTTTATCTCAAATTCACGCTAAGTGACATGTCCGGTTTTGCATATACCTCCCTCACGTAAAAAAACGTGCAAGTTACCTTAAACTTTATTTCTTTTACAGTATTTTTATGATGTAATGTAACTTTAGTTTCTCTTTTTTTTTTGTAGCTTTTATAACAACTTGCAGTTTAAGTGAAGAAAATCTTCCACTTGTTACTTTAAATGATGGAAGAGCTTATTCTTATAGTTTGGATTTTAAAACATGGTAAGAATATATTACAATTTATGTTTTTTTTATATTATGGCATATTATGTAACGAGTATTGTACATAGATCAGCAGTTTTCTGGATTACGCTACGACCCCCGTAATATGATTTCGAAATGTCAGATCCGCGGTTGCCCGCTTCTCAGTCGGCCGGTGTAGGTTTTACGCCACACTGCTGGTGTTGTAGTCATAGATTATTTTTATATCCGATTTTGAGTAGCTATTTTTACTCATCTTCCCTGTCATAACAGCAGTCTATGCGGCATTTGTGCGAGCATTGCAGGCATATTGGTTTGTGACGTTTTGGTTTTTTACAATTTGGGTTAACTAATGAAATTTTTAGAAAGTTTAACCCAAACTTTTTGGTTTAACCTGTAACTGAAAAACTGAGCATAATAGGGTTTCTGCGACGTTAAGTGCTCGGCCAGACTGAAGAGCGGTCGAGCGACGAGCGAGCGGGCGATTATTTTAAACATCCGACTACGACACAAGTGGCCACATTAAACTTCAGCGGGTTGGCAATTTTCAAGCGTGCAGCGAGCTATTATTAAAAATCAAATATGTTTGAATTTAGAGCGTGCGATTTTTAATTTTACTATTTAAAAAATCGAATGTACTTATTGACATGCGTACATATTCAAACCTGTCGGGAAAATGTCTCAATTCAAAATACCGGTGATGAAATTCTCCAAATATCTGTATTCTTCGATTGAAGGATGCGTTCCATTTTTTTTTTTGACTATGTCATTGACATAATCATTTTTTAGTATCAGTATTTGCACTATCGACAGTTACAAGTAAACAAGAGAAACTTCGCGATTTATCGCCTTTAGTATGTCCACAAAATCGCTCGCCCGCTCGACGCCCGCTCGCTCTTCAGTGTGGCCGAGCACTAACGCTGACACGGAGTCTGGGAGACTCCGTAATGTGTATAAAACTCTCAAAGAACACTCGAAATTAGAAAGGTACTGGCAGTAACAACCACCCGAAAAATTTCTGGTGGAAAGGACACTATGAAATGTATAACACGGAGTCTGTCAGACTCCATGTCAGTAGTTGAGTTTTAAAAGGACGTTAACAGCACAATATACATAACACTAGTTTTTCTACACCCCGTTAGTGTGAACTTGCGTTAATTTGTTAATTTTTGTGTTGACAGAATCGAGCTTCTACTGTAGTAATTTATTATAGATAATTTATTATTTCAAACATATTGTAATAAAATGATTATTTTTTCTTTAATAATAATGATTGGGATAGTTATTTTTCTCTGCAAGATTTTAATTTTTAAAATTTATAATTGAATTAAAAATTTTTGGGTTTTCTAAAATATTGATATGGTAATACTGAAGTATTTTATAATACGCGCATTTAATGTAACGTCAGAGGTAGATACAAAGGAGGGAGGTAAAGGGCATAATTACAAGAATATTTTATTGGCATCCCCAATACTTGGTATGGATCTGCTTTTGTGTGACATTGAATAATTATATCTAAATAATTGCCATATTAGAATTTGATTGAATGCTGTCATCAATTATCCATAGATGCACCATTGTGATTAGATTCGCCTGCTTAAATATTGTTAAAAATATGACTATCAACTGTTAATGTGGCACTTGACTTTGTTAAAAGTCACTTGAGCTGTATTTTCGCGAGGGACCGGTTGGTTGTTTGCGGTTACGACTGGTACTTCTCCCACTACTAATTTTAAATGACCGCGAAAATGGAAACTAACCATACTTTTTTAAAAATGAAACAAGTAATATAATTTACTTTTTTGTGAGTATGAAATGTAAATTATGTATCAGAATTCCCAAAAACTTCATTCTAATTAAGATTTTAAAGAGAATTGGATTTTAATACGATTAAAACAATTTAACCGAAGCAGTAGCTTTCCTGGATTTGTTTAATTTTATTTTTATCTTTGCCGATATTTAATTATTAATTTTGCATTTTACCTTTACCTTAGAATTTTTAATTTAAAAAAAATAGTGGTAATTATTAATAAATAATTTTACAGTTCCTTGTCGGAACTATTTTATGCTATTTGTGATTACTACCACGTGAATATCTTTAGGAATTTAATATATTTTTGAAGAGTTAGATACTTTATTTGAAAAGCTATTATTGTACCTACAATTTTTGAATTCACAATCTAGATAAATGTAATAAGTATAACATAAATACAAAGAAATGTGCTCAATAATGTTTTTATCGTAGTTAAAGTACTCAAGAAATATTCAAATTTTAAATGTGGCGGGCACTTCACTACAACCGCTATATGTAACCACTGCCTGACAGCGGTTGCTTCGGTTAGGTAAATATTTGAACGTAAACTACCTCCCCTACAACCGTTTTGTCGCCAAAATAGCAGCGGTTGCAACCGGTTACTTTTGGTACCTCGCGAAAATACAGCTTTGACTATAAATTTCGAAAAATTATTTATCTCTCTTTATGTATTTAGGATATTGTTGTCAAATCCATTGGATCCTGTTAGCAAAGCTGGAGGTAGTTTGTGCCGCACTTTGTCTAATGCAATGCCATTAGCATCTTTGCAAAGAAATCTGCCTATTCAAGGTGGAATAGATACACTGCCATCAGGAGTTAAATTGAGCTTTTTAGAATCACAAATGGTTACCAGTTCTTTACTACATTCGTCTATCGAATTTAAATATTGGTTACTAGCAACAGTGAATCATCTTCTTGAAAAAGGTAAATTCAAAGGTGTATTTTATTATTTAACATTATGTTGTTTTTTGTTGTAGGACCGGAATGTAGATTACGCTCAATTCTAGACGATTTAATAAGTTGTTCATTTGGTTTATCTAAAACAAAAAATTACAATGGTTTAGTAAGTTTTATTTTTTAATTTGTACAAGATTAATATATTTAATAATTTATTTTGTAGGAAATCTCTAAACATTCACTTTTAACAGAAATTTTAGAAGTTATCAAAACTAAATTACCATGGCAGAGATTATATCAAGAATATAGTGAGCAACTATTATTATCGTCACCTTCAATTTAATTTTTGATACGAAAAATACAAAATTTTATACTTGCATGTTTTAATAAATTATAATTTGTGTTACATTGGTCTAATTCTAATAAAATAATGCTAAGGAAAACCTAATGATGGTGATTAGTTGAATAATAACAGATAACAGCACTTCTGTTAGTAACAGAAGTAACAGCACCTTACATTTGATTCAAGCAAGACTATAGGTACTAAATAATTTTAACAGCGCTCTTTTTCATTTTATTATTGAGTTTTTAATAATAACTGAAGAGGGTCATATTCAAATACACTGCCGCTTTCGTGTCTCGATAAGTTTCCCATTGCCTATACCTTAAGAGACGAAATCATGGCTTCAACACTTATTTCTGTGGCCAGATAACTTTCCTAAAATCATGTTTTAGCTTTAAAGCTTCCACAATTATTTTTCATACTACCCCTTCCGTTACTAACGTTGACTCTTCTGGCAATACATTCGAGGACCTTAGTCCAGTCAAATTAGATAAAATAGCAGAAGTAATAAATAGAAAGCTGCAAATTAGATGTTCAAATTGTTCACCAACATTGCATATTATTATTCTGCTGGCCACAATCTCGTATGGTTTTCAGAGAGCAACCCTGTATATACGACTGATGATCGGAAATAACCGTGAAATTGGGACCTTATTTTATCGTGTACTAGCTGACGGCCTGATCTCGCTCGGGTTTCAATTTGATAGGTAATTGAACTTTTCTATTACTGCAATTCAATTTATGTTCAAGTCAATTAATAAAAATGAATAAACTATTAATTGAAATATTAACTATTAATTAAGTTGGTATTAAAAAAAACACAATAAATATATATTATACTGTATCACACTTCAGGCCTTGTAGACCCAAGACTTGTTTAGCTATATTAGCTCCGGTCTAGGACAAATAAGCGCCGCCATATAGGCGCCGGAACATTTAGGTGTCGGGTCAATTAGGCGCCGATCTATTTTTTATTTTAAATTTTTTTAACTCTAGTGGATATAAAATAAAGGGTATAAATATATAAGTAGTACATTATTTATTCTTTTTATTACTTTTAAAAAAAATGTCGTCACTTCTGCCGCTATACTTCCAATCAAAAGTACATCAAATTTTAACGAAATCTGTTAAAGATTTTCGGAGATTTGTTTGGTGTATATAGTAGTCGTCACGGAACTTCAAATCTCATCATAATTCTAATTTCGGAGAGATGATCAATAATGATATTTTATTTCTACCCTAGTATCGAAGTTCTACCGAGAAAGTGCTAGCTAAAAATTACAAAAAGAAATTCGGAGATTGTTTTGTAAATGAAAAATTATAATTAAATTAATAATTTTAGCACTATTTTGTTTGTATATACCTATAGCTTGTATTGTTTTGCATTTTTTGTAATTTTTGGAACTTTCAGTTATATCTTTATCACTGACGCGCATGAATGCATTAACGAGAATCTGGTTTGTCCCCCTCCCCCAATACTATTGCCGCCATTGAGTTTAAAATTATATAAAAATATAAAGACCCCGCAATATTATCTGTTTGTTCTATTGCAAAAAGATGTCTAAGTATTGTAACTCACAGTAGTGGAACAGACTTGAATCACGACGTCTATAATTGATCTTTTCTTGTGATGAAGATAGATTTCTAATTCGCAATTGAACAACATAAATAAACTGATTCTGAATGCAATAAAAATTATTTGTTTATCAGTGGTATTTAAATTTTCATATTTTACTTTACTTAATCCATCCTTTCTGGAACATGGAGTGGATGTGTTGGTTTTCTACTGTGTTATTGACCGTTCAACGCAAAAATATTGTTCTTTAAGGAAATGCTGAATTTGCGGTTCAAATCAATTGGACAAACCGAGCAGAATTACATATGATGGCGGAATTCCCATTGTAATGGTCAAAATTAAGATGCACATGCCAATTACTACAAAATTTGATCACCATTACACATGGCATTACATATTATACATCACACAAATTTTCAATCGTTATTAAATTATTTAAATACTGATGTGATAACTGGTATGTCATAATTTTCTACAAGCCATTTAAGAAATTTTCACAAAAATAACTATTTATGGTACAAGTGTGTTATATGACAAATAAGTCACGCGAGAAAGTTTAGCCCGCGAGGCCGTTAGGCAGAGAGGGCTATTTTCTTAGTGACTTATTTGTTATTAACACACGCGTGGCATACAAGATTTTATCCAATATCTCGTAATAATAGTTTAAAATGTAATTAATTGTTTTGACATTTGACGTTTTAAAATGTCAGATTTAAATTATGAAAACTAGTATAAAGTAGGTGTAATAAATAATACATTAGGCACACGATACACTTATTACCGGTATGCTCACTAGCAGGTTAGCTCTATCCTTCTCGCACTATTTGACGTCAGCTTGGAGCCAGAAATGTCAAATTAGCAATATTTTTTACGTTTTTCAACCACTTCTAGGATTATTATGTTAATGAGGTATAATATAATTGAAATTGATATTGTTTGATCTTTTATTTTTATAAAATAATCTTAAGATTTATAATTAAAATTTAAGCGTATTATAATAAATATCTCCAACGTGACGTCAATGCGCAGAACAAGCGAGTTTTAATTTCTTACTGAGCATACCGGTATAAGTGTATCGTGATTAGGCATAATTATTAAAAATGTGAGTGAGTTATAATATTAACCCCACTCATAAGTTACATAAGTCACTAGTGAGTTATATGTTATTTTACTTATTTAAAAAACCATAGTTATACCTCTATTATTGCGAGATATTGGATAAATAGATAAATTAAGATTTCAGTTAATATTTTATGTAATTTTCTTACTTTTACATTTAGCTCAATTATCTTCTCACCAATACTTGTACTTTAAAAGCTTTATTAGCACACAAAATTTGAAGAAAATCGGATGTACATTTCCGGAGATGTGATGACATTTTCATTTTTTAAATTTATTTTATTGTGGTAGCCCTGGCAAAGATTTCTCTGCGAATATTTTCACCACTAAAACCCACCAGACGTACGTCCAAAAAGTTTGATTGCTATCGACACAGAAATGCCGAAGAAAATCGAGGGACAAGGACTTTTTGCAAGATTTTGCAAAAAAACGTAATGTTTTTCTTTTCATGTTGAATTCCTGATTTTTATCAAATGATTCCATATGCTGCCAAGTTCTGTGGAAGCAATGTTCCTACATACAACATTTGATTGAGATCCCTTTAGTACTTGATGAGTTATTCACTTTTGAAGTTTCAACTTTGACAGCTTATAATTTTTGACAGATAACAGATAAAAAATTAATTTTACCTATTCTGGATAAAGCTTTTCAAGGTCTTTAAAATAACCTATCACAAGTCAAAATTGTTTTTAAAAATCTTGTGTTATTTTCTTGTAGTGGCACTCCTCATTGACAGATCGCGACGAAAACCTTACTTTCACCTTTCTACCGTGAACCCTACTACCATACCAAATTTGGTCGTGATTGGTTGAACGGTTCAGGAATAAATCGAGAGACAAAATATGACGACAGACAGACCGACACAAAAAATTTTTTTTTATTTTTTGCAAATCTACGTTTCTGAACACGGTGATTTCGAAAAAGTTTTAAAAAAAATTTGAAATTTTTTTTCGATTACCTTACCTCCGAAAAATATTTTATTTTTAATTGGAGGTAAAAACATACATTTTGTTGCGGCGACTCCCTTTTTCTCTTTGTACTTGCCCCGCTCCTTTAGGGGTTTGTTTTATAATTTTGTACGTTTTACCATAGTATAAGAAGTTTATACCATAGTATAATACTATATATTATAATAGAATAAGTAGTTTCACTCCCGTGATTTTTTGTCCCAAGTTGGAACTCACGCAGACACCTACCCGCAGGCCAAGGACCAATAGCAGCTCACGGTTATTCAGTATCCTTGTCAGCTGTTGCTTGTAAAGTTCACTTTAATTTTTTTCTTATATCTAATACTAGTGCGCGTAGGGGCCTGCGCGAGTTCATACTTTGGACATCAACTTTAAACGTGCCGACAGTGAGTGAAACTACTTATTGTAATATATATATAGTATTATACTATGTTTATACTATGGTTTTACGCGCAGTACTCGGTTAGAGTGCTAGATGTAGCTACGCATGTAGCAAATAAAAAATTTATTTAAAGTTCTACAGTCCATTATTTATCAAAAAATCTAAAACAACAAGTTTAACGTTAGATCATTCAACACATTTTATTTATTGTTTTTATGTTTTTTATTCTTAAAAATTTAAATTTAACGAAATCCTACAAGGATGAATGAAAAAGTGTAGAAATATGGGACTGCAAGTAGGAGACGCAGTGGCGTAGCTATCATAGGGCAAACCGGGGAAGTGCCCAGAGGCCCCCGAGCTCAGGGGCCCCCCGGGATTTTCGGTCAATTCTAACTATTTTCTTGCGAAAATTGAATAATGTTGATTTAATTTTTTTCAATTATCTAAGAAATACTATCGGACAAGATCGACTCAAGCATTTTGCATTGGTTACAATCGAAAGCGCAGCTGCTTCGAAATTGGATTTAAGTGAAGTAATAGATAAATTTGCTAATATTAAAGCACGTAAAAGACTATGAGTTTGTACATATGTTCAACAAGATATTCAAAATGTATAACTTTTATATAAAGCGTAATTAATTACTTTTTTTAAAAATGTATTTGAAAAATAATAAATAACTATTTATGGTACAAGTGTGTTATATGACAAATAAATCACGCGAGAAAGTTTAGCCCGCGAGGCCGTGGGGCCGAGAGGGCTATTTTCTTAGTTACTTATTTGTTATTAACACACGCGTGGCATACAAGATTGGTGACCGGACAGAACAGAACATGAAAGAACAGCACATGACAGAACAGAAAATGAAAAAACAGAACAATGAAAAAACAGAACCATGAAAAAACAGAACATTGACAAAAAAGAACTCTGAAAAAACAAAACACTGAAATAAAAGAACATTGACAAAAAAGAACATTGACAAAACAGAACTTTGAAAAATGAGAACATAAATTACTAACTACTTGTTTGAGATCCGGCTTCAGAAATTAAAATTAAGAAATTTAATTATATTTTTAATAATTAACCAATAGAATATATCTATTAGATATATACCTAGAAGTAAGAAAGAAGAAGTATGAGAATCTTGGCATACAAGTGGCAGCCGTGGTTCAGGAATACGAAAGTTATGATGATAAGTTGAGATTCTTGCGGCGGATGGCAAACTTGCAATGATTTACAGTTGCTTTTTATTTTTTGTTTTTATTATTATCGACTTTGGTTGTTGTGTTGTTATTGTTTTTGTTTTATTTTTATGTGAATTAAAATAAAATTTTAAATTTATATAAATTTATTGTTCTCATTTTTCAAAGTTCTGTTTTGTCAATGTTCTCTTTTGTCAATGTTCTTTTATTTCAGTGTTCTGTTTTTTCAGAGTTCTTTTTAGTCAATGTTCTGTTTTTTCATGGTTCTGTTTTTTCATTGTTCTGTTTTTTCATTTTCTGTTCTGTCATGTTCTGTTCTTTCATGTTCTGTTCTGTCATGTTCTGTTCTTTCATGGAATCACAAGATTTTATCCAATATCTCGTAATAATAGTTTAAAATGTAATTAATTGTTTTGACATTTGACGTATTAAAATGTCAGATTTAAATTATGAAAACTAGTATAAAGTAGGTGTATTAAATAATTAGGCCTAATTACTAAAAATGTGAGTGAGTTATAATATTAACCCCACTCATAAGTCACTAGTGAGTTATATGTTATTTTACTTATTTAAAAAACCATAGGTATACCCTCTATTATTGCACCCAAAGAAAAACGTTGGTAAAATCAACTAAAAGCAGCATATGAAAATGAGCCATTAACTCTTTCTATTTAATTCAACGACTAATTATAATTATAGTGCTAACTATAATTATTGTTTAGCTACACTATCGGCTGGTAATATAACTATTTGCATAAGTTGATTTACACTTTATATTTTTTAATATTTCAACTGTAGGTGGGTTTGGTACATCATTCTGCAGTTTTTTTGCAAAACTGCTTTCTTTCGTTAACCAAATCTAAACACAAATACGATATAACGCTTTTATATTGTATTTGCATCGCAATTTTTTTAGCAAAAAAAAACAGGTTTATAGAAAACTGTGGACCTGTATACATTAATGTGCTCTAGAAAAACAGAAATAAAAATAAGCCATTTAAAGTATATATTTTTATTAAGGCGCCACTATTGTAGCATTTAATGCAGTGTCTTGAATTAGTTAAGTTTCTTCTGTTAATAATAAATATTTTTAAATGATTCAAAAAAAATTAATTAGGTAAATCATTAAACTATTTCGGTAAAAGCTTAAAATTTTAAAAATAAATCGATTTTTTAAGTAATAACCTCTTGAAATATAGCTAACTTTCAGCGCTTCTGTATTAAAATCTATATTAGATATCAAAAAATAAATTCTTTACCAAAATAGAATAAACCTTTACCTGCAGATTAAAAAAAAATTGAAAATTTTTTGGTCATTAATCGAGCTATAAATTTTACGATAAAATGTACCGTTTTATGAATTTTTTCAATGCAATTGCATATATTGCAGGGGTAATGCAAGTTTTATTTCAAATGTATAATCATTCAGACCAGTTTGAAAACGTAAACATAGTATCGAGTTACCGACGTACTGATTACATTTATAATAATAACTTTTAGCTATCTTACAAAAACTCAAGAACATGATTTATTTATATTTTTATAAATTAGAATGTTTCTTCGTAAAGACATTAACTATAAAAAAACAGAAAACCTTTTTACCAATTTTTATTTTTTATTAAATTTTTAAAAATGTAAAGAAATTTTATTTAATTTAAAATTAAAAATTTTTAAAATTATCCCATAGATTTTTTGTGTTTAAGGTACGAGGACTGAAGAGGCGGATATAGTACTTTTGGGCAATTATACAGGGTGTCCCGTGACCGTGGAGAACCTTCGAAGTGTTGATAAAGGACACTTTTCTAAGACACATTTTTAACCTTCAAGCAGGCGCGTGTTCATTTAGAACAGCAGCGGTCGCGCGCGTAACGTTAACGACCTATTGTAAATTTTAGGGATTCAATGCACCAAATAATTAAACAATCATTTATTTTTTTATAATAAATTATAACAATTATTTTTCGGTTAAGAAACGAATTTAGTTATAAAACATTACTTAAATCTTATTAATTACAATTAAAATGATAATTTAAAAAAACACATTTTTTTTGGATTAGGTCGCAACTTGGCGACATAAATCTTACTTATAATTACATAAAATCAAAATTATAAAAATAAAAAAAACTGACACTAATAAAATCAAAATATGATAGTATTTAGTAACCAAAGTTTAGTTTTCTTCCAAGGAAGAAACATTTTTTCACAAACGGCGTCCCGGGTAACCAGTTAGACAACAGGCGCGTGTAGTCTTTTCCACGTCTACGCCTACGGCGCGATCGAAACAAATGCAATTTGTGCAATATGCAAATCGCGAGGTATGGCGACATATAGTTGCTTGTAATTAACCTAGAAGAGGCTACTAATTATAAACAAAAATGTATCAAGTGCGGTCGATTCGACGCCGCGCGCCTGCTTGAAGGTTAAATAAAATTTTTGTCCAAGTCTAAACCCTTGGAGGGTACCTCTCCTTTAAAGCAATTTTTTGAATTTCTGATTTCAAACGACCATAGCTCCGATACTATTGCTTTTTTAGGTTTAATGAATTAGAATTTTTTTAAAGATCATTCGCTTATCTACAAATTAGGTTATAACCTTTTATCGTCTAGAATCAACGGATTTCGAGTTATAAATTAAATGAAATAGAAAAATGTTAAAGAAATTCAGGTTTTATTTTTTTTACTTTTCTTGCGAACTCCGTATCTCTTAAACAAAACGTTTTAGAAAAAACTAACGGCTTAACCCGGGCAGAGAATTTTACGAGCTATAACTTTAGTCAAATAAATTTTTTGGGAAACCAATCGTTTTCACAGAAATTCTGAAAATAATAAACAAGGTGTAGGTAAACAAAAAATATATTTACAAAATTGCTAAAAATCTCAATTTGATTTAGGTAGGTACCTATAGCATCGTTTGAGCAACATTGTTATAAAGCACATTAGTTTATCGTTAATTATTTTGCTTATTTATGATAATAATTTATGAGGGAAGCCAATTTGAAAATTTATTAAAATAAATTTTATAAATTTATTTTTTTACCTATTTTCAAAATTTCTGTAAAAAGGGCTGGTTACCCAAAACAATTTATTTGGCCAAAGTTGTAGCCCGTAAAATTCCCTATCCGGTTTAATCCTCTAGTTTTTTTCTACCACGTTACGTTTAAGAGATACGGAGTTCGCAAGAAAAGTAAAAAAAATAAAAACCTGAATTTAAAAAAAATTTTTTACTTAATTTAATTTATAACTCGAAATACATTGATTCTAGACGATAAGAGGTTATAACTTAATTTGTAGATAAGCGAATGATCTTTAAAAAAGTTCTAATCCGTTAAGCCTACAAATCGGAAATTCAAAAATTTGCTTTAAAGGAAAGTACCCCCCAAAGGTTTGTACTTGGACAAAAATTTTATTTGAAAATTTTTTCTTAGAGAAGTGTCCTTTATCACCACCTCGAAGGTTCTCCACGGTCACGGGAACATTCTGTATTTATAACAAGAACTTCTGAACTAAACACGATTTATGTTGGTTTTATAATATTTGAAGGTCTTTTCTAAACCAATTTTAGTAACACTTGCCCGCAAAAGCTGCAAATACTTAAACTTGTTTATAATACCTTCTGTTACGACCAATTACCCACTCCCGCTATGAAAATAGGGCCCCTGTAAGCAATCACATTTTGGGGCCAATTTAGTTCTTCCGAATTAATTCAAAAAACTCAAATATTGTGCTTCACAAACTTTACGTGGAGTGCCCAGTCAAGTTTCCATCCAAATTTTATAGGTGCTTATTTCAATAACGTGTTTTTTTGAGTATATTTCTAAATTTTATCCGTCCCTGGCTAACCCAATTATATTAGGCTCAATTTGTGCCCACCTATTTCAAAAATTCTGGTACTGTAACTGCATAAGCTAGTGCTATAGCTTTATACCTAATATTGCTGGCTTTTTTCTTAAATAATGCTCTTCCAGTGCAGGATTTACGTATAAACTAATAAAGCTATAGCTTAGGGTCTCCACTTTCTTGATACCCCAAAAAATTGTCCGAGTGCCAAAAGTGAAATTTGGCACTGACATATAATATTTGGACTTATAAAGAGCCCCATATCTAAAAGCTTAGGGCCTTATCAAGTCTGAATCCGGCACTGTGCTCTTCTAATAATAGTTTTAATTTTTTTTGCAGTTAAAGATTTTATATACTTTTTGGTGAAATTTGTCGACTCTGAAGAAGAACTACCTATTAAGCTTTTAACTTTAACATGGCATAGTTAAGAAAGGGGTTGTTAATCCCTTAAATGTTAATTTAGAGAAAAATCCAAAAATATGTAACCTACAGTCTTTTCTGTCCTACAACATATTATGCAATATCTTTTTCGAAAAAAAATATATTGGCATATGTTTCATTCAAATCAAAAAAACTCTTTCTATATGAAAATTTTGATATTTTACCTTATTTTTGAAGGGCGATTATACTCCCTAAACCCGTGTCTCAGCGGCTAAAAAAATTAAGGACCTCTTATTAAATAAGAGGTCCAAAAAAATCCAAAAATATCTAAAAAAAATTATTCAAATCGGTGAGGGACACTTTTACTTGTCAGTTAACCATTTGAATTTGAGTTAACTCATGATTTGACTCATGAAAAACTGGGCCTAAACGTCCTTTTTTTCGTAATTTTTAAAAGAACTTAAAAAAGAACCATCAGCCAACTCCTATTTTATAATATGCATTATAGAAAATGAGTCGAGTTTATACAAAAAATATCTAATCATGAAACTGATATTTTGTTTATAAACTTAGGTGAGATAAGGAACAAATCTCTATCCACAAGAAAGTTCTGCTAGTACACGTCAGTATAATTGTACAACACGTCATCAATTACCTTTATATACGTCTATCTTTTCTTGAACTTGACCGCTTTCACCAACAATATTTTACAGAACAGCAATAGTAGCGCCTTAATTAAAAAATATCGTAAATAAACCAAAATAACTATTAAAATTAAAATAAAGTATTATAGTGTTCAACAGCTGTAAAATACGAAAAATCACATAAATTTTTAAAATATTATAGAAATTCTTTTTTATTATACCTTCTGTATTACCTCTAGTTTTAAAATACTTCAGCTGGGTTACATTATGTTTGTTCTTAATAAAATGAAATTTTTTAAAAATCTAGTTTTATCTGTAGAAAACAGTAATTTACACTAATTAATAAAACAAAACAGCTTTGCTTAATCAAAACGATGAGATCCTTCTTTATCAGCTTGGTTTAACCAATAATTTGTGTACGCTGGAAATATTCTGAAACTGTTATAATAGGTGAGTTCAACAAAGGGAGCAAGACGGAGCGCTACCAAGTAGCAGGTAGCAATTTCGTTCAACGAGTTGGAGCGGTAAGTAGCAGCGGGGGGCTCAAAATTTTTTTGCTCCCACCGTAATTGGTACTGATATCGGTTGGTACATGAAAATTCCCCATCTTTAAAAATGACACTAACGTCATCATAAATGAGCCAGCAGGCACGTGAACTCAAATTGAGTTGCCAAAATATAGGTTCAGTGAATCAAAAGAATGGAACTTGCAAAAAATGTTGTTTTTTATGTTTATTAAAAGAATTTTTTTATTAAATAGCTAAATTAAAAATTTTACAATTTTTCTAAAATTTTTACTAGAATATCATTTCTTTTTTCTTCACTATCATTTCTTTTTTCTTTAATTTCATTTCTCCTTGCAGCATTTATATTTTGAGCAATGAAACATTCTTTTAAATTGGCCATTTCAACGGCAATTTCTTTTTGTGCATTAGCAATAGACTGGACCCAAGGAGGGTTCATTCTTTTTCTTTTTTTGGTGATGTGAACTTCATCTTCATCTAATGAACCATCACGAAGAGATTCCTCATCGTCATCTTGGAGAATTGCAGGTGTTGTTGTAATTGGCGGCAAAGGCAGGTTAGTATTGATTTCCCGTAACATGGTTGATGGATCAACGCTTTTGTCGGATTGTAGAATTTCTTCCATTTTGGTGTAATATTTCCAGCTCATTGTTTCTCGGCCAGACTTTTTGTTATTGTCTTTTATTTTTAAAAAGTGTTTTTTTAAATTTTTTTTTCCGGATTGCGTTCTGCCATAGAAAGGGCTTTTGGTTTGCTTAAAAACAAATTCCGTAGACTTTATCATTTGGACATGCTATTGACTGAAGAAATTTCAAACGTCATAGCTGCTTGCTGTACTTTGCACAATTTTATTTTGGAGTACGATGGTTTCCAAGATGACATTGATATTCCTACAAATGAGGAAGAGGTGGAAAGATTTGAAGGTGTGTTACCAACAATTAGGCTGGCAGAAACAAAACGAAAGAACATTGCCGAAAATTTATAATTTTTTTTAAGTTTATTTGTAAATAAATTAAAAATTTTATATAATGTAGACTATTAAATTATGTGAAAAAATGTTAAAAAAATTCAGGTTTCATTTCCCCCTCCGAAAGTTTCATTAGCCCCCTTGGGGGAAAGGTCTGAATCATGGACTTAGCTTCTAATTCCATGGTCTGAATTCGACACTGCATTTGACTGCATGTTACAGCAGCCAACCCTGTTTACTTCCAATAACCAATAATTATTCCACCAACAATTCCCGTATATTTTTCTATAACAGACATGCGATAGTTATCAATAGATGAACAGATAAAAAAAACATAGAACGGATCAACAGATACAATTTCTAAAAGACATTCTCGGGCAAGCACGAGCAACCGATTCAAATCAGAACAAAACCGCTCACTTTCGTACTGATTTTTGGTGTCGGTTTTTCACGTCGATTTTTGGGAGATAACGACCGCAAAATCATATTCCTTGTTAATATGCTTTGGTCTATATCAATTTCCATAATCAATTATTGCACTCGCTCGTTGGGCGATCAAATTTTATACTTCTTAAAAAATTCTAGTCTATTTATTTTCCGATAAAATACTTCTCTCTTGATATTTTTCTAAAATTAGGTAGCAGCTTACCAACCAACATAGGGAGCGCAAAATTTCTTGTTCCGCGTTGCTCCCAATTTACCTCGATTATCTTCCAAACAATACCAACCACATATGAACCACTCCAACTATTTGAACAAAACTGCTACCTACTGCTACCTATTAATATTAACCGCTCCTTATTTGCTCCCTACTTTTAACACAATTTGCGTTCAACAAACAGGTAGCGCTACAAATTAAAAACAGAGCAATTGCTACCTGTCGCTCCCTTCATTGAACTCGCCTATTATAAACACCAATAATACAGAAAATTTTTAATTCACATTATTACTTTTCCACTTGTTCAAATAGTGTCGGAACTCAACTTTTAATCCTAATTTTTCAATAGTACAAATACTTTTACGCTTTTCGCTGTAAGCATTTCGTTTTGCATATTTTACATCGTCCTTTTGTAAAAATAGGGTTGAAGAAGGTTGTTCGTCCAAACATATTCTTACCATTTTGCCATGTTTTTCTGATAGTCGTTCCACAACTTTGTTTTTATTTCGATTGTTAAGTGTTGTCTTTATAAAACCCGCTGTTGGCATGGAACATGCGTGTGTTCTTCACAAATGGGAGTAATCTGCAAATCAGGACATGTTTCCAAAGCTTTTATAAACGCGTTACAATTCTTATTACAACACCTCAATTTTTGTTTGCCTGTTTTCAGTAAAGGCTCCAAAAAAAATTTATTTTGCTTATAAATTAGAATCGGTTTCCCTCGTTCACTGCTTGAAAATGTAATTTCAAACGTTTTTAAGGATTTTGCTATAACTTTAATCAATATTTACCTACGTGGTTTTTATTGCAACGATGTTTGTTTTCTCTGTAATAATATAGTGTTGTTAATAATCCTTTTATAATTTCAAGATTACCCGATTATAAACAGGGCTTTAAAATTGATGAATTATATTTAAAAAATTAAATTGATGTCAATTCAAGAGAAAAAGTTTAAGGGAATGGCAAAATAATTGTTAAACGATAACGGCTGGCGCCGGCCCTGTATTATCACCAATTAAAGACATACTTTGGTAACATTAAGTCGTTTTTAAATTTCAATAACCTTAATCTCCTGTTAATAACATAAGTAGCTGTAAGTAGGTAACCCCGGCGACCGTAAATTGCGCCAGCGGTCAAGGGTTTTTCTAATCCTACCCGTAAATTGCGCCAAAAATTTTTAGGGTTGACCTTAAAATTTAAGTCGAAAAAAGGTTGTTATATTTTAATCCTTTGCTTTTTTGTCAATAGGATTAGTATGGCTCTAAAAACTTTTATTTTTAATTTAACAGAGGTGCATTTAGCCCGTATTTTCACTCTGTAGAAGTTTCACTGATTTTTAAGTTAATTTAGACTTTTTTTTTCTGAATTTTAACGAAAGTTTTGCTGAAGATGTAATGCTTATTATATGTCTTCAGATGCACGACAATCTGAATATATTTCATATTTAGATAAGACATACATACAAGAAAAATCTCTGTTTCCCTTCAAAAATTTGGGCTTCGAATACATCAAACATTTTCTGAACAACTAACGCATGCGAGTCTTTCCACAACTATTTTGCTAAAAATTTCCACACAGCTGATCACATTACACATTTTAGAAAGCTGGCGCTGTGTTGGATATGCAAATATCTGTCTATATTAAAATCGATAGTATTAATCAAGAGAAGCTAATCCGTACTAAAACTATATAAAAGAAAAAACTATCAAAGGAAATGAGCAGATTTGATTTTCTAAAATGTAAGTCATCATTTTGCAGATATTATTTATTAATGCTCATAAGCTTATACCCATAGTCGATACTTCGTCCGATCTCGGACTTGAGTCAGACTTCAGTATGAAATCGACCAATCAAAATAAAGATGCTCAAGTTTTGCTGGAGCCAAGCATCGACTAAAGGTACGGGCATAACTATTCTCTTATCTATCATTAATAATAATAAAAAAAAATAATAAAATGATTATAGTAATTTGCCTCCATCCTTTCGAAATTAGACATGTTAAGCATTGCTTTTATGACTTTCAAGAGGTTAGGTTTAGTTAGTTTTCTACATGGTTCGTAGGTTCGTACTCGTAGGTTATAGTAACTTTTTTCTGTATTTTTTTAGAAATTAATTCTTTAATCACGCGAGGTTTTTTATGCCAATTTTTTACTCTCCCCCCTTTGGTGATACGTCGTGATGTACATCACGTGTATTTAAAAAAATGTTTAAGCAGAGATGGCGAGACAGAATACCTCGGGCAGCGAGGCGACGAGTGGCGTCATAAGGTCCACTACTGGAAGTAAGGGGGTAATCACTTAGAATTTTGCGTTCCACAGACTTCATGAAGTTAAAAGATTTCACAAGACTTCATGAAGATTTCATAAGACTTCATGAGATTTTATAGACTTCATGTAATTTTAAAGACTTCATAAAATTTTATAGATTTCATGAGATTTCATAAAGATTGCACAAGACTTCAGAGACTTCTTAAAGATTTTGTGAGACTTCACAAAGATTGCATGACTTTTCATGAGACTTCATGGATACTTGGCGGGACTTCACAAGATTTCATAGACTTCATAAGATTTCATAAATATTGCATAAGATTGCAGACTTCATAAAATTTGCAAAAGATTTCATGGGATTTCGCAAGACTTAATTAGATTTCATAAGGTTTCATGAGATTTCGTAAAGATTCCATAATACTGTAGACTTCATAAAGATAGCAAACGAAGCAAAAAGACATATGACATTTCACGAGATGCCTTACTGAAGTTACAATAATAATTATTATTATTTCTTTTGGTATAAATAAGTTATAAAATACAATTTCCAATTCACGTCATGAGCATTGACGACGTTACATTAGATCAGCGTTGTCAAAATTTTAAACATCATACGATATACGATTGTAAAGTGATGAGACACATACTGAACTGTCACCGCAACACAGACTCAGCAGTAAATTTAATACTGGGACACACCGGACGTGAAACGACAAACGTTAGAAAGAAAAATTATGTTAAATATTGACACTATTACTAGATATTATTTATGATACGATAGTTATTGTTAACCTTTAATTAGGTAGGTCGAACTCAGTGGCGTAACAACTCTGCTCGGGAGCCGTGTATATATTTAGCACAAGACTGCGGGGGCCCCTAGAGGCCTGGCATAAATATCTATGTCCCCCTACACATGTGTAGTTACTTAATTTGTCTGATTTTTGGAAAACTGTTGCATATGTCACAATGCTATAAAATTATGACGTAACCCAAGATTACTTTACTACTACTAACAAGCTCTTACAATAGTCAGTACCTAAAGAACATTCGAACAATGTAGTACTCTAGTTATTAGTACAAATAAATACATAATAAATATGTTTAGTTTTATTTGACTAACAACACAACATAAACCCCTAAGTTAAAATAGTATCTAACCGAATTTTTTGTACGTAATTTTATTTTTTGAAAATTTTTTTATTTTTTATCGATTCTTTATAACAATTAATAACAATAAGTTTTTTGAAAACTGATTATAGTTTTTACATGGTGATTGAAAACATACAAGGGAGCGTGAACTGACAAAACAAAATTTTAACAAATTTTAGCATTCAATCCAACGTTATTCATAAGCTTATTTATAGTACTAACCAAATAAATTTGCCGGTGCGTCATTGCTTAAAATGGTATAAATCAAGCTGGAAATGCATTTTTCTTCTTATTTTGATATAGCTTTCTCTTTTCACCACAATTTGAAACAATATAAATGTTACTGTCAAAGTGTTGCAGGTTTTAAACAAAAATGAAAACCATTTTAAACAATGTCGCACCGGCAAATTTATTTGGTTTGTACTATATCGGTTGTCAGCCTTAGGGTCGTATTCTCTAACATTTAAGGGATCTTAACGAAGAGGATCTCTTAACTTAATGACAAAACCTATTCTGTAATAATAAAAAATCCTTTAGTTAGATACCGCTCTTCAAGATCGATCTTTACCTGGCAGAGTGGGGTGGGATCCCTTCAGGTAGAAGGATTTGCTCATTCTGTAACTCGAAGGGATCCGTAATCAGCGTCAAAATACACCAAGTTGATCTCTTAACTAAGAGATGGTCAGTAGGTGTCATTAAGAAAATTGAAGAGTTATTTGTATTAGTGAATGTGAACTTGAAACGTGAAAAATGAATTTATTTTCAAAATAAATATTCAATTAAATAATATTCTTGATGAATTATGCAAAAGGTATATTTTAAACGCATAATATACGCAAAAATTATAAAGTGTAAAATCGCTCTTATATGAAACGATTTCCTAACATGTCTTTCTTTAAATTAAAAATTAATACATTGATTATAATTATTTAGCAATGAATTACCACCCCACGTTTGTAATCCAAATTATTTATGCCTGCAGAATACCGCTTAACATCAAGCAATTGCATAATCTGGAAGTAGTAATTGTTAAAATTTCGATAATTGTTGTAAAACAATAATAATTACTAAATTGTAAAATTTTAGATGATGATTTGAAAGAAATTGAAGAAGAATTGCATAAAGAAGAAATAAAGAATAATCTATTATTCGCGCTTGTAATAATATTATTCTTTTGTTTAATAAATTTTAATTTTAATTACTATGGTTATAGTAATTAGCATTTGAAAATATTTGACAAATTATTATTTTTTTATATGTTAGATAAATAATTAATAAATAATTATTAAACTAATTTGCATATTGTTATCCTAAAAAACAGTGTTTCTTCAGTTAATAATTTATCTAGATAACATGTAAAAAATTAATAATTTGTTAAATATTTTAAATTACCGTACTTACAAATTACAAATTGGCGTTTATTGTTTCTTGACGTTAGACGTCAAATATTTTATAAGTTATTTTTTCAAATCAACCAATGAAAACACATTACTCTTTATACACCACGTGTACTATTACGATTAAAAACATTAGCCTCTTCTTTAGTTAACGACAACTGCTAGGTACAAAAATTTACCTGAAGGATGAATTAGAGAATGGGTTTTTAAATGGATCCCTTCCAGTACCCTGTCCTTACCTAAGAGATCATTAACTAAGGGATAAGTTAGTGAATACCACCCTTAAACGGTAGAGGATCTAGTAATAAAGTAATAAATTTTTAGTATTTTAAATGGGTGAAATACGAGTAAATAGGTTAATTTATTTCTTGATCGGTCTGTAAAAATATATCATCTTTTTAAAAAAAGCAAAGAGTATTTGGAAAAAATTAAGGACATCTGGACATTTGAGTTTATTTTGACATAAATTACGTACCTACAATGAGTAGTTTTGAAATTTTAATTTACACAAAAGTTTACTTCCCTGTTCAGGAATTCTCTGTGAGAAAATCTTTATAACCAAATACATTTTATACCTCGAAAATTAATTGATTTGTTATGATTTATACATTAAGTGCATCATTATGCGTTTAACTCAACAACACATTTTGCAAATAAATGCCCAGAAAAATCAAAGAAAAAGACTGTTGTTAAGAATGAAAATGCATTCAATGTTGTGTTCATGTCAAGGAATTTAAAGAAAAACGAATGGCTTTTAGATTCTGGTGCTTCACAGCACATGACTTTCAATGAACATTGGCTAACGAATACTAAGTCTACGCCAACGAAGTAATATTCATACAGCAAATAATGAACAATTAGTTGTAAAAAGTATTGGTGACACTATAATAAATTGTGACGATGAAATTATTACGGTGAAAAACGTACTTTTTGTTCCAGGTCTTGCTGCAAATTTACTATCTGTCTCAAAAATAACAGAATCGGGTAACGAAATCAAGTTTAATAAAACAGGATGCTCAATAATGAACCGCAATAACGAAAAAATCGCAAGAGCAATTTTGGTTGACGGTGTTTATATTTTAAAGACACAAGAAGTGTACGGGATGAGTGCCAAACAATTGGATAATTTAGATTTAGTGACTTGGCACAGAAAATTAGGTCATTTGAATTTATGTGATATTCAAAGTATGAAAAGAGACAAAATCGGTGGAATATCCTTTAATTCAAATGAAACACAAATGAATTGTGAAGTGTGCGCAAAAGCTAAACTAGCGAAATTGCCCTTTAAACGATTGGAGAAGCGAGCAAACAATTTCTTGGACTTGGTGCATAGCGATTTAAATGGCCCAATGGAAAATGAATCAATCGGTGGCGCAAGGTATTTTATGACCTTCATAGACGATTTTTCAAGGAAAGTGTTTGTATATTGCTTAAAAAATAAAAGCGAAGCTTTTGAAGTTTTGAACCGAACGAAAAGTGAAAATCTTACGATCAGACAACTTGGGTGAGTACATAAACCACAATTTTCAAAATTTCTTAAAAAGGTGCGGAATTATAAGTCAAACGACTGTTCCACACACTTCGGAGCAAAATGGTAGAGCCGAACGAATGAATCGTACCATTATAGAGCGAGCAAAATGTCTTTTGTTTGATTCGGGATTTGAAAAGAAGTTTTGGGCAGAAGCTGTCAACACAGCAGTTTATTTGATAAATAGATCGCCATCAAAAGCGACGGGGAAAATGCCGGAAGAAATTTGGTCGAAAACCGAAGTTAATTTGGAAAATTTAAGAATATTTGGATCGAAAACAATAACTCATATCCCAAAAGTTTAAAGAAGAAAGTGAGATCCAAAATGTCAAGAGTTATATCTCGTAGGATATTGTGAAGGGACAAAAGCGTATCGTCTTGTCGATAAAAAATCGGGGAAAATAACGAAGGCTAGAGACGTTTTATTTTTGGAAAGTCCAAAAATTAATTGCAATTCAAAGAAAGCTGAATATTCCGATTCCGATGAAGTGGAGAAAAAACCATCTATTTTTATCGCATCAAAGAAAGACGAAAATGTAATTAATCAATTCAAAAATTGCATTGAGGATTTGAATTCAGTGGGAGTTTCTATTTCAGAAACTGTACCAACATTGATCGAAAATCAAAATGAATTGAATATTGTAAATCATTACTCGCGTGATGGCGATATTACAATACAAAACGAGGAACTTATTCAACGACCCGTAAGAGAGAAGAAAGTACCTGTTCAATTTCAAAATGATTTTGTCATGCTGTCTACAACTGAATCAATCCAAGAACCATCAATTGTTAATGAAGCAATTAACAGCACACGCAAGAAGGAATGGTTAAACGCAATGAAAAATGAATTTGATTCATTAATGGAAAATGAAACGTGGGCATTAGTCGATTTGCCGCCCAACAAAAAGGTTTTAAAGACAAAATGGGTGTTTAAAATAAAATGTGACGAAGACGGCAACATAGTTAGATACAAAGCTAGGTTGGTTGCAAAAGGATATGCACAAATACCAGGTCTTGACTATAGCGACACGTATTCGCCAGTAATAAGGTATGGATCGATTCGAGACTTAATAGCTTTAGCTGCAAGGCATGGATTCAAAATAGATCAAATGGATGCAGTAACTGCATTTTTGCAAGGGGATCTAAACGAAGAAATTTACATTGATCAACCCGAAGGATTCAGTAATGGAACTTCACAAGTATGTCGACTGAAGAGGGCAATGTATGGATTAAAACAGAGCGGAAGGCAGTGGAATTTAAAACTTGATGAAGCTTTAAGAAGGTTTGGTTTTAAAAGGTCAAAAGCTGATCCATGTGTATACGTTCAACTAGAAAAGGAAGAAATTGTTATGATCATTGCTGTCTACGCAGACGATTTTTTAATATTTTGGTTGGATGAAACTAAAAGAGAAATTATTAAAAGCTCATTATCAAAGGAATTTAAGATGAAGGACCTTGGAAAAGCAAAATACTGTGTTGGAATAAGAATTTCACGAGATGGTGAAGGAAATCTTTATCTAGATCAAGAAAATTATATAATTCAAATTCTGGAGAAATTCAATATGAAGGATTGTAATGCTTTATCAACGCCATCTGATCCTAATCAAAAATTATCGAAGCAGATGTCACAAGAATCTGAAAAGGACGATGAAGAACTAAAAAGGATACCGTATCAACAGGCAGTTGGAGCGTTGCTGTTTTTAGTTCAAGGATCTCGCCCTGACATAGCTTTTGCTGTAGGAGATTTAAAATACAGCAGAATTGGATCCTCAATAATTGAGGGATATTCAGATTCAGATTGGGCCTCCGATCTGGATAAAAGAAGATCATGTACAGGATATGTATTCAAATTACAAGATGGAGCTATCTCATGGAGCAGCCGTCGACAACCAACAGTAGCCCTTTCGTCCACCGAGGCTGAATACATGGCTTTATCATCATCCATTCAAGAAGCCATATGGCTAATACAATTTGGACAGGAACTTGGACTAAAGTTCAACTCCAACGAAACAGTAAAAATTTGCTGCGATAACAAAGGAGCAGTTTACTTATCAAGGAACGATGCTTTCAAATCAAGATCGAAACACATTGACATACGGTTTCACTTTATTCGTGATGCTCTTGAAACAGGGCTTGTAAATGTAACATACACGCCGACCCAAGAAATGGTGGCAGACGCACTAACGAAGGCAGTTCCTAGTCCAAAACAATTATTTTGTGCTAAGAACATGGGCTTAATTGATATTAAAGATGTGTCAATTTTAATTTGGAAACCCACCCTTATAATTGTTCTTTGTTGTAATTATTTATTTTATTAGCAGGTCATGTAAAAATAAATAAGTTAGTCGTTAATAATAGTATATTACATGACTAGTGGAGAAACCGAAAGATTCGCTCACGCATTTGCCAGTTTTGCACGCGAGCCGACAGGCGAGTGTGCAGAAGCAAATAAGTGAGCGAAAGGGTTTCTCCACGAGTTATGTATAGCGTTTTGTTCAATCCTGCACTTATAAATCTAAAAAATTTATGAAAATACAATTTATTATAATTCGTGTCATCAATAATTAAATTTGAGATTTTGAATTTGCAATAACTCGAAAACGGCGTTAGATATCGAAAAACTGAGCTAAAAATTTACCCCCCTTTGCTCGTACTCAACCCCCCGTAGCAATTTGTCATAGAAAGCTTTATGCAAAATTTTAGATCGATAGCGCGCATTTTGCGCGCAAAATAATTAAAAAAAAAGTTAGCTTTGGTTTTAAAACATTTTAATATTATTATAAAGAACGTAGGCAGGTTAATGAATGACTGCATTTTTCACTCACTAGTGGGTGAAAAGTCTTTCGCCCACTCGTTACCATAGATATAATTTGAGCGAGTAAAACAAACGGTTTCTAGTTGCGTATCCAAGTAAGAAACAACATGTTTCAATAGCAGGATTGAACAAATAACATAGTCAAGTACATGCCAATTTTATTCTGGTTTACATTATGAGAAATTTAATATAGTAAACCATCACAAGGTTTAGTTACTTTTTTACATGGTTTTTGAAATGATGCCAAAAATATGGGATCTGCGCAAAACGGTAGAACTGTACGTATGTAGGTTCGTAGATTTTTTATACTTTTTTTTATATATTTTTTTTAGAAATTATACCAAAAACACTTTCATTGTGATTTATGACTATAGTGATCCTCCCCCCACACACCATAAGTTCTATGCGGTAAACTTATTTTGATACCTTCATAAAACTGCGCCACTGTGACGATTACATAATATTATAACTACTACTAAATATACCACTTCCCCTAATAGCACGCTTTGTACTCAGTACGTACAAATTTCGTTCATTTTATGTACATTCGTCCATGTACAAAACTCGGACGTACATATAACGTAATTCAAAGTACGTACCTGTACGTAAAAGTATGTACGTACATATTTCATACGTTTTTGGTGCATCTTATGTACATCCGTTTACGTACATCGCGTGGACGTACCTATGCTGTACTTATAGCACGTACATCGTATGTACACTTATGAACCTGAAATGGACATACGTAGCTGGTACTTTGAAGTACGTATATCGTATGTACGAGTATGTACCTAAAGTGCACGTACAAATCCGGTATTTTCAAGCACGTACCTGGTATGTCCGTCACGTGGACGTACGTGTGTTGTACTTCGAAGTACGTACATCGATGTACAAATATGTAGCTTAAGTGGACGTAGAAGTTTGGTATTTTCAAGTACGTACCTGGATTGTATTACACGTGGACGTACGTATATTGTACTTCGAAATACGTAAACGTACAAATCCGGTATTTTACATACATACCTGGTATGTACTCCACGTGGACATACGTGTGTTGTACTTGAAGTATGCACATCGATGTACCTACTTTACGTGGGCATATGAATGTTGTGATTTGAAGTACATACAGGGTTATCCAAATTTGAATGTTCTTATGGGGAATTTGGTAACTATATATAAGAGATCTTGAAAAATAGCGCATACTTCTAATATCGATTTTTTTAGAGAAGCTCAATATGGCGAAAACATTTTCAAACTTTATCAAAATATTTTATTTGTAAATTATTATCATGTAATTTTTAGGGGGGGGAGGGGGTGAAGCCAAATCTCACGTGGGGGAGAGGGGGGTTTCGGCAAATATCATGTAGTTTTTTTGTTTTACCTAGTCCTAAAATAAATATAAAATATAAATATAAATTAAAGCACATATTAACAAATTTACACTAAAAATGCGCATTTAAATAAATCTCACGTGAGATTAGGAGTGGGGAAGGGGTCGAGTCATGTCTCACGACATCTCACCAAGGGGGAGGGGTTGACTAAAAATTGCCAAAATTACTTCACGTATTTAAAATAGACGCCCCCTTATATGTTTTTTATACTATTTGAGTGTTTTCTATGTTGTTTGTGTTTGTGTCTTTGAATGAAAGCTTTATTTGAAATTTTTCTGTATTTATATTCTATCCCCCCAGAAAAATTTCTGGATCCGCCGCTGTATTAACGTAAACATATGTTTTTATATAAACTGTTTAAATTATGTTTATTGGTATAGCTAAGTATAATACTATTTACTAATAATAATTGATGTATTTATTTTATATTCTTTTGTAACTCCCCCCCCCCATGAAGAAATCCTGTGCACGGGCCTGATATGAATCCATCTAAGAATCCTATTCATTATGAATCACTCTTCTCTTTTCTCTTATAATTTTCATATTATTATTCATTCCGGTTATGTTAAGAAATAAACACTAGACATTTTATTACAATTATATATAAAATTATATTATTACCCCCTCCCCTTAGAGCTAAAAAATATCAATGTTTACACCAAAACTATTTTAATTAGTTAAAAAACAAAATAAAAATTTATTTTTGAATTACTACTACTTTTTATTTTTCATATTATTCATATTTAATAAACTTTCATTTTGTCACTCTCCCCTTATGGTAATTGTCTGGATCCGCTACTGACTAAGTGACGAAAATTCAAAATAAAAAAAATAATTGAAGAAAATTACAATTAAACAGATTGATATATTATTAGTAATTAGGTATAACAATTTTCCTGTTCAGATATGATCAGATAAAGAGAGACTAAAATAAACCGAAAATTTGCCACGTGTTTCTGTCATAATCATAATTGTTTATAATCGTTTGCAAAATTTTATCCACACGAGACTAAAAAACAGAAAATAATTATTTTAAAATCAATTGATACGTGGTTTAAGTAGTGTAACTTAACCATATCAATATTTTAGAAAACCCAAAAAACACACCAGAATTAAAATGTTGTTAAATTATCACAAATTGTGATATTTTGTTACTTGTGATAACTAACAAAGATAAGTAACAAAATATCACAATTTGTGATAACTTAACAACATTTTAATTCTAAAAAGTGTGTGCGCGTTTTGACGTTTTGGGTTTTTAAAATATAAAAGAAAATATTTATTTAATCAACGAAAAACATGAAGCGCATGAATTACATAATAGTAAAAGTTTCCCACGTTTTTCGTTTAAAATCTTGCAAATATTTTCATAGCTATTAAAAATTGAGGTTATAAATCTGTATGGGGCTAGTAATTATTAGTAATAAAAAACGTGATAATATATTAAAAATTATTTTTTATTTAAATAATTTTATTTATTAGTTATCATTCTGTGTGCGCCCTGGTTGTTCACTATGGTATCACGTCAAAACGCCGTCCCCAAAGACGCCGTTTCAAGAACGCCGTGGGAAGACGCCGTCCCCAAAAACGCCGTTGCAATAACGCCGTGGAAAATACGCCGTCACAAAATGGCCGTTGCCCAATAATGCCGTATGGCAATAACGCCGTCACAAGATGGCCGTGCCCAATTAAGCCGTCTTAATAACGCCGTGAGGTAAAGGGACGCCTTTATATACCTGGCTCTAGATTAAGATTTTAGATTTCTAGATTAAGTATTATATTATGAATAGGGTCTGGATTTATAGGCACTGAAAAAGACTAGTTTATTATAAATAAATCATCAATAGAAAACGTTAATTAAGGGTTACTTTTCTACTAGTTAGCAGGGCCGTATCTGAGGGGTGGTTTACCCCCCCCCCCCCCAAATAAAGCGGGAGATAAAATCCTAGAATATTATAATAGACTTTTAAACAATTTTTTTGTAAAAAAAACAATTTTTAAAGAATAAAAATAGAAAATTGCAGTTTATATTAAAAATAAGTTGAATAAACTGAATTGAAAATAATTTATTTTAAAGCGTTGATTAAGGAATACCAACCAAATATGGTATTATTGTATATAAGGGGTATTATAAGGCAATATGGTATTAAAAATAAAGAACATTGGGGAGAACAAGTTACGAATAAATAGATATTAATAGATAAATAGATATTGGTAAGTTGAGGTTAGTTTTATTTTATTATCCTAATTGTTTTTATTATTTTAATATTAGTTTAAACGAAGAATTAAATATTGTGTGTAATATTCAGTGTCGAGATGCCACTACAATATGTGTTAAGTCAAAAGGGAGCCCAGCAACTCGTGCATAATGGATACATCTTTACCGTAGACCAAAGGAAGGAAAGCAAGATCATTTGGAAGTGTGTTCAATATAATAGGACAAAATGCCCTGGAAGAGCTCATACTGAAGGAGATGAGGTAACAAAATTTACTGACAATCATAATCATATTGGGGGAGGCCCTGAATGTAAGGCAAAAGAAGCAATGGCGGAGATTCAATCGAAAGCAAAAGGAAGTACTGAAACTCCTCAACAAATTGTTGCTGAAGTTACCCAACAATTACCAGCATCAGTCTGCGCAGACCTGCCTTCCGTCAATCAACTCAAGCGCACTGTGCAGAGGACTAGGGTTGCAGTCCGCGCCCCTCTCCCTTCTCCTCGTACTTTAACTGAACTTGTGATACCTGATGAGTTCAAGGTCACAGAAAATGAAGAGCCATTTCTGCTTTTTGACAGCGGAGCCAATGAATCGCGGGTTTTAGTCTTTGGAACTAGGAGGAACTTGGATTTAATGCAACACTGTGATCACTGGTATGCCGATGGGACCTTCAAGTCAACCCCTCCTCTGTTTATGCAACTCTTTACTATACACGCAGTTCGTTACAACAACGTGTTGCCTACACTGTATTGCCTTCTTCCCACCAAAGAAAAGCAGTCATATTCTCGGGTGCTTTTAGCGGTAAAAGACCTGATCCCAGGCGTAAATCCAGTCTCTGTTATGACTGATTTTGAGCAGGCCCAGATTCAGGCCTTTAAAGACAATTTCCCTGCCATTTCTAACAGGGGATGTTTTTTCCATTTTAGCCAGTGCATATGGAGAATTATTCAGAGATCTCCTGATGTACGAAGAAAGTACGAGGATGCAGAAAACACTGACTTTGCACATAAAGTTCGATATCTGGCGGCTCTTGCATTTGTTCCCGTTGTGGATGTTGTAGACATCTACCAGAGACTTATGCAGCACCCATTTTTTGAAGCTAATGAAGAGTTTTTAGCGGATATTACCGATTACTTTGAAAGTACCTGGATAGGAAAACTCAGGGCGAACGGCACCCGAAGATACCCCAAATATTCCCACACCCTTTGGAATTGTTACGAGGCCACGGTTGAAGGTCTTCCAAAAACGAATAACTCTGTAGAGGGTTGGCACCGTTCCTTTAGTTCCATGTTAAGTGCCAATCACCCAACGATTTGGAAATTTATCCAGGTACTCCGAAAAGAGCAGAGTTTAAACGATTTTCGGATCAATCAATATGTTGCAGGTCAAGCTGCAGCTTAAGGCCGTCGTGTCTATCGAGACACAGCCAATCGAATTCAACTGATTGTATCCGAGTACGAAGCGCGTATTCATTCTCTGGACGAATATTTGGGAGGAATAGCCCACAATTTCCAATTGCAATGCTGTTAAAATTTCAATGAATATTTTAGCATTATTTTATTGTAAAAATTTAAATTTACTTTTTTTATTTAAAATTAAAAATTAAATAAGTTTTTTATTATTTTTAATATAAACTGCAATTTTCTATTTTTATTCTTTAAAAATTGTTTGTTTTGATTTAAAGCCCAGAACCAGGTATAAAGGCGTCCCTTTACCTCACGGCGTTATTAAGATGGCGTAATTGGGCACGGCCATCTTGTGACGGCGCTATTGCCATACGGTATTATTGGGCAACGGCCATTTTGTGACGGCGTATTTTCCACGGCGTTATTGCAACGGCGTTTTTGGGGACGGCGTCTTTCCCACGGCGTTCTTGAAACGGCGTCTTTGGAGACGGCGTTTTGACGTGGAACCGTTCACTATACCTGCATTCTCATAATTTAAACGTGTATCCGTCATGGCCGAGCAGGTAGAGTGGAAGCTTCCCAATACGAAGGTAAGGGGTTCGAATCCCAGTCCAGAAGGTAAGTAAAAAAAATTGATTGTAATTTAATATTACAGATTACTACAAATAAAAACCTGAACCACCATCAGAAATAATTCAAGTGAAGAAAATTAAATATCAAAATTGAATTCAGGAATTTGATGTTTGAAAAATTTAAATGAGCATAGAAAATATTCTTTTAATTGTTTTATTTTTAAAATTTAAAACAAAGCAATTAGCAAGCAATTTTTTTTTCGGCATCAAAATGTTGTTTGAGACGAATCAGGTACCTCCATAATTCGTACAAATTTGTACGTACCTCCTACGAACGTAGATGTACAAATTTGTATAAGCATTTCGTGCAAACTATGTACGAATCTCTTACTAACGTGGTACGTTCTCTTTCGTACTGGGTACGTGCAATATTTGCACAAAGTGCGTACATATTTGTATGAATAATGGAGGTACCTTATTCGTACAACATTGTGCATAAAGTACGTACTGGGTACGTAAACAGTACGTGCAACTTGCATACCAGTACGTATGTGGTACGTTCGTTTGGATAAAAATATTCGTCCTGGATATGTCCGAAATACGTTATTGTGCTAACTGGGTCTTAGGGTATTAAAACTTAAGCTCCTCTCACCAACCGCTGGCGCAATTTACTACTTGTCCTTAAGCTACCGATCAAAAAGAAGTGACAAAATACTGACCGCTGGCGCAGTTTACATACGTCCATACGGGGACGTAAAAATAAAAAAACATACGGCACAACGTAGCACACATCGGGCACAATCCGGCACAATATTCAGTTTTTAAATTTTCAAAAATGGCGGGGCTAACTTCACGCACATTGTATCTGACTACTACAGTAGGTAAGTAAAATAATTCATTATTAAACTACAGGTAAAATGTAATTATAAAACTTTTTTTGTTTTATTTATTTTCATTGGGTTGAGCAATGATTAATAAAGAGAAACAAAAATAAAATAAAAAAATGAATTAAAATTCATGCAATTACAATGTGATACCATTTTAACACTCAACTCCATCATGGACGCTTATTAATTTTAATAAAACTTTGACGGAATTGATGGCGCCCAAATCGCGTTTTCAAATATCGTAATTCACAAGACACAAAGCCTACTAATGTCAGTGGACCAGTTTATCTATATTTGCAAACGGTATTTTATAGTTTCAAGTTAAAGCTGAGAAGTAAGGTGAGTATTTTTATTAACAATCAACTCCATGTCGTTCATAACTATAGAATAAGTTAATTTCTAATATCTGCTTTTTTCTGAAATGTATTTATGAAAGAAAATGTAGCTTCCATATCAGTTGTTTGAGGTTAGCTTTTACGCTGAGGAATATATTGTTGCTTTTAACAGAAAACACCAACTCCATGGACATCAACTCCATGGATCTTAATACCCATGAAGTTGAACAATATGTCCATGGAGTTGTTGTGTTTGCTTATAACATATTATATCTGGAAATCAGAAATTGCATGATTTATTAGCATTGTCTACATTCTGAAAAAAGATTTGTCGTCTTAACAAAATCATTAGTATTAGCTATAGCCTCAACAGAGTTTTTTGCTGCTACAACAAATTTTATGCTGCCACCACAAAGTGTTTTGTGTTTAGGACAAACTTTCTTTTCCAAACAGCATAAAATTTGTTGTAACAGCAAAAATGTCTGTTGAGGCTAATGATTTTGTTACGATAAAAAATCTTTTTTCAGAGTGTATCAAATCCTCTGGATATAAAATTATATAAAAAAGATCAATAGTAAGGGTAATAGTCAACTCCATGGAATCCTTGAAAATTTAGAGTAATACCAAAATATCAATTATTATCTATTAAATGAGTTTATTACTGTTTTAGGCAACAGAAGCATTATATACATAATATGTTTAAATTCAAAGAAATTTAAAATTCTGTTGAAATTTATCAACTCCATGGGAACGGTTTTTTTCTTATTAAAATAAATGAATAAATATTTTTTTTATTCGTGGCGGTTTTGGGATTATGTTCTATATTAATAATACAATCTAGTTTGAGATTAAAAGTGTTTTAATTTAATTTTTCAATTTATTTTTATTCGCAAATAGTAATCTGTCCCCGTTTGGGAGAATGACCCTTATACCCTTCTAGTATGTGACCACAGAGATGAAAACATATTTTTATGCATATAATGGCAATTTTTTATGCTATTTTACGATTTTTTATGCTTAAAAGTCCATAGGCGATTCAAGATAAGCGATACGCCACCAACGGTCGCCGGTTGAACTAATTTGAGAGACATTGTTTATTTGTTTATTTGCGAGTGAGAGGTTAGTTTTTCTGTTGTTCCTTCTGACTAGAACTCTAGTATACATAAATTCAGAGAAAACCAAGCAAAAAGAACCTCCAGTATTCAGAGGCAAAACTCTGAAAACAAAATTTTTGTACAAACATGTTTTCCATAAAAATTTTTCTTAATTACAAATAGCATTACATTTGCAAATTCATAGTTATAATCTACTTCGATAGTAACAAAACTTCTGTCGAATGATCCATACAACACAAAATAAGTTTTGCATGAATTTAAACGGGTCATTTCCATTTGGATCTGCCCATAATGTTTACATCTTTTTTTATTTTTTTATTTTATTTTTAACAATGCTGTTAGTTTTCCATTATTATCCCATCGCATCGGGAAAAAAATATGCCAACATTATTATTGTCCAATCTGTATGGTGTGTTGCATATATACATCTAGAAATCTTACAAAATTAAATAATTTCTACTTTTGCTTCTACAATACAAAGTTATTAATTACCTACAGTAAAATAATTCATTTTATATTTTAAATGTAATTTTTCGATTATTATTTTGGATGTAATTGCAATAAAATAAAAATGTAAGAGATAATTTAACAGATCCCTCTTTTGGTGATTCGTCAAATTATGTTTAGGTTATATAATATTATTGAAATTGATATAGAGAACTAATCGCTAGTTGTTTTTGGTGTCCACAATGTTCACTTTAAAGATATCGGCACGCGCGTACAAAGTATTTCATCGGCAGTCATTAATTCGCAATATGGCAAGCTTGCAAAGTTCTTTAAACATCGATAATCTAAATCCTAATGTGAAAGTTATGGAATATGCAGTTCGAGGACCATTGGTAATTCGAGCTGGAGAAATAGAGAAAGAATTAGAAAAGGTAAATGATATTTCACATGGTTTGTATTTAAAAATGTTGTTTACAAGAAGTGTTAGTTTACACACCGAAAACGAAATCAAACCGACAGTGCCGTATTGAGATTTCTTGGGGCCCCACGTACACTAACATTTTAAAATATAAAATTGAAAACTATTATTCTAATATTAGAATATTATTATATTATAATATTATTGTAATAGTTTACTGTTATTTTCTTTAAAAGTAGCAATGATTACATATTTTTCCTATTCTCGATTTTGTTATAATTATATTTAAATTAATAAATTCATTATTATAATAATAATTAATTTGTTGAGTTTGTAAAGTGAGTATCTTTCCGTTCATAAATAATAATAATATTGCTAAGTTTATCTTATCCTAAACTTATTTTTTATTATTATTTAATAATTATATTTTTATACCGGGCGTCCATTGCAAAAGTACCCACTTGAAAACAAATGAACCTATTTCAATTCTTCAAAATGGATTCTACTCCCGAACACAAAATACTTATGTAGAAAATATTCATGTTTGTGTTAAATGTTAAATTGAAAATTTATGTTTATCTGCTTGAAATAATGTTCGGCACTCTCGCGAAAACAATAAGATTTTCGAGACCTTTACTTTCAGATAGACAAAAAGTATAGAATCAGGCCTATTATGTATCACAAACGTTATTATAACGGTGACAGTTATGACATAACATTAAAGGTTTTCGGCAAATTGGTATTACCTATCGTTTTCACAAACCGTTATTTTAACATGATCTTGATAATAAAGGTTTTCTTAACATTTATAGTGCATACCAATTTGCCGAAACCTTTATTTTATTTCATAACTGTCACCTTTATAATAACGTTTGTGATACATAATAGACCTGAATAGCACCTTATTTCAGTTATTTCACAACTTTTCAAGTTGAGGGCTTTAAGGCGCGTTCTCACAATTCAAGTTTAATTGACCGATTAGTTGATCCACAAAAATTTAATGAAATCTGAAGCGAGGACCTTATTTTTTGATGAATTAAAAAGTTTCTCAACTATACTGCCGTCATACGCAAGAACACAGTAAGTCGGAAATTTTTGAAAACTGGGTTAATAACAACTTACTAGGAGATAATCCGTAAGCGGCATTTATGTAAATTTTGCCACTTATGGTGCTGGAAGGTCAGTCTTCCAATAACAATTTCCCAAAGTTGTAGAGAGAGATGGCCAGAAGTTTTTGAGAAAATCGAGTTTTAAAATATCCAAACCGAGGTATAAGGACTAGAAATATAGGAATTGGCAATAAGGAGCGTAGTCTAGAGGCTAGAGAGCGAGGTCTAGGTAACTGTAGCTGGTTCGATTACCGACGGGTCTAACTTTTTTTTTCTTGAATTCATTTTAATTTTCTCCAATACGTAAAAATTGATTGAATTTATGCTTTTTGACTAACAATATTAAGATAAATTAAATTTTGGTACAAAAATAAAGAACGTCGGGTATAGGGTATTAATCTGTTTTATTTTTGTGACAATTTATAAACAGCGCAAGAACTTAAGCGCCCTTCACACTATGCGATTTATCCTAGGATTTCTCGTACGATTTTTCTTAGAATTTCTCTCATGAGTTTTACCCTTAGGGGTTATGGTGGTTTTCAGTTCACACTATTATGTTTGCTTACGATTACGGATGAACACGAACGAATACGGGTAAGCACAATCAAATATTTCAAAATTTTGAGTTTAGGTCACGGATTTATGAATCGATATCGAAACAATAGTGGGGATCAGCATTAGCTATCCAGTTTATATTCATAAATCCGTGGTTTAGGTTTAGTGTGGCCAGATTGGCCGATTTATCGCAATTTGGGTTACTTTTGCCAAAATTTTGCGACCAGTTTTTAGCACAAATCGCAAGTCACCAAATTGGGCGACTTTATGTTATTGCATGATTAATATTTTTTAATATTAAAATTTTAATTTTAATTATTTTAATATTTAAAATTTTTAAAAATGTAAATACAGGGTTCGCCACACTTTTTTATTTATCAATTGCGTATAACCACATATAACCTTAAATTAAAAATGTCAATTTTAACAATATCGATAAAGAAGGATTTAGACGTTAACGGCAATTCTATGCAAACTCGTATGACACCGCCCTAATCGTAGGATTAGGTTAAGATTTTGTTATGAGTTGCTTACGAGTTCAGATTCGAGTCTTTCCGTGCGACAAATCGTACAATGTGAACTGAAAAATATCTGCTTACGACAACTCGTACAAGAAATCATAGAATAAATCGCGTAGTGTAAAGGGCGCTTTATAGTACAGTCGAAGTTTCAATATCCAACATGATATTTACTTTTTGGTAAACATCAAAAGATTCGCGACTATTTGATTAATTTTTATTTATTATTAAATAATCTCTACTTCTTGGAAAATTAAAATTATATCCCATTGAAATATAAGAAATAGGTATTATTTTCCACGAAGTACAGATTATTTATATCTTGCGCTGTTTATAAATTGTCACAAAAACATAACAGATTAATACCTATACCCTATACCCGACGTTCTTTATTTTTGTACCAAAAATTTAATTTATCTTGTAATATTGTTAGTCAAGAAGCATAAATTCGATCAATTTTTACGTACAGTGGACGAAATTTCTATAAGAACACTGCTATTTTTAATAAAAATTACAAGAATATTTGTAATAAAATGAAAAGAATGCTAGAAAATAATTAAGGAATAATAGAAAGAAAAAATTGATGTCCAGAAATGAAAAAATTTGTTTATTTCAAATTCAAATTTCAAATTAACGCATAAACGTGTGGCGAAATTTCTATAAGAACAGTCTCAAAAAATTTGTGAAAATAAACTACATTTGGAATTTAATAACTTGTACTGCCGCCTTTGTTTTTAATTATCTCAAATATTCGGGTTTTGATACTATTTACTAATTTTTCCAATATGTTTTTCTCGATTTTTTTCCATTTATAGTTTATTGCATTCTCTAACTCTTTAATGTTGTTGTATTGCTTCCAATTTTTAAATATTGCACGGGATAATATTTCCCACACACTCTCAATGGGGTTTAGGTCTGGGGATTTCATAAGTGGCAAATTTTTTGGTTAAAACCACTCTCGAATTCTCGTAGCGTTATATGTACTGCTGCGTTGTCTTGCTGAAAAATAGCGATGTCGTTGTGGTTTTCTTCAATGAACTCAATTAAAATGTCTTCTAAAGGATCGATGTGTTTATCTGTATCCATTGTTGCAGTAGTTTTACATATTGGTATTTTAGAATTGTGGCTAAATGCTGCCCAAACCATTAAAGTTCCACCTCCGAAATTTCTAATCATGCTTACGGTTTTATCTTGACGTAAATCATGCCAATATTATTTAAAGCCACCCGAACCATCTAAATTGAACTGCTTTTCGTCCAAAAATATTACAGTTTTTCATTCTTCATCCCACGTCGTATGATATTTGGCAAATTCTAATCTTGCATTTCTATGATCTTGTGTAAGAGATAGTTTCTTTACCATTTTAGTCCATTTTAGCCGTGTATCGCTTTGTAATATTTGTTGTACACGTCGTGTGGTTACAAATAAATGTTAAATTCTCTTTATTTCACTTGCACTTGCATTATTTCTTGTTGTTTCTTTAAAGATGCGAGAATGATTGCGTCTTGTTAATTTTGTATTACCACCAATGTAGTGGCTTTTGTCATATTTTTCGCGTCATTTTAGAAAATTATGTACGCATGTACCAGATTTATTTAATTTTTGGGCTATTTCTCTAATAGAAAATCCAGCATCGTGATATGAACCCATTTTTGCCTTTTTTTTTCCGAATTTAAAACTTTTCCACGCGGCATGGTTCAATATTATAAAATATACCTTCAATTTTTATTGTCAATGCACACTATGACTGTAACTCAACTGTACTCATTATTAAAATATTTTTGATATACAGATGATGAAGCGGAACTAAGAAAAACTTACTGTTCTTATAGATATTTCGTTCTTACTTTAGCCAGCATAATAATATTTCTATTTATAAAGTGTTATCATGCAATTTTGCTTATATGCATTATTATTACCTAATAATACTTTAGTTTTTGAAACATTATTTTACATTACTAAAAACATATTTACGAAAATAATGAAATATTTTCAGTTAATCACTGTGTTCTTATAGAAATTTCGTCCACTATTGAAGAAAATTAAAATGAATTCAAGAAAGAAAAAGTTAGACCCGTCGGGATCCGAACTAGCGACCTACAGTTACCTAGACCTCGCTCAGAATCAGAATCAGAACAATATTTATTAACAAATTATCAATACCGATTATTTTAAAATATACAATTATAACATTTTAAAATTTATTGGAGAGCGTGATGTTGGGAGACCCTGCCTAATGCGTAACTCCCATTGACTTCATGTTTATTGCCGAGACAATTTTAGGTAATGGATAAATAACCTTATTTGTCGTTTTCATTAAAATACATAATATATATATATTTCTATATTTCTAGTTCTTATACCTCGGTGTCGATATTTTAAAACTCGATTTTCTTGAAAACTTCTGGCCATCTCTCTCTACAACTTTGGGAAATTGTATGATACGTTATTCTACAGATCTAATCTATATAGAGAGCTGGAAATTGATGGTAGTGTTGCTAATCCACTGCCGTTCCTAGTGCTTTTGCCACCCCCTTCTTCCGCAATCTTCTTCTTAAGAAGACCTGTATGTATGTCCGTCCCATCAAAATCTCCCCAACGGAAAGCACGATTGAATTGAAATTTTAACTGGTTATTCAGCTAAAGTAAGAGTTCTAAGGTTAACGCCACTATTCCCAGCTCTCTACGTCAATTTTCAATTTTAAATAAAAATTTTTTTGTGATTTTATAATAATAAAATAAGAAACTAATTATAATAAATGATTCTGTGCAAAAAGGAGGAGGATTCAAATATTAGGCCGCCTGACCTGCTAGTTATTTTTATAAAAATACTAGCAGGTCAGGGCCGCCATGACCTCCTAATATTTGAATGACCTGGAAACTCCTTTTTGCACAGGATCATTTATCATAATTAATTTCTTATTTTATTATTATAAGATCACAATATTAGTCATACTTTTTTTTTCCTTTTTTTTTTCAAAAAATTGAAAATTGACGTAGAGAGCTGGGAATAGTGGCGTTAACCTTAGAACTCTTAGCTGAATAAGCAGTTAAAATTTCAATTCAATCGTGCTTTCCGTTGGGGAAATTTTGATGGGACGGACATACATACAAACTTTGAGTTTTATATATTAAGATTTATTTTTTCATAATTTTTTTTTTATTTTTATAAAAATATTTTTGTATAAAAGGAAGCAAAATGCCGCTCCTAAAAATGTCCCTCCTACAGAAATTCTATACTTCAACTTCATTTGGACGCGTGCGTTGCGTGCGTCTACGTTTTGCATAATCCAATCTTATGACATAACCACCAGGGCCTATTTTACCATTAGGCGCATTAGGCACGTGCCTAGGGTCCAATGGCCAAAGGAGCCCGAAAAGAGAGAATATAAAATCGTAATAAATACTGATAAAATAACCCAAAAATTGGACATTCGATGCTATTAGTTACATTCGAATATAAGGGGCCCGAAACTTTGCTAGCCATGTTCGCTCACAATTTCTTGTATAACTTCAAGCCCAAAAATATTTAAAAAAGTAAAAATCAATTAAACTATGTCCACAGTGTGGACATACGGGCTAAATGCACCTCTGTTAAATTAAAAAAAAGATTTTAGAGCCATACAAATCCTATTGACAAACAAGCAAAGGATTAAAAATATAGCAACCTTTTTTCGACTTAATTTAAGGTCAACCCTAAAATTTTTTGGCGCAATTTAAGGGTAGGATTAGAAAATCCCTCAACCGCTGGCGCAATTTACGGTTTTATTGTATTTTATACATATGTATGCCATGGCTTTATTTTTTAACAAATTCGGGGGGTCCTTTGATACTAGGGTCTAATTTTGGGGGTCCGCAATTTTTTTTTTTAATTTTTTTAAAATGTCTTTAAATTTACATTCACAATCGGTTAGTAATCGATACATTCCTGATTTTTAATAAGTTGAGAAGCAGTTTATTATTTACTTTCACTTGCCGACCAATCAGAAAACTATTTTGTTTTACTTTCCAACCTACGCATTGTCTGTTGGCAAGAAAAGAAACTAACAAAAAATATGCGTGAAATTAGTTAAGATTATGTCAAGTGTCAAGTACAATAATTTATGTACAAGTTTAGTACAAGCTAAATTATAATCTAATTTTATTGTAGTTACTTTCTAAGTTTAAGTTTAGCCAGAATAATTCAAAATTATTTAAGCACTAGAAAGAATACGAAACAAAACTGTTTAAATATTTGCCAGTTAGCAACACAAATTTTTTGTTTGACATAAACAGCAATTTGTTTTTAATATTTTATACTAACTCGATAAACTACTTTTATTTTCAAAAGTGAAATCAAATGAAAAGCAGTGCATAATTTAATACAATTTTTTATTATTTGTTAGCGCTCGGCTGTATTGAAGCATTATCCACCTCGGCACGTAATATACTATTAATTTCTTTCTTTACTTTATACTGTTAAAGTTCTATTATTTTAACGTTTTATTTAATTCTGTTAGATATTAAATAATGGCATTGATTGCTACTAATTAACAACTAGTGGTGTTTTTTACAGTGGATTATCTAATTTATTAAATTTATTAATATACAACCGACCTAAAGTGGTATTAATATGATCTCGTGTTTTCAAATGAGTTTATCAGTAGTGCTAATAATGTGCTAATGAATTTATTTATGTTCGGTATACTATGTAATATTGTATAACCAGAATATTTATACAGCATTAAAATTCAATTTTAACTATTATAATATTTTTTAGATGAATAATTTTTATCAATTTTGAAATAACACAATTTTTTGCAATTTTAAACTTCTCGTAGATAATATGAAACGGTTCGAGGACATTTCTCTACTAGGATATTTTCTCTACCACTACTAGTTTGCGGTCCGACTAGTTTGTTGGTTTGTTACTAAAAATTGTACCTTTCGGAAGTTATTTTTTTTGTCATAAAAATCGCTTTTACAGCAACACTTTTGGGTCATTCTCACAGAATATGCAAATCGATGTCCCATCTCAATATCTTTTCATATATGACTTAATTATTTTTTTTTATAAAAGCATATCTAATAAAGCATAGTCTATTGCACGGTATGCTAACTTCAATACAAACTTTAGTATCGTATTTCAACGCCATCTATCCGCCACAGCGCCCGTTTTTTAGAGGTGGGGGAGACAGCGGCAATTTTAAAATATTTATTATTTCATTTAGAATTTATAATTTCTAACTTTATAATCATAAAATTTCATTAAATCTTAAAATAATGTATTAAATAGCACTAGTAAAGTGTATACATATACATTACTATAAGAATTAAAGAAGTTTTATGATTATAAAGTTACATTGTAATTTTGATGTAATTTTAAAATAAGACATTCCGATTTATTATTAAATTGATTTTATTACTACCTAAATAAACCTAATATAACAATAAATAAGATATAGTATAGTTATTTAACATGTGAAATATTATAGTAAAAGTAAAATTATTACTTACATGTTAGAAAATTAAATTAAAAACTTATTGTTTTTAAAAATTTAGATAAAACTTTGCAAATAGTTGAAATATGAAAATTACATAATAAATAATTAAATCATAAATTACAAATTATAGCTTAAATAATCTATATGAAGAATAAACTTAAAAATCTAAAATCAAGTTAAATAAACTCATTAAATATTGTTTCAAATACTGAGTTTTCAGATAAGTGATCGTCCTTTTACAAAGTGTTTATTAATAAACAGTTAATTTAACCTGATTTTAGCTTTTTAAGTTTATTCCACATACAATTTTCACAAGTTAATAATAATATTTATATTTAAATAATCTGTAAGGGTCAATTTCATAATAAAAATTAACAGGGCTTTTAAATGTAAAAGGTGACTTAAGACAAAACCGACCAATAAAACTCATCAGTTTTGTTTTAAGTCGCCTTTTAAGTTTTAATGCCCTGTTAATTTTTATTATGAAATTGGCCCTAAGTCAATATTAATAACTTTGGCATAAATAAAGAACGATAATATTAAAAACTTCAATAAAGCAAGTTAATTAAACATCGCTGAAAGCTTAAAAATATAATTTCATTTTTATTAGTTTAATTAACTTGCTTTATTGAAGTTTTTAATATTATTTTTCACAAGTTAACAATTTATAATATATTTAAATAACGAATGAGTGATAAACACCGTGTTTCTGGCTTATTAGCCTTCTCAAGTACCACATACACATTTATTAACATAATAGTTCTCGATAAAGAAAAAGAAAGAAAAGAAAACATTCACATTTTCTTACTTTTGGTAAAACTGTTTTTGAAACAAATGCTCTAATGTCCGGTAATATACAGTTGCTTCAAAATCTTTTAGATTTTCTAAATTTTCAGTAATCTTGATGTCTTCATTACTGTGGAGTACTGGCTGAACTTCAACTAGATGCTAAAATAATAATTAGTAAATTAATATATGTAGGACATTTATATAATACACGTAAGTAATTACCTGTTGCACAAATTTCTTCAATGAAACTAAAATATCTACTTCATCGTTTCAACAATTACTGCCTTCTGAACGACCCTTGCTTTAGTTATTTACCAACAAACTCTTGTAAAATGGAGTAAATGCAGCTACTGTTGGATTTGTAAATCTTACTTCCCTCTGTCTTACTTCTCCAGAAAAATTTTCCAAAACATCATGGTTGAACGTCCTAGGACACATCTCTTAAAACCAAAAACTTTCATGTTTGAGTAATGTCAATAAAGCCCTGAAAATTGCAAGATATAAACATTAATTATTTATATTAGAATTATTTATAAATTACTTCTAGCGTAGTAATCCAAGTTTTTATGGATGGTGGCGTGTGCTTCCTTATGAGCCCCTCATTCTTGTTTGTATCATCTGTATCGCTTAGTACTGCCATTGTCATCTTTATCAATAAATAATACCATCGTCTTAAAAATTCTAATAGCTCTCTTCCAAATTCAATATGATCAGATTTGTCGGTGACGCAGGTTCGTAACTTCTTGTCTGGAACTTCAACTTCGACATGACCAATAACGCTGACGAACAATTTGTCGAAGAAGTCGATCACTTTTGCAGTTTGTTTTGCTCTTGGTTTCAACTTTAACATTTCACCATTACACTCGTGTTACAAAACCAATACGAATATACCAATGTAATATATCACACAATACCAATATAAAATATCACAAAATATACAATCTTGCAATAATAACTGCAATTTATAGCTTAATGCTTTGGAAAACAAATTTTAAATCGTTTTAAATACACATGGTAAATTCTAAATTTGCAAAAACATGAAACAAAATGGACGGTTGCTTATAAAGTGGTTATTGGTTAGGCAATCATCATGCAATCATGAACAAAGAAAGAGACAAAAACTAAAAAAAAAGGACAAAAACGGGTAAGAACGCCATCTATCGCTTACAGTGCCCGTTTTTCCGATGTATCACGAAGCCCCATATGAGATCGCCCACCGTGGTCTATTGTTAGGTAAGCTAAACATATAAACGAAAAATTATTATCTTTCGGGAAATATCGAAGTCACAGTAGCTGAGATCTCAACTCCGTGCATTGTCCCGCTTTTTAATTTTGAAAGAACATTTCATTTTTAAGGATTTGTAAACAAAATTATTTTCATAACGACTGCACTAATAATTTACTTAAATATATAGTTAAATATGAAAACCTGGTCTGTACTGTCATATATTGGAAATAACTATAAATTATTAACTTCACAATATTGGTCTTTGTTTTTATCCTCAAATCCGTTTCAATATTAATAATTTAAAAAAAATGATATTTTTTGATGATTTTTGTCTAATATTTATTTTGGAACTCGAACGTTAAAACAATAGTTATTGAATTGTGATGCCGGTATATTGTAATGTAGTCTTGAATTTGTGTAACAAATATAGTTGAAGTTGAAAATTATGTAATTGCTCAATTGGGAGTATCAACTCCGTGATCTTCAAAATTCAAAAGTCAGCATACAATTTGTTCAATAATCCACATATACTTTTTATAAATTAGCAGTAAAAGACCGACGTCATCATAGGAGATTTCTAAACTCAACATCAGTAAACAAATACCAGCTAAATTAAAAAATTCTCAGCTCCGTGATTCTCAAATCCGTTACAGTTTTATATCACGGAGTTGATATTTTTTAAGTGTAACTTCTTTTATGAGAAGAAAAACAAATTTTTCTTTCCCAATAAAGATGATAGAGCTGTGGTGGAACCAAAAGATATCGTTGAAGTACTTGAATAACTGACAATAATTAGTTGTGATCGGTCCTTATTCCGAAACTAATTATGAAAGTTTAATATGTTTTTAATGTCTCTTTGTGAATGATTATTATGATTAAGAAGTTGTCTAAAATTTTTCAAGATTATGTAACTAGTTTTTCTTTTCAAAATGAATAATATTCTTTCTATTTTTTTCAAAATTTTTTTTAAACATGTGAATTTTTCTTTTAATCTGATAAACAAAAGGGTCGATTTATATTTTTGAGAGTCTGGAGAATGACCCTTATTCACTTATTAGACATTTTTTTTGCATATTTCGTTTTCTGTACAATGCATATAAAAACTCTTGAATCAAAGTTATTCGGTTTGCAGACAAATTTTTCGTTTTGAAGCAAAACAAAAAATTTTGATTTAAAGGTTTTTAAAGGCAAATAATCCAATTTCTCCAGCACTTTCTGCTATAGATAACTTAATTTCCAATCCACTTTTCCTTTTTTTAACCTCTTATCGGACTCCATACCTTCTTAAAACCTGCTCCACACTACCAACCTTTATTTTTCAGTGGAACCAAAAATTTTTATTTTTATACCGGTAGTTGTAATTTATTTTGGACACTTTATTTTATAGAACCAATCCTGACTTTTACAAATCAAAAATGGAAAAATTTGTCGCGTAACACCACCGTCATCATTGTCATTTAACTTCTCATGCGAAATTTTATTAATTTAGAAATATCTTTTTACTTTATTTTCAAAATTTAAATTAATTGTTGAACAACTTTTAAGCATCGAGATATCAGGCATGATGTATTAACAAAAACAAAACTCTGACTTCAATTAATCTCACAAACAACAGCAAAACTCGCAAATTCCAAAATTGTTTCCAAAAAAATTCAAAAAATTAAAAAAAAACAAATTAAATTCATTCAATACTTTCAGGACGTGACAATCTATATATATAAAAATGGATGTATGTATGTATGTATGTATGTATGTTCCTTATAGACTCCTAGACCGCTTGACCAATCTTTATGAAATTTGGTGTATAAGCTAATTACGATGCTGCGAAGAAGATAGGCTACTTTAGAACGGCTTTCAACAAACTTTAATAAAATATGTGGCAAATAGTGCCTATTCATCGTGTTATAGATAATTTAGAGATAATCTGATAATCCGATATCTTTATAATTATCTATATAAGTAAAATAATACTTAGGGTTTAGCAACCTAGAACCTCGAACCTTATAGAGTATACCAGAACAGGACCAACCTAAAGACTTGGATAACCTAATGGAATATACCTAAATGGAACCAACGTAAAGACTTGGATAACATAATAAACTATAACATAATAAACATAACACATCGGATCAACAGATCCATAACTATATATAGATAGACAAAAGAAAAACCAAAATTACTGTTTTGTTGTGTGTACGCATTGCTGAAGTCCGTTCGTATGAAACAAACGAGTAACGGAAAGCAAGATTGGAAAACGTTCGAGTACGTAGACTAATGCAAAGTATTTTATTTTTAAAGAGACCCCGGGCGAAGCCGGGTATCCAGCTATAATTTATATGGCAGAACGTTCGCCGAGTCACTTGGTATATTAATTCTGAGGCGGTACGATGTTCTAGAATTTTACAAATAATTTATATGGTTCAAGTTCTGAGGCGATACGAAGTTCGCCGGGTCAGCTAGTATATATAAAAGTGAAATGTATTTTTTTGTCACGGGTTATCTTCGAAAGTATCGAACGGATCGACTTGATTTTTTTTTAAATTATAGAGTACATCGCGGAGCAGGTTTTAAGCCTAATTCCGCGTTTGTAAGTTAGGAAACCATCGAGTAATCACATTTTTTCTAAACTGGATTTTAATCCCATATTAATCCATTAATCCTATAATATTACAATCCTTTATTATACCAACTTACAAAATTTACTATATAAGAAACAATATATTCTATACATAATCAAAATTTTAAAATTGTGAAGAGAAAATCAAATCTTGGTCGTTATTCTACGGTTGCTAAAATACAGCGTCTTATTCATAGAGAAAACCCCAGTATACCGATAACAGAAATGTTCTTAATGCTTCTGAGTGAGAATAATAATAATAAAAAATCTCTCGAGTAAATAGTATTCATTATAAACTAATTAAAAAAGAATCTTATACACTAATAATGATAACAGATTATTGAAGTAAAATAATTACGTTAATATTGTTCGTTACGTTAGCGTTAGCAGTTAAAGTACAACCCAAATAAATTTGCTGGTGCGTCATTGTTTAAAATGGTATGAATCAAGCTGGAAATCACTAGTCAAATAAGTGCTTTTTAAAGTGCATTTTTATTTTAATATATCGTAGTTTCTCTTTTCGCCACAATTTCAAACAATGTAAATGGCACTGTCAAAGTGTTGCAGGTTATAAACAACAATGAAAACCTAACCTAACTGCATAAAATATAGCACTACGTGATTCAAAAATATATATTAAAAAATTTATAAGTTCAGACCTAAGGTTCAGACCTACTAATTTTTCATTGTGATGTTTTTATAATGTACAATATTAGTAACGTACGTCTTTTATTGGTTTCGGTTAGCTAGACATACAAATATTTTTGCACTCATTTAAATGAAGATGAACGACGTCCAACATTATATTCAGTATGTCATTTCTTAATCAGAATTTCGTGACGTAGCGGCACAGATATCTGAATCGTAGTTTATTATAGTTCGTTACGTTAGCACTTCCGATATTTGAATACTTAAGTTCACATACTCACGCACTGCCCTACGCTACCCTTAACACTCCTATGTCGGTTCTACTTGCGCAGACGTTTCGGCATTTATATTTTCCATACTGAGTGAGCACAGGATCCCATTTCATAGCAAATCCAAATCCCAATAAGAGTTGATGGTGATGATCATTTGCATGATATAGAAGTCAAAAATGAAATCGGTCCTTTGGTTCCATGGACAAGCAGGGAAATGTCTGGATTTAATTATGATGTCTCCATTGATTATGCAGCTGATTCTCACATTTCTATTGGAACCATGACTTTCAGCTTCAACCACTGTCATGCATTGAAATGGAAAAAAGAAGCAACTGGCCTATGTTGTTGTAGTGGAAAAGTTTTACTAGATGATATTCTTGAACCACCAGAACCGTTAAAGAGCTTACTACTTAGCACTCACTATAATTCACATGATTTTTCTTAAAAATATACGAAAGTACAACTCGGCTTTTTAAATGATATCGTTCGGTGCTACCGAGATACGGCATGGGAATTTTATGCAACGTTTAAAATTCAAGGTCAAGTATACCATGCAGTTGGTACCCTATTTCCAACAACGCAGGAAGAAGCGAAGTTTTTACAATCTATTATATAAAAATGAAAGTTTGTTTGTTCGTCTTTAGACTCATAGACTCTTAGACCGATTTCAACCAAACTTGGCACACTTACTCAGTAGGACTTGGGGAAGGTTTTTGTGTATGAATATGTTCAAAAATGTGAGAGAAAAATAAATTTATTTTTAGTGAGACCCCGTGCGAAGCCGGGTATTAAGCTAGTATCTATCTATCTATCTATATATATAAAAGTGAAATGTATGTTTTTGTCACGGGTTATCTTCGAAAGTACTGAACGGATTGACTTGATTTTTTTTAAATGATAGAGTACATCACGGAGCAGGTTTTTAGCATAATTTCGCGTTTGTAAGTTAAAAAACAATCGAGTAATCACATTTTTTCTAAACTGGATTTTAATCTCATATTAATCCATTATTATTTTAATCCTATAACCAACTTACAAAATTTACTATATAAGAGAAATTCTATTCTATACATAATGAAAATTTAAAATGGAGAAGAGAAAATCAAATCTTGGTCGTTATTCTACGGTTGCTAAAAGACAGCGTCTGCATATAGAAAACCCAAGTACCGATAACAGAAATATTCTTAGGGGTAATGTAAATTGCGCTTGCACCTATTTAACAATGGGTTACCTACTTACAGCTACTTATGTTATTAACAGGAGATTAAAGTTATTGAAATTTAAAAACGACTTAATGTTACCAAAGGATGTCTTTAATTGATGATAATACAGGGCCGGCGCCAGCCGTTATCGTTTAACAATTATTTTGCCATTCTCTTAAACTTTTTCTCTTGAATTGACATCAATTTAATTTTTTAAATATAATTCATCAATTTTAAAGCCCTGTTTATAATCGGGTAATCTTGAAATTATAAAGGGATTATTAACAACACTATATTATTACAGAGAAAACAAACATCGTTGCAATAAAAACCACGTAGATAAATATTGATTAAAGTTATAGCAAAATCCTTAAAAACGTTTGAAATTACATTTTCAAGCAGTAAACGAGGGAAACCGATTCTAATTTATAAGCAAAATAAATTTTTTTTGGAGCCTTTGCTGAAAACAGGCAAACAAAAATTGAGGTGTTGTAATAAGAATTGTAACGCGTTTATAAAAGCTTTGGAAACACGTCCTGATTTGCAGATTACTCCCATTTGTGAAGAACACACGCATGTTCCATGCCAATAGCGGGTTTTATAAAGACAACACTTAACAATCGAAATAAAAGCAAAGTTGTGGAACGACTATCAGAAAAACATGGCAAAATGGTAAGAATATGTTTGGACGAACAACCTTGTTCAACCCTATTTTTACAAAAGGACGATGTAAAATATGCAAAACGAAATGCTTACAGCGAAAAGCGTAAAAGTATTTGTACTATTCATGGGCGTCGTGAAGGGGGCGACCCCTCTTGGATTTTGTCAAAAAATATAATATTTCACAATTGCAATCTAAAAATTCAAAGAAATAGGTTAGCTTTTATTTTATGCTGTGTTTTTGCAAAGTTACTTCTTTTAGTTTTAATTTTCGTTATTACATAGGTAATAAAGCAGGAATTTTGAAAGCCGGATTTTTTGCCCCATACATTTTAGCAATACAATAATAGGTAGGTTTGTGTCTTTGCTTCAAATTTAAGTGCCGACATCTTTTTAAAAGAGCTTGAACTGCAGGTTTTCTCTGATTGGTTAATGCCATGGCACCAATTTGAAATTTCGCGTAAATTGCTCAAATTCTTGTGTCAAGTTTTCAAGTCAAATCAAGGAAGATAATCTTATTTTTTTCTTTTCGATTGATTAGTATGGTAGATATTACTTTACATAAGCTATTTTATATTTATAACTAAAATGTATTTTATTGAAAACTCAAAGAAAAAATAAATTTTATTAATTTTTTTTAAATAAAAAATAGCTTATGTTATGTGGTATTATGTTTTACGTATGTACTGAAAATTTTAACTTTCTACGATTATTCGTTTTTGAGTTGAACTTGACACCAGTTCAGCGCCTATCAGGATTCTTTGTTTTTATTACCAAAAACTTTTATTGAAATAGTAGAACAGGCCACAAGGAACAAAAGGTATATCTCAGATTGATTTTTGTAAAATGTGACTTGTCCGGTTTTGCATATACCCGACTCATATAAAAGAGATTAAAAATGATTATACTAGAAAACGATTACAAACATTAGTACCAAGATTAGTAACATATGTTACTTAAAATAGAATTTTCATTATTAAGTAATTCTAATTTTTGTTATTTACAGAAGCGATATAAATTTTTCAAATAAAATTTGTGTTACTTTTCGGTAACACTTCTTCACTTCTCTTAAAGAACATCATCATCTTAAGTACAATTTTTACATAAACAAAGTAATCTATTTTTAAGTGAAGTAATATTGTTACTTAAAATTTGATTTTAATTAAGTAATTTTCATTATTGACAGTAAGTAACACAAATTTTTAAAATAAAAATTACTTTACTTTTCGGTACCAAATGTTACTTCTCTTAAAGAAAAAAATTTTAAGTAACTTTTTTTACTTGGATATAGCAACCTATTTTTTAGAGTGATATTGATCTAGCACCTTAAGAGATGACCAACTTTCATCTATCATTTAATATTTAAGAAATTTTGTTCGCACTGCGCAAGATTGAACGCACGCGAAAATTGTTTGCTGTCAAACGTCATTTTACATCGGTGATTTAACTGATATAACCTTAAATATTTTCTAATACAGGGTTGTTAAAAAACAACCAAAGTTTAAAGATGAAAGGCATAATACCAATCACAGAAAACTTTTATTTCTGTATATATAAAAGTAAGTATTTAATTGGAAAAGTAAATACTGTCAACACTTTTAAATGTTAAATGAATTCAATATGATCCGTCCTCTTAAATGTTAAATTTAAATGATAAATATTAAATAATAAATATCAAATATTAAATGTTAAATGTTGAGTATAAATTGACCATTACATTACTAACATAAGACTGTATGATGGAGACTTTCTTTTGAAACTAACTGTATATAATTTAGAACAATTTATCGAAGATAAAGCAGAACGGGGCACACACGATTACCGAATGATTATTTTTTTGCTATTGATAGAAACGACAGATGTCAAAAAATTATGAACTTAAAATTTAAAAAATACTTTTTCACAATTCCGGGAGTAAAGTGCTCACTTTACTCCCGCTTTTGCGGGACTAAAGCAATACTTTTTTTCCCGCGCCATTATGGCGCGCTATTGATCTGAAATTTTGCATATGGCTTCTTACGACAAGATACCCAATAGTAGAAATGTTCTTTAGTCTTTACCAATGTTGAAAATGTTACCTTATCTGATGATATATTGACCGACATATCAAAGCATCATATTATGGCTTATACGATAAGTGTACCCACCTATAATATTCCGCAACCTACCATTGAGTACGATAATATCGTTTTCGATTTCAAATCTGCCGACTATGTTGCCCTCAATAATTATTTGTTGAATACCGATTGGTCGAGCCTCTCAATTTCAAAGAATATAGACGTTGTAACCGATAAGCTTTACGATGTCCTGTGGAAGATTATTCACGATCTGGTCCCTAGGAAGAAGCTTCTTTAGGTTTTGGACCTAACGTAGTTAACTGGCTTGCTAGTTTTCTATCGAATAGAAGTCAGAGAGTTCTATTTACAAACATCGTTCGAAGAATATTTTGGTTCTATCCGGGGTACCTAAGGATCCATACTCTTTTTTACTGTTTGCTGACGATTTGAAAATTTTTAAGGCCATCTGTTCCAAAGCTGACTGTAGATTTCTTCAAACCGACCTCGATAATCTACATAAATGGTGTATTGCTAATAATTTAGGTCTTAATTTTGCCAAGTGTTCGGTAATTTTTTATTCCAAACACGACTTTATACCTTTTCTTTATAATATGGGTGGTATCAAATTACTCCGAGTTGAAGTTATTGATGATTTAGGGGTTCGTCTTGACAAAGGTTTAACCTTCAAAAACCTTTGCACGCGGGATGAAAAGCAGCACCTTAGTCCTATGATGTATAATATACTTTTTTTTTCACACAATGTTTGTGGAGCTAATGCGATGCGTTTGGAAAGCAATAATTGCCAACAAGTTACTTTGACAGATTACAATAAATTTGGGTAACAATGAACGCAAACACTTATTCTGTGGAAGAAAAAGATTTTATGGTAAAATTGTACTACTGTGGTAGTTGTATTACAAAAACAATTGCAATAAAATTCATTCAAGGGAATTAAAATTATTTTTTAAATCTCTTTTTTGCATTTTATTAGCGAGTTTTTACCAGTAATTAAAAAACAAAATATCAAGTGTTAGGTATCTTTAGAAGCGAAATAAAAATCTTTTTGAATGAATACCATTTTGATTCTTATCCGTTGTGATGGGAAGCAGGAATTAAAAGAAAAATCGATTTCCTATGTTCAGATGGTCGACCGGTCACCCGTAGAATATATTATAAAAAGAGATATTATTAAATCTTGACGTTAGCTGCTTTTATATTATTAGGAGTGACAAGTATTAAATTATTTCATACTTTACACATTCGATTTCGGTAGTCGTTTTAGGTTTGGTATTTTTAAAATTCAATTATTAATTTATTATTAAACCTTCAATTGAACCATGCACTGAACACTGATTTCTATCAAAATAATGATTACCTACATAATATATAGTAGACATAAAAAAATTTAAAAACAAAATTGAGGGCAAATTTACGATATTGTGAGAATCGTAGCTTGAACTTCGACCATGATCATTAATTTATTTAAATTACGCACTAATTGTTCTGTGTATACCAAATACGATACATTGGTGTTAAAAAGGCGACATTTATTTCTTTTTTGAAATTTTATGGACAATGCACTTGTTTAGAAGCATTCTGTTATTGGTAAGAAAATAATGCTGCATTTCTTATAGGTAGGTACTCGTTCAATTGAAAAATCTTTTTAATAAAGAAATGACTCTATTGACAACAGAAAAAAATAATATCTTCACATGCTAATAAGTAATAACTATAACCATTATATTGACTAATACAGTGGCTCACAAAAATAAGTTTACAGTCATATGCTACATCCGTCTGTTGTGAAATGTTGTGCTGCGTCTGATTATGACTACAGTGTAGCGGATTATCGTCAAAAGCGTTCACTAACCCAATTACGATGTAGAACTAGACGAATTATATATTAAAATGTTCGTATTGACCTAATGGACCAAAATACGAAGTTTAGGACATCGGCAATTGTGAGAGACAAAAGTTATAAGCCAAAAACAAACAAAAAATTAATTTTATTTAACCAATTGAAAGAACTTTTAAAATCGTTCGTACATTAAAATTACTGTAGGTATACTAAGATATTTTAACACTATTATTTAGCTCAAAATATCTACTTTTCAACGATATATAAAAATATGTATTAATTAAGTTCTAATTAACTCTAATTTAATATTATACGAGCAGTGAGAAATTTTTGTGAAATATTTTCATTCAAAATGGAAAGTTTTTCTTTAATAGCATTTTTGTCTCACTGAAATTTGAAAATTCGTGCAGGTGACAAAAAGCGGAATTTTATGGAGAATATTTCATACGCTTACATTATGCACTTATTTTTATAAATAAACACAGGAGAACAATAAAACATAAAGACCAATAGTGTAATCCGCATGAGCCCCCTACCGCTCTAAGCGCAATTTATTCTATTTTTTTATTTCTACCGCATGTTTCAATAGTAAAAACAGCATTTTATATATTTTAAATCAAGTATTGTATCAAACTTGTAATAATGTTTCATAAAGTTTGATCCAATTAAATTAAAAATTTTTAAATTTTTTTGAATTTTTGAAAATAGGAATTTTTTGCAAGTAGTTACGAATTTGCAAAGAAAATATTAAGTAGTTAAAAATAAATAATACACATAAATAATAACATAATAAGGAATGAAAAAATAAAATTAATCATAGGCTTCTTCTTCGTCACTACTTCCATCAGGCACTTTTTTAATTGCAAATATTCCGGCTATTCAAATTTCTCACTGCTCGTATAATATTAAATTAGAGTTAATTAGAACTAAATTAATACATATTTTTATATATCGTTGAAAAGTAGACCTTTCGAGCTAAATAATAGTGTTAAAATCATCTTAATATACCTATACTATAATTTTAAAGTACGAACGATTTCAAAAGTTCTTTCAATTGGTTAAATAAAATAAATTTTTTTTTGTTTTTGGTTTATAACTTTTGTCTCTCACAATTGCAGATGTCTTAAACTTTGTATTTTGGTCCAATAGGTCAATAAGAACATTTTGATATATAATTCGTTTAGTTCTACTTCGTAATTGGGTTAGTGAACACTTTTGACGATAATCCGCTACACTGTAGTCATAATCAGACGCAGCACATCATTTCACGACAGGCAGATGGATTTTGTCGGTTAAACGTTACATTTAGGCTAATATTGAATATAAACTTTCTTATGGAGAATTTAACGAGCTTCAATTTTTATACGAACAATTTTTTTGTAAAGTTAATATTTTTGAAGATATTATTGAAAAACCATAAATTGTCACTTAAAATCCAAGATGGCGGACACTTCCGGACCTCGGAGGAATGGCGACTTTTTTTTGGTTAAACAGGGACCTAAGACAAAACTTTTTGCCAAGTTTCAAAACTTTATGATTTATTGCAAGGCAAAATTCCCCATTGACTGGACTACATAAGCGTAATGTTAGTTTTATTAAAATTTTTACAGAGATTTTTTTAAATCATTGTATCTCGGATACGGTGCGACAAAAAAAGACGGTCATTAGCTTAGTAGGTTAGCCGAACAACTGCTGACTCTAAGGTACTCGGTTCGAATCCGGTGAGCTTCTAAAACTTTCACATGACTGTCTGAGTTGATGATTGCTGCCATCAATTATTAAAAAACAGGGTTGCAGGCATTCCCCAATCCGGATTAAGCAACCGTGGGGTCTAAATGCTGAAACCTTCTTTAGAAGAGAAAACTTCAAAGTTGGACGACAAGTGGCTAGAAAGAAGAAGACCTATATAAACAAAAATAAAGATAATGAAATTTTCAACAAAAAATGTTTAAGAAATTTTGCTTTAAAAGCAATTTTTATACCTTCAAACGGTACGATTTACATTGCTAGCATATTTTTGTGAGCTACTGTATATGACTTACACAGTGACACAGTGTGATAATAGTAAGCATGATGACTAATTTTGAAAAACTGTTCTATGATGTCCGGAAGTATCTACTATTTCCAAAAAATCAGGTCTATTTTGTATCACAAACGTTATTATAAAGGTGACAGTTATGAAATAAAATAAAGGTTTCGGCAAATTGGTATGCACTATAAATGTTAAGAAAACCTTTATTATCAAGATCATGTTAAAATAACGGTTTGTGAAAACGATAGGTAATACCAATTTGCCGAAAACCTTTAATGTTATGTCATAACTGCCACCTTTATAATAACGTTTGTGATACATAATAGACCTGAATATCTAAATTTCTGAAGAAAATAAAGGTTTGGTAGAAAAAATTACCATTTTAATTTGAAATCTAATCTTCACGCCAAAACGCTCGCTTGTGTCATGGCGCGTGTTTGTGACGTCACAAATCATAAATGTCACTGTGGAAGTTTTGCAGGTTATAAACAATAATGAAAACCTAACCTAACTCAATAAAAGGTGTATTTTCGCGAGGTACCAAAAGTAACCGGTTGCAACCGCTGCTATTTTGGCGACAAAACGGTTGTAGGGGAGGTAGTTTACGTTCAAATATTTACCTAACTGGAGCAACCTCTGCCAGGCAGTGGTTACATGTAGCGGTTGTAGTGAAGTGCCCGCCACATTTAAAATTTGAATATTTCTTGAGTACTTTAACAACGATAAAAACATTATTGAGCACATTTCTTTGTATTTATGTTATACTTATTACTATTACTTATTACATTTATCTAGATTGTGAATTCAAAAATTGTAGGTAAAGTACAACCCAAATAAATTTGCCGGTACGTCATTGTTTAAAATGGTATGAATCAAGCTGGAAATCACTAGTCAAATAAGTGCTTTTTAAAGTGCATTTTTATTTTAATATATCGTAGTTCTTTTTTCGCCACAATTTGAAACAATGTAAATGGCACTGTCAAAGTGTTGCAGGTTATAAACAACAATTAAAACCTAACCTAACTGCTTAAAATATAGCACTACGTGATTCAAAAATATATATTAAAAAATTTATAAGTTCAGACATACTAATTTTTCATTGTGATGTTTTTATAATGTACAATATTAGTAACGTACGTCTTTTATTGGTTTCGGTTAGCTAGACATACAAATATTTTTGCACTCATTTAAATAAAGATGAACGACGTCCAAAATTATATTCAGTATGTCATTTCTTAATCAGAATTTTGTAACGTAGCGGCACAGATATTTGAATCGTAGTTTACAATAATAGCTTTTCAAATAATTTATCTAACTCTTCAAAAATATATTAAATTCCTAAAGATAATCACGTGGTAGTAATCACAAATAGCATAAAAGGTTGCACATTACCATCCGACAAGGAACTGTAAAATTATTTATTAATAATTACCACTATTTTTTTTAAATTAAAAATTCTAAGGTAAAGGTAAAATGCAAAATTAATAATTAAATATCGGCAAAGATAAAAATAAAATTAAACAAATCCAGGAAAGCTACTGCTTCGGTTAAATTGTTTTAAAACATTTTTTAATTTAGGTACACATCGTATTAAAATCCAATTCTCTTTAAAATCTTAATTAGAATGAAGTTTTTGTGAATTCTGATACATTATTTACATTTTATACTCACAAAAAAGTAAATTATTTTACTTGTTTCATTTTTAAAAAAGTATGGTTAGTTTCCATTTCCGCGGTCATTTAAAATTAGTAGTTGGTACTTACCAGTCGTAACCGCAAACAATCAACCGGTCCCTCGCGAAAATACACCTAAAATATAGCACTACGTGATTCAAAAAACGCTGATAACATCGCTACCACTTTCAAAATTTTGAATCACGTAGTGCTATATTTTATGAAGTTAGGTTAGGATTTCATTATTGTTTATAACCTGCAAAACTTCCACAGTGACATTTATGATTTGTGACGTCATTCGCTCTGATTGGTGTTCAACTTATCATGGCGGATTTTGGTATTTTCTAATTTTATTTTATCAAAAAAGTTATGATTCTTGCTTAAAATATAAACAAAACTACGTATTTTATAATCCATGAATCTTATTTCATTAGATAAAAACATAATTTTAGTGACTTTTTGTTACTGTCATCACGCCTATTGCAGGACAATAAATTGTTACACCACTTTTCGTTTTCTTTTCACGTATATTAGGCTGGTGACAAAACGAATCTGAAATACTAAAAATAAGAAAATTAATAACAGGCAACGATCAGGTGGAAAATGTTGTTGAGGTTCCAACTTAAAAAAAAAATGTTAAACACCTAACCACTGGAAATCGTGAAATAGGGTTGCAGTTTAGGGGTTGAAAACGGTTTCTTGCGATTTGCGGCGAAACGTGACTTCCTAGCTGAAAACATTCAATACAAAAGTTGTAGATAATATAAAAATCTAAAACTTTTGTATTTAACACTTTTTGACATAGCCTCAAATTAACCGTCAAAATTGCGAAAAACCGATTTTTTAGTATCTCGCGTATCCGATAAACTACTTCGGATTCTTCGTGTTTTTCTGTTTTTCCTTTTAATTTGGTAAGTAGTCTGCTGTGATCTTTTAAGTTGTAGGGAGCTAGTGTGCAAAGTGGACTCAGGATCTTACTTATTTTTTCGGTTAGTCCTCTTATGTAGGGGAATTTAAAATAAAGTGTTTGCTCTATTTCCCTGTTTCCCATTGCCTTAGCTTTCGAGTTTTCTTTCAATTTTCTTTCTGTGGCCTTTATGAACCACATTGGTGTCATTCCATATCAAGTGGTTCAACCCTACGGTTTGACCATTCTAAAAAAATTGATTTTTTTGCGTAAACATCCTAACATATTAGTAGTACTAAATGACCATTATTTCAATTTTATTGTCTTTTGTTTTCGTGTGAGAGCCATATTTGTTTTGCAATATGCGGCATATTTTGCAATTTTAAGGGTTTACGGCAACCGAAATATTTCAGCTCTTATTTGTCCTATCAAGATGAAAAAAAAAAGAAATTGTTTAAAAAGAAACAGACTACAATATTTCTTACTACATATTTTTATGTAATCTTCTCTTGTCATCTTATCTAGTTTTATAAAAAAATGATATTTTTAAAGAGAAGTTTATGCATGAAGGGAGAATATCACAGAGTTGATTTTTTTTTTACAAAGAGATGATAAGTAGTTGAAATCACACACCAAATTTTAAGCCTAAGATTTACTCCTTTTTTCTTCTAAAAATTTTCAACGTTTGAAAATTTTAATCAAACGGCGAATTTTGGCACTAAATATCGCCAAAAATGTTGTTCAATTATTGTTTTTATCCAATATCTCGCAATAATAGAGGTATAACTATGGTTTTTTAAATAAGTAAAATAACATATAACTCACTAGTGAGTTATGTAACTTATGAGTGGGGTTAATATTATAACTCACTCACATTTTTAATAATTATGCCAAATTATTTAATACACCTATACTTTATACTAGTTTTCATAATTTAAATCTGACATTTTAAAACGTCAAATGTCAAAACAATTAATTACATTTTAAACTATTATTACGAGATATTGGATAAAATCTTGTATGCCACGCGTGTGTTAATAACAAATAAGTCACTAAGAAAATAGCCCGCGAGGCCGTTAGGCCGAGTGGGCTAATCTTTCTCGCGCGACTTATTTGTCATATAACACACTTGTACCATAAATAGTTATAAAATTTCGATGTTTTACGATTTTCGGTAAAATTTAATACCATACTTCTCAGGAAAATGTCTCACTTTACTCGGAGCTTTAAAGTACTCGGCACAGAGTGCCTCTTATCTCAACATTGCTCCTCGATAGTAATGTATCATTTTCCTTACTTTTAGGTGAATAACTATTACCTTATGCATAACGTATTGTAGTGCTCTTTCTCTCTGTTCTCTTACTAAAAATAGGTCGTTGGTTCTCGAAAGTAAAATGGTTACATGGAAGACAATAAAAAACTGACAATCTAACAACGTATTTATTTGCAACCTGAACAAACAAGAACAATTTCATAAAAGCAGGACTTACACGAAATTCGCTAGACAGCACGTGTAACTCGGGCACTTTCTTCAAATATCTTCTTACAGAAACTTGTCTTGGTATTCGCGTTGTCAAACTTCGTGATCGATGAACTTTCCAAAAAAAAACCTCCTTGGCTAAAACACACCTCCACTCCAACTTATCGGTTTGTAACCACACGACTTGCTTCTATAGCTCTCAAATTTCAACTTTATACTACCACTTGCCTCTCGGACTCTCTATTTACCACCCCCCTATACGACTTGCCTCTCTGGCTATCAATTTACGACTGACTGTTCTCTTCTTTATTTATCTTTTTTTTTTATCTCCTTGGTTTTTCTTTCCGTGTTCAATTTTTATTGGTTCTTGCTATTTCCCTTTATTTTTCAAAAAAATCAAGATTAGAATTTTGTTTATGTTCCGCTGCTTGTGCTTGTTCGTGTACTGCCCAGCTGCATTCGTGTAAGTCGCTAAATAACAATAAATAAATAAAATACACACATTAAAAATTTTACAACAATGAATTAATTTACTGCAACATCAAACTTAAACTAAACAATGTAACTAAAACTAACGAACAAACTTAACATGAAATGGAAAATAATTTTGAAAATGGAACAAAAATCCTGCCTTTATTGTTCATCAGGTTGCAAAGTCAGTTCTTTATTTCTAAATTACGCAACTCACTTTCCATTTCTTTAACAGAACACAACATTTCCCCCCGTTGTGTTGAATAAAAGTCAAATCGGATGATGTTAAATATTTTCGCGGACTTTTCTTCAACAAAACGTTCTCAATTTGAAATCGTAAACATGGTAGTTTAAAATATTTAATTTGAACGATAGTTATTTGTAAGGCAGTAATTCATCTTCATTAAAATTTTATATTGACAGAAATAATAAAAAAAAACTTTTAAAAATAAATTATTTTTTTTTTTTAAATTCTTCTTATTCTCTTGGGCCGTCATTCTTTCTCAACATCTTATACACCTTTTGTCAATTATTCTCTTCCTTCGCTCATGCACTCCTTCCACCTATTCATTCCTTTAACCTATTATTTCCTATTGATATTCCTATTCAAATTCCTATTTGATAAAAATCTTTGGCAAAAATATCACCTCTTCTTCTTTACTTCAATTGCTTTTTCAACTTTTTCTTCGATCGGTCGTTACCTCCGGCTTTTAAATTTTGCATATTGACATTACTAGGTTGCACCCCTTTATCCCCTCTCTTAACTTCCTCAACTTTCAATCGACCTTTTAACTTACTTGTGATATATCCCCTTTTTTTTTTAACTATAATACCTACGCGAATTGCTGGTAAAACATTATAATTCCTCTTCGCTACCTTCTTCTTCTTTTATTTGTAATGGCCTCTTGACAGTATACATTTTCATTAATTATCTTGTTATCGTTGACTGGTCCCTCATACGTAAGTAAGATTTTTTTAGCACAATGACTATTTTTATTGACGTTTGTCATATTTATTTTGACATTTGACGTTTCTGTTATTTAAATTATGTTTTCTAACTTTTGCCTAAAATTGATTTGGTTATTAATTTCTAACTTATACTAAAATATGTTTTTTTTTTTATGTAAATTTGTGAACTAATTTATGAAACTTTCCATCTCTTCTTTTTCCCGGCTACCCAAAAATTTGTAAAAGAAAAGCGTAACCTTTTAATTATCTTGCTACATACCCTTTTATTTTCGTTAAACAATCCATCACGTTTGTTTAATATGTGATTTATTTGCTTTAAATTTCTCTTACCACATTGAATATTTTCGACTTCTGCCTTATAATTTATTTTGACGTTTGGCAGTTTTGATTTGTTTTCTAGTTTATATTTTATATTTGACGTATCCGTTACTTGACTGACATTTTTTAATTTTTTTAGAAAATGAATTTTGTCATTGATTTCTAATTTGGACCTAAAAGTGTTTTGTTCCGAACTTCCGCATGGAATTTGTTTCCGATCTATTTCTATCCTTTCTTCGTCCTTAACCTTCCCCACACAATTTAACATGTCTTTTTTAGATGTTTTTGGATTGATCCGATTCTCCCCATCCATTGTTGTATACCGGCCAACGTCCCCTTCACGACTCATTACATGTGTCTTAAATACTTCCGCATTATCTACCACTGTCCTTTCGTTTGTATCCCGTTTAATTTCTGATACTTCCGTCTGTATTTTATTGATTTTTTTGTGTGTTTTATCCATTCTACATTCGAAATTCTCCCTATCTTTGGTCATTGATTCAGTGTGAATTTTTATGCAATCTGCGTTTGCTTTTATATTATTTACGTTTGATTCTACCCGTTCATCTATTTCTTCCATTCTCTTATGAACCACATTAAATCTTTCATTCAGTTCCTCTTTGATCATTTTATTTGTCCCATCAAATCTAGCATTAATTTCATCCATTCTTTTATTTGTCCCATCAACTTTAGTATTAATTTCATCCATTCTTTTATTTGTCCCATCAAATTTAGCATTAATTTCATCCATTCTTGTATTGATGGCCAATATTGCCTTCATCAATTGATTATGTTTGTCTTCCTTGTCGGGAACGATAATCTCAATCTCCGTTTCCCCCCTTTCTACCATGCTTTCATCACCACAAACATGCATCAAGTTTGGATCTTTACTCCTTAGATTCATTTGGTATAATTTATTTTTAATTTATTTTGATGTTAAAAAATTTTATTTGTTTAATTTAAAATTGTATTTATTTACTGCCACGCATGTAACTATTTTTTTCGAGCCTCGACGTTGTGCGCCAATTTATTTATGTAGTGCTCTTTCTCTCTGTTCTCTTACTAAAAATAGGTCGTTGGTTCTCGAAAGTAAAATGGTTACATGGAAGACAATAAAAAACTGACAATCTAACAACGTATTTATTTGCAACCTGAACAAACAAGAACAATTTCATAAAAGCAGGACTTACACGAAATTCGCTAGACAGCACGTGTAACTCGGGCACTTTCTTCAAATATCTTCTTACAGAAACTTGTCTTGGTATTCGCGTTGTCAAACTTCGTGATCGATGAACTTTCCAAAAAAAAACCTCCTTGGCTAAAACACACCTCCACTCCAACTTATCGGTTTGTAACCACACGACTTGCTTCTATAGCTCTCAAATTTCAACTTTATACTACCACTTGCCTCTCGGACTCTCTATTTACCACCCCCCTATACGACTTGCCTCTCTGGCTATCAATTTACGACTGACTGTTCTCTTCTTTATTTATCTTTTTTTTTTATCTCCTTGGTTTTTCTTTCCGTGTTCAATTTTTATTGGTTCTTGCTATTTCCCTTTATTTTTCAAAAAAATCAAGATTAGAATTTTGTTTATGTTCCGCTGCTTGTGCTTGTTCGTGTACTGCCCAGCTGCATTCGTGTAAGTCGCTAAATAACAATAAATAAATAAAATACACACATTAAAAATTTTACAACAATGAATTAATTTACTGCAACATCAAACTTAAACTAAACAATGTAACTAAAACTAACGAACAAACTTAACATGAAATGGAAAATAATTTTGAAAATGGAACAAAAATCCTGCCTTTATTGTTCATCAGGTTGCAAAGTCAGTTCTTTATTTCTAAATTACGCAACTCACTTTCCATTTCTTTAACAGAACACAACAGTATACGTATGGGGAAAGTAAAAATTTGTTGGATATAATGAATGATATAATATAATTATTATATTATAATCAATAATTATTATAATTCTCGTAAATGCCGATCGGTACGTATTTGGGGTATCAATTTGAAATTTGAAGTTAGTAAAATCAACCATGAGTTAAAAAATTACACTCCTAGATCACAATCACAATCTAAGTCCATGATCACAATATATTACATCTACATGTAAGATTTATAGAAAACCAATGAAAAATCCAACGGATGTAGTCCAACGTGAAATTGAGTAATGTAAAAGCGGAAATTTTTACATTAGACGAAATCTAAAACAAAATCCAATAACGTAAACATACTTTTAAAGTTCGGACACTCTTATTGAAAAATCCTTTAGACACTTACTATAGGCTTCGAGGCTATGTTCGGAGACATAGTCGTTAGGTTTTACGTGAATACGTCGGCCAAGGATACTCGTTTTCGCCCAGGTCTACAGACTGGATAACATCGATGTGAAAACATGAAAACAACTTCCAAGCTTTCGCAGAATTTTGACAATACGAAACTTATCATCCTCATTTAGTTGCTTTTGCATTTCATTCACAAATTATTTCGTCTCTATATTCATATAGTTGTTGACTTCTCGATTTGTTTTCTTTAGTTACGTTTTGCTTGAAACTGTAGCAGCAGAGCAGTTACGGCCGCGTCAACTGCGATTGCAATACCTAATGGGAAGTACTGCGCTGCAATTGTACCTCGGTCTTGCTAGAAACCGTAACAGCAAAGCAGTTACGGCCGGCGCACACTGGGGCAAAACAGCTTCAAACCTGGCCGAAAATAAATAAACTAAATCTATATATTAAATGCTTAGGGATTGAATTATTTGTAAATTTTTAAATTTAAAAAATGGTGTCTCATGTTTTATTTTGAATTTGATTTTGCCGCGCAAAATTATGTGGGGACGGGTGGATTTAAAAAGAGAGAAGGGGATTTTAAAAAATGGTGGAAGTTTTTACGTGAGTTTTAGTGAAAAATTATAAATTAGTTGATATAATAGAAAATTAAATAGAAATTTCTAACAAAAGGTTGTTTAATTTTGTGTTGGGAGTGGTTGGATTACTCTATCGGCAAAGTAACAATTTAACAAGGTAGGACTTTAAAATTATCCAAGTGTTAATGGTGGACGATAAGATATACGCATACGCGTATTTATCTAATTGCGGAAAAGAAAATTCAAGAAATTTTTAAGAAGAATAATTTGTTTAATCCTTAATTAAAATTTATTTAAAAAATTGTGAACACATAAAAAAACCATTACATTTGGCGCAAATAACGTGGGGCTCGATAAACATTTTCACGATACGGAATTTAATTTGAACTCGCTATTTGACCCTGTGATTAAGATGTTTATGTTTAAGTAATGATGAGCGACGTAAATGAAATAGTTATGGAAGAAAAAGAAAAACAAGAACTAGATTCGGGACTGGTGGAAGACCAATCATTCGATCCGAAGTATGAAAGTACTAGAAGGGGCACCACGGAAATGAGTGAATCGCCACAAATTAAATTTGAAGACCAACAAAAAAAGAAGTTCGAAGAAGAAGACAAAGATAAATTCGGATCACTTTTTGAGAAGATGATGAAGATAGAAGATTAGCCGAAAAGAAGTCAGAAGAAAATAGAAGATTAGCCGAAGAGAAGTCAGAAAAAATAGTTTAGCAGGAAAACAATAGAGAAACACGAAGAAAAATTGGAAAAATTTCAGAAGGAACTTACAGAAAAAATCGAAGAACAAAACAAAAGCATAAGTAAAAAAATAGAAGAACTTCAAACAAGTTTAAAAAAAATAACTCTGAAGAAAATAGAAAATTAGACGAAGAAAAGTCGGAAGAAAATAAAAAATTAGTCGAAGAAGAAACAAAAACCCTAATCATTGCAAATCAGAATACAAATGATAAGAACAAAATAGAAAAATTCCATTACCAAAACGAGAAAATAATACTGAAAAATTTCATAAAACTAAAAGAATGCGTTTATTTTGCAAGTAAAATTAACAAAGGAAATTTCAAAAAGACGGAAAATTTGGTTAACAAATATTCAAATATTAAGAAGCTAAAATGGAGGTATCAGAAATTCCATTATAAAAAAAATTCGGGTTTAAAGAAACGAAAATTGATAACGACACTTAAAACTCATAATTATGCTGCAATAAAAAAACAATACAAAAGGAGAAGGAATATTTCAGAAAATGAAAATTATAAAACATTACTACTGAACCTAGGAAGAAGAAATGGAAAGCTTGAACATGAAGAATGGAATAAAATTATTAATTACAAAAAAACTCAAGATTTAGAAAAATGAAATGGAGATTCAAAAAATTTCTAGATAAAAAAAGTTTAAACTTGAAAAGAAGTAAAATGAAAGTGAAAAATAAAACAATAAAAAAAGGATAGAGTGTTGAAGTATTAAAAATATATTAATTATTAATGCGCAGGACGTTATTAAACTCCAGTACAACAGGACTACAGTCAGTCGTGGCTCATTGTTACTTGGGGTAACTACGGGATGATGTATGTACACCTACTTAAAGTAGTAGTGGTACAAGTTGATGATTATTGTAAACAAACATTCTTTTTATTACTTAACTAATAAACGTTTATCCATTTCGTCGATCGTTTGTTCTTTAATTCTTAATTAAAAAAAATTAATAAAAATAAAATTAAGAGATGATCGATAATGATATTTTATTTCTACCCTAGTATCGAAGTTCTCCCGAGAAAGTGCTAGCTAAAAATTACAAAAAGAAATTCGGAGATTGTTTTGTAAATTAATGAAAAATTATAATTAAATTAATACTTTTCGCACTATTTTGTTTGTATATACCTATAGATTGTATTGTTTTGCATTTATTGTAATTTTTGGAACATTCAGTTATATCTTTATCACTGACGCGCATGAATGCATTAACGAGAATCTGGTTTGTCCCCCCCCCCCCATACTATTGCCGCCATTTTGTTTAAAATTATATAAGAATATAAAGACCCCGCAATATTATCTGTTTGTTCTATTGCAAAAAGATGTCTAAGTATTGTAACTCACAGTAGTGGAACAGACTTGAATCACGACGTCTATAATTGATCTTTTCTTGTGATGAAGATAGATTTCTAATTCGCAATTGAACAACATAAATAAACTGATTCTGAATGCAATAAAAATTATTTGTTTTTCAGTGGTATTTAAATTTTCATATTTTACTTTACTTAATCCATCCTTTCTGGAACATGGAGTGGATGTGTTGGTTTTTTACTGTATTATTGACCGTTCAACGCAAAAATATTGTTCTTTAAAGAAATCCTGAATTTGCGGTTCAATTCAATTAGACAAACCTAACAGAATTACATATGATGGCGGAATTCCCATTGTAATGGTCAAAATTAAGATACACATGCCAATTACTACAAAATTTGATCACCATTATACACATGGCATTACATATTATACAGCACACAAATTTTCAATCGTTATAAAATTATTTAAATACTGATCTGTCAGATTAATTATTAAATTTTCGAACGTTTGTCATAATTTTCTACAAGCCATCTAACAAATTTTCACAAAAAATAGATAAATTAAGATTTCAATTAATATTTTATGTAATTTTCTTACTTTTACATTTAGCTCAATTATCTTCTCACCAATACTTGTACTTTAAAAGCTTTATTAGTACACAAAATTTGAAGAAAATCGGATGTACATTTCCGGAGATGTGATGACATTTTAATTCTTTTAAATTTATTTTATTGTGGTGGCCCTGGCAAAGATTTCTCAGCCAAAACCTTATTTTCACCACTAGAGCCCACCAGACATACGTCCAAAATGTTTTATTGCAATCGACGCAGAAATGCTGAAGAAAATCGAGGGACAAGGACTTTTTTCAAGATTTCGCAAAAAAACGTAATAATTTTTTTTCATGTTGAATTCCTGATTTTTATCAAATGATTCCATATGCTGCCAAGTTCTGTGGAAGCAATGTTCCTACATACAAAATTTGATTGAGATCCCTTTAGTACTTAATGAGTTATTCACTCTTGAAGTTTCAACTTTGACAGCTTATAATTTTTGACAGATGACAGATAAAAAATTAATTTTACCTATTTTGGATAAAGCTTTTCAAGGTCTTTAAAATAACCTATCACAAGTCAAAATTGTTTTTAAAAATCTTGTGTTATTTTCTTGTAGTGGCACTCCTGATCGACAGATCGCGACGAAAACCGTATTTTCACCTTTCTACCGTGAACCCTACTGCCATACCAAATTTGGTCGTGATTGGTTGAACGGTTCAGGAATAAATTAAGAGACAAAATATGACGACAGACAGACAGACCGACACAGAAATTATTTTTTTATTTTTTGCAAATCTTTACGTGTCTGAACACGGTGATCTGTAGATCTGTATGTAAATCTGTAGATTTACATCAAGATGAAATTTAGAAAAATGGTTATTGATTATATTAGTGAAGATGAGATCCAAAGTGTACATCGTTTTGATTCATTGGGTCATATTTTGAATTTGTTTTAAGATTGTTTAATTTAAGTTTAATTCATTAATTTGATGATTACAAGGAACAATTTTTGATTCATAAAAGTATGTAGTTGATTATTATGAAAGGGGAACTTTTGTTTTGAATTGTGAAATTATTGTTTTGAATTGTAAAATTATTAGAATTTGGATTTACAGAGTTATTTTATTGGAAATTATAAATATAAAAATGTTTAGAATCATTAGTATTGTTAAAAATTCAAATGTATTAAGGAAGATTAGTTATAATTTAAAATAAATTGCGATAAGATTAAAGGATTTGGTTGTTTTTAAAAATTTATAGAATGTAGGGGCATAAAGAGATACTTTTATTTAATTTATTCTAAAACATAGAATTAATTTATTTTATTGAAATGAAAATCAACATTATTTTGTTATTTTGAATATTAAAATTAGCATTTGTAATAATTCAAAACAAGGGGCAAATGTCATGTTATTAAATGCTTAGGGGTTGAATTATTTTTAAATTAAAAAAATGTTGTCTCATGTTATATTTTGAATTTGATTTTGCCGCGCAAAAATATAGAGGGAAGGGGGATTTTTTGAAAAGATGGTGGAAGTTTTTACGTGAGTTTCAGTGAAAAATTATAAATTAGTTGATATTATAGAAAATTAAATAGAAATTTCGAACAATAGATTGTTTAATTTTGTGTTGGGAGTAGTTGGATTATTCGTTCGGCAAAGTAAAAATTTAACAAGGTAGGACTTTAAAATTATCCAAGTGTTAATGGTGGATATACGCGTACGCGTATTTATCTAATTGCTGAAAAAAAATTAAAAAAGTTTTTAAGAAGAATAATTTGTTTAATCCTTAATTAAAATTTATTTAAAAATTGTGAACCCATAAAAAAAACATTACAATATAATATATAGAATAGATAGAAATATTGTACATAACCTGTTAATCATTTTCCATTTTACTTGGTTCACTTTTAACTAATAATAACGACCCTACAATATTTCTAACAGCGCGCTCGAAATGAACGAAACAATAAAAGGGTAAGTTTGAGTCCCACTACAATGCACAAGGTTAAACTTACCAGTATAAATTTTTGGAATTATATGGATTAATGTCTTATCTATGAAGGGAAATCAAAAAATTGGAAATTTTGTTTTAGGAAATTGTCCAGGAATTTGTAATTTCAGACCACTGTGCGACGGGTTAATAAATAACTTGCCCGCGAGGGCTTCATATCCTCGTCATCGGCTTGTCTATAAATCATCTGCCACGGAAGAAAAATTAATATTTTTTCCCTAATTAAACAAATAGGAGTAAACTATTAAATAGTAAAACTTGTTTAATTAAAATTTTCAGGGAGTTAAGAAGAAATTCACCGAAGTTATTAAAGCTAATATTGGTGATTGTCATGCTATGGGTCAGGCTCCTATCACATTCATTCGTCAACTATTGGCTTTGGCAACTTATCCGTTGTTACTGGATGAACCTGGGTTTCCAGACGATGTAAAACAAAGAGTTCGCGATATTCTTCAAGCATGTAAAGGTGGATCAGTTGGTTCCTATACAGATGCATATGGTATTGAATTAATTCGAAAACATGTTGCACAATATATAGAAAAGAGAGATGGTGGTGTACCATGCGACTATCAAAATGTTGTTCTTAGTGGTGGTAAGTAATTAATGTATTTTTGATTATACCGCATTATTTGATTTTATTTTGATTTCTGTTAAGGTGCTAGTGATGGTATCAAGAAGCTATTAAATCTATTTATTTGTGATGTAAATGGAAAGAAACCAGGGGTGATGATTCCCATTCCCCAATATCCTCTTTATTCTGCAACATTAGCTGAATTTAATTTAGAACAAATTGGATATTATTTAGATGAATCTCGTGGTTGGGAATTGAACATAGACGAATTACAGGTACAATCAGTTTAGATTTACTATCTTATTATTATAAAACTTACATACTAATTACAAAAATAATTGTGTACTTTCCTGCAGCGCCGGCCGGCGTATACATAGTAGTGTGGTATACTTTGAATCTTATGTTAGTTTGATAAGCAACTTAACAAAATAGGAATATTCATTTCACGTCTTCGCGAACGTCGGAAATACTTACAATTTTTTGTAGGTGCATTTCGTAGAATTTTTCTTAGAAAGTTTTGAAGATATTGTTTCGACCCATTCATGTTTTTACAAGTCGATTTTATGTGTAAGTTGCCCGTTACAGGAACGTGAATTGGTTTTTGTATAAAGTGGGAAATAATTTATATAAAAATTTCACACATAGTAACTTTCGAAAACAACAGTTACAAAATAATTGATGAAATATATTGTTGTATTTTTTACATCAACCCTTCTCTTCTTCAATAACTCCTCCACTTTGCTTAATACTTCTTTTATTGATGTAGATATTTATTGATAAACTTCTACAAATTATTTCTATCAAATTATTTAAATTAAAATTAAATATGACATTGTCTCTCCTTATACAAAAACAAAACTGACTGACACCCGATTCCACTTTTTCTTATGTTTTTAAATCAAATTGCCATTGTGCTCCTCTTGTACTTCAACAAATACCCTATATTTTTCCATTACATTATTACAACCTTTATACAACCGCACAGGCGTTGATCCTGGATCAATTTTTGAACCAGGTTCAACTAATCCTCGAGTCAACCCTCCTTTATACAACTGGCCCTAAGTTAATTTGGTTTTATAGGAGCTTTGCATGAACTTAATATAACTCTAGACTAGTGCTGGGCGATGTTCATCGATGTTATCGAAACATCGATGTTACTCGATCGATGTATCGATGTTTTGCCAACAAAATCGTTGGCAATTTCACGTAAAATTATTTACTGTTTTGTAATTTGCGGTGTGGTGATGTTTTTTTTCTTGATTTAAACTAATAGACAATAACATCGACATCGAACATCGATGTTTTCAACCGATGTTATCGATGGCATCGATGTCCAGGTTAGACATCGACATCGAACATCGATGTTCTTCTATCGATGTCCCAGCACTACTCTAGACCGATTGGCTATAATTGTACGCATTTACACATTATAAGTTCACTGACTAATGTTGGTGGGTGACATTTTTCACTTATGTAAGGTACTTTCAATACTTTAATTTGTTTAATTTGCATAGATTGTTGCATACATTGTTTTTTTAGCTTTTCACACAAAGTAATATATAGTTTGTTCAATATATTAACCTAATTTCTTATTCTATATTTTTCTTTTTAATATATAACAATAAATTATAAAAAATGTGCATCTGAAAAGAAATTTTATTGAGTTTTTTTTATCAATTGCTTACAATTTTTTCAAAAGTTTAAACTTACACTTACAAAAGTGTAAAATTGTACCCATTTCCTAATCTCGAGTGGGTTTGAGATATCAAAACAAAATTTTTTTTAAAACCACTTTAAAATTTCACTTAATTCAAATACATAATCAAAATATATTTTACTTTAAAAATGAAAATGCGGGACTGCAAGGGTTAAGCGTGAGGGTTCATATCACACAAATTTACAAAGTTCAACATCTACAAAATTACAAAGTAAAGTGAATACCCTTATTATGTATCCAATCTTTAAAGCAATCGTATGTCCATAGTCGCAACTAGGAGGATTAATATTAAAAATAGCAGTGGGGCTAATAAGTTAATAGTTAGTTGACTAACTATTGACTATTAATTGCATAATTGAACGTAGTTATACAGAAACCTACCAACCCAATAAAACACGTACCTATTGAGAAAATATAAATTATAATTATCAAATTGAGCTACAGAACAAAATAAAACACATATTTAAAACGAGCATTAAACTTAATATGAATTCATATTAAACTTGAAAAAGGAAATGTCATTTTCCGAAAGCTCGTTTTAAATATGTGCTTTATTTTGTCCTGTAGCTCAATTTGATAATTATAATTTATATTATTTTCAAGAGCTAATAATTTTTAATTAATAATATTGAGAAAATAAATAAATAAGATTTAATTTCTGCTTAATGTGATCACGGATAATGTTATCAGTCGGTTATTGTGATCATTTTGAATAAGAACCGGCCGCTTTAATTAGTTTACATACAAAAACCACCGGATAATGTGATCAAAAAGCCGCTTATTAATATCACTTTCAAGGAATTTCTTACACAATAATCTTTTTTTCTAAGTATCTTTTTCTGATTTGTCATTGAAATTTTATATATCTTTACAAAACACGTCACTCATTTTAATTTTTATTAAAAAACGAATGAAGTTTTCCGTTTCATGGCGTGTTTTTATTTTTATTTTGCTAAATGTGCACTTTGCTTTATGCGTTTTAATTTAAGTTTAGTTTATTCTTGCTGAATTTACATAATTCTTCTAAAATTCGTTTTTTTCTAAAATTTGCTTATTGTTATCAGTCGGTTAATGTTATCAAAATGTTCTTGGCCTAAAGTGATCACATTAAGCGGATTCTACTGTATTTTTAACCCGTAAGTAGCGAGGTGGTTTTTTGTCGCATAAGTAGCGAGGTGGATTACGCCAATTTTGCATTAAGAAGGTAAATACACTTTGACAATGAGAAACACACTGGTACATGGAGTCTGGTGATACCGGTGATATCGTTAACTGGCGGCAATTTCAAAATCTGCTGGGAGCTCCCACACCCCACCTTGCTACTTACGGGTTAAGTTACCCTTCAGCCAAAAATAATATTTCCTGATTTTGTACAAAAATATCTACCTACTCAAATTATGTGGGTTGGTAGTTTTATGCATAATAATAAATATTGAAAAATATTAAAATAAATAAATCCATATTATTAGCTTTGTGAATTTTCTCTAGATTTTTGCCAGTCAAAGAATAAGTAGTTCCTAATAAGCCCATTTTCGTAATTAACTAATTATTCGTAAATTGTGGATTGGTAGATTTCTGCATAAGTGCTTGTTCACAATGTACGTAAAACGTAAGACGAACATAAGACTTAAAAATATAAATACAAATAATAGCTTAATGGAGTATCGAATAATATTAAAATCTTAAAGTACACGACGTAGAATGTTCTTTTGCGTATACCAAAATAACTCCAGTATTTTTCAATATTCGATTAAGGTCTTATTTGTATTTGAAATTCTTACGTTTTATGTATTTCTTACGTCTTATGTACATTGTGAACAAGCACTAACTACGACCAAAAAATACTAATGAAAGTTATTTTTATTTGTGAATCAAATTTGTTCATAGATATCTACGTTTTTGATAATTTTGAATAGAAAACTGTGCAGTCATAAAATCATGTTTCTTAATTAGCAAAAATTAAAAAAAGTACCAAACGAGAATCATTAATAATTAAGAATCACATTTTCGAAAATTTCGCACAAATTTAATTTGTGCAAGTAAGGACTGTTCACGAAATAAAGTGGCCACAGAAAATTTCAAAAATAATATATATTATACTTAAATTTTTTTAATAATTTTTCGCGTAATTACAACTCCTTTACATATTAATACGCTTACAAATTTTTTTAGTTTCATAAATTATTTTGAATTAACGAAGTCTCGCACCTTTTTCGGAACACCTGCAATTAGGGCTCCAACCGATGTTTTTGAGACTCTGTGAGATGCTGCGTTCCAAATCTTCTTAAACTTGTTCACGTCTTTAGCAACTGCATCTTTCTTCAACAAATCGCGCTTGATGTTAGCCCAATAACTATCAATATGGCGGAGCTCCGGGAAATTTGGTGCAGCGCTTCATTTCAAAATTTTTTGTATTTAGGGATTAGTAAGCTATTTCTTTTCTTAGTGTTTTGAAAATTTTTTACTGAGGTTCGTAATTTCTTAGCCACATCTCGTGTTGATGTCGATCGATTTTTGCGTAATTGCAAAACAATCTTACCGGCCAATATCGGATCCACACACCCTTTTTTTCGTCTTCTTTCTGGTAGATTCTCCATGGTATTGTGTTCCCCAAACGTTTTAATAACATTTTGGACATAATCTTTTGACACATTGTACCGTTTTGCGATATCGTGTAGCGAAAAGTGTTTTTCTTTACAAGAAATTTCGATAATAGATTTATGAACTGCAGAACTGATCGTCTCCATTGTTAATTCCTCGACTTTTAAAAACCAAATTCATTTTTATATGAAAGATAAAATATTAACTTATAACTCCATGCCAAAATCGATATTTATTTTTTTGTTGCAAAAAAATTAATTTCCTGTGGCTACTTTATTTCGTGAACAGTCCTTACTTACCTACTTATTATAACTCATTTTTTTAAGTCTTGTTACGTTTTTCTTTCTCAATAGTAAATTATAGACGGGATTGAAAACTATTAAAATATTTAACAATTAAATTAATCTTGGTTGTCTATGAAAATGGCTTTCATAATATCGTCATCGTCGAAGATAATCAGTCAAATTGTGTTATTACCAGGAAAGTTTATGATTTATTCTGTTTCTTATGTTTTTTTGGAGCGCTGAATCGGAATTTGAGCTTTACTAACAAAATTTCGTGACGCAACATTGGAAAAAAATGCAAAAAAAGGTAAAAAATTTAATTTTTGTCGGTTTTTTAATTATAAACTTTTCGTAAATAGCCTTTTTATTCAAAATGAAATTTCACTATTTAGATTTTTTCTCTTACGAACCGTTCGGACTCGAGCGCTAGTTGAAAATTTACGTATTTTGTCTGTCTCCGCAAAAACCCACTTTTTTCACTCCAAAACTCTAATTGAAGAGCGTTATTCCAAAACTTTCTAAGTCCAAAATTAAAATTTTGGCGGTTTGGGTGTTATAATAGAAAGTAAAATGAGCTGTATTCACCTATCTATTCGCATTTTAAAAATATGTTTTTAGATCAGTTACAACAAGCCAAATTGTTTGAAATGTATTACAAAACTATTTTAAGTCTAATATCACTGATACTGCAAAACTAACTAAGTTCTTGGCTTCTGCCCTTTTTAATTAATAAGATTGTCACCTGATTGAAAAGTGCATTTATTAGTTTATTAAACTAGTACGTGCTAGGTTGTTATACTTAATTTTTGTGTATTTAATTAAATAAAATGTGTGCTGATGATCATAATGTTGATGTGACGTGCTCTTCAAGAGGAAGATGCAAGACACAAAATAAAAATTGAAAGTAGTTGCAACTGACAAAAGGGGAGAGCGATTTTTATACAAATGCTCTAAAAACTTTAGGAAATATTAATGATGACATCGTAAAAAAACAATGATATCGAAGCCGAAGAACCATTTTAGTAATATTAGTTTTTCCAAATGTATCTTAAGTCCATGGACTTAGATGAGTTTTGAAATCCTGTTTGTAATAAAAATTTATTTTTCAGAACAATAAATAAATAAATTTTAAATATACATTAATATACTTTATTATTAACCATATCTTGAGAAAATCGTAAAATATTTTAGTACTACCTACTAGCTGTGAGTAAGCTGCTATAGAAAATCAATTATATCTCAATAGTAACATTTTGGAGTTAGGAAGTTTTGGAATAACGCTCTTCAATTTATTATTAGTGTGAATTTATCCCATCAGTTCTGTGCACATACCTTATTTATATTGTACTATATGTAAAGGCACAGATCATTTTTTCAAAAATGATATAATATTCAAATTATTTATGCCCAGATGCGTAGACAAATGGATGGGTACTAATTTGGTTGATTTTGTTTTTATTGCAATCTTATTTACTCAATTGATATGGGTCAATTTTAAGAGTACCTAGCTCTTTAAGTATAAGTACCGTATCGTCTATCAATACGACTGTTAATGTGTTAATGAAGTCCGAAATTGTACAAATTCAGTTACAAAGAAATTGAAATTCCAACGAAAAATCGTATGAGCAAAAATTATATGAACTCTTCTCGTTTAGAGGGTCCTGTTTGAGGTTGTTTGAAAGCTACAGGTCCTGGCACAGATTTGGGTTGTTCTATTGTCAGCGTCGGTGCTTGTTCATCTGGAAAATGAAATAAACGGCCCCATAACTTTGGAGAATCGATGAATGAATAGATTGGAGGCTACTGCACTTTTTGGTGTAATCCTGGAAATGCCATACCCATGACGTGAAACCTGTTGTATCCGTCGATTGTATGTACATTAAATTCAGCGTTATTGTAAAACTGCTGTGAAAAACAAGACAGGTTAACTGTCAGCGGATTGTCATTGATTACTGTTGCTTTCAAGCAAATAACTTCTGTATATGACGAACAAAACCCCAATGAGGAAACCACATTGACCGATTTCCTTGAGCCGTACTTCTTGTAGTTACAAAAACACTCCCAACCTAACGAGGACTAGTGAGATGAACAATCTGGACCTCAGTGCTTCTGCAAGACTATGAGCCAGCGCTGTGCTCTTTTTCTTTCACATATCATGGTCTCCATGTTTTTTTGTTTAGTACAACTGTTTCCATAAATGTTTCAGGAATGAATTCCTAGAAGGAATATCCTTCCATAAACTTATCAGGTGGTTTATCGTAAACCTGGCTCAGGATATCTTTATCAATAATTGCAGCAGCTGTCTTTCCTCTTGTATCAAGCATAATTCAAAATTTTATACCCTGTGTTTTTGAAACGCACTACCGGCTTCCTGTGTGGAGAAAAGATAATTGTTACCTCTTTTTAACAAATTGCTCTGGGCTAGTTCATCGGAGAGCTTGAAACCTGATCTTCCGCTTAACCTCAGGTGGTGAGTTCTACGACACTTATGAAAGCACAACACTGGAGTAAATAAAATCCCTTTGGTTTTAAAAAATGAAATATAATAGAAATGAATAAAAATTATTTGTACATTAAATTAAATAGAAAATATTTTAAATAATAAAAATAAAAATTATATTTATTAAAAATAACCTTAAAATTTAAAAATTAATTATTAAGTACCTACTTATAGTCTGTAAATTTGTAATTTTTTATTTTGCGCACAATAATGTTTAAAATCTATTAGCTCACCCTTAATTGTTTATCACTATCCATAAAATGTGGTGCTGTTGATTATCTAAAGGTGGTTAATGAAGATTCACAATAAGTCCAGGACTGCACTTTTATTAATTATTAATTGCACTAACGCGCACTTTATTACAATTTTTATTATTTGTATCTGTTTTTAATTCTCGACTATATTTAACTACAATTTTTTAAATATTTGCTTACAGTAATTTTGATGTCTGTAAATTGATTGTTTTATAAATGGCACTTTAATGATCAAAATTATCTAAAAACTCTATACTATCTATAACAATTTACTTTACTATATTCGCTTTACTATAAAACTCTCGACCGTCTTGTCGTAAATTTGTAAGAGAACTTCTTAATTTTTGTAAAATAAAATCTAACTAAAGGTAAGGTCAGACACAGCTACTTTTGTTGCGCAGTTTTTTTACTGCGGCTGCATAAGCTGCAGGTCAGGTTCACACACAGACCGAAAGTAGCATGAAACACGCAGTTTTCTGTACTGCGGCTGCTTAAAAAAGCTGCAAGCTTTGCAAAAGTAGCGAAGCTATTCACACTTGCTGCTGTCACTTCAGCTTGCAATGAATACTTTTGCTGCATCTTGGTACCCGGCGGTCAAACAAAGGGGCGTAACGAATGCGTTTAGGACCTAAACCCGCTGGTCATCTCGGTCAAGAACTAAAATTTCGACCCATTTGAATATTTACAACTATTAAATTATTTAAATTACTAATACAAGTTTGTGAAACCAAACAATAGTGTCGTATTTGATTATATAATATAATGTTATAGATTATATATTTAATTATAAAAATATAGTGTATTTGTAGTAATTTTAAATGCCGCTTTCTCGAAAACTAATAGATAATTCCAAAATTCGTATTCTTTATAAAATGCTTCAAAAATTGTCCTCTTTCCAATGGTATATAGAAAAAAGTTAAATTCGTAGTACAAATTCCCAGTTTTATATAAACTGCAACTGCAGCCGCAGCAAAAGTTTCACCCAAATTGATATTTTTTACTGCGCTTGCAACTCACAAATGTGTCGATTCACATTAAGCTACTTTGAAACTGCGTGTGCGTTAAAAATGTTGCAGGTAGCGCTACTGCACGCGCTGTTTTTTAAGTTGCAGCAGTGTTCACACGACAAGCAGCTTAAGTTGCGCAGTTTTTAAATTGGCAGCGCAGCAAAAGCAGCTGTGTCTGACCTTAGCTTAACCCCTAAAAATCCCCTCTACTAATTATAAATTTAATATTTTCGTGGGAAGCAAACTTAATTTGTTTTTCTTAAAAATGGTCCAAAAATAAATTCCAAATTAAGTTTGGAACCCGGTGCCTTTTGAAATTGTCACCTACAATACTTTACGACCACTTCTAATGGTCCGAAATGATCGAGGGCAGGCGGAATCGACAGTGAACTTAACATGCATCCGCCGGTCTCTCCTATACAAGAATTAAAATATCCTATTTAGTTTTCGGTTTGTTTAAATCAAAGAGATTTTACTTAAACTGAAACTATTTTCTAAGAATATTATGCAATAATTACAAGAAATTGTCAACTTCAATACTTTATGACTATTTTTAGTGATCCGAAATGATTGAGAACCGGCAGAATCGATACCGAACACATTAAAAAGCCGCCTCCCCTTCCTGCACTAGAATTAAAGTATTATATTTAACTTTCGGCTTGTTTATCATCAAAGTAGCTTTTGCCGAAATTAAAATTAATTCCTAGTTACGGAAATCAACTTTTCGTAACATAATTATTATATCGCTTCCATGTTTTTTGGGTAGATGAGCTTTGACTGTCTTTTTGTCAGGGCGATAATTACCCTTGATTTATCAACTCGTCCGTCGATGGAAAACTGGCACTCTCTCCATCACTATTCTCAAGATATGTGTAGACATCATCTATTGCTGTTTCAACAACATATTATTATATATATTGGCAAATGAACAGCTTTTGCTTTTATTTTGAGTGTTTGTGCATTTGTAAAGTTTTGTCGTGCATAAACTACGAGTATGATACTGACAATTAGAGGCCACCAATTCTGGTGGCCACCAAGGCAAAAGCCGTTTGATTATGGCTTGGTTTCCTTTTTTCTTTGTTGTTTTATAAACTTAGGTGTTATGACGAGGTCACACATAAAGCAATGAGTTTTTAAACTGAAAGGTGCTTCAGTAGAACATCTTTTGACTTGTTCCCTACCTTCTCAACCCTCTTCAAATAAGCGGTAATCGTTCTTTCATTACTTACTGTATTTTTTACGACATCTCTCATGAACCTTAACTGCAAATTTGAGGTTAACTGCTTGATTGGATAAAAATTTTCAAACATTTTTCCCGCACAGTTGTCACTTTTTCTACATCATTATCCAGCACTTCATCGATCATCGCAAATAAAACACATGTTTGAAGGCATTTTTAACATAATATAACGCGCAAACAGAATCTCCTGAATTATGTTGTCATTGGATTTTAACACCGAACTACTACCTTCGCATTGCTACTGGCAGTGAGCAGATGGCGTGTTGTTTGTACTGGGAAGAGGAGAAGACCTCCAAGTGAACAATGTGAAGGACTTGAATGGAAAGAAATAAGACTTTTAAACCAGACTGGGCAGTTGTAAAATCATTTGGGGAGGCCGAGAGAGAATAAATAAAATAAAAAGACGTACAAGAAGGAATTATACGATATTTATAAGTGTATACAGTGGAACTCGACTGTGGTGGGATTACGTGCGCATCGCATTGAAGCGAACGATTCGATGCTAACGCTTCAATTCTACTGCTACCTTCACTTTGGTTAATTTTCGTATATAATATACCAAGAGCTGGGCATATTTCCGATAATTTGTTCAAGCCGTCAAACAAGTGTTTGTTGCACGAAAACTGCCCAAGCGCTTGCGTGCGGGCAGTTTTCTAAGGGCAACAAACACGCGTGTAGACAGTGCGAACAAATTGTCTCAGAAATATGCTCTGCTCGAGGTATATTAGGATAGACTATCGCTAGAACGAGTATTTAACAATTTATTTTATAAAATTGTTAGGTTGCTATAATAAAACAAATGGATTAATACAAATGTCATTCATTAATTTTTTGTTGACATATTTTACACATCGTTCGTTTTAATAGTATATTACATGACTAGTGGAGAAACCGAAAGATTCGCTCACGCATTTGCCAGTTTTGCACACGAGCCGATAGGCGAGTGTGCAGAGGCAAATAAGTGAGCGAAAGGGTTTATCCACGAGTTATGTATAAGCGTTTTGTTCAATCCTGCACTTATAAATCTAAAAAATTTATGAAAATACAATTTATTATAATTTGTGTCATCAATAATTAAATTTGAGATTTTGAATTTGCAATAACTCGAAAACGGCGTTAGATATCGAAAAACTGAGCTAAAAATTTACCCCCCTTTGCTCGTACTCAACCCCCCGTAGCAATTTGTCGTAGGAAGCTTTATGCAAAATTTTAGATCGATAGCGCGCATTTTGCGCGCAAAATAATTTAAAAAAAAGTTAGCTTTGGTTTTAAAACATTTTAATATTATTATAAAGAACGTAGGCAGGTTAATGAATGACTGCATTTTTCACTCACTAGTGGGTGAAAAGTCTTTCGTCCACTCGTTACCATAGATATAATTTGAGTGAGTAAAACAAACGCTTTCTAGTTGCGTATCCAAGTAAGAAACGATATGTTTCAATAACAGGATTGAACAAAACGAATTTACATTTTGATATGGAATCGCTAAAAAATATAAGTGAGAAAATTAGTAATAGCATTCCGATTAATACTGTGCGATCTAAAAACTCGGTTTGGGCACAATTTCAAAAATTTTGTGGTGAAAGAAGTTCACCTGCACTTGTTTCGCGGGAGACTTCGCGATAGGGGTCTAGGACTTTTCGTCGCGAGCGTTTCGTCGCGGCCGTTTCGCCGCAGCCGTTTCGACGCGCACCCATTTTGACGCAAGCGTTTCGACGCAAGGATTATTAGACGCAAGACCCATTAACCGCGATCCCTTTCGACGCAAGACCTATTAGCCGCGGCTCTTTTCGTCGCAGTACCTATTAGCCGCGAAAACTAATCTTAATTTAGATAGGTGAATTGAATAATCCGATAAGTAGGTATAATATTGATATAATATTTTTCTAGATACTCGTAAGTAGACGAAATTCATAATAATTCAGGAGATGGACTGTTTTTTTGGGTATTTTGGGTCCTTAACTTAAACAAATGCTACTTTATGCTTATTAACCGGTTTCAGCCTTATATGTATATTGGCCTTCACCAGAATCTAAAAATTGATAATCATAAGAAAAAATACATCAAGGCATCAACAACTCACCTACCAACAAGCTACTATTATTGTAACATCTAAACATAATTTATAATTAAACACATTAGCGAAAGTAAAACAATAGAAGAACAATAAAAAACTTCAGCAAACTGCAGTCAAAATGTCACAATAAAATCGGACAATATGAATTCACCCTTAAAAACATAAACAATACACAATATAATTTAGGTATAATTTCTTTCAACAGTTCTAATCTATAAATAAATAAGTACAACATCACACATTCACTCAAGCACAGATCTGTCTTAAAAAAATAAAATATATAAGGCTGAAAGACTAATTTCACTTTAAAAAAGAAATTAAAATAAATTAAAAACTAACCTAATATTAATTAATTAATTTTTTTAATAAAATAATAAATAGTTTTTTTTGCTTTTAAAATTATAAATAATTAATTTTGCGGCTAACAGGCCTGCGGCGAATTGATTTTGCGGCCAACAGTCCTGCGGCGAATTGATTTTGTGGCCAACAGTCCGGCGGCAAATTGTCCATGCGACCAATAAATTTTGCGTCAAAATGGTTATGAGACGAACCGGCTGCGGCGAAACGGCCGCGACGAAACGCTCGCGACGAACTATCCCATTCCCTCGCGATAGTCTCCCTAAGGCGATTTCCGTTTTCGCTAAATTAGCTACTCATTGGTCGACATTGTGTCAATACAATTTGTCAATTGGTTGATGTTCGTCACATGATATGTGAGTGCGATAGTCGTTAGAATTCTAATATTTTGTATTACATTCATTTATTTTACGATCGCCTGTCAAATTATTTTCGCATTGAAGCTATATGTCAAAGTGTAAATTCACGCCTGAATTCTACAGCTAACTTCATTCCAGTTAGTTTACGTTCGCATTTCAATAGTTTGGTATTTGGTATTACCTTTGATTATGTATATTCAGATAGGCAGACTCTGTACAAAAATTGGTAACACTCCGTTTGCCGGCTGACACCAGGCGGCGATACTGATGCTTGTACTTTTTCCGGCAACGGCTACATTGCGGCAAAATTTGAATTTCTTAGTTTTTCCGGAAAACGATAACTTACGACTAGAAAAGTAACCTAAAAATGCATTGACACGGTTAAACGTTATATTATATTATTTCACAGTGATGTTTTTCAGTACACTCAAAGAAATTTGCTTGAGAAATAAATTAAGAATCCGCTCATTAAATTAAAAAACTGATAAAATTCTTGAATTAATAAGCAAATTTATAAGTTTTAGCATGAATAGGTATTAAATGAAGACTGCCATTCTTAATATAAACATAACATTAGTAATAATTTATTATCGTTGACCTTTTTTTAAATATTTAAATAATAAAAATTGTTGAGTTTTAGGTCTTTTAATCAATTTAATTAACCGACGTTTCGAGTCCTTTTATTTATGACCCATTTTCAAGGATGTAAAATGACAAATTACTTGACAAAATAATTTCATAATAAACAAGGTGTAGGTAAACAAAAAATATATTTACAAAATTGCTGAAAATCTCAATTTGATTTAGGTAGGTACCTATAGCATCGTTTGAGCGACATTGTTATAAAGCACATTAGTTTATCGTTAATTATTTTGTTAATTTATGATAATAATTTATGAGGGAGGTCATTTTGAAAATTTATTAAAAAGAAATTTTATAAATTTATTTTTTTTGACTTACACCTTGTTAATTATTTTCAAAATTTCTGTAAAAAGGGCTGATTTCCCAAAACAATTTATTTGACCAAAGTTGTAGCCCGTAAAATTCCCTATCCGGTTTAAGACTCTAGTTTTTTTCTAACATGTTTCATTTAAGAGATACGGAGTTCGCAAGAAAAGTAAAAAAAATAAAACCTGAATTTTTTTAACATTTGTCGCTTAATTTAATTTATAACTCGAAATACATTGATTCTAGACGATAAGAGGTTATAACTTAATTTGTAGATAAGCGAATTATCTCTAAAAAAGTTCTAATCCGTTAAGCCTAAAAATCAATAATATCGGAGCTATGGTCGTTTCAAATCAGAAATTCAAAAATTTGCTTTAAAGGGAGGTACCCCGCAAGGGTTTGGACTTGGATAAAAATTTTATTTGAAAATTTGTCTTAGAAAAGTGCCCTTTATTACCACTTCGAAGGTTCTCCACGGTCACGGGTGACGGGGACACTCTGTAATAATAACAAGAACTTCTGAACTAAACACGATTTCTGTTGGTTTTATAATATTTGAAGGACTTAAACCAAGTCTAAATGCGGCACTGTGATCTTCTAATAATAGTTCTAATTTTTCTTGCAGTTAAAGATTTTATATACTTTTTGGTGAAATTTGTCGACTCTCAACAAGAACTATTAAGCAATAACTTTAACATGGCATAGTTAAAAAAGGGGTTGTTAACAGTGGCGGATAGTGAATTTTTGGGGCCTGATGCTAATTAGATTTTAGAGGCCCCTGGTAGGAATATTATGGGAAGGGGGGGGGTTGTTTTTTGTCTAATATCAAAATAATGATACATTATTTTGTAGAGACAAAAAGTAAAAATGTAGAATTTTCGAAAAATAATTAACTCCGTTCTCTTAATAAATCACTTTCCGAAAAACCCTCTTCTATTTTCAAAAATACCTGATGCTGCCACCACCCCGAACAGCATTTAAACAGATTCTCTTTAAATTTTTTCTAGTTCATCGCCTGATGATGCCATAATATGATGAAAACGTTTGCTCTTTCAATTTTCTTAATTACACAATTGTTTTCCAAAACTTGCATAAGCTTTGCTTATCTGAATATTCATAATCAAAGGTATTACGTACACATATTTTGCGAATTATTGTGGTTTTCGTGAATACTTATAGGTAGTTTGTTTAAATTTTCAAATTCTGATTATTTTATCTCTCCTAATCTTTTATCTTTCTCTCCTAATTATATCTGGCTAATCTCCACAACTACTGGCTCAAATTTATCTGTTTTTATGACATCAAAAGTTAATTAAAAAAATTGAAAAAAGAGCAAATTCGCATAAACAAAAGTGCGTTGTCGACAGGTGGCGCTGCAATAAAAAAATTACAAAAACAAAATTATGGAGACCCCTGTATTTGGATATAATAATGGAAAAGTTTAATTACCAATCAAATTGAAACCCGAGCAAAGCCGGGCCGTCAGCTAGTAATAAATAAATAACAATTTTCTACTATGTAAGATTAAAATTCAAAATAATAAAATTATTGAAATAAATAAAATACATAAACATTAAAAACTTCAATATAACAAGTTAAATGAAATAATATAATAGAAATTATATTATTATAAATAAATAAATTTCTGACGAAAGCGATAACCGTTGCAAAGCTCAAATAAAATTTCTACTATATTATTTCATTTAACTTATTATATTGAAGTTTTTAATGTTTTTATATATTTAAATGAAATACATTTTCGCTTAATTAAAATTTTTTTAAAGCAACTCAACGTTTCTAAAAAGATGAAGATGCGCTTTGCTCGAAATAGGCTGAGTTTCTAAAAAACATATTATGTTAATTATGCGAAGAAATATTCTATTTCTTTTAATAATTTTATTTTGCAGATATTTTATTAGATAATATAAATAAACTTTAACATAATTTTATATTTTACAAATAAATTTTATAAATTAAATGACAAAATTGTGACACGTGTTACAAAATAACAAATCTATACGAGTAGTATGTAAATATTTTATTTTTATAATTATTTATAATCTCGAATTAGTCTTTTCAATATATAATATGCATAATATATTTTTGCATAATATGTAGTTTTAAATTTTAAAATTTTTAAAACTTAGGGGCGGCTTGTGGCTGTTTTATTCGAGAAAGCTAATGATATAATACAGTGAACTTCACCTCACCTCAAAAATATTAAATTTGGTTAAATTTTTTAAAATTTTGAAATTTTGTTTTTGTTTTGAAGTTTTTATTTATTATTTTATTTATTTATTTACTGTAAATACAAAATTTAATAGTTATATCTATATATCATACATATACCTATATATATATGCACAAAAAGCATATTCTCAAGAGTTCAAAATTTCAGAAGGGGCTAAGCCTCCCTTGGGTGCTTTGACGAGCAGCCACTGGGTAGCTGTCATAAATTAAATATATTTAGAGGTTATTCGATTTATATTTATTACAATCTTTTTAAAATACATTAAATATTGTAGTATCATGTAAATAAGGGTAGAATTGTAATAACAGATAATAGAATTTTGAATTTCTATTGAAAATTACGCAAAAACGAGATTCTTTCTAATTTGAAATTATAATTGTAGCATTCTTCCGACTTTTGCCGACAAAGATCCGAACAAATAATTCTGCTGAACATTCAGAATTTCTAGTATATTCGCCTTTAAAACTTTTCGAATCAAAGCGATAATATTTGTAAATGAGCAAGGTATCACTCACAACTGTTCTTTAACTAAATTGAGAAATTACCCAATTTTTGACATTTGTACATAATTCGCTTTTAAAAACGAACGCTTCAATGCGAACGCTTCAAAGCGATGTACACGTAATCCCACTACCTGATGTGCTACTCGATTCATGTACAATTTGATCAATATTTAAAAATAATTTTTATTGCACGAATGTAGAAATAAAATGAGGTTAGTCGATTACTACTTGATTGTATGCGATCCAAGTTGCTGAGCGTCGCGACGCCATAGCGACGGTAAAGCCACAGCAGAATCGCCATTTCGTTTTCAGCACAACTTAAACTAGCGAATAAATATTATTCCAAATTATAAACACATAATAGCTAATAAGAAAATAGCCAAACAATTAACAGATGTAACAGTTCATAGTTCATTTCCTAGTTATAGGCAAAATATACCTAAGTATATTATATACAATTTATAAATAAACTAAAAAAATACATTGAAATAAGTACTACCTAAAAAATTTGGGTGGGCACTTGACTGGGCACTCCAATCAACAGGGTGGGCAACTGCCCATCCCTGGCGCCGTCACTGCCTCTTATTAAAATAATATGTTATTGACAAATGTTCAAATAATATCATGCCAGTTTTCTTTTTATATTCTTATTATAATATACGTTTTTTTACATATTATCTTTTAAACCTTATGTTAGGGTACAACATGTTGGAGCTGTGATAACTGATAAAGCGAAGAAATTGTTTAGCTTATGAATTAACATTGACTTGCATGCTGCTTCAACATAAGCGGTCCTATGAAAATCAATGCATTTACAAATCACTGCTTCGCAAGAATCATTGCAACCATTGCTCCATAGATTTTAATTAAACTGGCTGTTGGAAATAGTGGGTTTTTTGGGTCCTACTCCATTGCTCCTTAAAGCTTCAACATAAACGTACCCTTAGAGCTCTATGATACACGACAATAAATATCAAGTAAACTGATGACAATTTTAGTACGCGCAGATTAGGGGGGTTTAGAAATTGTGCGCAATGTTCTAAAATACGAGTGTGTGAAAATTATACTTGTCCTCCATCCAATACATTTTAGAAATACGATTTTAATTACATATTATTAATTTCTGGATAATTGTAGAGATCTGTAACAGAAGCTAGAAAGAATTGCAATCCTCGAGTTTTAGTTGTAATAAATCCTGGAAATCCAACGGGACAAGTGCTATCTAAACAAAATATCGAGAATATTATAAAATTCGCTCATAAGGAAAATCTTTTCCTCTTAGCTGACGAAGTTTATCAAGATAATGTGTATGCCGAAGGATGCAAGTTTTATTCTTTTAAAAAGGTATGATATTTTTATTGCTTGAATCAGTGTAGGGCAAATCTGGCCTTCTCGTTATGTACTTGTAATACTCAAAATGCCAAAAATTTTACTGTTATCTATATTTCATTTTTAATATAAACAAATAATTTTAAGATTTTAACGGAAATGGGTGCACCTTACTGCAATATGGAATTGGCAAGTTTTATGTCGTGTTCCAAAGGATATATGGGAGAATGTGGTTTACGAGGTGGTTATGCTGAAGTAATTAATATGTGCCCTTCAGTAAAAGCCATGTATTTCAAAGCTATTTCTGCTATGCTATGTCCAACTGCGCTTGGCCAAGTTTGTTTAGATGCAGTTGTACATCCTCCCCAAGAAGGTGAATTAAGCTATAAAACATTTACAGTAGAGAAAAAGGCAGTGCTAGATTCATTAAAAGTTTGTATAGAAATTGTATTAATTAGCTTTAAAGTAAAATAAATTTATAATTTTAGGTTCGAGCAAAATTGGTAGCAGATACATTTAACTCATTTGAAGGATTTAGTTGTAATACAGTGCAAGGTGCAATGTATGCATTTCCACAAATTAAATTGCCACCTAAGGCTATTGCAGCAGCCGAAAAAGCTAAACTTACACCTGACGCATTTTATGCTTTTCAACTTCTTGAAAATACCGGTATATGTGTTGTTCCGGGATCAGGTTTTGGTCAAGTACCAGGAACATACCATTTTCGTACTACTATATTACCTCAAATTGAAACGTTGCAAGTAATGTTACAAAAATTTCAATCATTCCATCAGGAATTTTTAAAACAATATCAGTGAAAACTTTTTTACTGATAATATTACGTGATAGAAAATTTAATGTAGTTTATTTACATAATTATCATTAATGGCGACAATATCTGTAGCTATATTCGGGACTTCTGTATAATAATTAATTTATTCTGTGGTAACTCAATCAAAATCTGAATTAAATAAGTAATATCTACTAGTTACCTATATTATAAAATAAAATAGGTATTACATATTATAGTAAGTATTTACATAATGTCCTTATCTAAATAGTCCTGTTTATAGTTAATATTATTAAGGTGCAGGTTTTAGTTTACCTATTGGTTTCATAAGTTTTGTTTATGAATAAAATAAAAACTACCATGTCAAATTGCTAGTTTAAATTAATTTATGCACATATAATTATCAAAGTTTGTTCCTATTATATAGTACTATATACCGGGTGCGGAATGAGTTAACCGAACATGGAAAATTAAAATGTAAAAATTTATTTATGCAAATTCTTGCTTTCCTAATTATTTTAGGGAAAAAATGAAATACACAAATATAATGCAGAAATTAAAAAATGAAATTGTTACAATTTTCATTTTTCAGACTGGTCATGTAGGTTTCCAAAGGTAATTATTTTTGATAAGTAATAAATAACAATTGCACGTTGCTTACAGTTTTGCATTTTATTACATTTTAATATCATGAAATTGAAGCAAAGTATACAATTAATGTGTACAACTTGCAAATGGACGACACAACGTTTATGATAGACTTGGTTTTTGTTTAGCTGAATATGGAAACCAGTTTGAAAATTTGCTGTAATGTTATTTAATTATTTATTAATTGTGTGAAATTGTTCATTATTAACAATTCAGCATTCGAAAACAAAAAATTAAATTGAATTTATTACATGGCCAGTCTGATAAATAAAAATGTTAACAATTTCAAAAGCATTTTTTTACTCTTTAAGTAAAAGCTAGATGAAATCTAATGCTCTTATCATTCGTAGTTTAATTTCTACATTAATTTTGTGTCTCTCATGTTTTCTCTAAAATAATTAGGGAAGTAGGAATTTGCATAAATAAGTTTTTACATGTTAATTTCCTATGTCGGCTAACTCATTCAGAATCTGATATAAGTAGCATTAGGTTTATTGATACATCTCTCTAAAAATTCAAAAATACAGCACCCCAGCGATATAAAATTTTTCTATAACGTTTTGTAGCAAATTTTTAAGTCGATGTTAATATTTTTAACTCACAATGTCGTTTCCATTCTGAGATACGGACATTATTTGAAGTTTGGATTAAAAATTGCTCTTATATGGTACTACACCTGAGAACAAACTTAGAGTAAACAAAAAATAGTAAAGATTTGAAAGGTGATAGCATGTAGCAACATGCTACATAACAAGGAATGTTACGTTTTTAGTTTTGACTAATTTTAGTAATTTAATTTGTATTATTTATTGGGTTTACTAAAACCTCAGCATCTTTTGTTAGAATCGATGCAAATGTCAATTTTTGAACTTAATGAATTTATTTTTTTATTTTGTTGGACATAGCAGTTATTACTACAATAATACTTAAATAAAAACATTTACTTCCAAATATATTAAAAGTGCTAACAAGATTGGTTAATAAAAATTGAAAATCAAACACCTTATTTACTAAATTCAATTAGTAACCCTAATACTTTCATTTGTGTGTCATTTTTTTCTTGGTTTCTTAACCGAATGTTTTCAAAATTAGAAAGTGTCTTTCTGTAGATAGTACAAGGTATCGAATCGTTGGAGGCATATTTTTTTATTCATTTTTTTTATAATCATATTACAATTCACTAAGTTTTATTGAAAATCTGGAAAGTATTTTACTGAAAATCGTCATCAAAACAATACTTCCCTGCTGATCAGGTGTACAAGTATGAAATGAGGATTTTTTTTCGAAAAAAATACGTTAACTGTGGAAGAATGGTAAGCAGTGGCTTATTCAAAGTAAGCTCCATTGGTAGTTCCACATTTTTCCTATCTTTCGGACAATTTGTGGATACCACACCAGTAAAATTAATATTGTCCGCGAATGATCTTTATTTGGCACAAATCTCGACGTATTAAACATATCAAAACAACACTCTACAAGCACTTGTTCAAATTATCATTTATGCGCTTTTGATCCTTGTTGATGGCACAACCAAATGACCTATATGCCAAATCTTTATACTACTCATTGCAGTTGGTACGCCTTCTGTTTCCCAAATCCGCATTTCATACTTGTAGACCCTAGACCTGATATATACGCGCAGGGAAATTGAAAATCAAAGAGACGTCATTCTTTTCTTTATTACTTATTATTGTTTTGACAGTAACTATCTATGGTAACTACATAGTCAACAATTTGACAAACTTGATTTTTGCTCATTTTAAAAATGTTGTACAATTAATGTTTTAAAATTTCGATTTTTTACGATTTTCGGTATAATTTAATACCATACTTGTCAGGAAAATGTCTCACTTTACTCGGAGTTGTAAAATACTCGGCACACAGTGCCTCGTATTTCAACATTGCTCCTCGTCAGTAATGTATTATTTTCCTTACTTTTAGGTAAATAACTATTACTTTACTCCACTCCACTACCACCTCACGGTAAAACCAACCCTGGATACTATCGATTTAAATTTTACACAAAGTTTGAATGGCCATCCACACTAATACAAGTATTTTACTTTACCATACTTTACTGCCACTTCACGGTAAAACCAACCATGAATACTATCGATTTAAATCTTGCACAAAGTTTGAATCTCTATCCACACTAATACAAGACACCTTCTTCTAGCACTCGCTCATTCCACTGATCCAGAAATCAAAAGACTACTAAGCATATTAATCCGTAATATATATTAAATATAGAAAATTGTAATGACAACTATTTTTAATTGAACACAAGAACTTAGAAATGCCATGTCTTAATTTGAATTAATTAAAATACACCTTACAATAGTATGAATTTCATAGGTTATTGATTTTCTAACAGGTAGCTTTCTTCTTTGAAATTGAAAATCTGCTTTTAGCTTAATTAGAAGTGGGTTTGAAAACTAAAAAATGCAAAACGGTGGCGTATAATGGGAATAGGAAGGGTTGAAATAAAGTTAACAATGAGTAAAATTGAACAAACTTCACACTAAAGGTACCTATATGCTATTTTATTATAAAAAAAAAGATATAATGAACTCTAACCCATGTGGTCTGAGCGTCTACATCTGAACAAAACTTATGAACCCAGTAGTACTTATTCTTTTTGAAATTTGTAAACACATTTTTGTGATGTTTCCTATTTCATATAATAGTGTGCATTTGAATTCTAGTAATGTGATATTTCAACTTTAAGCATTCTTGACGTAATCAGAATTACAAAAAAAAATGGTTTGGGTATTGCTAGAAAAAGTTATTGTTAAAAACAAAGAATTGGATAATTATTCACTTTTTCTCAATTCTTTTTATCTCAATTAAGAAGTTGGTATCATAATATTGTTTTATTTTCAATATCAAATAAACATCCAAACCACTTAATTTATTATTTATAGCTGTCCAGCGGCTTTTTTTACAGGTTTGTTTTGTAAATGAAATTAATAATTGATTAATCTTATTTTTACTTATAAATTTATTTTATATTTTAAATAAAATTTTTATTTAGTTAGGTAATGTTTTTATTTATCCATAACCACCATACCATCTCACCGATACACCATGCAACTGTTCTACATAAGAACATAATATGTGAGTCCACTAAATGCAAAAGTGTGTGTATATATTATGGAAAATTTTCGAAAATGAGTTATTGGTGGCATATATTGTATTCGTTATTCGAAAGCGCTTCTTTTAAATATCAGTGTATATGCTTTTAATTACTATTTAGAAATAAGTAGATGAATTCTAAGTAGGAGAACATTAAATTAATCCTAATGTTTCAGTTGCAAAACTGTTCAATAAACATGGTTCAGTTGTAAAACTGTGTGTAAGCAATCTTTATACTAAAATTTTACGGTTAATAATCTAAATATTGGTAAAAAAATTATCATTGTGACTTCAAAATGCAATACACATTAAGACAAACAAAATATACTAGAAGAATCTTTCATACTTTTCCTCATAACAGTTTTGTGTAAATATCTCAAAACAACTTGAATGTCATAATGTACACACTTTTGCAGGGGCGGATCGAGAATTTTGGATTTGGGATTGTCTCCTTGTTTCCTTGTTAATTTCAAGCCCCGTGCCCACCCCCTAAATCCGCCTATGCACTTTTGCATCTAGTGGACTCATTCAATGTGTCTTAATTTTTTAAAATTTGGTTCACAGATAAAGCCAGAATAAAATATTGAAATTTAAATGTATATCTGTCGTGCGAAATCGTATTAATAAATCTGGGCGGGCCTAATGTAACTTTAGTAATGTAACTTTTGAGGATTTTGACGTCAAATAGAGATTAGTAAGTAAAATTTGGTTACTTCCACAGATTTCTAATTATATACCTAGGATGAGTGAATATGGCAGGGTACGAAGTGCATAGTGGGGGTATTAAAAACGACACCAGCGAACGCTGTGGACAAATTGTGCAAAAAAAGTGGCAAATTTTTAAGTTTCCTATGTTACCAGTGTAAATTGAACATTTTAAACCCCCCCCCCCATCGGTAACGTTTCAACTAACAAACCAGCCCACCGATACCGCCGTGGTTCTCCACTTCAAAGCGTAAATTCACAACCATCAATGCCATAACAACGAACATCAGATGAAGAAGATTAAAGTGCCTCCGGCACTAAACGCTTCACACGCCAATCAGCTACGCTACGCTGAACATTTTAAAGCCGCTTTTTTTCATATAAAAATCGATTTTACAGCAAAACTTTTTAGAGATTAATTTTTTTTTTTTTTTTATTTAACTCCCAAGAGATACAAGCAATCTATACAAGTATAATAAGCCTTCCTTTTGACACAATTGTGACATGCAGAGTCTTACTTCAATAAGTAACCTCTATATAATAAATAAAAAATTATGACCACTTAAATTATAACTTGGTGATGGTCCTAATATAATAAAACAGGTAAAGTTTTATGTTATTCTGAATCTGTGTGCTAAGTCATCCGGAGTAAATCTTTTTAACCTGCGCTCTTCAATTTTGTTGGTAATTAATGCAGTTGCGAGTGGATTAGGATGATCACAAAGTCTTTGTTGGTACTTCACACTAAATCGTTCGATCTCTTCTTTGATTGTTGGTAATGGTATGTCGTGTTGTATGACGCTGTTAGGCACAAATCTTGATGCGTCAACAATCATGCGTAGCACTTTATTTTGGAACCTCTGCAATATTTCTAGGTTGGAGTTTGATGCCGAGCCCCAGAGCTGTATTCCATAGGTCCAGATGGGTTTCAAAATAGTTTTGTATAACAGCAGCTTATTTTCTATGGAGAGTTTAGATTTTCTGCCGATAATCCAGTACATCTGTCTTAGCTTAAGCCCCAATTGTTTCCGTTTTGTAAAAATATGCTTACGCCAAGTAAGCCGTCTATCCAGATGTATGCCAAGGTATTTAGCTTCTTCTGATTGTGGTAATTGGTGGTTATTGAGTTTGACAGAAGGACAAGTTTCTCTTTTCAAAGTGAATGTGACATGCATCGATTTGGCTTCATTAACCTTGATACGCCACTTTTTTAGCCACTCTTGGACTTTTGTTAGGCAGACTTGCAGGTTCCTGGATGCAGATGTGGGGTCATTGTGTGAAGCAAGAAATGCAGTGTCGTCGGCGAAGGTGGCAGTTGTTGTGAGCCTTGTTGTTGGTAAATCATGCGTGTATAGCAAATATAGAACCGGGCCTAAGACGCTTCCCTGAGGAACCCCAGCATCGATGGTATGTAGTTTGGTGTATTCATTTTGGTGTTTAACCAGAAAATGCCTGTTACTCAGATACGACCTGAGAAGCGAGTAAAAGTGATGTGGAAGATTTTCTTTTAACTTATAAAACAGTCCATCATGCCAAACCTTGTCGAACGCTTGGCTAATATCAAGGAATGCCGCCGAGCAAAAGCGTTTACTTTCAAGATCTCTGTTGATTACCTTCACAATTCTATGCACTTGTTCAATTGTTCCGTGCATATTACGAAACCCAAATTGATGGTTTGGTGTGATTAATTAACACAATTAAGGTAAAGAGCACTGTTAAATTAAGGTAAAAATTTAAGAGTAAAGAGGTAAAGATAAAAGAGGTAAATGTGTCTATCTGTTTGGAATACTTGTAAAAGAAATTGAACAAAAATTAGCGCATGCACAGTTGATATGAAATCGTGGGTAATTTAGCTTCTCGTGATTTAGCCTCTCGTGCTGATGTTCGCACCCTGCCATATTGGCAGGGTTGTAAGAATCATGGACAATTTATGGTAAGAATTGAAGCGAGTGCACATTTCGCGGCGGCCATTTATTAGAAGGTCAAGAAACTTAAGGAAAGGTATAGGAAATCATGGTTTTTGTAGGAAACGGCAAGATTATAATTTTTTTTGTAGTTTTTGACCGCTGGAGATAAAAATGAACTTTTACGAAGTAAATAAAACCAATAAAGAGTATAAAATTTTAAAAGCTTAAAACACTAAGAGCGCTTTTACACAGGGTGTTTATTGCTAGCAATAAATATCCTTTCCGGATATTGCTTTAACGTTTTCACACACAACCATAATCAGCTTAATGCTACAAGACGTCCCGATTTGGTCGGGACAGTCCTTACTTTTACACCGCTGCACAGTGGGCCAAAGTACTAATTTAGGAGCTCATAAATATAATTTCGGTTTAGCGCCAAATATAAAAATATTATCGTAATCATACTAAATGGTAACTAGACCAAAATAGTGCATACAAATTTTGTAAACAAAAGCTGTCTATTTGTCGTTAATCCTCTCTTTTTCTCATTACTCCAGCAGCTCGCGTGACTTTAATTAGATTCAATTGCAACGTCTTGTTCGCTATTGTTAGTTTTTTGCAAAATTTGAGTAATATTTCAAAGTGTCATCATGGATTCCATCGCTCAAGGTATGTAACTAAATTATGTGTAATTTTATATGGCCATCTGAAAGCCCATTTTCCTTTTTTTCAGGTTTTGTTTTATTAGTATTTTATTTAAGAAAATGAAATATTCGCGAAGTACACATAGACTTATACTAAAATAGTACAGTTAGGTACAGTAACCACTTATTGCATCAGTCAGCTTGTTAAGTGTACTATATGAAAATGTAAAATCCAGGTGGTAGGGGGTGGTAAAACACTTATTTATTTAGTTTTCAGTGAGCCATGTCTCTGTTAGAATTATTTGAGTTTCTCAAGACTAAAGGACCTATTCGACCCAGGAGCGCCAGAAGTATATCGCCGCTGATCGAATACGTACTGAGAGCCGGATTTGCTGAGAATGAGTGCCCGGTTGATTTAAAAAATGAAATTTCCACCAAGATTAAGGCATTTACAAATAAGTTTCATCATGAACTTCAATTGTTTTTTTCTTCTAGTTTTTTCGGAATCGAGTATTTTTTAAATAATTTCAAAATGTAATGGTCTACCTGCTGGCTTTTATAATAGTAATACAGTTTATCAAAATGAATTGGTACTTTCATTACTTACTCTTTAAGGATCTGTGGAACCTTGGCAAATGTCTCTTTTTTACATAACAGCTTTTTTATTCAATTTCTCATTTTCCCCACAATTTTGACAAATTTCAAGGTACAAATGCAAATTTTAGGATCTTCATATTATAATGTGCCTACATCAGGTACTACATGTACAAAAATATCGTTATAATGAGAAATTGAATAAATTATCGTTTTGTAAGAGAGAGAGAGAATTTCAAAGCTTTCATTGAGCTTCTAAGTTAATCATAATTGTGTATTTAAAAAAAAACGTAAAAAAACAACCATGATAAACAATCCCTTATTTTCGCGCCGCTAATATAGAAACCTGGCCCACTGTGCGCTGTGCTGTCCCGATTTTTTTTTCATGTAAATCGGGACGCCTAATGTCCCGATTTTCAGAATTTCTAAAAACTTAAAATATTAATTTATTAAAATTTTAAAATTTAAATTACAATATTCAACTAATTATTAATTTACTAGGTAAATGTAAGCACTTTTAAACTTATAATTTGTGACTCGCGCTGGACTACGTTCATAGCTCGCAACCATCAGGCGCAACTTGATCTGTCTACATCTAGTGGCTCCAGAAATTATAAATACACTTATATGTTAACAATGTTAAACGGACCTTTCCAAAACCTTTTTTCTCATAATAAAATCGATTTTATAGCAAAATGTTGTAATGAGAATTTTAATTTTTACGAAAATCAGATAAATAATTTAACATGGAACAGTAAACCTTTGACAATTTGCTTTAGTCCATCCTATATACTCATTCAGTTACATAAGTAGTTTACTCTAGTTATTATTCATAACATCGAAAATTTCCAAAAACACTTAAACATTTTATGGTCTTTGTAACTATTTCCAAAATGTCGTTAATTTGATTATTTCATAGTAAAATTCTTCAAAAACATATAAACTTCTTTACTTGTCTGAAAAATTCTTCAAAATCTCGTAAAATCTTCTAATGTCATTACCAATTAGTAAGAAACATCACGTAGTATTGTTCATTTTTCTGAAAAGTACACCCACATAGTTGATGACATATCGACCTAGTGACCCCCAAATTATCCAATAGTGAACTGTTGGTCAAGGTTTTGCAAATTTTATATAACCTCTGACATAAGTTCACGACCTCAGTTAGTTTTTGAAGTAGCTTGAAGCCAATAACTTCATTTTCAACTCCGTTTCATTAAAATAACACCAAGTGCGGATAGAAACGTAAAAATTTCAAAGTTCGATGCATGTCAATTAAGTTCGAATAAAAGTAATTCAGTGGTGTAATTTCGCTGGAAAAAAAGCTTACACGCGTTGGATCCCAATTTTAAAGTTTACGTTACGATTTTACCGTGGGAAAAATTCCCAAAATTATTTAGTTCGCCGTGTGCGGAATATAAAAACAGGGAACCATAACGCCGCTGTGTCTTGCCATTTTCTTGTAATTAACAAGAAAAATCTCGTCCGAGGATTTAATTCCAGTATTCGACATCGTCCGCTATTACATTTTTCGCCAATTGTCATCTCAACTTATGTACCGAAATTTGGCATTTGTTCTTCCTGCTTCCTTCAACTGAAAAATCATCAAAGGGTATAGCCGGGTTTATATGGAAAATCTGCCCTTGCGGCCTTTTCGACTTATACTTGGGGGATCGTTTTGGTATCAAATAAAAATAATTCAGCTAAATTTTCAGCTCTTTATCTTAAACGGTTCCCGAGTTTTTCAAGAAAACCTCTTTTTTTAATTTTATTTTTTTTTAAATAGTAAAATTCAAAATTAATGGATGGTTATTTTTTTGCTAATTCTTAGGAGTAAAAGACATGAAAAAATACTTTGGTCATGATTATTAAAAAAAAGCCGATTTTGGGCGAAAGAAATAAAATTTAAATCTTATTTTTTAACACCTTTCTGAAAAGTGTCACTCACCAAATTTTGTCAGATAATGTCTTTTATATTCCCTTATACTCATGAATTTTTTTGATTTTTTTGAAGTGGTGCAACAGTATGACAAAAATTAAAAAGTAATTATTTTCTGTAATTTTGCATTTAAAGAAACTTATACATTTTTCACATTTTTTTTCCACTATTTTTTTTATCAAACAATAAAACTATAAATAACAAGTTAAATTCAATAATATAATCAAATTATATTTATATAATTATATAATCAAAAAATATAATTTGATTATATTATTGAATTTAACTTGTTATTTATAGTTTTACAGCCTTACTAATAAAAATTCGTTATACACGCGTTGAACAAGTGTATCTATACGTGACTGACGGGGGATCCTACGCCCGGTACGTACTACAGGCCTCCTGACTCCCGGGTTTTATATTAATGCTATCGATAGAAATTTTAAGTATATAGGCAACTAATTGTGATGGAATATATGGCAAACGAAGAGGGGTAAAGTTTTTTATTATACATTAAAAAAAACTATTCTACAGCTTTTATGAGTCCCTACACATACAACAGACTTATCAAGCCCAATTGTATATAATGTATGTATTTTACGGGTTTACGAATCCCACCATTGATGCCACTTTTCATAATGGCTTTACCGGTGTTAAGTTACATATGATTACTCACATCGCGTCTGATTATTATTTATATAAGTTGCTGTTGAATACACTTGCCATAAGTTGTAAAAACGATCAGCGCTATTTTAATTTAAGTTAGACAGTGGAAAAAGATTCCAAATAACATTTATAATTTTTATTAATTATTTATTTAAGTACCTATAAAATGTCGTTGGTACCTACTTCAAAATAACCTAATTACCTACTTGGTAAACTGAGATGTACCTACTAGTAAAATTTTAACATTAAGATTCTTTCGTTATAAAAAAACAGAAACTTTATGTCTTTACGAATTTATTTGCGAATTTGAAATTTTTATTTGTAAATACATTATTAACCATGGTTTTGTCAAGTAAATAAATTTCTTTTGATATGTTTGCATAAAGTTTTAAGATTGTGGAAAACTAGCGATTATTAAATATTATGAAAACTATTGATCCTAAAATATTAGTCCTACAATGGTCCTACTTTTTGCACACTTTCCATGGTTAGAAATTTTGATCTACCAATGTTACCAAACAAATTCGCAGTATTTTGTAGTCCATAAAATTTAGTTAACAAATTCAGCAAATTTTATGCGGGAACAAAATTTATTATATTTGATATTTCGTGTAGTTCTTGAGAAATTTAAGGTAGATTGTTTCCAAATGTACACCTGTACAATAAGGTGACAATTTTTATGAAATGTAAAATCAGTGGGTAGTACATGGAAAAATGAAGAGCCTTTTTTGCTTTTTGTCTAAGGTTTTCACCTTTCTTTCGATACATCAATAGAACAATAGTCACATCAGTAAATTTTTGTGTCCTGGTTAACTGTCTTGACTAACCAGGACAAAAGTTCCAAAACCAGTACTGTCCTGGTAAAATCAGTACGAATGGTCACCTTAATATTATGTATTTAATTTAGAAATTTCTTGTAAAAAATTATTTTTTTGAATTCGGGTTCTCGGCAATTCATCATACTGTCAACGGTCGAAAATATCAAAATATAAAATAGGGGTGGACGCTTGCAATTATTGTAAGACGCTAGGCAACAATTTAATTCAAGGTCAAATCAAGTTAAGGTTTTCGGCAATAAATCAAACTGCCAACGGTCTACTTAATCATATCTTAAAATAAGAGGGGGGAACTGTGAATTTTGCAAAACGCTAGCTAACACTTTAATTCAAGGTCAAATCGAGTTCGGATTTTCGGCAGTAGATCAAACTGCTAATAGTGTAAATAATCAAAATTTTAAATAAGGGTGGACGCTTGCAATTTTTGCAGGACGCTAGGCAACAATTTAATTCAAGGTCGAATCAGGTTCGGGTTTTTAGCAATAAATCAAACTACCAACGGTCTAATTAATCATATGAAAAAATGGGCGGTGGGGCCTGTAAATTTTGCACAACGCTAGCTAACCCTTTAATTCAAGGTCAAATCGAATTCGGGTTTTGGGCAATAGATCAAAATGATATCAGTCTAAATAATCATATTATAAAACAGGGGAGGGGGCCTGTGAATTTTGCAAAATGCTAGCTAACACTTTAATTCAAGGTCAACTCAAGTTAAGAATTTTGGCAATGGATCGAACTGCCAACGGTCTAAATAATTAAAATTTAAAATAGGGGTGGACGCTTGCAATTATTGTAAGACGCTAGGCAACAATTTAATTCAAGGTCAAATCAAGTTAAGGTTTTCGGCAATAAATCAAACTGCCAACGGTCTACTTAATCATATCTTAAAATAAGAGGGGGGAACTGTGAATTTTGCAAAACGCTGGCTAACACTTTAATTCTAGGTCAAATCGAGTTCGGATTTTCGGCAGTAGATCAAACTGCCAACGGTGTAAATAATCAAAATTTTAAATAGGGGTGGACGCTTGCAATTTTTGCAGGACGCGAGGCAACAATTTAATTCAAGGTCGAATCAGGTTCGGTTTTTTGGAAATAAATCAAACTGCCAACGGTCTAATTAATCATATGAAAACACGGGTGGGGGGGCCTGTAAATTTTGCACAACGCTAGCTAACCCTTTAATTCAAAGTCAAATCGAATTCGGGTTTTGGGCAATAGATCAAAATGATATCAGTCTAAATAATCATATTATAAAACAGGGGAGGGGGGCTGTGAATTTTGCAAAACGCTAGCTAACACTTTAATTCAAGGTCAACTCAAGTTAGGAATTTTGGCAATGGATCGAACTGCCAACGGTCTAAATAATTAAAATTTAAAATAGGGGTGGACGCTTGCAATTTTTGCGGAACGCTAGATAACAATTTAATTCAAGGTCTAATCAAGTTCGGGTTTTTGGTAATAAATCAAACCCCCAACGGTCTAATTAATCATATGATAAAACGGAGGAGGGACCTGTGAATTTTGCAAAACGCTAGCTAATACTTTAATTCAAGGTCAAATCATGTTAGGAATTTTGGCAATAGATTGAACTGCCAACGGTGTAAATAATCAAAATTTAAAATAGGGGTGAACATCAATAGAACAATAATCACATCAGTAAATTTTTGTGTCCTGTTTAACCGTCTTGACTAACCAGGACAAAGGTTCCAAAACCAGTACTGTCCTGGTAAAATCAATACGAATGGTCACCTTTCCTGTACCTAATATTAATAAAGAAATTTTCTTAAAACATTATTTACCAGTTTATTATATCAACATGTTGATACCAACTTATGTTTTTTAAAACAAATTATTATCTAAATTTAATTTAGAATTACTACTCGGATCGAATTAAAGTGGTTTAACCATACGCATGCTGCTCAGAGTTATCTAACATTGGGGGCGTCTATTAATCACGTGAGACGATTTTTCAACCCCTCACCCTGGTGAGATGTCGTTAGATTTGGCTCGAGCCCCTCTCACCCCTTCTAATATCATGTGTTTGTTTTACTTAATTTAATCTAATTTTCTCACAATTTAATATATTGAGTGAGTTTAGCCCCCCCCCCCCCTCTAAACGTTTCACGTAACTAATGTAAGTCCCCATTTCAAACTATTACCTATACGAAACTTTATAAATAATAAACTAAAAAATTATGATTATAGAACCATTGTCGGTTTTAGGATGATAGGGGCGAATTGAATAAGAAATCTCAAATTTTGAAATATTTATAGCAATACTTTTTAGGATTTTTTCAAATAATGATAATGTAAAATTCAATAATCTAATGGTATAATCTTTTAGGTTAATAATAAAATGTTACTAATAATTAAAATAAGTTCTAAAATTTATTAATAAATGAAATGTATTTTTCTGAAAACTTACTTTTGGAGTTACTAAAAAGTTATTTACGAAATTAAAATTATTGGGTTTCATCCGCAACTTGCTCGGAGGTGGACAAAATTTAAAATTTTGAACAAAATTAGATTACAAATATGAATATTGGAGCTCAAACGAAGCTCTATAGATTGACACCAAAATTATACAAAAATTATGAAAAGTATAAAAAATAGAAAAACATGTCTGTACAGCACTCTTCTCCACCCCAAAGATTACGCGGATAACTCCGCGACGTTTGAGGTTTAAACCACGGGAATAGAAGCTCATTGAAACTCGAAGGTTGGACACCAATTTTAATAAAAAAATTCATTTGGGGGTTGGACCAGCAACATGTATCTCTAGAATGTTACACAAACATTCGATTTGAGGGGACCAGCGACAAAATATAATATTGAGACTGATTTATTACGAGTATAATTTGTGTTTCGGCATACGGCATTTTTTATTAACCCTTAAGTATGCCGACAAATTATTCTGATAGAATGTGGCAGTTTTTAAAACAACTGTATTTTCCCTATTCTTTAATCTACAACTTTCGAATTTTTCGTTATGTCAGTCGTTTTCACGTTGCAAATATGCGTATTTCGTCCTAATTTGAAAAATTCAGTAATGGAAAAATTCGAAAGTCTTAAATTACAGAAAATTTAAAAACTGTAGGTACTCAAGGTTTAAGAATTTGAACAACTTTAGTTGTTCACTATTAGTCTTATTCACGAGTAGTCACTATTGTTATTAGTAGATGGGTTAGGTAGGAACGGGACCACTTTACCTCAAATCTGCCTAAGTCCGAAAATTCAAAAAATCTGACTATGTCCGAAAACTCATAAACTGCGCAGGTGTTAAACTATTGATCGGTTCGGGAAAATCTCGTATAAAAATAAGTATTGATTATATTTTATATATGGGGGGTTAGGGTTAGTAGGGTTCACATTAAAATCAATTATCATAAAAATTTATTGACCATTACACCTTTTATCTTAACGTTTTTTTTAATTAGATAATTTACTCTGTGGGAAAAAATCTCCCCTATAACGAAGGGGTGAGAACCCTCCTCACATTAAAAAACACTTATCAAAAAGGTACCTGTTCAATAAAGTATGATTTTATTTTATCTATTACCTATTATCACCTTATTATTTATATAATTCAATATTATGGTTTTAGTAATAAAATAGTTTTATGATAATTTATTTGCACTTAAAATGGACCCCCCATTTTAATTTAATTACCTTCTTCCACCTTATCGATTTAATTGTTTGCCTATGGAATTCCAAAAGCAAGCAAACTATTTGATGAATAATCACCATGGTATATTATGGGGGAGTGGGTTTACACCTTATCATAAATTTAATGAAATTGTGAAACATTTAACTTCATCTGTTGATGTTGTATATGTGAAAGGACGCGAGAAGACATTATTCATCCAAAAAGTAATTGAGAAACCGGTGATAGAATTGGATGAACAACCTTCACTATCAAAAGGGGAGCCATATTGCTTTTATCACTCGCTATCAAATTGTATCTGTGCACTGACTAATGTATTTTATTTGTATAACAATTTTATTATGCATGAATAAATTGATTTTTTTTATATATTTTTTTTATTGTGGGGTTAGTTTGTTATAGTTAGTACATGAAGAGCAGTTGCGTGATAGCCATGCGGGTATATGCTGAAGAAGCAGGTCGCCTTTTTTCGTTTAGAGATTGGAAGCACCCCTTTGTAGATTCGAAGGAGTTAGCAAAAGCTGGGTTTTACAATTTACGAAATGACGATAATGTGCGGTGTGCGTATTGTGCAATCATTATTGGTAGTTGGGAAAAGGGGGATAATCCTATAGAAGAACATAAAAAATGGTCTCCAAGTTGTCCTTTTATTATAGAAGGAGAATCGCTTATTAAAATGTATGCGACAGAAGAAGGTCGACTTATTTCGTTTAAAAATTGGGGTTATACCTTTATAGACCCTAACGAATTAGCAAATTCAGGATTTTACAGCATAGGGAATGGTGATATTGTTCGGTGTGCGTTTTGTACAATCGTTATAGGAAATTGGAAGAATGGGGATATTCCTAGAGTAAAACATGGGGAAATATCTCCAAAATGCCCCATGACTGGACATGATGTTTGTGGGATATACAAAGTTTTTCCTAATTCAATACCAGACAATTACATAAATATAACTACAAAAGTTGAAGATCTAAATGATCCCGATGAAAATTTACCCGAAATTATCCCACTACTAGGATACAAAGCTGAAGATCAATTTTGTTGGAAAGCTAACAATAAACTCTCTTGCCCATCTTGTATATTACAATAGTTGTAAAAAGAAAACGAGATTTTGTGAGTTTAATAAAAAAAAAAATATTGAAAATTATTTTGTTATTTTACATAATACGATAGGTTAGGTATGTACTCACAAACATGATGATGATATTGTAAATACATACCTAACCTATCGTATTATTATTTACATATTTGTTTTATTTCGGATATGGATTAATAAAAAAGATTTATTAAATTTTAATTGTTGTTTTTATTTTGTTTTACTGGAAAAGTTTACATTGCCTCAATTTAACTCTTAAACTAATATATGCAGTCGTTAAAATATATAACACAATACTTGTGAAAAATAAAAATTCGAAAACGATTGCATTCATATGAAGAGTGTTGTAGTTGTTTCTGAGTTCGTTCAAATTGAGCACCAAATATTCACCGCGGTTTCTTATTTGACTTGTATCTTGAAATTCGAAAATGGTCTCATAATAGATAACTGATTTGTCATTATCAATTACTAATGGATGTGTGATAACGTATTATCAACATTGTTTAAAATTAATAATTTGATTTAAATCTAAATTTTAAACACATGTTTACCAATAGGAATAGGGTACATATTTTATATCATTTTATTAAACAATATAATGCCTACTTATTTGTAACATATACAAATTACTTATTACATATTTAAAACAGTATTTATCGTTTTTATTCTACTGTGGATGCCGGAGATATTTAATGCGAAGTTACTCAGCTAAAATTACACATCGAAATTTCTAGGAGTGTACATTGCTATTAAGCACAAGACCGAGTTCATTATAAAAATTTTCGAATGATTATACCATGTTTTAAAATAATAGCTTTGAATCGCATTTTTTACAATTTTTCTCGATGGTTAAAAAAAAAAATTTTTTAGATAACGGTATTGTCAACATTATTATTATTGATTCTCCAGGTGTATAACGACATTGACCGTAAATTGATGCTGATATGCCGGGTGTTCTACAACTATCGATTACGACATCACCAAGTTGATAACGTATTTTCTCAAACAGGAGAACTATTTTGGATAAAAATTTAGTTGTTATTGAACTAAATAAAACTGAAATCATAATGAATAAACCTGTATATGTAGGCATGAGTATATTGGATATTTCAAAAACCAAATTATACGAGTTTCATTATGACTACATGCAGAAAAACTTTTTATCCAAAGTGCTTTACTGTGACACGGATTCATTAATATATGAAATTCATTGTCCTGATATTTATGCCACCATCAAAAGGGATATTTCACGATTTGACACTAGCGATTACGAGGTCGATAATCAATTCGGTATTCCTCTTGTAAACAAGAAAGTGCCTGGATTAATGAAGGACGAAAGCAATGGTAGAATTATGACCGAATTCGTAGGTCTTAGATCTAAAATGTATAGCGTTCGAATCGAGGGCGAGGATGTTATTAAAAAGGCGAAAGGTGTTAAAAATTATATAGTTAAGAAAGACATTTGTTTTAATGATTATTTAGAGTGTTTACTTGAAAATAAAATTATTGTAAAAAACAAAATAGTATAAGATCACAAAATCATATTGTACATAGCATAACTCAAACAAAAATAGCCTTAAGTCCCAATGATGATAAACGATGTTTACTACCTCATACCTCCAACACTCTGGCATGGGGGCATTATAAATTAAATAAATAAAAATATTTTTATGTTTTGTTTTATTTTATTCCTTTAGTTTCACATACAGCATAAAGTAAATATTAATATTATTATTATTACATGATAATTTCATTGAATTGAATTTTTAGAGATCCATGAAAACTGGTTATAGCCAAGCCATTTTACATATAGCTGATTCCCACGTTTACGTAACACTTTTTCAATTAGAAAAGTATCAGGGTAACTTCAGTATTAAGACATATTGTGTGCTTCTTGAAAACAGTTTTTGCAAAACGTTTTATTACAAGCTTCGCAAATCCATATATACTTGGCTGTTTTTCTATTAGCCTCTGATTTACCATAAAGAGCAGCCTCCTTCTGGTAACACATGAAACAACGTCTTTTAACAGACCCCCCTTATCAGATGATGCTTTTCAGCCTCCTCAACACCGCCTTTACCGTTATCACTACCGATGTCTTTGCTATCACTAGCGATGTCTTGGCTATCACTACCGGTATCTTTACTATCTTCATCATGAGAGATGCAAGTCTCACTTTCTTGTTTATTTATATATTCTTTTTCTACATCAGGTATAATGTAAGTATGTGTTTTCTAAATTTTCTTGATTATTTTCAAATATAGGTGATTTCAATATTCTTTTATATATCCTTTTTATATTAGGTATGCTGTAGGTGAATGTATTTTCTTGTTTATTTTTAATCATAGGTGATTTGATTATTCTTTTATATACCTCTTTCACATTAGGGTTAATGTGGGGGTACTTATTTTTATGTTTATATTCAAATACAGAAGACTTCTTTCTTCTTCTTCTTCCATATATCTGTTCTATTGGAGAATTATCAGTGTCTTGAATATAGTATTTGGTTGTGTAAGAACTTAGAAAGTGATACTTTTGATTGTCACCTATTATAATACCCATGATAAATACAGAGGATCTTATCAGAGAATGGTATATTTAATAACATGACGCTCTATATAAACTCGCACTATTATATCCTAACCGACCCTAGCATACAATTTAACAGGCATTTTTGCTTGAAACACCGGTGAACAAATATTTGACTTTGACCGAATTGGTAAAATCCAACAACGGTTTGCAGAATTGTTTATTTAAAAAACTTCTTTTTTTTGAATCGATAGATAGTCATCATATGCCAGCACATAATCTACTTTTGTAAAATCGTTATACCTTTTCTCATACGGACTAAGGTTTTGAGAAATATGAACAGGTCTGTTCATATTTAGGGCATATTTAGGGCATGTTATGGTAACTATGAACAGGTCTGTTCATATTTAGGACATATTAGGGTAACTATGAACAGGTCTGTTCATATTTAGGACATATTAGGGCATATTAGGGTAACTATGAACAGGTCATTAATCTAAGAAAATTTATACTTATAATTTATCAAATTCATGCGGTGCACCAATTTAGTAAATATTTGTCTAATTATAACCAATTATTATCATTATATATTTTGTTTATTTGTGTAGTCCTATTTTTTTGTACAGCTTTAAATTCCAATATATTATTGTTTTTCCATTTTCTGTGTTTGTTTGTTGAAATATAATTTCAGTGTAAAGTTCGAGCAAGCGAGGTTGAACAAGAAGCCCGTTATATTTTTTTATAGGAGCAGTCGAATTGAGTACTGGCCACTTAATTCTACGACTCGGACCTGGCCAGTGGCGCCCTTAATTTTGAATTCCGTACATTTCGGCTTAATTATTTCATCCAGATTCAGCAACGCACAAATATTTTTGTAAAATTGAACCACCCCTCGCGCTGAGCCTTGCTTGCAATACATATGTTGCGCGGTTGTGCGTTGCGCCGAAAAGTAGTGTAACAATGTTTCAAATATTTTTTGTTGCAAATTTCATTCCCTTTATTCTTGTTTCTATACATTCTATACATAAACCCTTACGGTTTTGTTGTCACTGTAAATTAACTGTGAATTAGATGTGAATAAGCTGTGAATTCATAAAAACGGCATGTTGGCGGTTTTATTACAGGTGAATTGTTAGGAAAGAACAGCGACTTTGTGAAATTGCTAATTGAAAATATATTGTGACTATATGCGGACTGGTCACATCCTTTTCTTTCAATTGACCGCCGATTTGCCATAAATTCACAGTAAATTTACATTTAATTCACGTTTAATGTAAAATCGATTTACAGTTTATTCTTTATGAAGTTACTATTCATTGACGCCTAATTTTCACCCAATTCGCAGTGAATCTACACGCAAGTAACAGTTAATTTACAATTAAATGTACGATGTACAAAAGGTTAACGGAATAGTTACAGACTGCTGACAGTCCTTTTGTAAATTTCTGATCCTAATGACATTTTTATTGCATCAGGTTTTATCTTAGTACTTTTAAGATTAAATTGTTTAATAGATGATAACACAATAATTCTGTGAATGTGTAATATATCAAATTCACAATATAGTATACATATGCATGTGCTTATAATAGGTTTGTTCCAACAAGCTATTCGATTATCGACGGCAACCAGTAATTTGACCACTTATTGCGCCTGCGTTAGGAACACTAGTAAATTCACAAATAGTAACTTAAAGCTGTGTTGGAACGTTTTCCGAATTGTTTTCGAACCGAGATTAATCTTAAATAATTGACAAGTGTGATTGTTGTGTCTTAAATTGATTGTAATTAAAAGATTAATTGATTTGTAACTGGATTTCTTTATTAGCACGTTTTTCTGGTTGCATCTCTTTTTGCATTGCCAACTTAACAACAATTCTTAACTACATATATTAAAACATAACAATTCTCCGCCGCTATAAGAAACTAATAAAAAGTTAATGCAAAAATAAAAGTAATATTAAAGTAAAAAGAAAAATTATTCGTAAGTTAAACGCTGGACTGGCTTCTTAATCCTGGACGATCTTCGCACAATCGGAATGTCTTGATCCTCATTCCTGGCTTGTTGCGTATATTTCGGGTCACTTATGCCTTCGGATGTCTCTTCTGTTCTGGGAGTTGGACGCCACGCCTTTGCTCCCCGCTGGATGCATCATGTGTTTGTTGCGGAGTGGTTGGTAAATTTACTGCTGTTGTCACCGGCCTCTCGTTCATTATATCTGGATAATTGGGATTGTGGTAAAAATGCTTTGGAACCTCTTGTTTTTCTGCTTGGCACAATCGTAATTGGTCATAATGGCGTTTAATTGTGTAGCCACCGTCTAACTCAACCAAATAATGGATTCGACCTAACCGTTCTACCACGGTACCATATTTCCATAGACTAGATGCCGTATAATTTCGTGATTGTACCCGATCTCCAACTTTGAAATATTTTTCGAAATTTGGTTGTATTGCATTGTTTTTATGTTTGGTTTGTGGCTTAATCAAATCCAATTTCGTACGTAAATTTCTTCCATATAATATTTCTGATGGCGATTGACCGCAAGATAATGGTGTGACTCGATACCGTAGTAAAAATGCATGCAATTTTTCATGTAAATCTCCGGGTTCGTTGATCATACATTTAAATTTTGATTTTAATGTTTGGCAGTACCTTTCTGCTTGCCCATTTGTTGCTGGATGTCCTGGCGCTATGAAACGTTGACAGATTCCATTTCTACTGCAAAACTTTGAAAATTCATCGGATCTAAAAATAGTTGCATTATCGCTCACGAGGACTTCTGGCAATCCGTGGTGACTAAAAATTTGCCGAAGGTATTTTATTGTGCTAGTCGTGGTAGGTGCTGATTTCATCATATAAATTTCAGGCCACTTTGATTTTGCATCTACGACGATTAAGAAATGGTGTTCTAGGAAAGGACCAGCATAATCCATGTGAATTCTTTGCCAATTTGCATTTGGAGGTTCCCATTTATGTAGTGGTGCCTTAGTTGGATTCTTTTTTACATTACAACATTCGATACAACTCTTAACGATGTTTTCAATGTCGTCGTCGATGTTTTTCCAATAGCAGTATCTTCGGGCTAGAGCTTTCATTTTTACAATTCCAATGTGAGTGGAATGGAGTTCTTTAAGTAAGGCAGGTTGTAAACCTTGAGGAATTATTACTCGATTGCCCCGAAATAAAACCCCTTCTTGTATTGATAATTCTGGATTTCGAATGACTCCTCGGGATATATTTTCCATTAATTGTTGTAATTCTGGATCATTTTTTGTTTCAGCAACTATTTTAGCAAAGGTTATTGTGTCTGTTGATATTTCTTGTATTGAGTTAACATTTAATACGTGCTCGTCATCAATTACTTTTTCTTCGTTTTTAGTTAATTTTAAAGGATTTCTGGAAAAATAATCTGCGTTTGCATGCTCGCTGGATTTTCTGTGTTGAATATTATAATCAAACCCAGATAAATAATTTGCGTATCGTAACATTCGACTTGCTGATAAATTTGGAAGTTGCTTTGTAGGATTAAAAATACTACTTAAAGGTTTGTTGTCAACAATCAGTGTAAATTTTCTTCCATATATGTATTGAAAAAATTTTGTAAAAGACCAATAGATTGCGGTAGCTTCCCTATCTAATTGGCTGTAGTTGCGTTCAGCCGTCGTTAATGAACGCGAAGCAAATGCAATTGGACGCTCGCTGCCGTCTGGAAAAATATGTGATAACACCCCGGAAAGTCCAAATGGGCTCGCATCTGTTGCTAACGTTACGGGTAATTCTGGTGTGAAAGGTGTGAGAACTCGTTCGCTTGCTATTTCTGTTTTAATTTTTTGAAATGCTACTTCGCATTCTGGTGTCCATTGAAATTTAAACCCTTTTCCTAATAGTTGATTTAAAGGATACAGCGTCGTTGAAGCTTTTAGTAAGAATTTAGAGTAGTACGTTACTAATCCCAAAAATTGTTGTACTTCTTCTACATTTCTTGGTCTTGGTGCACTAGCTATTGCTTTAATTTTTTCTTCGTCCTTTTGTAACCCATCTTCAGAGATCACATGACCAAGATACTTGATTTTCTTTTCAAAAAATTTACATTTGTCTCGATTGAGATGGAGGTTATATTTCCGGAGTCGGTTTAATAGTTTTATCAAGCGACTTTTACATTCGTCTATTGTAGATCCTTGAACAATTATGTCATCAAAATAAGCTGTAGTCCCTTCCAAATCGTGTAGGACTTGATCTATAATTTTTTGAAATTCATTTGGTGCTGTTTTGATCCCAAAAAATAATCGTTTAGCTAAATATGTACCTCGATGTGTTGAAATCGTTTGAATTTTTGCACTAACTTCATCCACTGGAACGTGTAAATACGCTTTAAAAACATCTAAAGTACAAAAGAACTTACCACTTCGCATTTCGTTAAAAATGTCTTCAATTCTGGAAATTGGGTATCTATTTTCCTGGAGTTGATTATTAACAGTGGTTCTATAATCTGCACATAAACGAACTTCCCTATTTGATTTTGGAATTATAACTAATGGGGTACCCCATTCCGAATGATCAATTTTTTCAATGATACCGTCCCTTTCTAGCTGATCTAATTCACGGTCGACTTCTTCTTTGAGGGCGTAAGGTACTGGTCTTGGTTTCAGAAATACCGGTTGTGCATTTTCTTTCAACTTTAAAGAACACTCGTAGTCTGGAATTTTTCCCACCTTGGGTAAAAACACATCTTGGAATTGACTGAAGATTTCATCTGTTAATGGTTGAACTGAAACTGAATCAATTTCTTGGACATTTATTTTTAATCTTCGCACCCAGCGTCTTCCGATAATGGCACTTCCTGTGCCAGCAACAACGTATAGATCCCCCATAAATTTATTACCTTGATATGCTACAGGTACTCGAGCATATCCAATAGGTTTGATCAAGTGTTTGGTATATGATCGAAATATGACATCTGTTCTCTGGAGTGGAATATTTAAATTAATTGTGTCGAAATCATGTTTGGACATAATGGTTACCGGGCTTCCTGTATCGCATTCAAAATTACATAATTTATTTTTTATCTTTACCTGAACAAATATTTTTGGTTCGTGTACTGAATTTTCGGATTCTGAAAACACATCAATGATTCGATTGATCGAAAATCTTTTATTTGGGACTTCGTCCACTTGGTTATCGCTGTCGTAATCGTAGATATTTTTTACATCTGTTTGTTTGTTTCGAATTAACGTGGTAATACATACTTTTGACAAATGTCCTTTCTTCCGACAACTGGAGCAGTACAATTTCCTTGCGATTAAACATTTCTGTGTAGGATGATTATGACGTCCACAATGTAAACAACATTTTTCAAGGCCCAATTCTTGCAAATTCAATTTGCTCTTGTTTGTATACCCGTCAGAACCAATTGAATATTTTCTTCGATTTTGAATTCTATGTGAATCAATTTTGTTTATTGAATTTGATGTGCTCTTGTAAACATCGCGGGTTTGCATTTTTGACATTTCTATAGATAGTGCAATTTCTAGTGCTTTTTCGAATTCGATGTTGGCTTGCTGTAATATGCGTTCACGAATTTCCGTATCTTGGATTCCACGGATAAATTGTGCCCTGATTAATAAATTTATAACAGATTTTGTGCACGCAGGTGCTTTGCACTCTGATTTAAATTCGCACGTTTTTATTAGCTCTTTTAATGAAGCAACATAACCAGAAATTGTTTCACCGGGGGCTTGGAGTCTTGATAAAAATTTATGTTGTTCCGTGAGCACGTTTCTTTTTGGTGCTAAATGTTTTTTTAACAATTCCATAATTTCTACATAACTTTTGGAAGCTGGTAAATCTGGTGCCGTTAAGTTTGATAATAGCTTGTAATATTTGCTACCTAGACAGTTTATTAATACCATTACTTTGGCTCTTTCCGATTCCTGATCTGCGCTGTCCAAGCCTTTAATTGTAAAATAGTTATCCAATCTTTCACAATAACTATTAAAATCTTCCTCCGTTTCTTGATAGGGCTCGAATGTCAAGGTTTGAGAACGCAATATATCTTTGATTTTATCAGCTGGATTTTCCGGTACTTCACTGAAAAAAAAATGTAGTTGATGTAACAATAATAAATTGTCGCTATAGGCACACCAATATTTTATGTTTGATGGTACAATATGAGTTTTGCTGCATTATATGATTGACGCATCACTACCGTTTATGTTATTTTAACATAGTTAATATAGTTCTATTAACTATATCTAATATTGTTTTATAAACTATATGATATAGCTATAATAACCATGGAAAGTAATTATTTAGGGTCTTTAATTTAACAATGGTTTATTGTCACTGCAATGAAAACGGTGTTGTTAGTTTTTGGGTTTATTAAAAACTTACAATAAACATAAAAATATAAAAATACAAATTTGAAAAAATAATTCGAGTAACGAAGGTGCTTCTACAGACGCTGTTATTGTGTTATTCTAGAAGATTGGGAGGATACGTCCAGATATTGTACCATACTTTCCAACGTATCAGGAACAATGTTGAATGAACCACGTATAATTTTTGAAAAATTTAGTTCGATCTCCAATTGTAGGGATGCGTTCCTTGATTAAATCATCTGTTGAACATGCAAATGCTTCAACATCATCTACTCCATTGTCTAAAATTAAAAATAAGATAAAGTTTACATTTTGCCCCATATTACTACAGTAATGAATTAAACAACACATAAGGTGTTCAATTATTATTATGTTCAATAGGGACTGGTATTGAAAGTGCAAGGAGGTTCCTTTTACGGATTAGAATAAATAAAAAAATTTACCTTGATAACTTTGGATAAGATGAGGTGCCCCGCCCCATTCTTCGAGAATTATCTACTTTTAACTTCCTTGATTTCCATTTTTCAGAACTAAAATTTTCTAACTACGTAAAAGTAATATTAAATATTACAATATTATACTACAAGAAATTTAGCACTACTGTAATAAACGACGCACAACACAAGATCAAGATTAAATAATATGCACGCTAAACTGTTAAACGTGTAACTTATAGGTGGAACTTTGTGCACAAGATACAATTAAAAATGCAAACTTGCGAATTAGTAATCTAATATTAGAATAAAATCGCGTCATATTAGTTAACAATATTAATATGGTTTCAGAAACAACAACATTAGTAAAGATTTACGTTGCATTATGGTTTTGTTAACAATATTTTGTCTTAATAAGAACACTATTTGTTATGAATATTTTAACAAAATGAAAATAGTTACATTAACAGCATTTGTGTTAATAAAAACAATATTTTTTCATTCCATTTCTAACAAATTGAATATGGTTAGAGTAACAACTACGAAATTATAGTCTTAGTCAATTTTACAATAAATTATGCTAAAATTAACAATATTTTTTTGAACAAGGACTTTATTGTTACGCGTACCCATTAATTTCTTTCAGTGTTGTTGTCGACTTTGTAGCGAAGTAACCAACTCCGTCAAAGCCGCAATCAACGGTGTTAAACTTTCAGTCGCCATATTTGAGCAAGTACACGTTTCCGATTTTCACGAGATACTATTTGTAAAATAATGTTTTTAATCATTACCCACTTTCTCACTGGTTGCTCGTCTTTTCTTTTACCTCGTCGCCACTTTGTTGTGTCTTAAATTGATTGTAATTAAAAGATTAATTGATTTGTAACTGGATTTCTTTATTAGCACGTTTTTCTGGTTGCATCTCTTTTTGCATTGCCAACTTAACAACAATTCTTAACTACATATATTAAAACATAACAGTGATCATAGAGAGCGATGCTTATCGTCAATATTTAAGGCAGCAATAAATTGTTTTAAAATATATACGATTTACGTTATGAAGTTTTTCTATGCTTCTTTTTTGCCTTTTTGAGTATTTTGTGCAAATTTTCAATTTTTGTGCTTATTCGAAGCCTGTTTTCAGGAATATCTTTTTGTTTTTAAAGTTAATTTATAATTGTTATTTTAAGAACAAGTCCGATGGTGAATTTTACTAAAATGGAAAATATGAATAAATTAACAGTTTTACAATTCCTCATGCTTCTTCCTCCATATATGCTAGAACGATTCGGCACATATCATTTATTTGAACTTTTACATATTGAAGTAGTAATATACTTAATACGCACAAAAATTAATATTTACAACTTTAATTGGATACCTAAGTAAAACGATTTCTCATTTCTTAGAATGGCCAAGTAACAGCCCGAATTTAAATCCGATTGAAAATCTTTGGGCATTATGAAACGAAAAATTACCGATAAGAATACAAAATCACAATTGCAAAATTTATTAAAAGTTGTATGGCAGATGGCAGAAAGTCATTACAGATGAAATTTTACAACATTTCGTTAAATCTATGCCTGCCCGGTTAAAAAAGATTTTAAAAATGAATGCGGGTTTTAGAGGATGCTAATAAAATACCTGTAATGTAAAGACATTAAATAAATTTTTGATTTCATATTTCTATGGTTTGATACACTTTTTAATAAATATTTTTTAATCCTCGTTTCCTGTCACCATCCATTTATTAATATTTTTCTTTTTTGTAATGTGTACTTAAATATGTATGTACTTTATCATTTCCTACTAAAAATTTCTCGATTTTATTACGAAAATTACAAAATAATTAATGATAGAGGAAGTATTTGGGCTGTACTACTCTCAACTAACATTTGCGCATGGCTATTCAGGTTTCGAACTACTTGATACTTGCTCCTTAGCAAGTATCGTTTGAACCGCAAATGAACCAATTCGATCCCTTCAACATAGTTGTTGGAACAGCAGTTTGTTAGTAATCTAGGATTACGAACTGGTAATTTGTGTCTGTTGGAACGACATTTCATTAATGCGCTTGCGTTGTAGTAATATTACTAAAGATACTCGTTGTTGGAACAAACCTAATGTTATAATTTTGAACAATAAAACCAGAAACAATAACTAGAGTTATTATAACGAAACTACACAATATTCTATATCAGATGAAATGAGTTTCCATCATTGCTAAAAATAAAAGAATCAGAAAGTTTGGTCAGTTTTTCAGTTTCTTCACATGAAAATTTAATTTCCTTGAAAATGACAATTATCTTAAACTAACTCAAACCTACGTACATTGCAATGAGCGTATGGCCGCGTATGATTTAAAGTGTGGATTGGCAGCAATGCGTTTATCTATCCCGCCATTAGTTGTAACTAACCTATAAAAGAAATATTTACATTCCTGCTTTGTTTTCTGCGAGACAAGTATCGCATTCATTGTTAACTTTAACAAAAAATACATCTTTATTTTTAATAATGTCAAGAGTACTGAAAAAATATGTATTGGTGATTTTTCTGGACTTGGATAAGTGACCTGTTAAAATTATCAACTGTGATTTAATTTGAGAAAATATCAATAAAAGTGATTGGAACGTTGTGGAAGAATTGGATGACATTAATGATCTTTCAAATTTATATCGATTGAATAATGGAATTCTATTTGCAAGAATAAAAGTTTTAGATTTCGATGGTAAAATCAATATTTCACATATTGTAAAAAAATACTTGTTCGTCAGAACAGTTTGATTATATTTAATTACATTATTGAAATTTTTTAGATGACATTGATGCCCTGAAGTTTGTGGTAAAAAGTAAGAAAATAATCATATTTCGTTACTGATTTTGAGAGAAATAGTTGGTTAATTTCGTGTGAAAATAACAATATGTATGTTCAGTTATTTTTTATTATAGTATTAAAATCTTGAAATCACAAAATTTTGTTTTTATTTACCCCATTGGTTTACATTCATCTAATTCGTTTGTATTGACCTGATAAGTATACGTGAATCACGTGTAAATTGAATGATAATTCGATGTAATTAAAATGTAAACTTTCAGTGAATTTTATGTGAACCAACTGTACAGTGATGGAATATTTCTTGTCTTAAGCTAGCCACAGACCGGCGTACATGTGTGTCATGCAGGAGTGTCATACCATACACAAAATTTAATGCGTCGTGCATGTATGATGGTGTGCTGTTGCCCCTACACTAGCATGCTTGGGTGTCACACATGTAGTTTGAGCGTCGACGATGAATGATGAAAACGAGTTGATATTTTTATCAGTGGCGTATGCATGCATGATAAATAAAATAAACGATTGTAATAAAAATTTTAAATAGGCGCGAGACACTGAATTAAATAAATTTCATAGAAAAGAGTGAAGGTTGTCCACAGACCGTCATACATGGTATGAACGTTGATGTGTGACACACATGAATTCAAGTCAAATTGAAAACTTGTGTGTCGCGCATGTATGTCACTCTTTTGCCCACAGACCATCGAACATCAACGTTCAACCGGTGTGACACTCCTGCATGACACACATGTACGCCGGTCTGTGGCTAGCTTTACGATGATCAGATGGCATTTGAGTTATGGAAACGCGATTGACTATCAAAAAAAAGCTTGTTAACATACAGTATAGAATTTCGCTATATCTAGAGTCAATTAACTCTTATAAAATGTTACAAATGGAGAAAATGTTGAATGAAATGACAATCCACTGACATGATTTTCTCAGGTTAATTACGGTTAGCAATTTTAAAAAATGCACTGTAATTTCATTGTTATTGTATCATATATTGATTGTAAGTTAACCGTCAATTTATGTCTCAATCATCGCAAACTTGTCTCTTTCTTACCGTGATGACTAAACCGTAAGGGCTCGGTAAAAAATTTAATAAAACTCCTATAATAGCAGTGTTAATTTTATTAAATTTTTTACATAGTGTTTTTAAAGTCGCTGTTACTCAGAAACGGTGCAACAAAATATAAAAATGTATAGAAACAAAAATAAAGAAAATGAAATTTGCAATAAAAAATGTTTGAAATATTTTGCTATAACATCGATTTTTATATGAGAAAACGTGTCTTGATGCGATTTACATTGTTAACATATAGGAGTGTATTTATAATATCTGGAGCCACTGTACATTTTGTACTTGTTTCTACGTACGTAGATAATAAATTAGTATTATACTTGACTACTTAATTGTGTAAATTTTTATGTGGATATGTGCAATGTGATTTTATAACAGAATTTCCTTTCAAATATAACAATAGCCAAGTAGCATTTGGATACTAAAAAATAGCTAAATTGCAGCTAATTAGCTATATTTGGCAGCACCACCGCTGCAGCAGCCAGCAAAATAGCGCTTAAATTGCATCCATATTGCAGCAATATTGCTAAAATGGCGCACTATTTTTAAGCAAATTGTTAGCTATTTAAAAGCAAATTGCTTGCTGACAGATAGCAAATAGCGCGCATTTAGCTAGCTAAATAGCGTGTTTTTTGCTAGCTAATAGCGCGCTTTCGGCTAGCTAAATAGCTGCTATTTAGCTAGCTAAAATCTAGAAAAAAACAAGCTATTTAGCTAGCATTTTTTATATAATTAGCTTTAAACAGTAATAATAAATATTAATAGATAAGCAAAAATTGTAAATAAAAAGCGGACGATCTACCCAATAAATCAGTCTAAAACCTAACAAGTTTTATTCTACACCACGGCGACTCTCTGAGAATCCAAGCCAAATAATTCGTTGGTGAGGCTGCCAACGCTCAGAAGTCAGCTCATCTCCAAAATCTCGCTCCCGAGATTTTACATGGTCCTTCGAACCGGATTGTCCTTCAAACTTTGGAGTTCCGTCAAACGAACCAACGCCTAGAGGTCCATCAGCGACTCAAATCAACACGGTCCATCAGCGGCTCAAATCAACACGGTCCATCAGCGACTCATCTCAACACAGTCCATCAGCGACTCATCTCAACAGGGTCCATCAGTGACTCAAATCAACACGGTCCATCAGCGACTCAAATCAACACGGTCCATCAGCGACTCATCTCAACACAGTCCATTAGCGACTCATCTCAACAGGGTCCATCAGCGGCTCAAATCAACACGGTCCATCAGAGGCTCATCTCAACACGGTCCATCAGCGACTCAAATCAACACGGCCCATCAGCGACTCATAGCAACACGGTCCATCAGCGACGAAATTAATTACCAAGGTTCATCAGCGCCGAAAATAAACAAAATATGAGCAAAACCGAAAAAACTGTAAATGCAGAAGATATTGAAAAAGCCAACAAGCTAGCATCAGAACAAGAAGAAATTGGAAAGAAAATTGTATCAATTCTATCCAACGCCAAAAAAGACAGTCAAAGCAGAAAAACAAAGGAGTACATACAGAAAAGGGAAGAAGCACTACAGGAATTAATTCGACAAGCAAAAAAAAATCATACCGAAATTCAAGGGTTAGAAGTACCACAACATCCATACATAGTTACCAAATATTTAGAAACCATCGAAAGAAAATACGAGGAAGCCATCGAGTATTTAGAAACGTGTTCAATAGCCGAAAATTCAACTACGAAAAAAGAAAACAACGAAATGGAAACGGCCCAAACCTTTCGCTTGAAGAAGCAAAATGTAAAAATAACTCAATTCAACAAAACAATCATAACAGCGAGAAAGAAGCTATCAGAAGACAACACCAAAATTGCATACGAAATTTTAAAAAACAAGTTAGAAGTACAATGGACAGCAATCAGCGAACTTAATGAAGAGATCACAGTATATGAAGAGGAATACAAAGATGGATACTTCAGAAACCAAATGTTTGAAAAAACCGAAGCAAAATATGACGAAATGATGATCAATTTGGAAACGAAAATACATCAAACAACAAACAAACCCAACATTGTATTACCAAAAATACAACTCCCGCTGTTCGGTGGAGGATACGAAGAATGGTGTACATTTCACGATATTTTCCGGAAAGTAATAGACGCAAATTCAACCATAACAAAAACAGAAAAAATGCAATACCTGAAAACCCACGTCCGAGGAGAAGCCAGCAATTTAATACAGCATCTACTGATAACAGAAGAAAATTATGAAGCAGCATGGGAAATATTAACCAAAAGATACCAAAATAAACGGTTAATAATAAACAAATTAATGGATCAAATCATAAATTTACCAACTATTCAAAATGAAAATTTAATACAATTACGTCGAATGCACAATACAATCCACGAATGCTTAAAGGCAGTTGAAAATCAAGGCATTGACATTGGAACATGGGGAGCACTAATTGAACGATGGGTCAGCCAAAAGTGGGATCGAGAAACAAACAGAATATACGAACAAACAATTTCAAATAATCACGAAGTTCAATCATTAGAGACATTACTGGAATTTCTGGAAAAAAGATGTCAGTCGATCGAAGCAGCAAGGCCAAGAAGCAATTCAACATTTCAAAATTATTCACCAAAAGTTACCAGATGTATATGTGGCAGCTATCAACATAAAATTTGGGGATGCATCAAATTCAGAAACATGAGTCCAAAGGAAAGGAAAGAAGTAATCAAACAAAACAACAGATGTTTCAATTGTTTAGGTCAACATGATTCACCATGCTCAAGTAAGATCAACTGTCACCAATGCGGAGGAAGACATAACACGTGGTTGCATGAAGAATGGAAATCACCACCAAGATACGGTAATGCAAAACCAGCGTTAACAAGACAACAAAATTCAGCTTCCGGACCATTCCCAACCAATTCAAGACAAAGCCAGTCAAATCATCAAATTACAAGAAGTTCGAACTCAGTCAATTATGAAGATAGTGTGGTATTACTAGCTACAGCATTAATATGTACCAAATCTATAGAAGGAAATAATGAATACTTAAGAGTAATAATAGATTCAGGAAGTCAGGCAGCGCTAATCACAGAAGAAGCTGCGCAACGATTGGGATATCCAAAACAGAAGATTCAAGCGGAAATATCAGGAATTAACGATGAAAACCCACAAATGTCAAAATACAAACTTCAAGCCACTATCAAACCAAGATTTCCTAGCGAATTTTCACTAAACGTAAACTTCATAATATTACCCAAGTTAACAAAAAATCACCCAAATCAACAATTGGAAATGGAAATCTCAGATTCATGGAATATGATATTAGCGGATCCAACGTTTAAGCAGCCTGGACCAATTGACGCAATCCTCGGTGCAGAAGAATTGGGACAGATAATCCAACATGGACTCCACAAAATTAATGAAAAAATAATATGCCAAGAAACAAAGTTTGGATGGATCGTTTCAGGAAGCATGCAACAACCAACAAACAAGCCAATAAAGATAATCAGTATGATCAGTCGATATGAAGAAGAAAAAAAGTTACAACAATTTTGGGAATTAGAAGAAATTATGATCAAGAAACCACTAAGCAAAGAAAACGAAAACTGTGAAAATCATTATAACAAACATACAATAAGATGCGAAGATGCGAAGATGGATAATACACAGTTAAAATACCATTTAAAGAATATCCACCAAATTTAGGCGAATCAAAACAACGAGCTCTTGCTAGATTTCATCAATTAGAGAAAAAATTGGACAATCCGAAAAATAAAGAACTCCGGAATCAATACAACGCGTTTATGCAAGAGTATATGGATCTCCATCACATGACATTGGTTCCTAATTACAACCAGGGAAAATACTATATTCCTCACCAACCAATAATTCGAGAAGACAGTACCACCACAAAATTAAGAGTTTTATTCGACGCATCTTCTAAAACAACTAATGGAGCAAGTTTAAACGAAACAATGCATACAGGTCCCAGACTTCAACAAGAACTTAAGGACATACTGTTAAGATGGAGAAAATATCCAATAGTTTTCATCGCAGATATAGAAAAAATGTACCGACAGATAAAAATATCAGAAGACGACAAACAGTTTCACCACATATTATGGAGATTCAACAATACCCAGCCAATAAAAGAATATCGTTTAAATACTGTGACGTATGGAACAACATCAGCACCATATCTTGCGATCAAAACTCTTCAGAAACTAGCACAAGATGAGATGGAAAAATATCCCCAAGCAGCCAAAATAGTCTTACAAGATTTTTACGTCGACGACTTAATGTCAGGAGCAGAAACAATAAACGAAGCTACAAAGGTACAATCAGAAATAATAAAATTGTTGAAATCAGGTGGATTTAATCTTCGAAAATGGGCAAGCAATCATCAAACAGTCTTAGATCATTTACCAGAAGAACTAAAAAACCAAAATATCACGGAAATAACACAAGAAGATTTAAAGAAGACTTTAGGAGTATACTGGGCACCTTACAATGATACGTTTCAATTCAAAACTCAAACTGCGAATCTCAAAATAACAACGAAAAGGGCAATATTATCCGAAATTGCCAAATTATTTGATCCATTGAGATGGTTGTCACCAGTAATCATAATTGCAAAATTATTAATTCAAGAATTATGGGTACAAAATCTAGATTGGGATAAATCCGTTCCACAAAACATTTACGAAAAATGGAATGCATACTATACAACATTGAAAGAGGTAGAAGAGATAAAAATTCCAAGATGGATCAACACCCACGAAAAAGATACTATCGAATTACACGGATTTTGTGACGCATCGGAAAAAGCTTATGGAGCAGTCATATACGTACGAACAAACAAAAAAGAATTCAAAACAACGTTATTAATTGCCAAATCAAAAGTAGCACCCGTAAAAACGAAAGCATCAATACCACGTCTAGAACTATGTGCAGCAGTACTTCTCGCGAAATTAATGGACTACACAAACAAGATATTGGAAATTCCAAATATTCAGCAAACAGCATGGACCGATTCAAAAATTACTTTAGCGTGGATAAAGGGTAATCCGGAAAGATGGAACACCTTCGTCGCCAATCGAGTTAGTGAGATAAACAACTATTTACCAGCACAATATTGGAAATATGTAAAAACATCCGAAAATCCTGCAGATTTAATATCAAGAGGCATACAACCATCGAAAATAAAAAAAAATACATTGTGGTGGAATGGACCAAAGTGGTTACAAGAAGAAATCTTAGAAGAACAAACAGAAGACATTCCTAATACAAACCTCGAACAAAAACGATGCATTCACATAGCCATCAAAAATAACACAAATACAATAATTGAACGTTTTTCATCGCTGACAAGAATGTTACGAGTATTATCGTACTGCAACCGATTCTGCAAACGTACATCGGGTAAATTAACGCAAGGACTTCAAGTAGCAGAAATTCAATACACACTCCAACAAATAATCAAACAAGTTCAACAAGAAACGTTGCGAGAAGAAATAGTAGCATTAAAAAATAAAACGGGAATCAATAGGAAAAGCAAGATAATCAGTTTAAATCCATATTTGGACAATAACATACTACGAGTAGGAGGAAGACTTAAAAATTCGATAATACCAGCTGATCAAAAACATCCAATAATACTACGAAATCAAGATCATTTCTGTTGAGGATATTGGTAGAACTCGTGTGTGCTCGTGTCGTGCTGCGCACGCACGATCGCGCAGTTAACGCGTGCGGAACTGTAAAGGTAGGCGTTCACTTATACGCATCGTCGTCACCGTCCGCATCGTACGAATCTTCGTATAGACATGAGCCCGTGTAGAACGATACGATGTAATGAACGCTGGCTCATTTAAAATAATGCAAAGCAACTGAAAATGCGATGACGGCGTTGCTGGCGGTGAGGTCGATGCGGACAAGTGAACGCTTACCTTAAGTCGTAATGTTAACAAGCAGTGACACGCATGTACTGATTATTGAAATTATCAAATAAAAAGTCTTAAAGTGTTCTTATTAATAAAATTCACAAATCAAAATAGGTTATGGGCCCAGGGTACGCTTTGACCCTCGAATAAGGATCTTGAAATTAAGTAACGAACCACGCGTGGCGGGAATCGGTTCTTTGTGAGTAACATTCTCGTGTTCGTGTTTTATTCGTTAAAACCATCGAAAAGAATGGCCGATACAATAAGCCTCGCGAGTGTGAATAAGTTTGACGGGAAAAACTATAATCAGTGGCGATTTCAAATAAAATGCGCTTTAAGAGCGAAAGGCGTATTTGAAATGGCGTCGGGAGCCATATTGAAGCCAACGCCCGATAAACGCGACGACTTGGCATCATGGAATAAGAAAGATGCGATAGCAATGTGCGTATTAACAAGCACGATGGAACTGTCACAAATAGTCTTGATCGAAAATTGCGAATCATCCAAAGACATTTTAGATAAATTGAATGGAATCTACGCTATAAAATCGGAAACGAATAAAATGATAGCGCATGAGCAGTTCCACCAATATAAAATGGCCACCGGTGATTCTGTAATTCAACACATCTCCAAAATTGAAAACATGGCTCAACAAATAAAAGATAGTGGTGATCAAATAAGCGATACGGCCGTTTTAACAAAAATATTGGGTACTTTACCAATAAAATTTCGAAACTTTAGGTAAGCCTGGCTTTCTCTCGACGAAAGTAAACAAACGTTACAAAACTTGACATCTCGTTTGGTCGACGAAGAGACGAACCTAAACTCGACGGAAACAGCCGAAAGCGCTATGCTGACATCAGGATCAAGTGGCAATAAGACGAAACCAAAGACAACAGGAAAATTTGTAGTCACCTGTTACAACTGTCGTAAGAAAGGACATTTCTCGAGAGACTGTCAAGCACCTCGTAAGAAAAATGGGAATCATAACAACAAACGTGAAAGTCCAACAAACTCCACCGGAAACAGTTTCTACTCCGCGTTACTCCGCGTTCAACGTGGAAGAAGAAATCGCTGCAAAGCTGACGAATGAAGAAGGATGGACATTGGACTCCGGAGCATCATCGCATATGACACCCATTAAAACAGCATTCTCGTCGTTCCGAGAAATAAATGAATTTTCAGTGACATTGGGAAATAATGAAAAATTAGCCGTAAAAGGAATAGGTACGATTCAAATCGAATGTTCGATCGAAGGTAAATGGATCAAAAGTATAATGACGAACGTTTGGTACGTTCCAGGACTGAGAAAAAATTTGTTTTCCGAAGGTGCTGTAACCAAAAAAGGCATGCAAGTGATAAAAGACAAAGACATGGCAAAAATAATCGAGAACGGAATGTTAAAAGCGTGTGCAGTTCGCGAACCGAACAACTTGTATAAATTATTGTTACGTACAATAAACAATCCGGAAATAAACGCGGTAGTTCAAAGCGGAACACTCAAGGAGTGGCATGAACGTTTAGGACATGTAAATGTGAAATCAATTTGTGAAATGGTTTCAAAAGGCATAATCGATGGCGTAAACTTAACAAACAAAGACAACTTCGTGTGCGACGGCTGTCAATACGGTAAACAGCACAAATTACCCTTTAAGAAAAATGTAAAGCGAAATTCGAAACCCGGAGAATACATACACAGCGACCTGTGCGGTCCTATGTCGGTTGCTTCGGTAAGCGGTTATCTATATTTCGTACTCTTTAAAGACGATGCAACCGGTCAAAGATTCGTTTATTTTGTTAAAAACAAATCGGATACTTTAGACTGCTTCAAACAGTTAGTTAATCGTGTGAAAAACAAGTTTGATTACCGAGTTCAAACTTTAAGAGTCGACAACGGAACGGAATACATAAATCAAGATTTCCGAGAATTTCTACATAATAAAGGAATACAACTAGAAACTTGTGCTCCATATTGTGCCGAACAAAATGGAAAAATTGAACGAGAAAACCGTACAATCGTGGAAAGTGCGCGTTCAATGCTGTACACAAAGGACCTGCCGTTGTATTTATGGGCAGAGGCTGTTAAAACAGCAGTCTACATTCTAAACAGAACACCGAACGTACATACGCCTAACACAACTCCATTCGAAGTATGGAATCAAAAGAAACCCGTCTTAACGCATTTAAAAGTGTTCGGTAGCGAAGCCTTTATGCACGTCCCAGACAGCCAAAGACGAAAACTGGAACCGAAAAGCAAGAAATTCATACTAGTTGGTTATGAAAATGAGTCAACAAATTACCGTTTGTTCGATCTCCAAACAAGAAAAATAAAAATAGCGCGGAACGTGACCTTCAATGAAACAAAAGAAGTCCAATTACCGAGAACAAATACGATATTAATTCCGGTAATCGAAGAACACGAAAAACAGGAAAAGGAAGACGTCATTGAAGAAGAAGCAGAAGAGCAAGTAGTTACTGAAAATGTTCCTACGTACGAATTACGAGCTCGAGATACACTGCAGACACCAAAGCGCTACAGAAACGAGATTAACATAATCGAAGCTGGAGTTCCCGAAACATACGAAGAAGCTATGGAAAGCAACGACGCAGAAAATTGGAAAATGGCGATCGAAGAAGAGATGGAAGCGCTAAATAAAAACGAGACTTGGGAAATCAAACCCCAAACTGCCAACCAAAGAACCATCGGATCGAAATGGGTTTTCAAAGTGAAACGATCACCTAGTGGTGAAATTAATCGATATAAAGCTCGACTTTGTGCAAAAGGTTACGCTCAAATTCAAGGTATAGATTACGAAGAAACATTCTCACCAACAACTCGATACGACACAATACGAATTTTGCTTGCAATAGCGGTTGAAGAAAAATACAACATTACTCAATTCGACGTAAAAACCGCATTTCTAAACGGCGAACTAAACGAAGACATCTACATGCAACTGCCTCCCGGTGCAACAAAAACAAACAACGTAGTGTGTAAATTAAAAAAATCATTGTACGGTCTTCGCCAGAGCCCAAGGAATTGGAATAGAAGATTTAGTGAAGTTTTAAAATCTTTCGGTTTTACGCAATGCGAATCTGACAATTGTGTGTATGTCGGTAAATTTAACAACGAATCAGCCTTACTCGTATTATACGTTGACGATGGACTGATAATGGCCAAAAGTAAAACATTACTCCACCAAATTGTTAACAAATTGAAAACGGTATTCGAAATCAGCGTGACCGAACCAAACTACTTCATAGGTTTGGAAATTTCAAATAAATAAAGAAAATAACACGATATTCATTCATGTTGCAAACTTCATAAAAAACATTTTAAAACGTGTCGATTTAAATGAGTGTAGGTCAGTAACCACACCAGCTGACGCAAATGCAATCCTAACAAGAAATGATGACGATAAAATATTTGCAACTAATGGAATCTCCGAAGAAACATTATACAGACAAGCTGTCGGGTGTTTAATGTTTATCTCGATTACAGCACGTCCAGACGTTAGTCATTCTGTAAACATCATCAGCAGATTTCAAAATCTGGAATGCAGTAAAGAGAATAATGCGATATTTAAAACATACTACGGAATTCGTTATTCTTTATTCATCAAACGGTCAATCGTTATGCGGATATTCGGACGCAGACTACGCAAGTGACATCGACACCAGACGGTCTACGACGGGGTACGTTTTCAAAATGAGCAACGGTGCTATTACATGGTGTAGTAGACGTCAATCAAGCGTGTCCTTATCAACAACTGAAAGCGAATTTATAGCTGCCAGCGAATCAGCAAAAGAATTTATGTGGCTGAAACAACTAATCAGCGAAATAAGTGAAAAACCATTTAGTGATTTGTGTCTAAACGTAGATAATCAAAGCGCGATTAAACTCATCAAAAACCCGGTATTTCACAAACGTACCAAGCACATATACGTCAGGTACAACTTCATACGCGAAAAATATGATAATGGCGAATTCAACATCGAATATGTGCCTACCAACGAAAATGTCGCTGACATCTTAACAAAGGCACTACCAACAGTAAAATTTGAATTTTTACGTGACAATAAACTAGGAATGTCAAAACTATAATACTTGTTCAAATTTAAAAATTTATTTTTATTATGTATTTTAAACTCAATGCTTGGTCAATTTTTTGTGGTAAAATTTTTCAGAGAACTAGACACCCGTTCTATCAATACGTGGGAGTGTTGAGGATATTGCTAGAACTCGTGTCGTGCTGCGCACGCACGATCGCGCAGTTAACGCGTGCGGAACTGTTAAGTCGTAATGTTAACAAGCAGTGACACGCATGTACTGATTATTGAAATTATCAAATAAAAAGTTACTTTGTTCTTAAAGTGTTCTTATTAATAAAATCCACAAATCAAAATAATTTCACAACTTTAATAATCAGAGATGCTCATCACCAAACACTGCATGGGGGTACTCAACAAACATTGGCATATTCAAGAAGAAAATTTTGGATAATAAAAGGAAAAAAGGCAGTACAAACAGAAATCAAGAAATGCGTAGTATGTATCCGACATAATGCAGAAACAGTGAAACAATTAATGGGAAACTTACCAGCTGCACGAGTTACACCAGCACCGCCATTTCTTCACACTGGAATTGATTACGCCGGACCAATAATTATGAAAATGTCGAAAGGAAGAGGAAATAAAACAACCAAGGGATACATAGCGATATTTGTATGCTTAGCCACAAAAGCAATGCATCTAGAAGCGGTGACTGACCTAACAACAGACGCATTTCTAGCAGCATTTTGAAGATTCACATCTCGTCGTGGAAATTGCGAGCACATAATACAGTGACAACGGAACAAATTTTGTAGGGGCAAACAACATTCTCAAAAAACAAATAAGAACAATTTTAAACAAAAACGATTTCCAAAACAACATAGGGTCTCAAGGAACACAATGGCACTTCATTCCCCCAGGAACGCCTCATTTTGGAGGACTTTGGGAAGCAGCCGTAAAGTCAATGAAACATCATTTCACACGAATACTTGGAGAAAACAAACTGACATTCGAAGAAATAAGTACATTATTATGTCAAATCGAAGCATCTCTAAATTCACGGCCACTTTGTGCAATCAATAATAGTATGGACGATTTAGAAACACTTACCCCAGGTCACTTGTAACCTGAGCCCTGCTCTATCGCAGCAAGCCAACTGCGCGGACTCAGTTCAGAAAACGTTACCTCAACAACTTCTTTAGCGACGCTACGGCTAGCTTTGTTTGAGCATAAAAAAAAAGGGGGGGTCAAAGGAGTACAGACTCCGACTCGCTAAAACAAAACCAAGGCGCCACGTACTTTTTGTCGCTGATGATCTTTGCCTGAAAGTACGAAAGCTGAAAATTATAAAGATAAATGAAACGCGTTGTTGGGTAACAAAAGTATAATAACGAAAATAATGTAACAGTTACTGAAAAAGCGTTATTAAAAAAAAATATAAAAAAAATGTCAAAGTGGTCAGACGCAGCTGAAAAACAAAAGGTATCGTCGTCAGATCTGATAACGCTAACAAGTTATTTCTTTTACAAGTACGATCAATGTCGTACTTTGCGCAAACATAAAATAAATTAATTACGATGTCAAAAATACTAGACTTCAAATGATGACGACGAACGCAATTTGGCTGACGAAAAACGCACAACACTAAACAGGTGTGCCACGATGTTTTAATAATAAAATTGAATTTTGGCTCACCCCAAATAGTCCGAAAGCCGGCACGGCACTGGATAGTAGGGCAGGAACAACGGGTGCGCTACCAATCTCGACAACTACTGCTGCTGATAAAATTATCTTCAAATCGAACAATATTATGGTAACCAACGGTATCAACGAACGGAACCTTCCCTGCTTCGAGTATATTAAAAAAAGGTTGATTGGATGTAAATATTAGATTTGGATATTCTTCAAAAAAAACCAAGTATGATAATCGTATACAGTAAACAAATCCGCAAATGCGTGATCGGTACCTCAACCTCCAAATAAACCAAATGTCGGTCTCCGAATAAAGTCAGCTGATATGTAAATCCCAAAACGGTATGGAAATTCTAACAATAATTTTCTTTCCAAAAAAAATATACCAAGCCAACTACTGGACATCAAAAATCAACTTGACTTCTTCCAAATTCAAAACCAAAAAACTTAATATCTGGCGTACGCTTATCTTCCCATGTTGCTTATCGCCCCTAATCCATTTTATATTCAATTTTAATACCAATTTTTAAATTTTTATACTACAGGGTGTTACGAAAGCCTTAATTTTAAATAAAATGTATCTATGTAAAAACCGAAGGTTACAGTCCCCCTCTTTCCTAAAGAATTGAAAGTAGGTGAAACGCAGTTCAATTCTCATTCGGTAACTTTAAAGTAACTCAAAAAAAATTATCCCGTTGCGCCAACCCATATGTACGTCTATCCCTACAAATACTTAACATGAACATGGAGCAATACAAATTCTAGCATGGGCCCAAACTATATTTATTTACAAAACAAGACAATTTAATTTAGGTCAGGGGGTCAAGCCTTAATATCTTTAGCACTCCATATACCCTTTTCTACACCGTGCTCGTCCATTAATATATAAGTAAAGGGAGAAATTTTCTCTTTCACGTAAAAGGGGCCAACGTACTTTGGTGCTAATTTCTTGCTAAAGAAATCGGGGGCACTTGATAACGTAAAGTTCCTACGAAATACTTCCTGTCCTATTCTAAACTGCTCTTGTCTCTTACGCAAGTTGTATACCTTTTTATTTTTATTGGAAGCGGCTATCAGCTTTCTCTTAACTACAGCAAACAGCCTTTTTAAATTATCTACCCTATGATTGTCATCAATGACTTCCTCATCTACAAAAATATCCCTACGGTCAAAATCCTTACCCGAGAGGATCATTGATCTACCAAAATTAATAAAATATGGGGTTTGCTTAGTTGCCTCGCTTTTTGAAGTACGAATAGCGCAAGATATTTTTGCCAAATTTTCATCCCATACCTTATGATCGTCATTTATGCACGAGGCAATCATACCCTTAATTGTCCTATTAGAGCGCTCGGTTGGATTGCTCTGTGCATGATAGTAAGGCGTATACTTAGGTTGCACGTCATACCGTTCCAATAAAGTTTTATATTCCCTACTTACGTATTGTGGACCATTGTCACTAATCGCTACTCTAGGAGCACCAAACATTAAGAACACCTCATTTTCCAACTTTTTGACTATGTTAATTGCTAGGGAATTTCTTAACGCAAAAGTCAATACAAATTTGCTAAAATAATCTGTAACTACCAATAAAAACCGATTTCCGCTTTTAGATCTCGGAAAAGGCCCCATAAGGTCCGAGGAAATCATTTCCCAAGGCCTCGAAGGTTGGGGATGAGATAACATTAAACCGACCGGTGGTTTATTTGACGATTTATGTTGTAAGCAAACCGTGCAACGTTTAACAAAGCGATGTACGTCGCTTATCATTTCCGGCCAATAATATGACTGCTGTAGCCTTGCAAAAGTTTTGTAAACCCCAGTATGTGCCGATGTTGGAGGGCAGTGTGCATTGATCATAAGAGCTTCTCTTTCGCCCTTCTGTACGACAATTTTCCAACACTCCCACTGACTTGTCAAAGCAGGGAATTTTGGAGGCACATATTTATATAAAACATTATTTTCTAATCGCCATTGTGGAAATTTCAGTGGCTCATTTTTAACACGTTTCACTAATTTCGCGTACCATTTATCTTCGCGAGCAATCCCTAACTGTACCGAATTAACCTTTACCGAATCAATAATAGGCACACCGCGACTCAAAGTGTCTGGAACTACATGGTCTTTACCCTTACGGTGTACTATTTGTACATCGTACTGTTGCATTTTCAATGCCCAACGAGCTAACCTACCATTCAAGTCTTTCAAATTTTGTAACCAAACCAAAGAATAATGGTCAGTAATGACCTTGACATTAGCTACGCCCTCAATATACGGTCTGAATTTTTCTAAAGCAAATAAAACCGCCAGACACTCTCTCTCGGTAGTGCTATATTTACGTTCCTGTTGCGTCAACGAACGACTAATGTAAGAAATCACCTTCTCACCATCCGGGTGAGGTTGACTTAGTACCGCTGCTATACCAAATCCCGAAGCATCCGTTTGAACTTCGAACGGTAGTTCATAATTAGGACAACTAAGAATCGGAGCTGTCGTTAACTTTTCTTTCAGGCGGCGGAACGCTACCTCGCATGCATCGGTCCACACAAACTTTTTGTTAGACCTTTTCAATAACGATGTAATAGGCGCAGCGAGTGACGAAAAATCAGGTATAAAACGCCTATACCAACTAAAAGTCCCAATTATTCCCCTAACACCACTCACGTTTTTAGGCGCCGGCAACTCCAACATGGCCCTAACTTTATCAGGGTCAACGTGTAATCCAAATTTATCAACTACATATCCTAAATATTTTAGTTGGGGACGACAAAATTGGCATTTTTCCTTTTTTACAGTAATGTTAGCCTCCCTAAGACGTCGAAACACCTCTTCCAAAATTTCGAGATGTTTTTCGAACGTATCCGTTACGATTATAATATCGTCCAAGTAGCAAAATACGTAAGGTAGAAGATCATACCCCAAGATCCCATCCATCAAACGCTGCCAAGTAGCTGGACTTGTAGAGAGTCCAAATGGAAGTCTACAAAATTCCCAAAGGCCTCGCCCAGGAACTATAAAAGCAGTGTATTTTCTGGAATTTTCAGCTAGTGAAACTTGAAAGAATGCCGATTTAATATCTAACGAGGATATGTATTTAGCGTTTTTGAGCTGATCAAGAATGTTCGTTACGTGCGGTAATGGATAACTGTCCTTTTCTGTAACAGCGTTTAATTTGCGGTAGTCCACGCAAAACCGATACTCACCGCTTTTCTTTTTGACCAGGATCACCGGCGATGCCCAAGGACTATGACTTCTACGCACAATGCCCTTAGAAATCATATCGTCCAATTCTCGGTCAAGGTGTTTTTGTATTACGGGTGAAACCGGGTAATACCGCTGACGAATTGGCTCCGCGTTAGTTACTATTTTGTGCTCTACCAAATTTGTACAACCCAATTTGTCTCCCATTAAACTATAACTTTTTTCCACTAGCTGATTTAACAAATTGCGCTGTTCTTCGCTCAGATTATCAGAATCCTGCAAATAGTTACCGACCTCAAAGCACTCTACAATGTCTTTGGCGAAATACCACTTCTCACTCCGCAAATCTGGAATTATACCCATGGTCTTCCAGAAGTCTACCCCAAGTATCAATAAGTGTGGCAATTCCGGAACTACAACTACGTTAATTAATTTAGTACGGTCCATAACTTTCATTGGTAAGGTACATTTGCCTATACTCTTAACTATTTGTCCATTAGCCACTGTACATTCAGTAGTATCGTTTTCCAATTTTATACCCAAATGGTCTAAATATTTTTGACCTGGAGACCCCATAATTGTGTGACTCGCACCCGAATCTAATAATCCTTTAAAGTTATGCCCAAAAATGTCGACGGTAAGATATGGTCGCTCGTCGCCTTGGGCATGCTCGAGTATGTAACTCAGCACATGGTTAAGGTAATTATCAGTCGGAATGGATTTTCGGGTCAGTCTAGTACGACTATTTAGTACCGACCCCGCGCGTTTCCCGAATTATAACGTGCCCCTCGTTCGCTCCTAAATCTACCTACACTTCCATTTCTAGCGGAATTACTTCTAAATGAACCTTGGCAATTGCTACATTCATTTCTATATACACCTGCCTGTCCGCACCCAAAACAATGAACATTTTTCTTTTCCCTACATGCGAAGGCCAGATGCCCAAATTTATTGCAATTCCAACACTTATCTGTTCTTGTGCTACCGGAAGCAACTTCCCCAAAATGAGTTTGTGCCGGACTCGCAAATGCCAAATCAGGTTCCATACAATTAGTTTTACGCGGTGGAGGAACGTAATCTTTAGCGATATTTCGCTTAATGTCAATTTTGCGGCAACCCTCAACCAACTGTTGAACGGACTTTATCTCAACAAAAGCTAAAAACGGTTGATAGTAAGGATCTATGTTTTCTATCAAGATTTCCAACTTTGACGCCTCTGGAATATCGGTATTCAAACGTGAGAACAAATTTGACATAACCGCCACGTACATGCCTATGCTTTCGCCTGGGCCCTGTGTCCTACGTTTAATCTCCTCAAAAAGTTTCCGATCATAATTGGGAGGAAGAAACTCTTCGCGCAATGCTGCTACGAGACCGTCCCAATCGCCTACCCATTTCCTAGCAGCTTTAAACCAAATGCTAGCTTTACCGGTAAATAAGTCCGAAGCCGAAATAAATAATTGTGCCCTAGAAATGCCCCGTGGAATCCGCAACTCATCCACTTTTTCCAAGAATGCGTTAAGAGAAAGATCGTTTTTCTCACCCGAAAATTTAATACCCCAGTCCCTAACGGGTAAAGGTTTTACATGGCTCTGAACTAGTTTTATCTCTGTTTCCGAATCTGACTCTGAACAACCTTGGTCGTCATCGTCCCCTTCTCCTAACTGACCCACTGAACGATTTAGAACCGATAAGTCAAAAATATTATCTTGAGGCTTTTTTGCCTTTTTACCCTTCAACCTGAAATCATCGCTCAAAACTAGCAGTTGGGTATTGATAGCGGCCTTCTGCTTTACTTCCGCCGATGTAGTAGTAACAGATCTACCTTGGCGACCTAACGCGTGTGTTAGCTTGGTTGATATTTTTTTATATTTACTATCCCGTTCTACTCCCGCATATTCATCGATCAAGACAGAAAGGTCATCTACGCATTTGGTTACTGCACTATAATCTTCCGCAAATGTGTAAGGATAAGCGGGTTCCGAAATAACTAAACCTTTCTGTTTGGCAGCAATAGTCGCCCTTAAAATTTTCCTCAAATCATCCACTCTCTTATTACTATGATCGTCAATAGTTGTGCGTATGGCAATTTCATACACCAACTCTTCACGCGCCAACCTATCTACTTCAATTTTAACAGATTCGGCCATCGTTCGTTTATACCAAACCAAAACAAAAATAATAAAAAACTAGAACCGATAGTCGCGAGCTCAGTAGTCCCGTCGAGTGCCGATTCCAAATATCGTGCCTCAAGAACGCGCAAATTGTAAGTTTTACTACTAAAAAAAAATATGAAACAAAAATCTGCCAAATTGTATAATTCGCCAATACCAAAAAAAAACACAATACGATCGCGCACCTAAATAATTATTTGTTCTGACCACTATTGACTTAACTGTATATTTCGGTTGAAGACCCAAAATGGCTTTCCTACTATAGGCCCCACGTTGGGCGCCAAATTCTGTAACCTGAGCCCTGCTCTATCGCAGCAAGCCAACTGCGCGGACTCAGTTCAGAAAACGTTACCTCAACAACTTCTTTAGCGACGCTACGGCTAGCTTTGTTTGAGCATAAAAAAAAGGGGGGGTCAAAGGAGTACAGACTCCGACTCGCTAAAACAAAACCAAGGCGCCACGTACTTTTTGTCGCTGATGATGTTTGCCTGAAAGTAAGAAAGCTGAAAATTATAAAGATAAATGAAACGCGTTGTTGGGTAACAAAAGTTTAATAACGAAAATAATGTAACAGTTACTGAAAAAGCGTTATTAAAAAAAAATATAAAAAAAATGTCAAGATGGTCAGACGCAGCTGAAAAACAAAAGGTATCGTCGTCAGATCTGATAACGCTAACAAGTTATTTCTTTTACAAGTACGATCAATGTCGTACTTTGCGCAAACATAAAATAAATTAATTACGATGTCAAAAATACTAGACTTCAAATGATGACGACGAACGCAATTTGGCTGACGAAAAACGCACAACACTAAACAGGTGTGCCACGATGTTTTAATAATAAAATTGAATTTTGGCTCACCCCAAATAGTCCGAAAGCCGGCACGGCACTGGATAGTAGGGCAGGAACAACGGGTGCGCTACCAATCTCGACAACTACTGCTGCTGATAAAATTATCTTCAAATCGAACAATATTATGGTAACCAACGGTATCAACGAACGGAACCTTCCCTGCTTCGAGTATATTAAAAAAAGGTTGATTGGATGTAAATATTAGATTTGGATATTCTTCAAAAGAAAACCAAGTATGATAATCGTATACAGTAAACAAATCCGCAAATGCGTGATCGGTACCTCAACCTCCAAATAAACCAAATGTCGGTCTCCGAATAAAGTCAGCTGATATGTAAATCCCAAAACGGTATGGAAATTCTAACAATAATTTTCTTTCCAAAAAAAATATACCAAGCCAACTACTGGACATCAAAAATCAACTTGACTTCTTCCAAATTCAAAACCAAAAAACTTAATATCTGGCGTACGCTTATCTTCCCATGTTTCTTATCGCCCCTAATCCATTTTATATTCAATTTTAATACCAATTTTTAAATTTTTATACTACAGGGTGTTACGAAAGCCTTAATTTTAAATAAAATGTATCTATGTAAAAACCGAAGGTTACACATTTTCTAATAGGTAGAGAAATCTTATCACCAACGCATCCGGCAAATACAATAGTTACAGCAGCACATAATTCAAGATGGAAATTACTACAAAAAATGAAAAAAGATATGTGGAAAGCGTGGTCTTCAGATTATTTAAATAAATTACAACAACGATACAAATGGCAATCAATACAGAAAAATCCAGAAGTAGGCGACGTAGTATTAATAAAAGAAAAAGACATAAAATCAAGTCAATGGCCACTAGCAAGAATTTGTGAAACGCATCCAGATGGAATATTACGGGTTGTAACAGTCAAGAAAGCGAAAGGTCAATTTACAAAGAAAAGTGTGCACAACGTAATACCATTAATAGAAGAATCAACAAACAACACAATCCACCCAAAATTTAGCCAGGCTCAAAAAACAGAAAAGAAGCAAAAAACTTTCCTAACGAAAATAATAATTTCATTGTTAATATTATCAAATGTAATAACGACAAGCAAGGCAGAAATTAACATTACAAAAATGGAGTCAGGTTTATACATATAACATCTAGGAAGTGCAATCATCGAACGGGGAATATTTCAAATGGAAATGAAATACAGTATCCAAAAACTGAACGAAGACAAAAATTCGGTAGAAAAAGTAACACACCAATTTGACCAACTATGTAACATCATAAAAGAAATACATCCAAGTACAATCTGTCACACAATGAGTCATCATCTACAGGAAGGGCAAAACAAAATTAAGTGGATTGAAGAAGAATTAAGAAATAATCAAAACCAAAATCGAAGAAGACGAAGAAGGGGATTTTTAGGTGAATTTATGACATCAATCTTTGGGGTAAATGACGAGGTTTACCAAGACATCGATGACATACAAAAGAATCAGCAAGAGTTAATTAAAACAGCAAATCATCAAACAAAATTTATGCTGACTGCAATCTCAACATTTAATGACACGGAAAAAAGAATAAACACGCCATTAGAACATTGGAGAACAAAATTAAATCAAGCAATAAAAACAATACAAGAATGGGAACGGTACCAAGGTCAGGAAAAGCTCGAAATTCAAATTTTAACATCATTCCAAATCGCAAATAATTACATTATAGAAACTTGTAATTATTATGAAAGCCTTCTCCAGCTAAAATTGGGCGAGGCAACTTACATGACCTGATCTCACCAGTTCATGTAAACAAAATCATTGCAGAAGCACAACGGAAGATTTCAGCATCGTTACAAATCGTAAAAAGTCCTATCATTAAAACAAAAGTAATAACCGATGACAAGAACATCCACGTATTTAGTCAATTTGTACTAGCCGGAAGAAACAAATTCAGCTTGGTAAAGATCAACCCAATTCCACAGAAGATAAAGCACAACTTATATTGGACAACCGAAGTTTCAAACCCGTTTTTTGCAATAGATTATAATATGCAAGTATATTTTGAAATGAACAACCAAGAATTCAAAGAAGCAATCAGGATATCAGAAGTCAACCGTATTTACTCTCCAGTTGCTGTCATGAACTTCGATGAAACACCAAATTGTGTAATAGACCAAATATATAACCGACCAAACCCACTGATGTGCAAAACCACAAAGAAAAATATCACCAACACAATCTGGAAACAATTGTATACGCCAAATGCTTGGTTGGTAATAACCCCAAATCCAGTACGGGTTGATGTAATTTGTAAGGATCAACGCCAAGAAAACATTTTAAACCAAACATGCATAATTCAAATTTCTCAAGAATGTATCGTCAAAACAAAACAGAATGTTTTAACACCACTAAGAATTCAAACAGCACCAATATTAGCTTCATATCACAAACAACTACAAATAGACAACAATACATTCATCAATCAGAATAAAAATCCAACTCAAATGTTAGAACCAGTCCTGACTAATTCGGAAGATATTCAAGATCTACTAAATATGGAAAAGGACATTTCTCAAGACCTAGCCGAACATTATTGGACAAAAATCAAGCATCATTCAATTCTGTCAAACATTACCACCGGACTGGTAATCTTATTAATAACAGGTTGTTGCCTTTTAGGTTACCGTTGTATCAAAAAACGTTCAACCAAATCATTAACCATCACCAAGGCCAAACAAGGAGACAACCCTACACTACCCGAGATGATCGAGCTCAATCCTTTGTAATCTCTGGCACTTCCCGAGGTGGCAGTATGTTTAACCACGTTAAACATAACAAAATTTTTTGTATCTTATTAAATGTGTATATTAAAAAACCATACTGTATATATGATGAGTTTACCTATTTAATAGATTTGCAAAATAATATCCTGCAACGAATGCAATTCCAAACCATTAAGTAGGTAAACGTATCAGCATTTTTTATATAATTAGCTTTAAACAGTAATAATAAATATTAATAGATAAGCAAAAATTGTAAATAAAAAGCGGACGATCTACCCAATAAATCAGTCTAAAACCTAACAAGTTTTATTCTACACCACGGCGACTCTCTGAGAATCCAAGCCTAATAATTCGTTGGTGTGGCTGCCAACGCTCAGCAGTCAGCTCATCTCCAAAATCTCGCTCCCGAGATTTTACAACTGGATAAATAAAAACCGATGGTGTTGGTTGAGTTTATCAAATATTTCAAATTTTCGTAAAAATTAAAATTATTACTTCTTTATTCATTTATTGCTTAATATTAAATGTACCGAATTATTATTTAACGACTGCAGCTGGCAACCGGTCACCAAGAATGAACAAATCATTCTTATGAATCTGCCAGCACCGGTTGCCTGCTTTAATGCGACCTTGCTTGTGAACGAGGTCACATACATCTCTTTACGTTGAATTATGCGATTCAGTCGGCGCTTATTCGAAAACAGCTTGCACTGTGCACACTTCATTCCGATAAATACCAGCGCAGACAACGACTTTCAGCGCTTATTTACCTGCTTACACTGTGAGCATTTCCATTTGTTACCACATGGAATTGTCCGCTCCGATAATCGGAAACCGACTACCGGTTTCTACTCTGCGCAGACCTTTACAAAGAATTGGTTGATGTCATGGAAAACTGCTACATACATAATATAGTAAGGTAATCCGACGATCAACGTTTATATGAAACAATTTCGTCTACGACAAGGATAGAGCATAAGGTACCATGCAAGCACCCAACCGAGCGATGCGTTGGCATTGTTTATCGTAGTAAGATGATTTTAAACTCGAAGAATAATAATTTTTTCAAATTATTGTTTTATTTAATTATTATTAACTGTAAAAAAAATATTATAATATTATATATTAAAATTATACACAAAAGTTCGAAAGAAAAACCAAGAAACACGAACTCAATAAATGAACGCAATGTAATTTGTGCCTTTTCAAGACTATTTTTGACACATAACAATCAATTTTACAGCAAAACTTTTCAGACATTTTTGGTTGCAAATTTTCATGGCTTAACAATTTGTAAGCACAAGCACATGTAAATTTATGCAAAGAAATAAAGTATTAGTTATTAATTGGTTATTTAATTATTACAAGTGCAAATACACAACAAATTGGCGACGAGGATGGGATGCTACTGATTGTGCGGATACATTTACGAGAAATTTTTGTTGAAATTACGAAATATTACAATTTACGCAATTTTGCAATTTGGATACCTTTTGGAAAGAATACAATACAAGTGGTTCAGTACTAATACTTTGGATTATTTACGATTTAATTTCATTTAAAGAAGATAATTTAATTTCGATTACTACATTACAAATTTTGGAAATTTTAGTTACAATTACGATTGGGACTACACGTGGTGCAAGATAAGGATACTTTTTTTTATACAGTGATTTTAAAACATACATACAAATTTACAATAATTATTACAATTATGTACAATGGCCGACGAAAATACAACTGCAATTATTAATACAAATTTCAATATTGAAACGTTCAATAGTACGATCACAAAATGGTCAAGATGGGTCCAAAGATTGGAAATGGCTTTTATGGTTTTCGATGTACCTCCATAGAAAAGAAATATGTATTTACTTCATTACATGGGAGTGGAAGCTTACGATACACTATGCGATAGATTGGCACCGGAGCAACCGATGAGCAAGTCTTACAAGGAATTGGTTGATTTCATGGAAAACTACTATATAGTCCGGCTCCTTTGGAAATTGCGGAAATATTCAGGTTCCAAAGTAGGAAGCAAACCGAAGGTGAAACTACGCAAGAATTTGTACATGCTTTACAAAGGTTATCAATAAACTGCAATTTTGGTATATATTTGAAGTCACCGGTAAGAAATCAATTTGTCTTTGGTTTACATTCTAAAAGAATACAGTCAAGACCAAAAAAAAATTTGGATTTGGATCGGGCAGTTGAAATAGCAGTTGGAATGGAAATTTCTGAACGAGATGCAAATCAATTACATGCTTTACATCCAGTACATAAAGTTGGACGTCGAGGTAACGAGCAAACTAGTGCAAGTTCCAAGGTTTCGAATAACTACGAAAAGTCATTAAATAAGCGTAGCTATAGGCTAGTAAATGCAAGAGGTGATTTCCGACAACGGAAACAGTGTTTCAGATGTGGCAGTTCAAATCATTTGGCAAATAAATGTGACAAAATTAACGTCATTTGCGATTTTTGTAAAATCAAAGGACATCTACAAAAAGTTTGTACTAAGAAGAGAGGAAACACGAATGCAATAAGTGAAATATTGAAAATCGAGGTCACAAGTGGTAAAAGAGATAAGTTTTAGATTAATCTTTTGGTAAATGATAAATCCGTTAAATTTGAAATTGATTCAGGTTCTGCTGTTACTTTAATAAACATTAAGGAATTTACAAGATATTTTAATAATTTAACCCTTCGTTTCATATAGTAGCAAATTTGCAACAGACATTTAAGTTCCAAAAATTGATAGTATTGTGGCGCACCCTGTATATTGTAACATTATGGTGTACTCTGTATTTTGTATTTAACTTGTAATGTATTGATTTTACGGTTGGTAGCAATAGGAGACAATATTGTCTATATAAGACTATACTACCGACTAGATTTTAATAGAAATAAATACGAACTTAAAAACTAAATATTAACTGAACAACGTGTTCCAAAGTGGTGACCCCGACTCAAAATGACAATCGATGACAAAACGACAGATTCAACGAACAAAAGCACAGCAATGCAAACCAACGCGGTTAGCATTAAACATATACCATTTTGGGAGCAAGAACCTGAACTGTGGTTTTTACAATTAGAAGCACAATTCGCATTAGCCGGAATATCGCAAGACTTAACTAAATACTATCATTTATTGGCCAGTTTTAACGAAAGAGCGATGGCAGAAATGAAGGACGTTTTTCTTAAACCTCCTGCGCAAGAAAAGTACGAACATGTAAAAGCAGAAACAATAAAACGGTTCACCGTTTCGCAAGAAAAGAAAATGATTACCTTACTGGAAGACGAACGGATCGGAGATAGAACCCCTTCTCAATTTTTGAGACATCTGAGAAGTTTGGGAGGATTAGCAGCAACCGACGAATTAATCAAAACAATATGGACTCGACGCCTACCTAATCACTTGCAAGCAATCGTGGCATCACAAATCGACGTGCCAATAGAGAAGTTAGCCGAGATCGCGGACAGAGTAGAAGATGCTTTACCTCAAGGAAACATTGCGGGTATCAGCAACACACAGAATCAGTTCAACAACAACAATATGCAAAATCAGCTAACCAATTTGAATGCAAATATGATGAAAATAGCAGAAGAAGTGGCGGAAATTAAACAAAATCGTCACAGAGAAAATACGCGGCCCCAGAACAAGAACTGGCGAAATTATAAAGACGACGTAGCAAAAGCCGCGATCAGAGAACCGAAAGTTCAATATGTTGGTATCACTACCGATTTGGAGAAAATTCCACAAACTGCCGACCCCCTTGCACTTGGAATTCAAAAAATGGAAACTGTCGCCAGTAGAAGGGACGCCTGGCAACAAATCCACATCAAGCCGTCTCTACATTCAAGATCGTACAAGTAAAGTGGAGTTCCTAATAGATACCGGCGCGGATGTTTGTGTTATACCGAAACGATTAACAAAGAGACATAAACTCAGTGAAACCAAGTTATACGCCGCAAATGATTCTGTAATCAACACATATGGATTCGTAACAATGGTCTTGAATTTCGGGTTAAATCGTAATTTTCGTTGGTCGTTTTTAGTCGCAGACGTAAATAAACCTATTATAGGTGCGGATTTTCTAAGAAACTTCGAGTTACTGGTGGATATTAAGAATAGGAGACTTGTGGATACAATAACAAAAAAACAATCAATTGGAAAAATAAACAAGAGCGAACCAATGATAATACGTACTGTATCTAACCAAAATCCCTTTAGTAAGCTATTGAAGAATTTCCCGTCACTAACAAACCCGGTTGCACCGCATAAACAAACCCAACACGAAACCTGGCACCATATCGAAACAACGCCTGGACCACCTATAACCTGTCGTCCTAGAAGATTGGCCCCTGAACGAATGGCAGCAGCGAAGAAAGAATTCGAGACGATGTTGCAACTAGGGATTATTCGGCCATCAAAAAGCTGTTGGGCCTCGCCTTTACACATGGTAAAAAAGAAGAATGACGAATGGCGACCGTGTGGCGATTTCAGAGGATTAAACGCTCGTACAATACCCGACCGGTATCCGGTACCGCACATCGAAGATTTTTCCCACATGTTGCACAATAAAAAAATATTCTCCACCATTGACCTCGTTAGGGCTTTCCACCAGATCCCGGTGCATCCAGATGATATAGAGAAAACTGCAATTGCAACGCCCTTCGGATTGTTCGAGTTTTTATATATGTGTTTCGGGCTAAGAAATGCTGCACAAACGTTTCAAAGATTCATCGATGAAATAACCCGTGGACTTGATTTCCTTTTCGCATACGTGGATGACATTTTCGTCGCATCAAGTTCGGAAGACGAACATGTGAAACACCTTAACATCTTATTCGAACGTTTAGATAAATATGGTATAAAAATCAACGTTGACAAATGCACTTTTGGAAAAAGCGAAGTAAATTTTTTAGGATATACTGTTAACACACTCGGTAGCAAGCCGCCAAGCGAGCGAATTGAGACGATAAAGAATGCCGAACGTCCAGTCACAATTAGACAATTGAGAAGATTTCTTGGAATGATAAATTTTTACAGAAGATTTATTCCCAAGATAGCAGATATCCAAGCGCCTTTAAATAAATTTTTAACTGGAAAAAAGAAAGATAACCAAAGAATCGAGTGGAATTCAGAAGCTGAATGCGCTTTTGAGAAAGTTAAAGTTGCACTAACCAATGCCACGTTGCTAGCACACCCGGCACAAAACGCGCCATTATCAATAATGGTTGATGCATCGAATGTAGCAATTGGTGCGGTATTACAACAAGAAATAGAAAAGGATTGGCAACCACTTGCTTTCTTTGCAAAAACATTATCCGCTGCTCAACAAAAGTACAGTGCGTACGATCGTGAATTGTTAGCTATCTACGAAGGAGTTAAAAAATTTAGACACTCTTTAGAAGGAAGAGATTTTACGATTTTCACTGATCATAAACCGTTAGTATTTGCCTTTAAGCAAAAATCAGATCATAGTTCGCCACGACAATATAGATATCTCGATTTTATTGGACAATTCTCAACAGACATTCGACATATAAATGGTATCAAGAACATTCCCGCAGACACATTGTCAAGGTTGCAAATCGAAGAAATAACCCCGGACCAAATCACGATAGATTATAAGAAACTAGCTAGAGAGCAAGAAAATGACGACGAGTTAAATTCGTTCAATAGAAAAAAACATTCCCTACAACTCAAGAAAATATACTGTCCAGAAATAGAAACCGAGTTGGTTTGCGACACAAGTACTAATAGTATTCGGCCTTGGATCCCTGAGAATACTCGGTTCATGATATTCAAGAAAATGCACGGTTTGGCACACTTAGGAAGAAGAGCAACAGCCAAACTAATTACAAAGCGTTTCGTATGGCCCGCAATCAATAAGGACATAAAACACTGGTGTAGAGAATGCATCCCATGCCAGAGAACCAAAGTGCAGAGACATACGATAGCACCGCTGGGGCAGTTTACGGCTCCCACAAAACGTTTCGAACACATACATCTCGATTTGGTTGGTCCACTTCCATATTCTAACGGATATACGTACTGCATGACGATGATCGATAGGTTCACTAGATGGATTGAGGTTGTTCCAATTCGAGGCATTACAGCGGAAGAAATAGCCCAAACCCTGGTAGCATCGTGGATCTCTAGATTTGGCGTACCAGCACGAATAACAACCGATCAAGGGCGGCAATTCACATCAGAAATATTTAAAAATTTATCAAAACTTTTAGGAGCAGAACACATCAAATCGACCGCTTACCAACCGATGGCAAATGGAATGATCGAAAGGGTACATCGACAGCTAAAAAGCGCAATCAAGTGCCATGCTTTGGAAAACAACGAAACATGGGTGGAAGCATTACCAGTAGTACTTTTAGGTTTAAGGACGGCTTTTAAAGAAGACATTAATGCAACATCAGCAGAATTAGTTTATGGCGAAAATATTCGGTTGCCAGGAGAAATATTTCAAAATAGTCGCTTTCCTAACGAACCCTCAAATATTGTTTCCCAATTACGAAAACACTTTCACCAGATAAGACCAGCACCAGGTAGTAACCATGGCAATAGAAAAATTTTCGTGCATAAAGATCTAGCCACCTGCTCACATGTTTTTATTAGACACGACGCAGTAAGAAAACCGTTACAAGCTACGTACGATGGTCCTTTCAAAGTTTTAGCAAGAACAGAGAAGGTTTTCCGAATTGAAAGAAATGGAAAAAACCTAGCAATATCTATAGATCGAATTAAACCAGCTTACATAATGAAGAATAGTGAATCACAACAAACAACATCGACACCTAGCAAGATTCCGTTACCTACGATATCTCCAAAGGAATTAACAAAAGAGCAACCGGTAACAACAAGGTCAGGAAGACAAGTACGATTCACGAACAGATATGTATCGTAAAAATGATTAACATTTCTACTAGGAGGGGAGTACTGTGGCGCACCCTGTATATTGTAACATTATGGTGTACTCTGTATTTTGTATTTAACTTGTAATGTATTGATTTTACGGTTGGTAGCAATAGGAGACAATATTGTCTATATAAGACTATACTACCGACTAGATTTTAATAGAAATAAATACGTTACAAGTTAAATACAAAATACAGAGTACACCATAATGTTACAATATACAGGGTGCGCCACAGTATAAAGCAGTTTTTCATGGTATAACTAATTTGGACCACACTAGATAACATATTGAATGCTATATTTTATTGTTAGACAGCAATGCTAAGCAGAAAATTGCTGATAATTAAAATAGTTTGAATTTAGTTGTGACAAGTGAATAATCGTTCGAAACGTGGTTTACAGAAATATTATTTTTTACTGGGTTTATTCAATTTAATTATTAATTTTTTATGTTCTAGTTTTTATTTATACAATTTTTAATTGGATTTCATTTACAAAATTAATTTATAATTAATTACAGTTAGTGATTCTCATGGTGTTGCATATTAAAAATAGATTTATTTCGCTTGTTTAATTGAAAACTATTGAGCTTGAATTTTTTTCATTATATTTTTCCCATTATCTACAATACAAAATGACATTGAAAAGATATTTTTTTTTTCAAAAAAGAAAAAATCATGAAACGAAGGGTTAACATTGTACAAAACCGATGTTCGGTTAATTTCTTATTGTGAAAATGTTTTAATGTTTTTGGTGAAGCATTGGTACGGGATGCAGTACGGGGAAGAGATTAGGAAATTGAAATTATACGTAGTTGAAGGAAATGGTTGGTCTTTGCAGGGCAGAGAGTGGATTGGATCTTGTTCTTCGGGTAGATTTACATGCGGTCAACATTGCTGATCAGGAAAGTCATAAATTATCCAAAATATTGGAAAAATATTCTAACTTGTTTGAACCAAGTGTTGGCAAAATTACAGGTATGCAAGCAGCAATTATTTTAAAACCAGAGGCAAAGCCTGTGTTCCTAAAGGCTAGGCCTGTTCCATTCTCTCTCCGTCCAAAAATTGAAAAAGAATTAGATTCCTTAGTAAATCAAAGGGTATTAGAAAAAGTTAATTTTTCAGAATGGGCAACACCGATTGTACCTGTTGTTAAACAAAACGGTGAAATACGTATTTGCGGTGATTTCAAAGTCACTTTAAATCGATGTATACAAATCGAGGAACACCCGTTACCTAAAATTGATGAATTACTCTCAGAAATGGCGGGTGGAGAAAAATTTACAAAAATAGATATCACAAAGGCGTATTTACATTTATTTAGAGGTAAAAGAAAATATGCGCGATTTACTTACTTTAAATACTCATAAGGGGTTGTATCGTTCAAATAGATTATTAATGTTTGGAATTGCAAGTGCACCTGCGATATGGCAACGTACAATGGAAACAATTTTGCAAGGGATACCTTTTTGTTGACGATGTAAAGATCACAGCTTCAGATACTAAAACGCATTTAGAATAGATAGAGTACTAAGTAAATTGCAGGAACATAACTTACATGTTAATTTAAAAAAGAGTTCATTTTTACAAAACGAAATGGAATACTGTGGGTACAAAATTTCAAAACAGGGTATTTCAAAAATTAAAACTAAAATAGATGCAATAAAAGATGTTCCAATTCCGCAAAACAAAACTCAAGTTAGAGCATTTGTAGGTTTAATAAATTATTACAGGCGTTTTATTAAGAATGCAAGCGTTATTTTGCAACCTTTAAATAATTTACTAAAAAGTGAAAACAATTTTTTTTTGAGTAGGGAATGCAAAAAAGCTTTTGAATTAGCAAAAAAAGAAATGAATTCTGATCAAGTACTACTATGTCATTTTGATCCTAAATTACCTTTAATATTGGCTACTGACGCCTCTGCATATAGGGTGGGGGCTGTGTTATCGCATACGTTTCCCGATAATACAGAAAGACCAATTTGCTTTGCTTCCAAAACTTTAAACCAAACTCAGCAGAAATATTCGCAAATTGACAAAGAGGCTTACAGTTTGATTTTTAGTGTAAAAAATTTTACCAGTACTTATGTGCAAGACGTTTCACTTTAGTAGCTGATCATAAACTGTTATTACAAATATTTTCACCAAGTAGGAGTTTACCAGTTCTTAGCGCTACTAAAATGCAACATTATGCATTATTTTTACAAGATTTTACATATGACATTGTTTACAAAAATACAAAATTACATTTAAATGCTGATGCAATGTCGCGTTTGCCTCAGAAATCGGAGGAATTTTATATATTTGATGAACCAGATATAATTGAAATTAAATTAATTGAAACTTTACCTATAAAGGCTCATACACAATTAATCTGAAACAGTAACGAGAACGGAAACGGGAACGAAATGAATCGTCGGTTCACAATAAACCAGAACGGGAACAGTAACGATAGCTATATAAAGATATTTCATTGGCTAAACTTTTGACAGTTTTGACAGTTTGCGCATGCGCATAACCAAAGCAATAAAAGTTGAATCATTTCTGTTCCCGTTCCCGCTAATTGTGAATGAAGCCACCTGAATACATGTATTTTATCTTTTTACTGATCCCGTTCCCGTTCTCGCTACTGTTACAGACTTATTGTGTATGAGCCTTTACTGTACAAAACTTAGGTGAATGCACCGCTAAAGATAGCTCATTACAAAACTTACTTGAAGGTTTAAAAAATGGTAATACAGTTGCAAAAGAACTGCGATTTAATATTGATCAATCCGAGTTTCCATTGCAATCGGGAGTAATTATGCGGGGTCAGAGGGTAGTTATACCAGTAAAATTGAGAACAAAAATCGTACATGAGTTACACACTGCTCATTTTGGTGTGGTAAAAATGAAGGGACTCGCACGTAGTTATTGTTGGTGGCCAAATATCGATAAAGATATCGAAGACGTGTGTAGGAATTGTTATGAATGTAACAAAATAAGAAACAATGCGGTAAAAGTTGAAACTCATGTTTGGGAACCTCCAACTCAACCGTTCGAACGAGTTCATGCAGATTATGCAGGTCCATTTGGGGTAATGTAAACTGGGCCAAAAAACTACCTGAAAGTGGTAAACTGGGCCAAAGACAAATATTTCTAAAATTTTAAAAATGGTAAACTGGGCCAAAACCAAATTTCACTAAAATTTTGAAAATGGTAAACTGGGCCAAAGGCAGAATTTTTTAAGTAAGCTTAATTTTAAAAAACTCGATGATATTTTAAGGAATATGGCAGGCTACCCAGTCGTGGTGGAGCCTCCCAGTCAAGGTGGATTGACTTCAGACATGTTTTTAACGAGTAAAGCGCCAGCCAAAACGGCCCGGAGCGCAGCGGAGGGTCAGTTTGTTATTAGTTATTAATTGGTTATTTATTTTGGTGCAAATACACAACAGTAACGAAAAATGTGTGTGTGTACAAAAAGTACACCCAACCTGTTCAAAAATTAAAAAAAAATATGTAACAAAAAATGTGTGTGTGTGTACAAAAAGTACACCCTACCTGTTCAAAAATTAAAAAAAAATATGTAACGAAAAATGTGTGTGAGTGTGTGTACAAAAAGTATACCCTACATCAGTGGTTCCCAACATTTCAATACTGTTACCCCTGTGACCTGTTAGGAAAATTGAAATTACCCCCACTACTCCCACCCCCTTAAATATTATTATTAATACAAACCATACAAGCAAATATAAATATCTTTACTTCTACCCCCGCGGGGGTAATTACCCCCAGGTTGGGAACCACTGCCCTACATGTTAAAAAATTAAAAAAAAATATGTAACCAAAAATTGCAAAACATGTTGACTGGTTGATTTGTTTTCTTAAGCCTGTTTGAGACAATCAGGTCTATCATGTATCACAAACATTATTATAAAGATGACAGTTATGAAATAAAATAAAGGTTTCGGCAAATTGGTATGAACTATAAATGTTAAGGATGTATAGGAGATACAATCGGAGACAAAAGTAGGATTAATTTGAATATCACGAATATTGGTCTTATATGTGTAGTAAAATACTTTTTAAATATCATAAACGATAAACAAAGTTATAAAAATGCATGAAGAAAGGCTTTTTTCGTTTAAATCGGTTCATTTTCTGAAATTACAAATATTAAATTTGACATAACAAATTTTTTATTAGTGACTATCCCTGCAATCCAACCTACTATCTAAACAAAAAATGTAATAATTTTTATGAGTAAAAATTGATATTTGTTGTTAAAACTAATAAAAACCGAGATATACATAATATTTTTAATACCAACAAGTTTTAAATATGTTTAGGGTTCTTTTAACGTCGAAATCTATTTTATTTTTAGCGAATTGAACGTGACAACTCTATATCGGTTGTTGAACATCTTTATTATCAAGATCATGTTAAAATAACGGTTTGTGAAAACGATAGGTAATACCAATTTGCCGAAAACCTTTAATGTTATGTCATAACTGTCACCTCTATAATAACGTTTGTGATACATAATAGGCCTGAATGTCTAATTTTCTGTATTTTTCACACGAAAATTTTCTAAAATGGTAGTTAACCAATAAAAAAAGTCACTTGGATACCAACACGCGCTTTCCATTGGTTAGTTACCATTTACTGCTAAATTTTATACAAAACTAGCAGGTCAGGCGGCCTACCGGCCGCCATGACCTCCTTATATTTGAATGACCTGGAAACTCCTTTTTGCACAAGATCATTTATTACAATAAATTTCTTATTTTATTATTATAAAATCACAAAATTAGTCATATTTTTTTTTACTTAAAAAAAATTTAAAATTGACGTAGAGTTGGGAATAGTGGCGTTATCCTTAGAACTCTTAGCTGAATAACCAGTTAAAATTTCAATTCAATCGTGCTTTCCGTTGGGGAGATTTTGATGGGACGGACATACATACAAACTGTGAGTTTTATATATTAAGATTTGATATCGAATCCTGTTTGCAACGATGGATAAAGTTTGGGCAAATTTTTTAGAAAATTTTCGTGTGAAAAATACAAAAAATTAGACAGTCTCAAATGGGCTTTATATAGAAATATTTCCGAATTGGCACACAAACTTATCGGATTATCTTCAGTTATAATTCTGAATTGGTAATCGTTTTCAATCATTTAATCAACTACAGACACAATTACATAATAGTATTATGCAAACTCTGAAATAGAAATTTCACAAAATATTTTTTTTATTGTCAGAAATAAATACAAAATAAAGATTGAGCAAACAAAAGTGTGCATCAACAATGTGTTATTAGCACTACTTAATATTATTAACATAATTTTTTATTGAACACAATATTAATAAATTATAGAATAATTATAAAAAAAACTAGATAACATTGAATTTTAAATTTTGTTGAATAAGCCGGACAATTTTAGAAATTTTAGTAATTTTTGTATGTTACATTTTGTGCTTAGTAGGATTTCTTCTAAGCTATCAGGCAATTCGGCAAAATGTCTAGCTGCCTGATATTTTGGACCAGTGTCGTAATAGGTGGCTAATGTTTAAGTCGTTGCCACAAAGACAGTTTGGAGGTTGTTCTTTTTTAAATATATAACTGTGGGTAAGCATAGTATGACCAACCCGAAGTCGGTCAATAACAATTTCTTCTCTCCTACTTAATTGTTCTACATTTTTCCAAATAGTTGTGTTTTTTTTTGAGTTTTTTAATTTATTGTTGTTGAATTTCTTGCCATTGATCTTCCCATTTTGCCAGTATTTTGGTTTTTATTATAAATTTTTTATTTTCTTGATGTTTTAAGGTATAACTGTCTAAATTGTATTTATTGTTAAGGAGTTCATTTATTGTGATCGGTAAAGGTTTTTTTAATTTTGGAGTGGATCGATATAAAAATGTAAATTTTGGAGTAACGATTGTCGAAAAGTTTTGATGGTCTGGGTTTGAAACAATTTTTGCGTAATAATTTAAAATTGTCTGTTCTCTTCTAAAAATTCGCCCGATATATTGTAAAGACTTTTCAATGGTGTAGTTTTTAGTACTCCAGTAGCTGTTCGAAGTCCTTGGTTGTATACTGTGTCGAGAGATTTCAGAATGTTTTTATTTTCTCTATAATATACGATAATGGAGTAATCTAGTTTTGATCTGGACTATATTTAATGTTTGAAAGCACTTAGTTTTCAATTGTTTGATATGTGGAATTCACATGAGTCTTTCATCAAACAGTACTCCTAAATATTGTACTTCTTGTGCATATTGTAGTTTTTGGTTGTTAAGTTTGAAAATGGGAAGGGGTAGTAGTATATATTTTTGATTTTTTAAATAGTATACATTTACTTTTTTTTGCAGAAAAATTGTATCCCGTATTTAAGCACCAATCTTCTAATTTTCTTAAAGCGTTTTTTTAGGTTATTTTCTAAATATGTAATATTCTTATGGCTGCAGTAAATAGTGAGGTCGTCAGCATAGCGTGCAAATTTTACTGGGTATTTGATATATTTAACTATTTGATTGATGGAGATTAGAAATTGTGTTACACTTAATACTGATCCTTGAGCTATTCCATTTTCTTGGTGGTATTGGTCAGATAATTTAGTTCCTAAACTAAAATTTGATGATATTTCCTTTGATATTAAAATCAACCAGAATTTTGAGGATAAGGTCTTTAAATGTTCTGTCATAAGCGCTTTCGATGTCTAAAAATATAGCTAATAGATTTTCGCCTTTAGCAAAACTGTTTAATATATGTCACTTTCTCAATTTATTATATTATCGATTGTCGAACGGTTTTTTCTGAAGCCACTTTGGTATGGTTTGAGAAGTTTTTCGGATTCTAAAGTCGTCATCAAGCGTTCGTTTAAAATTTTTTCCATTAGTTTGCAGAGGCAACTTGTAAGGGATATCGGTCGATAACTGTCTACATCAGTGCGGCATCTTCCAGGTTTCAAGATGGGGAGAATAATGGATTCACGCCATTGATTGGGAATAACATGTTTATCCCATATAAGGTTAAACAGTTTAATTATAGTTTCTTGAGCAGATAGAGGAAGGTACTTTATAAATAGATTATGAATATCATCTGGGCCTGGACTTGTGCTTTTACATTTAGATAGTATCGGTATTAGTTCGTTTAGGTTTATTGGTGCGTTATAAGATCCTATATTATCAGAATTTATTTGTAGGTTTTCTAAATTGGAATGTTGTATATTTTTCAAAAATATTGGATTGTATTTTTTTGTGCTAAATTTATCATGGTAATGTTTTCCCAAAATATTTGTTATGTCATTTTGTGTTATTATTAATTCATTTGATGCATTTTTTAGGGCGGCAATATGAAAGTTATTTTCAATTCCTTTAATTGCTTTGATTTTGTTCCACATTTCTTTTGGAGATGTCGATGTATTTATGCTTTTGATGTAGTTTATCCATGATAGATGTTTAGCTGTTTTAATAGTTCTATTGGAAATAGCTCGAAGTCTCTTAAATTTTACGAGATTTTCTAACGATCGATATTTTTTATATCTATATAATGCAGATTTTTTTCTTTGATGGCTATTTCTACATCTTTGTTCCACCATGGAACTTGGAACTTGCACTGTATTATACCTTTCTTTGGGATGCTTTTGGTTGCGGCTGATATTATTTTGTCAGTAAGTAATTTAACAATAGTGTCAATGTCTAAACTTTCAGTAAAAGTAAAGTTGTTATTTAAAATTTCTGCTTTGTATGAAGTCCAGTTTGCCTTGTCAATGTTCCATTTAGGTGGGAAACTGTTTGAGTCGTGTGGTTGGTTAGATAATTTTCTAATACAAATAGGAAAATAGTCGCTGTTGTACGGTTCAGGGAGTACAGTCCGTTCTAAGTAAGGTTCGAGTTGAGGTTGAGTTATAGTTAGATCGATTGCTGACATGTTATTTGTAGAAAAATTAAAATGTGTATATTGGCCATCATTTAAAATATTTAAGATTATAGTCGTTTAAAATATTTTCAATTAATCGTCCTCTGCTACCTATTTGGTTTCCTCCCCAAAGGCTATTATGAGCATTAAAGTCTCCAAGTAAAATAAAAGGTGAAGGTAATTGGGAGATTAGCCTTGTAATATCGTTCATTTCGATATTGGTAAATATCTGACTATTTGGTAAATATACGTTGCAAATTGTAATTTTTTGGGGTGTGTATAAAGTGATAGCTAGTGATTCTAAATTTGTAATTAATGGAATTTGTTCAGAACGTAATAATTCATTTATAAAAGTCACGACGCCCCACTAGCGTGCTTGGTTTGTCTGTCATTTCTATATAATTTAAAATTTCGTAGTTTAGGATTATGTGAAGGTTTAAAATTAGTTTCCTGGATGCATAGTGCTACAGGATTCGAATCGGAAAGCTAACGTTTAATGTCATCAAAACGTTTGTTAAAACTATTTAAGTTCCATTGAATTATGTTCATGAAATAAATGCTAAAAAATAAAATATTAAATTAAATGCGATTTGTATATGAATATTAGTTAGAGATAAGTATTTAAAATTATGTTAATAAATTAGTGATTTGTTGTTATGTTATCTGATTGCACTATTATGTCGGGTGATATTATAACCTGATCATCGATGCAATTCAGTGCTTGGTAAATGTTGTTTTGTGTTTTAGTTAAGCGTATTTTAAGAGCACGATGCTTAGTTTGTGTTGATAACTATATCTTTTAGTGTGTCTATGATAGATTCCAAATCCGAAGCTGTAATATTATTTAATGCTTCTATGGGTGTTTTCGATTGAGGAACTTCAAATAGGATCTGGTTCAATTGATCAATATTGAATGAATGGGGCGTCAGATTTTTTGTAAAATGCTTCGTTTAGAAAAAACGAAAAAAAAAAATTTGAAAAAACCAAGAAAAAAAAAAGTTCAAAATTTTCTACATTTTTTTACTTACTTTTTTTCATAACTCGAAAGCCGTTGAATTTAGACAATAAAAGATTCAAACTAGTTTGTAGATTATTTCACGCTCTTTAAAAAAGCACTTAATAATTTTTACTGAAAAATCAATATTTTCTGAGCTATGGTCATGTGAAGGTAGAAATTAAAAAAAATGCTTTAAGGAGGCCTAACTCTCGAAGGTTTGAATTTAGAAAAAAAATGTTGTTAAATATTTTTCTTAGAATAGTGTCCTCTATCACCACTGAAATTATGTAAAGTGTATCCGGGGACACCCTGTATAGATGTCAGGGCTAAACTAAAAGCAATTCGTTTAAAAAGAAACATAAAAATTTCACCCTACATAATTTAATTAAAAGTTAACATAACAGTTGCATTTTTGTGTGGCTTAAATATATTCACTTTTTCAGTAGGTACTAATCCTGGGTTAATTAAAATGCTTTTTTGTAAAGAATATTTCCAATTTATATTGCTTTATCATTTATTTAGAAAAACAACCAAATAAGTCTTAAAATTATTGATAAAACAAGTATACTTAGGGTAATAAAAAATTTGTATTTCGTTTCTGGCTGTAAACGATGTACACCTGAAACTTGGCCAACCTGAAGTGGTTTACTTAAACCAGGTGTAATAATAATTTCGCTTGTAGGTTTACCAATCATAGAAAATTTACTAGCTTGAATAATCTGAACTTGAACTAATTTACCCAAAAATTCCTCGTTCAATGGCAAGAGAACTTGTTCGTAAAATTTATTATGCCCTACATAATATTTTTTATCATGAGATAATTCTGTTACCAAAACATCTTGAATTTGTCCAATTTTATGATCATAAGGTTGATAGGAATAAAATAAATCTGTTAGTTTTTTGGTACGTTGCTTAACATCTTTAGTTGGAATTCGTGGCAGTAATGCAGCAGGTGTTCCAGTACGAGGATAAAATTGATTTATAAAAAGACTTGGAAATTTATGTTTTTCACATAACGAAAGTGTTTCTTCAAAGTCTTGCTCAGTTTCTGTTGGAAATCCGCAAATAATGTCGGTTGCAATAGTCATTCCATCAATTCTGAAATGTTATTAATAAAATTTGTGCTGATATTTGGGTTTAAATTAAAACTTAAATAATACCTATTCCTTAGAAAATTAACAACATGTTCGAAATCGTTAATACAATATTCTCGCTTCATGTCTCCCAATACTTGATCGCTTCCTGATTGAACAGGTACATGCAGAAAGCTGTACACTCGAGGATGTGCTAAAATTTTAGCCATTTCTTCTAAATGTTCTAAAATGTAAGGTGGGTTTGTCATTCCTAATCGCAACCGACAGCCATCGGGAATAATTTCCACCAATTGCCAAAGTAAAATAGGAAGAGAAGATCCAATATCTCTACCATATGTACCTAAAAATCATTTCAAATAATAGCTTTAAATTAGCGATAGAAGACTTAATGATATTCTAAATGTAACTAAATAATTTAACATTAAGAATTTAGGATTGCAATTATTAGGTGTATGAACTAATTCTATACCCGCTATAATTTTGAATTTGGTTTCATTCAGAGCCAAATTAACAGTAAGGCTGGTTAGGCTAGAGGCTAGGACCCGAGCTGGAAGCCCTTAAATATGGTCCCTGCTTTTTTTTCAGTATCAAAAAATTTCATTTTTTATTAATGCTAATAAATTTTATTGTGAAAAAAGAGGTTGTCGAAAAATAATAATTTGTCACCTTACAGAAGGTGGGCCCCCATCATAGACTAAAGTCGTTGTCTCACTGTAAAAATTCCATCCAAATTATCAAATTCATCGGCATTTAATGAAAATAAACGCGGACTTTTCCGCCATCCTCGACTGACCATCCATTGCAGCCACCAAAACAAACGCGAACCTTTTCGCGTCAAATTCAAATTTAAATAAATTTCTTATCACAAATTAAATTAATTAAATATTTAAAAACACGACAATATATTATTATTAAATTTTTATATTTTGTATTCATTTTAAATAGTATAAAATAAATGTAAGAGGTTTCAATACATGATCTATACTTTTTATTTTTACTATTTATAATAAAATATTTGTAAACAAACATCGTGTCATAAAAATTATGACACGCGCCCGCTCATGTAATATATAGTGGCGCGCCTGCTGGAAGGTTAAAAAGCACTTATTTGACTAGTTATTTCCAGCTTGATTCATACCATTTTAAACAATGACGCACCGGCAAATTTATTTGGGTTGTACTTTATAAAAATATTCAATAGTATTATGTTAGTAAACATAACAAACAAAGTTTAAATAGGCATGATGACAGTAACCAAAAATCACTAAAACTATGTTTTTATCTAATGAAATAAGATTCATGGATTATAAAAAACGTATTCTTTTTTATATTATAGCAAGATTCATAACTTTTTTGATAAAATAAAATTAGAAAATACAAAAACCCGCCATAAGTTGAACACCAATCAGAGCGAATGACGTCACATCTCATAAATGTCACTGTCAAAGTCTTGCAGGTTATAAATAGAGATGAGATTTTTAGGTTGTAAAAATTACGAATAAACGGTATTAATACCTAATAAAATACTAAAAAAAGCCATTTTAGGTTAGTATTTTGTAGTTTTAGGTAAAAAACAATACCAATTAGGCAAGAAAACTTTAATGGCCATATATATTATTATCTTGACTTAAAATATTAAAGTTATTAAAATATTATAGTTTCCTACAGCTACTTTAATATTTTAGGTCAATATAATAATATATAAGGCCATTAAAGTTTTGTTACCTTATTGGTATTGTTTTTTACCTAAAACTACAAAATACTAATCAAAAATAGCTTTTATTAGTACCTTTATTACGTATTAATACCTTTTATTCGTGATTTTTATTAATAGTAGATTACTGGCCGAGCCTCGAACGACCCAGTAACGAATCATTTTTCGAGTAGAGATGAGTATACTATTTTATCGGAAAACAAAAATATTAGCAATTATACAAAAAATAAAAAATATCGTATATCATAACATTAAATATCATATAAAAGATTAAATGTTAAGACAACGCTCATAGCTTAGTGGGAGTAACCCGATTCCGTCCGATCTGAAAAGTCGGGTTATGCTAAGCCTTTGGTGCATGGATGGATGACCAGTCTTGTACAGTTTTTTTCCTTTAATTATTTGATAATTTTTTTTATACAACCCTTCTTTGCCGCACGAAGTGCATTAGGCATTACATTAAGTTTACGAAAATAATAGAAAATTGTATTATGTGTAAATATTTAACTTTCAACGATTTTTGGCAAATTTATACGTCGTAGTGAGAGTTGGCCACGCATTCGGTCGACCATGCATTCGGTAAAAAATTATATTGGTAACAAATAAGTCGAATTAAAACAATGTAATTAAGTCAACTCAGTATGGCGTAATGTATTGAGGGTTGGATCATAATTATATAGTTTGGAAATCGTGAGTTCGATCCTCACGTCGGTCAAATTTTTTAAATAGCATTTTATAATAAAAATGATTCGACATGTTGAAGTGACATAAGCGACCAATGAAAACCATTACCAGTCGATTTTTCATTACTGGTCCATTTGTTAAGTGACTAGAGAATGCTTCGCTTTCTCACCCGAGAGGAGGTTCGGAAAGCATCGCTTTGACTATGTTTTCCGATTTTATCAACAGATAATTATCAACAGATGGCAGCACTAATTTGATCCTGCCACTGTAATGCTGCCAATTTAGTAGCGCAATCTATTGATAATATTTGGAACATAAGTCCCAAATGGGGTACGTGGCTCTCTGATACTATTTAATTAAAAATAGTACCAACCACAAGATAAGTGTATTGGAAAATTTGATTTTGCAAATATGTGGTGCCATCTAAAAATTTTCAGTATTAGTATAATATAAGAGTTAAATACATATAAAACATAAAAGCCAAAAGGTAAAATGGCTTCAGTCGCATGATTCATCTCTTTAAGATGAATACTTTCTCCTTCATATACCCAGCCAAAGCTTTTTTGGGCACTAAACTGCAGCAATTGCCACCCCCCCATGAGATGCAAGATGCAGATGGTTTGACAAAAACAAGGTGTTAACTTAGAGGAAGACTTGAGTTTCGGCATTACCCATTACGGGATTTACCTCACCGGTTGCACATTGCCAACGAAGATACCGAGCATTGTCAAGACACCACCCTACAAGAGCATTGCTCAAAACTAGAAGAAGCACATACAACTCTGGCGCCCTGCAGTGGAGAGAGTATGAAGGATATTGCAAGCGCCCTGTTATAGGTAACTTTAATGAATTACGAATAAATCGTAATTCTCTTGCAAAAAATGTACCGCCACTGGCGTAACACTACACTCTATCCTGGAACTTCCAGTCCAGAAAAACGGTAAAATTCTTAACATGCTAACTTGAATGGTGATTATTTCTACTCTCAACCAACTCTATATCACCATTTTCGCCGGATTTGTTTCAATAGATTAACTTCATAACGGAAGTCTAATGGTTACAGTACGACCTGTACGTAGCACATTTTGAGCGATCTAATAATTTACATTACAATCTAAAATAAATTTAAAATAAGACTAAAAATTCAAAAATAAAAAAATATATAAAAAATTAAAAATTTTTAAAAAAACCTTCTATTTAAAATTAAAAAAGTGCACTAAAAAGTAAAAAATTAAATTTTTTAAATAAGAACCAGCAAAGCTCCTTGAAAACATCTATATAAAAGCGTGGGACTATTAAATGTCCAAGAACAATTTCATACAACTACCGAATTACTGATATAAAATGTATGTGATATACTTACATAGCAAAAATGTCATTACAAATTTTGTATCCATTTCTGGATATACTCGTAGTTTCAGTTGGGCTTTTCAATGATACATACTGTTTGTTTATGAAATTCATAGCCCCACGCTTCTATATAGATGTTTTCAAAAAGCTTTGCTGGTTCTTATTTAAAAAATTTTATTTTTTACTTTTTACTGCACTTTTTTTAATTTTAAACAAAAGGTCTTTTTTAAAAATTTTTAATTTTTTATTACAACCTAAAAATCTCATCTCTAGTTATAAACAATAATGAAAACCTAACCTAACTTCATAAAATAGCACTACCTGATTATAGCACTACGTGATTATTATAGCACTACGTGATTCAAAATTTCGAAAGTGGGAGCGCTGTTATCTGGGTTTTTTGAATCACGTATATTTTATGAAGTTAAGTTAGGTTTTCATTATTGTTTATAACCTGTAAGACTTCGAGAGTGACATTTATAAAATGTTTAATGATTACTTTCGGTAATGTTTGCATACTATTAGCATTGACTATAGTAGTTATCAAGACGCGCAGCCATATATGTTTTAATGCAATACTAAATTGTCGCGACAACTAGATGGCGCTAATTTTCAATGTAAATCCTCATTAACAATTATTAATCTCGCGATCCATTCCGTTAGAACGTGTGGATAGTATAGTGCGCGGAGTGCGTTCGAGTGAGAGAGACATAGAATTTACAATTCTTCTTGATAATAGTCCGGGAGCCAGCGTGCACGTTAACTAAACCATAAGGTACAAAATTTTTGACCACACAGGCTGAAAGAACATTGAAAATTAGTAATAAAACCACCCGTCTGGCACTCGTCAGTGGCAGTGCAGTGGAAAAAGAGCATTTTTCGGTTGAACTAAACCATAAGGTACATGGAAAAACTTTATATGAAAAGATTCCTTTTTTTATGTAGATTTCGAATATAGTATGACAGACGGTTTTAAGTGCAGCGCACATAGCCGCAGACGCGTTTGAAAATACTGAGCGAGTAAAAGTAATGCGCGGAATAGTATAACAAACAGAGATAGAAGTTCGTCTTGCGTTCAAACGATATTTGATAGATATAATTCAATTTAATAAATGCAATAAATCATTACTACGTAAATGAGAAAGTAAAATGAATTGTTTGTTTTGATTTGTAATGAAGTAATAGCCTTAGTTAGTAATTGTGTCAGTAAAAGTGCAGCGCACAATTCCAACCGTGGTAATGTTATTGTTTTTAATGGAGCTACTTTTGACTTGGCACATATCAAACGTACAAGTATGACTCCTTGTCTTAAATTTTCTTAAATAATTCTTAAATAAATGCAAGCTCCATAAGCGGATTGCGAAGCATCTCTGAATCCATGAATTTCAAAGTGTTTGCTAGAAGGATGCGAAATTTGTCTGGGTATGATGATTGAATTTAAGTGTGGAATTTCATCTAAAAATTGAGCCCATATGATGCGTAGTAAGTCAGGAATTACTTCATCCGAACCTAATTTCATTGTCCATAGCTTTTGCATAATGATTTTGACTTTAATGGTACATGGACCTATTAAACCTAATGGATCGAATATTTGTGCAACTAAGGTTAAAATGTTCCTTTTAGTGGCTGATGTTTTTTGTGTTTAATGGTTTTTGAATTTAAAGTGATCTTCGCTTGGACTCCAAAGAATACCTAATGTTTTATGCTGTTGGTTGTCTGAAATAATATAAGATGACTCGGATGAAGTATTCTTTAAGCCTTCTAAGACTTCGTTTTTGTTGCTTAGCCAATGGACAATTTGCATAAAATTCAAATTCACCTCAAAATGGCATTTATTGATAGTTCAATATACCTATAATCAGAATATTTGAGTGATTTATCAAAATTCTGTATTGTCAGCCCGCAAAAAATTAATGAAATATTATAATTTATTTGAAAAAATCACGTGATTTTGGCCGTGAACAATTGGTGCCAATACACCAGTATAATTTCCACAAAAGTATCTACCAAGTAAGTACCAACCGGTAATGAAGTTATGAAGTAACCAAATTTTAGTTACTAATCGCCATTTTGATGACGTCAAAATCCTCAAATTTCAAATTAAGTCAGCCATATTTATTAATACGATTTCGCGCGACAAATATACTTTTAAATTTCAATATTTTTTTCTGGTTTTATTTGTGAACCAAATTTAAAAAAATTAAGACACATTACATATGTTGTTATGTAGAATATTAATATGCTAAAATTAAAAATCATGCAAATTGTCCATTTCGAAGTTTAAAACCTGATGAGCTCAGTGCCTTGTTCAAATCTTCGATGAGTTTTTTTAGCATTGTTAATGTCGTCACAACCAGTTAACAAATCATCTACATAAAAATCATTGAGTATGACCTGACTGGCTTGCGGAAATTCTTGTTCATTGTCGCGAGCACATTGTTTCATGCCCTGCAGGCCAAAAAGGATGCAGAAGTCGTTCCGTATGTAACCGTGTTTAGTTGATAATGAGTGCATCGTCAGGATTGGATCCCCAAACTATTCTTTGCAAATCCCTGTCACGCTCATCAATCAAATCCTGCCGATACATTTTTGTGATATCGACCGTGATAACAATATTTAACCTTCTGAATCTTAAAATAATGCAAAATAAATCTTGTTGTATAGTAGGTCCCACCTTGAGTACATCGTTTAAAGGTAAGCCCTCGATTTTGCATGATGCATTAAATACAACACTAAGTGGGGTGGTTACTATCTTTGTAACGAGGGGAACTCGGCTTCGGAGCCAAGACAAGCTCGGCCTCCGGTCAAATGCACGTCGACTAGACTACAGTGGAGAAGGTTTTGAAAAGGAAAGAAAAACCCAAAGTTATTTGACCGTAAGCGGCGAAGCCGCCTGCTCTAAACTCCAAATCGAGATAAACGGAGGGCGCCACTTCACTAATAATCTTACCTTCAGGTTCACGAAAATGATTGGGCGTCGAGCGAAGGCGACACTCAACCATGAACCAAAAAGGTCGTTGATACTCAGAGAGCAATAAAATATCGTCGGTAAAAGGTAACTCGATATAATATACAACCGGTTAAACAGATAAATGGAACATATAAAATACTTGTACATCTACAATATAAACAATCAAACAAACGATTACACAGTGTGGTCTTGAAGTGGTGGTTAATAACTAGCGAGAATCGCTGGCTCAGCCGGTCGATATATGACGTTTTAACAACAGGTAACGTGAGATCGTGATTGTCCCTTGTCAACCAAATCAAGGAGCTAACAAAAAAAAGGCCGCCCACACTGTTAACTCAATCTTAAAAACTAAGAGGGGTTAGTAATTTTAAAATATACATAAACCTTACGCACTAATGACAACGGTAATTTCAATGCTTGGTGCGTTCGAAATCTTCACATAAAACGTGACAAAAGCACCAAATTCCAGCATGGGCTTACATTACTGACTGTACTAATTATTGACGATAATAAACTTTAAGTCCACACGAAGCGATAAAGTGACTTTAAAGTTCGATACAATAATGATCAGATTCTTAATGTTAGATATCAGAATGACTCGTACGGCAGTAACGTTAATAGCTGACTCGCTCATCCGTGAATGTAGCTCAAAAGTTATGCCGAAATAACACGTCGTTAAAACCGTGGTGTAAAAATTGTGAGCTTTTAACGAATAAATGCCCGGACGATAGGCAACACGTCGTACAATGCTCGTTAACCCAACCGTAGTTTACTTGTAAAGTCACTAATTGAATTAAACGGTACAAAACTGAATTATTTAAAGGTGTAATCACACCAAAGGATGCACATATTGTTAATGTATATAAGTAAAACAATATGAACCCAAATAAGACGCTAGGGCGAACCTTTGCAACAAAAAAAACTTCATCTAATCGAACTTGTTCGAGTGACCAACTGCTTCGAAACCTTCAAACGAAAACATCAAACGGTACTATACCTCCTACGAATGGAACGATTGTACAGAAAACTCCTTAAACTTGGAATGGTCAACCAACTTGACACGGTAATACTTGAAACAGCACGCGGCGAGCGATACAATTTGCATTAAAGCGTCGCTAAAAGTTGTGGAAAACGCTCCCACATACGGTACACAAAAAAGGGTCGTGCTGCCTCCTAAATTCCATTAAAAATCAATCGTCCAAACCTCCAACAAAACTTTTACAACCCACGAAGCGGTTGGAGCACAGTTACACCCAGAAAGCGGGAACTTATCGGACTCCCTAATCTCACTTCTGCCCATAGGCGTCACCAACGAGTCAAAACATAAGCGTGCGTAAAATTAACGAAACTACAAATGTACTAAACTTAAAATTACAAACGAAGGTTACACCCCCCTTACTAAAGAAGAACTTCGGCGGGGTGACGAACCAAGAAAACTAAGCGTAAGAAAATTAAAAACTAACCTAACTAGCCTAAACATAACGAAAGTCCAACTGGACAACCACAAGTGAACACGCAACGAAACTAATCCGGCGTAGACTTAAGGTCTTGCGCGTGCCATACGCCTCTGATCTCTCCGGACTCATCAGAGAGTTCATAAGTCGCGGAAGAAACTTTTTGTTTAATGTAAAACGGACCAACAAACTTGGGCGCGAGTTTTGCGTTATAAAACTTAGCCCTATCAGATAGAACATGATTCCTACGCCAGACGGAATCTCCAACTTGAAAATTAGCAGGTCTACGGCGAAGATCATAATAGTGCTTATTTTTCTCGTAAGCGGCCTGCAACGGTACACCAATATCATCATACAACTTCTTAAACGCGGTTGGTCCCTTAATTTTTGACCGATCAGCCAAAACATTGCTCTCATCATTCCCTACACCATCCGTCTCTAACGTTCCGCCCGTCAACTTTATTTCACGACCGACATTAGCAAAATATGGCGAAACGCCAATAACCTCGTGAACGGCGGTTCGCATAGCGCAAGTTACCTGAGCTAAAAACTTATCCCACGTACGGTGGTTATCCGCAACGTAAGAAGCGAGCATAGTCTTAAGTACGGGGTTAACCCTTTCAATAGGATTGGCTTGGGCATGGTAAAGCGCCCGGAAAGAAATTGTCGAGTGGTACCGCTGTACTATATTACGGAATTCTCAACTTCGGAACTGAACTCCATTATCACATAAAATAATTTCCGGGACGCCAAACATGAGGAAAACATCCTCTTCAATGCGTCGCGTAACTGCAGCGGCAGTAGCAGCACGTAACGGAAAACATATTAAGAATTTGGAAAAATAATCGACCACCGTCAGAATGTAGCAGTAGCCGCGGGACGATCGGGGTAAAGGACCAACTAAGTCGATGGAAATCATCTGCCAGGGTCGGGTAACCGTAGGCTGACGAGCTATTAACCCTGCAGGTTTCCTTTGCTCGGGTTTGTGAGCCGCACAAACAGAACATCAATTCACATATTTCGTTACCGAATATTTTATTTTGGGCCAATAATATTCTCGAGAAATGCGATCTAAAATTTTCTTAATGCCGAAGTGGCCTGCGGTAGGCTCATCATGGCACGATCTAATTATATCATTTCGTCGGCGGTTGGCAACAACTTCTTTCCAGCCGTCGACCTCACCTGCCAATTCGGGATACTCAGGCGGTACGTGTTTAAACAAAACACCATTCGTCACTCTCCACTTAGGAAAAGAACTTGGCTTTTTGACTATTCGAGCCAACATCGAATTATCGTTATTAACAGAAAGATTACGATTACTATCAGAAAGACGATTGTTCTCAGAAATATTATTATCTATAGAATTTCAAAATCATATTGCTGTAAGCGTACAGCCCAACAACATAATCGACCAGTCGGCTCTTTTAAGTTTGCTAACCATACTAAACTATAATGGTCTGTAATAACCTTGAAACGTGAACCTTCAAGATACGGTCGTAACTGTTCAACTGCCCATAACACGGCGAGACATTCTCTTTCAGTAACACTGAAATTTTGTTCTTGTTTCGTCAACGATCTGCTTAAATAACTTATAACTTTTTCATCGCCATTAACATCTTGTGTTAAAACCGCAGCGATACCGTAACCCGAAGCGTCAGTTTGTACGGAAAAAGGGTGCTCAAAATCGGGACACGCAAAAAAAGGAGAACTAGTTAAATTGTTTTTCAACGTATCAAGAGCCAAATCACACTCTTTAGTCCAAATAAACTTTTGATTACGCCGAAGTAGCGCAGTCATATGCAAAATTATAGACGAAAAGTCTGGTATAAACCGGCGATACCATGACGCCATACCGATAATTCTTCGCACTTCCCACGAAGCGGTTGGAGCACAGTTACAAGAATACGGAAATGTGAGCTGGATTCCAACTGTATTGTAGCGTCATCTCACGAGAAAACGAAGACTTACACAAGATTCAAGCACCTATTGCGCAAGACTTTGGTAAGACTTAAGGCTTTGCCGCCTTTTAAATCTAATTTATTACTTGCATTCTTGTGTTGTTATAACCTGTCGAACCAAAGCGAAATTATTTTATTGTTGTTTTTATAACTAAATAAATAGCAATCTTTATTGCTACTATATAATAACTTGTTTGTAGTGAAATTATTATTTTCATCTTATTTGTAACTATTAAAATACAAATAACTTAATATAGACTCTAATAATTATTGTATACTATTTTGTGTGTTTTTTAAAAGATTCCTTTAGGTATTTATAGGTGACTTGACAACTGGTATGATGGAGAGGTAAGTTTATTTTTACATGTACATGTTAGTATTAAAGTTGAACCAAGAATTTTTATAAAGTATAATATTAAGAATATATCTATCTAATTCTTTCTTTTAGCGTTAATTGTCCTCATTGCTTCAAAAATTATAATAACACCTCTGCGAAAAATAAGCATGTCAGGAAGATTCATCCCTCCGAATCACAAATTCAAGAAAAAACTAGGCGTATATATTGTCCACTCTGTGTCAATGAAGATAAGCAAGGTATGATTAGTTATATTGCATTAATTAAACATTTTAGAGATCAACACAACGTACTTATGGAAGAGGAAAAATCAACATTCTCGAACCTTGAAGATTTTGAAAATTGGATGAAATTAGAATACCGAAATGTTGATTACATCAAGGATAGGACTTGGAAGGAAAACTGTAAAACTGTAAAGACTTATAACTGCAATCGTAGTAATACATGTGGTTAGTAATACTTAAAATAATATAATCAGTAGATATCGGGTTAGTGGAACTTATTAAATTAAAACAATTAGTTTTATCGTCGACGTTTCGGTGACGCAAGGTACACCATCTTCAGGACTATAATTAGATGAACGGGGTTACATACATTTTATGAGGGAACGAAGTAACATACCTCAAAATATTTGATGTTGTTGGTATATATTATATATATTTGATGTTGTTGGTATATATTATATATTTTGAGGTATGTTACTTCTTGTTACCTCATAAAATGTATGTAACCCCGTTCATCTAATTATAGTCCTGAAGATGGTGTATCTTGCGTCACCGAAATGTCGACGTTAAAACTAGTTGTTTTAATTTAATAAGTTCCACTAACCCGATATCTACTGATTATCTAATTTTTGGACAAGAACTTTTTGATCATTTAAAATAATATAGTTGAACTTTGATGATGATGATGATGATGATGGAGATAATAATAATTACGATTTCATTGCAGCATTTAAAAGTAATTGCACCAAAAAATTAATGAAAAAAGGAGGGAGTATTAAAATTAATGGAGTTTGTCCTTCAAGGATAACAGCACAATTTTATAATGAAGGTAACTTAGCCTCATATTTTAATTTTTTATTATTTGCTATTTACATTTAGGTAAAGTCGAAGTTCGTTTCATTAAAACACATATTGGACATGAAAATGAACTTCGCACTCGACGTTTGACACCTGAAGAACAAAATGAAATTGGTGAAAAATTAAGGGCTGGTGTATCATTGGATAGGATTGTAAGGGACGCCCAAAAAGTGAAGAATGGCAAAATGGAACGAATAAATTTATTGCATATAGATGACCTAAAATATCAAAGACAAAAAAATGGAATTGGAAAAAAAAGAGACACAAATGATTATATAGCTACATCTATTAAGGTACAAGAATGGAATTCAGATGGCAGGAACTATGCATTTTTATTTAAAAATATTGGTAGGTAATTATAACAAATTATACTATCGCAATGGCTAATATGTGTAAAAGTTTTCGTTGGGGAGTTTGGTGTAATATTAATGAGGTGGAATTTATTTTTTATATTTCTAATATGTAATTAATGTGAGGTAATTGGATTCTGTAGTGGTTTTGGGCTAAAAAATGTATTAAATCAGGTTGGTGGTGGTTTTTGTAGGTGATTCACATCCATTACTTAAAGAAACAGATTTTGCCTTAGGATTTATGAACAACACAATGGAACAGAAGCTCAAGCAATTCAATCGTATAATTTGTATGGATGGAACCCACTGTACAAATTATAAAAAATATGACCTTACTGTTATGATGGTGAAAGATCATGAAAATATGGGTTTCCCTGTAGCCTTCTTTTTATCGAACAGGTAAAGCGTAGGTACTTAAATATTTTAAACTATAAACTATGTAAAATATTAGCTTCAAAGACTTAAGAAACACTACTACCACTATCGAAACCTCTGTTTAAATTACTAGAATTGACTTTACCTTGAATTTTTTTTAGTTGAAAAATATATCTATACTGTTTGCCAATTTTAATATTTTTAATTCAAAAGAAAATTTCTAACTATAATAAAATTTGTAATTATATTTATAGGCAAGACCGCTTGATTCAAGAAGTATTTTTAAAGGCATTAAAGGAACGCATTGGAGAAGAAATTGTACCAGAATATTTTATGAGTGATGGCGATGCAAAATACCATGAAGCATGGAAAACAATTATGGGCAATTCACCAAGAAGACTGTTATGTACGTGGCATGTTTTGAAAAATTGGAATCAACGAGGGAAACCAAAAATTAACAACAAATCAATTCAAACTAATATGGGAAAGGACTTGCGAGAGATTATGATGGCCACCAAAGAAGAACGTTTCATAGCATTGAAGAATGCTTACTTGAAGAAACTTGAAGACGAAAATGAAGTTCAATTTTTAAATTATCTTCAAAAGTAAGAATTATTATTTTTTAACAATATCTTAAATATTCAATTTGTATTAAATCAATACATTATTATAATTACTTTAATTTTATATCCAAAAATAGTAATTTACACAATGGTTTGTATTTTATTTTTTAGAATGTATTTTAAAGATGAAGAAACGGAGAAAAAGTGGGCATATTGTTATCGACTCCATGCTGGTATTAATACAAACATGGCACTGGAAAGTTTTAACAACTTTTTAAAAAGTAAGAAGTACAATATAATATATATTTAATAATAATAGTTCTTCTAATAAACTTTCAGCAAATTTGGAAGTGCAAGTTTTTGATAATGATTGTGCTTTCCTTAATAATAATTTATAATATGCTTCTTTTTAAATTTAACTATAAATAATAATCCTTAATAGTTGTTATTAATGTATACGTTGCTTCTCAATTTTTAAAGAATTACTAACCCGCAATGCAACAAGTTCGATAGAAAGATTGTGTGATGCCTTCGATGATGCCGTGGATAGAAAAATGTGGAAAACAATTATTAATATGGAACGTCCAAATTCTAATAGTTATCAAGACAGACAAATTGCCAAGGCACACAAGAAAGCGGAACAACTATATTTGAATGATTATGTGAAGATGACAGAATTTGGAAAATTTCAGGTAAGATCTTCAACACCAGGTGAGAACTTTTATTCGGTTGTGTATGGTGAGGTTGGTATATGCAGTTGTGTGAGTTTATTGTGTAGGGTATGTCACATTTGCATGCATAAGTATGTATGTGAATGTCCGGAGTATGCAGTGAAAAATGTCATGTGCAAGCATGTACACATGGTATCTTTGTATGAAAGAGGTGTGCTTGCGAAATCTGTTTTAGATGAAGAGGCAGAAAATGAAGAATCAGGGACTTTTTGTATTAAAGAAACAAGCGAAGAAAAATTAAAGTTACGGGAAGCTGCAAATCAATTCTTAGAAGAAAAATGTCAAGATTTCGACAAGAAAGAAACTGTTGAAGAAAATATAGATGGCGAAACATATATGGATATACTTCGTAAAAACCTAGTCAATGATGTTAATAATATTAAATTAAATGTTACAGATTACACGAAATTTTTTGTACAAATGAAGTCTGTTATTAAGCAATTCCAAGGAAATACTTCCACAAAAAGAAAAATGGAGAAGCAAACATATTATCCTCAAGCGCATAAGAAGCAAAGAAAAGAGTAGCTAGTATCCTTTTTATTTTCCATATTATGTATTTTATATTTTTGTTTGATGATTTTTGGCATTATTTAATGTCGGTTTCAGATGAGACTCTAAAATAATTCCTACTCCGGCCTCCACGTGGCGAGTCTCGGTAATGCAATATAAATTTTCTGATGGGAACTAAAAGGAACTTAAGTTTGAAAGTAGTAAACCCGTAAGATATCGATAGGTGTAATCATTGTATCGTCAGACTTCATGCACCCCTCGGCAGTGTGTTTCACATCGTCTAAGTGTATTTATCTCTTTAAAACAAAATTGGGGTAAACCATCTCGCTTCTTGTGCAACTAGAAAACCACCTCGCTACTTACGGGTTAATTTCGTTGTATACTGTAAAGGTCTTTTGTACTGTTTAGGATAAAATTATTCTCGACTACATGGTACGATTAAAATAGATCATTTTATGTTCTAGTTATAAATCATAATATTAACAAAAAAACATTCTAGTTAGTCCTTAATAATAATATAAATCAAAAAATACAAAATAGACTTCACGTTCAGTAAAAAAAAACTTAAGTTCCTTGTTTCGCACCAGAGAATTATTGTAGCTAACAGGAGAGGTTTGCTACAAAATAAAATACTTACTTTTTTAATAGACGAAAATCTATCTTTTATTTAAATAATGTATGTCAATTGTTAAAATAAATTGTTGTTCTCTTGACATATAAAGCTTTTTTTATTGTAAATACAGTAGTATCAGGCTGTTATCTTTCGCTTATAGTAAATTTAAATGTTTAGTTAAATTTTAAGGTTTGGTTAAAATATTTACTGAATGTAACGTACCGGTTAACTGAGACAGCATTGATCCACATAAGGTCAAGATTAGTTAGTGTTGTATTTGTTCAACAACATAAGACTAAAAATTTTAAGTTGATTATAAAATACAATCAATTCAAGATGAGATCAAAAAGAATTATTGCCCACAATTTTCGATTGAAGTTAGCTTAATATATTTTATGTAATACATTGACACATTTATCGCGAACAAATATATAATATCGTTGTTCTCTTTCATTTGTAATTCAATTTAATCTTTGTGTTGAATTTTATAGGTTATTTTATAACCTACAATAGGATTTTGACAGCGGAAAAACTTAGAAGTTGGCGTTAGATGACGCCACAATACAGGAGGAATCCAGCTCACATTTCCGTATTCTACAGTTACACCCAGAAAGCGGGAACTTATCTGACTCCCTAACCTCACTTCTGCCCATAGGCGTCACCAACGAGTCAAAACATAGGCGTGCGTAAAATTAACGAAACTACAAATGTACTAAACTTAAAATTATAAACGAAGGTTACATCTTGTTTGACAACTCCATAATGAGGAAATAAAATTTTTTGGTTTTTGGGTTGTCATGTGTAGGATCGATTTTTGTCATGTGGCCTAATTGAATATATTCATTCATGAATTGAATATATTCATTCATGAATTGAATATAAAGTTGACATAGGTTTGAATCGTTGGCTAACCGTCTTTCAATAGCGTGAAATTGTTTTATGGCGATGCCCTGTGATTGTTTAATAAACTTTCCTTCACGGGAAGCCTAACTATGATTCTACCCGACTATTCGCGTTTAAAATTATTTAAAAAATGTTTTTCACCGATTCTTCATTTGTAAGGAGTTTTGTAATTGGAAATTCGTCAATATGCCAGAATTTTTCCAAGTCGGTGTGAATTTGAGCAAGCGTTGCGACATTGAAAGATGTGCGAACATTCACTGGAGCATTAAATGAAATCGGTCCTGTCATAAGCCAACCAAAGTGTGATCGTTGTAAGATTGGTTGACCGTGACCAAGACTTATTTGTCCATCGCAAATTACATTAAAAAATATATTGCCGCCCAGAAGTATATCGATATCGCTAGGCTCATCAAAGTGAGGATCTGCTAGGATAATGTTTTCGGGAATCTTGAGGCGGCCAATGTTGATTTTGTCTTGTGGTATCTTTTCTGTAATTTTATCGGAAATTAAAAATTGCTGGTTTATTGTGAAATTGTTGCATAATGAAAAAATTTTTGTTTCAGTTAAATCTGAAATGTATGTTGTTGTTGAATTTATACCTGATACAGCCATTTTTATTTTTGAAGATTGCAAGTTTAATTTGTTAAACAGCTTGCGAGTCATAAAATTTGACTGACTGCCATTGTCTAATAAGATGCGACATTTTGTTAGCGAGCCGTTTGAGCCTTGAATTTGAGCCACAGCAGTACATAAGATTATCGTCCCTTGTGAAAGACAGGGGGCAGCTATGTTAACTTGTTGAACATTGTTTTCAGGTGTATCATTCTTTGTTACTGTTTCAGTAATCAGGGTTTCTTGGTTGGGGTGATTGTCGAGATGTAGTAAAGTATTATGACGTTTATGGCATCGTCTACACTGCCCTGCATTTGTAATTGGTGTGGTTGCTCTTTAAACAGTTTGAGCATAAATTCAGCTTTTTTATATTAGATAATCTATCCGGGATATTAAGATCCAAGAAATTTTTGCAGGCAAATATGCGATGACTGCCCTTGCAGAAAACACATGTGGGTGTTTGTCCTGAGAGTGCTAATAATGATTTAGATTTATGTTCAGAATGTTTCCTTGGTGTCTCATGGTGTGGTGAATATTTAGATTGTAACCCTTCCAACAATTTACAAAAATCTGACTTTTAATCTTGTTTTTTTTGACTACTTGATAATAATTCATATTTCATTAATTATTAACCAATGTCTGCAAACAAATGTGCTCGCTCGGGATTTTACGTGGTCGCACGAAAATATACACGTGATTATCAGAACATCCCCCCTCTATCGTGATCAATCCTAATGTTATTATAACCCCCTTCCACCCCTGTTAAAACCTCGCGTAATTAAAGAATAACTCCTAAAGTATTTATATTCTTTAGTCAGTCTACTAGTTTTCATTTAAAAAACATTGAATTACTTACATGCTTTGTAAAATTTCAAAAATTAAATGAGTAGTAAAATAATGTAGAACATACAATATTCTTCTCTTGACCAAAAATTCAAACTTAAAAAATTTAAAATACGATTATTCGAAATTTGAAATATTTCGAAAATAAAATGGGTATAAACGAAAATAATATAAACAAAAACAAATACAATCAAAAGATAAACAATTTAGATTATTTTGAAACCAAAATTTTTAAAATGCGGAGGGATGGAGATTTTGAATTTTGAAATATCTTAAAATGAAAATGTGGTACAAACGAAAATAAAGAAAATTGAAACCAGGTACAAACAATTCAAACCATTTTGGATCTAAAATTCAAAATGAGGGGGGCTTGCCGATTTTAGATATTTAGAAATATCTAAAAAAACAAATTGGGTAATAACGAAAATAAAGAAGATACAAACGATTTTGGATCCAAAATTCAAAATGGGGGGCTGGCATATTAGTATTTTCTATTTTGTAACAAAAAAATTGCCAAGCCTTCACTAATGCTCATACCTATAGTCGATACTTCGCTCGATCTCAGACTTGAGTCAGACTTAAGTGTACAAAATCGACCAATCAAAATGAACAATTTCGTATTTAAGTCGTGCTCAAGTTTTGCTGGAGCCAAGCATCGACTATAGGTATATAACGCTCTTTTAAATACTTAAACTGTTGTACAAAGATATGCATACACTTCTCTACAAAAAAATTGCAAAAAAGAACCTTTTTTTTGACGTTCCAGGTTGGGCTATCCCCTTAATGTGCGGCTCAAACGCAGCAATGTTTGCTATGTTCCATTTGCTTTTCTTTTAACTTTTTCTTTTTTTGGTTGACTAGCGCCCGGATTCATAGACGATGCCTTACTTATAAGTATAAGTATACTTAAAACGCTACTTGCGCAAGAGTCCCTTACTATTTGAGTAACAAATATTTGTCAGTGCATTTCATAGTCGCTACTGGGTCATTCCATATCAAGTGGTCCAACCCCGTGGTTCGACCATTCTAAAAAAAATTAATTTTTTTTGTATAAACATCCTAACATATTAGTAGTACCAAATGACCATTATTTCAATTTTATAGTCTTTTGTTTTCATGTGACGGCCATATTTGCTTTGCAATTTGCGGCATATTTTGCAATTTTAAAGATTTACGGAAACCGAAATATTTCAGCTCTTACTTGTCCTATCAAGATGGGGAAAAAATGAAATTGTTTAAAAAGAAACAGACTACAATATTCCTTATTACATATTTTTACCTAAAAGCAATCATAAAGGGTAAAATTGAAGCCTCAATTCTTATCTAGTTTTATGAGAAAATGCCATTTTTAAAGGAAAATTTATTCATGAAGGGAGGATATCTCAAAGTTAATTTTTTTTTACAAAGAGACGATAAGCAGTTGAAATGACACACCAAATATTAACCTTAAGATTTACTCCCCTTTTCTTCTAAAAAATTTCAAAGTTTGAAAATTTAACAAAACGGTGATTTTTGGCACTTAATATCGCTGGTGGGGGACCAGATAAAAATCTGAAATTTCATGTCATAATAGTACTATATAATGGCATTACGCAAAAAAAGATTTGAGTTTTAGATTTGACTACAAGCCGAGATATAGCAATCATAAAATGTCAAAAAATGTACATGTCTTTGTGAACGTAATTGCTTTTTTCGAAATTTATTTTGACATTTTGCGATTGTTATTGTGATTGAAATTGTTTAAAAAGAAACCGACTACAATATTCCTTATTACTTATTTTTACCTAAAGGCAATCCTAAAGGGTAAAATTGCAGCCTAAATTCTTATTTACTTTTATAAGAAAATGCCATTTTTAAAGAAAAGTTTATGCATGAAGGGACAATATCTCAAAGTTAATCTTTTTTTTACAAAGAGACGATAATCAGTTGAAATCATACACCAAATATGAACGCTAAGATTTACTCCTTTTTCTTCTAAAAATTTTCAAAGTTAGCCAATTTAACAAAACTGCGATTTTTGGTACTAAATATCGCTGGTGGGTGACCTGATAAAAATTTGAAATTTCATTCCATAACAGTACTATATAATGGCAATGCTCAAAAAAAAATTTGAGTTTGAGGTTTGACTACAAGCCGAAATATAACAATCACAAAATGTCAATAAATGTATATGTTTCAGTGAACGTAATAGCTTTTTTCAAGGACGGTATTGTTCGGACAATGTATTGTTCGTGTATAATATAATATGTATACAGTAGAAGCTCGATTCTGTGAACACAAAAATCCAAAGGTATGTTCAACTTATCGCAAGTTTTCACACTAACGGGTGTTTTCCTTATAAAATGAATAATGCATAATGTTGGTAATTAAGAACATTAATTGACATTGAGATGAAATTGTGTGTTCACAGGTCCGAGATGTTCATAGTATCGAGTGTTCACGTTATCGAGCTTCTACTGTATGCAGATCATCTATCATCTGTGTCCGAACAATACCGTCCTTGAAAATAGAAATTATGTTCACTGAAATGTGTACATTTTTTAACATTTTGTGATTGATATATCTCGGCTTGTAGTCAAATCTAAAACTCAAAATTTTTTTTATGTAATGCCATTAGATAGTACTATTATGACATGAAATTTCAGATTTTTATCTCGTCCCCCATCAGCGACATTTAATGCCAAAAATCGCCGTTTTGTTAAATTTTCAAACTTTGAAAATTTGTAGAAGAAAAAAGGAGTAAATCTTAGCGTTCATATTTGGTGTATGATTTCAACTACTTATCATCTCTTTGAAAAAAAATATTTAACTTGGAGATATTCTCCCTTATTGCATAAACTTTCCTTAAAAATGGTATTTTCTTATAAAACTAGATAAGAATTAAGGCTGCAGTTTTACCCTTTAGAATTGCTTTTAGGTAAAAATATGTAATAAAGAATATTGTAGTCTGTTTCTTTTTAAACAATTTCATTTTTTTCCCATCTTCATAGGACAAATAAGAGCTGAAATATTTCGATTTCCGTAAACCCTTATAATTGCAAAATATGCCGCAGATTGCAAAGCAAATATGGCTCTCACACGAAAACAAAAGACAATAAAATTGAAATAATGGTCATTTAGTAGTACTAATATGTTAGGATGTTTATACAAAAATAATCAATTTTTTTTAGAGTGGTCGAACCACGGGGTTGGACCACTTGATATGGAATGACCCTACTTCGTGAATACTCGGAAAAGTAATACTTGAGCAGGGATATCTGGTAAATTTTATTATTTCGTGCGTGGTGTTAGGATTGTATGGTGTGCTCGAAACTGCGATGAGTTTTCACACCTTCTGCGCAAGACGTCAGTCACGGAACACTGTCACGGAATAATAGCTATAATAACATTGTCTCACCACTCTAAAAGTCGTTTTTTTAAGATTTTACATTACTTCAAAAAAGTATAAATCATTAAATACAATAATCTCTATACAGGGTGCTAAATGAGTTGGCTGAACATAGGAAATTAACATGTAAAAACTTATATGCAAATTCCTGCTTTCCGAATTTTTTTTGGAGAAAAAATGTAAGATACAAAAATAATGCAATAATATAAACTACAACGATACGAGCATTACATTTCATTTAGCCTTTACTTAAAAAATCAAAAAATGCAAAAAAAATATTTTGCACGGCATCAATTTTGCTAAGGAATCATTAATTTTCCAAAGATTGGCTAATGCTGTGCTTACCGATAAAAGTTATTTAGAATTAAACGTTGTTATTCCGTTGGATGTTATTCTGTGTATTGTGCGAACCCAAACTTAGTTTAGAGAATTCTAAACGTCGATCAAAAAAAAACTAAGTAAGTTTACTAATGTAAAAGAATAAATTTTAATGAATTCAAATTTTGTTTTATTAAATATTAATTAAAGTAAATAAATAGATTTTTGGTTATTTTATTATTTATGTAATTTTGTTCTATTATATAAAAATAGGTTACGGAGGGTGTATTTCAATAGAAAAGACATTCTTAGTGCAATTAAATACGAAATAATAGGTTAAAACCGCACCAGCTTTTTAAATTTGTTCCGTACTGATAACGTCAGTTCGGAACAAAATACGACAAGGATAGAAAATATCTGCGCATAGACACATAGTCCGGGAGCTAGCGACACAAAATTTTGTCAGATTTTATAAAGATTAATTTTAGTTTATTTGTGTCATATTAGAGCTACAGAAACCTGAAATCGACTCCTGCCGAGGCACCAATGGGGCAGCGATCGACAGCGGTCTTCTGATTATGTTCAAAAAAAAAGATAAATGTTGAAAATTATAAAAGCTGAAACTTTTTCTAATATTTAATAATATTTCAATAGGGTATTAAATGACATCCTGCCACTTCTGCTGTGGAACGGTCTACTCCTGCCATAGCCATATTTATGTGAAAATAAAATATCAATTGTTAGAAATATTAAAAGCTGAAATTTTTTTGTCATTTCTGTAATAATTAAAGCAATTAAAAAAACGTATCCTGCCAGCTATATGATGGGACCTGGCTTCGGCAGGAGCTAGGAAATAGTAAGGTAATATCACTTGAAACAAAATCGTTTGTTTCAACGCACAAGGTTTTGTAAAGTATCACAGCACTAAGTATGCAAACTGACAATATTAATTATTATTTATTATCATTATCAGTATAAATAGCGGATTATATGCAAAATGGAATATTTAGTAAAGTGTAAAACTAGTAGCAACGTGCAATTGTTATTATTACTTATAAAAAAAAACAATTACCGTGGAAACGTACATGACGTCAAACCAAAAAAAGTTATGAGCATTTCCGTGATGAGTTGATTTTTGATCGAAAAAAAATTTGACACCAGCTATGAGACACCCGGCAAAATCTGCTAAATATGGGGAAATATGAAATAAAACAGCCACGAATAAGGAAAATATCAATGTTTAATCATCATGAAGGCCTTCAGTGACCAAAATTACGAAAGAAAATGACACTTTTTTTCTACAATTTATACATCGTATTTTTCGTCTTCATCTTCGGCTCATATCCAATTCAAAAAATATAAAAAATTATATTCGATGAATTTGATGGAATTGGCAACAGTCTCATAACTGGTACTCTCGGCTGTCTCACATCCGGAACATGACGCCATTTTTACAAAACACAGAAAAATTTATGTGTGAACATAAATCAGTCCAATCGACTACTTCATCGTAAAATATAAGGAAAATGATGAATTTCTATGCACTGTAATCTCATTTTTTCGTTGAATAACTAGTAATAACAGCAATTACAAAAAAATCAAATAAAACTTTTTTCATGAAATTTTTACTCGATGTTTGGATCACATACAAAAATTGTGACTATTGACTCCGGTGTCTTAAAAAAAACTAGTTTCCAACATGAAAATATGTTGTCAAAGCCAGAAAATTGGCATCGCAATATGGAAAAATATAAGTGGAGCCATCTCATACCTGCTACAGCTCCCCTACTTAATACTTTGAGTATAACAAATATTGCATATAATTGTATGTATTATATGAAATGCTGGATTCAGAACATCTACCTATCACAGGAGAAATTACAAATAACACAGGGCAACAAAACAAAAGCTTTTTTCTGCGGTCTTGGGTTTTGCAGTGAATTTGGATACACTAATGTAATAATGTACTCGTCACATAGTTATTTTGTTCAAATTGACTCTAGTTCTCATGTTAAGGGGGGGGGGGGTAAAGTTAATTATAAGCAAAATCAGTATATTTCGATAATTTTTTTTGACGAAACTATTAATATATATTTATTGCTATAATTACTACATAATAAAGTGACATTTGAAGAATATACTGTGAAATTTTTATTAATTTTTATGAAGAAATCAGCCATTGACAGCGAATCTCCGCGGACATCTCAAAAAGAAATTTTCATTTTATTTTCAATATAAAGAGGTTGTCTTTATCTCAAAAACTGGAGTCTATTCGACAAATCTAAATTTTTTTTTGTAATTTAGGTGACCATAATTACCCAAAATTGACTCATAAACCCCACACCTCAAAATTACTGTACCCACTATGTAGTCTTTGAATAAATTAAATATTTTTGTTTCATTTTATTTTCAATATAAAAGGGTTGTCTTTATCTCAAAAACTGGAGTCAATTCGACAAATCTGAATTTTTTTTTTAATTCAGGAGACCATAATTACCCAAAATCGACTCATAAACCCCAGACTGCAGATTCACTGTCGCCCTGTGTAATATATTAGATGTTCACGCTCAACAACTTTGCTCCAGCCTTAGCAAGGTCCCACCAAATAGCTGGTAGGATATGTTTTATTAATTGCTTTAATTATTACAGAAATGACAAAAAAATTTCAGCTTTTAATATTTCTAACAATTGATATTTTTTTTTCACATAAATATGGCTATGGCAGGAGTAGACCGTTCCACAGGAGAAGTGGCAGGATGTCATTTTATACCCTATTGAAATATTATTAAATATTAGAAAAAGTTTCAGCTTTTATAATTTTCAACATTTACCTTTTTTTTAAACATAATCAGAAGACCGCTGTGAATCGCTGCCCCGCCAACGAGATGGCAGGAGTTCATTTTATTGATAAGTTTCATGAACATAATAAAATAAAAGATAAACCAAGGTTTATAAAATGTGACAATGAAAAATGTCGCTAGCTCCCGGACTAACACCATATAATCCTAACACCACGATTTCGTGTAGTTTCTTGTCAATTTTGTTCGCATTTGAACCTAACCTAACAATTTGTGTTACCTATGTTAAAATTTGTTACCTTAAAATTAATTATGTTAATTGAAATGGATGATTTTTATGAATACGTGGAAATGGTAGAAGAAGTTGAACTACGTCAAGATCACCTGTCAAAGCGATATATTCGTGATGGAAACAACTCCATTGAATGTGACTTTCGTGTTCGATACAGATTTTCTGAACTTTGCGTAATATCAGTTATTTTACCACTGGTAGATCAAGATTTACACAAAGATAGTAATCGTGACTTACCTATAGAGCCACTGTTTATAACGATTAACAATATGTGTTCAATATAATATTTAGGTACTTATCTATATACAGGTTCACAGAATTATTTTTTTTCATTTTTGAGATACCGCCAATCGCGTACTAAATATTACCCAAGTAAGCTAACTTCCTTACTTGGATTTTTCAAAGTGTCCCCGCCCCCTAAGTATCGATTAGGCGTCTATGAAATACAAATTCGATGCTTACTACTCAATACTTGATACTTGTAACTTGACTATGAATCCTGGCGTAGGACAGTCTTTGTCAACTGTATTGAAATCACCACTTCTAAAACGTCGAAACTAATACCCAGATGGGGACACCGTCACTTAGGCGACGGTCAATTGCGCGCTGGTATTTTAGGCGACCAGTCAATTAGGCGACGACAATTAAGCGACGGCACAAATTAGGGCACGGGAAATTCGATACACGTTTTTAATTAAAAAAGTAATATTTAATCACAAAATTATTTTTAAATTTAATCCCTTCATCTTTATCGATAATTTAATCAGATTAAATATTCGGATACCACAATTCACAAAATGTTATAAAATATCTTCGCAGTTTATCATACAATATATAATATGGATTGAAAATTTTTCATTTTTTGTGTGTATAAATAGGTTATACTATACTATATACTGTCGTGTTCCAAAATCAATTTTTTTAAATTTTGAAGTTCTAATTTTTATTTTTATTATATGAACTATTATTTAATAATTTGCATTTATTGTTTTGAGATTCAATTTTATTTGTGTTTTAAATTTGTTTTATGGATCTGAATTTTAATTTTGTTTGTGTAATTTGAATTTGAATTTTGTAAATAGTTTTGTGTAAATGTTGTAAATATTTGAAATTGTATGTTTTTGGCGCGGAAATGTTGAGTTGGTGGGAGATTGTAGATAATTTTGGCTTATTGCCGTTGAAGCCACAAAGTGTGGACGTGCTGGAGATAGTCTCCAGTAAAATTTGATTTTATAATTGTGAATTTAATTAAAATTTATATTTGAAGAATTAAAAATTAGTTGTGTTTCACGTAAGTGATTTGTTTGATTTGTATTATTTGGAAAATTTACAAGTTTATGGAAAATTTGAAGAATATTTGGATAAAATTCAAACGAGTTTGGATGGTTTATAAAAATAATAATTAATTAAAAATTGGATCACTGAATTGGGTAAGAAGAAAATTAAATTGGTAAATTTGCAAGTTAAAAGCAAGGCGTTGCAAGGTTTATGTGGATAGCGATACACGTGCAGCCAGATGGGCGCACACATTTTACCGTTCCCATCGACTTTGAGAATTTATTTAACAATAATTTGGATTGTGTTTTTTTAACTAAATTGACAACGAGAGTCTCATTGCTCATTAAAAAAATCGATTACTGGGGGTAAGTTATTTTTTATAATTTTACACCCCGGTACCTCGCATTTAATTGTCGCATGCAACGTGGGGCATGACTGCATCCCAGAACCTACATCAGACCCTGAGATAAATCAATAAAATTGGACCTACAATAGACCCCAATATTTAATTTGGAAACTCAAAATAATTAATAATTAAACAATTGAGAAAATAATGAAATTACTAGCAGATATGGATGAAAAAATGGACAAAAATATAATGGACATGCGAAAAGATAACATGCATAAAGAATTAAAATCGTTATTCTATTGACTTGTCTGTTTTATGTATTTAAATATTTTATTTAAATGTTATTTGACTTGCTGTGTATTTTCCTTTTGACAGCGAATAAACAATTACCCCAAAATTTACAAGAAAACGATCAATCGAAGATTTCCAAGAGCTAAAAATGATAAAAATTGACGAGAAGCAAGAACAAAATGAAAATTTGATTAATAAAGAAAACAACAAGTTGGAAAATAGTATATTACATGACTAGTGGAGAAACCGAAAGTGGGCGAAAGGGTTTCTCCACAAGTTATGTATAGCGTTTTGTTCAATCATGCACTTATAAATCTAAAAAATTTATGAAAATACAATTTATTATAATTCGTGTCATCAATAATTAAATTTGAGATTTTGAATTTGCAATAACTCGAAAAAGGCGCTAGATATCGAAAAACTGAGCTAAAAATTTACCCCCCTTTGCTCGTACTCAACCCCCCCGTAGCAATTTGTCGTAGGAAGCTTTATGCAAAATTTTACATGGATAGCGCGCATTTAATTTAAAAAAAAGTTAGCTTAGGTTTTAAAACATTTCAATATTATTATAAAGAACGTAGGCAGGTTAATGAATGACTGCATTTTTCACTCACTAGTGGGTGAAACGTCTTTCGCCCACTCGTTACCATAGATATAATTTGAGTGAGTAAAACAAACGGTTTCTAGTTGCGTATCCAAGTAAGAAACGACATGTTTCAATAGCAGGATTGAACAAAGAAAATTCTTATGATAATAAAACTGAAAAATCAAACGAAAAATTGGAAAATGATGTTAGATTGGTTGTAGATTACAATAGAAATGAGGAACCGGAAATTGAAGAATATGAGGAGCAGGAAAACAAAATAATGGATGAAATAATTATGGATAACATCAAGGGTGGACCGGTAACGCCAACATTAGAACAATTACACGCAAAATTAATTGGATTCGACTGTATAATTATAATTCTAGGATTTGTTAACAAACATCCGTTTACACCGAAAATAATTTTGTGGAAAGCCATCAAGTGGAAATGATTTTTATTTTAGATTTTGGACTACAACCTGAATGTCTTTTGTGGCAATCCATCGATCTTTATCCATGTTTCACCAGCAAAAGACAGAGGAGCAAAATGTCGTGTTCCAAAATCAATTTTTTTAAATGTTGAAGTTCTAATTTTTATTATATGAACTATTATTTAATAATTTGCATTTATTGTTTTGAAATTGAATTTTATTTGTGTTTTAAATATGTTTTATCGATTTGTTTGTGTAATTTGAATTTTGTAAATAGTTTTGTGTAAATGTTGTAAATATTTGAAATTGTATATTTTGGCGCGGAAATGTTGATTTGGTGGGAGAATGGAAATAACTTTTGCTTTTTGCCGGGTGACCGCTCAACAACGCGGACGTTAAGCCATTAGTCTCTGATAATTTGTGTTAAAAGTTCGAAGATTTTGAAAGTTTTGTAATAAAAATATTAATTTGACGTAAATGAAAAGTTGTTTGAATGTTTGGATAAATTTGTCTAAAATTTTTATGGAAGTTTTATGGAATTTTGAAGATTTGAATATTTATGAAGTATTTTGAATATGGTTAAATACTTGATGATAATTTGGACAAAGATAAATTCAAAAATTGAAAAATAAAACTACGTCGAAGAAAATAAATAAAAATCAACAAAACTAAAGAAAAATTCGTGCGTAACTATAGCAAGGTATCTGGCGTTATCGGGCAGATGGTAATGCACATTTGGGTTAAAAAATTAAAAGTGGACGAAGTGGTACAACATTCGATTTAAGGCGGGATTTTAGCAGTCGAAAGGAAATTGTAATCGATGCTATTATGATACCAAATTTTAAAGCATATAAAAGCAATAACATATAAAAATATGTTATTGTAAATCACTACGGGGAAATATTAAGAATAACGCAAATAATAACATAAAATACGGAATTATTAAGGCACGGATAACAATGAAAATTTTTTTCCGGGCAGTTAAAAGTTGTCTTGAGAGCACTACGAAGTCAGATTTTTCAAATTTTTACTTATGCTTGCGCAGTAATATTTTAAAAATTGCTTATTTTCATGAACTTTGTGAATTTTTTTAACTGTTTTCTAACAAAAAAAAAATGCAAATATCTCTTCGTAGTACTTTACAATAACATCTTTTCAATGTCTAGTAAAAAAATGAAACTTATAATTTCAGCAATAACTTTAAAATTTGGTTTAATAATAGCATCGATTTCAACATATTTTCAACTGCTAAAATCTCGCCTTAAGAGTAAAAATCGATGAGTCTCATGCTTGGTAAAATTTATGTAGGTAGGTGGTTTTTGAAAATTTATACCGCTGGGGGCATGACAATACGTATAATATATTAGTATGATATTGAATAAAATATTAAATAATAATAATAATAAAGACTATAGAATATAATACTAAATACCATAAGAATTTGTAATTAAATATTATTTTATTAATTTTTTTAATTAAAAAAATGCATCGAATTTTCCGTCGCCTAATTGATCGGTCGCCTAATTGCCCGTCGCACATAGGTCGATTTCTCTGATTTAGGCGGCCAAAATTATTTAACGGTCAATTAAGGTATGGTAGTAGATTTTAAATAAAAATACATAGTTTTTTGTCATTGAGAAGATCATTTTTTAAAAATTCGAGTTTTTCATTAAGGGGAGGTAGTGTTTTAAAGGCGAAAAAAAGGCATATTTTCATGATTTTTTTTTGGATATATGAATAATGTTGGTTTATTTACTTCATATACCCATTATAGTATAACATCTGAGGCATCTTTTAAAAAATTTTCAATTAAAAATATCAATGAATAAGTTCGTGACAGCGAATCTCCGGAGGCGCCTCGAAAAAATGTTGTTATGCAGTGCAATTTTTGAAGTGAATTCTTTTGAAAAAGGGTACAAACGGGTGGCCAAATTTTGGAATGATATTAGGTAAAGGTCCAAATTAATTAATCATAAAAAAATTACGGTCCGGACGGACCCGGAAATACAACAAAACGACAATTTAAAACTAAAGTTACTCTAAAAATATATACGGTAACAGGACTATTTTTTAGGACTTAAAAATATGTTAAATAAATACAAATTTTGAAAACATATATAATTATTGGTTAGGTGCTTATCTTAAATACTAGAATCTATTTATATTATTTAAAAAAAACTGATTCTAACAACAAAATATTCACTTTGAAAACTTGCGTTATACTGAGAGCGCCGCGATTAGATACATACACCACCAGCGAAGAACAACTTGCGGCTACCCGGAGCCTCTCACCTGTACAATACAATGCGTACGGAGGGGTTGGTAATGTTCCTGGAACTATCTACTAATAAGGTAATAATTTGTTTTGTTATCGGGTATACTTTTGCAAATTCATTTTTGGCCGCCTAAATTGGTCAAATCAACCTATGTGGTCGCCTAAATGTCGTGTATCCATGTCGTCAGGGTTGGCCACTCTTTTAACTTTTGCTCATAACTTCCGTTTAAGAAAGAAATTTGTTAATCTAAGCACATGGTCAGAAAGGTCTATGAATAAGAACACTTTCGAGGCAATTGCAAATTGATTGGGTAAAAAATAGAAAACGCCGGAAAACAAAACGAAATATGTAATTTACCACAAAACGTTGCATTGAATGTTAACATCATTTCTTTTCCGTTCCATGTAAATAAAAGACATTAAATTTATTTGAATAACGAACAAGTTTCAATTAATCACAAAGTGAAACTCAAACCGTATACAATGAGGTCAATATTGCCGATCTCAATGAATTAGAGTTGGAAGGTTGATTGGGATTCATAATCGCTTAGGGAACGTCCATTAATTACGTGAAGCGTATAGATCCGTATCTCACCTAAACTCACATGGGGGAGAGAGGGGTCTAGGCAAATATCACGTAATTTTTTTCCGCAAGAAACTGTAAAATTGTGAGAGAACTGGCTTAAATTAAGTAAAATAAACAATTTTAGGTGAGATTTGAAAGGGGTCGAGGCAAATCTTACTAAGGGGGGGGGGGTAAAAAAATTCCAAAATCGCCCCCTTATGAAGAGTTACAATCAAATTAATTTTAAGTGGTACAAAGTTCACGGGGTCAGCTAGTAGCTAATATTTTTGTTTTTCGATAAAAAAGTATACTCACTTCTACTCAAAGAATGATTCTTTACAGGGCTTACAGCTTTAAAAAGCACTCCTACGCTCGCTTTTCAATATAACTGCGCGCCCAGTAACCGATCATTTTCGAGGCTCAGCTAGTAATCTACTATTCATTGACCCGCAATTATACTGTCGTACATCACAAAATTAAAAAAAAATAGTTAAGATAGCCATTTTGTATAATTTTTTTTTTTTTATCGATCTGTGTTATCAGAATGTTTCAATTTTGTATAGTTTGCGAGATATTGGGTATGAATTTTGCCTTATACGCCACAAAATACCGTAGCTTTAGTATTATATTACGCCAAATTTTTGGATATACGACAAAAATCACTGTAAAATTGTATAAGAAAATTATCCTCAATTATTTTGACGTATGTGCTCATATTTAGTGTTATATATGGCACTATAATAGAAATACAGGTGAAGTATTATGCTCGTATTATCTTACGTGCATGGAATTTGTGGTTTTTGGTGCATTTTTCATGTAACTTATGATTTAATTTGTGATCCAGATTTTGAATTTGACAAAGAAGTAAATCCTATATTTTTATACCTAAAATTGATGTTGAATATTAACAACAGTTTATTGAAGTAATTTATTAATATGAAACAAATAAGTGCAAACACATACATACCGGCATTAATATTAATTATGTTCTTATTATTTTATTTTATTATAATATATTTTTTTAATTACAATCTATTGTTTTATTATCAGAATGCTAATTTTGTTACTTTTTTAAATGCAGAATATATTTTATTTATGTTAAAATATAATGGAACTTTAATTTAACTAATAAGATGTGAAGTATTATTTATTATATGGAAACTGAATTTACTAAAATGATATTTTTAAAATACATTTCATATTTTCATTATTTTTAGGTTTCTCGTACTAATTAAGCATATTTTTAACCATTATTTTGACATATATAATCACATTATTTTGGCGTATGTAGCAAGCATGCAAAAAATTTCGTCAAAAGTGGCGTATACGGTAAGATACTTTCGAACAAACGTGCCTTAAAATCCGAAATTTATTTATAAAAAGCTTCATATCTTAGTACCAAAAGAAGCGCAATGAAATGAACTACCAGTGATCAGAAAATAGAACCAAGTTTTTCATGTCAATTTTTTTTTATTTCGTTGCAATCTTTAACATTGATTTCCCGAAACTTGATTTTTCGGATATACGACAAAATAATTGCGGGTCGACGTATTATTGAAAGGTTGTCACTACTGAGAGGTAAATATGCATTTGCTGATAATAATGTTTCAGTTACTTAATAATAGTAACACTATTGAACACTTTACTGAGGTGAATATATTAGCCCTTTTACTCTTTAAAAAATTAAATAAAACTAATAAAATAATACTGTATATTTACCAGTATCTTCTGACGTTAGCCAAATTTCTACTACTCCCTCTTCGAAAGCTTGTTTAGCTCTAGAAACAATTTCCTCAGGTGAATAACTACCCAAATCTCCACGAGCATGTTTAGTTTTACAATATGTGCATTGATTTAAACAGCCTGTATTAATTGCAATAATTTCAATAAGAGGATTTCTTCTCACTTTAGGTAAAAGCAAAGAAGCTCCTCCAATTTTCTTTCCATTAGTTTTCTTTAAACCCATAAGTTTCACAGTATTTCCTTTTAATGTTTCTTCTACCACTTCAACAACTCGATCTATTTGTTGAACTCCAATTATGCTCAAACCTTGAACAAAAGATGCTTTCGGAGCACCTTGTGGGACACAACCGGCAAGTACAACATATTTGCCCAAATCTTTAGCCAAATTAATTTCATTTCTGTAAACATCGCCAAACATTATAGTAAAAATATGAATTAGACACATACCTTACCTAAAATGATCTTCGGCAGGATTTTTTACTGTGCAACTATTTAAAAGCCATAAGTCAGCTTTACTTTTATCTTGAGTTAATTTGTATCCATAAGCGGAGAGTTGACCTGCCATATATTCAGAATCGGAGCTATTATGGGCACATCCCCACGTTTTTACGTAAACAGTTTGAGTACCTGGAATATCACCAATAATAGGTTCGGACACAACTAATTCTTTCTGAAAAATAAAATTTTATATTGCTCTGTACATGCGTTTCGAGAATCACACATTTCTGTTCTTAGCTTTAACTTTAACCAATTTTCTACTGCTGTATCTTTCCTTTGGTGTTACGTCTTGCGATAAAACTAAATCTTCTATATCGTCAATTAATTCATTATTAAATAATGAATTCGCGTCCATGGTGGTTTAAAAGTATGATTTTCCGAAATTTTTCAACTTTAAGACAACATGTTATAATAACCCAACTTTTGAGGGGACTAGTTGAAACAAATTACAGATGGCGTTGTATGAAATCCGAATCATCGAATACTAAAATCGCTTTAAAAATTAATTTAATTCCAAGATACTATTTTATAACCACCAATGTTTTATGAATTTATTTATGTAATAATAATTGTATATATTTACAAAATGTCTTGTTTTTGGCAAAGGCAAAATTATTTTAAGTTCAAAAGTTATGCAGTGATTCTCAACCGGCAACGCCGACATTTCGGCCAGACGCACAGTGAATCGTCTAAAGCCGGCTACAGACTATGTGCGTACGTACTTAAATGTGGGGTTTGTGCGAATATGTGCACATCTTTTGCAAAATTTAACCTTGATGCGAATATGCAACGAATGCACGAGATACACACTATGTGCTATCATGTGCACACGTATGGTGTGTTATTCGTTTTTACCATTATCTCTTTGATGTGTGCTTCATTTACCGACTTCCATCCGAACGTCCACACATGCCACACATAGACGAAGTTTGTGATTTGTGGTACATACACACTACGTGCACATATATGCGTATTCGCCAAGTTTGCGTACGTGTGCACATAGTCTGTAGCCGGCTTAATACAAGCTAGGTGTAAGTGAAAAATAGTAGATTGTCTTATTCGGATTAAAAGTGAAACTTTGTTTGACAATAAGCAATTGTTGTATTTGCGAGGCGGAGCGCTAGCGGAGCCGGGCGAATGCAATAATTGCACGTCAAACAAAAACACTTTTAATCCAAATGAGACATACTATTTTTTCTCCAACCAAAAATTAAAAACTACGTACATCATTAATAATGCGAAATTTAAATTACTTCAAACATTTTGTTTGAATATTCGTGTAGTGAAAATCCAGTAACTTGAATTTTTGTTTTTTTATATTAAGTTGCCATATAGTTTTGTTTACAAAATAACATAATTTATCATCAAGAAAGTAAAATTTAATTGATTTCTAATAATGTTTGAAGACGATTCATGTAATACACCTCCAGTTGTGATTGAAACTGCAAAAGAAGTGATTTCAGATTTATTGCCATCCAAGTCACGAGAGATTTATAAATTTGCATACAACCGTTTTTTGCGATGGTGTAACGAAAAAAATATAGAATCCTATTCGGAGAACGTTTAATTGGTATATTTTTCGAATTTATCTAATACAATGAAATGTTCAACACTTTGGTCACAATATTCCATGGTTAAGGGAGACTTTGTCCTTGAAATTTTCAAAAAATCAATTTTTTTTATTACGGATTTTTAATCTACATGTAAGTAGAAATAAATCTGTCGAAGCGTTTCTCGGATTTCGAACGTTTACGATATTTTAAACGCGTTTGTCCGAAGTGGAGATTGCCGTCTTTGGCAATAACAAATATAACAAATAACAAATAACACAACTTTAAACGCGATTTTCTCGAAAACACGTTTTTAATGGCTGGCATTCTCCTGACCGCTGTAATTAACATATCGACCTGAAATTTGGAGAGCATACTCAGAAAATATGTCTTCACGGAATGACGGATCGTTTTTTCGATAGATACATTTTTGCATTTATTATTTATCTTTTTATGCAAAAAAAACGCGAAAATTCGATTTTTTTTTAAATTGCCGCCATTTTTAGAAATTTGTACTAAACGAAAAACCCATCCGTCATTCCATGGCCAAAGGGTCACACATTGATAATATGTTTTGAATTTGTGTTTCAGATCAACAAAGAGGGGGCAGTGATGTCAGCCGTTTACCTCCCGCGATTTGAGGACTTGTTTTCGCGGAGCTGCAACAGCCGCTATGTTGGTTTTTTTTTTCAAAAAAAATTTTTTTAAAGTTCTGTATATCATGAATAAAAGCAAGAAAAAAACCGCACTCAAAAAGCTTTACTCGTTTCCTTTAAAAAAAATAAAACGTAAACACCTGAAATATGGCACTCCAAGGACCAAGTCTCCCTTAAAGCAACATTAAACCTAAAAAATAACCTGGATATTGGAAAATTTTCAAAATTACGTGCATTTTTAAAAAAGCAAAATAACGGTTACACATCTAAAAAATCTCGAGTTCTAACAAAAGAACAAGTGGACGAATTTCTAATCAAGGCAAATGATGATCAATATTTAATGATTAAGGTAAACTTAAAATATTAAAAACTGAATTAGCATCTAAATTTTATATATTTTTTTAGGTCGTTTTAATATTTGGAATTGCCGGCGCATGTCGTTGCGACGAATTAGTTCACTTAACTACTAATGACGTCGAAGATGTTAAATCTGCCCTAATAGTCAAAATTTTAAAAAGTAAAGCCAACAAATTTCGGTCTTTCACGGTAATGGGTGAAAATTATATAAATGTTTATAGAAGATATATTGCTCTTCGTCCTAAAAATTATGAAGCAAGACGATTATTTATAAGATACCAAGGTGGAAAATGTTTTCGTGCAGTAGTAGGGATACATAAAATTAGTAGTGTTCCACAAGAAGTGGCAAAATATTTACATTTACGTAATATAAGTGAATATACTGGGCACAGTTTACGCCGAACTTCGGCTACACTACTTGTCGATTCTGGTGGTGACATTACCTGCCTTAAACGCCATGGAAGTTGAAAATCCAATACTGTAGCCGAAGGCTATATAGAAGATTCGTTAGAAAATAAGAAAGACATAGCCAAAAAAATATTTCAAGTTGAACCTATTGATGAACCTATTGCTCATCAGGAACACTCTGAGGATCCGAGTACTAGTAGCGCAACATTCACCGATATAGTTAATAATTCCAATACTGGTAACAAAACGGGTTTGATTACTTTTTATAAATCTTGTGTAAATTGTACTTTTAATATTAACTTGAATAAGGATTAAGTATTAAGGTATTTATGTAAAATAAGTAAAATTTTGTGCTTATAGCCAATAAATTATTGACATTAAAAAGGATATTTAATTTACTTTTAGGTCTAGCACAAAAAAGTACTTTTAATGCACGGAAAAGTATCTCGATTCAGATCAGTAAATACACATTGTGCATAATGCTGTCGCAACCGGTACACACTCCCCTTTTTAGAAGAGTGGTTACACGAAGAATAATAATAATAAGGAATGAAAATAAAAACTTGAATGCCAATTAAAAATGTGGCGTATTTTTGTCTAAAACTAAGATAATAAAATTTAATTATCTTTTAAAAAATACGCGGGTTTTAATCGATCAATTGAAATTGTTTTTTAACATTGTTAACTTGTACCGAAAAGTGTTTTTCGTGTCGGCTAACAACTAAGAAAGGTCCGCTATATGCTGGTTTCAAAATGGTCGTAACTGTGTCATTACGTATGTAAACATGTGAGCAAGTTGCAAGATCTTTGAAAACAAATATAGTGAGGTGTGCGATTCATCGTTGGAACCGGTTTGATTATTTCAAAATTTTCTTGGAGCGATCTCACAAATTCGTCAGTAGGGATGGATATTTCCGTAGTAAAAAATTCCGTTGGTAAACGAAGTGTTGTACCATAAACTAACTCTGAAATTGTGCAATGTAGATCGTCTCTGTAAGTTGTTCGAAAACCTAGTAAAATTAATGGTAAAATGTTAACCCAATTTTCCTATCGATACATATTATTGCACTTTTTAGTGATCTGTGTAAGCGTTCGATCATACCGTTGCTTTAAGGGTGGTATGGTGAAGTACGAATGCGCTTGATCCCTAGTAAAAGTGAGAATTGTTTGAATAATGCTGATTCGAATTGTCTGCCTTGATCAGTTGTGATTTTAAGGGGGACGCCGAATCTAGAAATCCAGTTTGAAAGAAAATTGATGGCAACAGTTTCTGTAGAGGTGTCAGCAATTGGTATAACTTCAATCCATCGTGTGTAACGATCAATGCAAGTTAATACATAATTATAACCTTGACAATGAGGTAAGGGGCCGACCAAGTCCATGTGAACGTGTGCAAATCGTTCGGACGGGGGCGAAAATAATTGCACGGGTGAATGTACGTGTTTTGTAATTTTGCTTTCTTGGCAACGTTGGCAATTTTTTGTCCATAAGGAACAATCAGCTTTAATTGATGGCCAAATGAAACGTTTGCGTACTAACTTAACCGTAGTTTTAATTAAATATTAAAGATTTCTTTCCGCCATGTCAATGGTACGAAGGGTCTTGCTATGTTTGTTGATGTATCACAGTATATGGATTTTAAAGATCCTAATATGGGAATTAATTTTAAATTGATGCTTGACAGGTTATGTAAAATTTTTAAATCTGGATCTACGAGTTGATCTTGAGCCATGGATTCATAATTAATTGTGGATGGAAAATTTATTGTGTTTATGCGTGATAAAGCATCTGCTACAACATTTTCTTTTCCAGCAATGTGTTGGATGTCAGTACTAAATTGATTGATGTATTCCAAATGTCTAATTTGACGTGGCGATAATTTGTTCACCTTTTGCGTGAATCCAAAACATAAAGGTTTGTGATCAGTATAGATCTGCCTTCAAGTAAATCTTGGAGGTGTTTGATTCCGAGGTAGTTGCTTAAAAGTTCTCTGTCGTACGTGCTGTATTTAATTTGTGCTGGGGATAATTTTTTTGAAAAAAAATGCAAAGGTTCCCAATTTGTTCCATTAAACTGTTGTAGAGCTGCGCCATAGATTAATTATAAGAGATGCTTTAAATACATAAGCAAACCCGTCAACAGCAACACATGCGACTCGAACAGTGGTTCTCTGAACTATTTAGCAAATTTCAATACCGAATAATTAATGTTTCTACAAATTTAGTTCTTAAAACTGCGTGCGGCGATGCTTCTTGAATATTTGTGTTTGAGTTTGCGCGTTCAATTGCCATTTGAGTGGTTGCGACATCCATTATTTTAAGGCGTAAAATAATTATTTAATTATTATACAGGTTTAGTATAAAACTATCTCTATTATTGCTTAACTTTCATTATTAATTTAAATATGGCCAAGTTTAATAACTGTATTGTTTCTGGTTGCCCAAACTTTTCTGAAGTAAAAACGTCCGTTAAAAATTTGTTTCAATTTTCGAAAAACATTATTTACCGTTCTAAATGGTTAGAAGCTATAAATGAGGTAAGTGGTATTTCTAAACCTATAAATACTCTATCGATAAGTTTTCTTATCGATAATATTTCTCCCGTTGCTCATCAGGTTCTACTGCATCATGCAGGTTCTACTGGTGGATTAATTTCTCCTAAACGTCGCAAATTGACCATACCACAGCAACTAAAAGTTCGTAGCATTTTAGAGTTAACTCCACGAAAGAAAAAGATCATTTTCAGGATATTCGCTTGAAAATAATTTCAGAATCAACTTTATTAATAATTCGTAAATATTATGTAGATATTAGACGAAGCCATATTTCTTTTAATAGTATTAGTTCAAAAAATTTCAAAATTTTAAAACATTGCTAACCAATTTTTTTCTTTTTCTTTTCATGTTATCGTTGCCAAATAAATCGAGGATCTGTGAAATGTTGAAGTTACCTATGAGTCGAAGAATTCCTAGTACAACAACTGTTTGTTATATATTTTTGTTATTCATTGTACATATTTATTTCTCATTTAGATTTATTATTCACAGAAAGTTCCTAATTTTTTGAATTTTTACTTTGTTATTATTAGATATAATTTAATCTTTCTATATTATTTTTATTTGTTTCTCAAATAAGTTGTGATTTCTGATTGTGCTTTACGTTAAATATTTGTAATACAATACTAACGAGGCTTTTCTGTAATAAGCCATTTGTTAAGCGTTTTGTTATGGTTACTCATGTAACGATAGCAAAAAGGCAATAACTGGCTCACAAATGGCCTTTTAGATCTTAATTAAATATAATAAATTTGTTTATTTATATTTGCTGGTGTATTTTTGATTTACTATATTTTTATGACAGAAGATAATTTTGACTTGGTTGATTTTTTAAAATTAGGCTTGAGAATTTTCCTTTTCTTATTAAAATGTGAACTTACTTTTAATTCGAAATGGTTAAAATTTTCGAACCTAATTTTTTAAAACTAATCAAGTTTTATTCTACATTTATTTCCAAATGCATAAATGGAGTAATTTGAATTGCCCGCTAAATTTTTAGTTCGCTGAACTCTCCCGTAGGTCGCTGTAGTCGGTTGTGTTTTTCTTTCTTTAACGTTGTTTGACGCATCTCTATTAGTTAATCTATGAGCTGCGCCAACAGCTGTACTGGAGGCGTCTACCATTAATGCTAAAGGAAATTTATCTGAAGGATGTGCTAATATAAGTGAATTTGCTAAAGCCGTTTTGCAAGATTCAAATGCTTTTTTTAAGTCATCATTCCAGATAATTTTGGTTTTGTCAAATACTATAGGGATTTTACATTAACCAAACGCCACCACACGCAGCTTTTGTAACTACTCCATCAAGTATACCTAAGTGTCTTTAACGTGTTTCAACAGTGTTCGAGTTAGTTTTCCTGATATTTTTTAATTCAGTGCAGTGTTTATCTAAAAAAAATCCAGTCTTTCGGTCTTTTTTAAACCAACATTCTACCGAGGTATACTTGCTATGGCCAAAGAGTATGTATATATAGAGGGACAGCTCTTATGGGAATACTTGTCACAAGTATTTCTTGATGGCTCTGCTACGCCATCTAGTGGAGGGGGTTATCTCTACGTCTTTATTTTTGGTCCTCTATATACAGGGTGCTGAATGAGTTAGCTGAACATAGGAAATTAACATGTAAAAACTTATTTTTGTAAAAATACCCCCCTGTATATAAAGGATCAGCCATAAATTTAAAATTAAAACGTAGAGATCACACCGTCTACTAGATGGCGTAGCAGAGCCATTAACAAAAACTTGTGACAAATATTTGTTAATGGCTGTCCCTCTATATATACATACTCTTTGCTATGGCAGACATATTGAAGATGTCGCTAGCGCCACCATCGGTAGTGTAAAATCCCTATAGACTTATAATACGTACAACTTTGCTAGTTTTACATACAATTTGTCGGACATCGTTAATAGCGCCATCTAGCATGATGAAATGTAAAATTGACGTCAATTAGCTAATGCCTAATACTACTAATGCGCATTTAAACTAATATTTAAAAATAGTGTTCAGATAAAAAGATTAGGAAAAATGACTTCTTTTCACCTTTTTGCTTATTATAGTTATTACAACCGTAAAAGGCACAACTTGAACCAACTTTGTTTACCAATTTATATAATATAATTATAATACTCTATAATATAATATTATTATATTATAATATAAAGTTAAAACAAAATGTCAAAATGACATCACAACACTTCGACTGGGAATAAACCCTAATAGAAAATGCTAGCCTTCCAGATTGGAAGTTTTTCATTAGGCCAACTCCTCATCGTACATAAAAACAAAAAATATGCTTTAAAAAAATCTAACGACAAGTTTCTGACACTGGACGGATTAAATCAAAGACGACTTATGCTAAGAAAATGGATATGGAGAATAGGTACGTGAAACGTTCAAGGTATATTAAATAAACAGCAAGAAATCTGAATCTAATTAAACAAACTTAACATGGACATAGTTTGTTTCACAGAAACCAAACGCAAAGGCCATCAAGGACAGAAGATGGAAGACAATAATTATTATGAGATCTATTGGGCTGAAGTCCCCATAGCAGAGCATGCTTAAAGCAGGAGGAGCAATAGTCATTAGGAAAGAACCAGGAAAGAACACTCCAAAAAGATAACAGATTTTGCAGTATTTTGGAATATTTTATTAATATATAATACCTACTCTTTTAATTTTATTTATTTAAGTTACAATAAATTGATAATTTACTGAAGTAATTTTGTAATTTGAGTTTATAAACAGAAAAATTTTAATTAATGCTTAATATTAATTAACAAAAATTCAAATAAATAGATAGATAGAATGGACAATTAGCATAAAATTCAAATTCACCTCAAAATTGCATTTATTGATAGTTCAATATACCTATAATCAGAATATTTGAGTGATTTATCAAAATTCTGTATTGTCAGCCCGCAAAAAATTGATGAAATGTTATAATTTATTTGAAAAAATGTGATGTGACGACATCAGCCTCAACAATTGGTGCCAATACACCAGTATAATTTCCACTAAAGTATCTACCATGTAAGTACCAACCGGTAATGAAGTTATGAAGTAACCAAATTTTAGTTACTAATCGCCATTTTGATGACGTCAAAATCCTCAAATTTCAAATTAAGTCAGCCATATTTATTAATACGATTTCGCGCGACAAATATACATTTAAATTTCAATATTTTTTTCTGGCTTTATTTGTGAACCAAATTTAAAAAAATTAAGACACATTACATATGTTGTTATGTAGAATATTAATATGCTAAAATTAAAAATCATGCAAATTGTCCATTGTATCTCATTTTTAGTTGGTACACCGACCACCATTAGCGCTATAATACGCTGAGAAAAAAGTATAGCAACTTGCCTATCTATAATTCTCTCTATCTATGAATTTTACCTAAAAAACGTATTTTTTGACATTACTCATTTCACCGCCAGCCGCCAGAGTTCGGATTCGTGTTTTTTCACGAAGTTGAATGTATTATAGTCTAGAGTATTTGGTTTTGTAATTTTTTTGTTACCATGGTGCAATGCATGTAAAGGAGATTGTATTGTAGCTACGTTTGACTATTGTGTTAGGTAACGGAAAATCTAATATTAGTTTAGTTTTGCTTGGTAAAGCTTGGATTCCATTTTCCGAAACTAAATGTCCTAAAAATTCAACGGAGGGTTGCGCGAATACGGATTTATCTTCATTTAAAATTATGTCAAATTCACTTAAACGTGTGAAAATTATTTTTAAATGTTCTAAATGTTTCTCTAAATTTTTAGATGCGACGATAATATCGTCTATGTACGCGAAACAGAAATCAAGATCACCTAACATGCTGTTCATCAACCTTTGGAAACTTTGCGCCGCGTTTCGTAGTCCAAATGTCATGGTAGGAAACTCGAATAAACCGAAAGGTATTATGATGGCTGTTTTCTGCACGTCTTCCGGGTTAACGGGTATTTGATGATAAGCCCTAACTAGGTCGAGTGTGCTGAAAATTTTGGCATGTAGTAAATTGTGAGTAAGATCTTGAATGTTAGGAATGGGGTAACGGTCGGGGGTAGTCCGTGCGTTAAGTTTACGAAAGTCACCGCAGGGTCTCCAATCACCATTTTTCTTCTTAACAAGATGAAGGGATGATGCCCAAGGACTGTTCGAAACTCTGCAAATTCCTTCTTGAAGGAGGAATTCAAATTCCTTTTTCGCGCATTTTAATTTTTCTGGGTCTAAGCGCCTGGGTTTTGAATATACCGGCGGACCTGTCACATCCAAAAAGTGACGTATGTCATGTTTTGCTGTAGCTTTTTTTAAACCGGGTTGGGTTATTTCGGGAAAATCCTTTAATAAGTTTAAAATTGGCTCGCTCATATTTGGTGAGAGTATTGTTAAAGATAAAAATGGGAAATTATTAGTAATTTCTCCTGGAATTGACAGTTTTGTTAAATTGTCAATTAGACGTTTGTTTTTTACGTCAACTAACAAATCGTATTTTGCAAGAAAATCAGCACCGATTATGGGTTTATCAATATCCGCGATGGTGAAAATCCATGAGAATGATTTCTTAGACCTAATGACAATTGCAATAATTTGGTACCGAAAGTATTAATCTATTAATTTTGGTGCCATTAGCTGCAAATAATTTCACTAGTGACGGTTTAGGTTTAGGTGAAATTAATTTTGCGGGTAAAACGGATAATTGTCCACCTGTGTCTATTTAAGATGAAAATTTTGTAGATGGGTCTAAAATGTGTAATCGGCTGGTTTGAGGATCAGCGGTGTTCGCCGATAAAATATCGTGATCCTTTTTTAGTTTTCCGGAAGGGAAAAATTGCAAGGTTTCACGCATTTTTTTGCATTTAATTTGTGTACCCTATGATACCAACATATAACGAGTGTCTCCTTGTTGCTAGTACCGACATTTTTAGCATTTCGAGATGCAGAATGTGATCGTGAACGCGATCGTTGACGTCGCTTATAATAATCGAAATTTTGACGGCTATTTTTGAAGGATGCGATTTCTAAAGTCAATTTTTCTATTTTATTTGTCAAAAAATTGAGTTGATCATCATGGACATCGTTATTATGTGTTTTGATTGTGGAAATGTTACCTGATGTAACTTCTAAAAATTGATCGGCTAGAATCGCGATTTGCTCTAAATTCTGATCGCTAATCGAAAACATAGCTTGCGCTTGTTGCGGCAAGCGTTGTAAAAATAGAGACTGTAGTACTCCCCCCCCCCCCAACAATTGCAAATATATTTTTAATTTACATTATTTTATTCATTAGTTAAATTTGCTATTCAAAATATAAATTAACTCTAAGTTGCAATAGGTAATTTCAATTAGTTGAACGAATATTTTAAATAAAAATTATTTCTAATATAAGAACCATAATTAATCAAATTGCTATAATTTAAGTTATTTATCCATCTAATTACCGTTAAGTGAATTTTACTAATGAAAATCAATTAATATTTAATACTACCATTATTTGTAAAAATAAGAAATATTTGTTACTTTAAATCTTAAGCCTCTTAATTTTAAGTTCAATCTCAAGTGTGCAATTATCTCTAAGACCTAAATGCATTTTCTTAGTTATAAAACCCCAAAATAGTTGTTTATAAGTGGAAATAAGTAGATTTCTTGTTTACTTTTAAACTAATAAATAAAAGTTAAGGATGGAGTATAAAAAAAAAGCATCTTAATCACGTAGGACATTCACACGACCCCTTGGAAATAAATAATATTATAAGTACATGGGAACAAAACTTGAGAGAAAATATATATATATTTTCAAGAGGTTTCAAAAAGTCAGTCAGTCAGTTATCGACGGGGAGTCTTCATAAGAAGTCTTCGCGAGACGGTCGCGACTATGAAACCATGTGTAAAAATTAAAATTGTGAATTAAATCAGTTAAAATGTCATTCAAAATTAATTTAAATTAAGTGTTTCAATTTAATTATTTTATATACATTTTTAAATCAGTTTGTCTAGTATTTTTTTAAATTTCATTATATTTTTATTTAAAAACAGAAAATCAATTTGTGCAATTAATTAAACATGGTGACATTATTTCACAAATCCTCATAAGAAGAGCTGCAAATACTTGAGTAAGAAATCTATTTATGAAATCTTTTTTTATATTATTTTAATTGTTAACCTATAGTTAAATAATCATTGTTGCGCCCCCTTTGTTTTATTACTTTCTTTAATTAAACAAATTTAAGATTTTTTTGTATTGAATAATCTATATATTTTTACTTTACTTTCAATAAATTTAAGTTTAATATTTTTGATTGTTTAATTTTGGTGTTGTAAATATCTTGTTTATTCTCTCCCTACGCCCTCCTTTTTACCGTAAGTTCACGTTACCAAACAAAACGAGCTGGTCTATCTCGTGTCCATCCTAAACTAGACTTGGTGGCAGCGATACCAACGATAACCAGGTACAAAAGGGAAGAAAGGTAGGTTAACGCTAATTTTCAGCAAAACCGTGGGGGCCTATTTTCCAACCCCGAAGTCCAGGTTACCACAAGACTTTAAAGCTGTATCTGCAATGTTGTCTCCAGCTAATTCTCGCATTTGCCTTAATAATTTGTGTCGGTTTTTTACCATCCAAAGAAATGGAGGTTAAAAGTGTATTCAAACGAGATTGTTCAGATTCCTCGAATCTTTCCAAAAGTTTGATTTTTAAAGTATCATACATTGAAATCCGTGGTGGATTTAAAATTATGTCCGAAATTTGAGATAAAATTGAGCCATCTAGTGCGGCAACGACTGTATTATATTTAGTACGGTCGCTGACGATACCAGAATTTGAAAATTGGGCTTCAATTTGGCAAAACCAAATGCGAGGATTAGCTTTCCAAAATGGTGGAATTCTAACGCTAACTGAAGTAACTGAATGTGGAACCATCGGTTCTAAATTCGGTAGTTGTTGCGGCGGTGCGAGAGCATCAGGGACGTCGTTCATATTTACTGATCTGAACCAAGATAAAAACGAGGGTACTTACTCGGAGTTGGTCCAGATGGAAAAGGAACGGAAATCCTGGATGGGATGTTGCTGATATTGCGTACGCCAAATTTTGAAAGAGTTCCTGGGTTGAAATGTGTCCAATGTTTCGTTGGACTTTTACGTAGCACTATTTCGTCGCACTTTGCACTTCGTAGCATGAATTGAAGATTCATAGGAATGCTCCTGGAAGCGATGCGATGCGGACCAGTTCAATGTACGTCGAAGATATGAACAATGCTCAATTCGATGTCGAAGGTATGAACAATGGCTGTTCAATTCGATGTAATATGCTTGAATTAACGTGGAGATCACGTCGGCGTCACCAGTGTAGGTGGGACGTTGTTAAATCTCCATACCTATCGTATCTTGCTTTTGCTATGAACTGGTCTTCTGGAATACATCACTAAATAAATGTTTGAAATAGTTATACACGTTGATAATTTTGTTTATTAATACATATATAATGTGTTCAACAAACACTGACCCATAAGGTTTTTTCTTAAATAAAAGCCTAACTGAGTTTCTCTATAAAGAAAAGAGATTCTTTTTTATTTTTAACATACACAACATTACATAATATTACAATCTTACCTATAAAGAAAAGAGAAAAGACATTTAAAGCAATTATTTACAACATTTTAAAATTTAATACCAAGTATATCACATATACAAATTCAAAATTAATCTCCGCGTTATCACCGCCGTTCATATCTTCCCTCAAAGGTCAGCAGGCTTTACATCTCCCCCCCCCCCTAGGGAAAGAGTACTATCACAGTATCAGTTTTTCTGCATAGGAAGCTATATTTTGATTCCGAAATTCGGAACTGGAATAAGTTTTGTGGCATGGAAAAGATTTGACTCTAATTTCTTATGGCCTGTATCTACTCTGTATATTGAGTTTGAAATCTTTTCCAAAACTTTATATGGTCCAATTTTTAATTCATCCAACTTTCTTCTGTTTAACCGATTTCCGTTTTCAACATACACTAGGTCTCCCACGTTTAATTCGCACGTTCTTCTGTTTTTATCGAAATGTTGTTTGTTGTATTTGTGTGACTTTATGGTATTTTCTAAGGCGAGTATTCTATCTTGAATCAACTCATTAGGTGTTTTTCTTTTCTTCAACTCCTCTGGCAAAACATCAACACTCTCTCCTTCTAATAAATATTTAGGGGAAAATCCCGTCACTGTATGCTCCGTTTCATTATATCTTTTGGTGCATTCATGTGCTATGGTCGTCCAAGCCAATTTTTTTTTCGTTTCATTAATTTGGCATCTAATTTTATTCACTAGTGTTTGATTAAGTCTTTCATTTAGACCATTTGAGAATGCTGCATTTACCGCAGTGAAGATAATCGGTATATTTTCTTTTTCTAAAAAGTTTTTAAAATCTCTTGAATTTATACCCGGATATTGATCTGATAGAATCATGCCAATTTTATTATCTTCCATCACTTTCTTAACTAATTTTATAAAATCACTCGAACTTTGAGTTTTTGAGGTCAAAATGTAGGCATATCTCGTGAAGTGATCTACAAGAAGGTGTAAATATGTTTTTGTAGAGCGCGAGCCACCAAATCCACCAATGGTATCTATAGATGTTATCTCAAAGGGATAAGTAGCGGGACCCAAGTGAGACATTAATCCAAATTTGTTGTTTTCCCCTTGATTTGTTCTTTATGCAGATTTCACAGCTTTCACAGACTTGTTTTATACTATACACTGAGAGAAAATTTTAATACTGTGCATTAGAATTATTGTTACAAGTATAAGAAATTCTATTACGTATTTGGACAGCAAAGCGTTTGATTACTGTTATTATACTCATTTTGCTGAACCCGTGTTTTACTATCAAATATTCTGTTTGATAAGCGTTACAATAAGTATGTTGTTATTAACATTATTATTTTTAATACCGTTTTAATATAATTTAATATCGGTAATATTTTTATCTTATTCCAGTTATAAGACGCTTTATGAAATTCACATTACTGAAATGTAGTGTGTAATAATTAGCATTACTAATATAATTGTCATCATAAGATTGGTTAATATACATCAATATTATTTCTTATAGTAGCTATAATAAAATTTTTAAGAAGTATAAGGATGCTTAATAAAACATTTAATGTTATATTATTTTGATACATTTATTTATAAAAAAATACATTTTTATATAAATTCTTATTAGAAACATAATAGCACTTATCAGTTCTGTGTAATATGTAAGTAATAACAATTGGAGAATAATTCGTTAAATCTGATGGCAATATTCAGTAAGTATTATATAGAAGCAGTACTTGTACTGTTTTTTTGTACTTATACTGTATAAGCTTGTAAATGATTATTAAATAATAGAATCTCAAATTTTTTGTAAAAAAACAAATTTTCTCTTTTGACAAAATAAATATATGACTTATTAATCCAAAGACAGGCATTCCATCAATACAATCTATGTAAATAGTATCATTTATTTTATAATTGGTAACTTTTTACACTGAGCCGTTTGGTACTTATTACATTTCTTTTGAAATGTTCGATGTCGTATAATAAAATGAATAATCAATGTATTGATGGCATGAGTCTTTAAATTGGAAAAAATATAACAAGTTGGCATATTTAGAAACTTGACAACTAAAAACTAAATAATACTAATAATAAAAACTAAGTAATAAACTAAAGAAAAACCCAATACAAAATATTCTGCTCATTGTAGAAAAATTGAAAAATTTTTTTTTAATATAAAAATTTTTTTAAAAATAAGAATAATACAATATGTAGAAATTCAATAATTCAAAAAATTAAAAAAGACATAATTATCACATAACAGGTTTGCATTAAAAATATTTGAAATTATGAAAAATTCATAATACGATATAACGTTATAATTAAAAAGTAAAAAGTAAATTTTTGAACGATTTTAAAATAAAAATAAAATTAAAATGAAAACTTACGCTTTAGATAATAATCTTCTGATATCTGACATAATAAGTGAATGTGTAGCAGTGTTAGTATTATCAAAACATGTCTTTACGTCATACACCATCTTTTGTATGATACCTCACAATGTCGATTACAACATAATAATTTTCTTTGCCCATACATACGAGAAAATGCTCAAGAGATGATTTATCCCCTACTTTTCTACTTCTTGTATCTTTTCTTCTAATAACCCGATATTCTGAAATGAAATTGATTTGGTTAAACCGTGCACATCCCTACAAAATAAACTTACAGATATATTAAACAAAAATCTTTACTGAATTTCCAGTCTGGAAGGTCTCAAAGCTTTCTTTTTTGGTCTGGAACTATCACCAACAGTTATTGGCCCAAATAAATGAGGCTGAGGAGATTATTATCTGTAAGATTTCGTATATTATGTTGTTCTATTACATATTTTGGATTTCCTTTTACTCACCAAATATATTTTCATTTTGTAAAGGCAAGTTGACATGTTTGTTTGTTTGTTGCTTCTTTAATAATGACTTTAGGCAATGCTGGCCAAGCAGTATATAAATTATTCTCTTTTTCAGGAAATGATTGATTAAAATCTTGTTCAATCTAAAATTTGTAGATATTAAATTTTGTTGAATGTCTTATAAATCCTTTCTTTTCCCCTGATACCCATACCAAAGAAAATCCTTCTTTTTATTTTAGAAGCTGAATATCTGTTAAAATGATTTATTGTTGATAAATTTGTTTCTTTTCGCCTTAATTTAAAAGTTTTAAACCAGCAGAGAAGTACATTGTCCCAAGGTTCAACGGAATTTTGTAAAAATGCTCAACTAGCTAGAGTAGTTTCATCTGTCACTTCGTCCGTTGATAATGATGTCACTGAAAAGCAATTTTAAAATTAAAAATAAAATGAAATGAATTTTGATCATAACTACAATGATGTGGTGATGCAGACAATGTGGAACCCTCTATTATCTTGATTGCACTTAGGTGATAATTTTGGAGTTACTCTGTAACTCTGTTGTTAGGACATCTTCGGAATTAAAAACTCGATTGTAGTTATCCAACAATTTCAGTGCCTCTTCATCTGTATCATTTTTCTAACAATTCATCAGCCATATCCCATTGATCCAAAATAGTTTGCACAAAGGTGTCCGACATTCTAAACATAACCGTTAAATTAATCACTAAATTGTTAAAATTCAATTTGTTACTAAATATGAAAATTTAAGAAAGCTGTTACGTAAAACAAAATTACCTATAAGATTATTTTCAAGAAAATGTGTATTATGGCGTCAAACGAAATGAAGAGGACGCTAAAAATTTTTTATAAACGTAAAAAGCGATCGAATAATCACTTTTACAAATTAACAGTAGGTATAAATACCATATATATTTGGAAAGATGTTTTAACTGATTAATAATTATTATTACTTACCTGAAGTTAATTCGGATAAAAAATAACACTAACATTAACCTAACCGTAGCACAATAGAATTAAAGTAGCATACGCATTTTGCTAAAATGCTGAGTTTTAGAATTGCAGATTTGCCTGTAATAATATTTCTTAGACACATTATAATAATATTATAACGTTCACAAGTAACCGTTTGATAAAAGCCGAGTGCATAAGAAATTTTATTATGTTCACAATATTTTACAATTAAAGATTTAAGATCGCCTCTATAAACCACAGATTATTATTAGAACAACTTCGGCTAGAAATCATTATTAAACAAATCATAATTATAATTATTGTTTATTGCTACTGCAATGAAAATGGTATTAGCAATACTTTCTAATAAAACTATTTTTCTCAGTGTATGTCAAGTTTTTCGCTATATAGTACGGTTTAATTTTATTTTGCATTTGCCGCCAAAAATCATGTATTTTCTTTATAACTTTTCTACTTAATTCTTCCGATAATATAATCTTTTCCCTTCCTCCAATCTTGCTATAATATAGTTTATCTTTCAATTGTAGCTTTTTTCTATTATTTTGAACATCTTCATTTGTTTGCTGATCATGTTGTATATCTTCCAATGTTATTAAGTTTACAACTTTCAAACTTTCATCCTGATTTTCATGTGGCTCCAATACTGGATTTCTGCTCAAACAGTCAGCTTCTACGTTGTATCTTCCTGGAGAGTATATTACTTCAAAATCAAACTGAGACAGATAATATGTTAAGTCTCCTAGCTCTTCATCTGTTCTAGCTTTAATATTCATTCTTTCGAGGGGCTTATGATCAGAGAAAATTGTAAACTTCTTTCCCATGAGCCAGTGTTGCCAATATTTTACTGCCTCTTTTATTGCTAGATATTCCAGATAAATGGCTTTTTTTTTCTTTTGAGTCTCATTGAGTTTTCTCGAAAAATATGCGCATGGTTTTTCTTCTCCATTTTGTTGTGGTTGTTTTAAGACAGCTCCCATGCCTTGTATACTTGCATCTGTGTAAATATGCATCGGCAAATCTGGATCAATATAGCCAAAATAGGTCTTGAACAAAGTAATCTTTTTATTGTCTCAAAAGATTCCTGACATCTGTCTGACCAAATAAATCTTTGTCCTTTTCTCAACAAATTGTGTAAAGGATCCAATATAATTGATATATTTGGCACATACTTTCCATAAAAATTTATTTTTCCCAAAAACTGTCGGACATTCTTTTGTATTCTCGGAACAGGAAAATTTCTTATAGCGACTAAATTATCTTTCAATGGCATAATTGTATTATTTTTTATTATATGGCCTAAATATTTTACCGAATCTTGTGCGAAGCTACACTTAGAAAACTTTAATCTAAAGCCCTCCCTCAAAATTGCTTCCAATAACAATGATAAGTGCTTTATGTGTTCTGTAAATGTTTTTGAAAAAATCAAAAGATCATCTACGTAATTTACAATGAAATCCGATAGTTTATGTTTTCTTATAATGCTACTTAAAATTCTCTGGAAAATTGGTGGTGACGTCTTTAACCCAAATGGTAAACAGGTCCACTGAAAATGTCCCTCTTGAGTCACAAATGCTGTTTTTTTCTTATCCTCAACTTTCAAGGGAATCGACCAGAATGCTGAGTTTATATCTAGCGTTGAAAAAACTTTGCAATTTCTTGTTTTTACCATTAAATCTTCGATTAATGGGAAAGGCTGTGCTTGAGGAACCACAATTTTATTCAAATCACGAAAGTCGATAGATAATCTTGATTTTCTTCCCTCTTCTTCTTTATAAGGGGGTGTTACCGGAGCAGCAAAAGGGCTATAAGACTCTTCGATTAGATTTTTTTCCAATAATTTCGATACTTGTTGTTCTATTTCTCGTTTATCTTCAATGGTGCATCTATATGGTCTTTTACTACAATACTTATCTATTAAGAGATCAATATGTGCCCCATAAACCCTTTACGGTACCTATATCATATTTATCCTTAGCAAAAAGTGATTTATATTTGTGTATTACTTCATCAATTTCAGACTGCTGCCGACTATCCAGATGGTTCATTGAAATGTCAAAATCGGCTACCTTTATGTGTTCATTAAAATTTACTTTATATTCGTTATTTATTTCATTTTCAGTTTTTCCCGAAAAGTCAGGAATTATTTCTACTTTATTGTCTTCCTTTGTGAAGTTTCGAATCTTTTGTGTAATTTCTAATCTTTCATCTTGAATCAGATGAAATTCCTTGATACAATCCAATCCAATCAAAAATTCGTAATCAAAATTCTTTTCATCTATCACAAAAACATTAATATTTTTTTCAACATTAAAAATCTTAATCCTTAAAGTTACCATTCCTATAGTTTTTTTCACGCCATTAATCGTTTTCAGCTTTACATTATTTTTTTTACTAATTTGTTTATTTTTTAAGCATGATAATTTTGAGATTATTAAAGAAATACTTGAGCCCGAATCATAAATTCCCAAAACCTTTAATGTGTTATTCAGTAATAATTCAATTTTGATTAATGGCGTGATTACTAGTTTTTTGGATCCATCTCATTAAAATCTACTTCTAATTCACAATTGTTGACGTTTTTCATGTGATCTACTCTTGGCCTATCATTAACTTTCTCTTTAAACCAGCATAAAGATTCCGAATGGTAACGAATACCTTTGTTTATCTTTTCACAAATTCTGCATGGTTTGTCCCTTCCAACTTTCCCTCCAATTCTACTATCAAAAACTGTAACAATCTTTTTTTCATAATTCTTTTTATTGACTAAATGCTCCAAACTTCTGATTTCACGAAACAAATCACTTGTTTCAGCTAAACCATCTCTATCAATCCTATCAGACACAAAATTCGGCAGTCCAGTAGCAATGAGATCAATTAAAGTTGGTTTATCTATTGAGCTATTTATCTCTAATAAAAGTCTTTCTTTTTTTAAAGCGTATTCCAATAATGAGCCCTGTATATATCTGAATGACATTGCATACCTGATTGGCGTCCACCCCTTGTTTTTATACGTCTCACAAAAGTCTTCTCTCCATGTTAGCCATCTGTGCATAAATTTAATACAAATTTAATACCAAGTATATCACATATACAAATTCAAAATTAATCTCCGCGTTATCACCGCCGTTCATATCTTCCCTCAAAGGTCAGCAGGCTTTACACATATTGTCGTGTTTTTAAGTTTTCAATTTGTAAAAAGAAAATTTGTAAAAAGAAAATTTGTAAAAAGAAAATTTATTTAAGTTATTTAAATTTGAATTCGCCGCACAAAGTCCATTTTTGGTTTTTGAGGTGGCTGCGATTGAGTTCAGTTAAAAGAGAGGGCGGAAGTCCGCGTGGATTGTCAAATTAAATGCCGATGAGTTTGTTTGGAATTTGTGAAAATAAAGGAAAATATTTATAAAAATTTGTTTAATTTGAGTTGGAGTATGTGATAGGATTGTGTGGGAACGGATAAAAATAGGGAAGCGGGTGTCACTTGTAAGTTGCCGCAAATCCGCAAATAGAGTACATTTTTATAAAAGTGCCGGTAAAAAAAATTATGAAATTAGAGAAAGTTGTTTACAAATTTAAATCAATTACAAGTGATGAAATTATGAAAATGGAGAGCCAACGAAAATACGTGTGGTCTCGTCAAAATTATAGGAACTCTTCTGAGTCCTGTAAATAACTAGTCTCCAGGTTACAGTCGTTGCCCTGGAATTCCTCTTGTTTTGTATTTGTACCCTCGTGGATATCTCGATTCAGATCAGTAAAAATACACATTGTGCATAATGCTGTCGCAACCGGTACATACATTTTGAAATTAGTGTCAAGTGTTAGCCATGGACCTCACTCCCCCTGCTGTGGTGTGGTGCAATTTGGTTCTATCCCCCCTCTAATCTCTCATAAGATGGTTTGTTTTACTTAATATAACCCAGATCTCTTGTAATTTTACAGTTTCTTGCGGATTAAAAAAGTTACCTGATAATTTGCCGAGACTCCCTTTCCCCCAGGTAAGATTGGGTGAGATTCTGGTCCATCCCCCCCCCCCCCCTAAACGCTTCATATAATTAATGGGTGTCTCAAAGCGTTCTCCGCTTTGTATATACACCAGAGCCTTAACCTCACTAGCTTTTACAGTGCATAGTGGGTGCATTATGGTATTTGGGTTGCTAATGTAACACCCTGCCTTTGATTGTAACATTATAGGTAGCGATTGACTAACGTTATACTACTACGAACGTCCGAAGTTAACGGATTTGGATGTCGAAACTGTCCAGTGTTGTCCTCTTCCGGAATCCTTTATGCTGCCAACAACGAATTTTTTTTAAGGAAGAAATTCGTAAAACTTAGGGTAAAGCGTGCGAACTTGGATGACTTAGGAATCAAAGCAAAATTCAAATTCTCTTATCTTTGCACAAGTAAAATAAAGACACTCGAGTTTTCGTTTAACAGTTTATTAAAGAAAACAAAATAAATGTGTACGTTGATTACAATGAAAATTAAAATTAAATTATGAAATTTACCTAATGAAATAAAAAGAATAAAAAGGACCAAAATGGAATCACGAGGTTTATGGATGACCCCTTATGAATTTTTGGTACAAATAAAACTTATTAAATTAAAAATTAGCAACTATACATACATAGTATGTATTTAAGAGAAGGCTAATAGTAAGTCTCTCTTGCCCCCACTGACAAGCCGCCACTGAATTAATTTTATCAAATTTTCAATTATTAGGTTTTCAAAAGTTATTTTATTTATACAGGGTGCTGAACTAGTTACACGAGCATAGGAAGTTAACATGTAAAAACTTATTTATTCGAATTCCTGCTTCCCAAATTATTGTAGAGAAAAAATGAAAGATACAAAAATAATGCAGAAGTATAAACTACGAATGATACGAATGATAAGAGCTTATATTTATTCTAGCTTTTACTTCAAAAATCAAAAAATGCTTTTGAAATTATTAAAATTTTTTAAAATACGGGAACGGCAGTGTTACACCTCAGCCTCCGAATTTTTGTGATTCTTCAAGATATGTTAAGTGGTATGTCCATAGCTAATATTTGACACTAATTTCAAAGTGTAACAAAATGGTTGCAAGAAGTTACAATTTTTTTAGTATTTAGGGGCTGCAGTGTTACCCCTCAGCCTCCGAATTTTTGTGATTTTTCAAGATATGTTAAATGGTATATCCATAGCTAATATTTGACACTAATTTTAAAGTGTATCAAATTGTTTTATGGAAAATACGAATTTTTTATTATTATGCAGGAGGCATTTGAATTTGCTTATCAGATCCTGATTAATGCGGTCGAGATACGAAAATAACTATTTGCAGTGTTGATGTTATTTTAGTTTAATTTTTTAATACCTATTTTAAGTATAAAGCAGTTAAAAAATATTTTTAATTATTTGTCTGGTCCACTGCATAATTTGTGATTTTGAGTTTGATTCTGATTGTCTTCAGCCACGTCAAAAGTTTCTTTACAAAACTAGAAGCACCTAGCAAACCCGGTAATATTGTCAATTTTATAATTTTGTTAATATAATTATTTTTGAATTCGAGGTATTTTGTATGGACGAGTATCTACCAAGTCATCGTCGCTGCATTCCTCTTCATCAGATGAAAAAATTACGTCTATAATTTCTTTTACCACCGCAGCAATAAACATTGCATTTTCTTCAATGACCATTATTAAAATACTTTTAATTCACATTCACTAAACGAATAAATTCTTAAAAGTATCAATAAGTATTTTACTTTTATACGAAAAAAATAAGTTAGGTTAAGCACCAACTACAAATTTAAAATTTAAAGTTCGGTTTGGAAGCACCAGACACGCATACATTCGCCTTTTTCCAAAGCGAACGCACATTTCACACGCTTTTTTCGTGAAGGGGTAGAAAGCATAGAAAGTGTTTCGAAGCGAAAAAAGTGCCAGACCGAACACGGCCATATAATGTGCAGAATGCTACCTAATGCTACCGCAGAAAAGTTAAAATCATTCGGTGAACTACGATAGAAGTGTGTGTGCAAAATTTATATTTTATTTTAACGTGATTAAGATTACAAAAATAATGGCAGCGAAAATAATCAATTTTGATCCTCCTTCTTCGGCTAGCTCAGAGAGGTAATTAATTGGAATAAACTTGAAATGTAATCCTGAAACCACACGAGTTTTATCAAGTTATTTTAATTCTTAACCTTAAAAAGTTGTATTCATTTTGCATTAAAACAGTGGTTTCCAACACATTTTTCACAGAAGCAGCTCTATTATTTTTTTATTATAATTTTGTGAAATTTCAGTTTACTAATGAAAAATTATATTATTATTTAATTTATTATAAAATTAATTATTTTAAATTAATTTAGTAAAGTAAAGTAAAATTAATTATTTTAAATTAATTTTACTTTCCTATTTTAAATTATTCTTAATATAAATTATTCAAAAAATTTCAAGTCGTTTATTCTAGGTTAATGGATAATTTGCATGATTTTTAATTTTAGCATATTAACTACTATTCTACATTACAACATATCGTCGGTGAAACCAGAGAACGGTGTAAGTCCACTTTTATTCAAAATGCGGGTTTAATGTGCAATGAGCCAATGAGAGATTTAGCTACATTGTGGTAAAAATATATCTCATTCAAAATTCGCTGAATCTTAAAATAATTATAAAAATAAAATATAGAACCCTTTCATCGAGAATAAATGTATTATTTAATGTGTACTAGTTTCAACGGTCGTCTTCTTCAGCACATCCTACAAGTTTCAAACATTATTATATATTGTAAAGAGAATACAGAACTTTATATTATTACTGTTTAAAATTAGTTTTGATGTTAAAAATTAATTTATTTAAGAAATGTGTCAATTTTTTGACAATTTAAATATAAATTTCAAATAAAGGCATGTATCTTAGATTTTCATGGTCATTAAGGTTCTCATTATTAGGTTCTTTTTATTTCGAGAACTTTTAATAGATTTAGTTGTTTGCCTTTATTTTCATGGTGTATTAATTTGATGTTGTTTTCTTTTATGGTGTACTACCGTAAAATGGGGTGATAAGGAAACAATTTTCAACATTGACGTTTTAGAAAACTTATTAATCATGCTCCAATTGATTTGAAAAAAATGTAAGATATTAGTCTGGATCTCTAGTTTAAGAATACACAATCATATCAATAGATAATATCACGTAACATAATAAATAAAATAAATTGACATTGTTTCTTATCATATCACCCAGGAATTGGGGTGAAAGGAAACTAGCAGTGATTTCGGCTTAAATGGCTTTCTATATCACTTCTGGGGTGTTTGAAAACAATGAAAAACTTGAAAACCCACTATTAACCAGTCATCAGACCTAATATCACCTGCCTTTACAGAGTACACATCCGGAATTGTTTTATTGAATTTGACAAGTCTAGAATCAATGTGCTCAGAAGAAGAATCATCCTCATCATCAGTTACTTCATTGATTTGCTCTTCCTGATCAAAAATATCATCGTCATTGGGCTTATTAGTGTCATCATCAGTAGGTTCACGATTGGGGGGTAATAACTTCATCGGGGGAGGTCAGGAACATACTTTTGTGGCATGTTTCTTGCCACCCAAAATTTGTTCTTAATTTGCCACTTATAATGTAACCTAGCAAAATTATAGGGTTTATATAATGACATAAAAAATTTAAATAAATAGGACGTGATGCACAAAGTTTTGGGGATGTATTTTAAATATCACTTAAGTCAACTTAAAAATGCTATTCATATGTTTACTATTCCAAACCCATCTATCAACAATAATTTTAATTAAAAAAATCGCCACATTTTGAATATAGTAATTAAATAACTTTTCGGCACTTTCTGTTTCTTAACACCCCAGTGTTTCTTATCACCCCGTTTTACGGTATCCGTTGAGCAGAAGATATTGAGAGAGCTGAAAATTTATTTTTATTTTTATGTTCCATAAGTCTTGTTCCTAGTTTTCTGCCTGTTTGGTCTATATAATCAGCGTTGCATTCTCTGCATTTGATTTTATAAACTCCGCTTTTATCCATTGGGTTGATTTTATTGTTATCGGTGTACAGTGTATCGAAGTGTATTGATGCTTTTTGTTGTGGTTTTAAATTTATATTTTTTGAGGATGCGCATGATTTTGTTGAATATTGGACCTAGGTAAGAGATTTTGTTGTAGCCATTTATCACATCTTTCTCTTCTTTTTTGTTTTTCTTTTGATTTTAATGCTGAATTAAATTATCAATAATATCGGGTTTGTATCCATTATTGATGGCTATCTGTTTTATGATGTTAATTTCTTTTTTCTCATCGTTGTTTATAGGGATAATTGCTAATCTTGGTATGTAACATCTAAAAGCTGCTAATTTGTGTATGTTAGAGTGGTTTGAAGATTTATGAATTACTAAGTCTGTGTCGTAGGTTTTCTGTATATTGATTTGATTATTATCTTCAATTTTATTTTTGATATATTTAATAGCTTCTGGTTCTTCTCTGTTGACGTGTATTTTATTTTTTAAAGTTCTTTATTTATAGCTGTTCTGCATTCTATTCGGGCTGTTTTGGTTTCATTTCCTTTTAATTAACTGCTAAATCTGTTTCAATTGATAAAAGTTCTAATTTTTTAATGCTTGGTTGTGTAAAACTGAATATGATACCTAAACCTTTTTCCAGCAAATCTAATTCATTCTTTTCAACTCTTTTGTAAAAGGTTTGCATTTTTTGTTCGGAAAAGTTTTTATGAATTATTTTTTTACTGTGTAGGTTGTCCTACGAAGAGGTGTACCTTCGTTTTTAATTTCTTCTTTCCAGGTTTCAATTTGTTGTCATTTTATGTTGTTGTTTCTTGTAAGATAAGGGCATCGCAGTGTTAGGGTTATTCATTTTTAATATTAAGCCCCTCGACTGGCAAAACTAGTACACATTAAATAATATATTGATTCTCGAGGAAAGTGTTCTATATTTTATTTTTATAAATAACCTCGAGGGGCTCAATATTAAAATTAAAATATATAATTACTTTAGAAATATGTGCAGCTCATTCCAGAGTTCAGAAAATAAACAGTTTTTATTGCCTCCTGGTAAAATTTTACATCGTTACACCGTTTTATGGTTTCACCGATGATATGTAATGGGTCGTAATTTTTTAAAATTTGGTTCACAAATAAAACCAGAAAACAATATTTTAATTTAAATATATATCTGTCGCGCGAAATTGTATTAATAGGTTTGTTCGTGCTAGCTACACTTTTTACACTTTAGCGTGCAGTGTTTCCCAAAAGTCTCGAAATTGCGGACCCTCAAAATTAGAAACAGAAATTAATTAGGGCTCGTATTTCAGTTGAGGTTTAAACTACGATCCGAGTTTAAACTCCGTTTATATTGATATCTGACCAATCAGGTAGCCATAAACGTAAGTTAATCCTTAAACGTAGTTTAACTAGCAACTGAAATACTGGACCTTAGAAACCCAGCAACAGTTTCGTTACAAAATTAAAAAATAGAGCCATGGCCATAATGTATGTGTCTATGTGTTAGCACCGTTGATCAATCATTAATTCTTAAAATTTCAGAAAAATGTCATTGTTAATGTATTTTTGTCTATTCTCCTATTTTTCTTCTTTTTATGTCGTGAAGAAATTAGGTCTTTCTAAAGTCTGATGGTTTCAGCAAGACGTAAGACCCCAAGCACACTGCTCATTTATGCTTGGGATACACGAGGTTTGTAACAAATGCTTAGTCGACTTGTCGCTAAGTAAATAGAATCGGTTTCTATTCACTCGCATTGGCAGTTTACTAATACGAAGCACTAAGCATTAGCTACAAAGCTCGTGTAAACTATTCATTAGTCAAGATGTGGTTAATCTACAACATATCAACACAGCTGCATATACCACCCCAATTGTCCGATTTCAATCTAATTGCGCATCTTTGGGATGAACTTGAGCGTAGGATCAGATAAACCACAATTATAAGCAAGGCAACCTTAAAACAAAGCATACCAGAAGAATGGGACAAAATTGACGCAAGTGCTACGAAAAAATTAGTTCAAACCATGCTAAAACATGTGCGTGAAGTTAGCCCCCCCTTTTTTCGAAAACTAAAAATTTTTTTTTTGTATTGTGTTGTATTCAGTTTATATTGTTTGTACCGTAAAACTTTTTTTTTTTTCGTGAAGCAGAAAATTCAAAATCGCGAAAAACCATTTTTGGCGCTAGCCCCCTTTTTTCGAAAATTTTGAAAATTTTTTTTGTATTGTGTTGTATTCAATTTTTATTGTTTGTATTGTTAAAAATTAAATTCCCAACTTTAATATTAGCCGTGTAAATCGCGAAACAAAATTTTGCGTTGGCCCCCCCTTTTTGAAATTTTTGAAATTTTTTTTTTGTATTGCGTTGTATTCAGTTTGTATTGTTTAAAATGAAAGTCTTAAATTTAATATTAACCGCGTAAATCGCAAAACAAAATTTTGCTCTGATCCGCTGCATAGCTGGTTCAAAATTCAAAAATAATTAAAATATAGTGAAACTATGTAATAAGTCGTACCAAAGCAACTATTAGTAACTAAATGTTTTTTATTGTTTAAAGGTTAAACAAGCATAGCGAAAATAATGTTTCAATATTTAAAATGGGGAGATTTCAATTATTTTCATAAATACATCAGAAGAAGGGAAAGCAACTTCACCATAATCATCAATTTATTACATTGTTAAATTCCGAAGATAAAACTATATCAAGCAAAGGTTGTACATAGCGAGACATGATTCTGATTATTATTTACTTGTTTTCTATTATATTGTTGGATTGCTTGTAATAAACTTATTGAATTTTAAAAGATTACTTTATTCAAATCATTATTTCACTAATATACTCGTATACCGGAAATTCTCAGTTGGTAATACTCCTTTAATGGGGGGGGGGGGGTGAATGGGGTTTAATTAGGTGAGAAAAGGTATGTTTTAAGAATGTTTTTGGCGATACAGACAGCATTAGTTTATTCAGTCAATTTCCATAATAATGCAACATTTGAACAATCTTTTCCCAAATTTTCATTGCAAAATATTGTAAATTGAGCCAGTGCCATCTCGAAAATAAGTTGTTTTGGGGTGAATGTACATCATAACACAACAGGATCATCTGAAATTTAAGAAATTGAAAAAAGCATTTTCCCAGGGTTACCCCGAGAAACATCTCCTTTAACAAATGCATTTTAATTTTTTTGTTTCGAGAGCAAGAGCCAATCAGATTTAACCAAAATAAAGGATTAAAAATTATTGTAAAATACTTCAATCTGATTGGCTCTTGCCAGTTTCTACCTTAATCAAGGTATGACAAGAATCTTTATCTGAATGGCGCTTTATATAAAACTTAAAACTTTAATTTTTAGCCATACAAATTGAATATAACACAATACAAAAAAAAATTTCAAAAAAGAGGGGCTAGCGCGAAATTTTGTTTCGCGATTTACACAGCTAATATTAAAGTTAGGAATTTAATTTTTAACAATACATACAATACAAATTGAATACAACGCAATACAAAAAAAATTTTTCAAAAGTTTCAAAAAAGGGGGCCAACGCGAAATTTTGTTTCGCGATTTACATGGCTAATATTAAAGTTAGGAATTTAATTTTTAACAACACAAACAATACAAATTGAATACAACACAATACAAAAAAAAATTCAAAATTTTTGAAAAAGGGGGGCTAGCGCCAAAAATGGTTTTTCGCGATTTTTAATTTTCTGCTTCGCGAAATGAAAAAACGTTTTACAATACAAACTGAATACAACACAACAAAAAAAATTTTTGTTTTCAAAAAAAGGGGGGCTAACTTCACGCACATTGTTAAAACGGTTACATGCTGTAATGGACAATTTGCATAAAATTCAAATTCACCTCAAAATGGCATTTATTCATGTTCAATATATCTATAATCTGAATATTTGAGTGATTATTTAAAATTCTGTATTATCAACCGGCAAAAAATTAATGAATTGTTATAATTTGTTTGAAAAATTCACGTGATTGAAATCCGGACATGACGACACGAGCCTCAAAAATAATACACATGTGTGCCATATAATGTGCCATTATACACCAGTATAATTTCCACTAAAGTATCTAGTGTTTAATAATTGTTCTTTATTTATCATAAGATAATAATTTGTATCAACTGAAATGAATATTTACAAAATTTCTAACTATTAATTATTCAATTAAATTCTATTTAATTGGAAATTTCTTTCTAACAATTTCCTTAACTTTTTCTTTAAAATCCTTTTCACTATTCCAGGATAATTCTTTTTTAATGTCGTTGTACATATTTATTCCATTATAAAATAATGAATTTTGTGACCATTTCATCTTAAGATGTGGAACATCGCACAGTGGGACCACGTGGCCATTTTTATGAAATTTGGTATACATTGGTTTTTGGGGTCGCTGATAACGAATATTATACAGTGATTATCTATAGTATAGATACCAAGACATACGTCAATTATGTTCTTTACATATCAACGACAAATTATTTTCGGACATCTCTTTCTACTCTGTTTAGATTTTTAACATTTCCAGTTGTCTCTTTCTACGAGCCCCACCAATACCAGACAGCCATATTAGGTGGCAATATTTTTAGTTGTCTTTCTCTACGAACTCTCTCTCTATTTATTAATTTCGACTTCAATAAATTCATAATTATTGTGATTTAACCCTCTCTTATATTTATATTTGGCACATAAATTTCTGGAATTTAAAATGTCAAAAATATTGTTAATATATAAGCAAAATTCTGCTGTTGCATGACATTCTTCAAACCCAGGTATGTTGATATTTTTGCAAAATGTCAATGCAGCACTAACACTGGCACTGAAAGTTTGAGTAGCTAACTTGACTTTCATTTTTTCATTTTTATATTCTACATGCCATTTCCCTATTTTTGTTACTGCAAGAAGTTCCTCTTTTTTTGAACTTCATAAAGAAGTTCAATATATTTATTTCCATCCGATGTTTTTTCCCTCCCCATTTAATAAAAGCTTACGCTCACCCAGGCAATTCCTAACCAGTTTTATCATATGGCAAGCATCAAAAATTGTGTGTATTTTATGGTTTCCATTAGGATGATCGAACCATGGTTTGAAATTAAGCCCATAAGTGTAATTTGCCCCTAATTCAGTACACATTGTAACATTAACAGGTGCACCATCAAAAGTTATCGAATGACATTGTGCACCTGTTTACTGTAATAAGTGTAGGCAATTTTTCATTAAATTTGCCCTCTCATCCCCACGCAAGCCTTGTATGAGGAAATATCCTAGTGGCACTTTCCAGTGAGAATTTATGGCCACTGCCATAAATACTAGAGCATTCTTTGCAGGCAGCCTATTATCACCATCTCCTTCTAACTCTGTTCCTAAATCGACGTACCCATGGTACTTCATTCCGTCCCATTGTATTTGAGCACGAATACTTATTTCGTCCACCGTAACGTTAACAATAACTTGGTTTCCTGCACTTACTTTCAATTTGATAGCTTCAAAAGCTTCTTTCGTAAATCCAGGTTCACCACCTACAACCAAATACCATAACCGAATTGTTTCAGGATGTGGTAGCAAGTTATTGCATTGATTTCGCACATAATTATACACATGGGCAGAATAAAAATGTAATGTTAGAGCAAATGCTCTTAATTCTTCGGAATATTTTGAGGATTTTGAAGCAAGTTGCCTCTTTATCAGTTCTTGTAAACTCGAAGAAGTTGATTCCTAAAATAAACGTTTCTATTGAGAAAATGTTCACATTTGGATTGAGTTGAGTGTGCGGTTAGCCCAGTAGTAGAACGATCGACTGTTGAAGTAAAAGTATCATGTAGAAAAGTTATAAGATGTGCTGCAACTAACCGCATACAATTTCCCAATATAAAGCAGCCATATAAATGATGAAACTTCTCATCTGGACTAGAAAGAAAAAGCGATGTTAAATATCTGGGCAGTGACATACCATAACCATACTTGCAGCCTCTTCAGATAGAAGTCGGTTTTCATTCAAATCTTCTAAAAGGTCCTTCAGAGAATTTACAGATTTTTTCAACCTCTTATTTTGAATTCTAAGAACTTCAATTTTTCTCTTCTGACTTTTTACAGTATCACGAACAAGCTTTAAACTTCTCTCAGCTCTCCTAGGTGTAGAAAAGTGGACATGTTGTAAATCGCCAACATAACGTGCATCAATATAGTGCAGCGGGTTGTGATTTCTTGTAGGAGTACGCACGGGCGAAATGCAAACATCTGAAGTTTCCTCCACGGGTACTGAAAAAAAATTCTATCAGAAATTTTCAAGTAGTGAAATGTTTGATGTACCTTCACAGACGGGATTGCATAAAGCTCCTGGAGATGATTGCTCACACCATGTACTTGATGAAGGGGTGTCTTGAAGACAACATTGGACAACATCTTCGTCAAATTCCATCGGTGCTAGCTCTGATGTAGAAGGCATCTGTTGAGGTGTTGAAGCAGCTGACTAGCAGTTGATTTCAAATGCCTACTTGAATTAGCAACGACGTAATGGCCAAATACTTAAATCAAAATCATCTTCAACAAAGTGGTCTGAACAAAGTATAGCACTTTCAGAAACTACACTATTTTCTAAACCACAAACGGTAATCCATTTTTGACGCATAATTTAGTCTTTCGGAAATCTGTAGATAATAATTTTATAAGAGACGATAGCAGTATGTTTAATATCAAACAATGAATATGAAGAAAAATAAGTTACTGATAGTTACATTCAGTGATTTTCTATATTAATACCGAAATCTTACTACAATATTATAATTAATATAGAAAATCACATCAAAGCTTGTAACGATTATGTAAAATATTTTCAAGCCACACTTACCGATGAAATGACCGTAAAGAACCCTTGATTTTGGGAGCTCTACAACACGCACATGCCTTAACCATATTTTCTTAATAATACACAATTAATCACTATAAAAATTTCCTACACGAATAATAACACAATAAAGTTAGTTAACTACCACAGCTGATTGAGTATCTGTTTGATACACTAACAAAATTTTAAATTGGTACTTCTTTATGATTGTTGGTATTTTACACGATTTGTTGAAAGAAAGAAATTGGTATTTCTTTGCGATTTTAAATTCAAAAATGTATAAAACCTTCAAAAACTTATGATGACAGCTAACAAAAACGTAATTCCACAGTTGTTGCATACTAATACGAGCAAATCGAGGCTGCAAAAGAGATAACTGCTATCTAACTAAAGTAGTAGAAAGAGATGGGTAGATAAACATATGGCGCGTAGTCCTAAGAACACTGCTCTTTAAGGCAGGTATACGGCTTTTGGTATCTATAATATAGAAAATCACTGGTATTATATCAAAAAACAAAATGGCGGATCTAATATGGCGGACTGACATATGAAAATGATACTTAATTTTTGCGGAACTTGGTATCCATAGGTTTTTGAGGTCGCTGATAATAAATCTCATGTAAAAAAAATCCAAAAACAACATGGTGGATTTAATATGGCGGCCTAACATATGACAATGACAGTCACAACGATGACTAACGTGTTAGTCAGCAATATTAGATCCGCCATATTGTTTTTGGATTGTTTGACATAAGATTTGTAATTAACGACCTCAAAAACCTACGGATATCCAGTTTCGCAAAAATTCAGCATAATTTTCATGTCAGTGCGCCATATTAGATACGCCATTTTGTTTTTAGATTTTTTGATATGATATTCGTCATCAGCGACCCCAAAAATCTCTGTATACCAAATTTCATAAAAATCTGAGAAGTCCTTCATATTTTGGTCACTTATTTGCGATCTGGCCCCACTGTGCGCGGGGCACACCGGGGCAATTTTTTTTTTCAGATTCTATTAAAGACAAGTTTTACCTACAATGTAAAAAAAAACTCCGTCCAGCAGTGTACTTTAATCAACTTTTTTTGTTTATTTTTTTGACATGAATACGTCTATAAAATCGGTAACATGTTCAAAAATTTAAAAAAAAAATATGTAACGAAAAATGTGTGTGTGTGTGTGTGTACTAAAAGTATACCCTACATGTTCAAAAATTAAAAAAGATATGTAACGAAAACTGTGTGTGTGGGTGTACAAAAAGTATACCCTACATCAATGGTTCCCAACCTTTTCAATACTGTTACCCCTGTGACCTGTTAGGAAAATTGAAATTACCCCCACCCCCTTAAATATTATTATTAATACAAACCATACAAGCAAATATAAATATCTTTACTTTAATTAATTAATTAACCCCAGGTTGGGAACCACTGCCCTACATGTTAAAAAAAATATATAACCAAAAATTTCAAAATATGTTGATTTGTTTTCTTAAGCCCGTTTGAGACAATGTCTAATTTTTTGTATTTTTCACACGAAAATTTTCTAAAATGGTAGTTAACGAATAAAAAAAGTCACTTGGATACCAACACGCGCTTTCCATTGGTTAATTACCATTTACTACTAAATTTTATACAAAATTTGACATCGAATCCTGTTTGCAACGATGAATAAAGTTTGAGCAAATTTTTTAGAAAATTTTTGTGTGAAAAATAGAAAAAATTAGACATCGTCTTAAATGGGCTTTATATAGAAATAATTCCGAATTGGCACATACACTTATCGGATTAAAATCGGTAGCATGTTTAAAAATGTTATAAAAATATGGTGTAACGCTGTTTGTGTGTCCATTGGATAAGGTCGGGTAACGTGAATATAAGTACAATATTGGTAGCATGATCAAAAATTTTATAAATTTATGTAACGAAAAGTATGTGTAACGCTGTTTGTTGCTAACAAACATCACAAAAACAACAGAAATTATCAAGTAATTTTGAGATGCCAAGGGAAAATTCAAAACCTGAAGAATTGATTATTAGTTTCGTTTATATACTGAAATTTTTCGGTTTAAAAAAATTATTTGATTAGAGATTAAGTTCGGATTAAATATAAATTATTTGAACTTAAATTAAAGCCGAAAATATTATTCGGGAAGGGTTCACAATAATTATATTGAAAATTGATACTTTTAGGGTGGTAACAGTGTTTGCACAAAAGTAAGGAGAACTAAAGACAATATAGCGGATGATAAATTTCGTATTGTCAAAATCTGCGAAAGCTTGGAAGTTGTTTTCATGTTTTCACATCGATGTTATCCGATCTGTAGGCTTTGGCGAAAACGAGTATCCTTGGACGACGTATTCACGTAAAACCTAACGGCTATGTCTCCGAACATAGCCTCGAAGCCTAGGCTTCAATTTTTTGTACGTATTTTTTACGTTATTTTGCATTTATAAAATTGATAAATAAATTGCACTGTTAACAGTGGAAGACTGTTAAGAGTCCATACTTACTTTCTTTATAATGCAATGAATGCATAACTTAACGAACCTCTGCATCTAAGTGTTGAACGAAATAAATAATGATCAATTTTTTTAAAATAATAATTTTCAAAGAAACTTAAATTTGAACCACCACTTAACAACTTGATTGGACTCAAGTCCGTATTCCAATATGTTGGACCTTTGTCCAAAATTGAACTACCTCGGAACGTGTCCAGAGATCAACCTTCTCGGACCTCGTCCAAGGATTAACTAAATATTTTCGAATTATTTTTTCAGCCGTTTCCAGCCAATTCAAATTTTTTTTCAGATTCACATATTTTTATTTACGACGCGTTACTCTTGCTAAGATTCGTTTTTTTCTTGTTTGAATACCAGGGCGCATCGCAAATGTACCTCACTACATGATTACTAGCCACATGGCTTATCCTAACCTTTCAATTGTTTTATTTAACCTCAAAACTGTACATCGTTAAGTTTGACGTTATCATAATTTATTAAATAGTTTCTTTGACATTTAAATGACGACATAATTATTTGACTTGACAGCTAATGACATCTGCATTTGGTTTGGTTAAGTTGCATTAAAGTTATATTAAAGAACACCGCAATATATTATAATTATATAATTTTATAAAATACAAAATAATATACTTACTTTCACCTGAAGCCTCCATTTTGTAGATTGAAAATCGGACAAAATTTGCGCTTTTGGTCAAGCTTATTCTAGCACTATGAAAAACTTGCTTCAAAGCTTGTACTACCTGCGCGGTCAAAGGTCGCTGTTCAATTGCTTACTGTGGGCCAGGTATATACAATCAACCCTTCTAAATTATGTCATTAGGCCCTATGAGTATTACTGTACCAAACTGTATATTTTAATTTCTTAAAAATGAAACTTTATTTTTTCTATTTTGGCCGCGGATTTACGATCTGGCCCCACTGCGCATCGTATTGATCAGCATTCCTTGTCTTATAATGATGCAACTCACTCCTTTTAGTTAATCTTTGTTTTAGATATGCCGGTGCTTTATTCATCTCAATTTTGTATATGAAGTGCAGTGTATTGTAATAAATTCTTTGTTTTACACTCATCCATTGTAATGCATCTAGCATATTCTTAATTGGTGTAGACTTTTGCACACCTACTATAGATTACATAAACAGTATTGAGGAACAATAATCAATTTTCAGTATTTTCCAGAAAACCAGTATTTTGGGTTGATTTTACAGGTAAAACCAACCTTTTTTCCCAACTTTTTAGTGTATCATCGAAGTGATCACTAAATTTCATCAATTGTAATTCCAAGATATTTAATTTTTTTTACCTCTTCAATTGTATCACCATCGATGGCAATTGTACTTAACTTGACAGTTCTTTGATTTGTCAATAACATCCATTTTGTTTTTCTTGTATTTAACTTGAATTTATTTGTTCGTAACCATTCCGATATTCCAATAAAATCAAATTTAAGTTTTGCTGTGGCGGTTAAATACAAATGATGTAAAATCATTTTCATATATTATATATTATTAATGTATCATCAGCAAATAATTTGATGTAACAATATCGTAATGTCGTATTTATATCATTGATGTAGATTATGAATAGTAACGGACCTAAAACGCTGCCTTGTGGCACTCCAAGTTTATTTAGAAGGACTGGGGATTGCACAGAATTAAATTTTACCTCTTGGTATCGATTATCAAGGTATTCATTAAACCATCTTAATTCGTTGCCACTTATTCCATATTTTATAAGTTTCTTCAATAATATGTTTCTATTAATTGTTTCGAAAGCTCGTTGAAAATCAAGGAACGCAGTCATTATAACCCAACTCTCTTCCAATTGCTGTTTCCAATCCTTTATTGTTTCATTTCAAGCCGATTCACAACTGTGCCTTTCTAAATCCCAACTGAGCATCTAGCAGTAAACCATGTTTGTCGATATACAGGGTGATCCAGACCACCCGTATCAGTTCATTTTTCAAAAACGGTAAGTCGTAGATAGTTGGGCTAAAAAAATTTATTACAAAAGCCCTAATGACGAATCTAATGGTGATATTATTATTTCCGGGAAAGGTCGGCATCCGAGTAGTTTGCTCCAGAAATCCAGAATTTTAAAAGGCACCATATGTCGAAAGTGGTATTGTTGGAAAGCTCCTTAAAAAATAAGCAAGTTTTGTAGGAATATTTTTTTTATTACTCCCACCCCTTTTAAGTTATATTCGACTTAAGTTATTATTTTGATTATTTTGACTTTATTTTAAAAATTGGCATTCAAAATCTAGCTATCGGGTTAGACAATAATTACTAATTGCAATTGGTCAGATTGGTCAGAATTCATAGTTAACCATCGGATTTAAGTTAACTTACGATTGAAAAACTGAGCCTTAGTGTTTGTTTTGAAGTTAAAATTTATATTATTAATTAGTTTAATTAGTGAAATTATACCGTTTTCGAATTTAGAGGCTTTCGATATGTTAATGATTTTGGGAAAATGTGTACAAAATTACAGAGCGTCTGAGCGTATTTATGCTGAAAGATATCTTCAACTTGCCCGTCAATCTTTCAATGTTTTTCGGAGATTGGCAGCACATATTTGTACCAGAGCCATGGACTCATAAGGGAGGACTGGCAACTCTACCTGGTTTTGCGTGCGCTTAACCGTATACCCCCCAAGTTGAATCACTAGGTGGCGCGAAAGTAGAAGAGTGTCGATCAGTTGTCATGTAGGTTTTAATAAAATTATAATTCAGTTGGTTTCATTCATTTAAGTTCCAATTTTCACCAATTTGAATAAGTTAATGTGCCGGTATAAATGTGGTGAAATAAAAAATATTAAAAACATGAAAAAAACATTTTAGTTGAGAAATATTTTTAACTTAAAAATTTAACCGAAAAATAATATTTCGTTTTTATGCAATTTACATTCCCATGTCAACTACATATTTTTTTAAAGTTACATCATAATCAGAATCAAAAATTAATAATTTTACCATTATAAGTTGATCAAAACAGTTCGACACAGAATTCAAAAAAGTAAATTCAAACAATTGACACCCTATTGGTACAAAATTTTATTATAACCTAAATGACAGCCAATAACAGTTGATCAGCAACTTCTCGCAGCACTCTTCTACTTTCGCGCCACCTAGTGGTTTAGTTTGGTGGGTATACGGTTAAGCGCACGCGAGAATCGGCTTTATAACAATGCAGTTACCAGTCCTCTCCTTCTAATGCCCGTTTTCATAAAGACTGCTCCAATCATTCGTTAACAAATGGTTTGTTAACTTTAACAAGCCGTTAAATTTTGTTCAATTTCATAAAGCATATCTCTTGTTAAATTAACTAACGAAATGTCACTAGATATTCTAGTAATTTTTTAACTATTTTTCGGATATATTCGAACCAAAAATTCACCTTTACTTGTCAACTTCCTTATATAAGCAGACAATTTAATAGAATTTAAACTTCAAGTAAAGTTTTTTATTATATTATTATAGCAGGCCCGTGCGCAGGATTTCTTCATGGGGGTTTACAAAGAAAAATTCTAAAATAATAACTTGATTGATGTATTATCAATTTTGGAAATATATAAAAACTATTTACTTCAATAGGTAAAAAAATATGTAATAAGAGGAGTTTTAACCTCCAACCCCCCCCCCTTTCGCACGGGCCTGTATTATAGGATTTAAATTTATTTAGAATAAATAAAAATAAAAATTATGTACTTTTATTAATATTATATGCAATTTATCAAAGAAAAGCTATAAATTTAAATTTTATTTGTTGTTTTTCAAAACAATTTCTAGTTTTGAGGTTAGAAATCTTGTTATAATCCTCTCGTTAAGTACTTAACTGGAGAAATTTGGTGCGTTAAAAGTTAACACCTGATTAGTGCTAACAAGCCTTTATGAAATCAAAATTTGGATTTAACGGCTTGTTACTGGCTTAACGGCTCGTTAAAAGTTATATGAAAACGGGCATAAGTCCATGACCAGAGGCCAGGTGCAACCAACAAACAATCGCGGTAATCGGATTATGCGACATGTACGTGATGAAAGAGTAACTGATATTCTTGCTGCAGTAATTGTTGATCCGAATATTTCAACCAGAAGACTTGAAAGAGATTCTGGAGTTAGGCAATCCTCTGTATGCAGAGTCTTTAAGGATCATAATTTTCATCCATACCACATACATATGCATCAAGAATTAAATGAGAGTGATTTTCAAAGTAGAGTAATTTTTTGTAATTGGTTAATTAACAAAGGCCTCCATTTTCCTAGGACGGTTTAATGGACTGACGTGGCTACTTTTAAAAGCACTGGTGAAGTCAATATTCACAATGCGCATTACTGGTCGCAAACAAATCCCCATTGGCTGCGAACTATTGATAACCAACTGCTCGGTTTCAATAAGGTTCGACTTAACCTGTGTTAGTTAACATATGTTAAAGATAATCATTGGTTAAATTTTGAATGGGTTGCAGAAACTACCTGAAATCTATAATTAGTTAATCTCTGATTATACGTTCAAATGTTAGGTTGGTACTTCTACTTCACTTGTAGCGCCAACTTCATAGTATAAAATTGACGTTTAAATGACAGTCAACATCATTGTCATCAACAAATATAACATAAGTAAGGTTGAAAATCATGTTATGTTTTAGCTTGATGGTTTTATTTTTAGTTATAAATACAAATCCGAACAGCTGAAAGGTGTGAAGGAAAATCTCTTCGGCCAAATTCAATTTTATATTAATTTCGAAATATTGCATTAAATTTACTTATATTAATTATATAGATACGGAGATGTAATCTTATATATAAAAATGAATGTTTGTTTGTTCGTATGTTATGCACTGCCGTACCGTTGATCCGATTGCGATGAAACTTGGCCAACTTATTGCTAACACTTGCGGGAAGGTTATAGGCATAGTATAGTATGCATTAGCATTCATTTTCGCGTAAAAATCCGACCTTCGAGGTGACGACCAATGACGTCATCGGATTATTTTATACAGGGTCGTTAATCCTTTCATCTCCTTAGATATAAAAATGAATGTCCGTATGTTTGTTCGTATGTTCACAGTTGATTTGAGTTGTTCGAGTTCGGAGTTTGACAGCGGTGGAGTAAATACGTGGTGTAACATCGCAAGTGCGATATTAATAAAAGGTAAGTACATTATTGTACGCCGGACAGGGCAAACTACCCGCGATCAGGGGTGGTCTACCCTGGCCAAACAGATTCGAATTCAAATTCGAAACCGTGAAAACGAAATCGAGTTTGGATCCGAATCCACGTGTTCTACAAAACTCAATTCCCGCCAATGAAGTCAGCCAAGCCAACCTGGTAACGAAAGAAAATACCCAAAAGGATCCGACCAACCAGGGGACAAAACAAAAAGAAACCGGCCAGAAAAAAATTCGCCCCCCCCCTGAGGAGGCCGAGACCCCCCTGGAGGAAGAAAATCCTAAAGAAGGGATAATCCCTGTACCTCAGGTGCAGACTATTACCAACAGACTATTCCTAAATAGTTTATTATATAAACAAAAAGGAATCAGTCAACAAGACAAACACAAGTTCAAGTGAAACGACAGTGAGTAGCAATCGTAAATCGAGAAAACAGCAAAGAAAACAATCAAGGCCAGGCAAGAATCATTTTACTACCTTATTTTAGAAATCAGAAAATGTCGTCACCACAATTTCAAATGTTTATACAAGAGACTTTAGCGAAGGCTATGTCATTTGCTAAATATGAAGATTGGCAAGTTAAATTAGAATACACCAATGTTCTTACACAATCATTGACAGAGATATTGCAAAATTTTTGCGAAAGCGACAACTGCCGTCTTAATATTAAGATTGCGAAAAAAAAAGTCGCAGCGCAGCGTATTCGGAAACGAAAAAAAATCGGCGGATACATTCTCAAACCAGCTATTGAACATTGGCGAAGGAAAAGTACCAGTTGATGTTACCACAAAATGCATTTCATTTCCGTTAAACTTTTGCGTCATTGTGCCATCCATCGAACAGCTTATTCACAAAGTTTTTCCGCAAATTGTCACCAATTATAAAAATCATAAATGGCTTTGCGAACGTGCTATTTTAGCACCAAAAAACAAGGACGTCAATGCCATCAACCATGCAATTCAAGAAAAAATTACAGGCGATTCTGTTACCTACAAATCGATTGACAGCGTCATGAACGCGGACGAAATTGTAAACTATCCAATCGAGTTTTTAAATTCGTTGGATCTTCCTGGTGTGCCACCGCACAAATTGTCACTTAAAATCGGAGTGCCAATTATTCTTTTGCGGAACATTAATCCACCCCGATTGTGTAATGGAACAAGACTCGCTGTAAAAAAACTGATGCCGAATGTCATCGAAGCTACTATTCTTAACGGAAAGTCAAATGGAGAAGATGTGCTCATTCCACGCATTCCCATTATTCCCACAGACATGCCTTTTGATTTCAAGCGACTGCAATTCCCCATTCGACTTGCATTCTCGATGACCGTCAACAAGGCACAGGGTCAATCACTGCAAGTATGCGGATTGAACCTAGAAAATCCATGTTTTTCACATGGACAGTTGTATGTTGGATGCTCACGAGTCGGACAGCCACGAAATTTATTTGGTTTTGCTGAAGACGGGAAAACACAAAATATTGTGTATACCCTAAAGCACTTGAATAATAAAGTTGTAAAAAAAATTAAATACATTTGGGCAGGACAACGTCTGCCGGGTCAGCTAGTTAATAATAAAAAAATAGATGGTACGACCGTACGACGGTTAAGCTAAAGAAAGAAGCGTGGAAGAAAGTTACCAATAACTATACTACAATGCAGGTGCTTTGACTGCTGCATAACAATTTTTTTAAATTATATGATCTACATTTATAAAAATTTTTTAAATTATATTATATTTATAAAATAAAATTTAAATTATATATTTATAAAAAATTTAAAAATTATATATATTTATAAAAAAATTTTAAATTATATATTTATGAAAATTATTAAAGTAAAATTTTAATTAAAAAATCAGATAAGTCGGACATTTCTTTAAAAAACACGTTTAAAACCAACAGAAAAAAAATTTCGACACGAAAAGCGACGTAGTATAAGTACTAAATCAGTAGTTAAATCGTCTTAATTACTGGTTTTCCAGTTGTTAAATAGTTTTGGTAGTTAACCTGTGTTAAGATCTAATTATCGTTTGTGCAACCCAAATAGCCACTTAACAACAGATTTAATCATTGATTACGCTAATCATTGGTTAAACTTAACCTGTGTTAAAAATTATATTCCTGCAACCCAAATCGGACTTAATCAATGATTAACTTTTTAACCAATGATTAAATTCCTTAATTATCGTTTCTGAAACCGGGCAAACATCTTTGGAGCGTTAACACGTGGTGTGGTGTGCTTGAAGGAAAAATTATAGGTCCTTATTTTTTTGAAGAAAATCTTAATGGGATACGATATGCCGAGTTTTTAAATAATGATTTGATCGATTTATTGAAAAATGTTTCTCTGGAAATGCGAAAGAAATAATGTGGTTTCAACAAGACGGCTGCCCAGCTCATTTTTCATTGGTTGCTAGGAATGCAATAAACCAACTATTTCCCAATAGATGGATTGGCAGGGGAAGATTGTACTCCCCTGGATTTTTTCTTTGGGGTCGGATCAAAGATATTGTTTATACAGAAAAACCGATAACCAGAGATGATATGAAGCTCAGCTTTTGCAATGCCTGTCGATCATTAAACACTGAAGAAGTACTTAGAGCCACTGATAGTATAACCAGAAGAGCTCAACAGTGTTTAGAAGTAAACGGAAGACATTTTGAACACTTGTGACATTGCTCTAACGCGGTAGCTGGATTTCAAGTGCTGACTTTTAAAGTTAAGTTCGTTATAAGAAATTGAAATTTAATAATTTCAAGTAAATATAACTTGAAAGGGGTGAGAGTAATAAAAAATTTTTTCCTACAAAACTTGCTTATTTTTTAAAGAGCTTTCGAACGATACCACTTTCGACATATGGTGCCATTTAAAATTCTGGATTTCTGGACTTTCTGGAGCAAACTACTCTGGATGCCGACTTTTCCCGGAAATAATAATATTACCATTAGATTCGTCATTAGGGCTTTTGTAATACATTTTTTAGCCCAACTCTCTACGACTTACCGTTTTTGAAAAAAAGTAGATACGGGTGGTCTGGGTCACCCTGTATATTCACTTTGCTGATTTTTAACCACCATTTCTAATACTTTCTAGTAAGACGGTAGCATGTTTATGGGCCTAAATTCCGAACATTTCTTTGTATTTTTAATTTTTGGAACAGGTACAACCGTACTAACTTGTCTTCCAATTTATGGGAAATTTGACCCGTAGTCAAAGATTCATTTATTACACTCAATAACGTTTCCCTAATAATTTCAAAAGAATCCAACAATATTTTACTCGTAATTAACCCGTTGTTTGAATTGGCTTTCTTAACAGTTCCATATAATGTCTCATATCAGTCTGCTGTTTTTGCTTTAGATTGCTTTCAAACAGTCCCACATTCTTTTTGGATCTTTGACATTGCCCTTTATTTTATTCTCAATATATTCATTATATGTGTTCTTCAATTGTCTCGTGTAGTCATTTCTTGCTTTTTTATAGTCAGTCCAATCTTGATCACACTTTGTAATTTTAGCCTTTTTATAGTATAAATCTTTTCTTGTCTGTAAAGTTTTTACATTTTTGTTATACCACATGTTGTTATTATATATCAGGCCCGTAGCCAGGGGGTGCCCCCCCCCGAAATGTTCAAAAGGAAAAAAAAATTTGAATTTCGAAAATAAAATTGGTAAATAGATATATTTTAAAGTGGAAAAAAAAATTTCGGAAGGGGAACCCCGAAATTTTTTTTATTTTTACGAGTGCCCCCCCCCCCCGAAATAAAATTCTGGCTACGGGCCTAATAAATATTTTAATATTTTTAACACAAGACAGTTTATTAATTGTTTTACTTAAATTGTTTATCAAATGATCACATCTTTGGTCGAAGTTCAGGTTCAGGAATTCAATTGGAATTTTATCCAATAGATTCGTTAAATTTAACTTATTACAATTTCGCGTTTGGGTTCATACTTGTTATAGCCAGTATCTCATGATCACTAATCTTTGAACTAGCCAAATTAACCGCTTTTAATTCAAAATTATTTGATATGACTAGAGTCATATCTAGTAAAATCATCAACTAATTGTTTTAAACTAAATGAATTTACCAACTGATTTAAACTTTTACTATATGTACACTGTTTTGCCATATCAATATTAAAATTACCCATAATGGTGCTAGTATATTCACCCCTCTACAAACTCATCTAACCATTACTCCAATAGGTTTAAGAATTCTGCATGGCTTGCATTTGGGGAATGATATATAACAGCAAATTTGCTCCTTTTAAGGCCCTTTTTTACTATTATTCCCAAACCCCAGTTATTGTTTTCAGATTTATTAAAACTTTCTGATTCCCTATCCGGCTTAGGCCGTTAGTTTTTTTTTAAGATGTTTCGTTTAAGAGATACGGGGTTTGCAAGAAATTTAAAAAAATTAAAACATGAATTTTTTTATCATTTTTTCACTTAATTTAATTTATAACCTAATTTATAGATAAGCAAATTATCTTTAAAAAAGTTCCTATCCATTAAGCCTAAAAAATTAATAATATCGGAGCTATGGCCGTTTGATATCAGAAATTCAAAAACTTGCTTTAAAGGGATATACCCCCCAAGGGTTTGGACTTGGACAAAAATTTTATTTGAAAATTTGTCTTAGAAAAGTGTCCTTTATCACCACCTGAAAGATTCTCCACGGTCACAGGGTATAAGCTTCGCAATTTGGATACAATTTATTAATTTTGTATCTTTACTCTTGCACTCCTTGAAGTCAAGATCTAAGGAACAATTCATACAAGATTTGCTATTTCTAACAATGTTTGCCGCTATGATTAAATCCTTGGCATCTATAGCATATTCTGAGAGATATCACGTCATAAACAATGCATCTATTCCAACCAACAAAAATTTTACCCGCTTTGATCATTTTATTTCAAAAACACAGGGTACATGAAGTTACTATGTACAATCTTTGTTTATATATTTATTTATATATTTGTGTCACCATATATCCCGAACGGTTACAGGTAGCGACGTAAATTTTTGCCAGCATGTTTGTATAGATCAGGAGAGTGTTCCTGGCTAGTCAAACACAATTTTCATCCACGAGAAAAAATTTTATCGCAGAAAACCATCTCTATCCCACCCGTTCTCTATATTTGTCAGACTATGTAGGGCCAAATTCATATCATTGGCTAATAACAATTCGCGCTAACACATCGTCTGATCATCAAAGCGGTTTAAAACATATATTCGGTTTCTTTATTCATTTTGACAAAATGAACTCCAAAAAGAGTGAAATAAAATAAAAATTAAAAATTTTAAAAACCCCTGACTATAAAAGCACTCTACTTTAAAAACTACTGTTCCCTTTAAAAAGGAAGAAATAATTTTTTCTTCTTCACTCAACAACATAAACTCTCGGACACTTAACTCGAAAAATTAATTTATCATCCTCCCCCCCCCCCCACTACAAAATTTAAACATTAATTTTGAAGTCTGGGGAAACGGAGATTTGTTCCACTTACGAAACCTGTTTATAAATTCCATATTAAAAATTCTCCGTTTCCCCTGACTTAAAATTAATGTTGAAATTTTGTAGCGGAGGGGGGGGCGGAGGATGTTAAGTTAATTTTTCGAGTTAAGTGTTCGAGAGTTTATGTTGTTGAGTGAAGAAGAAAAAATTATTTCTTCCTTTTTAAAGGGAACAGTAGTTTTTAAAATAGAGTGCTTTTACAGTCAGGGGTTTTTAAAATTTTTAATTTTTAAGAAAAAGGATTTGCTTTTACTTGCAAAATAATAATATATTATTTATTTATAAGCAGAATAATTTTTATGAAAAAAATATAAAAAATATTAAACATGTTTGCATACTTAAGAAAGAGCAGTAGACGCATGTGTTTCTGGCAACTTGGCCGTCGTCAGTATTGCGCACTTGACAACAACTTACCTGCTGCTACCAAAACGATGAACACGCTTAATTATGCAAAATTACACTACGGATTCGTCTTTGTTGCTAATATTAATAAATATTGTTATTTAGTTTTATTAAAATCATTTTAGGGATTTACTACTAAGTAAAAACAAGACCTAACGGTTTTAATAAACTAATAAAAAATAATAAAAAAACTAGCAGAGTAGTGTTAAAAATCAAAGTATACCCTGCTCTTATTTTTTTCGGTATTTTGTTAAATTGCTATATAAGGGTGACAGTTTATTTGTTTATTACTGTAATTGCTACCAGATGGGAAGTTTTGCTTTGGCGGGTGCGTTTAAATTTTCTTGATGCCGCTGTAACTTCACTTCAACAAAAGACGAAACAGGCAGTAAATATATTTTATATTTTAAATACTTAGGTCATGAAAAATGTGGCAGACAAGTTATTTTGAAATAATTTGCTACAAATCACAAAAATTTGAATTCGCATTAAATCCATAAAATATTTTATTTTTTCGGTCGTGATGGCGACCTAGCCCTTGTTCGATCGAACACTGGTAGTTACGCCACTGTATCGTCGCCATACATGCAAAAGTGACCAACTGCATAAATGGCGAATATAATATACTTGACTAATTGAGTTGATTAACGCTATAATAATAAAAGAATAATTAAAATTTTAATATAATAAACTATATAATAATTGTATTATGACTAAAATTATTGAAATTTAGCATTAATAATTGTCTGATTTTATAAGAGATAATATTTAACCTAAAAGCTGCTCCCTGTAAAACTCGAGTTTTGCAGTTAGTCAATTTTGCTTGTATCCCGACGATATATATATATATATATCCATATATATATTTTATAATAAAATGTGAAGTAATTGCTTCAATTTTTGCAAGTAAAAGCAAATCCTTTTTCTTATAAATACGGCCTATTGTCCACTATTAATTAATTGTATGTATACTTTGTTATTCCCTTCCTTATTTTCAACTATTTCAATTTCGGCATCCTGTCTCAAATCATTCTGTTCTACAATTGTTTCAACTCTGCATCTTCATATTTATTTTCACATCCCACAATTTTAATAACTAGTCTCTTTATCTTAGGTGTGTTTATCTCATATTTATCACCCAGTTTTTCTATTATTTGCGATTTAAATGCTTCTGTTGACATTCCATCGCTGCATTTAATTATTATCACTCCTTCATCTGATATTCTATTAATATTATTAATTTTTACATTTATTCGATCAATACCATTTTTCAATTCCATAACTGTAGTATCACTGTTCTGATTACATCTTTTGGATTTCATTATCTCAATGTTTTCATTTGCAGTTCGCTTCACAATAGTTGAGAAATTATCTTTTGGCGTATTAAGTATTATCCACACCATCAATGTTGATTATTCTGTTACTCATGAATCCACACATAATTTTGAGTTTGCATCAATTTCATTCATCTTGTCTTTAATTTCGCGTATTTGATTGCCCTGATTTGTCATATACTTCAAAAATTGTTCAAGCTTATCATTTAATGCTAAAATACCATTTGAGGTCATCATACAGTCCACACAACATCGTTTATGCAGGGTGACCGGTCGACCATCTGAACATAGGAAATTAACATAGGAAATTGATTTTTCTTTAATTCCTGCTTATAATAATTTATTTATTATAAATAAATATATTGTCATGTTATAAATTGGTTGAGGTAAATTGTTTAATTAAGGTGAAATTATTTATAAAATTTTAAAATTTAAAAAAGATATTATTGCATATTTTATTTTTGAATTTGATTTTGCCGCAAAAATTATGTTGGGACGGGTCGATTTAGAAACGGAGAAAGGGAGGAGGAATTGTTGGTTTTGGATTGCTGAAAAATGGCGGAAGTTTTATGTCAGTTTTGTGAAAAGTAATTAAAATTAGTGGATATTGTTGAAAAATAAACAGAAATTTCAAAAAAAAGGTTGTTTAATTTTGTGTTGGGAGTGGTTGGATGGTTCTGGCGGAAAAGTAAAAATTTAAACAATAAGGTAGGACTTTTAAATTATTCAAGTGCTAATGGTGGACGATAAGATATATGCGTACGCGTATTTATCTAATTGCGGATAAGAAGAAAGGTCAAAGGTTTTTTTTAAGAAGAATAATTTGTTTAATCTTTAATTAAAATTTATTTAAAATTTTGAGAACCCATAAAAGAAAACATTACAATATGTATGTACATTTAAATTTTAATATTTTTTTCGGGCTTTATTTGTGAACCAAATTTAAAAAATCGGATGTGGCCATGCCCATAACTTGATCATACCTTTAAATAACAAAAATATAAAGAAATAGGATATTTACACGATTATTGATTAATACTTTTTTATTGTCATTATAGAGCAGAATATAATAAAAAAAATAAAATTAAAAAATAAGAAAAAATTTTTTTTTTTATTTGAAAAAAGAATATTTACAAAAATAGGATATTTACAAAATTATTGATTAATACTTTTTTAATATTATTATAGAGAAGAATTTAATAAAAAAATAAAATTTGAAAAAAAGAAAAAAATATTTTTTTAATTTACAAAATATTATTTTTTTTGTGTTTCCGTGTACCGATTTTAACCAAAATCTAATCAGTTCTATGTCTCAATATATATGTACTAAATACGAAATTTTGTTAAAAAATTCCTATTACTTTTTGAGGTACAGCGCACACAAAATTTGACCACATACACACACACACACACGCATACATACAGACATTTTTTGGAAATGATGATTTTCCGCTTCTGGGACCCCAATATGACTAAATTCGTCAAAATCTTAATTTTTTTTTTCTGCACGATAACAATACTTTTTCATACTTTGTATGATAAAATAAAAATTTAAGACACATTACATAATATGTTCTTATGTAGAATAGTTATATGTTAAAATTAAAAATCATGCAAATTGTCCATTGATACCAAAGGTTCATGGTTCAACTGGTTTTTAAAAACAAAAAAAATTAATTTAAAACCATTAATTTTGTGCAACGAAATTATTATGTTTTTTAAGTTTATTGTAGTTTCTTGTTTAAACAAATATTTTTCCCGTTTATTTAGACTTTCTAGATTTTCAAAACATGCTTAAATAATAATATGCAAAAACAAAAAATGTAATTTTATTAGTTTAGAAACAAATTCAGTTTTTTATCGTGAAGTTTTGGGTGTGCTTTCATTTTTAAATAATATTTTCTTAAAATTATGAAAAATATGCACTCAATATGTCTTAAAAATAAAAACGTATTAAATGCACTCTCAAATTTTAGTGGTAAACTTGAAAATTCTAGAAACGGATAGATACAATTTTTTACGACTAGTGGAGCAAGCAACAAAAATATGCATTTACATATATATTCACACCAATGATCAATAATTAATAAAAATAATGTTTTGGTTTTTACAGTTTTCAATTATTTAAATTAATTTTACAGTGATGGAGTCGAAACACAAGCAGATTTATCAGAAGTATTTCCTGATGGAACTTACGATGAAGAAAGAAGTGGGGATTTTTATAATTCGCCGGCATCACCAATCACAGTTCCTTATTGTCCACGTCCTGCTTCAACGGGTAGGTAGGAGAGTGACTATCAGAAATCAGAGTCAGTGTTGCCAACCATAGTAGAACTCATACTACCTGTGTCCATTATATTATGAACAATTTTTTAACCCAAAATAAATTAATGTTACCTACACCTACATAATAATATTATGCGAATTACGATTGTATAGTGATTTTTATTTTTATAAGTTTGTTTACATTAGCTTGTTTGTACAGCGTTGTATGTTGTGACTTGCTACTAAATGTAATTTTCAGCCAAACATCGATTTAAGCAAAGAGGTATACAACATACTCTTTGATTTAAGGTATCTTTACATTATTGGATTTTGTATTGAATTTTTGTATTGGATTCCATATCCAATGCTCGAATATAAACGCATTTTTTACATTATTGTATACCTACTTTTTTGTATTGGAATTTGTATTGGATTTGTAATGAAACTGACAAATGACATAAAAAATATTGTTGGCTATAGTGAAAGAATAATTATATTATAATAAATTTCGATCGGAACGTATTTGGCGTATCAATTTGAAAGGCTATAGCCGGGTAAGCATGGGAAAATGGCCCTTACACCGATTTGGCTAATTTTTTTTTAGAGGTTCCTCTCTAAGCAACATTACATTTTTCAAAATTTTAGATCCTAAATATTGATAGTTTCTTAGAAAAAAAATATTTTTGAAATTTAGTAAAGAATTTTTTTCTCGGAAAGTATTATTGAAAATTGAATGATATTGGAATATGTTGCAGAGGTACTAAAGACCTATAAGTGGTAATTTTTTTGTGATTTTAGCTCTATATAAAATGTAAAAAAAACGGGAAAAAAGGTTTCAAAAATTAAAAACATTAAATTTTGGCCGTACAACAATCACCAAATTTTTGTCACATATTCCTTATATATGCCCATATAACATATTAATTTTAAATTTTTACGAGTGGTATAACATATTGATATTTAAAAAAGTTCTTGCCTAGGTGCACCGGCCAGCATTGACAGTCAACTTCGTAAGGGGATGTCCATTAATTACTTGAGGCGTTTAGAGAGGAATCTCACCCAATCTCACGTGTAGAAGAGGGGGGGTTTTGGAAAATATTGGAAAATGGTTTGGAAAAAACTGTAAAATTGCGATAGAATTGGGTTAAATTAAGTAAAACAAACAATCTCACGTGAGATTAGAGAGGGGGCGGATTGATCCAATTCTTACGACATTTTACCAGAGGGGGGGGAGGTCAAAAAATCGTCTAACATAATAATGACGCGATGCAACTAGAACTTTTAATACATTGGAATTGTCCCTAACAAAATGCCTATCTATACTAGAGCCGTCTTCCTTAAGGGCCCTTTACACTATGCGATTTATCCTAGGATTTCTCGTACGATTTTACTTCGGATTCAGAAATGGACACCTCCCTAATCATAGGATTAGGTTAAGATTTTGTTATGAGTTGCTTATGAGTTCAGATTCGAGTTTTTCATTGCGACAAATCGTAAAATGTAACCGGTAACATATCTGCTTACAACAACTCACACGAGAAATCCTAGGATAAATCGCATAGTGTAAAGGGCCCTTTAAGCATTTCAGCTAAATAGGATATAGATTGACTGTATTGGTAAGTACCTGAAAAAAAATTTTTAACACGATTTCGGTCATTTCAGAGAAATCCAGTATATCTCTTGAAACCAGAGCTTGAAAGGGTAGTTTTTTATGTAACCAGCCGTTTTGTTCTATTTGTGTTCCCAATATGTTTTCTTCATTAATCTTGAGGTCATATGTTCAAGAACTTTAGTAATAATTGTTTTGTAAGACTGTAATCTTTTTCCGAATTCATTTAAAAGAAACGATGCAATCCGGTAGTAACTTTTAATTTTTGGAAGCATTTTATTGCCTAAAATATTTTCTAATAATTGGTACAGTTACTTAAATGATTAGTTATAAAATTACACTTGAATGGTGTTTTCTATTTCTTATTAAATGATTATTATGCAGTTGACTGTCGATGCCGGCCGGTGCACCTAGGCAAGAACTTTTTTAAATTTCAATATGTTATACCATTCGTAAAAATTTAAAATTAATATATGTTATATAGGCATATATAAGGAATATTTGACAAAAATTTGGTGATTGTTGTACGGCCAAAATTTAATTTTTTTAATTTTTGAAAACTTTTCCCGTTTTTTTTACAATTTATGTAGAGCTAAAATCACAAAAAATTACCACTTATAGGTCTTTAGTACCTCTATAACATATTCCAATATCATTCAATTTGCAATAATGCTTACCGAGAAAAAAATTCTTTACTAAATTTCGAAAATATTTTTTTTCTAAGAAACTATCAACATTTAGGACCTAATATTTTGGAAAATGTAATGTTGCTTAGAGAGGAACTTCTAAAATAAAATTAGCCAAATCGGTATAAGGGCCATTTCTCCATGCTTACCCGGCTATAGCCTTTGAAGTTAACAAAATCAACCATCAAACAATCACTCCTAGATCATAATATTAAATTACATCGACAAGTATGATTTATAGAAATGCAATGAAAAAAATCTGATGTGACAACACATAACTTTCCCATTTATTACTAAAATAATAATAATTAAAATTAAAAAAAAAATAATTAAAATTTAATAAATAAAAAAATAACGTATGGATATCAACCAAAATCTAATCAGCTCTCTAGATTGCTGTTACAAACCAGTATATGAAATTTGAATAAAATCGGTTTACGCGTTTTGAAAAAATCGCACACATACCCTCACATACGCACACACATACGTACACGGAAAAAAATTTTTTGTTAAAATAACTACAATAGCAGTACAATCTACTACAATAAATTGTAAATATAGTGACAACACCAAACATAAGTAAAGTTTACACGTCAATTGTTGTAAAATGCCTGCAGTACAGCTTACTACAATTGTTGTTAAATTTTAACAACATTGTGATATTTTGTTGTTCTAATAACTTGTGCTTAAGTACATAGTACTGATGGTGATGTTGTTTTAACAACTGTAGCTGTAGTTATCTTTACGTTTACTGTGTAGTAAATATTGCTACTATTCAGTACAATTCACTCTTGGTACTCTTGTTACTTGCACAACATTGTTAAGTAATGTTAACGACCTCGAAAGTTAATTGTACTATAAATTTGCTGCTATTTTTACATAATATTGGTGTTGCTAGATTTGGATTATAAATTAATTAGAACTACTACAATTCTGTAGTCGCGCACTTAAAAGATCATAAGTATTGTATACTTATGACCTTTTAAGTGCCAACCACAGAATTATTATGTGGCTTTGACAACAAATGGCAGTTGTAATACATTTATTAAATTAAATTGATGTAAACATTTTTATAATTATAATAAGGTAATAAATTACTTCCATTGAAGCGAAAACCCACTTTGAACTTCAGTTTTTGAGGGCCTCCAATGACATCCAGAGTTTTTAGATTTTACGGCTGCAGTTCCAAGAAGAACAGTAACGCCAGTACTTCAATATTACCTACAAAACTGATTATATAAAACAAGAGATTATATGATATCTATAAGGAATACTTACCGTTAAAAATCTTTGGTTTTCATTAATTGCTAAATAGGTTTGTGTCTTTAAACGATTTTGCAAAACGAACTAATTTAGTTTTTATCTCGGACTATTCAGTAAAAAGTGAATTACTGGTTATTTTTGTATTTGTGTTGCAAATCTGTATCCAGCTGAAAAAAACATGTTTTTATTAATTTGCAGTTGTTATAAATTAAAATAAAAATATAGTATAAAACCATTACATTAAAAAATTATTCAATATTTACCTTTAAAGGAATTTATTAGGTATTAAGTCATGTCCCATTCAGTTAAAATGTCTTGAACGTAGTCACTATAACTATTTTGCACTTCATTTCAAAATATTTGCTACTTCTCAGTTCACATACTAGTACCTTAGGTTACTGTTGTTCAAACATAAATGAAGGACGAATAAAACATTCTGCATATTCGTCATAGCATGATTCAATTATAGAAACTGCAAGATTGCAAAACGTCCGAGTTGCAATATTGTGTTACATACGAGTACTTATTATACGGGTCAAATTGTACTACAATTGATGTGTACTTTTTACTTATCTTATTATTACATCAAAATCAACTATTTTGAGCGATAAATCAACAACGCTCTCGAGTTAAAAGTACAACAAAATTGTAAAATTAACTACATGCATCGAACAACAATGCGTAAGTGCATTTTACAGCTGATTTAGTATAAACAGCATGCGGTGTGCGTTTAATTTAACTGCAATTGTTGTTCATATGACCACAATTATTTTACTACATGAAAAATGTTAATATAACAATATCTTTTTTTTGCGTGGACATTTTGTTTACTCGATTACAATACTTTTCTTTACTAAGTAAACGGGAAACTAAAAATGAAAAAAAGACACCGCCATATACCTTCAGTCCAATCTAATGTCAAGTCCAATGAAAAATCCAACGGATTTATTCCAATATGAAATCGATCAACGTAAACGCGGACATTTTTACATTTAACCAAATCTAATACAAAATCCAATAATGTAAAGGTATTTTTAGACAATTTGCATCTTCACCGACGATGTCTCACTTTATAATTGCATGATGTTTAAAATTCTGACAACTCGTCTAATGTGAAGTCATCAATACTCATGACTTGTATTGGTTTGGGTTTTAGAAACAACTTAAGCATTAAGGCCTTACATACGGCTAGAATACGTCTAAAATAAAAAAATTTTTTTAGTAGGGATAACAATAGAAATTAATAAAAATAAATAGTACACATTGTTTATTGGTATTTAAACTTTATAAAAAAATTTATTTCATTTTATATTTACCAAAATTACTATATAAAAAATCACGTGAACCACAACACTAAGAAAAAAATAGTTGCTCTACGGTCGGCATGATATCTCCAGTAAATGTTGATCGATCTGCAAAATTAAAAAAAGTTCTTGTAAAGTAAAGTTGTAGTTATAGTCTGTCGAGCCGGAATTTTGAATTTTGAAAAATTTAGCAATTTATGGCAGTTTAAAAAGAAAGTATGCGTTTTACTTCACAAATTTTACACTTCAATTATGTTTATAAAATTGTAAAATCAAAATATCAAAATTCCGGCTCGACAGACTATAACTACAACTTTACTTTACAGGAACTTTTTTTAATTTTGCAGATCGATTAACATTTACTGGAGATATCATGCCGACCGTGGAGCAACTTACAAGGGCTACTTCACACGTGTGAAATTTGGTTTTCCTTTATACTTATACTACATAAAGATTACACCTACGACATTACGTGAATGAAATAGTAGCGCGCCATATTCAGCCAATTTTGAATAAATCGATTTTGAAAATTTTTGATACTACATTTAGGTAGCCGTGTGGGATCACTTTAGCAAGGAAAGGTTCGTAGCCTAGCAATAAACCATACAAAGCAAGTATGGGTTCGAATCAGAACCCAACTAATTTTTTTTTATTATTTACGAGTAATTTTTTCTATTTAGTTGTATTATTTACGTGTAAAATCAATTAAATCTATGTCAATTATCAGTAATATAATAATTATTTGAAAGGATTGAAAATTTATGGTCTCTATTGAAAATAGTAATTTTAAAATAAAATAAAATAGATCTATATATATAAAAATGGATGTATGTATGTATGTATGTATGTATGTATGTATGTTCCTTATAGACTCCTAGACCGCTTGACCAATCTTTATGAAATTTGGTGTATAAGCTAATTACGATGCTGCGAAGAAGATAGGCTACTTTAGAACGGCTTTCAACAAACTTTAATAAAATATGTGGCAAATAGTGCCTATTCATCGTGTTATAGATAATTTAGAGATAATCTGATAATCCGATATCTTTATAATTATCTATATAAGTAAAATAATACTTAGGGTTTAGCAACCTAGAACCTCGAACCTTATAGAGTATACCAGAACAGGACCAACCTAAAGACTTGGATAACCTAATGGAATATACCTAAATGGAACCAACGTAAAGACTTGGATAACATAATAAACTATAACATAATAAACATAACACATCGGATCAACAGATCCATAACTATATATAGATAGACAAAAGAAAAACCAAAATTACTGTTTTGTTGTGTGTACGCATTGCTGAAGTCCGTTCGTATGAAACAAACGAGTAACGGAAAGCAAGATTGGAAAACGTTCGAGTACGTAGACTAATGCAAAGTATTTTATTTTTAAAGAGACCCCGGGCGAAGCCGGGTATCCAGCTATAATTTATATGGCAGAACGTTCGCCGAGTCACTTGGTATATTAATTCTGAGGCGGTACGATGTTCTAGAATTTTACAAATAATTTATATGGTTCAAGTTCTGAGGCGATACGAAGTTCGCCGGGTCAGCTATATAATATATTATATTATTTATTTAATTTATTACAATATTAAATTGCTGATAATTGGCATACATTTAATTGCTTTTACACGTAAATAATACAAATGAATAAAAGAAACCTCCTAAATAATAAAAAAAAAATGTAGTTGGGTTCAGATTCGAACCCATACTAGTTTAGTTTAGTTTAAAATATTTATTAATAAATTAATCGTTACAAAAACATTTGCTAGTCCAATGAGCAATTACATAAGTGCCAATTGGCCAAACATTATAATTTTCTTACAAACTAGGAGCCCCTCGTGGTAACACATATCTCCAGATTTCTTTGGGGTAACCAGATTGGTTTAACAATAATTAATCCTGATTGGTATAAAGAGTCTAAAGTGTCGTATTAAAATTTTAACGGAAAGTTTCTATTGCTGGAAAAGTGGAAAAAACCAGCTTAAGGTAATTCTTGATTTTAACAATAACAGTAATAACAATGAATATATAATTCGAAAACAGAACAGAGTAACAAATAACAAATAACAGAGAATAGAATATTAGAAACTTAACTTAACGATGATGGATCGATTAACTGATCAATCAATCAATCAATCCGTATGTTGTCGTAGCTAATTTATGGAAGGCTAACGGTTTGTATTCGCGTTCTTCTCAAGGTTCAGGGATATTCCTTCCTGTGGCGTAGCAGCTAGTGGTGGTGTCAGGTGTCGTTTGTGGGATGAGGAAGTTGAGTTTGGAAGGATGGTAGTGTTTGGAATGGGAGCTTATATTTGCGTATAGTGTGGTTGTTGGTGATGTTTTGTGTAAGTGGACTGTTGAGTATTTGGTAGGTGTAGAATTTCTCGGATAACCTCCCGATGTGTTCTCCGAGAAATTCTACTTGTGTGTTTTCGTGTAGTGTTGTAAGTCTCGTATATCTGTCTGCCCCCGTGACGAGGCGTAGGCAGCGGTTCTGAAAGACCTGCAGGGGCCTCAGGCGTGTTTTGGAAACACCCACCCATGCAGGACTGGCGTACGTTAGGATCGGTCTTAGTACGGTTTTGTATAACGTACGCTTGTTTTCAGAACTCATCTGCCCACTTTTCATGAGAGCATAGATCTTACGTTGGGCTCCGTAGGCTAATTGCCTTCGGAGCTTTAGGTGTGTATCGAAGTTCAGCCTGGAGTCCATTGTGACTCCCAGGTATTTCACATTTGCTTGCGGTATGATCTTTTGACCGTCCAGTGTCAGGTTCTGGAAAACCCGATGATTGGTTCTCTTTCTCGAGAAGACTATGGTCTCCGTCTTCGCAGCGTTCAGCTTTATTTTCCAATCATCGAAAAATTTCTTGATGAGGTCTAAATGGATTTGCGTTTGTTTTGTGGCAACCTGTGCGCTGAACGAATGCGCGTAAATTGCAGTGTCGTCAGCGTACAGAGCCATATTTGTTTTAGGAAATGTGGGTATGTCTTTGATGTAGAGGATGAACAGTTTCGGTGCCAGTACGGAGCCTTGGGGTACTCCAACTTCGATATCTTTGGGATGGGAAATGGTAGCATTGACTTTGACCGCGATCGATCTGCCGGTGAGGTAGGAGAGGACAAGTTTGATAAGGTGATTAGTGAATCCAAATTTGATCATTTTGAATATTAGACCGTCAGTCCAGGTTCTGTCGAAGGCTTTTTCTATGTCTAAAAGTGTCATTACAGTGACTTTGTCATTATTGAACTGACCTATAACATCGTTAACAATTCGGGTCACTTGCAGGGTCGTGTTAAGACCCGCAGTAAACCCGAATTAATAAGGATTTGTAACTTCTAGTCGCTTTTGTTCGTGTGTAAGTCGGTGTAGAATTATTTTTTCTGTTAGTTTGGATAATGTGTTAAGTAGTGTAATGGGTCTGTAGCTGAGCGGAAGGGAGGGGTCTTTATTGGGTTTATGGATCGGAATGGTGAGGCCTTTTTTCCAGGCCGACGGGAAGTATTGTAGGGTTAGGATAGCATTTATGATGTTGGATAGTTGGAGTATAGCTTTCCCGGACAGGTTTTTGAGAACCTTGTTCTCAATTTTGTCCGGTCCGGGGGCTTTTTTGTTGGGTAGGGATTTTAGGATTTGGATGATTTCGTTGGGATTGGTTAGTAGGGTTTTTTGTTGTCGTTTGGGGATTTCGTATGATCGATTTGAAAAGTCAAGCACAGTTTGTTTAATCTCCCTTTGTTCCGGGGTGTCGGTGTCGTCTAGTGTGTGTATTTTTTGAAAAGTGTTGGCCAAGAGTTCCGCCTTTTGGGCATCCGTCATGGCCGTGTCAGTGTTGTCCTGAAGGGTCGGTATTGATTCGTAAGGTTTCCGTAATAATTTAGTCATTTTCCAAAGTGAGTTGTCTGAAGGACGCAGGGAAGACAGAAGGTCTTCCCATGTTTTGTTTCTGTGTCGCGTAATTTTAAACTGTACTTGCCTATTCAAATCGATCATTACGTCTTTGTATCTAGTGTCTGCGGTTTGTTGCCAAAGCTTCCGATTCCGGTTCCTCTCCCCGATTAATAACTGGATGTCTTCAGGGAAGACGTTCCTGTTATTCTTCGGAGTAAAGGTCCGTGAATTTTCCGCTTTGGCTTGTGTGATGTGTTGTGTCAGTAGGTGTATTTCGTTGTCTAATGTATCTGTGTCGGTGATGTTGTTGTTGAGTGTGATTAGATCGTCAAGCCTTCGACGGAATCTGGACCAATCGGTGTCTTTGAAGCTGGTGATTTTGAGGGATGTGCGGTTAAGAGGAGCGGATTTAAGGAAAAATTGGACTATGTTGTGATCGGAGGTGAGGTCGGATTTAACGGTAGGTGTCGTAATATTGGTTAAGTTTTTGTTGAGGAGCAGATCGATCGTGGTCGCGGTCATGTTGTTCATAGGATGGTGGGTATGAGCGGAGGTGTAAAGGATTTCGATATGTTTGGAGAGGCAAAAGTTTAGGAGAGAGTTACCGTTCGGATTGGATTGGTGGCAATTCCAGTTTGGGTGCTTGGCGTTGAAGTCGCCAGCCAATAGGACCTTGCCGTCCAATCCGAACAGCGTGTCCAGGTCGTGATGGGAAAATAGGTTAGTGGGCTTATTGTATACGGTTACTAGGGTGATATCGTCTTGGAGTTTTATCCCCAAGACTTCCATACTGTTACCTGGTGTTATGTGTACTCGTCTGTGTGGTATGTTGTTTCGTATGATGGCTGCTACGCCACCCGCTCCGTGTCCTCCTCTGTCTTGTCGGTGGACGGAGTATCCCTGGACCTTGAGGGATCTGTTTTCGGTAAATTTGGTTTCTGTAATTAACATAATATCAATATTGTTTTTAAATAAATAATTTTTAAGTTCAAAGATTTTGTTGTTTAACCCGTTAGCGTTCCATAAATTAATCTTCAGTTTAACAACCATACGAGTTGATTGTTCCGAAAAATTTCAGTGTAGCTGTGAAACGTTCTGTTTTCGTTGCACAATTCTTTAGCAGATTGTTGTAATCCCTCAGAGCTCTCAGCATCTCATTAATGTCCATTTGTTCATTAATCTCCTCGCAGACTTGCGCAAATTCCGTAAATGCGTCGCCCATATTGGTATTTCGTTGTTGCGGTTTCGGTTGATTTCTTGAAGTTTGTGGTGGTGGTGGTTGGAACACCGGTACGGCTTCAGGTGTCGTTTGTTGCGCCAATCTAGTTCTTGGAACTCGGAGGGGGGGAAACATAACTGCGTTGTTAGCTGGAGGTGCGACTTGGGTTATTATTGGTTGCTTCGGAGCAATCACATTTGTCCTATTCCAGGGGGAGGTTGTCGGGAGGGGGGCCGGTGTGTATCTGGTCGTTGGTTGGTTGGAAGTTCTCATGCGTCTGCTCTCGTCCAATTGGTTAATTTTTCGAAGGTAGACTGGGCAAGTGACGCTATTGGCTGGATGGTTTCCTCGGCAGTTTGCGCAGGTTGCTGGCTCAGTTTTTGGCAACTGACATTCTTTCGTGAAATGCTCTTTTGCGCATTTCAGGCAACTGATGGCACGTCTGCAGTTTGCAGTTGCGTGTCCCCACTCTTGACAGCGGTGGCACTGTATGATGTGCTTGTTGTTATAATGGCGTTCCCATCTAACTCTGGCGTCCAATAATGTCTTGATGGTTGCGTTTATGGATCTTTCGGTTATCGAATTATTCGTTATTACAAGGTACGATGGAGCTTGTGTGCCGTTCATTTTGAATATTTTCTTCGTTGTTATAGCTTTGGAGCTGAGCTCCTGTTTAATTTCTTCTATCGTTGCGTCAATGGGTAAGCCTTTTAGGACAAACGCGTGGGTTTTCTCTTCTCTGGTCGTGTAGGTGTGGTGTTCGACAGAGTTTTTATTCAGATCAGCCAGTAGCAGATCGTATTCTGCCTTGTCGTTAACGTAAACTGTTACCGTCGTTGCCCGGTATGACAGTTGGAAGCCTTTCGAAGCAAATTGACTTACCTTGGTCCTAAACTTTCCTTGGTTATTAACGTCGCAAGCAATTACTATTGGCGGAGGTTTAAACGGTTTTTTCGGGACTTGGGTTTGGTTTCGGATCTGTTCTGTTTCGTTGTCTTCTTCTTCATCATCCATGTGGTTTTCGTTGCTTTCTAGGTTTTGAGTGTCCTTCTCCTTTTCTAACGCAGCGAATCTGTTTGCTAGCAGTACTGGTATCGGGACCGGCTTCAGCCGAGGTCGACGTACTTTTTTAACGGCTGGCTCTGCAACCTTTTCAGTTTCGATTTTCCCGGGGGAAAACTTCCGCTTACTAGATGTTAGACAGCCCCAGCCGTTATCAGTAGCGTTGACCTGGGCGTCAGTATCGTTTGATTTGTTATCACTCATATTTCCAAATTTCCAAAACAATTTCGAATTTCAAATTTAAATACACTAACACTACCAACTTATGAATATTAATTACGGAGCTCCTGGACACGTGTTACCTCTACGGCTGCTCGGTTGAGAATACTGGTTTGTATGGTTCATCGCTAGTCCAGCTTTTACAGAACTAGGCTACAAACCTTTCCTTGCCGAAGTGATCTCACACGGATAGTTAAATGTTATACCTAGTTCTAAAATTTTCAAAATCGATTTTTTCAAAATTGGCTGAATATGGCGCGCTACTATTTCATTCACGTAATGTCGTAGGTATAATCTTTATGTAGTGTAAGTATAAAGCAAAACAAAATTTTACACGTGTGAAGTAGCCCTTGTTAGTGTTATGGCTTACGTGTTTTTTTCTTTTTTTCTTTAGTTAAAATGAATTTAGGTTTTCTCCACAATAATGTATTTTAATAAATCATTTTAAATATAAATGTATTTTAAGTAATTCGTTAGAAAAATGCAGTGAAATAGTATAAATCGTAATTGGGGATGAAATTATCGGGGTCAAAATTACCAGAAACCAAATTACTTGAAGATGACATCACCTGGTGACCAAATTACCGGGGGATCAAATTACCGGCTACATATTTTATTAAGCTAGCCATTGACGTTCTTGCGCTGTAGTACGATTCTGCAGGATGCGACAAAATTGAACTTGGTTGGATCGGATTGCAGACAAGCCGGTCATACTGCAGTAGACTGACCGATCCCATCCGACCAAGTTCAATCCTGCAGAATTGTACTGTGGTGCAAGAACGTCAATGGCTAGCTTAATAAAAAAAAAAGCTATATGGCTATAGCTTTATATATTCTAATAATCATGCAATTGAGTTAATTGATGATGATAATGAGGATAAGTTAATTGCCCTAGTTTTTAGCGCGATCGATTAATTATATTAATGCTGAAGTACTATATCATATTTACTTATGAGCCTTTCTGTACTTTGCAGGGCATGTAAAGCGGTCAGTCTCTTATTAATCATTATTAAACGCACAAGGCTCATTTCTTAATCCTGTATAAGCAACCGTGGGGGTCTAAATGCAATAAATTTCCCATCGGAGAAAGAAACTGAGTTGTCAGTAGTGAACAGAAGAGTTGAAGACGAAAGAGACAAAAAATTACTAAATTATTTTATTTTGCAGGTTCACAAAAGTCTCCAAGAGCACGACGTCAGCGAACAACATCAATTAATCAATCTTCAAAAAAAACAGCAACAGAATCTGTACTGCGTACTCAACATCGTACTATATACACAGCTGGTAGACCACCGTGGTATAATTCAGCTGGCCAGCAAGTTGAACCATTCGTAATAGGTTAGTTATTTGTCCAACTACTATTTTATTAAACTGGCCATTGACGTTCTTGCGCCGTAGTACGATTCTGCAGGATGCGACAAAATTGAACTTGGTTGGATCGGATCGCAGACAAGCCGGTCATACTGCATCAGACTGAACGATCCCATCCGACCAAGTTCATTTGGGACCTGAAATTAAAAATTTTGTGAAGGCGTCTGCCACATGAAGGCGGATCTAACGAAAGTTTATGGGAGAGGGGTAATTAAATATTTTACAATAAAATACCAAGTATAGCAGTTTTCAAATTTTAAGCAGTTTAGTGAATTTTAAAAACTTAAAATGTCATGGGGGAGGGGTAGTTACTTTCAATACCCGCGTTTGCTCTTAGAAGTAGACCTACTAGGGACAAATTTTTGTTTTGTTTTTTAATTTACAATAAAATAAGAGGAATTTGAAAAATGCAATTAAGGGTCATTCTCCAGAAAAGGGACAATATGCTGTAACTACTATATAAAAAATATAAATTAAGCTAACTAAAAGTTTACTAATACCAGGAAGGGTAGTTTAGGACCTACCCTACACGTAGGCCAAATTACAAATTTTAATTTTTGAATTATAATATCATTTTTATTGTCGAAAACGTGTGAATGTCACCTCCATGGACTGTATCTGACTACTACAGTAAGTAAAATAATTCATTGGGTTGAGCAATGATTAATAAAGAGAAACAAAAATAAAATAAAAAAATTAATTAAAATTCATGCAATTACAATGTGATACCATTTTAACACTCAACTTCATGGACGCTTGTTAATTTTAATAAAACTTTGACGGATGGCGCCCGAATCGCGTTTTCAAATATTATAATTCACAAGACACAAAGCTTACTAATGTCAGTTGATTCAGTTTACCTATATTTGCAAACGGTATTTTATAGTTTCAAGTTAAAGCTGAGAAGTAAGGTGAGTATTTTTATTAACAATCAACTCCATGTCGTTCATAACTATAGAATAAGTTAATTTCCAATATCTGCTTTTTTCTTAAATGTATTTATGAAAGAAAATGTAGCTTCCATATCAGTTGTTTGAGGTTAGCTTTTACGCTGATGAATATATTGTTGCTTTTACCAGAAAACACCAACTCCATGGATCTTAAAGCCCATGAAGTTGAACGATATGTCCATGGAGTGGTTGTGTTTGCTTATAACAGATTATATCTGGAAATCAGAAATTGCATGATTGATTAGCATTATCTAGCAAATCCTCTGGATATAAAATTATATAAAAAAGGTCAATAGTAAGGGTAATAGTCAACTCCATGGAATCCTTGAAAATTTATAGTGTTTTTTCTTCAAAATGGAATTATAATAACAAAATATCAATTATTATCTATTATTACTGTTTTAGGCAACAGAAACATATTATACATAATATGTTTAAATTCAAAGAAATTTAAAATTCTGTTGAAATTTATCAACTCCATGGGAAGGGTTTTTTTTCTTTTTAAAATGTATGAATAAATATTTTTTTAATTCGTGGCCGTTTTGGGATTATGTTCTATATTAATAATACAATCTATGCCCGGTTTCACAAATTTTTTTTTTAACCTGTGTTAGTTAACATTTGTTAAAGATAATCATTGATTAAATTTTGAATGGGTTGCACAGACTATCTGAAATCTATAATTAGTTAATCTCTGATTATGCGTTCAAATGTTAGGTTGGTACACTTACTTCACCTAAAACGTCAACTTCATAGTACAAAATTGACATAAATATGACAGTTTGTAAATTATTTATTCTGTGATGACTGATAACAGTCAACGCAATGTTAATGAACAAGAAAAAGTAAGGTTAAAAATTTAAAGCACGAAACTTTAATTTCAAATTTAATTTAATTTCAAACAAAATTTAATTTTTAAATATATAAATTTTAAAAAAATTATATGAAATAGTAAAACGAATTTAAAATTCTACAATTGTTTATTTTTGCGCATTACGAAACTTGTTACTCCTTAAAAGCATTTTCATCCTTCATAGAGCAAAACTCATCTTTGCGTTCTGATTTCGTGGACCATAGTAGTTCTCTTTCACCCAGAGGAAACAGTGTCCGGAAACCGGAAACTCCCAGTACCGCCGTTTTCGCTCCTGGTACTGTCATATTCTTTCGAGGGACTGAGTCGATGAACGTCAACAAACCTGAATTTGTTACCAGCTTTATTTTTAACCATAAAAATGTATAAATGTAATTGTGGATTTTAGTAGGTTCATTTTACTCTCCAACTGAGGAAAAATAATATTTTTGCCTCCGGAGTAGAGTTCATTTGCTTCCTGAAGTGAATTTCCGACATTAAACTGAGGTAAAAGCGGTATGTGCACTAACATTTGCATCTCGTGCGTTTTGAGGAGCAAGTGGAAAATCTACATCTGCATCTTCTATGAAACCACATCGTTAAATAATCATCTTCACGCAGTTCTATGGCAATACTGTGCAAAAAATTTCTGTTTTTATATTAGCAATTTCATTCTGTCGAGGCATGTAGATATACTTACTAATTAGGTTTTATAGCTGCAATTCTTATGCATTTGTAATTTTGTTTGTAATTGTAATTTGTAATTATTGTAAGTTCATTTCTTACATCATCATTTCTCAATCTATCCATTCTACTCTGCAACCTTTCACTCTTCATAGGAAGAGTGAATGCATAGGAAAAATAAATATAAGTCGTTCAAGAAAACCATGGGATCCGTAACAGGCAGAATTGCCTAGTACTTGAAGCGAAGAAGAAGAAAGAAGAAGTTGAAATTATTTTCGGAACTTTTCGAATTGCTCTGTATGCATTGCTTCTACTCACATTTATGTTGTCTCTCAAATGCTGTTGAAATGATTCATTTGCGTAAAATCTTAATGTGGGTAGAAGCTGTAGCATCCCCGAAAGAGATTTAGTGCAAAAAGTTGCTGTCTCCATGTTTTCCAGCTGGTTCTTTATATTAATTATGATTTCCTTGCTAAATCTTGTTTATTTGTAAAAAGAGAAAAATGAATTATTATTTTTTAATAATTATTATTATTAAATACAAGAGTTTCTTAAGAAATATCAGGAATAAACCTGGTAACTTGTATTTCTTCTTCATCGTCGTTTATTGAAATATCAGAATCAGATAAGTCGGACATTTCTTAAGAAAAGTCGTTTAAAACCATGACAGGAAAAATAAAAAGTTAAAAACAATGTCGACGTATTTTTTTTAACCTGTGTAAGTTAACATACGTTACGGCTAATCATTGATTAAATTTTGAATGGGTTGCAGAGACTACCTGAAATCTATAATTACTTAATCTCTGATTATGCGTTCAAATGTTAGGTTGGTACACTTACTTCACCTAAAACGTCAACTTCATAGTACAAAATTGACATAAAAATGACAGTTTGTAAGTTATTTATTCTGTGATGACTGATAACAGTCAACAAAATGTTAATGAACAAGAAAAAGTAAAGTTAAAAATTTAAAGCAGAAAACTATAAATTGAAAAAAAAAGTTATATGAAATAGTAAAACGAATTTAAAATTCTACAATTGTTTATTTTTTCGCATTACAAAACTTGTCTTTCCAAAAAAGCATTTTTATCGTATAGAGGAAAATTCGTCTTTGAGCTCTGATTTCGTGGACCATAGTAGCTCTTTTTCACCCAGAGGAAACAGTTTCTGGAAACCGGAAACTCTTAGTACCGTCATTTTCTCTCCTGGTACCGTTATATTCTTTCCCTGGACCGACGCGATGAACGTCAACAAACCTGAATTTGTCACCAGCTTTATTTTTAACCATAAAAATGTACAAATGTAATTGTGGATTTGAGTGGGTTTATTTTACTCTTCATCTGAGAAAAAATAATATCTTTGTCTCTGGTGTAGAGTTTATTTGCTTCCTGAAGTGAATTTCCGACCTCAAACTTTAGTCAACAAAGAGCACGTTAGAGAGAAAATGACTCACTTTGTTTCCTCAACCAACAATATACTATTTAGTACTGGAAACTTATATCAGAAAAATTTAATTCTAATAAAAATTTAAAAATTCAAATTTTTTCAAAAAAGATCAGCATAAAAAAAGTTAATTTTTATTAAATTAAAATCATTTAAAATTATTCGTCAATTAGATATGGGAGAGATTTCTTAAAAAAACTTGTTTAAAAACACGACAAGAAAAGAAAAATTCAGTTATGTAAGTACTAAATCATTAGTTATATCGCCTTAATCACTAGATATCCTATTGTTAAATATTTTGGGAAGTTAACTTGTGTTAAGGTCTAATTATCATCTGTGCAACCCAAATTGTTACTTAACAACAGATTTAATCATTGATTATACTAATCATTAATTAACTGTGATTTGTGCACCCAAATCTGACTTAATCAATGATTATCTTACTAATCAATGATTAAATTCTTTAATTATCATGTGTGAAACCTGGCATAATTATCGTCTGTGCAACCCAAATAGTTACTTAACAACAGATTTAATCATTGATTATACTAATCATTGATTAAATATTGTATTGTGATTTATGCAACCCAAATCTGAATTAATCAATGATATTTATTTTTTTATTTATTAATTTATTTTTATTCGCAAATAGTAATCTGTCCCCGTTTGGGAAAATGACCCTTAAACAAGGTGGAACTCAGATGAACACAGTTCTAAGGCTTCTATACAACTACCTTTCTAGTTTAAATGTAAAGGAAACCTCAATTTAATGGGAGTAATGAGATTATTGCATATTATGCTCTTGTTTTGCAAGTTCTATGCCCTGGCAGAACCGAATATTTGTAATGTTATTGTTATTCGTATATGAGATAAACACTATGTGGTCAAAACACGCACATCTCATAAACTGCATTTCGTCCGTTAAGAGTGCTAACTCCTAAAAATATAATTTTTTAGGAGACAATAAAAACTGTATAAACAAAATTTATATTATTGAATGGCATTGAAAACCATATTAGTGCAAAAAGTGGAGTTCGTATTAGCTGCACGGGTAGTGGTTCAATGCCCACTTTGTACTGAAGCTCTAGGCTTATTGTACCTCGTTTTCCATTAAGATGTTAAGGAATCTTATTAGTATTTCGATCCACAGTTTGATGTTCACCAGAGGGCTGAGCTAATAAATTCTGCCGAGTCCGAGATTTGAACCCAGAATTTCCGCTCATAACTCAACTAGCGATCACACCAAGCCACCACTGTGTCTCAAAAAAAAAGTGGAGTTAGCAGTTTAACATTCTTAATCGACGATTTGTTGTCCTGGAATTTGCAGTTAACTAATGGGGTTTCACCACCTTGGCGTTTGGATATATATTTGGATATAAAAAGTAAATTTTTTACTAACGCAGCTATTAAGTAAATATATAAAGTAATTTTTATTTTACACATTTACATAGTAGTTTATAAATAATTTGACAAAAAATCGAATAAAAAATATTAAAAATTGCTGGAGATATGAGCCACCAAGAAAGACACTCATTTGAAAATCCTTGCTGATGGTGGAATTATTTTCTGTCAGGTGTTGTCTAAAAATTAGAAATTAATTTTTTTCTTATACAGAAAAGCAATACCTAAGATGTAGCATAGGGAAAATTTGCTTTTAATTTTTTTGTAGAAATGACAGCTGTTTGAAAAAAAATTCCGATTTTTATTGAAATTTTGAGTTTTAAAAATTTATAACTAATCAACGCCGCACCCAATAAAAATATGAAGAATATACGGTTCAGAATTTATCAAAATCGGTTAAGTAGATCCTGAGCTATATTGTCCACTAGTTTGAAAAATGTAGTTTTGAGAAAAACGCAAAAAATAGACTTCAATCAGATTATGAAAAATTTTTTGAAAATACGATAATTTTGTTAATATTATTTTTTTAAACAAAGTTTTTTGTTTCACTGTGGAACACTAGTGGGGTACTATGAAACAACATTTAAAAAGTAGGAAAATCAATTATTGTTAATTCACAAAGAACTTATGCCCATACTTATAGTCGATGCTTGGCTCCAGCAAAACTTGAGCACGACTTAAGTACAAAATTGTTCATTTTGATTGGCCGATTTTGTACTCAAGTCTGAGATCGAGCGAAGTATCGACTATAGGTATGAGCATTAGAATTTAAAATTTGTAATAAACAAAAGAGAACAAAATCAAACAATGCACATAAAATATATCATGGGTATTCTAAACAATAAAAATAATAAGAATAAAATCTAGATTATTTAAAGGCGGGGTAAGGTTAATTCTGTGAAAACAATGCATGTTTTCAAGAATTGTTTTTGGCGATACCGCGAGTGTTAATTTATTCGTTCAATTTTCATATAATAATACAAATTTTGAACAATATTTTCCTAAATTTTCATTGCAAAATATTGAAAATTAAGCGAGTGACAGTGAATCTCCGGACGCGCCACGATAAAAAATTGTTTTGCGGTGTACATCATAACTCACAACAGAATCATCTAAAACCAACAAAATCAAAATGCAATTGTGAAATGAGATGTTTCTCTAGGTAAGGACGCCGACGGGAGGATTTTTCTTTTTTTCAAGTTTTCGCAGCACTTGGAAGTCAAAAATCGGATTTTCGCTAAAAAAAATCGGTTAACCTGTTATAGTAAAGTTAATAATTATTAAAAAAAGAAAAGCTCCCATTGATACCTGGGGAATTATGTGATGAAGTACTGTTCAAAATTTCAAACCGATAGGTCCAGTAGATTTTGAGTTATAACGTACACGGGCTTTAAAAATGACAAGTTTCAGAAAAACGCTTTAAAGGTTTAGAAAAATCCCAAAATTTTAAAAATTAACTCCCCCCCCCTCCACTACAAAATTTAAACATTAATTTTGAAGTAAGAGCAAACGGATATTTGTTCCACTTACGAAACCTGTTTAAAATTCCGTATTTTATTCTCGATTACTGTCTGAAATTAGCGCATAATTATGGTTTACTTAATTTTTAAGAAAAGTCATTTTTTCGAGGTGGGGGTGCTAGCTTGACGTCAACTCAGCACCCCCACCAAAGATTTATGTTTTATCGCGAAACCGTTGGAGCCCAAAATTCGCGATTAACTACTGTCTGAAATTAGCGCATAATTATAGTATAAGTATTTTTGTATTTTGAAGAGGTGGGGGTGCTAGCTTGACGTGGGTCAAATTTATCATTAATACGATAAATGTGAGATTTAAAATGAACATTATAAAATTTTGTGATTAAAATTGAACAATACTCTTCACATACTTACATTACTAATGGGTATATTTTCTTTTACATAACTAAACAATTTTGACTTAACTCCACATACAGTTTCTGCTAGAAGTATTTCAAAGTGGTCTTCGTACACCTTTTTAATTTTACATGCAAACAAATCTAGTGGAGGTTATTGAAGATGGAAGACATGGGACTAAGCTGCTCGAAGAGTTCTGGACGTATTTCTCGACACGGCGAAATGAATAACATTTTGCAAAGAGCTTTATCTTCCATTAATGTTCCTTCTACACTTGAGCCTTCGGGACTGGTAAGGTATGACGGGAAGCGCCCTGATGGTGTTACCTTGATTCCATGGGCAAGAGAAAAATGTCTAGTTTGAGATGCTACACATGCTCGGTCAAATTAGCGGCTTCCAAAAAAAATATCTTCTGCAGTGGCTAACACAAGATATGTGGATATAAAGCACAACTATAATTTTACCCCTTTGCCGTCGAGACAATGGGTCCCTGGTCTGCTGAAGCCAATATCTTAATTGATAACATTTTGATCTACAGTTTGATGTCCACCAGAGAGCTGAGCTAAGAAATTCTGCCGAGTCCGGGATTTGAACCCAGAATTTCCGCTCATAACTCAACTAGCGGTCACATCAAGCCACCATTGTGGTCTAATTGGTAACATAGGATCTCGGCTAATTAAACTAACTGGTGATTTTCGATTTAAAAATTACCTTATTCAAAGAATTTGAAATTCTTCTTGAATTATAACAGTATCGATGGACTTATACGTTGTCGCTTCACCTGGTATTTCGTTTTGAATGCTGAAATTGATGACATTGACATCGCTGTTTTTTGCCGCTAATATAGCACGTGCACTGAGCCACTGATGGTTTTTGAAATTCTGTGCGATAATATTTGAGAAAACTTTTCTAATCAATTCGTCTGTGGTTGCTGTGATTGTACAAAAGTTTGTTGGTAATATGATACACTGTGAGGATCCATCGATTGGCATTTTCCCATTTCCAATATCCAACAATTGTTTTGCGAAACATTCAGCGGATGCATCATGTTGTAGTCCTATACGCATATTGGTGTTCAAAGTTAACTTCTGTACGTGTCGCCATAAAATTGATGATTTGAGACATGCATTAAGTTCATCAGCGGGAGTTGAACGTGGTATTACAGGTAAAGTTTGCCGAAAATCACCAGACAATAAAATTAGTGGGGTCTAGGACTTTTCGTCGCGAGCGTTTCGTCGCGGCCGTTTCGCCGCAGCCGTTTCGACGCGCACCCATTTTGACGCAAGCGTTTCGACGCAAGGATTATTAGACGCAAGACCCATTAACCGCGATCCCTTTCGACGCAAGACCTATTAGCCGCGGCTCTTTTCGTCGCAGAACCTATTAGCCGCGAAAACTAATCTTAATTTAGATAGGTGAATTGAATAATCCGATAAGTAGGTATAATATTGATATAATATTTTTCTAGATACTCGTAAGTAGACGAATTTCATAATAACTCAGGAGAGTTTGGGTATTTTGGGTCCTTAAATTAAACAAATGCTACTTTATGCTTATTAACCGGTTTCAACCTTATATGTATATTGGCCTTCACCAGAATCTAAAAATTGATAATCATAAGAAAAAATACATCAAGGCATCAACAACTCACCTACCAACAAGCTACTATTAATGTAACATCTAAACATAATTTAAAATTAAATACATTGGCGAAAGTAAAACAATATAAGAACAATAAAAAACTTCAGCAAACTGCAGTCAAAATGTCACAATAAAATCGGACAATATGAATTCACCCTTAAAAATCATAAACAATACACAATATAATTTAGGTATAATCTCTTTCAACAGTTCTAATCTATAAATAAATAAGTACAACATCACCCATTCACTTAAGCACAGATCTGTCTTAAAAAAATAAAATATATAAGGTTGAAAGACTAATTTCACTTTAAAAAAGAAATTAAAATAAATTAAAAACTAACCTAATATTAATTAAGTAATTTTTTTTAATAAAATAATAAATAGTTTTTTTTGCTTTTAAAATTATAAATAATTAATTTTGCGGCTAACAGACCTGCGGCAAATTGATTTTGCGGCCAAAAGTCCTGCGGCGAATTGATTTTGTGGCCAACAGTCCGGCGGCCATGCGACCAATAAATTTTGCGTCAAATGGTTATGCGACGAACCGGCTGCGGCGAACCGGCTGCGGCGAAACGGCCGCGACGAAACGCTCGCGACGAAACGCTCGCGACGAACTATCCCATTCCCAAAATTAGTGCGCCACCAAAGAGCTGTTCATTACCTCTCAAATCTTTTAGTGTACAATGAAGCGCTTCCAATGATTTTTTGTGCGCCATAGTACATTCGTCCCATATAATGAGTTGACATGATTGGAGTACTTTACCCATTCCAGAATTTTGCTTGATATTACATGTTGGTGCATCAATGATTTGTATATTCAACGGCAATTTCAGTGCTGAATGCGCTGTTCGGCCAACATCTAACATAGTTGCCGCAATTCCGGATGATGCGATTGCCAGTGCAATATGTTTTTGTGATCGTACGGTTGTTAAAATAAGTGAAATAAGAAAAGTTTTACCTGTGCCTCCGGGCGCATCTAGGAAATATAATCCACCGCTTTGGCTTCTAATTGCATGCATAATTCGGTCATACGCTACGCGTTGTTCTGGAACTAATTTTGGAAGATTCTTTTCAACAAATGTAGCCAATTCGTCCACATCAAAGCGTGTTTCTCGTCGTAAATCACGGTCGAAAAGGTCATTTGCAGATCGATTCGTTGCAGGAATTCCTAATTGCACCAGTGATTTGTTAGCGATTGCCAAACACATGTCCTCAACCAAAACCAATGCCGCATTATACACATCTGTGTAAATGTAATGGACGGATTTTGATTCGAACTACCTACATTATAAAGAGTTCGTTTTAATTTAATTAATTATTTATGATATATTAATTTAATAAATTTTCGTATTTTTTTAGATTTTCTTTTCAACATTAGCTTTATCGATAAAGATTTAAAAAATTTCGTTTTCGAAAAACAGGCAATAATATTTTTTGTAAAACATAAAAATTCTTTTGCTATAATTAAAACATAGTATTTGAACAAATTAGTTTATTGATATAGATACCTAACTGTAAATAATTAAATGACCAACTAAACAGTATCTGCACCTACTACTAGTGTATTCAAATTATTGTAATCTTTTCTGGAAATTATTTTTATCATTATTACTAGGTACAAAGATCTTAAATTGATACTTTCTTTGAATCCTAAAACTGGAATTTCCAAATTTTACCATCAAGAGCATTCCCGATTTAAGTAGTGGGTAAATAGAGGGTGAGGTAAATAACTTACCTAACGGTAAAATTTGTAAAGAATAAATTGAATAATATTTATGTAAATTCTAAATTTATAATTTAAATATTTGTCAGTCAAGCCCTGCGAGAGCTTTGAACAATTGCCAGTGACAGAACTACGTGCGCAGATAATAAAGTAAAATAATGCAAAAATTGTATATTAAGAAGCTAGTTTCATAAGACACGTTTCTAAGCCTAAATGGTTGCGTAACTAATCCCTTATGCGAAAATTGTATGCTAATTGTTCATATAATTACTTATTATGACTAATTTTATTATTTGCTTATGGAGATTTATGTGGAATATTCTTAAATTTATTTTACTAATTGTTTTTAGTATCACCGAGAGTTCGTTATTATTTATTTATATTCCAAAATAATTTAAAATAGCTTGAACTGAAAATAAAAATAAATTTCTAAATTTCTACATGTAATGATGATTCGTTTAGTCTTTAATCAATTTTAATCAGACGAGACCAACGAGACTTTTCGAGACGAGACGAGACTTTCTCAAACGAGACGAGACTTTTCGAGACGAGGTGTCCATCACTAATTTTCGCATACATATCGACAATGTATTGATGGAACAATTTTCGACATTTTAAGATATGCTTTTCAGCGTTTTCGCGAATCATCAATCGATATGAATAGTAATTCATGGCACTGACTTTCTTATTCGTTTCTTCATTTGTTTGTGGATCCCCCAAACCCTCCCCCCGTGCGCACGGGCCTGCTAAGAAATGATGTTTGATGTGTTTGTTTGCGGTAAGAATGAAATGTCAACATCTAATTATTGTAATTACCTTTTTTTAGGTAGTAACAGAGCAGGGGTGGGGGTGTAAAGTAAAACATAGATTTAAAACCAATTTATAATAAGTGGTGTTACGCCACTGGTACCTACCTTAATATTTGCTGTTAATATTAAGGTCTTCTATACTTAAGTACCAATAAACTCTTTGTTCTCGGCAATGTTCAGAGCCGTGTTAAGGGGGGGGCTCCAAAAACAGTTAGCCCCGGGCCTCACGTATCCTTAATCCGGCTGTTAAAAATTTTTTTTGCGAATTTTAAACTTTTTTTTCACAGAAACCTATTCCGAGTCCTAATAAGATATTGTGCAAAATTTGGTTGAAATCGGTCAAATGGTTCAGGAGAAAATGGAGGACAAACAAATAAACAGACATTCATTTTTATAGATATAGAGCCTTACTAATAAACGTTGAATAACTTTTATACAGGGCTTATACAGGGTTGCATAAGAAAACGTTACTAATAAACCGTGTATAAGCTCTACTATGTATAAGCTTGTCATAACTATTCATAGATGTACTTATAAAGCTTGTATACAGCTTGTATACATGGTGTATAAGTAAACGTTACTAATAAACCGTGTATAGCGATGAGGTAGTCAAGGTTTTCATGAGTGTCAAAACAAATCTTATACAACTAGAACTCTAGTTTAAGGATTCCTTGTCATTTTCTCCATTTTTTAAGTTAAATATATTTACTTAAATGACTTTAATAACATAAATTCAAATGACAGTGACAGAAAAAGTCACACTTACATACGAAAAATGACATTTCGAGTGTATAACCATAGTATAACACAGTTATAGCTTATGCAGTACGTATACAACGTTTATTAGTAGAAAATTTATATACCCCTTATACAGTGCTTGTTCACTTGTCAACGCGTGTATAACGAATTTTTATTAGTAAGGCTGCTAGATTTTAAATAGGAGATCAATTTTTATAAAGTATTTTAATAGACGCAAGCATAGTAAATATATAATAATAAAAAATAATATTAAAAGAAAGTAAGCAATAAAAAAAACTCTAAGACCATCTTTTAACAATATACAATATTCCATTTTCTAGACGTATTTGGAACGCTACACTTACAAAAATTCTTACATTAGCAAGGGCTTCTTTTAATTCTCTTCTAATTATTAATCAAGATAGACGAGTCCACGAAGTATAAGTCAACTGTTCATTTTTATTCTTAATTGCAAGTAAAGCACAACCTCCAGTATTTAGTTTTGAAAAACCATATAAATCCTACAAATAAAATAAAAATTATAGTAACGTGGTCAATTTTTTTTATACAATAAAACAAAATACTGTCATTTGGTATACATTGGATTATTATTTATTAATTTCAATTTTTATTGATCGTATAGGTAATATTTAATTCCTTACCAGTTGCAAAATATCTAGGTCAGTTATTATTTTTCCTTCATCTTCTTTATCTATTTGATATTTTCTGGTACTTGGACAACTTCCCGTTTTATCAAAAGATTCTTGAACCACCTTTCCTTGTCATTAACTTCGTTAATTTTATACTATTGGTTTTCCTTGTTTGCGATAGAATGTGGCTCAGTAAAAGTTAAAAAATTGTTACCAATGTTGTCTAAAATAAATAAAAATGAATAATTAGTGGTTTGCTTCAAAGATATTTGAAATAATTAAACATACTATTTTCAATATCGATGTACTTGGTGGATAGTGAAGTACTGTCAACGGTACTTGGGATTGATGGGCAGTTAATCTGTAAAATTAATAAGGCACTGATAAATAAATAATTTAATTTTTAGCAAAATTTCTATTCAACGAGAAAGAATGACATGATGAAATAAAAAAATAAATTAGGATAAGCAAAAGATAAAGCCACACGAGGATTTTAATACAAATCTAACAAAAGGAGGAAGAAGATATCAAGATAGTTATTTAATGACAATTAATAGCAATACTTACATTTAAAAATTTCAACTAAATTTGGAAAATTCCATTTTTTAAATAATGAACATGTACTTTTTTCATCTTGAACACTTATATTATGTATGTACATCATACATTTATATTTAGTAATATAAATTGTACATTTTGCAGACTCTTTTTGTCACATAAAAATCACTTTTAAAGCAATACCTATTAAACAATTTTTGTAGCAAATTTCATTTCCTTCATTTTAGTTTCCACGTTACGGTGATTTTAAAAAGACCGTAAAATACAAAACATATTAAATTAAAAATTAAAAAGAAAAAATGAACAAGCATTTTACGATACAGATACAGATGAAAATCGACAGTAACGTTGCGACGAAATAGAAAAATGTACATAAATAAAAATAAACGTATTGAAATTTGCAACAGAAAATGTTTAATACTTAAGTAGGTATTGCTGTAAATGGAATTTTTATGTGTCCCAAAAAGTCTTCAAAAAGTACAATTTGGAGACTATATTATGGAAAGTTTCTTGTATAACTGTAACTGTTTTTCACTTGCAAGTAGATTACGCTATATTTATTTTTCTATAATATTTATTTATAAGCCATTATTTAATTTCCATCCACTATATTATAAAGCGTTATATTTTACAAATAATGCAGATTTGCACATTCTTAAAGAAGATTGAGCGCGCGTCTCACACCGAATCAATCTGAGCTTCCGAGCCTTTTGTTCGAGTCTGAAAATTATTAAACGCTTAGCAGTTTATACATAATATATACCAATAATTCTAATGCTTACAATAAAAACTTAAATACAGAGAGTAAATTTTAAAAATGCATTGTAAGAATTGCTGTCCATATTGTAAACTTTAATTCACGGACACTAAAATTTGTAATGTGCTTAATAATTTTTTTAAATCTTAACAATGCAAAAATTAGTATATTGAATTGTAAATGATACTTTCGAATAGATTGTATATATTTAAAATAACTTTAATAAAATTTACGATTTAGTTAACAAAAAATTTAATTATATTAGCAATAGATGCATTACTTATAAAAAATTTTAAAATCAGCGTATAATAATAATTGCTAACTAGTAAATTTTACTAAACATTTTGTAATAAGTACAAGAAAAAAATGTATTTATTCAATTCAGTTAGTAAATTTTATTAATATATTTTAATTATTGCTAGATTTTCGCGACTCGTTTTCTCCGTGTAATAACTGCAAAATTATCAAAAATAAGTTAAATATAACACTTAGTTTTTTGCGCTTTTTCTACTGGTAAAACAAATTAATTGATACACGCCTCGGTTCGAAAGTTATGCTGTATGAAAAAAATTAAATGTTATTTTTGAGATTACCTATATAAATATTATAGTCCAGAGAAATTAGATCAAAAAAAGGGCGTTTCTAGGAAATAATTGGCGGAAAGCAGAATTTTTGCAGAAATTTGTTGTTTTTGTGGTTCTAAATGGTTCTAAATAAGAACTGAAAATTCCTCATCGATACGAGTACCGATGCCGCTAACAATTCTACGCGGGGCCAATGGTTGTAAAAATAGGTTTTCTGCGAATATCTTTTTAACCGTTACATTTATAGAAAAAGTATAAGAGATCAAATTTGTAGTTCTCAAAATTGCCTACACAGAAAGAAAAGATTAGCGATTTCAACTAAACATTAGATGAAATCATCTAAAGAAATTCATTGAATTTTAGCCTTCTAATTAGATTATGTAATTCATTTAATTTAAATTAGCTGATTTTAAGATTTACAGAATAAACCAATCATAGAAACTATTAGATGAATTTTCGAATTTGTTTCAATGGTTTGATGAATTAAATATGTGTTTCATATAATCTGAATAGACAATTTCATACAAAAATTAACTGATAGTTTAAATGTTTTCTTTGAATTGTTTAATAAAATTAGATATTTTAATTAATTAGATTAAATGATACATTTACTGTAATTGAACGATATATTTATTGTAATTTACTAACTTATTTACTTTTATTTACTGATTTATTTATTGTTCTTTTATGCTTATTAATTATTTTTTAATATTATCATATCACTTTATACGATGAATTCACTTTCATAGATAATTTTCTTGGTCAGCTGCTAGTTTGTAGTTATATTTGATACTTACTTGAAATACACCAATTTACTATTAAAGTAAATGAACTTTTCTCAGTTGATACCTAAAAAATAATTAAGAAAAATGCAAACAATTTAACATTTAACTTTTAATTTACTTTTTGTCAAAAAATTACAATACTAAGTATAAATGCTGGTACATAACATTATATCAGATACAAATGAGTAGATATATTGATACACATTGTACAATTATCAATTAATATTACTTATTTAAATCAGTTACGAGTTTTAATAAATTTAATAAACGAAGCACTTTAAACACCCGATATTTTTAAAAACAATAGCAACTAAACATTGGATTTTCTTTTTCCGAGCACCTTAGATTTAACAGTAGTTGTACAGATCACTATATTGTTAATTGCCACTATATATATATATAATATAAAATACGAAATATTTTCCATGTTTGAACAAAACTGGTACCACAACAACACTCGAACTCAAGGACACTATGGATGCTACCGCATTTTCTGCTATGGCATCAGCATTTTATTTCTTAGTTGTTTCAGTAAATTAGATTGTTTGATTCATATAAAAAGAATTATTGTTATAATATAGAAATAGATGAAACATTGAGTTTTATTATATAATTCATTGAAATTAAATCTTTCATATTCAGAATTTTTTTAAACGAATCAAAGATTTTGATTTAATGAAATAGTTACTTCTTGTAAACGGTTTAACAAAAGTTTAAATGATTCAACTAAATAGAAGTCGTCTAATATAAATTAGACATTTTTACTACACTGATTATTTGAAACAGTGAAATACTATAATCGAATTAAAGCAAACTTTAAATAAATTATATAATTTCAACTCATTTAATTTAGATTAGATGAAAACTCGAATTTATTTCTTTCTGTGTACAATAACGTTTGTTTAATAATGTTTCGACAAAAATTATTCAATTCGTCGCGTCTGAATTAAAAAAAATTTTTTTTTAGAAATGTACCGTCGCGTCGTGGCCATAAAAGTTAACACCCATGGACTTTTTGAAAATTCCACTATAAACCAATACAGACGCAATCAAATAAAAATATAATTTAAAAAAATGTTCTTAAATGTCATTTTAAAGTAAAAACAAAATATTTTTCTCCAGAGCATTAAAATAATTAATTTATTATAGCTTATACATAAATCTTTAAATTTTTGATTATAAAAATTACAGGAATACAAATTTAAAGAAAATTTTTTTGAGAAATTCTGACTACGAATTGAATTATTGTCGAATCAGTTAATTGCCCAGAAACAAGATATACATGTCTTTTATAGGCAATTTTGAGAGATGCAAATTTGATCTCTTATACTTTTTCCATAAAAGTAACGGCTAAAAAGATATTCGCAGAAAACCTATTTTTACAACCTTTGACCCCCGTAGAATTGTTAGCGGCACTCGGATCGATAGGGAACTTTCAGTTCTTTTTAGAACCACAACAACGTTTCTGCAAAAATTCAGCTTTCCGCCACTTATTTCTTAGAAACGCCTTTTTTTTATCTAATTTCCCTGGACTATACCGCTTTGGTAAGAGTGATATTTAAGCAGAAGTGTTTATGCAAACGGTCATAAATCACGTAAAAATAAATTTTAATTTACTGTTTTCCAGGTATTTGCGGTGGTAGTGCTTCCGGAAAGACAACAGTAGCTGCTAAGATCATTGCAGCTTTAGATATGCCATGGGTTACTCTTTTGAGTATGGATTCGTTTTATAAAGTTTTAAATGAAAAACAACATGAACTAGCAGATATAAATGAATATAATTTTGATCGTCCCGATGCATTTGATTTTGATATATTACTGACAACATTGCAGCGACTAAAAGAGGGTCGCAAAGTTGAAGTTCCCATATATAATTTTGTTACTCACTCCAGAGAAGCAAGAACGGTAAGTAGTATTTTACTGTAAAAGTTAGGGAGGTATTTCAATAACGCAGTTTTTCATTTTCTGCATAATAGGTTAAAAATCTAGACTAATAATTTAGTCAATACTGTCTTTTTTTTGAGATCAGCAGCCAATTTTTGCAAGAGCTTAGATAAATTTCGCTTGATTTGTTTCCTGATGATTTTGATAGACCTCTTTTTACAACTCTAAACTGTGCTTGTTGACCTAAATTTCGCCAATTTTCTTTCAATAAAACGATGGTATACCATTTTTAGCTCTTGAGAAATGTCATATTTGGAACGACCTAATCTTATATAATTCGATCAACCCAAATTAAGATACGGCTATATAGCTATTAGTTTATTTGTATGGTTAGCAATTATTTATTGTTGGAAAAAGGTGTTGAAAATTTCTACAACAAATAATTAAATAAAATAACATAACATAAAAGGTAACAATTTAGTACTTACAATTACTGACCTACCGCACTTGCAATTCTCACTGTTTTCAACTGTTGTTCTTTTTCCTAAATTGACCGCGTATTTAATACGGGAAACTTTGATAAATTATTGGTGACAGGTGTTTACAGCGCCTCTGCTGGCGTGAAATGCGGTTTACGCTGCTGTTTTTATGATATTGCCGAATTTTTCGCTTCGGTTTAGTTTTGGTTGGGTCTTTTTTCTTGATCATACTGCATAAGTTATGAGCGGAAATTCTGGGTTCAAATCCCGGACTCGGCAGAATTTCTTAGCTCAGCTCTCTGGTGGACATCAAACTGTAGATCGAAATGTTATCAATTAAGATATTGGCTTCAGCAGACCAGGGACCCATTGTCTCGACGGCAAAGGGGTAAAATAATAGTTGTGCTTTATATCCACATAGCTGCAGAAGATACTTTTTTTGTAAGCCGCTAATTTGACCGAGCATCCCAAACCAGACAGTTTTCTCTTGCCCATGGAGTCAAGGTATGGAATCATCAGGGCGCTTCCCGTCATCCTTACCAGTCCCGAAGGCTCAAGTGTAGAAGGAACATTAATGGAAGATAAAGCTCTTTGCTAAAATGTTTTTCAGTTCGCCGTGTCGGGAAATACGTCCAGAACTCTTCGAGCAGCTTAGTTCATGTCTTCCATCTTCAATAGTAAGTATTGTTCAATTTTAATCACTAAATTTTATAATGTTCTTTTTAAACCTCACATTTATCGTATTAATGATAAATTTGTTTCATATGTAAAAACTTCAAATAAAAAAATAAAGAAAATCACACACACTTAAAATAACAAAATTTGTACTATCCAGTTTTTATTCTTTTTCTTAATATCTTTTCCAATTCTATTTAAGTGCATTATAATTAATTTGAAGCCATTAAACTTGTTATAATTACATATAAACCACATTATCATTCGGTAGTGTGCATTTCCGAGCAATAGGTGGCGCTGTGAACAGTGTCGCCGGTTTTTACTGTGTAAGGTATTACAAGTTTCCCGTATTGACAATTATAAAGTATTTGCTTTATAGTCACTGCAAAGTCACTGTAGGTAGAGGCAGTATTGTAAGTACAGGGGAGTATTCAGGACCGCATTTTAAAATATTAGTTACGGTGGTAGCATCAAATAGTATATTCTGTAACGAGTTAGGAATTGGCATATTCTGCACGAGGGGAAAGTCAGGTGACGGTCTACTAGAGCAGAAAAGTCATTCCAAACGATTACCAGACTATACTTTCTATACGACTGATGCACAGTGCTAATACTTATAACAGTGCTAATTCTTGTAATACGCGAACTCCAATTTGACAGTTGGTGTTATAAAACCGGTAAAACAGCTTGATAATAGATGTCACTGCCAGGTTTTAATACTTCTTAGATGTGAGAATATTCTGTAACGGGTGCGAAGAATGTATATTTTCTGAACTAAAAATTGAGCCAGAATGTTCGTATTCTGTATTAGTCGTATAGAAATGTTATTTCTTGAACAAGTGGGGTTACCTACTTTATACCTACTAGTTTTCATAATTTAAATTTGTCATTTTAAAATTTCATCTATCAAAACTTTTAATTACATTTTAAATTATTATTACGAGACTAGTTGGAAAGCCCGTCCACGGACGGGCAGTTAGACGGTGGATCTCTATTTTAACGATCTATGTAAAGATCGATTAATAAGATTAATAGCACTAAAGGCCTAGTAGGCCCATGGCTTATTGAATCACGTGGTTCCACTGCTTCCTATTTTTCGCCCTCCGTTCTCTATCTCTCACACCCATACCATTGAGATCCTCCTGCACTTCACTCCACCATCTACTCCTTGGTCTGCCCCTTCTCCTGGTACCTCCAAAATCCATTTCCCATATCATCTTTGGCACTCTTGTCTCACTCATTCTTGTCAAGTGCCCCAACCACGTCAATCTTTGCATCTTGACATACCCCACTATACTCTTCTGTTCTTCTGATCTACACTCCATTCACCTTTTTTCCTCCAAAGATTTTCCTGAGAATTTTTCTTTCCCAAACTTCCAGCATTGTTCTATCCTGCTTTCTTAAGTTCCATAACTCGCATCTGTATGTTACTGTTATCGGATTATCGAATTCGCTATTTTAATGCAGGCTTTATTTAGAATTTTTCTGTATCTACCTTATATTCTAATCTATATTTTTCAAGTTTAACCAGGAAGATAGAAATATAGAAACCTAAGAACTACGGTCATCCGAGTTCCACCTTTTGTTTTACTGATTTAAATAAAGTCAACTTGTTTTTGGGGTAATTTTTACAATTTTCTCTCTACACCCCCCCTGCACAGGACGAATTCTTGACGACCAAGGGCATTTTGTTATTTAGGGATTAAGGAACAAGTTAAAAGTTGTTCCAGCTTTTAACTACGAAGTGCAAACAGAAATCACAATTTGATGCCTTGAGAACTCTACTATCTAGAGTATTTGATTATATTTATTTAGTTTTATTAATTAATTGGTTATATTTTCTTTTAGAAAACAATGTATGGTGCTAACGTTATTATTTTTGAAGGAATACTTTCCTTTTATAACCTTAAACTTTTGAGTATGTTGGATATGAAGATTTTTGTTGACACCGATGCTGATATTCGTTTAGCACGACGTCTTAATCGAGATATAACACAAAGAGGGCGTGATTTAGAAGGGGTCATTAAGCAATACACAAATATGGTTCAACCTTCTTTCAATCATTATATAGCACCTTTAATGCAACATGCCGACATAATTGTCCCAAGAGGAGGAGAAAATGAAGTTGCTATTCAGCTTATTGTTCAACACGTTCATGCACAATTACAATTAGTAAGTATTTTTTTGACTTTATTTACAATTTACAATATGTTTTTAAAACATTTAGTAAGTATTGTTACTTTTAATAAGTAAACCTGAGAAAGTGAATTTCTTATATTTATAAGTAATCTTCAAATTACAATTAGAGCTAAATAATAACATCGTAAGGGTTGTATTTCAAACAATGTATAAATTGGATATTTGAATTTATTCACTAAATCTTGTTTTAAGGTCAGAGGGTTTGGGAACGGTACGATTCGCCGCGACACGATTCGCCGTGACACGATTCGCCGTGAGTTTTTTATTTTTATCCGTTTTAACCCATAAAAATGAATTAAATAAATTAATAATATATTATTAAACGAGTATATAATGCAGGTCATATTACACGAGAATTGTTTACAACACGAGCGAACGCAGTGAGCGAGTTTTGTAATTATTCTAGTGTAATATGACGCATTATATACGAATTGAATACAATACTTTATCTTCGACTGTTAAACAATAATTCTTATATCCACAACTGCATTATTTAATAATTATTTAAATTTAACGTATTTATTAATTTTTAACTATCAAACTTGCCATTTTTGTTAAGGAAATAAATTTGTTTTCATCGATTGTACGTCAATGAAATTGTTTTGTGCGTAAAAGTATTTGGTAAAAGCTAATTTGTTCGAGAATGTCTTCAGAAGAGAGTGATACGGAAATGCCGTGTACTCCTCCAGAGATCAAAAATACAGCAAAGATATTGTCATCGAATTTGCTACCGGAAAAATCTAAACAAAATTATGAAATTGTATATAATCTTTTCGATGAATGACCAAGAGCCGTGGAATATGAATTCATATTCGACTAGTGTAATATGAAGTACATTGTGTGTCTATGGATACGCATATAACAACGCTATTGTTTAACAGTCGTAGATAATAACTATTTATGGTACAAGTGTGTTATATGACAAATAAGTCACGCGAGAAAGTTTAGCCCGCGAGGCCATTAGGCCGAGAGGGCTATTTTCTCAGCGACTTATTTATTATTAATACACGCGTGGTATACAAGATTTTATCCAATATCTCGTAATAATAGTTTAAAATGTAATTAATTGTTTTGACATTTGACGTATTAAAATGTCAGGTTTAAATTATGAAAACTAGTATAAAGTAGGTGTATTAAATAATTAGGCATAATTATTGAAAATGTGAGTGAGTTATAATATTAACCCCACCCATAAGTTACATAAGTCACTAGTGAGTTATATGTTATTTTACTTATTTAAAAAACCATAGTTGTACCTCTATTATTGCGAGATATTGGATCAACAAATTAAATAGATAAATTTCTCAAAAGTTAGAAAAAACAACGGTAGTTCTTTATATTTTCGTTTATTTTCAATTTTATTTAGATTAAGCCTCCAACATTTCGAAATTGTGGGCCAAACCACGAAGGTATTCTAATATATCCCGATTCTCAAAATCATTGACTAAAAATGTCAAGATTCTTTCATCTGCAAGGATAAACTTTTTATGCTTTTTTGCAGTATGGTTCCCGGCAACTAGGCTTTCATAATACACGTCTCTGTTTTTTTGAACTCTTTTTAATTCGTTTATGAAACGCCAAATAGTCGGTCTTTCGATGCTCTACTGCGATTGTAGCCTCCTATGAGCTGCCTCATCAATATTATTAGTTCTCTGTAAATTAATTTAATTCAGCACTGGAGTTACTCGAAAACTAAAAGTTTTGTACCTGGATATTATCGATAGTTCTTTCGTATAAGTTCCATGTCTCATTACCATATTAATTGACCTGAGCATTCATGTAAATACAAAAGGTCAACAAATCGAATAATTTTCTTCTTGTTTAATTCCGAAGATTATTGATATGTGGCGCTAGAAGCTTTCGGCTAATCGTGCGCGGCGAGTTGTACCCAACCCAGAGGGTTTAGACCTCTTTAGTCTACTCACTTCACTGCTGTTATTGTTGTCGAATTTTTCAGCAAGTGGATTTGGATGGTTTTCGAGTCTTTCATAATATGTTTTAAATATTTTATAATTTCTTCTTTAATTGTTGACATCATATTTGGTTTATGACGTACCAAGGGGCATCAACAATAATTCTTAACTTTTGATTGAAAACGTTGAGTATTTCTATGTTTGAGTTTCACCTAGAGCTCTATAGCTGGATTCTACAGATCCATATTGGTTGTATAATAAATTATTTTATAGACTAGAAATTTGTTTTCTGTTGTAAATTTAGATGTTCTACTAATCAGCCAGTACAATTTTTGAAGTTTGTGTCCTATTTGCTTTTTTTTTTGTAAATATGATATGTTTATGCCAGGTTATCCCAGGCATTTAACTTTATCCATTTGAGGGAGTTAACGATTATTCAGAAGTACAGGTGGACATGTATTTCTCTTGAGCGTAAAAGCTATCTGTACTGACTTTGTCTTGTTCACTTAGATCATCCACTTTTGTATTTCATTGAGTCTTCTTTGTAATATGTTTATGTTTAGCTATTACAACTGAAGAGTACACGGGAAGAATGATCAGAGTCATAAGTTTTATATTTCGCACAAATCGCATTTAAAGATTTACTTACCCATAAATGGCTATGTAAATTCGGTTTGGATTAAAATCATTTTTATATTATGTGTTTACTAGGAGATATGTACCTACCATTACCATCTATCAGATGACATTAATAGTTTATTTTTCAGCAAAATTGGACCCTGATCGTTATTCCCGTGTACTCTTCAACTGTATTAGTCCGAGAGGTCTGGCGACGAATTTTGGGCAGGTGTTTTAGGCGGATTAAAATTATAAAAAACAGGCCATGTCAATTTTAGTGAATCTGAAAAAAAGAGTTTGGCTGGGCGTTTGCGGTTATTTTGCTACTCCGCAGCATAACAAATCTGAAAAAATGTATCCAAAAACACATGCTTTAGGCAAACGAGCTGTGGAAAAGTTAACAAACTTTTAACTTCCACAGCTCGTTCCCCGAGTTCTTACACCGTGCTAGAAATTAAGTCTATCTGAACGCTTCTACTTGAGTTAGTGCTTTTTAGCTCTTACCGATTCTACCATCCAAATACAATCCCCTATGTGAATGCTACTTTACATATACTATTACAATTTGTAATTTTTTGAATATAATCTTTGTTTACGTTTAGATAAAGACATTCAAATAATGGCGCTAATAAAACTATTATTTCAATTTTTGTAACGTTTGAAAGTATGAAATGTAAATCATAGATAACTTGGAATATCGTTCAAATGAATTGCAATAATTTTAATTTAATACAATGTGGGTTATTTTTTGCAGAGAGGATTTAAGTTACGAGAAGAATTGGCTCATTCATATGTTGGTCAACCCCTACCACGAACTGTTCATTTACTACCAACAACGCCACAGATTCGAGGATTGCATACATTTATACGAAACAAAGATACTCCTCGAGATGAATTTATATTTTATAGTAAAAGACTTATAAGATTAGTTATTGAATACACCCTTTCATTAATGGCATTTGTTGAAAAAACTGTAGAAACTCCTCAAGGCGTGTTATATGGAGGTAAGTTGTATATAATTTATATAACATATGTTGTAATTTGATAAATTTGTTTCTGTATGAAAAAATTGGATGTAGCCATCACATAACTTTCCGAATATTTAAAATAACCTCCAATTTACCTCGGATAGAAAAAACTAAATTACTAAATCTTATCAGAGCATCAGCAATAATCGTCAAAAACATTCAGGAAATCGAAATAATAAGCAAAAACCAAAATACAAATAAAAAAAAACTTATGACAAATAACTAAAATTTTATGTAAAAAATTTTGTTCTTATTTATAGGCAATTTAGAAATTTTATAAAAAAAATTTTTTTAATTTTTTAAATTTATAAAATTAAAATTTTTTTAATTTTTTAAATTTATAAAATTAAAATTTTTTTTTTACTTTAGAAAAAATTTTATAGAACAAAAGTTGTAGGTAATTTTATACGAATAATGTTTGTCATAATAAACTTTTACCTATTTCATTGCGTTTCGGAGTTATGATGGATTATGTTTTATCGCTTCAAGTAAACCCCCCGTTCCCCCTTTCGATTTCATCCATTTTTAATAGGCTTCGTGCCACAACAGATAAAAACATAAACCTAGGCTCCACTTTGGTTGCTTTAATTTTAAAGCATATCTATCTGTGATCTGACATGGTCATCCGTTTAGACACATGCCAGTCAGTTATTCGTGTTGAAATTTCTAACGTCGCCAGAGTGATGTCAATCACTGAATGGCGTTGGGGCGACACATAAAACGTTGGTGTATCCCCTCGATTAAGAATTTCTAAATTTGTACCAATAAGGTATTCAAATAAAGACTTCCCTCTATTGTTGCAATCTCCACTCCCCCACGAGCTATGATGGGAATTGGAGTCGCAACCTATAATGAGGTGTCTCTTATGTTGCTCGAAATAACTCACCAGGTCCACCATCCTTTGTGAAGGTGGCAGATCCTGGGAGTCAATCGGGAGATATATAGATGCCAGAACGACATCTTTCGGACCTTCCCCAAAGTCCGGTCTGCCCGAATATTACCAGGTATGAAAATACATGTCCTGGGTTTGTTTGAAGGGTTGCCCGTGAAGACATTGCCCTTTAGCGCTGAAAGTCCTGTGACTCTGCCTTTTGCTAAATGTGGCTCTTGTATTAGAGCTATTGTTTCCCTACACCCAGCCAGGCGACGGCATAGCGTAGCCGTCGCCGTTCTGCTGTGTTGTAGGTGTGATTGTAGGAAAGTCCATTCCCCCAAGACAGCCATTAGACTTCCTTGGTAGGGGGGACCCCCTACTATTGGAGCAGTCAAAGCTGCCGCCTGAGAGATTCCAGGTCAATACGTCGAAAACAAAAACGTCGAAAACAAAAATGTCGAAGTCAAAACGTCGAAAACAAAAATGTCGAAAGTCAAAAACGACGAAAACAATAACGTCGAAAAGCAATAACGTCGAAAAACAAAAACGTCGAAATCAAAAAGGTCGAAAACAAAAACGTCGAAAATGAAAACTTCTGAAGTACAATTAAACATATCTAGATAAAAAGTTTTATTACAATTTTTAAAATTAAATGGCAAAAAAAGCAAAAAAAAGTACATTTTTGAGCCGAATTTTTAAAATACAACATGTATTTTAATAAGCCGTCCCAAAAATGTATTTTATATTTTTTATCCCACCCCTGATTATAATAATGTAAAAGTATGAATTTAACATAATCCTTTCAAAGAGTTCGAAGCTGTAGATGATGCTAGGCCTATGGAAGAAAAATAATTTATAAGAAATGTAATAAAATTAAAAGTAAAAGTAAAAAAAACGTTATTATTTTCAACGCTTTTACTTCGACCTATTTGTTTTCGACGTTTTTGACTTTCGACGTTTTTGTTTTCGACGTTTTGACTTCGACGTTTTTGTTTTCGATGTTTTTGTTCTCGACGTTTTGACGTGCTACCGCCTGAGATCCCTCTTGGATGCCCAAGAGTTCAACCTCTGCAGCTACCTGCTCCACTGTTTGTGTCGGTGCATCGCTCTTAACGATGCGCTGCACCTTCACTTTAAGGCTGGAGAACCTGTAGTTCAGCTTCTCTTTCTTCTCTTTGAAAGCTTCAGCATCCTTCTCGTTGACACCAAAGACAATGAGTTTCCCCAAAGGGTCACTCCTGTCAGCGTCAAAGAAGACACAGCACTCATTTACATTTACCCATGGGTTTTGGGCCCCAAGCCGTCTAGTCACCTCTCCAGTTGGTTCAGGTTTCCCCGGAATCCAAACGGTGGCTTTAGACAGTATACGTAACTCATCCACCTGGGTTACGTCCAGCTTAGCTCTCTCCCACAGTTGTGCGAGGTCTGCTACCGTGGTTTGTAGCCACTACAGGGAGCCGTCGTCATCGCAGGTGATCCGAAGGATCTCCCCAGAATTACGGAACCCCTCAAAAGTGGGTACTATTACTCCCCTTTCCTGGGCCATCTGGAAGGTCCTATCAAGGGCTAAGTTGAGATGCGTTTCCACAATCTCTTTCTGGGCTTCGGTAAGTTTGCCCAGAGGGTTGGAGCGGTTAATCACTGCTACTCGGAGGTGCTTAGTAGCTGCCTCCTTGTAGGTGATCGGACCTTCATTACCTGGCTTGCGTCCAGACACCCTAGCCTTCTTCCTCTGATCGCTCAGAGGCGATGGCTGGGAGTCCTCAGACCTCACCCTTTTCTTCGCATCACCTTTTTGAGGGAAACTGGTTTCGCCTCTTTTTGGTGGTGCTGGTCTTTTCTTTATTATTTTTATCGACCGTGAGCCGGATGGTGTGCTATCCTTACCCTGAGGTTTGGACAGCCCAGCCCGTTCGTGCTCGGTCGTTGCGTTTTGCAGACTGGCTTCCTCAGCCGCCTTCTGCATGTTTGCTTTCTTGCGGCGTTTCCTCTCGGCATCGCAGAGCGTTTGCTTTTTAGGGCGCGACTCCGTAGTGTTGCCACCCAGCGGGGCGTCTCCTAGAGACGTCCCCACCTTGGCTCCGAGAGCTACGACCGCATTAGCATCTTGAGATGGCTTGTCTTGTAAGGACGGTACCATCCCTTTGACACTGGTGGGTGGGACATCAGGGTCTGACATACCCACCGCAGCGTTTGCATTCGACAGTGCTTCCCGGGGGAATGCAGCTGCCTGGTTTTTGTGTTGGTATTTTGTTTATCCATATAAGAAAACTATTTATTTCCTCCTCCGAAGCTCCCCACCCGCCACGGAGCCCCACAGGGGACGTCACCAAGGACACCAGGGCTACTCAGAGGATATAGCTCCCGGAAAGGCAGAGTGTTTGCACACTCCGTCCTTACCCAAAACTCGTCCTGCCAATTCTCTGATAGAAGATGGCGCAGCCGATTGATCTGGGTGGACTAGTCCTGACCGCCCGTTTAAGTAGAAATCGAGGCCAAAGAGGAGTGTTGCCGAACTCAGAGGAACTACAGGCGCCTCCGAGCCAGCTCAGCCACCAGGATCCTTTCATCCCACCTTACGGGTTTCCACGCACGGCAAAAACACGCGGGTACCTGTAATTAGTCTGGTTTCTCCACGACATCCGTCATCCCGATTTATTGGTCCATGAAAGCCCGAACACAGAGGGTTTTAGACCTCGGCCCGGACCCACAGAGCCAAAGCAGACCGAGCACAAGAGAGTTTTACGTCCCTGACCCGAGTCCTAGCAGGTACACGCATGCCGCTTCATTGAAACACGCAAGCCCCCCTCACCACGACAAGGTTCAGGTACATTAAAGGGGAAAGTTTTCTGTATTATGTAGGCCAATATTAAGTCATTAAAAGTAAAATCATATTTTATTAACCACTTGTATAAAAATCACCCCTCTAAGCCACCCCTATTAATTTTGATTTTTTTTGGTTAATTTTCCCGTGTTATTTATGTCAATTTTAAGTCATTAAAGTCAAAATTTGATTTTTGGTCACCTTTTTTTCAGATCTAGCCTACTGTGAGACGCAATAAAATAAAGATACAATAAAAAAAAGATCTTAAATGTCATTCGAAAGAAAAAAACAAAATATTTTTTTCCAGAACAATAAAATAATTTATTATTTAACTTATAGTACCTACATACAAATTTAAAATTTTTGATAATAAAAATTAAGTCATAAAATGTTGAAAAAAGAACCAAAAAGTAATTTTTATTTTAAAAACTTTTCAGGAAGTAATAAAAACTGTATTACACAAAAACATCAACTTTTTTTTATTTGTTTATTTAGACCTTTAATTTGTAAGGCCCAGTTTTTCAAACGTAAGTTATCCCAAATTCAATGGTTAACCCTAGAACTTGGGTTAACTCACAATTGAAAAACCGGACCTTAGTGAGATATCTTACAATAATACTTATGGGTAGGTACTTCTACTAATTCACTACACCGTTCAATAGTTCTTGCAGTTTTAATTTGACATACTTTTTGTTAAAATTCATGAAAATCACATCTATGGTTTTGTCTGCTTTTAAGTAAAATCACAAGGGGCTAAACAGTAAATTACTTGTCTAAATAAAAATTTAAAGCAAAATCTTAATAAATGTTTAAAAAATCTTTTAATTTAAAAACCAGTTTTTGAAAAATAACATTTTATCTTAGTTTAAACATGAAGAAAAATGTAAAAGTTTTCCAAATTTTCTGTAGTTATAGCTTGTAAATAAGAATGCTTTAGCAAAATTTTAACAACCGATTTAGCGTTGTCACGTTCAAATCTCTAAAAATAATATAGATATCGAGATATCGACGTTAACCCGCGATCGGTCGCTATATAGAAAAAGTCTAACAATTATGATTTCCGAGTATACCGAGGCTTATACTCATAAATCTTAATAATAATTGTTAGATTTTTTCTATATAGCGACCGATCGCGGGTTAAAAGGAGCCTAAACATATTTAAAATTTGTTGGTATTATAAATATTATGTATATCTCGGTTTTTAATCTGTTTTTAGTAACAAATATCAATATTTAATCTATTATATAAAAATGAAAGTTTGTTTGTTCGTCTTTTAATAACTCATTGACTTTTTGATTGATTTCAACCAAACTTGGCACACTTACTCAGTAGGACTTGGGGAAGGTTTTTGTGCAGGAATATATTCAAAAATGTGAGAGAAAAAAAATTTTATTTTTAGTGAAACCCCATGCGAAACCGGGTGTCCAGCTAGTAATAAATAAATTTTATTACTAATAAAAATGATGACCTAAATTTTTTTATTTTGTTTTGGATTGCAAGGATAGTCAGTTGCAAAATTTTTGTTATAATAAATTTAATATTTGTAATTTCAGTAAACTTCACCCCAAGTCTGAAATCGTGTTTCATTCTTTCATCCCGTGCCATACACACTATAGGTCTGTCCGTTTGCTTGCATTAACTTGAACCGAGCAGGCAAAGAACCAAACAACGAACGCCTTTGTTTGCATTAACTTGCTCGGTTCAAGTTAGTGCAAGCAAACAAACAGACCTTATTTTTCATATTACCTGTAATGAATCTGAGAGTTTAATTAACTAACCTAACCTGCATAAAATATAAGAACTGAATGTAACGGCCGTACGTTACAAGCAACCGCAAATTGCACTAAATGAGTCATGTACATATATAATTCATCACTTTGTAGTATGGAGATCGTGAGTTCAAACCTTGCACCTGTCGAATTTTTATAATAGCATTTTATATTACATTAAATAATGTTAAGCTGCATCCCCATTAAGACGGCACGGCAAGCGGTACCGTTGATGTTAGTTGCGGTACTATTGATCTTTTTTGCAAGATCAAAGTGCCGCTTGCCATGCCGTGGGCCGTCTAAGGCAGTGTTCTAGTCTAGAACCATGAATTTTACGTGTTTTGTCAAACTCAATAGAATTGAAACAAACAATATTTTAGCATTCATTTTTTTACAACATATCTATTGATATTTTGAAAAACTACAAAAAAAATGTTGACCAAAAAAGATTGAGCATAAAATAAAAATGGGATGTGGTGGTTGACACGATTGCAGCCCTTCTGTTCATCTGAAACAAAATTATAAAAACGATTCTTTATCAATAAAAGTGTAAAATAGCCCCTACCAAAAAGAAGACGGAAAATATTATTTTGGCGAAATGGCAGCTGTTTGAAAAAAAAAATCAGTTTTTTACTCTTTTTTTCCAAAGTTTTTAATTTTTTAAAATAGTTAACAAAATAATTTTGGTACAAAAGTGGTAGGAGCGATAGGCAGATGTATATTAAAGACTGACAAAAAATTTGAAGTAAATCGGTTAAGCAGAACTTGATATATATCATGTCAACCAGGTCAAAATATGTAGTTTTGAAATAAACGCGTTTAAAGTTTTAAGTAAAAATTTCAAATAGTTAAAAGAAATATTTTGCTATAAAAGTGGTACGGGCGGTAGACAGATGTAAACTAAAGGTCGACACCAAATTTGAAGTAAATCGGGTAAATAAAACTTGAGATATCATGTCAACCATGTTGAAAACTGTAGTTTTGTAAAAAAAACGTGTTTCAAGACAATATGAGTTAAACTGCCGTTTAAAACCGTCAGCTTCAAACAGCCGCCTCATTTTAAGTCATAGAATATACTTACATTTTGTTTTTAATGGTCAGAATTAAAAAACTTAAAAAACACTAAAGCGTAACAACTTGTACCTAATCGTAGACTTTTAAATGCAAAACTGAGCTGAAATAAACAATAAACACGAAAATATTTACGATTTTTAAGTGTTTTTGGTTGACCTACATTTGTTACATTTATATAATCTATTTACAGTTGAAATGGTCATGGTCAAGCCCAATCAGGCATTGCCACCATATGTAGTGCGTCACTAAAATAGCTATAACTGCATAAATAACTTGAATTTTAAAATTTTCTCTAGAGGATTTATTCTTCAAGGTCTAATTTTAAGGATATGCAAAAAACAAAAAATCGATTTCTCTAAAATTCTAGACTAGAACACCGCCTTAATGGGGATGCAGACCTTACGAAAAGGGACCTTACGTCGAAAAAATTAATTTTCACTTTTTTGGTGATTTTTATAGAAAAAATGACGCTCTTTCAAATGGCGCGAACCACAAGTTTCTACCTCCTTTTTTCAATCAATCTCAAAGTTGAACGTAAAATCATAAAATATAAAAAAAAAATTTTTAATTTTCTACTCAAGGGAAATTTTAGCTTGTTTTTAACTACCAAAATATTCCCTGTAAAGGCAACACTGGGTAATGAACACCGTAAAAAGTGTCAAAGAGCTTAATGGACCGCGGAGAATGCAGAAAGGCAATTATAGTTGAAACTGACTTGAAACATTTTAATATTATTATAAAGAACGTAGGCAGGTTAATGAATGACTGCATTTTTCACTCACTAGTGGGTGAAAAGTCTTTCGCCCACACGTTACCATAGATATAATTTGAGTGAGTAAAACAAACGGTTTCTAGTTGCGTATCCAAGTAAGAAACGACATGTTTCAATAGCAGGATTGAACAATAGTATATTACATGACTAGTGGAGAAACCGAAAGATTCGCTCACGCATTTGCCAGTTTTGCACGCGAGCCGACAGGCAAAACTAGTCTCCACTCTCCACTCCAAAACTCAACTAGTCATGTACTATTGTTATACTTATTGTTCAATCCTGCTATTGCAACATTTCGTTTCTTACTTGGATACGCAACTAGAAACCGTTTGTTTTACTCACTCAAATTATATAACGAGTGGGCGAAAGACTTTCACCCTCTAGTGAGTGAAAAATGCAGTCATTCATTAACCTGACTACGTTCTTTATAATAATATTGAAATGTTTTAAAACTGTTGAGTGGAAGTATTAACAAATACAATAGTTATTTACAATAATCATTTATTACACAATATATATACCATTATCCAACTACGACTGTCCACACATCTAACATGTCTAACATGTGTCTTACCAACATACCAGGACAGCAATACCACCTTCAGTACTTACAACCATACAACCACGCCATCTATGAACATGCCTGTTCCCCATTGGTTAAAACCAACAAAAACCAAAGCTAACTTTTTTCTAAATTAAATGCGCACTATCGATCTAAAATTTTGCTTAAAGCTTCCTACGACAAATTGCTACGGGGGGTTGACTGTACTTACACTGTACTTACAACCACGCCATCTATGAACATGCATGTTCCCCATTGGTTAAAACCAACATCCCCACTGGAACATGCATCATTACTCAAGTTGTAAACCCATGCCCCTCAAACAGGAGTTATGTTTGGTAACACCAACAGCTTTCGTGAGACTGTCCGCAATCATATTATCAGTACCAACATGTTCCACATAAATTTTCTTTTCATCCCGCGGTTTTGCACCACCAAAAATTGTCGACGTCTGTGAAGTCTCGGCCATTGAATTGACAGAAGCTTTAGCTGTTCTCGGCTGCAACATCAGCTTTGGTCTACGTTCCTGTCGAGGTCTACCACCCCCAGGAGCACCGTTACCATACGAACCTGGTCCGGCTCTGTTGCTACTACCACCTCGATTCCAATCACGTCCACCTTCTTCTCCAAAATTACCATAATTATCTCTATGGCCGCCACCTCGGTCGCGTTCATTATAGCCTCTATTACTACCTCCTCCTGCATTGTTTTTCTTTATTTTAAAAACCCATCTGGAATTCAACGCTTTTCTATTTGTCGGGAGTTCAGTTAGAGACCAAGTATTATTTTCCATTAATGAGTTCTTCTCTTTGTCCATGGCTTCTTTCCAAGAGGCACTATCTTTACGACTTAGAGCTTCTTGTACGGTTAACGGATCACTTTCTTCTCCAGAAGTTTGACCAAAATAAGAGACAAAATCTTTCCTAATGATCGGATTTGGTTTTCGTGCAGATCTTCTTATCGGTTTATCAACTTGTAGTGCCACCTTAGTGTCGGGAACAAAATCTGTATCATTACTATCGGTTTCTTGAGAATTCCCCACTTCTTCATAAATCTCTTCAGGATTCTCCACTTCTTCACCGATCTCTTCAGAAATAATTTCAGCATCGCGATCAACAGAAATTTCAGATTCATTACTGAGTGGTGAATAATTGCTATTTTCAAAGAATATGACATCTCGACTTTTTATTAAATTTTTTGACACAGGGTTTAACAATCGATAACCTTTTGTGTCCTCACAATATCCCACAAAGATTAATTCTTTTGATTTCGAATCCCACTTGCGTCGTTTAACTTTAGGGATGTGTACCATTGCCTTACAACCAAACACTTTACAGTGACTCAAATCAGATTTCCTACCGGTCCACATTTCTTCTGGGGTTTTTTCAAATTCCTCTAATACCTTGGTAGGTGAACGGTTAACAATATAAGTCGCAGTGTTTATTGCTTCTGCCCAGAATTCTTTTCCCAATCTTGAAGACGAAATCATACATTTACCCTTTTCAACCGATGTTCGGTTCATTCGTTCAGCAACCCCATTTTGTTCTGGCGTATAAGGGTTTGAAGTTTGATGACGAATGCCTGACTTCTGAAACAAATTTCTTAATCTTTCGTTACAATATTCAGTTCCATTATCGGAACGTAAAATCTTTATTCGATTACCTGTTTGATTTTCGACTAAATATTTAAACTCCTGAAATGTAGAGAAAACCCGATCTTTCGACTTGAGGAAATAAACACTTTTCTTGTAAAATCGTCAATAAATGTCAAAAAATATTTAGTTCCACCATTCGATGTTTTCTCCATCGGTCCACATAAATCGGTGTGGATCAACTCCAAAACTGCGTTCGTTCGGCTTTTAGATGTCTTGAATGTATTCCTCAACTGCTTACCCTCACAACATGCAATGCACTTGAATTCATTTTTGTTATTAAAATCAATGCCCATTGCCATTCCATTTCTTAGTTTTAGAAGATCGGTGGAATTGAGATGACCCAATCTGGAGTGCCATAGATCAAAATTGTCTGTTCGAACCATGAAACTGTTTGCAACATTTTCACAATCGAGCTTGTAAACGCCATCCATTAATCTTGCCTCTGCTAACACGGGTACGTGAGCCACTTCCTGTGTGGTATTGCTTTCAATTTTCTGGTTTCTAATTATAGTTCTTTCTCTGGTTTTTTGGCTCGGCGGTGTGCTGGAACCGATTGGGTGTGTGTTCGACTTCCCGATTTCCTCACTCTCGGTTTTTTTTTGCGACCGGGAGTGGTTGCTTTTGTGCGCTAAATTTTCCTAACCTGCAAATTACCTACAACTTGGGGTGAGTTTTTGGTTTTTGTTCGCTGCTGCCTGCGTTGTTCGCATCAACGTAGTTTGACATCCTATATCCTACTGTTTCTCTACTGTTTTACCTTTCCGTAGCCCACACCTGTACCAGTATTTTGTTAGTCACTCCAAAGGGCTCTGGAGTGTGAAGAGTGTGACCATTGTGTTTGTCCTCACCTCTCGTTCGCTTCCTACGTTATTAATTCGTATTGACTATGCCGAATAATAGAGTTTGTAGGTGCAGGTCGGTTGTGGCTGCAAATTCGGATGTTTCTTGTGGTAAATGTGGTGTGCCGTATCATCCTAGCTGTGCTGCAAAATATAGGAAATGTTGCGATTTACTGCTTGTCGGTCCAACCGAGTTCGACCTTCCGAAGATTAATGTTGACCAACTCGACCTATACAGAGAGCTCATCAGCGAGTTACGTACATCCAATTCTCTACTGAATGATAAGGTCGTTCGTCTTGAGATGTGTTTGAAGGCAAAGGAGATTGAACTTGAGTCTGTCCGCGCTTTAACACCTCATACCGTTGATCGCCTCCCCTCCGATCGTCTCAATGAACAAGCCCCCACTATCCAACAGTCTTCTGGCAACCCCTCTTATATCTCCACCCAGTTGGATCAGCTTAATGAGTCTATCACCTTCAAAGATAATTTTTCACAGCGTGCGTCAATAGCTATGCCTGCTTCACAATCGTCACAGACCAGGTCTCTTCGTACAACGGCACCTGCTCTGAGCGCTGTTCCTCTATATCCTCCTCCCCTCCCCAAGCTAAAGAGCGGTCTTCCAATAGTCGTAGTTCCCGTAGGTCGCGGGGTGCGGTCTTCGGTTCAAGACTTGCTGATAACTCGCTAACTCCTTACGATCCTCTTGTTAAAATCCATGTTTCCAAGCTGAACCTCAGTACTACCCCCGAACAGGTCACTGAGTTCATCGCTTCTAATTTATCTTCCAAATTACCTCCGGACTTGAAACTTGAATGTACCGAGCTTAAGGTTAGGTCCGGTAGCTACAAGGGATACACTGTCTCTGTTCCCTCTTCAGTTGTTGCCAGTTTGCTTAAGCCTGAATTCTGGCCTTATCGCATAGCTGTTAAGCGATTTAGATCCCCGCGTAATTCTCTTAATCATACCGAAAACAGAAATTTTCCCAACATGGGAGACAGTCTGATTCCTGCCTAATGTCACCCACATGCCTCTCTTCCCCTGCATCTTTAAGTCCTCACATCGGCTGCTCTGTCACATTTAATTCTCAACCTTGTCGTCCACTTGCGGGACGATGTCCTTGACGAAAATGTGCGGGGACTACGTACTAAAACTCTTCAGCTCTTGAACAGTGTGTGCTCACAAGACCTAAACATAATTTGTATAAGTGAGACTTGGCTCTCTTCGGACATCGCTGACTCTGAGATATTTCCTACTTGGAAGTATGCCATTTACCGCTGCGATCGAGATTTTGTGACTACCGGTGTTGAAAAGGGGGGTGGCGTACTGATTGCGATACGTTCTTCTCTTAATCCAATTCCGATTGATATCATTGCCGTACACCAGTGCGTACCGACGGTAGATGTTGTGGTTGTTACAGTGAACTTAGACAAACAGCATAAAGCTCGTATTTTTGTAGTTTATATGCCACCGAATCTTTCGTCGGAAGACTACGACATGTTTTTCGAACTCTTTGCTACGGCTTCCCTCTCTCCCGTGGATGAATTGCTGATTGTTGGTGATTTTAATGCACCACTCTTCAATGCCGATATCGATGATACTAGAAGTATTACTATCCATAACTTTATGCAGTTCTTAGACGTGTCCCAACATAGTGGTATCCGAAATTCCATGGGCCGCACCCTGGATTTAGTCCATTCTAACATGAACATCGTCGTGTCGCACAGTCTTGAGCTTTGATCTTGGAAGATGAGTATCATCCATCGCTTGATGTATCCGTTCAAATATCGAATCCCCGCACTCCCTGTTTTATTCCTAATATGGTAGGATGCTTTGACTTCAAGAAGGCTGACTTTGTTCTTATGTACCGTTTATTCTATGAAGCTGACTGGTCCCCTGTTTCTGTCTGTGCTGATGTTGATCTGGCCTGCGAAGCTTTTAATTTAATCATTAATAGGGTTTTCCGTGCGAGTGTCCCTCTGAACACCTGCAGGTCACATAGACGTTACCCTCCTTGGTTCACCAAAGAACTTATTACCAATATCCGATTGAAGTCGAAGTATCACAGACTTTACTTAAAGACTGGTTCGATTGAGAAGTACGAATCTTTTGGGCGACTTAGGGCTGCGGTGAGGCTGCAGACTGCCGAGTGTTATCGGGATTACCTCTCTCGTTCTGCGAATGCTATCGGCTCTGATCCCTCTCATTTCTGGACATTTATAAAGGACAGAAAGGGCGGCTCAAGAATACCGGGTTCACTTCAGTTAAATGGTATCGAGTATTCTGATTCTGACTCAATTGTCAACGCATTTGCAGACTATTTCCAATCAGTATATATTGATTCTGACGCTACCTTTCCTTCATGTTGCGAAGATATCAATCCATCCCTTTAATACACATTCCGACGGTTACGATTGGGGATGTCATAGTTGCTCTGAAACGTTCAAGAAATAAACTTACCAGTGGCATAGACGAGATTCTTGCTTTTATACTAAAGGACTGTGCATCGACTTTTGCAGATCCCTTACTGCACATTTTTAACTTGATTTTAACTTCAGCCACTTTGCCACAATCCTGGAAGGTCGCACGTCTTTGTCCGGTTCTGAAGAAGGGCAGTCCTTCGGAAATCAATAATTACCGTCCGATCTCGATCTTGTCTAACCTGTCCAAGGCATTCGAACGGATTTTGTATGACCACATCTATGCTCATGTCAGGAGTTCCTTGTCTCCTTTCTAACATGGTTTTATGAGCGGTCGATCAACCGTCACCAACCTGGCGCCTTTCAAACAGTTCATTTCTGAAACTCTAGACTGCCAAGGGCAAGGTTGATACAATCTACACAGACTTCCAGAAGGCATTCAACCAACTTGACTTACACATATTAATTAGCAAGCTGTCATCATTTGGTTTCTCCAATCAGCTAATCGATTTCTTCCGCTCCTATTTGTTAGAGCGCAAGCAATTTGTTGAATATCGTGGTCACAAGTCCTTGGTCTTCTCTATTAGTTCCGGTGTTCCTCAGGGGTCCAATCTTGGTACTCTACTTTTTATATTATTTATCAACGATCTGCCTAGGTACATAACATCTCGCAAATTGCTATATGCTGACAACTTTAAAATTTATTTACGGATCTTCTCACTTGAAGACTGTTATCGTCTGCAAGCCGATCTGGATGCCATAGATTCCTGGTGTAAACGTAATCGGCTGCAGCTTCAAATCCCGAAGTGTAAGGTAGTCTCTTTCACCAACCGCAAGACTATTATTGATTTTCGTTACTCTTGTGAAGGTAACGTTTTGGAGAAATGTAATTCTTTCTGCGACCTCGGTGTCACCTTCGATTCACGTCTAACCTTCATTATCATCAGTTGTGTATCTCCTATACCGGCAACTCGAATTTTCTGATTGTTGGCTACAGTAATTTCTGTTCTTGTCGACCGTCTCAGGTTCTTCAATACGGTTAAGTTCGCCATATGAGCTGATGCACCTGAATCCACATACCAGTTGTTTTCTTCATGGTTAGTTTTAAGACAACGCGTGCTCAACTTCGAAAACAATGATGTGTCTCTTCTAACATCTGAAGAGGAATTACTAAAATTTGGCTTACTCTTCATACTGCAGTTCCTCAAAATATTCCATTGTTATTGCACTTGTAGCAACGTGGGCCTTTGCTTGGAAACGAATTTGCTTGACTTTGCCATTTTCGTTCTTCACTTTTATTGAATAATGCAACGTTAGTCGGTGTCGTATTTTTGATTTCCTGTAATAACTTTGTTTTTACAAAATCTGCTGTTAACTTTATGCCGGAACTTTCAATTGCCATTATCATAGGTTTGTATTCATCGGTTAACCCTGCAAGTAAAAAGGTTGCCAACCATTCATCACTTATATCGAACTGAATGTTAGTCAATTTATGTGCGGTGCTCATTATTTTATTGACATAATCTTCGATAGAATCGCTATTCTCCAAATTAGTGGTAACCAAAGTTCTCATTAAATTAACTTTTCGTGATAAGCCGGAATCGTGGAATGCAGATTGTAACTTATTCCATAAGTGTTTTGCGGAGGTTGCGTTTTCAATATGAACAAAATCGATCGGGTCAACCATTAAAATTATCATTGATTTTGCTTTCACCTCATGTCGTAATTTAACAGCGGTATCTGTCGTCGGGTCTGTACCTTGAACACAACTCCACAAATCTTTGAGTTCAAGATAACTTTTCATTGCAAAACGCCACGTGTTGTAATTTTCTCTTCCCCATCAATTTGCCGATCATTGATAAACCGTTGTTCGCCATCGCGCTCAGAAAAATGTATTACTTTTGCTAATCACAATCACTAAAAGTTCGGTACAATTTTTCTTTGCGATGTCCTTGAATAAATCTTCTGTATATCTTGAAAATAACTATTATGCTGGGCCCATAACCTGTTGAGTGGAAGTATTAACAAATACAATAGTTATTTACAATAATCATTTATTACACAATATATACACCATTATCCAACTACTACTGTCCACACATCTAACATGTCTAACATGTGTCTTACCAACATACCAGGACAGCAATACCACCTTCAGTACTTACAACCATACAACCACGCCATCTATGAACATGCCTGTTCCCCATTGGTTAAAACCAACAAAAACCAAAGCTAACTTTTTTTTTAATTAAATGCGCGCTATCAATTTAAAATTTTGCTTAAAGCTTCCTACGACAAATTGCTACAAATTGAGTACGAGCCAAGGAGGGTAAATTTTTAGCTCAGTTTTTCGATATCTAGCGCCTTTTTCGAGTTATTGCAAATTCAAAATCTCAAATTTAATTATTGATGACACGAATTATAATAAATTGTATTTTCATAAATTTTTTAGATTTATAAGTGCAGGATTGAACAAAACGCTATACATAACCCGTGGAGAAACCCTTTCGCTCACTTATTTGCCTCTGCACACTCGCCTATCGGCTCGCGTGCAAAACTGGCAAATGCGTGAGCGAATCTTTCGGTTTCTCCACTAGTCATGTAATATACTATTACAGAGAAACTTGTTTTCCGACGTAAGGTCCCTTTTCGTAGTATGTTGAAACAAATAACAGATGACGCCATAACTCTTGGTACGTCTCTTCTGTTACAGCCATATTTTGACAGCTTTAAAATAAAATCAAAAACTGAGTAAGCGGGAAGAAACCAATTAGTATACCTATTCTGTTTGTTTAGCCGTTTCTGACCAACTGTCGTTGATCTGAAATTGACGTGTTTCGACTTGTTTTTTTTGAGCAAAGAAACTCACAGTGTCATAGCAGGTAATATGAAAAAATATTTTACTACACACACAAGGCCAATATTCGTAAAATTCAAATTAACCCTACTTTTGTCTCCGATTGTATCTCCCATACATCCTTAATGGTTTCTAATCTCAAAGTAGGTATGTTAGCATTCATCGCTTGTTTTAAATGTTGAATATTTACTTATGAAAATATTCATCATTGAAAGTCGATAAATCTCACTTTGTAAATTAATTATCGTTAATTTTTATTATAATTTGTATGAATTTTATAATGGCAAAAGAATTGTTATTCACAAAAGTAGTTTGGTTTTTGTAGTTTGACACTTCTTCTTTTTTAAATAAGTCCCCCTTTTAAATGAATAATAGATAGCATTTAAGATTTATAGTCGTTTGCACCACCGACACTTATTTAAGTTTCTCTTATATGATAATGTCAACCAATAAGCAAATCGAATAAGCAACACTTAACAATTTAAGGAACTCTTATTATTTCTTATTGGTGCGAATGGGCATTATTCGTAGTCCTGGATATTTATTTTTAATACTCGTTTGTACCACTTCTGCTTAAATGTGAGTTTTATCTAAGATGGCGTTAATTATTTTTAAGTGGAAGTTCAGTTAAGCTTTTCCTAAAATTTAGCAATACCGAATTTGTTTAATAACTTTAGTGATATTTTATGAATAACTGCTTAAATATTTAGAAAATATCGAGAAAACATCATAACATTTATTTTTTAGAAATATAATATTATTTACAAATTTCGCGGTGAATTTCTTAAGCTTAAGAGGGTTTACGGATTGTCATAAGCGACACTTTATTCAGTGATGCAATGAAAAATGTAATGCTTAACGCTTTAAGCGACACTTAAGACTTTTAAGTGTGGGTGGTGCAAACGGACTAAAAACTATTTTATCTTCATAATTCCAATTTTAGGCAAACGAATGGCTACCAATAAAATTTGTGGGGTGTCAATATTGAGAGCAGGCGAAACAATGGAACAGGCAGTGTGTGATGTATATAAGGATATCAGAATTGGAAAAATTTTAATTCAAACTAATTTTCATACAGGTGAACCCGAGGTAATGCACGTAGTATTATTTGTTTTATTTACATTGCTAATTTGCTTAACGAAATTTTATTGTTAATATACAATATTGTGCTATATAATATTATAATAATTTATAATATACACTATTGACCAATATTACAGCAACTAAATCTTATCAAACAGTAATTCACAATTTACTTATAGATACAAATGATAGAAAATGAACCCAAAATGAAAACAATTTTTAATATTTTAATCATTATTTTTTATAGATTCTGATTTGATTAGTTCGAATATTTTTTTTATTTCTTATATTAATTTCATTTTTTTCATTATATCGACCGGTAATTGGTTTGAATTATGAATTTTTAACTATTAATTTTTCAAATATATATTTTTATCGGAAAACATAGTCAAAGCGATGCTTTCTCAACCTCCTCTCGGGTGAGAAAGCGAAGCATTCTCTAGTCACTTTAACAAATCGACCAGTAATGGTTTTCATTACGGGCCGCTTATGTCACTTCAACATGTCGAATCATTTTTATTATAAAATGCTATTAAAAATATTTGACAGACGTGAGGATCGAACTCACGATTTCCAAGCGATATAATTATAGACCGAGAGCTGACAGTAAAAACTACCGCCTCATACGATACCAAAAGTTTGCAATTTCAGGTGTGTAATATCGCCCGCACTAAATACAAAACCGCTCGTCTGCCGGCCGGAAGTGGTCGCCTTATATTCGCAATAATTTTCAAGTCTATAAAAATTGACTTACTACCGCCTAATTAATACCAAGATGATTTACGAGCCAAAATGAGCGAAAATAGGAACCATATCGAAAATTATTCGTCTGTCGCTTTTATGTGGTCGCATTCTCGAAGCAGACGAGCTCAAAGTTGAAAAAAATAAGTTGAGATTTTGATACTAACCGACTGTCTCATCAATACCAAGCTGGTTCACACACAAAAAAATGAAAATATGATTAATTTTTAATCACACGGCCTTAAAGCAAAATTACGGATATTTTTTAACTAAAAACCGAGAAATGGACGAGAAAAAGTCCAGTCAAAATAATGAAAATAGGTGCATTAATTCCCAGTGCCGTAACTAGAACTTTTGGCGCCTATGGCCAACTACGAAAAATGCGCCTTAACTTAAAGGGTGGGGGCGGGGTTTATTCTCTTTCCGGAAAGAGGGGCTCGGGGTTTCCCCGGATTTTTTTTTGAATTTGGTGCAAAATGGCGAATTTTGAGACTTTTTTTTTAACTCTTCAGTTAAAATTTATTAAATTTAAAAAAACTGATTATATAGTTTTACCAAAAAGAAAATATAAATTAGGCGCCTTTATTTAATCATCACCTATTTTTAATTTAAACTTTTGAATTTCGGCGCTTTTATTTAAACGGCACCTTTATTAAAATGACACCTATATTAAATACAATATTTATAATTTAAACTTCTAAATTTTGGCGCCTTTATTAATTTAAACAGCACTTTTATTGAAATGGGTCCTCTGGCTCTCATATTAAATACAATATTTATAATTTAAATTTTTGAATTTCGGCGCCTTTATTCAAATGGCGCCTATGGCCGGGGCCATATTGGCCATACCCTAGTTACGGCACTGTTAATTCCGGTGAAGCTAATTTTTTTATCAGTTGTACGGATTGATGTCAGGATGGAATTTTAGTAATTTCTCAACAAAAATTTTTTCCGCGGGCGCGCCATCTTCAAAAACAGCAAACTTTTCTTAACTTTTTTCGGTTTTTGCCAAATGGCGGTCAAAATAAGCATCATTAAAAAAATTTACTTTTATACCTTTTTAAAGTACATTAAATTTGCTATCATTTGAAACTAAAAAGAGTTTTCTAGTTACAGTAGTTAAACAACATTAAACAACAACATTAAAAATCAGTTATACCAATACGCAACTTAGAAGATTTATAAGGTAAACACAATGATAGCAATATTAATTTAAAGATCAACCAAATATATCTTTGGGTGCTTTAGAGGCCAGGCAATGCCAACTATTTTGGAGTTGGTTACTGTTACATCAGAGTTAAACAGTTGGTCCATTAATTGAATTTCCTCGTTTTCGTCTTCATTTTCAACCAGCATTTTTATGAAGTCAAGAATGTTTTTGTCCTCCGAGTCAAAGTCTAGGATTAGTGGTGGTGTATTTTCGAAGGACTGCATATTGCAATGTTTGCAAATAGTATTGAACTTAAGTCCTGTTTTTCTTGCAAGCGCAGAAGATTGTCTGAAAGATCGAATCTGGAGCTGTGTCCTTGGTTTTTGAAGGACTGATCCTTAGCTATGCCTAACCAAGCCTGACACTGGTAGTATGTTTGCTAGGCATGAAGCTGAACAGTATCCGAGATTGAAGATAATCGAGCTAGATTGAATTTCGTCTTTGTACCAGCTTTTACAAAAAAGTGTTATCAAAGCTCATCAAGGGTTTGTGTTTTTAGGTTGCTTCCAAACAACTGAACCAGAAAATGTGTTTCCACATCTTTCAATTCTTCTGATGTTGTCACATGGCAGTGTTAACGATTAATATAATCTGCGTCTACAAGTGCCTGATTCACATGTATGGAAGCTTTTCATCTTTAAACAATTCAAATCACGTGCAATCAAGTAGAAGTTAGTCTACGCCACATGACTTTATGTAGCAGATCATCATCATGCCCGTACCCAGCACTACATATAACACAATTCTACCAAAACTCTTAACTTATAATGAATCCATACCTAGCAATTTCAATTTAGTCCTTATTTATTACCTAAATATATAAATCTTAACTTGTGAGAAATTAAATAATAAAATTATAAATAACAAGTTAAATTAAATAATATAATCAAATTATATTTTTAAGCTTTCGACGACGTTTATCGTCTTCGTCAGAAATTTATTTAATATAAACAAAATAAATTACATGGAAACAGGGAACAAACACATTGTCATTTGATACGACCAAATGACAATGTGTTTGTTCCCTGTTTCCATGTAATTTATTTTGTTTATATTAAATAAATTTCTGACGAAGACGATAAACGTCGTCGAAAGCTTAAAAATATAATTTGATTATATTATTTAATTTAACTTGTTATTTATAATTTTATTACTTATTTATTACCATATAAATTTTTCGTTACATTTACCTACACTTTCTAAGGTTGTCATAACTTATATTTTATATTGAAAAATTATAATGGAGACAAGATTCACAAGCGGACACATTAGGTGGTCAAATTGTAGAAAATTTGCACTAGTTGAAAGTTATTATACAGGATTTTTACTTAAGAGTAGTCATTTAGAAGATACAGGGTAAAAATTGGCTGGAATTCTCAAATTTTCCAATTTTGAGAAATTTTTCTAATTTTTGAAGAGATGTGACATGGAAACTACTGTAACTAGAAAGCTCTTTTTAGTTTCAAATGATAGCAAATTTAATGCACTTTAAAAAGGTATAAAAGTAAATTTTTTTAATGATGCTTATTTTGACCGCCATTTGGCAAAAACCGAAAAAAGTTAAGCAAAGTTTGCTGTTTTTTGAAGATGGCGCGCCCGCGGAAAAAATTTTTGTTGAGAAATTACTAAAATTCCATCCAAGCATCAATCCGTACAACTGATAAAAAAATTAGCTTTACCGGAATTAATGCACCTATTTTCACTATTTTGACTGGACTTTTTTCTCGTCCATTTCCCGGTTGGAATAAAATCTTGGAATAAAATGATTTGTATTTATTATTGTATATTTTTTTTGTATTTTACGTTACTTTAAATTTTTTTTATTTATAAATTTATTTTCAACACCCTTCAATAATTTGAAACCAATTTGGTGTTTTTTTGAGCTTCAAATTACATTAGTCTTTGATCTTCATATTATCTAACTTGCATAATAATATGATTTTTAAAGTTTTTAACTTAAAGTAAATCTCGAATTAAACTTAGCTTTTTACAATAAATGTGTATTTATGGGTGTTCACTTACCTCTTTAATAATGATATATTATGTATAACTTCCTTTGGAATGGAAAGTACATTAGATATTGATTTAATGGCTGACTAATTTTTTTAATACAGTTTTATTTTTTCAGTTATTCTATTTGCGACTTCCAAAAGATATAAAAGATTATAAAGTAATACTTATGGACGCCACAGTAGCAACTGGAGCTGCTGCAATGATGGCTATTCGTGTTCTTTTAGATCATGATGTGCCAGAAAGAAATATATTGATAGTTTCACTGTTAATGGCCGAATCGGGCGTACATTCTATAGCCTATGCATTTCCAAAGGTTCAAATTGTAACATCTGCTATAGATCCCGAAATTAACGATAAATTTTATGTTCTACCCGGTATTGGTAATTTTGGGGATCGTTATTTTGGAACAGAACCTACAGAAGAGTGTTAATAAATTTAGTAGATCATCGAAGCATAATTTATTACAATATGCTCTGATTGCTAGCACAGCATGGTCTGCGCCTTTCTACGCGTTGGTAAACGTGCATAATATGTTATGATAAATGTGACTAACAGGATAATATACACATTTACCAGTAAATTTGTACAAGTTGTACTGAAGTTGGTACGAGTGCTTTAAATCTTTTGAAAGGCTTCATCCTTTCAATTACCGGTAAATGTATTGAATTTACAATTAGATAACGTGAGTAGTAATATTTTTTAAGGAGGTGGTCCTACTTTTAAAAATAAAGATTTAATTCTGAAATGTTTGTTTGAATTAAAATTGTTTGTTGTATTATTTTTAACCATATACATATACTCGAGCTTATCCCTATCTAATTAACCTCAAGTATTTTTCCTTTTCTATCAAGGGTTTTCCAGGTTCACTTGAGCCTGTTTCAAGTCTCTGTGCTCGGGTGCCAAATTTGCTATGTTTTATTTTGTATTAGTTAAATAATTTGTAGGTATATGACAATTTCATTAATCAAATTCACATTATTTCACATGTTTCATAATTATTTATTATAGTATAGCAAGAAGCCTTATGTTCTGGTCCCATGTCCGTTCGTCCATCCGCATTTTTCAGCTTTAAGAACTATTATTAACTGAACGAAAAAACTAAAATTTGAATTTCTAGTTCGCTATGCTGATAATAATTCTTAAATTTGAAAAATGCAGACGGACGGACGGACACGGGTATTTATATGGTCTTATTATTCTTTAGTATTCTGCCTTCACAGGGGTTCTTGAGGTCGATAATTAATTAATACTGAAGAACTTATCAAAAAGTAAGTTCGGCCTGGGCCCTGTTTCATAATGAAAATTTACTAATATTACAAGTTACAAGTAACTTTAAATACTTTTCAAATCGTTAATCTGAACACCTAGCTGCGTGGTTTTTCGTACTTCTTCATAAAATAACCTATTCTACAAGCATAGCCAAAAATTATTCTTCATTATTTTTCAATAGTAATAATATTCAACTTGTACTTTCCGACAAATAGTATTAGTACTATTATGAAACGCGACCCTGGTAAAACTTGACTTAAAAATGGTTCACTTTAACAAATCTTTAACTTTAAAATCGTAGAACGATTTTAAAATATGGATTTTATTTTATCGCATGGTATAGTCGTAACCATTTTAACTCGAGCGTGACTAATCGTTTTATGCAATGAGATCCAACGCATAAAATTTGGTTATCTTTGTCATGCGCATACAAGAAGTAACTATTAGAAAAGTGACAGAAAATAAAAATACTTCGAATTTTGCACTTTTTTTTGATGCGTCATGCTCGACTTAAAATAGTTACGACTACACTATGCGATGCATTTATGGAAAATTGAAACAAAAAAATGAGGAAAAAAATCATGAAAATGGTTAAAATAGCCATTTTTTGATATTTAAGCTACAATTTCAAAAAACCTGACGTGATGGAGCAATTTCAAAGTCGGATTCGTTTTCAGCGCAGAAAAATCTATTAGAATCACCCCCGCCCATTCTTGAAGCTGTACCATATATCACTGTGTTATATTAGGTGCAACTATCCAGATAAATCTATTCCCAAAACCAAAATGGCATACTTGCCAAATTGTTGGACAGTGGTAATGGGAAAATCGCAGTTGACATCTTACCGGATTCATCACATTGCCCACTGATTTCTATCTGGCCGAATCAAAGGAACATCTCATTCCAAGTGTTTTTCCCAACATAGTGCAAAGCTTCAATAACCATAATTGGCTGGAGGAACTAGCCTATTGGCGGCGAAAAACAAAGATGTCGATGATGAATCAACTCCGGGAGAGTTGATTTCCTTCAAATCGGTTGGTACATTTATCAACCAGGATGAAATAGTCAACTATCCCGCAGAATTTTTTAATTCACTTGAATTGTCAGGATTACCACCTTATAATTTGTAATTGAAAGTAGGCTCAGTCATCATGATATATTGCGTAACGTCAATCAACCACGACTGCGTAACGGAAAGTGAATGGCTATAAAAAAGCTTATATACGTCATCGAGGCGACGATTATCAAGTAGAAGTTCAAAGGACAGGATGTTTTGATTCAGCGCATCTCGATCATTTCAACGGACTCGAGTTTGAACGGCTGAAATTCCCCGTGCGTTTAGCCTTTGCGATAACCATCAAGTTATTAACTTGAAGTTTCCGTGTTTCGCGCATGGACAGCTGTATGTCGCGTGTTTGCAAGTCTTCATCTTTGTTTATTTACGCGCCGGAAAACAAAACGAAAAATGTACTTTAGCACTTTGCATTGAATGTTAATCTCTTAAAGGGGGGCGATACATGTAACCGCCTTTGAGCGTTTTTTAGAGGCTTATTTAAATTGGAAGGAATGTATGAATCCTTTTTAATTTCAGTTCGTTTATTCATTATATTATATTAAAATACAAGAAACAAATTTTTTTATTTTATTTTTTCAAAATAATCTTTCAAAAAGACCCTCGCGGCGAAAGGCATCAATTGGCGGGATTTTTAACTTCTGTTACAGCGATCTGAGATCAAAAATTTTGATTTAAGCGTGTTCATAAAACATGTATCTTCTAGTTGAACCGAGGGGTCTCTCACTGGGCAAAAATTTGTACAATATTGCTAATAGTCGGCAATAAAATAAGATATTACTATGATTATCTTAATTACCCTTAATTCCATTTATTTCCTGATTATTGCCATTAATACCACTTTATTCCCATTTAATGCGTGGTATTACCGTATTTACAAAATATTGCTTGGAGCTATTTACGGGAGAGCGATCGAAACTTTTCTTAGTAAATTAAATTATACACTTTTCTCAATCAATTATATTATACATATTTATTTAATTGACTAGTTTCGACTGATGTCAGTCTTTTTCAACATTTTCCATCAAAAATTAAAGCTAAAATTAATTATTTAATTAAATATTAAAACTCATTTTCCCAGTTTTTGGAGTGAATTTATTATAAACAAATAAATAAGTCTATTTTCCACAGTCCTTTATTTTGATATTAAGAGAATCTCTTAATATCAAAATAACTTTAGAAAATAGACTTATTTATTTGTTTATAATTTAATTAAAGATTATTTCAAAGTGTGGGAGAGGGAGGGGGGATCTCGGCAAATATCATGCAATTTTTTTTCCTCAAGAAACTGTAAAATTGCGAGAGAACTGGGTTAAATTTTAAAACAAACAATCTTCTGTGCAGTGGCGAATTTAGAAAATGCTTTTGGGGGGGGGGGGCAGATGAAATTTTTTTTAGGAATCTCTTGAATCCATTCATGCGCGTCAGTTGTAACTAATCATAATACATAAAATTCCAGCACGCTTCTTCTGCTCCTGCTACCACTTGTCATTTTTTGGTAGAAAAAACACTCTGGTTGGTCGATTATTTTTGCCAACCAAAAAATATATTAACTAATATTAGGACTAAAAATATTTGTCCAATATTAATCCAAACCGGGAAATTTGAATTTTTAAGCAAAAATGAGACAAGTTTAACCTTCGGCTAGAAAAAATTAAAACTTGGAAAGCATATTTATTTAATTACTTTACTGCTCACAATATTTAGCAGCAACTTTCTGTGTTACTTTGAAAGTTAATTATAAAAATAATATAAAAATATACAGTCAAAATTGTTAACCGGGGGGTCTGGGGGGTGTGGAACACCCTCCAGTACATATCGGAGGATTTCCATTCTTTTAGAATACTCGGAGAAGATTGGGGATTTATAATTTTACAAATTTCGCCAGGAAAAACCGGGAAATTTGAATTTTTAAGGAAAAATGGGGGAAAATTAAACCTTTGGCTAGAGAATATTAAAGCTTTGAAAAACATTTATTTAGGTGCCTTACTGTTTAGAGCAGGGATTCCCAAACTGGGTTCCGTAGAATATTCATCAGGGTTTCGTCGGAAAAAACTGGGAAATTTTTTGTTTTTGAACAAAAGTGAGGGAAATTAAAACGTTCGGCTAAAGAAAATTAGAATTTGAGAAACTTGTTTATTTTTATATTTAAAAAAAATTTTTAATTGCCCCACAGCATATCAAGTTTATCAGCAATTTTTTTCGTTACTTTGAAAATATAGAAAAACGGGAATCACCCAGTAGGGGGAAAAGAAATTAAATAATTAAATATTATACCGCTAAAAGACTGATCCACCGTCTAGCTATCCATCCGCGGACGGTCTTTCCAACTATTAAATAAATAAACAAATACATAAAAATAATTTAAAGCTATTTAAATTTTGAAACTTCGTGGTAAACATTATTTTTATCAGGGGGGGCTTTAGGGGTACAATCCGAGTCATCCTTGGAGGGGGGGGCACTTGCCCCTTTGCCTCCCTCTAAATACGCCACTGCTTCTGTGAGATTAGAGGGGCGAGGGGGCCGAGGCAAATCTCACATCTCATTAGGGACGAGGGTAAAAAAATCTTCAGAATCGCCTACGTAATTAATGGACGTCTCCTTATGAAGAGTTACAATCAAATCAATTTTAAGTGGTACGAAGTTCACCGGGCCAGCTACTTTTACATACCTAATACCCACATAAAAGAGAGGTCCAAAAAAAATATTATTCAGTCGTTTTGGAGCCGTTATCATGTAGTCGTTTTCAGACAGTCGTTTTTCGAGTCATTATCATGTAGTCGATTTCAGGCAGTCATTTTTTTCGAGCCGTTGAGTCTCTGTTGGTTAATCCAAGAGAGGCGTCGTGATACCCCTTTTCCATTTTCATTTTTTTAATTGAACTTTTCAAAGTTTAAATTTCTTTCAAATTATTGTTCCAACCAACCTAACTGTTTTTTTTAATTAAATTCACGCAACGTCATCAATAAAAATATTGTGTTTGCTTCAACAACAATTCAAAGGTAATATCGTCGGCTTAGAGCAAGAACTCACCAAGCCAGGTTTAAACCTTATTATATAAACCTAGTTTTGCAAATGTTTAATTTATGTATATTGATTGTGACTTCGAAATAAATAAATTTTTCAAGTCAAGCTCGTGATCAGTGATCAATAACTGGTCAAATTAATTTTATTAAACCCAACATAAATATTATTTTGCTTTATAGTGTTTTTAATCGATTAGGTAAATCATATAATTTAACTTTCGTACCAAAGAGGTATTCCGAAGTAATGTAAATTGGACAGTTTCGACATCCAAATCCATCGACTTCGGACGTTTTGCAGCAGCAACACCGGTCTTTTTATTTCTAAACGACCCAGGGTGTTACAATCGCTGGCTGCGGTGTTACAGTGTTTTCTCTGTTAGGTCCACTACTTAGTTGTATGTTTTGTAGCTGCGGTAAAAGCAACAGGTCATCTTCTTCTTTGATGTTCATGCTATCACCTCTTTCATGTGAGGTAAACCAATCTAACGAAATTCCCCGCTTCATCATGCAAAGTTTTTCTTCTATTTCTTGTACAAGTTTATGGTTTTAGATAACTATTTTCCAATTTGAGTAATTCCTCCACTTGGATCGATTTATCGACATCTGTGTTGATTACTTGATTTTCACAACGTACTTTTGCGGTATTATCGGATTCTCCGCTGTTAGAATTATTTTGTGCGTTTGAGGTTATGTTGCATCCACACACCCATTTTTTCAAATTGCCCTCGTCTGTGAGTTTTCAATATTCCACAATATATCAATTTTCACTCAGCACATACTACTTTATCATCATAACTACGATCGATAACCTTACTGCATACACTGCACGTCAAGCCTCGATTGCCCGCCATGTTGAGTTTGATGGGGTGATATTACAGGATTAGCGGTTGCATAGCTGAGGGTTTCAATAGATTCTTTATTTACATTATAAATAGATTGGTTGCAGGTGTTTCGAGATATCATGATCATGAATTTGTAGTTGATGGAATCGACATTTGACACTGTGGGCAGATTTAATGCTTTTGAGTGTGTGGACATCGGTTATATTAAGGACAGAAATTGAGAACACCATAACACCAGAGATAGTGAGAATAGATTGTCAATTATAAATATTTTCGAAGTTATTGGTGATCATTTTATCGATGTTATAAACTGTTCATTGTCGCAGTGATTGTTTCCATCGGAATGGAAAACATCCATTGTTGTACCTGTACCAAAGGTAAGCGAAGCAGTTTTATGTGAGGATTTCAGACCAATAAATAGGGTGCCTGTTTGTGAAAAAATATTGGAAATGGTGGTCAAAAGACAGTTATTATTGGAATTTTGTGATCAATGCAGCTTACTGGTATCTAACCAAACTGGTTTTAGAAAGGATCATTCCAATGAATCTTTATAATAATAATAATAATAATAATTTTATTGGGCCATCAAAATACAATAAATCATAGGACAAGTCAGAACAGAGAAATGATAATAAGCAATCACACACATATACAAAATACAAACATAAAATATAAAATGCAATATACATAAAGCTTGTACAATTCAATAAACTAGATGTAATCCCCAATCCTTTCAAAGAACTGTAGTGACTGGTCTTGAATTTGAATCTCGCGCCCCCATGTTTTCAAATCTCAAATCATCAGCACCAAATACCTAGCCGTACGCTCGTGATCGTCAAATCCAACACCCATACGTCGTTAATAACCTCCCGTTTGTAGTAACCCAATCTTCAGATTCTTTTAAAGAACGGACAAGCAGTTTGTGAGATCAACATAACCTTTGCTAAATATTTAGTTGTTGACATAACCAAGACGCAAACACAACTTACAGTTTCCTTGTTTGTTTGAACCAGTGACGTACTCAAAGCTATCTGATGTAAAATTAGTAACACTTAAATTTTAAAAGTTGATTCAATCAAGAGCAAAACTTCCCAGCTTAATATATGTGAATAAATTAAATCCCTTTAACCCAATAGACATAATAAAACACAGACTGAGGTATATTTTGGTATTTATTAGTAATAAAAAAAAAGAAAAAAAAAACTTACACGGAAAATTCGAACAACAGCCAAATCGGCAACTCTAGTCATTATTCATTAATATCATTAACACTTAAATACAATAATATTTATTTATATTACATATTGGTAGTTTTTCTGTATTATTTCATTGATATCATAGATTAACTTTCTTGACTCCACTTTCTTGTCCTTAAATTAAAGTACTTGTTGTTATTTGCTTTCTAATCTTTAACTTCAAACTCTTCATTTATCATTAACAACATTATTTCCTAGCCTGACTTTGTAATCATAATTAATTTTACATTTATGATAATTGATTATATTTGTATGAGATTCTGGTTCTCTTTGAGAATTTGATATCATTTTGTTTTGACTCTTTTTGTATCAGAATCTAAAATACAAAGATAATACATAATATAAATAATGATAAATTGAAACCAACTGTTACTTGTCAAACAAAGAAACGAACTCATTCAAATAATGCAACAATTTGAGAAACCACATACCAAGATTAATATAGGTCAAATGTTTAAATATATATCTTAACTTGTGAGAAATTAAACAATAAAATTATAAATAACAAGTTAATAAATTAATAAATTATTAAATAAATTTCTGACGAAGACGATAAACGTCGTCGAAAGCTTAAAGATATAATTTGATTATATTATTTAATTTAACTTGTTATTTATAATTTTATTGTTTTTTTATAGGTCAAATGGGGGGGGGGGGTAAAAACCATCGATTCAAATACACAATGCCCTAACTAATATGATTGCATCATTTCCTAATGATGCTCGGCTATACGGTAAAACTCGGATTCGATTACATCTACGAGTCAGTAAAAACCTCATATTATTGTTAATTCTAAACCACATACAAACTACTGGTTCGAAATAGCTGCATTATCAAATAAGTCACATCATTATATGCAAGCGCCACCTACGCCATTTTGGAAACTAAACCACCCGCCATTTTACCAAACAATTTCCATCCCTAACCAAATCAAAAATATAATCAACCTCACCCACAAAAATCGACGTTTAATTAAATAGACTACCAATATTAATTACTTGAACACATTAATTACCACACAATAATAATAATACCACACATTATCACACCTTTAAATAAATACAGAAAACCAATCACCAAAAATATAACATCCACGATATATTAAAAAGCAAAACCAATTTAGAATTACCAATAAGCAAAACCTTTTGTCCCTGATTACTTAAATAAATGAGAATTCAAATGCATTAAACCAAGCTACCATTTTTTTTATGTGAGCGTTACCATGTACCTCGTGGTTAAATCAACTTTGGTTAATAATCATAATAATAAATACACTTACTTGAGAATTTCAATTTAATAGAAATACCTGATTTGTCGTTTTAAATTCGAAATAAACTTATATTAATTTAAATATGAAATCTTAGATATATTTGTTTAAACTTTGTACGCACGTCAACACACTTCAAAAATTCACAAGCTAAGGGCCGTTTTCAACTCCCGTAATAGTTAACAACCCCCTCTTTTCTTAAATATTCTTCTGTTACCCTCCCACAGATGGTGCTTTCAAATATACAGTGTCGTACTATGAATATCTAATAACCCGGTAAATTCAAATGTCTAAAGTGAATATTACAGAACTCATCAACATCGTACACACAGTGCTCCAGCAGAAAGCGCCTCAAATTGTTCTTAAACGAGCTAAGTGACTTACAACCAGCAAGCGCTGCAGGAAGTGCGTTAAACAACCTGGTCCCCATCGCCTCAGGTGATCTTCTCGTTAACTTCAGAGAGGTTAAAGTTGGACAAAAATTAAACTTATGACGAATATCGTGGCCATGAACATCTACGTGTCGCCTAAATCTATTCCTGTTCCCATAAGTATATGTTAACAGCTCCAAAATGTACAGGCTGGGCAGGGAAAGTACCTTCAACCCCACAAACATTGGCCTACATGAATCACGAATGCTGGCACCTAAAATACACCTAATAATTTTTTTCTGTGCTATAAAGACATCTTTCGCCATCGTGGAAGAACCCCAAAAACAGACACCGTAGGATAATCTCGAAAAAATCTGCCCATGGTAAAATAACAGAAGTGTATCGATGTCAATAACACTTCTCAAACTACGCATTTGATAACATAGCGAGTTTAGGCGACCAATTAGTGAAATACAATGACTTTTCCAGTTTAGACCGTCGTCAATGTTCAGGCTCAAGAACTTAACACTGGACTTTCTCTCTTGGAGAGATTGGACCAAGTCCAATCGGAATCCAAGGTCTAGATCATCACGATTTTGCGGATTATGAAATGCCATATAGTAGGTCTTAGCACGATTTAGATGTAGCCCGTTATGGCCAAACCACAAACTCAGTTGAGCCAGCAGTCGATCAGCACAGCTCTTTAACAATTGCAGAGATTTAGATGTGATAACACTGGAAGTGTCGTCCGCATACATTAGCGTGAGGAAATTAACAAATGTCAGGAGATCATTAACGAAGATAAGGAAGAGCACCGGACCCAAAATGGAACCTTGTGGCACTCCCATGATTACAGGCAAAATCGAGGACTTATAAATACGCCGAATGCCATCAGAACCAGTAAACGCGAAATTAAGAAACTGTGCTCTATTTGATAAATACGAGTGGAACCAGTCAGCCATCACACCACGCACCCCGTATCTTTCAAGTTTATCCACCAACAGGGAATGGTCCATGCAATCGAAAGCTCTAGTCAAGTCACAGAAAACAGCTGCCGAGCGCTCCCCGCGGTCAAATGCACCTACAACTGCTCCCACAAAATCATCAATCGCTGTCATAGTGGAGTGCATGCATCAAAACCCATGCTGTCCAGCAGAAATGATTTGATGCTTTTCAAGATGACATTGCAATCTGTGCAGCATCGCATATTCAAATATTTTAGAAATACTGGATGTCAGACTTATGGGGCGATAGTTAGAAGGACAGGTCTGTTTTCCCCTCTTGTGAACTGGACGCACAGCAGATAACTAACTGACTAGGAAAGGTGCCGCTAGAGAATGATAAGTTCACAAGGAAAGTAAGTGGCTCGATGACTAAGTGTAGAACCCTCTTCAAGATATTACTGAGCAAACCATCCGGTCTAAACGATGGCTTATTCTTGATCTTATTGAGAACAGAAAGCAATTCGCCCTCATCATAAGGGAAAGCGCACATGCTCTGAGCAACAGCAGGTATTCGCAGGGAAGCACCAACCGGTCCAGCGATTCCAGACACGGTATCCCTAACCACTTCTATAAAATGAGAATTAAGTTGGCTAGACACTAATTCGGGATCTATTTGTTCAGGGGAACTCTCTAGATCACCGGACTCGCATTTTACCATTTTGTTATTTATAAAACTGTTATTTGCATTTATCGTAATTTTACTAACATTTGCATCATTCATATTTATTTTTATTTTATTTTATTTTATTAATTCTATATTACACTGCATACAGGCCATAAGGCCTAATTTCATGCAGATAAGCATTATTTTCCAAATACATTTTTTAAATACAATTGCAACAAGCAGCCAAATGCGAGAGACTCCGCGCCCAACGACGGTACAAGTACCCAATATTATATGGGCATTTCATTAAATAATATCTTACTAATTTTTTTAAAATGAGCGAGTCCGGTGTCGAAATCTACGTCTGAGTTTATCAGTAAATAATTAAAACTACGGCAAGTGGTGTGCAACGGCGCATGGGTCATATAAAGTGTTCTAGCTGGAGGGACCCGCAACACACTGGGAAGTCTAGCATTACATGACCGAGGTACCCTTATCCCTATCATACCCAGAGCTTTTGAGCAATTATACATTCCCTTAACCAATCTGAACATAAATAAGGCAGCAATAAACTCTCGTCTGGCACATAATTCGGGTACACTATATTTTAACCTCAGGCTTCTATTATGTATATCATATGATGGGTATGTACCTGTTTCGATATATTGTAAGTATCTGATCATTTTATTCTGTACACGCTCTAGTGCCAGTTTATCAACCGCACGTGTTGAGTTCCAGATTATGCTACAGTGCTCCAATTTAGGACGTACAAGGGAGTTAAATAGAGTCTTTACCACCTCCACGCTTCCAAATAATTTTGTATTTCTGATAATAAATCCCAGCAGTTTTCTGGATTCCGCTACGACCCCCGTAATATGATTCCGAAATGTCAGATCAGGGACAAACGTGACGCCTAAGTCCATTATTGCCTCTGGACTATGCAACTTTGTACCTTCCATTTTGTAATCATAGATTATTCCTGTTTCTGATCTTGAGTAACTAATCGTTTTGCATTTAGTATATTAAATTCAAGCTTATTTATTTTACTCCAAACCAACACCCGATCAATATCCAACTGTAAAAGTTCACATTCCCTCATAGACCTGATCTTCCTATAAAATTTTAAATCATCTGCATACAACAAGTACACCGAGTACCAAAAGCAACTCCCAATGTCGTTTATGAATATCAAGAAGAACAACGGTCCCAAGTTGCTACCCTGAAGCACACCAGAATTTGCATCGTAGTTTCTAGACATATAGCCATTGAAGGAAACCCTAAACGTTCTTTTCTTGAGATAGGAAGCTATTAACGGCAAGATCGGTCCCAACCCAAACCCATAAAGCTTTCTCAGCAGCACGTCGTGGTCCACCCGATCGAAGGCTTTTTTAAAATCTGTATAAATTGCATCAACCTGAATTCCTTCATCGAGACTCTCATAGACGTACTGTGTAAACAGAAATAAGTTAGTTACCACCGATCTACCAGGCAAAAACCCATGCTGGCCTGCATCCAGCGATAGCTTCACGTGATCATACATTCGACTATGGAGAATCTGCTCAAGCAACTTGCTAGGAGCAGCCAGCACAGAAACGGGCCTATAGCTTTCGAACCTCGTAATGTCCCCTGATTTAAATATAGGGCATATCCTCCCTACTTTCCACAAAGATGGATATGTATTTGTCTCTAGAATACGATTATATATATACAATAATGGACTGATCAACCACTCAATGAGATCTATCAACAAAAACGGATGAAATTTATCCACTCCACACGCTCTACCCGGTTTCATCTTTTTTGCTGCTTGGTGTATTTCATCAATAGTTATTTTAGGGATGCATATGTTATCCTGCAATGGCATTACACCCACCCCTTCCCTATCAAGTAGAACATTGTAGGTACTATTATCAGTGCTATATACCGACCCGAAATACCGCCCAAATGTCTCCGCCTGGTTTTCAATTTTTACCTGAAAGTTATTACTATCAAACATTGATAAAGTTTTTTTAGTTGTGCTTTTTTTTTGTATTAACATAGTTCCAGAATTTTTTTGGATCATGCGTGAAATCGTTCTTTATGTTTTTAAGGCATTGCCTATATTTTCTTCTAATTAGATTTTTTACTGTTTTCCTTTTCTCCCTATACATAGCATCAAACTGTGAAGACTGGATAGGATGTGGAGGGCAAACCGAAGTTCGCATGCACCCAGGCCACAAAGCGGGCCCATTATGCTACCTCCGAGTTTTGTAGCAGCCCACCTACCCCTCTATTCCTCGAGCCATCCCACACTTACGATAAACTCGAGTATTTTGGAGGGCGGTGTGCCGCTAATACTGGCCATGCTAGGCCAGAAGTCCCCAACATGGATCCTCTTTTTGACGCTAACGCTGGGCAGTTACAGAGCACATGCTCCATTGTTTCGTCTGCTTCATTACATCCTCGACAAGTTGGGCTATCAACTAGCCCCATTGTGTGCAGGTGTTTATTTAGCTTACAGTGTCCCGTGAGAAAGCTAGCAATAGTACGCAGGCTGTCCCGGGACAGCTGTAGGTAGTATTTTGCATGTTTCTCAGAGGAAAAGCGTATTGTTGCCCGCGCTTGCCGACATCCAATCACATTCGTCCATCTTTCCGCATGCCGTTTATGTGTTTCTTTCTTTATGATGGCATCTAATGTTCAAACGGCCGGCGTTATGAAAGGCTCGGGACCATAAGGTGGATCACCCGAGCCCAGCCTCGCCAACTCGTCAGCCCTCTCGTTGCCCTCATTACCTTTGTGCCCTTATACCCAGCTAAGGGTTAGAGCATTGTGTGTTGATATTACATTCCGTGCCCGGATACACTGCAGCACCAGGCCCGAGATGATCTTATGATGACCAAGTGCCATAAGAGCAGCTCTACTGTCTGTGAGTATTTGAATTGTTTTGCCCTGGATATTTCTTTCCTGGACTATTTCCGCACAGTGTAGTATGCCCATAAGCTCCGTTTGGAAGACGGAGGCATATCTACCTAGCGTTAAACTTATATCCAGCTGAAGTTCAAGGGAGAAAATCCCCGCCCCTGAGCCAGTATTACTTTTGGAGCCATCCGTGTACACACAAATGTCCGATCCGTCGGCTCCTGTTGCGTCTGGCAAGATGTTGAACTTCTTGTAAAACACATATTTGGGATAAATTCTGTCGGCATCTAGACCCAAAAGAGGCACTCTTCTGGAGCATTCCTCAAGGATCCGTGCGTGCCCACTAGCTCCCTGTCTGTGAGTCCAAAGACCCCATGCCCGCATCCTAAGAGCAGCTCTCACCGCCTGCTCCTCTACATAGAAATACAGCGGAAGAAGACAGAGAAGAGTCTCCAAGGCTACAGTCGGTGTCGTTCGCATCACTCCCGTTACAGCCAGGCAGACTGATCTCTGCAGCCGATATAGAGAAACTGTGAAGGCATTGATTTGTTTTTCCTACACCTCTCTTTCAATTTTAACTCATATTTTATCTCACTATCAAACCAAGGTGGAAATGCGTCGCAACTCCCCATCTTAACTTTAGTAACATTCTTATCAAACACCCCATATATTTTTCCATAGAACTCATTTACCGCCTCATCCACCCCACTGGTCTGATACAATTTGGCCCAATCAACATTTTTAATATCGTGTGTTATGTTTTCGAATTTAGCCGCTTTAAAATTATAACTATCAGTAGGTAAAGGATTTCTGATAAATTTTTCGGACGTCACAGTCGCGTTTATTAATAGGGCAGGATGATACTCATCCTCGGCAACAAATGGAATCTCCTCTCTGGTAACAGTACAATCAAAACTACCCAATACCAGGTCAAGCGTCCTTCCTGAACAATTCAGAACGTTATTGAACTGTGTAAGAGCATTGACATCCACAAACTCTGACATCAACCGAGTGGCAGTCCGTCCCAGCGCCATATCAAACGCAGTACCCCTTATGTCACTCAGATTGAAATCTCCGAGAATAATAACTTTATCGCTAATGTAGTTTAAATTTTGCTCGTAAAATTGAAAAAACTCGGTGTAGGCCATGCCGGACAACCCTGAGGGAACATACACCGAGATGTCAGAAAGTGACTCAGTCCCGACCCGAAGTGTTATTCCTACAGCATCGAATATGTTCGCGGATATAAATACGTTATTGACAATATACTTGGTTTTGACAACAATAAATGCACCCCCCTCGTCCCTTCCCAGTACGCTCGGCCCCCCTATCGCTTCTAAAAACCTTCCACCCACCGCCGCCCACCAGTTCGCCATCCATAATACTTTCGTTTAACCACGACTTTGTTATGCAGATAACATCGAACTCGCTACCGATCAAACTCAAGTAAAAATCCTCTAGTTTTGTACGCAAGCCACTCGCATTTTGATAATAGACTCGCATATCTATCAACTTGACTTAATTGTCGCATGGAAAACATCACAATTCATACTTTATACTCATCTGCATGTTATTGAACAATTGAACAAATCAAGAAATCAATCCATTATCTAATACTGGCGGTTCCCCGACACAGTACCCAACGCCACCCATCTGATATTACGTACATACATAATGTATTACTTAATTTCTAATTAATTAATTAGATATATTAATTGTTAACTTTTTTTAAATAACACACAATATGAGTGCCGCTAGCCGCCATGTCAAGACCCATACCACCAGCATTTAAGTAAAAAAATAAACAAGTAAAAAAAAATCAATCATCCAATATTGGATTTCCATCTAATATAGGTAAATATTATTTAGTCTACCATATACATTAATATAAGTAATAATTAGAGACCGGATTTGTATGCGATTGCATGTTTTGTTTGATGCAACGTAGAAAGCTGATTTTTTGTTTCTACACGTTTCTCGTCGAAAGCAATCAAAATACAAAGTTTTATTGCGCATATAATTTCATATTTTAGGTTGTTGCCGCATATATATTTATAATCCATATAATGGCATATAACCGCATATATAGTCAATATTTTTGATTTTAATATTTAAATAAAACAAAAATATTTAAAATTAAAATTTTTAATTTTAAATCTGAATTTTAAAATTAAATTTTTTTTTTGAATTTTGAAAAATTTAAATTTTAAAATTTAATTCTTTTTATGTTAGCACCGGCTACTCCGGTCTACCAACCTAAAAAGTGACGGCAGGGATTTTCTAAAATATAGAATCACTGGAGTGATGGGTATTATTGGGATGAGAAAATATTACATAAATTAGAAAACGTTATATTTCGAAACTCGGGGTATATTATCAAAATGAAAAAAAATTGTGATATTTTGCGGGGACACAATGAAGTTGTTGAGATGACATAGCATCGCTGAAATATGCTTCTCTTATATCATGTGATGTAAACCGATAATTTTCAAGCTATAAAAACGTCCTTCGCGATAAGCGTCATAATTTTACAATGGAAATTTTAAATAAAATGTTAGTTTTGTATTATCGTATAATAATAAATAATTTCTATTAAAATATACTGTACTAAAAATATAAACTTTTCAAATTTTTGTAGTTTATCTTTGTTTTCGTATAATCGCATAATATAATATATCCATTATTATAGCATATTTTACCGCATATATCGACAGTTTCAACCGCATAAAAAAACTTATTTTGATGTTTTTTAGCTCATATAAATCCGGTCTCTAGTAATAATACAAAAGCATCGAAAATAAATTTTAACAAAATTGAACGAAATCGTCTGATTAAACCACAATTATCGCCATATTGTACAGATAAGCCGCTTCAAAACACATAAATATCCAAATTATACATACTTATAGCACTACTGTTTAATAAACTTGTGATCAAAGTAACAAAGTAAAAAAAGACCCCAACAGGAAACCAAATTAAATACAATAATAAACTGCAACTTACACTAAGTTCCTGATGATATCCTCACCACCCCTGACCATTACTCTTCTATCGTTTGTCCACACGTTCTTGAATCCAAACTCGTTACGCGCCTTTTTGAACTTTTCATATCTATATGTGGTGAGGTTCTCCTGTATATTGACATTTGTCCCCCTGAGGCTCTTCCTGTTTTTGATAACTAAATGTCTTGTTCTGTATGATAGGAATTTTACTAATAACGCACGGGGGCGATCTCCATCGCCTCTCCTTCCTACTCGGTGGCTTCTTTCTATATCTGATAATTGTATATCCAGGTGTAGACGATCTCGCAAAAGACCCAACGCCACATCATCCGTCGATTCATCTGGCAATTCCTGCACTCCAAATATTCTAACGTTGTTGCGGCGGCTATACTGTTCAGCAGCATCTTGATTTCTTCTGTTTTCCCCACTAAGTCTACTAATAGTTATCTCCTGCTCCTGTACTTTCAACTCCAGGGCATCAACAATTTCAATTTTTCTTCTCAATTCTTCTATTTTGGCTGTGTTTTGTGATACCTCGTTTTTGACTTCGCTTAGCATATTTATTAGTTTATCTAACTTCGAGTTAATCTCCGTTATTGATCCCATATATGCTGACTTAATTTGACCTCTCGTTGGCATAACGATACACGGCAACAATTAATTAGCGCGGACGAACTATAATACTGTCGGAGCAACAGGATGCAAATCTTAGATTATGTATATTCAGATCGGCAGACTCTGTACAAAAATTGGTAACACCCCGTTTGCCGGCTGACACCAGGCGGCGATACTGATGCTTGTACTTTTTCCGGCAACGGCTAGGTGTCGCGCTGCTACATTGCGGCAAAATTTGAATTTCTTAGTTTTTTCGGAAAACGATAACTTACGACTAGAAAAGTAACCTAAAAATGCATTGACACGGTTAAACGTTATATTATATTATTTCACAGTGATGTTTTTCAGTACACTCAAAGAAATTTGCTTGAGAAATCAATTAAGAATCCGCTCATTAAATTAAAAAACTGATAAAATTCTTAAATTAATAAGCAAATTTATAAGTTTTAGCATGAATAGGTATTAATGGCAGTCTTCATTTAAATGAAGACTGCCATTCTTAATATAAACAAATAACATTAGTAATAATTTATTATCGTTGACCTTTTTTTTAATAGTTAAATAATAAAAATTGTTGAGTTTTAGGTCTTTTAATCAATTTAATTAACCGACGTTTCGAGTCCTTTTATTTATGACCCATTTTCAAGGATGTAAAATGACAAATTACTTGACAAAATAATTTCATAATAAACAAGGTGTAGGTAAACAAAAAATATATTTACAAAATTGCTGAAAATCTCAATTTGATTTAGGTAGGTACCTATAGCATCGTTTGAGCGACATTGTTATAAAGCACATTAGTCTATCGTTAATTATTTTGTTAATTTATGATAATAATTTATGAGGGAGGTCATTTTGAAAATTTATTAAAAAGAAATTTTATAAATTTATTTTTTTTTACTTACACCTTGTTGATTATTTTTAATATTTCTGTAAAAAGGGCTGATTTCCCAAAAGAATTTATTTGACCAAAGTTGTAGCCCGTAAAATTCCCTATCCGGTTTAAGACTCTAGTTTTTTTCTAACATGTTTCATTTAAGAGATACGGAGTTCGCAAGAAAGGTAAAAAAAATAAAACCTGAATTTTTTTAACATTTGTCGCTTAATTTAATTTATAACTCGAAATACATTGATTCTAGACGATAAGAGGTTATAACTTAATTTGTAGATAAGCGAATTATCTCTAAAAAAAGTTCTAATCCGTTAAACCTAAAAATCAATAATATCGGAGCTATGGTCGTTTCAAATCAGAAATTCAAAAATTTGCTTTAAAGAGAGGTACCCCGCAAGGGTTTGGACTTGGATAAAAATTTTATTTGAAAATTTGTCTTAGAAAAGTGCCCTCTATCACCACTTTGAAGGTTCTGCACGGTCACGGGGTGACGGGGACACTCTGTAATTATAAAAAGAACTTCTGAACTAAACACGATTTCTGTTGGTTTTATAATATTTGAAGGACTTTAATCAAGTCTAAATGCGGCACTGTGATCTTCTAATAATAGTTCTAATTTTTCTTGCAGTTAAAGATTTTATATACTTTTTGGTGAAATTTGTCGACTCTCAACAAGAACTATTAAGCAATAACTTTAACATGGCATAGTTAAAAAAGGGGTTGTTAACAATGGCGGATAGTGAATTTTTGGGGCCTGATGCTAATTAGATTTTAGAGGCCCCTGGTAGGAATATTATGGGAAGGGGGGGGGGGTTGTTTTTTGGCTAATATCAAAATAATGATACATTATTTTGTAGAGACAAAAAGTAAAAATGTAGAATTTTCGAAAAATAATTAACTCCGTTCCCTTAATAAATCACTTTCCGAAAAACCTTCTTCTATTTTCAAAAATACCTGATGCTGCCACCACCCCGAACAGCATTTAAACAGATTCACTTTAAATTTTTTTTAGTTCATCGCCTGATGATGCCATAATATGATGAAAACGTTTGCGATATTTTATATTTACAGTGTATTTTATTTGTGATAACTTTAAAACATTTCAGTTCTAAAAGTTTGTGTACATTATTTTATAATATGTAGGCTCAATATAAATAAGCACAAAAAATCCGGAAAAAAGCGCTTTAAAAAGCACGAAATTTGCCTCTAAAAAGCATAAATTTCTGCAAAAAAAGCATAAAAATTTTTTTTAAAAACGTTAGAAAACAAACAAAAGTAACATTTATTTTTAAAAAGAAAATACAAAAAATTAGATACGGTGGCTCCAGAAATTATCAATACACTCTTATATTAACAATGTTAAACGGACATTTCCATGATTTTTTTCTCATATAAAAATCGATTTTATAGCAAAATTTTTCAAACATTTTTTGTTGCAAATTGCATTCTCTTTATTTTTGTTTCTATACATTTTTCTATTTTGTCGCACCGTTTCTGAGTAATAGGGACTTTAAAAACACTCTGTAAAAATTTAGATAAAACTCCCATAAGGGCAATGTTAGTTTTATTAAATTTTTTACATAGTGTTTTTAAAGTCGTTGTTACTCAGAAACGGTGCGACAAAATAGAAAAATGTATAGAAACAAAAATAAAGAGAATGACATTTTCAACAAAAAATGTTTGAAACATTTTGCTATAAAATCGATTATTTTAATTTTTAAAAAAATTTTAAATATCTAATAAAAATTCACTGAAAAAAGCACAAAAAAGCATAAAAATTGATAAAATGCGCAAAAACTTGAAAAAAGCAAAATAAGCATAAAAAAGTAGGTGTCAAACGATTTTTTTTTTTTTTGAATCGCGCTCATTTCTTAAAATTTTTTGAATGCTTGTAACTGCCGCAATAAGCATAAAGCTTAGAATTCCGGTCCCTAATAATATGTATATAAGTAAATAATGAGTCGAGTTTATACAAAAAATATCTAATCATGAAACTGATATTTTGTTTATAAACTTAGGTGAGATAAGGAACAAATCTCTATCCACAAGAAAGTTCTGCTAGTACACGTCAGTATAATTGTACAACACGTCATCAATTACCTTTATATACGTCTATCTTTTCTTGAACTTGATCGCTTTCACCAACAATATTTTACAGAACAGGAATAGTAGCGCCTTAAAAATTATATCGCCAACTTGACGATGGCAGCGCCATCTCTTCCAATTTTCTTAATTACACAATTGGTTTCCAAAACTTGCATAAGCTTTGCTTATCTGAATATACATAATCAAAGATGCAAATACACTCAATTCTAACAATCTTGATATTCGGATGACACAATTAAATACATCGACTACTTGCGTAAAATTATTTCATAACATTCACGCTACAAACAACGAAAGTTTTTCAGCAACATACAACACGTCTGCTCACTCGGCCACCATTGCAATTGGTTATTTGTTATTACGGTTATTACAATTGGTTATTACAAGTAATATCAAAATTTCCACCATCTTGCTTGCTTAGATATCAGGCAACCGTTGGGTCCCCTATGGGACCATTGGCATTAAAAAAAAGATGACGTGCTTTCTATGGGTTTCAATCTTTTTGTAAAAAAAAGTGTTTATAAATGTTCCTTTAGGCCAATTGACAGCATTTGCTATAACTTTTCTGTATGTGTCTGGGACGTTTACTCGAAATGACGCGTATGTGTTGAACTTGGTCTTAAGAGTTCCAATATCACTAAGTTCCAATATTGATTGACGTTTGTGATAAATAGTTTAAAAGTTTAGACACAATGGACTGTTTGTTTTGGCTGTGTTCCTCAACTTTAAGAAAGCAAATTGAGACTATTGATTGTGGATAGTTATTAAAAATTTTGAAAGAAATGGGTATTGGTGATGTGCTTAGATGGTTGGAATCATACTTAACGGACAGACGCCAGAAAGTTAAATACTGGGAGTATGTTTGACGAAGAGAGTGTTTTTCATGGAGTCCCCCCAAGGTACTGTGCTTGGTACTGTCCTGTTATACTCATAATATCAATGATATAAAAAAATGTTTAAGCATTGTGAATGTAGTGTCCGGAGACGCTCCTTTAGGTTTACAATATTTGTATTAGTTTGAATAGATATTATGTTGGTGCTGGGGGGATTTTTGTAAGGTTGCATACCATGCCGGGTACGAGGTACCGAGCGGATGTTAATTTATGGTTATTGTGGTTGAATAAAGAATAAGAAGTATCTTAATATTATTATTGAAGTAGTAAAGAATATTACAGTGAAATTAAGCTGTTTGGTGGGAGATAATATTGGTGAAATGTTGGTATTCTTCACGATCTGTTACCGGATGTTGGCGATTATATTGGCTATTGCCAAGATGACGATCTAGGAAATTTAATTAATGGGGTGGTTTCCTGTTGTCATCTCCATCTAGTAGAGAGTTATGAGCGAGGGTTTTGGGGGTTCAACCCCCCCCCCCCCCGAAATAAAGCGCGAGATAAAATCCTAGAATATAAAATATAATAAAAGACTTTTAAACAATTTTTTTGACAAAACCAAGAATTTTTAAAGAATAAAAATAGAAAATTGCAGTTTATATTAAAAATAAGTTGAATAAAAATAATTTTTTTTATGTTGCTTGTTTCTTTCTAGTAGATTTTAGTGCACATTTATTTACAGGTAAGTATAGGTAATTGCAGTTTTACAATGAAAAACGCCGTATCTGAAGCGGCGCTGAATAGGGGAAAATATCTTTGTATCGCAATTTTTAAACTTTGGATTAGAGCGTTTGACCTAGAAATTTTCAAAGAAATTTGCCTGCGGCGCTTAATCCTGGGAGTAAACACATTAGTTAGTTATCGTTCAATCCCCCCCCTCCGAACAAAAGTCCGAGATACGGCACTGGGGGGGGAGCGCAATTTTACAGGTTTGCCATTGGCTCAGCCTTACCTAGTTACGGCCCTGGAACAGACAGTGAAGAAAAAAACGTATATCTCAGATTGATTTTTGAAAAATGTGACTTGTCCGGTTTTGCTTATACCCGACTCAATTAATTACCAACCTTTTAAAACAAAAAATTGCGTTGTGAAATATTGTCCATTTCGATACGCGATTGAGTTTCAAAATGACTTTGTTTTAAACGCAAAATAAAAACTCCCACGCTTCGCGGGTGGTTTTCTAAATGGATTTCGTGCGATAAAAGCGTGTTTGATGAAACTGGTTTCTTAATATACTATTTTAATGGGTATATTTAAGATTAACGCATGTTTTGCTATGCATATAATGTACACAGAACGAAAAACTGACGTAAATATAATAAAAAGAGTGATTGCGAAAATGTATTTAAACATTAATATTCAACCGATGCTGTAAGTAATTGAAGGAACGTAAATTTTTGATTACTTGATGTTAAGATGATTAAATTAATCTCCGAGGAACATTGGTTTCATTAAATATCTTTTAATAGTGAAATGCATTATATTAACCACCACTATCTATTAGTACAATCCCATGCAACATCAACTTTCTTAGATTGTTTTAATGTTGGGTTTGCATTGACCAATCAATCATATTCTTCATAATGATGATCAAAAACTTTATTTAAACACATGCACATGACTTTTAATACATTGTTTGAGCATTCTAGAGTATTGTTTTCATGTCTAATAGCATTAATAATATAATTTTAGTAACAAAATAGTAACCAAAGTCGCGAATAGCTTTTCATGCGAAAAGCGTAATCAACCCGATATAGCTATATGTGGTTTCACACAAAAGTTTATACAATTCACTCCAATTAGGAGGCAAAAACAATATCGTGACTGGTGATAAATAATGTCGAATCAAAATTAAGGCGCAATAAAAATCATCAACAAAAAAATTAATAATTAATAACATAGACGGCACAAAACACTTATCTCAACAGCTGATACGGAGTAGATGGAAAAACGGAATCAATTTGGATTAAGATGGTAGACGCTCTAGCTTGTTAACCAATATTAAGCTTAAGGGTGAATTGATGTTCTCAAAATCGACCTTTTCATACAAAGCGATTTTTCCACTGCAATGGCGGTTACCGAAAATGATAAAGGTTGGTTCAACTCGGTTAGCAGTTTACTGACGGAAAGTAAGAGGTCGAACAAAGCCCCTAAAAACAATAGTTGGCGTAGATAAAGGAGAAAAATAACATTAGAGGATTCCTAAAATTACCTCTCAGATGTGGTCGAGGGTCAATTTTCCTATGGTAATTTTCGTAGTTTCAAGCAGAGCTACAGTTGAAAAAAAGAATTCTGAATACAAAATCCTCCAAAGGAGATAAGATCAAATATCTTCGAATCGATAACCATATTCAATTGTAAGTGCAGCGAATGAATCCTGAGAAATCGGAAGGGCTAATAAAAACATAAACCCACTTTCGTAGCACTTTGCTAACCCAAAAAAATCTCTTTCAAAATACCAAAATTACGAATTGTCAAAACTTGAAAATTTTAACCACGAAAAATGTGTTTTCTAATCATATCAGCAACAGGACCTCCAACATAATTTTATATTTATCAAAATTACCAATAAGAAATAAAACATTGAAATATCGTTTATTTCAAAGAAAATTCAAAAACATGGTGAACCAAATGACGAACCAACGGATCCGGGTGTTGTGCTATCACACCCCCGCATCACATTTGACCCACCAATTGATCCACCAATTCTGAACCGTTACAACTTTCCCAACTTTTTAAAAAACCGTCAATATTCTCGAATCTCGTGGTAAAGTCCATATCAATCTAAAAATACGAAAATCTATTAGTACCGTAGAATGGGGTGAAGTGAATCACTTTTGTCGTTTTTTTTCATTTACAGCTCTGAATTTTTTTCTGATTAGTTAAGTATAGTAGTTTAGTTAAATAAATTAGTACGTAGTCGACATGACGAGTGAAGAGTGATCGTGGTAAGTTATTAAACTTACCCGTTGTGTGAACAATAAAATTTTGGCGAGTAGTCTAGTAATTAGTAACATACATTAGTAAAACCATTTAGCCGAGCGAATAGAAAATATTCTATTTTTTTTGGTGAGTAGCGTTTGCTTATCAAAACCGGTGCATACATACGTGAGATAAATATTTTGCTTTTCTCGGGAAAAATTATAATGTATATGTACCTATCTAGATTTGAAATTAAATTTTCTTGTATATCATAAAAATATAGTTTCCATTAAAAATCAAACTATTGATATAATTTTATTATTATGGTACTGAATATTCTCCCACCTACAAAACATTTCACACTTGGAAACAATGTAGGGGTACTTGAATAAAACGGGGTACTTACACAAAAAATTATGTGCAAAAATTTGTAACAATGCGATCCCTGTGATCTCATCAACCATCTGAATTTTTTTCTAAATTTTTACTAAACTATACTTATCCAGTAGGTAATTAATTATAGAATGTCTAATTATGTTATTGTAATATTAAAATTTTTTTAAAATTATTACCCAACTACATTCAACAAATAATTAATTGTTGAAATTGTAATAATATTATTATTCTAATATTAAAATGGGCATATGTAGACTGCACCGATGGTCAGAAATTAATCCTTTATTTTTGGGTTTTGACCAAGGGTCACATGTAGATTGCACCGATGGTCACTTGTAGATTGCACCGATGGCCACTTTCAGATTGCACCGATTTAATTACTTAAGCTCTTAAGCATAAGTAGATACTAAATCTCTCAAAGCATAACATGTAGATTGCACCGATGGCGATGGAAAAACGCAGATTGCATAAAAAAACCGGTAAAACCGTGAATGGTAAATAATAATTGGTTGAAAAATGGAGTGCAGTAATCAAAAGTAGGTACCATCCATGTAAATATTCTCGACAGACCACAAACACCTTAAATTGGTCAAGCAAGAAAATATAATTAAATTGCTTTCTCTGTCGTTCAGCATTACGAAATTTTCGCCTTTCTCTGTATTGACAATTATGAAATCTAAAGATCAATGAACGTCCATTATCGAGGTTGGTAAAGGTGGCTGTTTTTTTCGCCTTACATCATATATAGCCCTAGAGATTCGTTCAGCATCACGGCGAGAAATATCAACTTGTAAAATGTTAGTATTAATAATGGCTCCCATGAGAATGTCGGAAGGTTTTTGAGACGTATCTTCAATTGCTTTTCGTTTGGCTTCACCACTAACAATTTGCCGCTTTACTTTTTGTTTATCTATTTCATGATTATGTTCCAAATTTTCTTTCATTACTATCCTATGACCCTTTTCTCCTATGGTGTACATATTAGCTGAACATTTTCGACTGCAACATTGCCATTTAACTTCTCCGTTCTTCAATTCAGCGTTTTGATAAAATTTATACCCGTCACGCACTAACAATGTTTTTCCGTGCTCACTTATCATTTCTCGAATTGTTTCCATTTTTACCCCTGACTGTTTCTATTCCTCACTGTTCTTTCTTATTATTCTTATGTACTTCAAATTGTCATTTTTTTTCCTATACTATTATAATTATATCTGTTAAGTAGATAAATCGCTAAACGTATTTATTAATTAATGTAATCAAAATTATCCAATAATTAATCAAGCATTAACCTAATTCCAAATAAATTACATAATCCTAAGGAATTATTAACTTAGAGTAAGTACCTTACTTACTGACCATCGGTGCAGTCTACATACGTACCCCCTAACCAAACCCGGTGCAATCTACATACTTACCCTCCCCGAACCCGGTGCAATCTACATGTCGGATTATGAGACCCTTTGACCACCGGTGCAGTCTACAATCGCCCATTAAAATACTAGCAGGTCAAGCGGCCTATCTGCCGCCTTGACCTAGTGTTTGAATGATGAGGAAGGGGGCCTATTTTTAACTGAGTTGGGCCCTAGGCTCTAGCACATTTTCGGGTACCTTATATTCGAGTGTAACTAATAGCATCGAAAGCCCAATTTTTGGGTTATTTTATCAGTATTTGATAAATAATCCTAATAATAGTAGGTATATAAATATTGCCGTGTTCCAAAAATTTTTTTATATTTATTTAAATTTTTTAAATTTAATTTTATTATCAACTGTTTTATTATAAATTAATATGAAATGATTTTGTTTTTGATTTTATTATGTACTAAGTTTTATTATTTGAGTATTTGTTTGTAAAAATTTATTTGTAAATAATTTTGTGTAAATGTTTTGAATTTGATTTTTAATAATGTTGCCTTTTTACCACTTTGAGGCCGCAGAGTGCTGACGTTTATCGGAGTTGATCTCCGGTAAAATGATATTGTAATTGCGATTTAATTGAATTAATTATTATTATTGAACTTTGATTTGATTGGAAGTCGTCTCGTGGTTTGGACGAGATTTTAATATTTAAAAAAAAGTTAAAATGGATTTGATTTTTGGTGGTTATAACTTGGAAACTTGAACAATTGAAAATTAATTTATTGGATTATTAAGAAGAAAATTTAAAAACATAACATTTTGCCGTTCACGTTCGCGACTGTTAAATTTATTTAAAACTAGCTGACCCGGTGAACTTCGTACCACCTACAATTGTTTTGATTATAACTCTTTATAAGAAGGCGTCCATTAATTACGTGAGACGATTTGGAGATTTTACGACCCCCCCTGGTGAGATGTGGTGAGATTTGTCTCCCTCCTGTAATCTCACGTGATATTGTTTGTTTTACTTAATTTAACCCAGGTATCTCACAATTTTACAGTTTCTTGCGGAAAAAGAATTAAAGTATATTTGCTGAGACCCCCTCACCCCGATACAGAGACATACAGTTGTCCATGCACGAGACACGGACACTCAAAGTTAATTCCGCAAACTTCCAACTACTTGATGGTCATCGCGAAGGCCAAACGCACGGGAATTGCAGCCGTTTGAACTCAAATGGCAAATCCATTATAATGATCGGGATGCGCTGAATAAACATCTTCTCCTTTGTACTTTTCTTTGATAATAATCGTTGCCTCGATGCCATTGTTTATAAGCTTTTTTACAGTCAGTCTCGTTCCACATTACATAGTCGAGGTTAATTGATGTTACGCAACATGATGATGACAATTTAAGAATTCTGTGGGATTTCTATTTTATCCTGGATGATAACTAATAAACAAATCAACCGATTTGAAGGAAATCAATTCTTTCGGAGTTGATTCATCATCGACATCTATGTTTTTTACCTTCAATGGGCTCTTTCAAATGAGATGTTCCTTCGATTCGGCCAATAGGCACGAATTAGTGGGCAATGTGATGAATGCGGTCGACTGCGATTTTCCCATTACCAATGTCCAACAATCTGGAAAGTATGCCATTTTGGTTTTGTAAATGTATTTATCCGGACAGTTGCACTTAATATAATTGGGAAAATATTTAAGTGTCGCCCTCTACCAATTATAGCACACAATCATATTTCAGAAGGAATCTCGTTAAACCATTCATGTGCGTCCTTAACTGTGACCAAAACCTGTTCTAAAATGTATTTCGGATAGGAATTTCGTAATACATGTTAGATCGTTAGTAATTAGCCTATTTCTGATGTTAGATCGTTCTTCTTTTAGTTCTAAAATATTGCCAATTATTGTTCTTCTTAATTATTATTCTTCCTAATTAGTGTTATTCTTGGTTATTCTTCACTATTCTTCCTTATCATTATTGTTCTTATTCCTTTTTAGTTCCTTCGTTGATTGTTGGTTGTTTCTTATATAGTTCCTTTCGTATTACCAACCTATTATTACCATGCATTAACGTATTAACAGGCAGGTCCGCACTTAGGTAACATCTCCTTCTATTGGTCTAATCATAGTCAGGACCGTATCCCCTACTACTAATGCTAACATACATACAAACCTTGCCCTGACAATTCTAAACACAACAAAGAATAAATCGGTAGAGCCGTTCTCAAGTGATACATTTTTTACGTTTCATTTTTACCCCTGACTGTTTTTCAAAAACACAGGGTATACGAAGTTACTATGTACAATCTTTGTTTATATATTGTCATGTTATAAATTGGTTGAGGTAAATTGTTTAATTAAGGTGAAATTATTTATAAAATTTTTAAATTTAAAAAAGATATTATTGCATATTTTATTTTTAATTTGATTTTGCCGCAAAAATTATGTTGGGACGGGTCGATTTAGAAACGGAGAGAGGGAGGAGGAATTTTTGGTTTTGGATTGTTAAAAAGTTTTGAAAAAAAGAAAAAGTTTTATGTCAGTTTTGTGAAAAGTAATTAAAATTAGTGGATATTGTTGAAAAATAAACAGAAATTTCAAACAAAAGGTTGTTTAATTTTGTGTTGGGAGTGGTTGAATGGTTCTGGCGGAAAAGTAAAAATTTAAACAATAAGGTAGGACTTTTAAATTATTCAAGTGCTAATGGTGGACGATAAGACATATGCGTACGCGTATTTATCTAATTGCGGATAAAAAGAAAGGTCAAAGTTTTTTTTTAAGAAGAATAATTTGTTTAATCTTTAATTAAAATTTATTAAAAATTTTGAGAACCCATAAAAAAACATTATATTTGGCGCAAATAACGTGGGGCTCGATAAACATTTTCACGATACGGAATTAAATTTGAACTTGCTGTTTGACCCTGTGATTAAGATGTTTATGATTAAGTTATGATGAGCGACGTAAATGAAATAATTATGGATGAAAAAGAAAACCAAGAACTAGATTCGGGACTGGTGGAAGACCAATCATTCGATCCGAAGTATGAAAGTACTAGAAGGGGCACCACGGAAATGAGTGAATCGCCACAAGTTAAATTTGAAGACCAACAAAAAAAGAAGTTCGAAGAAGAAGACAAAGATAAATTCGGATTACTTTTTGAGATGATGACGAAGATAGAAGAAAATAGAAGATTAGCCGAAGAGAAGTCAGAAAAAAATAGAATAGCAGACAAAGAAGAAATAAAAAATTTAATAATTATTACAAACAGGAAAACAATAGAGAAAAACGAAGAAAAATTAGAAAAATTTCAGAAGGAACTTACAGAAACAATCGAAGAACAAAACAAAAGCATAAGTAAAAAAATACAAGAACTTCAAACTAGTTTAACAAATAATTCAGAAGAAAATACAAAATTAGACGAAGAAAAGTCGGAAGAAAGTAAAAAGTTAGTTGAAGAAGAAGAAACAAAAACCCTAATCACTGCAAATCAAAATGCAATTGATAAGAACAAAATAGAAAAATTCCAATACCAAAACGAGAAAATAATACTGAAAAATTAATGCAGAAATATAAACTACGAATGACAACACCATTAGATTTCATCTAGCTTTTACTTAAAAGGTCAAAAATTGCTTTCGAAATTGTTAAAATCTTCATTAATAAGTAAAAGCTAGATGAAATCTAATGTTGTTATCATTCGTAGTATATATTTCTGCATTATTTTTGTATCTTTCATTTTTTCTCTAAAATAATTAGGGAAGCAGGAATTTGCATAAATAAGTTTTTACGTGTTAATTTCCTATGTTTGGCTAAGGTTCGCTTTTACAATAGTCGGTTAAGTTTTATTTGTCCGGGTTGTAATGTTATACGGATGTTTAAGTTTTTTTTAAGTATTTAGTGTGTTTATCATTGATTGGATAAACCTTAGCTATAAGCTATATGTTAGTAACTAACCAATAAACATCCGTATAACGTTACAACCCGGATAAATAAAACCGACTATTGTAAAAGCGGACCTAAGTCAATCAAAACCATGTAGATGTTGGGCCAGTCCAAGATATACTACAATGCCAGGCTAACCCATGATCTCTATCCATTCTCAAAAATAAGTTTCATATACTGGACCCGCATGCGAGTTGTATCAGTCGTATTACACTTTGTTTTTAGCTGATAAACCGAGAAGCCATACTTTTGGTTACGGTTAAAAACTCTTTATTTAAGCAAATAAATTTTTATAAATTGGTTTTAGTAAACATTTTTTACATTTACAAATCTTTTATTTACAGTTATATAATATAATACATCAAACAAGTTGTTACATGAATGATCAAACTGATTCGATTTTTAATTTTTGTAGTTTTCAAGAGTTCCTACTTAACGTTTACCTCTTTTTGTCAGTATCTTGTTCGGATAGAACTTTTAAGACTGGTACGGTTTTCTTGATCTTTGATCTTGTGATTATGGTTTTTTTTTGGGTTATTTTGGATATTCATTCAGGAAAACACGTTGTAAAAACCTGATTTGCAATAATGGGAATGTCGAGTTGAGTTGTGGTAACCAAGTTATTCTGTGAATATTGGTAAATTTTGGTATAACATTTTATGTTTGATTCTGAATGGTGCGTTGCTGTGGTTTATTTCGGTAATTTTTTCTGTGAGTTCACTATTTTTGATTGTGGTCGAGTAGAAGGTTTGACTGGTACGGTCAATTTGGTCGCGTAAGTATTCCGTATTGGTGACCTCGTGTAGGGTGGCCGTTCTTGTATTCCTCTTTGATCCCGTTATTAATCTTAGGCATTTATTCTGTATTATTTGGAGAGGTTTCAGGCTTGTGTTTGATATGCTACACCATACTGGTGAAGCGTATGTTATGGTAGGTCTAATAATTGACTTGTATAAAAGCATTTTGTTTGTTCGAAGCCATGTTGCCATATGCAATTCGTTTTCGTTGTTGGATGTGTGCTTTGAAGTTTAATCGCGAATCTAATGTTACTCCCAGATATTTGACTTTATCGCTTGATGTTATTTTATGTTCATTAACTCGTAAGGGAGAGAATATTTTTGTATATTTTCTTTTTCTTGCAAATACTATGTGCTCCGTTTTTTCAGGGTTTATTGAGATTTTCCATGTCTTGTAATATTCTTCTAGCATGTTCATGTGGATCTGGATTTGTTTGTTGGCCACTTCGGCACTAAACGAATGTGCATAGATTGCTGAATCGTCGACGTAAAGGCCCACTTTGGTTTTTTGGAATAGCGGTAGATCGTTGATGTATAGTTTAAACAATTTCGGGGCTAATATAGACCCTTGGGGAGCTCCATCTTCTATTATTTTGGCGGACGATTTTATCTTATCGATACTGACAGCGAACAATCTGTTGTTTAAGTATGAGTTCAGTAATTTTACTATTTGTGGTGAAAAGTTATATTCGATTAGTTTGAACGTGAGGCCTTCGATCCATACTTTATCGAAGGCTTTCTGGATGTCAAGTAGTGCCATTACGGTTGTGTTGTCTTTGTTAAAGTTTGTAATAATGTCGTTAGCTATTCTGGTGATTTGTAATATGGTATTGTGTCCTTTTTTAAATCCGAATTGGTTTGGATTGTCGATTTTCAGTTTGATTTCTTCTTTCTCTAATCTGATTTGTATAATTGTTTCGGTTAATTTTGCCAAGTTGCACAGTAGGCTGATTGGACGATAGCTGGTAGGATTTGTGGAATTCTTATTGGGTTTCGGTATAGGGATGACAGTTGCTATTTTCCAGGCGGTTTGAAAATATTGAATTTTGAAGATTGCGTTAATTATGTAACATAATTGGACTATTGCCTTCTTGGATAAATTTTTGATGACGATGTTTTCGATTTGGTCTGGGCCGGGTGCTTTTTTATTCTGCAGGTTTTTAATAATATTCTTGATTTCGGATTGTTATGCGCGATTGGTTGATTGAGGTAGTTACGAACGATATCTGTTATTTGCTGCTGTTGGTTTGTGTTTTGATTGTTGTTTGATTCGTGTATCTGTTGAAACGTTTTGGCCAATAGTTCTGCTTTTTCTTTATTTGTAGTTATTGTTTCGTTTTTGTTGTTCGTGAGATCAGGTATCGGTTTGTATGGCTTGCGTAAGTTCTTGGTTAGTTTCCAGAGGGAGTTGTCGTGTGGCTTTGCTGAGGTTAACAAATCGTTCCACTTCTTGTTTCGGTGTTGAGCTAGTTGTTGTTTTTCCTCGTTGTTGAGTTGATTCATCTGTTGAGCAAAAATTGGATTTGCGCTGCGTTGCCACTTTTTACGGTAGTCATTTCTCTCTTTAATTAGCTGAGCGATATATTCCGGAATTGGATATTTGCTAGGATCAATGGTAATTTTCTTGCTGTTTTGTTCTTTGGCTTTGTTGATGTTTTCAGTCAATAGTTTAACTTCTTGATCTATTGCCGTTTTGGTAGTTATTGTTTGATTTATTTGAATAAGCCGGTCCAGGTCTTGTCTATATTTATTCCAGTCTGTATTTTTGATAAGGAATTCGATCGGATTGTGGTCGGAGGATAATTGGGGTAATGAAACAGGATGAGATATGCCAGTGAGGGATTTGTTGAGGAGAATATCTATTGTGGAAGGGGTGTTGCCGTTTGGAGGATGATGTGTCGGTGCGTCTGGGTATAGAATTTTTATGTGATTTTGGGTTGTGTAGTCGTGTAGATATATTCCATTTGCATTGTTACTTCTACAGTTCCAACTTGAGTGTCTGCAGTTTAGGTCTCCAGCGACTAGGACTTTATTTCCGATCTTAAATAAGTTGTCCAAATCTGACCTTCGTATTGGGTGATCTGGTTTGTTGTAGGTCGCGATTATGTATTTGTTATCCTGTAGTTTAAGTCCAATGGCTTCGATGCTAGTGTTGATGGCCATTGTTATAGGTGTATGTGGTATTCTTTGTTTGATTATTATTGCCACTCCGCCGGCTCCAATATCGTTTGCTCGATCTTTTCGATAGACAACGTATCCTGGAAATTCCAAACTGTCCTTACTTTTTAGTTTTGTTTCGTTTAGCAAGAAGATGTCGACTTTCTTTGAGCAAAGAAAATTTTGAACTTCGTCTATTTTACCCTTGATACCATTTGCGTTCTATGTTACTACTTTTAATTTAGAATTTGTATTTTTGCAAGTTCTGAAAAAACTGAAGTGATCCGGTTAGTTTGGCTTGTTGCGATGTAGATGCTTTTAACATTGTATTGAAATCTTTCATTGCCCGTAACAGTTCGTTTAGGTTTGTGTGTGATTTTATGTCATCGGCTACTCTTGCAAATTCTGAGAAATTGAAGTCTTCGTTCTTGTTTTGATCATTTAGGTCGTGGTTGAATGATTGGCTAGGTTGTTGCGCTGAGTGTTGGTTTGCTGATGTTCGTGTATTGTTATGATTTGGTTCAGTCGGTGTTGGTCTTGCTTGGTTTTGCTGTCTTGGCATTTGTTGCTTTGATGGTATTGTGTATTGGGGATTTTTCCAAGGATTTGCTTCTGGTATTGGTGCAGGAATGTATTTTGGCCTAATTCCTGGGAAATCCGCTGAATTGTGGGTATAAGGTGCTGGATTTTGATGATTTTTGATATTATTCTCTTCCATTCGTGAAAGGATGTTTACATATGTTGGGCATCCCGTGTAATTTGCCGGATGTTCGCCTTGGAAGTTTGTACATTTAGCTGGCGTTTGATCGGTTTTTTGACATTTGATGGTTGGATGATCGCTTGCACATTTGAGACATTTCGGGTTTTTGTGACAATTTTCGGTGGCATGACACTACTCTTGACATCGGTGACATTGTATTATTCTCTTGTTATTTATATGTCTTTCCCATCTTACCCTGACGTCTAGTAAGCCTCTGACTGTTGTGGATAATATTTTTTCGGTGACTTCGTTGCTGGTTATTACTAGGAAAGCTGGGTATTTGGTACCATTCATTCGGAAACATTTTTTAACTGGGATTGTCGTTTTGTTTTCTAATTCCTCCACTATTTCTTCCGGGGTTGTGTCGTAGTTGGGACCTCTTAGTACAAACGCATGGGTCTTGGCATTCTTCGGTGTGTATGAATAAAACTCGGATTCGTTATTGGCTAGATGGCTTTTGAATATTGCCTATTCATCGAAATCATAAATGTACACGTACACGGTTTTGTTATTGTATCGTATGTGGAAACCTTTCTTTACGAAATTATTAACCAGTAGTCGAAAACCCTTGTGACTTTCTACCTTGTCCGATATGACTATTGGTGGTGGCGTAACTTTCTTTTTCCTGGCGGGTTGTGGGTCGATAGTTTCATTCTTTTCGTTTGAGTCATTTTCTGCGACTTTGGTGTTGTTGTTCGCTTCTGTACCTTTTTCTTGCAGCACGTTAAATTTATTTGCTAGTCGTATTGGCTTTGTTGTTGGCTGTATCCATGGTCTACGTACTCGTTTTGGTGATGGTTCACTGAATTCGTTATCGCTGTGTCTTTCGTTGTTGGTTCGCTTCGTCAAACATTTGAAGAGTTCTTTCATCTTATCAGGTAACGTATTTTGCTGCTCTGAGCTGGTTTTATTAAGCCATGGTATTTTCGGGACATCGTCCTTTATGGTGTTATCTGCAAGGAACTCATCTATTTCCATCGTTAAGGTTTTCCTAGTCTCCTCAAAGTTTTGTTCTGTTTCTTCCATTTGGTTGTTATCTTCCAATTTGTCACTCTCGGTGGCGTTCACTATTATTACTACAGAAATTATCCTGTAAAAAATTACGATTTATTTCGCACCGCTATACTTTTGGAGTTGATGAACTGATTTATCTCAACAATCGGTAAAAACATAATTTGTGATGTATTTAGATAACGACCACCGAGTGAGTATTTACAATAGGTGGTGTTCATAATGTCCCCTTAAGTACCTGACGAAGCTTAATTCTACAGGGCGATAGTCAAATAAACTCTTTGTTCTCGCTAATGTTAAAGTTTTTACATTTGTATCGCGAATTTCGAACTTTTTTTGCACATAAGCCTTGTCGGAGATGTAGACAACAACTCACCAAAAAATCAGCCAAATCCGTCGAGCCGTTCTTAAGTGATGATGAGTCATACATATTTGGCAATTCATTTTTATATATATAGATATTTTTAAATTTTAATTTATTGATTTGGAAGTTCAAGTTTGTAGAATTTCATGCTTATACGGTGAATGTACTCCAGCGAAGTGTTTCTCTGGTGTAGATGAATTTTCTAAATTGAACCACTGGGATCATAGCAATATATATCATAATATTATACTATATTATTAAACTTATAATAATTTTTATATTTTTATATACGAACTTAAAGAATTTTATATATATTATATTTTTCCACTGCACCTGAAATCCTGATTTATATTATTCATATTGGATGAGAATTTCTGTACTTAAAGAATTTTATTGGTTCTTTAAATTGTATATTTCAATTTTTGCTGTATCTCTAAAATCAAGAAAGTTATTGCTAAAAAACGATGATTTTCGGTTTCATTTCTATTTGGCACGAGCACTAATGATTCTTGAGTTAATCATCAGTGGACATTCATATTACATCAATTATATTTCTTTCTGTGTAATTTTTTGGTGCTATTTTAGTGCTGTTTACACGATTTTTTATGCAAGTCTGTACTCGAGCTATCACATTATTTCCATAGATGTAGACACCGAACACGCAAACTTATAACAAACTGTCAGTATTGAACGACGTCGACGTCGTCACTAGACGCCATTATTTGTTATTTATTTGAAAGCTTAGCTTTTGTGTAACATGATTGTAGTGAAAATAATTTAATTGAGAAAATGTATTATGATGACGACTATTTTTTAGAAGAAGACAAATTGTACGTTTAACTTCCATTTTATAGTATTTATAGGTATATTTTTAATTTAAAATTGATCTTAACATTAAAGCAATCCGTATTATCTTATATATTTTCGAGATTTATTTAATTTGCATTGTTCTGGTCGTGTATTGAATATACCTATTTATGTAATAATTGTCTGTAATGAAAAAAATAATAATAAATACAGATAGATATTATAATCATAGGTATGCAAGAAAGTTGTATGTAAAATTAATATGTAAATTAAAAACATATGTATTTATTCGATATGTAGTGTGTACTTTAAAGTTATCGAAATATAATTTATAATATTTATAATTGGATAGGTACGTATGCATAAACTATGACGATGACGTTTCAGTTACAGAAAAAAATATATTTATTGATCCAATTTATTTAATATTCCGATATTTTCATTTTTTTAAATGTAAAATAGAACAGGTGTTCTTGGTTTTTTGTCGTATATCACCTGTAAGAGAGGTATATAATTGATATTAAAAGTGGTTTTAAATTCGATTACATTTTTTATAGATTTAACTGTAAAAATAGTTCTCACAATTTTAATATTTGATAATTATTTGTCGATTTAAAATGAACATAAAAAATCAATAAAATTCAATAAATGCAGCCTTAAAATTATCTGATTGTAACAATCAATATTGACAAATTATTGACACGACGCGCGACGTGAAATTGAATAAGTATAAGTAAAGCGGCGATACAATCCAAAATTATATACCTAATAATTATACTAATATATTATTACATTAAGAAACTAAACTTCCGTTTAGATAACGACCCGTGTAACGGGGAGTTTTCTATAGGATATGTGAGTGTGATAAAACGTGGTTTTTATACAATTTTTTTTCTATTTTGCGCTTTTACGCTCTAATAATTTCAAAAATGTGCATTTTATTAAATAATAGCAAATTTGAAACTTTTGTTAATTTTTAAATAGAAATTTCTCAATTAAAACACAGGAACATGATAATTAATAATATATAATAATATGATAGTATACACTTCATTATATATTTTAATACCTATGTGCGGCTCAAAATAGTTTCCTATAGGGTTAATAATAATTATTAATATAATGAAATTTGAGTTTACCCTCCTGTATTCTCCTTCAAGTTACGCTACTGGTAAATTAAGTATACCCAATAGTGAATATTTTAATACATAAGTCGTTCAGTTAAGGCAGTAGTCTGCTTTAGAAGCCGAAAAAAAAAGCGTTTTTTCAGCAATTTTTTTTAGAAGGAAGGAAATGATTGGAGCATAGATGATAATATAGAAGGCTAGATGACTAACTCGAGCGCAGAACTGTGGCCTGTCATCTATTGTAAATGTATGCTAATCCGCCTTACCTACAAATGGCCGCCAGTTGACATTGAGACTTTATTTCTGATAATATTGCATGTATTAGGAGTTGCGTATCTGATAATATTTAGCCTTTAATAACCAACTCGTGTGCATTTGTGAAACCTGTCATACATTTGTCATATTAGTGAAATCTTATTACTGATTTACCTTTCCTACAAATGGCCGCTGGCCTCACTTTTATTACATTGCATGTATTGGGTGTTAGTCATCTAGCCTTCTATATTAACATCTATGGATTGGGGTAAACGAAATTTTCAGACGATAGTGTATTATATTTAAGCTTTAAAAAAAATTTTTTATTATTAAAAATTATGGAAATTTTTCCAAGTTGTAAGGATTTTTCTGGAGCGCCTGGAGTCTGCACTTGTAAATCGGTGCCGGTGAGGAGGATTTTTTCTTCAAAAAAGTGAATTTTTTTCAAACTTTGAAAATATTTGGGATTTTATACTTTCTTCGGTATTTTTTTAGTTCATATAGAAAAAAAACTTATAAAAATTTTAAAAAAATTTTGTTCAGCTGTTTCAGATGAATCGCACGACCTCCAACCGGCACCGATTTACAAGTGCAGACTCCAGGCGCTCCAGAAAAATCCTTACAACTTTGAAAAATTTAAATATTTTTTAATAATAAAAATTGGTGAAAAAACGCTTTTTTTGGGCTTCTAAAGCAGACTACTGCCTTAATAGATATCGCATGTATAATCATTCTTTATCCGGTGGAAACAGACGACAGGAACAGATTGATTAGAACATTTTTGCATAATATATACCTACTAAAATTATTTAGATAAAATGTATTTTGAAATAATATCTAAATTGTTAACTGTTATTGCAAGAATGATTCTAGGGTCGGCGGACATAAGTCAAAAATGTACGCTTTTTTTATGATCAAATTGTCCAAAATCATGATTTTTGCAATTTGCGATCCGTCCGCCGACCCTAGAATTATAATAATAAGTCACTAATAAGTCAATACGTAGCAAAAAAGAGCCTATACGTGAAACTAATTCTGAACTTAAAATTTTTTTGTTTAATTTAAGCTGAACTGAACTTTAAAGAATTTTAGAGCGCTGCATGCGCTAAGCTAAAGCTGCATGTTCTGAAGTGAATGTAACTTACCAGGAGATGATACACCAGCGGCATTTTTGTAAATTTTGCCACTTATCGTGCTGGAAGGTCAGCCTTCGAATAAAGATGGCTAGAAGTTTTTGAGAAAATCGACTTTTAAAATATTCACACCGAGGTATAAAGACTGGAAGTAGAGCAGATGTCAATAGCTAGCGTGGCTGAAACGGTAGCGAACAAGCCTAGTGAACGGTAGTTTAGTGGTTCCAAATACTATAGATAAGATAATACGTACAGCTTAGGCCCTTTACGATAGAATTTTCGTAGCAACCAAATTTGCGCCACCTGTTTGATAGAGTTGGAACCTTGGAACTAATTAAGTGTAATCAAATGCTATATGAGTCCACTAGATGCAAATGTGTGTATATGACATTCAAGTTGTTTTGAGATATTTACACAAACTGTTGTTTTTGTATAAAGAAATGTATGAAAGATTCTTCCAGTATGTGTATTTTGTTTCTCTTGTATTGTATTGCATTTTGAAGTCACAATGATAATTTTTTTACCAATATTTAGATTATTAACCGTAGAATTTTAGTATAAAGATTGCATACACACAGTTTTGCAACTGAAGCATTAGGATTAATTTAAGGGAGACTTTGTCCTTGGAGTGCCATATTTCAGGTGTTTACGTTTTATTTTTTTTAAAGGAAACGAGTAAAGCTTTTTGAGTGCGGTTTTTTTCTTGCTTTTATTCATGATATACAGAACCTTAAAAAAAATTTAAAAAAAAAACCAAAATGGCGGCTGTTGCAGCTCCGCGAAAACAAGTCCTCAAATCACGGGAGGCAAACGGCTGACATCACTGCCCCCCTCTTTGTTGATCTGAAACACAAATTCAAAGCATATTATCAATGTGTGACCCTTTGACCATGGAATGACGGATGAGTTTTTCGTTTAGTACAAATTTCGAAAAATGGCGGCAATTTAAAGAAAAAAATCGAATTTTCGCGTTTTTTTTCGCATAAAAAGATAAATAATAAATGCAAAAATGTATCTATCGAAAAAACGATCCGTCATTCCGTGAAGACTTATTTTCTGAGTATGCTCTCCAAATTTCAGGTCGATATGTTTATTACAGCGGTCAGGAGAATGTCAGCCATTGTTAAAAACGTGTTTTCAAGAAAACACGAAAGACGGCAATCTCCACTTCGGACAAACGCGTTTAAAATATCGTAAACGTTCGAAATCCGGGAAACGCTTCGACAGATTTATTTCTACTTACATGTAGATTAAAAATCCGTAATAAAAAAGAATGATTTTTTTTAAATTTCAAGGACAAAGTCACCTTTAATGTTCTCCTACTTAGAATTTATCTACTGATTTCTAAATAGTAATTAAAAGCATACTGATATTTAAAAGATGCGCATTCGATTAACGAATACAACGCCACCAATAACTCATTTTCGAAATTTTTGCATATACACACTTTTGCATTTAGTGGACTCATAAATGTGTTAATCTTTACTATTATTTTATTATTAATATAGGTATAAGTAGTTACATGAAATAAAACTCCGTATGATAATTGTGAGAAATTTCCATTAATTTATTTCTATTTTTTGAATTATTTGTTTTACTTTTTACTTTGTTAACCAATTTTGAGTTATTGTCTTCATTCATTTTGTTAGTATATCAGCTTTGATTAAAACATTAAAATATTTATCTAAAAATAAATTTACACAAGAATCGCATATAAAGAGAAGAACGATTCAATCCCAAATCACAGAAATTTCTGTTGCAAAGAGAGCATAAAAACTTCAGAAAAAGAGTTACTCATCAGTGTCTGGAGTGTGAGGGACGCCATTTGGCTGATTACTCACTCAAATTATATCTATGGTAATGAGTGAAAAATGCAGTCATTCATTAACCTGCCTACGTTCTTTATAATAATATTGAAATGTTTTAAAACCAAAGCTAACTTTTTTTTAAATTAAATGCGCGCTATCGATCTAAAATTTTGTATAAAGCTTTCTACGACAAATAGCTACGGGGGGTTGAGTACGAGTAAAGGGGGGTAAATTTTTAGCTCAGTATTTCGATATCTAGCGCCTTTTTTGAGTTATTGCAAATTCAAAATTTAAATTTAATTATTGATGACACGAATTATAATAAATTGTATTTTCATAAATTTTTTAGATTTATAAGTGCAGGATTGAACAAAACGCTATACATAACTCGTGGAGAAACCCTTTCGCTCACTTATTTGCTTCTACACACTCGCCTGTCGGCTCGCGTGCAAAGCTGGCAAATGCGTGAGCGAATCTTTTGGTTTCTCTACTAGTCATGTAATATACTAATTATTGTTTAATTAGGTATTTTTATTTCATTTAATTTAATTTCCTTTTGCAGTTCGAGATATTGTCAATCAGACGAATAATCTTTTTTTTTTTTCGAGCAAATATGCCTATATATATTTTTTTTATTTAAGATTTGCTAAAATTGTCTAGTCTAGTTTATTGATTCTATTTTTATTTAATGCACAATCTGAATACTACAAATTGAACAAATTTATAATAAACTCGAGAGCATTCTTCTTTATATTATAACTGTTAACCTTTTTTACCCAAATATGTCGAAAATGGTTCTCAAAAGAAGTCCAAACTGGTTTTTACTATTTTATTCGTATTCCTCATGCCAAATTTAGTCTGAAACGTTATATAGAACTCCATATACGATTCAAAATAGAAATTTAGAAATTTCGCCGCCATCTTGTGCCTGTCGCGCAGAATGTTTCGGCGCCTCGGGTCAAATCGCTACAAATCGTGTTAGGAACAAGTGTGCCGAAGCTCTTGCTTGTATCACAAATGCAGTATTATTCTGAAAATCTGATCGTGGCGCTGCGACTAATATATCTTTGACTAATATATTTTTGAAAAATGTTTCGTTTAGAAGCTACAGCGATTTTAAAAAAACCAAGAAAAGAAAAGTTCAAAATTTTCTACATTTTTTACGTACTTTATTTCATAACTCGAAAGCCGTTGAATTTAGACAATAAAAGGTTAAAACCTAGTTTGTAGCGTTTCCACGCTCTTTAAAAAAGCACTTAATAATTTTTACTGAAAAATCAATATTTTCTAAGCTATGGCCATGTGAAGGTGGAAATTAAAAAAAATGTTTTAAGGAGGCCCAACTCTCGAAGGTTTGAATTTAGAAACATTACCTCCTCTATTACCACTGAAATTATGTAAAGTGTATCCGGGGACACCCTATATACTCTTCATGTCGAAATAATTTGAAATCACTATTTGGACGAATAAAGATTTGATAGAAAATAGTTTTACGCGTTAAAGGGTTAAATGCGGTTTTTTTAAACCCAGGTTATAACTATAGGAACTTGGGATACATAATTATTAAACAATTTCGTGTCCTAATTAGATAATTAGTTTTTATAATTTTATAATGCATTAGATAGGAGAGGGGGGCTAGTTGTTACAGGGGCTAGTTGTTACAAATGCAATAACTTAATTCGCCTGATGGTAACTGAACCACAATTACAACTGAATATTCCCATATTCATGTACCATTTATGGATGAAATATAAAACTGTTTTAATCATGCAGTTCCCAGTAATAATGAAATTTTATTTTTCACGGACGAATGTATCAAACGTTTGTTTTCACTCTGAAGCATATTACCGTGAAACGGTAAGTGATGTGCTCAAACTATTTATAGCATTTCAAAGCCGAAACATTAATATTTTGTTTGTATTAGTAGTTTTCTAAATAATTAAACTGCTGCTTGCTAGGGCAACAACATAACCTTTTTTGTGACATTGGGGCTAGTTGTTTCAGTGCTTGTGGGGCATGTTGTTACTGTTATATGTAATTGGTTGACTCAGCCACTGTGTGTGTAAGCTTTCTTACTCTTTTACAATAATGGTCAGGTACCATTAGGAGCAGCTAATCCAACAGCATTGGATTCAGTGCACTAGCTGTAAAAAGTAGGCACATGTTTCTTGCGGCAGTGATGACGATTTCTATATGTGTATTCATTTTATGTCGGATACTAATTAATTTAAAGCTATTAAAATACAAATATTGAACTTTATTGAGTTTGTACCTTACCTAACCCATCAGTAACAACTTGCTCCACCAGGTGTAACAACTTGCTCCGGTATGGGTCGAACGCTCGGAAAAGTGGCCAAAAATACATTTTTGTCAATTTAAGAGTTTTGCAACAAGGTTCAGTACATCTTTAGATGAAACATCGGTGCACCTTTTCCCAGAATTTCAAGTGAATTCAAAAATATTTCTGCTTGTTAGAACGATGTAAACATCGCCCTTCATTGATCGCTGATTTGAATAGCATTTCGCTACGTGCGACATTAAGTTTTAACGAGTTATTGTGGAGATTTCAGTTTAGGGTTCAAATTAATATTTAATAGAAAATATGTCTTGAAGTACATATGTACTTTTGAATAAAAAAAATTGTAAGACAATAGAATAGTGCATTAATTAAATACATAGCTTAATTCCGGGAGCTGTTCAATTGAAAATCTCATGCAATTCTCCAACTTGGTGTGGACTTACAAAAAATCTTCCACCAGATACCGCTTTCAAAAAATATACACAAAATGCATTAAACATTTCTTAAACACATCATGTAAAATTTGTCTGCTCATTCGTGCTCGATTTTAAGTAATTCGCGTTTTTAAATGACGGCGACTCGCTGCGTATGTAAGTATTGCACATATCCAACTTACTTGTTTTTACGAGATTATTAACATGACGAATGCAAGAGAAAACATTTTTTTCCAAACGTTTACAGGATGACTCAGACCACCCGTATCAGTACTTTTTTTCAAAAACGGTAAGTCGTAGAGAGTTGGGCTAAAAAAATTTATTACAAAAACCCTAATGACGAATCTAATGGTGATATTATTATTTCCGGGAAAAGTCGGCATCCAGAGTAGTTTGCTCCAGAAAGTCCAGAAATCCAGAATTTTAAATGGCATCATACGTCGAAAGTGGTATCGTTGAAAAGCTCTTTAAAAAATAAGCAAGTTTTGTAGGAAAAATTTTTTATTACTCCCCACCTCTTTTAAGTTATATTCACTTGAAATTATTAAATTTTAATTTCTTATAACGAACTTAACTTTAAAAGTCAGCACTTGAAATCCAGCTACCGCGTTAGAGCAATATCACAAGTGTTCAAAATGTCTTCCATTTATTTCTAAACACTGTTGAGCTCTTCTGGTTATACTATCAGTGGCTCTAAGTACTTCTTCAGTGTTTAATGATCGACAGGCATTGCAAATTCTGAGCTTCATATCATCTCTCGATGTAGGTTATCAATAGTTCGTAGCCAATGGGGATTTTTTTGCGACCAGTAATGCGCATTGTGAATATTGACTTCACCAGTGCTTTTAAAATTAGCCTCGTCAGTCCATAAAACAGTCCTAAGAAAATGGGGGCCTTTTTTAATTAACCAATTACAAAAAATTACTCTACTTTGAAAATCACTCTCATTTAATTCTTGATGCATATGTATGAGGTATGGATGAAAATTATGATCCTTAAAGACTCTACATATAGAGGATTGGCTAACTCCAGAATCTCTTTCAAGTCTTCTGGTTGAAATATTCGGATCAACCAGTGATTTTCTATATTATAGATACCAAAAGCCGTATATCTGCCTTAAAGAGCAGTGTTCTTAGGACTACGCGGCATATGTTTATCTACCCATCTCTTTCTACTACTTTTATTAGATAGCAGTTATCTCTTTTGCAGCCTCGATTTGCTCGTATTAGTATGCAACAACTGTGGAATTACGTTTTTGTTAGCTGTCATTATAAGTTTTTGAAGGTTATGTATATATTTTATACATTTTTGAATTTAAAGTCGCAAAGAAATACCAATTTCTTTCCGATATTTCCACTATAATGGCCTCCCACACATAAATATCTATATAATATAATGTAAATTGTAATTTATTTATATTTATAATCTTTGATGTAGTTAAAATAAATTAATTATTAATATAATTTGTTAATAATAAATAATAATAATAATAAAATAATAATAAGTTTCATTTCACATTATTAATCAACGGAGTCGGCAAGGTCCACTCATCAAAAATCCACTAATTGCACAGAAATAAAAGCGTTTGTACAAATATAAATCTTGATATCTATTTTTTATGTCTACTATGTACTAAATTTATATTAGAAATTTAAAATTCATTTCATTAGAATTTGAAATTTAAAAAATTACGAGGTTAAATAATGCGTTGATTTATTTACCACTTTATATTCTTTCTGAAAACTTTATAAAAGCAATATTAATAATTGTAAAAATTTTATTTTAATAATATAATAAAAATATTTCCATATTGTAACAAATAGCTGTCAAAATTTAAAATATTGCCACCCAATATGGCCGTCTGGTATTGGTGGGGCTTGTAGAAAGAGACAACTGGAAATGTTAAAAATCTAAACAGAGTAGAAAGAGATGTCCGAAAATAATTTGTCGTTGATATGTAAAGAACACAATTGACGTATGTCTTGGTATCTATACTATAGAAAATCACTGGGATCAACAATTACTGCAGCAAGAATATCAGTTGCTCTTTCATCACGTACATGTCGCATAATCCGATTACTGCGATTGTTTGTTGGTTGCACCTGGCCTCTGGTACAAATACATGCTGCCAATCTCCGAAAAACATTGAAAGATTGACGGGCACGTTGAGGATATCTTTCAGCATAAATACGCTCAGAAGCTCTGTAAAATTGTCCACATTCTCCCAAAATCATTAACATATCGAAAGCCTCTAAATTCGAAAACGGCATAATTTCACTAATTAAGGTAGTACTGTCGGTACTGCAAGAGTCAAAAATATACACTGCCTCGTTTGATTTACGCAGTATTTAGATTAGGCAACGTCGCCATAGAATTTAACTTCAGTTTGCCAGATTTGAAATACAATTCTTTAATTTTATAAAGTTTGACAGAAATATGACATGTAAGTTTAGCAATGAAAGTTTGGAACTAAGGTTGATATCGAATTACCTTATAGATAACGCACACAATAAGCATAAGATTCTAATTTCCTCTTAGATGCTAAGTTGTAAACAGAACGCAGTTTTGCACTTTGATTATGTTAGATCTTGAGAAAATAGAACGCAACTATTATTATTGCTGAAAAGGTTATGGTTCCTTGCCCAATTGCACTGAAGCTTGAAAATTATTGTACCCCGCGTTCAAAGTTTTACTCCATCAGCTTTCTTTCCTCAATTAAATTATGTACTACACAACTGATGGGTGAATGAATTACTTTCTCAGTTGTCGGATATGCCCAGCCGAGGTGTCGTAGCCTCAACAGGGCTAGAGTTGGACACCCACATAGTAAGTGGTGTGGAGTCTCTTCCTCCACACCGCACTTTCGGCATGAGGTATACTCTACAACCCCAATTACATTGAAATACCTATTCAGGCAGCAATGTCCTGTAAGTCCTACCACAGGTCCTACTGTCTTCCTCCGCTGTGGTCTACTCACCTTGAGGATTTCTAGTTTTCTTTTTTTATTGGAGGGCCCACCAATGAACATCCGCGATTGCCTCAGTCCTAGAAAGTCCTTTCAGTACGAAAAATGTTGTTTACTTAGTAGTTCCTTAATAACCTCTTTTGCGATCCGATATTATGCTATCCTACAAGTTGGTTCTGGGCCTACTAGGTATCGTTCTGCAGCAGCATTAGCAAGGATTCCCAGGCACCTACCACAGCGTTAAGCTGTTCTGTTGTGTAAATGCTACTAGCGCATCGAAGAAGTGACTTACAACCCTGGATTGTGTTGCCACTCTCTCCAGAGCTTTTAGAGCTGCCTGGCTGTTGACCAAATACAGATCCGCTTATTTGCATAAGCACTCCATGTCATTTTCTTTGTACAAGCTGGTACCGCAGTTATTTTTGCCTGGAACACAGTAGCGTGGCAGCCCAGGTTTATGCAAACACATCTCCTGTACTACGTCCACTGATCCCTGATGCAGTACTGATTTCCGTTTTGGATGCATCTGGGTACCAGATGCTATCATTTGAGCCCCAGCTTCTGCTTGGTGCCATCCATTTCCTTATCAGGTATGAGAACCTTGAAAGGTTTTGGAAGTTCCTTACAGTGCTGGTTCTGTCCGATTGCATGCATAGCATGTTGTTTCTCTTGATGGAATTGAAGATCATGGTTTGATGGCCTATGGTTCTCTCTGGGGATCACTCGAAGTGCGTTCTCTATTATTGCAGGCCTGCTCTATTAAGTTGAAGGACGTGTTATCAAACGCCCTTCTATGTCAAGGAATCGCCCAGAGCAATTTCTCTAAAACGCAACCAATCAATGTCACAGTCAAAACCATTCAATCACAATAAAAAAATATTTCGTTACATAGGTAAGAAGTAACGCAAATATTGTACAAGTTAGAAAATATTACTAAAGAATTGAACATAAATTGCGATAGAGCTCATAATGATTTTAATTAAACATTCCCAACGATGATTTACCTGGTGGTTTTTTCTTTAGTTGAGATGATGCTTGTAACAAAATTACAGTTGTGAAGAATTTACGTATGCCTATAAAAGCATTAAATTTATTAAAAAACTATGTATCAACAATTATTTAAAAGAAAGATCGCTGCTAAATTTTATAATTTTAAAAAGAACCGTAGATATTTTTATAAAACCTACATTCTCATATTCCATAAATTTTTAAATTTCGTGCGCGTTTCTACCTTTTTTACAATGTTGCCACATCTAATGAACTACGATATAAAAAGTACATTTTTGAAATTTATTTGCTTATAACTGCTATCACAAGCTCTGAAGCTGTACTTGTAAGTGTCTAAAATGTTTTATATAATAAGTTCTCTCATTTTCTCTGTTTTTATTGAAATCTGAACGGCACTTTCTGTAAAATATGATAAAACCTGTAATTTCCCATAAGGCTCAATGTTAAAAACAAGAAATTTCTAATGCCAATATTTTTTTTCTGGTTCTCTGTAGCTCTTCAAAATACGCATTGGTTGCGTTTTAGAGAAATTGCTCTGGGCGATTCCTTGACATAGAGGGGCGTTTGATAACACGTCCTTCAACTTAATAGAGCAGGCCTGCAAATATTTTTTTTCTGGTTCTCTGTAGCTCTTCAAAAATTTAATTGCATCATTATCATATCATAATCTACTAATATGCCGAATTTCATTAAATTCTGAACGGTAATTCTAAAACCGACAGTACTACCTTTTAAACTACTTAATAATATAAATTTTAACTTTAAAACAAACACTTAATATTAATAATAAACAATAAATAATGATTAGTTTGAACAATAGCAACGGATAATTTTACGACAGAGGGATAAAACAATTGCAATTATTAATTATTGTCTAACCCGATAGCTAGATTTTGAATGCCAATTTTTAAAATAAAGTCAAAAAAAAGTCAAAATTATTATTACTTATTTTATACTTATTAGTTATTACTTAATAACTTAAGTCGAATATAACTTAAACGGGGTTGGAGTAATAAAAAAAATTTTCCTACAAAACTTGCTTATTTTTTAAGGAGCTTTCCAACGATACCACTTTCGACATATGGTGCCATTTAAAATTCTGGATTTCTGGACTTTCTGGAGCAAACTACTCTGGATGCCGACTTTTCGCGGAAATAATAATATCACCATTAGATTCATCATTAGGGCTTTTGTAATAAATTTTTTTAGCCCAACTCTCTACGACTTACCGCGTGTTTGAAAAAAAGTACTGATACAGGTGGTCTGGGTCACCCTGTATGGTGACACTCTCTAAAATCACCCTTGTTTATTTTTTATTTTATTTATAAAGTTTTTTGTATTATGTAGGCAAATTTTAAGTCATTAAAAGTAAAATTAGAGTATTTTATACTTTTAAAAACTGTAAACCCCCTCTAAACTACCCCCGTAAATTTTGAATTTTTTAATTTATTTTCCCGTGTTATTTATGCCAATTTTAAGTCATTAAAAGTAAAATCATATTTTTAATAATCCCTCGTTTAAAATACACCCCTGTCAATTAAAATTTTTTTTATTAATTTTCCCGTGTTCTTTATGTTAATTTTAAGTCATTAAAGTCAAAATTTTATTTTTGGCCACTTTTTCGTGTTTTAGTCCCACTGTGCAGTCAGTGGCGTAAAGTGGGTGATAAGGGTGAAAGCGCTAAAATCACGTTTTTAAGAGTAAAACTTTCCAAAATTCCCCGTTTTTCCTGGCGATATTCAGACCCAGACTCCCGGTGGTGTCTCCTACCAGATTCATCACCCCCCCAAATTCAAATCCTATTTACGCTACTGCTTTCAATATATTTAGAAATTCTACAAAATCTTCATCATCGGTTAAATCGTGGTATTCCATGGTAATACTTAATTAAAATTAAGTTTTTAATTTAAAAAAATAAAAGTGAAGTTTGAGCGCGATAAAATTATTACTTGCAAAAACTATTTTGTTTAAATTATTTATTTTTTTTGAAGCAAATTTTGTTTAATTCAAATAAAATATTTTTGGTTCAACAAAAATTTCATTTCCTCCGATAACATTTTTTTTTGATTTAAATAAATTTTTGTTGTTTAAACAAAATTTATTTGCTTAAAAAAAAGAATTCAACAAAATAGTTTTTTTGATTCAAGTAAAACGTTTTTACTGTGTATGACTTGTACACTTGTACTATTACAAGCCAACATTACTTCAAAATAACGGTGGAAGTTTTTACGTGAGTTTTAGTGAAAAATTATAAATTAGTTGATATTATAGAAAAATAAATTGAAATTTCTAACAAAGGGTTGTTTAATTTTGTGTTGGGAGTGGTTGGATTATTCGATCGGCAAAGTAAAAATTTAACAAGGTAGGACTTTAAAATTATCCAAGTGTTAATGGTGGACGATAAGATATCCACGTACGCGTATTTATCTAATTGCGAAAAAGAAAATTCAAAAATTTTTTTAGAAGAATAATTTGTTTAATCCATAATTAAAATTTATTTCAAATATTGTGAATCCATAAAAAAAATTACATTTAACTAAGTTAAACTAACAAGGGCTACTTCAGACGTGTGAAATTTTGTTTTGCTTTATACTTATACTACATAAAGATTACACCTACGGCATTACGTGAATGAAATAGTAGCGCGCCATATTCAGCCAATTTTGAATAAATCGATTTTGAAAATTTTTGATGTTACGTTTAAGTAACCGAGTGAGATCACTTAAGCAAGAACAGTTTCATAGCCTTGTTCTGTAAGAAGCTGGACTAAAGTACAACCCAAATAAATTTGCCGGTGCGTCATTGTTTAAAATGGTATGAATCAGCTGGAAATCACAAGTCAAATAAGTGCTTTTTAAAGTGCATTTTTATTTTAATATATCGTAGTTTCTCTTTTCGCCACAATTTGAAACAATGTAAATGGCACTGTCAAAGTGTTGCAGGTACAGTCACTAGATAGATACAGTACCGCAAACCTATAGGCCAATGAGTTAGAGAGAGAACGATAATTAGGGCCCCAATATGGCGTCCTTCGCAAACGTCAATTGACATTTGTTGTTGTCATTGTAGTCACTAGATTCGTAGAATCTATCAATTTTAATTTAATTTAATAAATTTAATTGGTATTGTAATACTAATTGCAAAATTCTGTGAGTTGGAGTATATTAATAAAAAAATGCCTACTTGTTTTGTTACGAAGTGCAACAATGAGGTTTCTAGTGACTTGAGATTATTCTGATTACCTAGAAATCCTGAAAGAAGACAACTATGGCGTACTTTAATTTGACTTTGAAATTGCTCTAGCACGTTAGGTTTTTGAAATTTTAGCTTAAATGGTCAAAAAATGGCTATTTTAACCATTTTTATGATTTTTCTTAGAGAACCTCATTTTTTTGTTTCAATTTTCCACAATTGCATCGCATAGTACTACTACTTAGCTTTAAAATCCATTTTTCTAAATCATTCTACGATTTTTTAAAATGAAGATATATAATTTTTAAGTCAAGAGGTTTAGCCATGCAAAGTCACCCGTTTTACCGTGCCGAAATTCTTGTTCTCCCTACATGGGTTCTTGAGGTCGTTAATAAATTAATACTAAAGAACTTGTCAAAAAGTAAGTTCGGCGCGGTAAAACGGGTGACTTTGCATGGCTAAACCTCTTTACTTAAAAATTGTATTTAATCTTCACTTGAAAGAATCTTAGAATGATTTAGAAAAATGGATTTTAATTGAAACAAAAAAAATGAGGTTGTCTTAAAAATCGTAAAAATGGTTAAAATAGCCATTTTTTGACCATTTAAGCTAAAATTTCAAAAACCTAACGTGCTAGAGCAATTTCAAAGTCAAATTAAAGTACGCCATAGTTGTCTTCTTTCAGGATTTCTAGGTAATCTGAATAACCTCAAGTCACTAGAAGCCTTATTGTTGCACTTCGTAACAAAACAAGTAGGCAGAACCTGACGTTCTGGAGCAATTTCAAAGTCAGATTTGTTTTCAGCACAAAAAAATCTACTAATAGAATCACCCCCGCCTATTCTTGAAACTGAAAAAGGTTCAATTTTAATATTAATAAATTCTGTTATTTATTTATGATGTTTTTATTACTTTCTCCAAACAAGTCATGTTAAAACGACTTAATTTGTTGTATTGCTTTCTTGTAATATGATGTATATGGTTTCTTTTTGTATCGCAAAATAAACGAAAAATGTCTTGTAACAAATGATAAATAAACAACAATATGACAGAATCACGTAATATATAAGAAGAAATCTATTATTTTAACTTGGCATATAAAATTAGCACATATTTATAATTTTTGAAAAAATTTTAAATTTCGCGCACAAATTAGTGCCCCAATATGGCCGGCCTTTGCGGTACTGTATCTATCTAGTAACTGTAGTTGCAGGTTATAAACAACAATGAAAACCTACCTAACTGCATAAAATATAGCACTACGTGATTCAAAAATATATATTAAAAAATTTAAAAGTTCAGACATACTAATTTTTCATTGTTATGTTTTAGTAACGTACGTCTTCTATTGGTTTCGGTTAACTAGACATACAAATATTTTTGCACTCATTTAAATGAAGTTGAACGACGTCCAAAATTTTATTCAGTATATGTCATTTCTTAATCAGAATTTCGTGACGTAGCGGCACAGATATTTGAATCGTAGTTTAGCAATAAACCATACAAAGTAAGTATGGGTTCGAATCAGAACCCAACTAATTTTTTTTTATTATTTACTAGTAAAATCAATCAAATCTATGTCAAGTAGCAGTAATATAATAATAATTTGTGACGATTGAAAATTTATGGTCTCTATTGAAAATAGTAATTTTAAAATAAAATAAAATAGATATATAATAATATATTATATTATTTATTTAATTTATTACAATATTAAATTACCGATAATTGGCATACATTTAAATTGCTTTTACACGTAAATAATACAAATAAATAAAAGAAACCTCTTAAATAATAAAAAAAAATGTAGTTGGATTCAGATTCGAACTCATACTAGTTTGTAATGTTCATTGCTAGTCCAGCTTTTACAGAACTAGGCTACAAACCTTTACTTGCTGAATTGATCTCACACAGTCAGTTAAATGGTATACCTAGTTCTAAAATTTTCAAAATCGATTTTTTCAAAATTGGCTGAATATGGCGCGCTACTATTTCATTCACGTAATGTCGGAGGTGTAATCTTTATGTAGTATAAGTATAAAGCAAAACAAAATTTCAAACGTCTGAAGTAGCCTTTGTAAGTTAATCCTCCGATCACGCTTGAACCTGCTTCAAACAACGCACATTTACTTTGATCCTAGAGTTAACTCTGATCCGAGGTTGATCTTCTGTTATACAACCGGCCCTTATAATGACAGCTAACAAAAACGTAATTCCACAGTTGTTGCATACTAATACGAGCAAATCGAGGCTGCAAAAGAGATAACTGCTATCTAATAAAAGTAGTAGAAAGAGATGGGTAGATAAACATATGGCGCGTAGTCCTAAGAACACTGCTTTTTAAGGCAGGTTTACGGCTTTTGGTATCTATAATATATAGAAAATCACTGATAATAACGAAAAAGTTACAGAATAGGGCTGTAAGTAGGTTTATAGAAAAAAATGTGATGCAAATATTAAAGTTGTTTTTATAGGTACGTTTGGTAATTATAGTTATACTATTATCGTTTTAAAATGATTGAGAACCAATTGGGATCAAGTTTAGCTAATAAAAATCAAATAGTGTCTAGTGTTGAACAATGCACTGCAATGGTGTTTAATAATGAAAACGACGGTAATTGGTGTTCTGAAGAAGATTTATTAAAACAAAATACTTTGTAAGTTAATCCGTATTACTTATATTATTATTGTTAGATATTAAAATTTTGTGTAGCAATGTTAGCTAACTAGGAGATGATACGCGAGCGGTATTTTTGCAAATTTTGTCACTTATGGTGCTGGAAGGTCAGTCTTCGAATAACAATTTCCCAAAGTTGTACAGAAAGATGGCCAGAAGTTTTCGAGAAAATGTAGTTTTAAAATATTCACACCGCGGCATAAAGAATAGCAGCCTTATGCATAGCCGTACTCTTAAAATGGTTTTAAGAAGCTTCTAGTTAAAAGCATTGTAAAAACTACTAAAATGTTGGTATGCATAGTTCTTTTAAAAACAGGGTTAGTGTCATTTTAGTTGACAGAGTACTTTAGTATGGTTTTCAAAATATTTATTTGGCAACACTGCAAATTGTCCGTTGACAACTTAAAAATATTTGACAGTTTACTAGGTCAATGATTGGTAATAAGGAGCGTGGTTTACAGGTTAAAGAGTGAGATCTATAGTTAACTGTAGGTCGCTAGTTCGACTCCCGACGAGTCTAATTTTTTTTTCTTAAATTCATTTTAATTTTCTCCAATACGTAAAAACTAATTAAATTTATGCTTCTTGTCTAAAACAATACTTATGATAAATTAAATTTTGGTACAAAAATAAAGAACGTCGGATATAGGATATTAACGTGTTTTATTTTTGTGACAATTTATAAACAACGCAAGAACTTATAGTACAGTCGGGGTTTCGATGTCCAACATGATATTTACTTTTTGGTAAACATCAAAAGATCCGCGATTACTTGATTAATTGTTATTTATTATTAAATTATCTCTACTTTGTGGAAAATTAAAAATATATCCTATTAAAATATAAGAAATAGGTATTATTATTATGGCGTAGACCCTACATTGACAAACTGTGAAGCGAGTAACTGCGGTTCAAATCCTGGTCGCGCCGAATATACTGCTGTGATCTAAAAAGTCCAAAATAAATCTGTGGGCTTCCCTCGATACACACTACATGTAATTAGTTTTCACTGTTTGTAGTGTGTCTAAGCTAACTAATTTTAATTTCTTTTAAAAATTTGAAACACTTTGTATAATTTATTATTTAACCCTACAGTGCATACGTCAATAAAAATCACACCAGTGCATACGTTGGGCCTGTCAGGCCCGTATCTTTAAATCGACGAACGTTGGAATAAGATAATTTTTGTATGTATTAAACTTTACAATAATAAAATATTAAAGAAAAAACAGAATTGTTCAAGGAAATTATTACGAAATATTATAAAATTCAAAGTCAACTGAATCTTGCAATTAGCTGAAGTCATTGAAGTTGCATATATTGCATTACGGTGACTTGTAAGAATTGTAAAGATAATTTTGATAAATATAGTTGAATTACATGGAAATTATCGCAGTTTTGTTATTATTTTGCGAATAATGATTACAGAAATTGTTATACAAGCTGAGAATATTTTTTACAAAACTTATAATTTGATTGAAAACCGATTACCATTTTTAATATAAAATAGTAACGCTAGTGCATACGTCGGGCCTACTAGGCCCGAAGCCCTTTTATTGGCAATCCATTCAACTTTTTCAAGTTTATTAAACCCATGTCGATGTTTTTTCATATTTTAGACAGCTACAAATGATATGGTGAAATTTATTTAAATGGTTTTCTTTTTATATTGATTTAAATGTTTACACGGGCCTGCTAGGCCCTACGTATTCACTGGAGGTTTAACTATAAATTCTTGCATTGTTTATAAATAAAAGACACATTAATACCCTATACCCGACGTTCTTTATTTTTGTACCTAAATTTAATTTATCAAAAAATATTGTTAGTCAAGAAGCATAAATTCCGAGGGGTCTCTCACTGGGCAAAAATTTGTACAATATTGCTAATTGTCGGCAATAAAATAAAATAAGGTACTATTATTGTCTTGATTACCCTTAATTCCATTTATTTCCTGATTATTGCCATTAATGCCACTTTATTCCTATTTAATGCTTGGTATTACCGTATTTACAAAATATTGCTTAGAGCGGTTAGGCACTTTTTGCAGCTATTTACGGGAGAGCGATCAAAACTTTTCTTAGTAAATTAAATTATACACTTTTCTCAATATTATTCATATTTATTTAATTGACTAGTTTCGACTGACGTTAGTCTTCTTCAACATATTCCTTCAAAAATTAAAGCTAAAATTAATTATTCAATTAAAGATTATTTCAAAGAATATGTTGAAGAAGATTGACACCAGTCGGAACTAGTTCATTAAATAAATATTATGTTTAATATAATTGATCGACAAAAGTGTATACCTAATTTAATTTACTAAGAAAAGTTTCGATCGCTCTCCCGTAAATAGTTACAAAAAATGCCAACCCGCTCTTAGCAATATTTTGTAAATGCGGTAATACCACGCATTAAATGGGAATAAAGTGGCATTAATGGCAATAATCAGGAAATAAATGGAATTAAGGGTAATTAAGATAATAATAGTAATATCGTAAGTAATTTTTAGGAATTAATTTTGCGAAAACTATCAAACCTACAGTGCCGGTGGTTTTAACGCATAATAAGATATATTTTAACTAAGAACACAACTTTTTATGAAATAATTTATATATAAATCTATATAATTAAGTTATGCCGGTCGTAAGCGTGGAGACTCTCGTTCAATCGGTCGCACAGATTATGGCGGTTCTAGTCGTCCGAAATAGAAGAACAAAAATTGTTTTACTCAGTATTGCACACTTATTGCTCTGCATTTCCACTTATTACCACAATTGCCGTTTATTTCCGTGTATTACTACCTATTGCTTCTTATTTCCATCATATTACCAACAATTTGTACAGTATTGCCATCAGTGAAACGCCCCTCGATAAATTCGATCAATTTTTACGTATTGAAAAAAATTAAAATGAATTCAAGAAAAAAAAGTTAGACTCGTCGGGAGTCGAACTAGCGACCTACAGTTAACTAGACCTTACCTTCAACCACTAATGCCCGATTTCTTCATTTTGAGATATCTATCGGATAAGTATAACTATAAGTATAACTAGTCAAACAACCGTAATTCAAATTTTTACGGTTGTTTGATTGATTATAGTACTTATAGTTGTACTTATCCGATAGATATTTGCCAAGGAGCCACGCTCCTTATTGCCAACTTCTTTATTTCTAGGCTTTTTACCTCGGTGTGAATAGTTTAAAACTCGATTTTCTCGAAAACTTCTGGCCATCTTTCTCTACAACTTTGGGAAATTGTTATTCGAAGGCTTACCTTCCGGCACCATAAGTGGCAAAATTTACAAAACTGCCGCTCGCGTATCATCTCCTAGTAAGATTGATGGTAGGTACCTACTCGGAAATCGGAAAATTACAAAAGCATGGCTAAATAAATTTTCTTTACAGGAGCACAGAATTTTTGCACGTTAGTTCAACCAATTATTGCCCAATTAGTACCTAGCTAGAGTAGCGCATAGACACCCTCGGTTAGTGATTTGTAACACAAAATATATATTATATATTACTGTAAACTGATATCTTTTGTATTTTCAAAAATGAAAAATAATAGATTCTTGAAGTAACTAGTTTTATTGCTAGCATTATTATAATATAATATGTATAGGTATATAAAGTAACGATATAGGTTTTCTGTAAGTTCTAGGTATTATATATAAATAGTAGTGATACACATATACACATATAATATAAAATTAACTTTTTATTTTTATATTGCAGGGGAATGACAATAACATCGGGAAATGTGGTTATTAAAAAAGATGAAAATAATTTAATTGGAATCAGCATAGGCGGCGGAGCACCACTATGCCCGTGTTTGTATATTGTACAAATATTTGATAATACGGCGGCTGCTAGAGATGGAACACTTCAGTCCGGAGACGAATTAGTTGCAGTTAACAATCAGTCTGTTAAAGGAAAAACGAAAGTCGAAGTTGCAAAAATGATTCAAGTCACAAAAGTAAAACATAGTTAAACAATGGGCTCATTCGGGAAAGTTCATCAGCCTCACTCCTATTTCTAAACATTCTATATTCAACGGATTTAAGAACGTTTTATAGATTATATAAATTATTTAAAATAAATTAATATATAAAATATAAAATAGTTAAATTTGTTGGATTTGATATATGTTGTAGTTTATGGTTCTGATAAGAATGACTTCATCCGAAGACTATGGTAATCTGCACCAAAATAAATAAAACAAGGTGGAACTCGGATGAACGAAGTTCTTAGGCTTCTATATTACTAACTTTCTGGTTAAATTTGAAAAATTTAGATTATACATAGTAGTAGGTAGGTAGTAGAAACAGAAACATTCTAAATTAAGCCCACATTAAACTATCGGATTATCATATTTTCTAAATTGATAATGTACTATACAAAAATTACTAGATAAAATAGAAATTATAATGTAGGGGAATGTCGACGGGGTTGGCCCGCTGTCTAGGTCTGCCCACTGCAATTTTTCAGTGTAGACTGTAGACCACTGATGACACCTATGTGGGAGGGTGTCTAAACATTACTCAATGACAACGAACTTTTCGTGCCATTACTGATTTCGAAGTGTGAAGTTGAAACGTGTTGTGCACTCAGTGACTTAATAAAAACAAAAAAAGTTTTTTAGTAGCGGTTAATAAAGCATCAAAACTTAAAGCGAAAACATGAATTCGTCAAAGTAAATATCTTTAAATGTGTTATGGGGATAGCCTTTAAAAATTCAAATAAAAAATTTTCATTTTTGTAATCTGTTTGGTTGTGGTGTGACGCGATGCGGCAATGGCACTTGTCGTCTAGGTTGGACCATTTGTGTAGTCAAGGTTGGCCCACTGTGATTGTGTGCGTTAAGGCACGTACCTTGATCGATATCGGCCGACATCGTACAGTGGCGGGCATCCGACATCTAAGGGAGGGAATGCAAGAAAGAAGTGCATTTGAAATATGCCAAAATGACTAGGAGCTTACTTCATTTACCAAAACTACGATTCAGATTAACGTTGAAGTAAAGCAGTTCTTTGCGACATTATAGTGTAAAGTTTTACTCGAACAAATAAAAATTAAACGAATTTGGTTTATTATTTCATCCAGTTAACATTTTCTGGTAATTTTTGAACATTTTTGCATGAGTTTTGTCGATTCTAAATGGTGAGCCAACCTAGACAGCATGGGCCAACCTTGACAACAGTTTTTCTTTTTTTAATTCCCGTATAAGTTTTCTATTTTTTACCCAATCAATTTTCAATTGCTTCGAAAGTGTACTTATTCATAAACCTTTCTGACCATGTGCTTAGATTAACAAAATTCTTTCTTAAACGGAAGTTATGGGCAAACGTTAAAAAGGTGGCCAACCCTGACGACATTCCCCTACTTATGGTTTTTATACTACATGCTATATAAAACACAACACACCAATAGTATAAAAAACAGAAGTACTTGTTCAGAAGTATAGCAAGAAGCCTTATGTTCCGGTCCCGTGTCCGTCCGCCCGTCCGTCCGCATTTTTCAAATTTAAGAACTATTATCAGCTTAGTGAACTAGAAATTCAAATTTTAGTTTTCGTTAAGTTAATACTAGTTCTTATAGTCGAATAATGCGGAAGGGCAGACGCACGGGCACGGGACCAGAATATAAGACTTCTTTCTATACTTTGCATAGAAGCCTAATAGGTCACTACAATTGTCAATTTATTTTTCAACTTTTCGGAATGAATATGTTGTAATCTACATAATAAATGTTACCTAATGTAAAAGTAATATAGGCAGAGTCGCCGCCCTTAGAAAACTTTCAAAAAATTCAACAGAATATGAAACTAATAATTATAAAAAAATAGCCTAATTTAACTCAATCACTTAAGCCATCCAGGTGTATCAAAGTCGTCTAAAGAGGTTTTACAAAGTAATCCCGTGACATTTAAAGGTCAGATTACAAAAAATCCCAAACAACACAAACCCATCTTCTGGATCTTCACTATATGTCTTGCAAGACAGCCCGATATCCAGAGAATATCTATGTTAGACTGCTAAATACACTAGATATTGACGTTCAATAGATGTCTACTAAGTGTCGGCTATATACATTCACTAGATGTTGTGCAACGTCTAATAGATATCCAGATAAAGTCCTGGATATACATACATTATCTGGACTGGGACTGGATATTCAGTAGATATTGAGTGTTATCTGGAATTCTATGATCATATAGGGGGAATTTATATTTCCCAGAATTTTTAAACGCTCTGGTAACTTCTTATCAGCATCATAAACTACTACATAATATATCAAAATTAATATTTGATCGAAATTTTAACCGTAATTATTATATCAATATTTTAGAAATGAACTAGTTTATCGCCTGATGATGCCATGGTATGGTGAAAACGTTTGCGAATATAATATACTTACAGTGTATAACTTAAAAACATTTTAGTTCTGAAAAGTGTTTAGTGCATTTTTTGGGTTTTCTAAACTATTGATATGAGTAATATCGAGTTACACTACTTAAACCACGTATCAATCGATTATTAACTGTAATTTAACCAAAACCGGATTTATCTATGAAACGTGCGGGGGTGGTTCTTTAAAATTTAACAGGATCAAATTTTTGATGGATTTTGGAATGTTTTTAATTGTACTTCGCTTCAATTTTCAAGTATTTAAAAGCGTTTAAATTCAAATCATTTTGGCAACATTTTTTATGTTTTTCTCCTTTTTGAACCAATTTTATATTGAAAAATTATATTAAAAAATAAAACTCTGCTAAGCGTTCCCGAATCCGTCCATTATCATTAGATATAAACGACCTAAGTATATTATGTTTAGGATGAAGTTATAATAAATTACAACAAACTTCATGCTGATCCGAAACAGGGAAAAAGTCTAGATATAGTATTAAAAAAGGTTAAGCATCGATTAGTGGAAAATATGAGTTCGTCAACTGCCGATGCACTGGGGCTTTCTAGAGCCATTCTTTGTAATGACACATTGGTAAAAAAATTACAAGAATTACAAGAAACAGAAGTCACGTATAAAAATCTGGTAGAGCACTGCAAACGAGTTTTACAAGTAAATAACGTTAATATAATATAAAAATATAGTCATATAAAATTAGTTTTTTTTTCAAAATCTAGGCACACCTGGAATTGTTACAAGTAGTAAAGGCAATGGGTGATATATTTTCAAATATAGCTGTAAGGGAACCCCAGCCTCGTGCTAGTGAAGCTTTTCGATTATTTGGAGATCAACATAGACATATGGATAAAATTGGCCATGAAATGGTAAAAAGGGTAAAACCGGTAAGTTATGTTTAAGTAACATTTTGAACAGGAGTTGATTTTATTAGTATAAATATTAGGTGCTCTCTGATATGGGAACTTATCTTCATAAAGCAATCCCAGATACCAGATTAACAGTAAAGAAATATGCCGACGCCAAGTTTGAATATTTAGCATACTGTTTAAAAGTAAAAGAAATGGACGACGAAGAATGCAGTTATGCCGCTTTACAAGAACCATTGTATAGAGTCGAAACTGGAAATTATGAATATAGGTAGTCTAAAGAAAGTATTATTTTTCAAATAATCTGATTTTTATTTTATTATCATAGATTGATACTACGCTGTCGACAAGTGGCAAGAGTTCGATTTGCAAAACTTAGAGCTGACGTTTTAGTTAAAATGGAACTTCTGGAAAATAAGCACGTGCAAAGTCTTGGAGGTCAATTAGCTAAAATCATAAAAGAATTATCAAATTTACATACTAATACAATAACTCTTTTATCGGGACCGGCTTTGTTTCCCGTTGAAGTAGATCTTTCCAACAGCGCATTTCAATATAAATCAACAACTCCTGTAAACCAGGTAATCGTTACGTTTTTATTCCTTCTTTTTCAAGTGCCTTTCTCTTATCAGAGCTTAGTGACATCAGCAAATACATTTTTCTCTTTAACGAAACTAACGCGATCAGTCGTCTATATGTAGTGTACCTATAATCTATCCAGATTTTGGCTTTGGGGGGATTTAACATAGTGAAAATAGGTAAAACTCGTAAATAGTGTAATGGAAAAACAAAGAGGTGAATTCGCTGAGCAATAAATTATATACATGAAGTTTCCGAACTAAACTATATATAATAATTGGTAAATAGTCGAACAACTCTATCGGATAGATAAAACACTATTCTTTCTTCTTTAGTTAAAAGGAAATAGTATATTACATGACTAGTGGAGAAACCGAAAGATTCGCTCACGCATTTGCCAATTTTGCACGCGAGCCGACAGGCGAGTGTGCAGAGGCAAATAAGTGAGCGAAAGGGTTTCTCCACGAGTTATGTATAGCGTTTTGTTCAATCCTGCACTTATAAATCTAAAAAATTTATGAAAATACAATTTATTATAATTCGTGTCATCAATAATTAAATTTGACATTTTGAATTTGCAATAACTCGAAAAAGGCGTTAGATATCGAAAAACTGAGCTAAAAATTTACCCCCCTTTGCTCGTACTCAACCCCCCGTAGCAATTTGTCGTAAGAAGCTTTATGCAAAATTTTAGATAATTTAAAATAATTTAAAAAAAAGTTAGCTTTGGTTTTAAAACATTTTAATATTATTATAAAGAACGTAGGCAGGTTAATGAATGACTGCATTTTTCACTCACTAGTGGGTGAAAAGTCTTTCGCCCACTCGTTACCATAGATATAATTTGAGTGAGTAAAACAAACGGTTTCTAGTTGCGTATCCAAGTAAGAAACGACCATGTTTCAATAGCAGGATTGAACAAAATAAATTTACTATATTAATCATATTAGAATTCAAAATCAAATCAACAGTGGACATTGTTATTTCTCTATGAATTCATATAAGTGCCGGACCATAGTAATCTATTCTAAAATAAAAATTTAAATATTGTAAGCCAAGATCATCGGTTCGAGCCCGATCTGAACAAGAACGTTGTTCTAAACCTTAGATTCTAGCCGTGCGCCTTTCTCAGCAGACCATGTTGAATAATAATCTTTCATATAATTCTTTAAAAAAATAAAGTGATCAACCAAAATCCATTCGGAATTGGAGCGCTATTTTAATGAAGTATGTTGAACTTCGCAAATAGTATTAACTTTCTCAAGCTGAAATATTAAATATTATAATATTATAATAGTACGGTAGATATAGATTTTTAGGTGGAACTAATTCTCACAAAGATGGGGTTTGGTTTTTTAGTTCGTTGTTTGTATTTTATTGACATACTAAAAGTCTAGAAAAATCAAAGTGTGCACAATTCGTTTTTTGGCGGTTATTTTGAAAACCTTCAAAAGAATCATAAAAAAATTGTGTGTGGTATCAAATTACAGAAAATTTCTTACTGAATATTGGTTTTAATGAAGATAATAAGAAATGGTATTGTCATTGACGGAGCTATTCAACATATTGATACAGGATTCCTCACCCTGAGAATGCCGGCGTTTGACTGTAAATCCTGATCTGCAAAAATTAAAAGATAACTTCAATAAATTATGAATTATCCATACTTTCTCCATCTCTATTTGATCCAGAAACTCAGTTATGGCAAGAATTTTGAATGACATAGCAATACTGTTTTACAGTATTATTTGGAACAAATGAAAACAAACTCGGTGCAAAAGAAAACAGATCTGAAACAAGTGAAAATATTTGAAACATTTGGAAAAATATGAAAACAGATTTGGTGCAAAGAGAAAACACACTCGATGCAAATGGAAACAGTTTGGAACAAATGAAAACAGACCTGAAGCAAACAAAAACAGATTCGGAGCAAACGAAAACAGATTCGGAGCAAACGAAAACAGACTTGGAGTAAACGAAAAAACACCTAGAACCAATGAAAACAGATCTGAAACAAATGAAGAGCATTTGGAACGAAATGCAAACAGATTTGAAAACCTGAAAACAAATTTGTATTAAATGAAAACATATTTTCTACAAATGATAATTTTTAATTGTGATTTAGATGCATTTTTATTTTTATTTTTATAAAATTTGAATTTCTCCTGCCGTAATGATGCACAATAATACCGTTCCACATAGTTTGCATATCCAAGATCTTCCTGTGGCAGTCTTTTAAATGCAATATCGGAGATGTCTTGCAAAATAGGCATTTTAAATTTTAAAATGGTTAGTTCTTGGTTGTTATTACGTACGTAATTCTTCAGACATTTTATCTTGCAATTGACGTATTACTGAAGATTTAAAAGAACTCCATAGCAATTCGATAGGACCTTACCAATGCCTCTTCTAATATAAGAGTCTTTTTTGCAATAGATACAATACCACTGTATTGCTTAGGATAATGTTGTCCTTTTTGTAACCATTTGTATGTAGTGCTTATGTTCACATTTAAAGATCTTGGTCGTCCTGATATGCTTTAAAAATCTTGCATCTGTCATTAAGCAAAATTTTGTTATATTTACCATGGGGCATGTTAGAAAAATGATATGAAAATTAATTACAATATTTTGATTGTGCAGAAAATGCAAACAGAAAGGAACTCACAGATTTTGGCACCAAAGCATTGGCTTTATTGCACGGTGGAAATGCAAAAACGGTGATTCTGAACCTGCTAGGATATAATCTCGCAAAAAATTACAACTGTCAAAAGTGAATTTAATATTTCAAGATTGCCATCTACAGAAGATGCCGCTGTTCATCATCTTCTCCGTGTACATTTACAATGTCTTTGTTGGAAAACTATGAACACTCATATTGCCAATCCCGAAGAGTGGGGTTCGAAAAAAGTAGGAGACCAACTACATCAGCCCATCACATGGGTTTTGGTAGAGATTGTATAAAGTGCACTGAAAGAAAGTGATTTAGATTTTAGAAGAAATGTAAGATGTGTGTAAGATACATCTTATGTAAGATGTAATGTACATACGTACACATTTATATTGATTAATAAAATATTATTTATTTTTAAAACCAATATTATAATTTATAACTAATATTTTTCAGTAAGAAATTTTCTGTAATTTGATACCACACAAGATTTTTTATGATTATTTTGAATTATTTCAGATAACGACCAAAATAACGCATTTTGCACACTCCGATTTTTCTAGACTTTTAGTATGTCAATAAGATACAAATAACAAACTAAATTTTTTAAACTTTGTTATAAAAATTCGTTGATGTACAGATTGACGGATTGATTACCTACTTACATTATATATTGTCATGTTTTTCTTATTAAATAAAAAAATAAATTTTTATAAATAATGTCCTGTATTATGTCCTGTATATATTTTGTTTTAATATGATTATTTCGCCACACAAGGAAATTAATTATGTAGGACTAAATACGGTCTAGGACGTTTGAACGCGGCCGGTTGAACGCAGCCGATTGAACGCGGCCGTTTGAACGCAAAGCCGGTTGAACGCAGAGACGTTTGAACGCGAGGACGTTTGAACGCAGGAACGTTTGAACGCGAGGACGTTTGAACGCAGGGACATTTAACGCGAGAAATTAGATGCAATTGCACACCCCTTGTTATATTTAAATATGGGATGGTATTCTGCATGAACGACTACGGATAGCTGAAAAAAATGTAAACTGCCCTCCAAAGGAAAAAATCAAGACCAATCTCTAGTCTATTAATTACGTAAGGCGATTTTGGCAGTTTTTTGACTTCCCCTCCCCCCCTGGTGAGATGCTATAAAATTTGGCTCAAACCCCCCACCCTAATCTCACGTGAGATGTTTTTTTACTTATAATTTAACCCATGTTTTCTTGCAATTTTACAGTTTTTTGCGGATAAAAAAAAATTACCTGATATTTTCCGAGACCCCTCTTTTTCTCCACGTGAGATTGAATGAGATTCTGCTCACCCTCTCCCCAAATCTCAAATTAAATAAAAACAACTATCTTAAATGTTTTGCATATTGTTTATTTAAAAAAAATATAAATAAAAAATATTAAATTAAATTATTAAATCGGTAACCTAATAATAACGTATAGCATTTAATTAATATGAGGAGTACTGTAACATGAGACAGTTTCTACAAACTTATTACAAAAATTAGGGTTATGGTAAACTACCCAAGTAAATTGCCTTTAAAAGTATCTGTTATTGGTTCATTCTATTAATTATCCAGGAGCTGTTGATCAATTCTTACCACGATTAGAAGATTCTGAATCATCTGATTTGCCGTAGTTGCGTTTATTAAAACCGATCTTCCGCTCTGCTCCCCTACACTCTGGACCGTTCTGACAAACGCTGTACTCACTAAAAATATTCCCCTAGTCCGGTCCTACTCGGCAAAGTGTGCTACTAGGAAGAGGGTGACCTCCCGCGATGTGCATACTTACGCCTTTGCCATGGCGTACCTAGAGCTTTTGCCGCCCAGGGCGGTCTTAAAATTTGCCCCCCCAACCTCCCCTTCAATATTTATTTTAAATATTTGTTTATAATAATAATGTTTTTTTAATATTTAAAAACAAATTTTTTTAATTTTATAAAAATATTTTTGTATAAAAAGAAGCAAAATGCCGCCCCTAAAAATGTGCCGCCCGGGGCGGTGCGCTCCTACCCCCCCCCCCCCTAGGTACGCTAGTGTGCCTTTGCAATTAATTGTAAGTACTATTAAAAAATATTATTATTTTAAATAATAATTAATAGACCTTCTTTCCCAAAACTTTTTTGTAATTAATGGACGGCCCCTAATTTGGTCATAAAGTCGGGGAGGGTGCAATTTATCTTGTTCAAATGCCCTTATTACGAGTATATTTAAATATAATTTTAATAAATAAAATAAAAATTAATTATAAAAATATAATAATATTAAAATAATAATAAGAAGAAGGCTGTCACGGCCTGGCGCTTGTATGCGTCGATTGCTAAACTGAAATCACCGGTTCGATCCCGGGCGGAGTAAAAATTTTATTTTAGTCCTCGCGTTCAAACATCCCTGCGTTCAACCGGCTCTGCGTTCAAACGGCCGCGTTCAACCGGCCGCGTTCAACCGGCCGCGTTCAAATGTCCGGCTCCGGACTAAATAATGTGTGATCATAATTGATTTGTCAAAAAGATAAAAATTTAGTTCAAAACTTATTAAGATAAAGTTTGTTTACCTATAATTAATAATCATAAAATGAATTGAATTTAATTGTTTATTACATGAATTACATGATACTATGTTTGCAGACTTCAGTTTCATGTTTTGGTATTTATTTCAGCCAACCATCTATCCAAACCATTCAAATAAATAACATGGAAAATTACATTTTTTTAAATTCCTGCTGTTCATTATAACGGATAAGAATGAAAACGGTCTGAATTTAAAGAGATTTTTTTTCTTCGTCTAAAGATACCCTACAATTGAAATTATGTTCTTATCATTAAGAACTTAAAAATAAGGCATTTGAATATTATTGCCAAACAATGACAATAACAGATTTTAATAATGAGTTAAATAACCAAAATATTTATTATATTATACCTATTATATTTTTAATACACATATATTTGTAGAATGTGGAAGAAGAAGATGAGCAGGATGTGGAATGTGGAATAGATATTACAAATCTTCCAAATGAAAGTATAATTTCTGCAATAAAATTAATGTCCGAAGAAGATAATCATAAAATGGATTTACTTGTATCAGAAATTAAAACTGAATTCAACGAACCAGATTACGATAAAATGGATACACTAACATTACTATCTACTCTAAATTTGAACGAAAAATCTTCCAGTAATCAATAATTCGCATTTGAAACCTACCAATCAATTTTCCTGCAAGTATACCTAACTATTTAGTAAAATATTTTATTATACATATTATAATTTAATATTATATAATATAAAATATTAAAATAAATGCCGAGGATTGGCTTAACGTATAGTATTATATGAAATCATTAAAACAAATTGTAGCTGCACCATTTTAGATGTTCCTTAAACTTTGTGGAAATGTTCTTTAGGGTTCCAAAATCCAGAAGGATTTAATTTTCGCACTCGCTGCTTCCGGTCCACACAAAATCAACCAATTGAAAAGTCTTATTTTTGTGCTTTGCGGTTTTAACTATAAAAAGTTTTCTAATTAGAGATATCTACCCGACCAAGGTGGCATTTTGAAGCTGAAAGATGGTAGTTTCCAGAAAAAAAATATAAACATTTAAATAATTCATATACCTGAAAAATTATATGGTATTGAATAGGTACGTGCATTTTATTGATTTTTTGTAATTTTCAATTGACTCCATTATATGAGCTGTTGAATATAAAAGTCTAATCGTTCTCTGATATCAAAGTGCACATAGCATAAGAGAATAAAAAATTTAGATCGACCATTCAGTCAACAAGTTATGAAAAGTCTTTGCTTGAAATTTCAAAATTTTAAGAATTTGCATAATTCAGGCTACAATTTGGACATGTTTGATAAGAAACAAAAATTTGACATTTACAGGATACCTAGTTCTTACCTTTAACTTCAAACACCTTCAAAGTTCTTTTTGTTATTACTACATGCTTTGCTTCTCTTGAAACGTTTGTACATCCGCGAAAGAAGAAATTCACATGCGAGTAACTTATTATTAATTAGCGCTACATTCTTATTAGAATTTGGCTGTCCGCAGCTGCGATAACATAGACTATCAAAATCCTTTTTATACTGAGGTGGATTAATTCTCTTAGTTTACATGTATATTTTCGTACATTTCATTATAGGTCTTTATGTGTCCTTGTGTTGCTAATCACTACTCTTCATGCTGTACGATCCAATACTAACTTCGTCCCACCATGCTCTAGGTCTGCCCCCCCCCCCCCGATTTTCATTCGGTTTCCATATCACTATCGCATTGGCACAAGTCAGAAATTTCAATTCAAAAAGAAACTGAGATGTGCTACTGTTCAAGCAAATTTAGGTAGTATTTTAAAAGCAACAATATAATTAGGCATATTTTACTATAAAAGGTTTTCTATTCATTTTAGAGATTTGCAGGTATTTTAGTTCAATTAAGTACCCTAAAAGCTACTTAGATCAATAAAAGCATAAAAACGGCATTTTTTTCATTTGTGCCGCTATTCCGGCCAACGTACGATTTATCGTTTCCTCCCCCTCAGCTCTCATGACATATCCTAGCCATCTTCCAATCTCTGGGCCTTAATAAATTTTACTAGGTCGTCTCCGTCCATCACTTCTCGTAGTTTTGTTTGTTTTTGCTCTATATTCCCCATTGTTTAGTCGTGTAGGGCCTACTATCGTTCTCAACACTTTTTTTTCGAAAACCTTAAATTCCTCTTCTTCTCTTATAGTGAAGCAGATTACTTCAGAGGCATATGCGAGTTCTGGTCTAATTAGCGATTTGTATAGTTTTATCTTAGTTTTCTTCTCTATTTGTTTATCTCTCAGTATATTTCTATTTGTATAGTATGTTCTGTTGCTTGCCTGTATCTTTTGCCTTAGTTCTGATCGTCTTTCATTTCTGATATTAACCAGGACTCCGAGGTAATTAAAATTCTCTAACTGTTGAAATACGCATTTATCAATGGTTATTTCGTTATTATTATCCTCTCTTCTTGTGCATCTCATATATCTTGTCTTGCTTTCATTAATACTCAGTCTTATCTTATATTATGCTTCTTTTTTTATGGTTCTGAGTGTCTCTGTCATGCTTCTCTTTGTTCTGGAGATTAGCACAACATCATCCGCGTATGCTAGTATCAGGGTGTCTCTGGTCGCTATTGTTCCTCTGCAGTTGGTAGCTCGAATGACCTTTTCCAAGACGATGTTGAACAATGTCGCTGACAATAATGTCTCACTCCATTGTTCAAAACTTAACTTCAAAACTATTGGTCTCTCCTTGGTGAATTTTTATCGTAGTTCATCTTGATCAACCTTGTCAGCTTCACTGGTATAGCAAATTCTTTCATTATTCTTATCAGCTGATGTCTTTTCACTTGGTCGAATGCTTGTTTGAAATCGACAAATATGAATCTCTATATCATGTTCATAGCTCTTCTCCATAATTTGCTATAATGTATTATGTATTATGTATTGGTCCATCTACCGTCGACTTGCGTCGTCTAAATCCAAACTGATATTTTCCAATTATTCCTTCTATGTGAGTATTAAAGCGGCTCGGTAATTGTAGTCTTCTTCAGCGTTTCCTTTCTTTGTTACTGTCACAATTACACCTTCTTTTCATCCTTGTGGCATGTCTTCTTGTTTTATCAATTCACAGATTTCCGTGTGTACTTTTTCTCCTACGTTCTTTATCATTGTAGCCATTTTCTCAGCATTGCTGGGGGTTTTCCGTTTTTCAGCTGGTGTATTGCTTTTATCATTTCTTCATCCATCGGCTCTGTTAATTCTTCCTCGTTCAGTGTGTTTTCTGTATCTTACTCCATTTCCTCTTCTTGGTGTATATAAAACAGTTTACGGAAGTAATTCTCCCATATTATTTTTATTTCTTGTATTCCATCTCATATCTTTCCCTCTTAATTTCTCATTCCTCTATTTGTTACCTCTTGTTTTCTCTTACTATTCTTGATTAGTTGTAAAATTTTCTTACATTGTTGTTGGGGCTGTTTGTCTCTATTTCTCCCATTCTTGCCTCCATCCTTTCGTTCTTCCTTTGTCTGTACAGCTTATTCACTTCACTTTATTTTTTCCTGTATTGGTCCAAGTCATGTTGTTCATTTGTTGCTAGCCATGTAATTCTTGTTTTTCTATTCTCTTTGTTTGCCTGTACACATTGTTTGTCGAACCATGTTTTTCATATTATTTTATTCTTATATTCTATTGCTTGGGTTGCACCTGTTTTCAGACTCTGTGCTATATTGTTCCATATTATATTGTCTATATCGTTACCTTTCTCTTTTGTTGCAATTTCTGTTTAAACTATTTGTTCATAACGCTTTTTGTGTTTTTAATTTTAAAATTTTTCTGTTACCCATCACTTTCTTGTTTCATGATTTGTGCTTTCTAACATTGTTTTCATTTTAATTTCTGTGATTACCAGAAAGAGGTCGGAGTCCGCGTTGGCCCCTCTCTCTCACGTCTCTTATAGAAGTGGCTCTTCTTTTTGACACTAGCAAATGATCAATTTGGTTCCCTTCATTGTTGTTGCATCCAGGCCACATCCATGTAACTGTATGCAATCTTTTGTGTTGGAATTTTGTACTACTAACAATCATCTCGAGTGATGCCGCTAGACAACATGCATAATCTGTTTCCGTTGTCGTTTATGTTTTTATGAATTGTGTACCTACTTTCCTACTACATTTTCTACATATTTTTCTTTGCCTATTTGTGCATCTTCTGTATGCACATCGATAACTATCGATATTTATCGATTAATCGATAAAAAGTCACAACTCCAGTAGAGATAGTAGTAGCGAAGAAGAATTTTTAATGTTAAGTATACCTTTGAGACGGTCATTAGCCCGGTCCCCGCATCAGCCTAGTATGTTAGCCGAATAACTGCTGACATTAAGGTACCCGGTTCGAATCCGGCAAGAGTCTAAAATTTCTTATGATCGTCTCCGTGCTTCAGAGTGCACGTAAAGCTGGCGGTCCCTCTGGGTTGATGATTTGCCCTCATCAACTTTTGTTGCATAAACCAAGGTTACGGGCACATCTGAGACGAGCCCAGCAAGCTACCTCAGATGTAAAACAACTAATATGCTCACAGTAATAGTGACTTCAACTGCTCTTCCATAAAAGACAGCCAGAGGTTAAGGCAGTTATCCTAGCCTAAAGTGGAAGAAGAAGAAGTATACCTTGATCAGTAGGAATAAAAGAAATTGAATAAAAAATTAAAGTGTACCGTTTATAATGAAAATTAATTTAAAAAACATTTTCGAATTTCAAAAAGATTTATTTAATGAATTGTAAATGAGTAATTCCACGTCAAGCGGGACGAATTTTGGTAAAATTTGACCTTCATGTTTCCGATTCAGCTGAAAAGTTTTATATGAATTCTATATTACTAAAATATGACTGGTAATTTTTGTCAGGTTTTTATAATAATTATTTCGAAAGTTATAGACAATTAAAAATTTCGAAAAATTGATCGAACGCTCCTATTCAAATATTAATATCTTTGGTTCTATTGAACTTACACAATCTTGTCTTAGCTCATTTTAAAGCTCTTGAATTGTACTTTTGTTGTAAATTTTCTATATTTTATGAAAGTTGAAAATTCGATGATTGCTGAACCAATTTAACTTTAAAATCGATTTTTAACTAATTTTACCACTTTGGAAAATTTTGAAAAAAATATGAGCGTGTTCCTCGTTAAATTTCCTACGAAATATTTAAATTTCAAGGTGGAAAACCAGAGGAAACTGATATAAAAAAAATAAATTCGTAGCGCTATTGATGCCGATCATGATATTATACGCACGAAGTGGATTATGATAGGGGATTGTTATAAGGTTTTAATCATATCTCGTTAAATATTAAAGAACTTTACTTGAAACTTTTTTATTTGCCTACACAAACTGTAAGAAATCCGTAACGGCTGAAAATCTTTTTGGTATTAACTTTTGTTGTGACACAGGTTCTACAAAGTGTAAAGAAAGTGTTCCACGGTATCTTGGATCGCGAATGCAGAATTTTCGCAAAATACGCATATAATACCGGTTTTCAAATGATTGCAAGAGTTACCAGTCTATCAAGTTTCACGCACAGCTTTTCCAAAAAATCCTGTACAGGTGCTTGTATCGTCGCCAAATTTGTTAGATCAACTAATACCCACTGTCTGTACCTTACGGTGTTTCGAAACTCATTCTCGAATAAATCTTGAAACTGCTCTTCTAAATTTGTTGTACCTGGACAGTTAATACAGTTTTTTAAATGGCAGTCAACTGTTGGTGGATTGCATTACATTCCAGCCAACCAGTCTTTAAGTTCTGCATTGGCTGCATAGTGTGTTGGATCTAAGATAAGCTATTCTTGCACCATCAATCATCAATTTCATATTTTCATGGATGCGAATGGCACAAACGCAAACACACTGTGTTCCACTCTCTCCAAAAAGTACACACTGTTTCGGTCTGAGTTCAGCAAACTTCGAAAAACCGATTTTGACTCTCGGGCATTTTTCTGAGAAGATCCGGTAGGTTTCCTTCAGATTGGTAAGTAATAATCTCTTCTGCTTCTGAATTTTCTGTCCATTCTCATTTATGGTCACGTAATTATTTTCACCCGCAGTGAAAAGCTTTTGACCAGCAGTGTGGCGTAATACCTACACCGGCCGATTGGGAAGCGGGCATCCCAGTTCAAATCCTGGTCGCGTCGAATACACTGCTGTGATCTAAAGCCCAAAATTTATCTGTGGGCTATGGGGAAGGCAACGGGAAACCACCCCATTAATTAAATTCCCTAGTACGTCATCTTGGCTTCAGCCAAGTGATCGCCTACGCACTGAATAGTGTATGGCACTTAAAAGAAGAAGAATTTTTTCAACAGTTTCCTGTTTTCAATTCCTCCTGCTCACCGATCAAAAGTAAACAAGGGATACAGATCAGGAATCAAATATTTATGATAAAATTAATTTTAAATCTTCCGCATATTTAATTTGCGGCACAACATGACTATACTACTAGCGCCTCCTACATAATGGGACAACGCAACGCAACCATGGAGTGACAGGGGACTGATCCAGAGTAATCATGAACTTCATCCATTTTCATAACAATCGCGCGACACTAACTGCACTTTTTGCACTGATTCATACCAAACGCTTTTAAAGTACTAAGTGTAGTTGGGGTTGCACTAGCACTGCGATAACAAACACAACTATTATTATCTATTATTATTAGCAAATTTATTAGGTATTATCGATAGGTTGTTTGGTTTCATTCTAAGTCTTAAACACGATATTCTTCGCCCCATTGCAAAGTGGGAAAAACGCCGAGAAAAGTGTTTGTATTTTGTATTTTGTTTGTTTTTGAATATATTATTGTTTGTATTTTCGAATAATACACACAATTTAAGTTTACGGTGTTTTGATTCTACATATCTACCACTGGTTACCACAGATTCTACTTTTAATTATTGTAATAAATATAGTAAAATGTATCGTGCTGTATTTACTTTCCATCATTAAAAGCATCTGTAAAGCGCGCTCCAGACTCTCGCGAGGAAAAAGCGGAGAATAACAAGGCGAGAAACATCGATTATTGCACTCGATGTGATTGCGCATGAATGGGTGAACGAAAGTCTTTCCGAGAACAGCCTCCCTGATGCGCATGAATGGGTGAAAAATGAAATAAACAGTAAAAATGTTTTAAAATTGAAACATTTTCAGAAAAAGAATCAATTTTTTGACCAAAAAAACAAATTTTTTGGCGTCGCTTGTCCTTCTCGTGCCATACTCGGATAAACAGCCAACAAAATCTCTGATTTTGCCTTCCCGCCCAGGGCTGTTACCTACGAGAATTGCTTTTGATCCACACTCGCAAGGTTATCAGTACAGTACGAGCGCTCGAAAAGATGAGTACAGAAGTGGCTGCTGCGACATGCCTATTGGTATGCACACTTGCTTATTATAAGTACGCCTATATTAAAGATAAAAGAAAAGTAAAAAGAAGTGGAGAACATTTTTCACTCTATTTTTACAATCTCTATAACTTACAAGCAGGGAATTTTTTTGTTCTTAAGTCATTACGGATATTTCCATTATAGCGCTAATACGTACCCAAGCTTCACGATTTTATGATTTATTTTTTTCAGCTTGTATAACAATCTCTGAAATCATTATTTGCAAAATAATAACAAAACTGCGATAATTTCCATGTAATTCAACTATATTAATCAAGAGTATCTTTACAATTCTCACGAGTCGCCGTAATGCAATATACGCAACTTCAATGACTTCAGCTAATTGCAAGATTCAGGTGACTTTGAATTTTATAATAGGTTTGTTCCAACAAGCTATTCGATTATCGACTGCAACCAGTAATTTGACCACTTATTGCGCCTGCGTTAGGAACACTAGTAAATTCACAAATAATAACTTAAAGCTGTGTTGGAACGTTTTCCGAATTGTTTTCGAACCGAGATTAACCTTAAATAATTGACAAGTGTGATCATAGAGAGCGATGCTTATTGTCAATATTTAAGGCAGCAATAAATTATTGTTTTAAAATGTATACGATTTACATTATGAAGTTTTTCTATGCTTCTTTTTTGCCTTTTTGAGTATTTTCTTCAAATTTTCAATTTTTGTGCTTATTTGAAGCCTGTTTTCAGGAATATTTTTTTGTTTTTAAAGTTAATTTATAATTGTTATTTTAAAATTTTACTAAAATGGAAAATATGAATAAATTAACAGTTTTACAATTCCCCATGCTTCTTCCTCCATATATGCTAGAACGATTCGGCACATATCATTTATTTGAACTTTTACATATTGAAGTATAGTAATATACTTAATACGCACAAAAAATTAATTTTTACAACTTTAATTGGATACCTAAGTAAACCGTTTTCTCATTTCTTAGAATGGCCAGGTAATAGCCCGAATTTAAATCCGATTGAAAATCTTTGGGCATTATGAAACGAAAAATTACCGATAATACAAAATCACAATTGCAAAATTTATTAAAAGTTGTATGGCAGATGGCAGAAAGTCATTACAGATGAAATTTTACAACATTTCGTTAAATCTATGCCTGCCCGGTTAAAAACCGATTTTAAAAATTAATGCGGGTTTTAGAGGATACTAATAAAATACCTGTAATGTAAAGACATTAAATAAATTTTTGATTTCATATTTCTATGGTGTGATGCACTTTTTAATAAATATTTTTTAATCCTCGTTTCCTGTCACCATCCATTTATTAATATTTTTCTTTTTTGTAATGTGTACTTAAATATGTATGTACTTTATCATTTCCTACTAAAAATTTCTCGATTTTATTACGAAAATTACAAAATAATTAATGATAGAGGAAGTATTTGGGCTGTACTACTCTCAACTAAATTTGCGCATGGCTATTCAGGTTTCGAACTACTTGATACTTGCTTCTTAGCAAGTATCGTTTGAACCGCAAATGAACCAATTCGATCCGGTCAAAATAGTTGTTGGAACAGCGGTTTGTTAGTAATCTAGGATTGCGAACTGGTAACTTGTGTCTGTTGGAACGACATTTCATTAATGCGCTTGCGTTGTAGTAATATTATTAAAGATACTCGTTGTTGGAACAAACCTAATATTTTTTAATAATTCTGTTTTTTCTTTAATATTTTATTATTATAAAGTTTAATATACACAAAAATTATCTTATTTTCCTGAAATATCCCAACATTCGTTGATTTAAAGCTACGGGCCTGACTGGCCCTACGTATGCACTGGTGTGATTTTTATTGCTGTATGCACTCCAGGGTTAATGCAAAATAATTAATTACACTTATCCATTATTTTCTCGTCCATAAGTTATAACTAAAATCACTTATCGGGAATTTGGACAATGGTCAGAATGAAATAAAACCTTTAAACTTTTTTGTCGACGTTTCGAGTTATATTCTACTCTTCATCAGGACTAGAAATGATACAATATTCAGAATTACAAAATTACAATCAAAATTCGAATCTCATCTTCAGTATTAGGTTAAAACCATAAATATGAAAAGCATCCCAAAACACGAAAAAATTCAAACTACTTATCATCAAACACGCCTACAAACGCCTATCAATTAAAAAATTCTATTAAATTATAACAATTACAAAATTAAACAGTCAAAATATAAAATTTTGTCAAAAGCAATATATAAAACCGAGATAAACAGACATACGCAGATATCTAATCACAAAAATGCGGAACGATCACCCGGTGTAAATGAATGGGAACACTTAAGACCAACGGATAGGAAAGTTCCATACGCACAAAAAATAAATCACTTGGTGTTAACAGTGGCGGATGGTGACTTTTTGGGGCCCGATACTAATTATATTAGTATTATGGGGGGGGGGGACGTTTGTCTAGTATAAAAAAAATGGTATATGTCCGACTTGGAGACAGAAAATTAATTAGACATTAATCACAAAAGGGGTGATACGAAATTTTACATGTATAGCCAAAAAGTAAAAATCTAGAATATTTAGAAGCTATGGAAAACAATAAATTGACGCAATCGTTTTTATTTTTAAACAGTCAATCTCATGTAAAAAAACTCATCTCTATTAAACATCTTTAAAAAAGAATGAACTCCCCCCCTTAACTTTGATCTACTAGAACGCTTATTCTTTATACCCCTACTTTTATTAAATCACTTTCCTAAAAACTCCCTTATTTTTTCAAAAATACTTTTTTTCACCATCCCAAACAACAATTAAACGGATTCAATTTAATTTTCTTACTAGTTCATCGCCTGATGATACCATAGTATAATGAAAACGTTTGCAATATTTTATACCTACAGTGTATTTTATTTCTAAAACGTGTGTGTGTATTTTTTGGGTTCTCTAAAATATTGATATGGTTAATATCGAGTTACACTACCTAAACCACGTATCAATCAATTATTATTTTATAGATAATTTTAAAAACAACGCAAAAGCAACTAATCCTTATAAAAAGAGAATACAAATTCAATTCTATAAAATAACGAGTAAGGTTTGGGGGCCTCTATGGAGCTCTCAATAATCGGGGTCTAATATTCAATGTTCCAGCATCTTAAGCTTCTTAAAATTTAATTAAATTTAACAAAACTTTATAATTTGCGTTTGCTTTTATGTTCTTTGAAAATGAAAGATAATATTTAATAAATAAAACTGAATTCTATAAAATAATAACTAAGGTCTTGGCTCTTGTGGGCCCCTCAATGATCGAGGGCCCGATGCTCCAGCATCGTAAGCATCCATATAAATCCGCCACTGGTTGTTAATGAGGTTTCCATAAAAAATACTTAATTTTTGTGTATCCTCTCTGTAATTTACGCATTGTTTGTTTTTCTTAATAAAAAACATTTCACTGATGTTCTTTTTTAGGGCGTTGGCTTCACAATCCAGGATTTTGCAATTATTGAAATTAAAACTATGTCCTGTATCAGTGTGGTGTTGCACTAATGCTGTGGTGCCCCATCCCTTATCTTTTCCTCAACTTTCAACCTCTTTACTTGTAGCTTCTGGGTTTACTTCTTTCTTGTCACTCTTCTTACAATCGTTTTCATGTTGTTTTAATCTATTTTCAAGCCACTGTTTGGTTTGTCCGATATGTGTGCCTGAACAACCATCACATTGAATTTCATAAACAACCTCTAATCTTTTGTTGTTGTCTATAGGGTCTTTAAGTTGAGAAAACAGTCCCCTGTGGTCTTTTAGATTGTATGGTGCGAGAGTACAGAAGGGTTTTAGCACTATGGTAAGTTTTTCTGTTAACTCCCTTATGTACGGGAACTTAAAATATTTAACATTGTGTGGTTCACTTTCTACCCATTCCATTTCTTCCAGTTTTTCTCTTTCCTGCTCGCATTTTTTTATTAGTTTGTCTACAAACTACACAGGATAATCGTTGTTTTCTAAGAGTGCCTTGACCTTATTCATGTTCTGTTTGTAGAAAGTTGGATGGCTAATCGCCTTGACTCTCTTAATAAGTCCCACCACTAGAGCAATCTTATGTTTTAAATGGTGGTATGATTTGTAGCTAACCAATCTTTGGGAGGCGTAAGGTTTCATGTACCAATTTGTAGCGATCTCATCGTTACTTCTTCCTACCTTCATATCTAAAAATGGTATTTCTCCCTTATTTTCTTTTTCTAAAGTAAATTTAATTCTACTATCATAATTATTAAAAGCTTGTAAAACCATATCCTCAGTGTCATTTGGGACAGCACAAAAAATGTCATCAACGTATAAATAAAAATATAAGATGTGTACTTTCAAAGTTTTTAACGTTTTTAACACTTCGCTAATCAGACACTCCATCACAAGACCAGCCAGAGCAGGACTGGCTGGGTTACCCATTGCTAAACCATCTTTTTGCATGTAGAATTGATCATTGAATTTAAAATAATTGGTAGTGCAACATAACTCAATCAATTGCAACATTTCTTCAAGGCTCAAATTGCTGTAGCAAGTAATGAACTTCCATCTGCTTTTGGCAACTCGCAATACCAATTCCATGGGGATACTCGGAAACAGTGCAACAACATTTAACGATATAAGCGTGTAGTTACTTGGAATAGTTTTCCCATTAATTAATTCTGCTAACTCCTTTGAACCCTTTATGTTATATTGTGATGCTGTAAGTACTTCCGTTAGAATTTTACTTAAAAATCTTGCTATGTTATATGATGGTGACTTTATACAACTCACTACGGGTCTTAATTGTAATTTATCTTGGTGAGTTTTTCTGAGCCCATAAATCTTAGGGGGCAACGAGTTATGTCTAATTAGCTTGGTGTACTGGAACTTGTCTATTATGTTCTTTTCATAGATGTTAATATAGAAGGCTAGATGACTAACTCGAACGCAGAAGTGAGGCTTGTCATCTATTGCAAATGTATGCCAATCCGCCTTACCTACAAATGGCCGCCAGTTGACATTGAGGCTTTATTTCTGATAATATTGCATGTATTAGGAGTTGCGTATCTGATAATATCTAACCTTTATAGATAACCAACTGGTGTGCAAATGTGAAGCTGTCATACATTTGTCATATAAGTGAAATCTTATTACTGATTTGCCTTTCCTACAAATGGCCGCTGGCCTCACTTTTATTACATTGCATGTATTGGGTGTTAGTCATCTAGCCTTCTATATTAACATCTATGGTTCTTTTCTTTCCATTATTTCAGTATTTTATTACTCATATTTTGAAACTTTGTTGTGGGATCTTTATTAATTACAGAGAATTGATTAATGTCTGAAAGTGTTCTTAACATTTCTCTTTCATATTCTATTCTATACATCACGACAGTACTCCCTCCTTTATCAGAATTCGCCACAATGATATCAGAATGTTCTTTGATCCACCTTTTTGTGTTTATGTAATTTTTCTTTATTCTTTCAAAAATCACATTATCTTTATTTCTATTTTGCATTTGGTTTCTGTGATTCGTAATTATATTAGTGCATTGTGCTCTTAATCTATTTAGGACTTCTTCATCTTTTACAATACCTTGTAAACAGTCTTCCAAATCTTTAATTATAGGGAGTACTGGAACCTCATTCATTGGTAGTCCAAACTTTGGGCTCAACGACAGTGATGACGATGCAAAACCTGGTATACTCAGGTTAGTGTAATTAATAATTTTCTTTCCTATTCCTACATTTTTAATCTCTTCTCTTCTGTTAAACAAGTTTTCCATCTTCTTTATGCGTACTTCTCTTTTTTTGTTAAACACCAAATGATATTGTGTATTACATGCCTTAGTTAGTCTCGTATAAATTTCTCCACTCAATTTGTCTTTAACCTTTATTGACAACTCTTCTTTCTGTTTGAGCAATTCACTTAGTTTCCAACAAACTACTCTAATTTCAAAACTCAAAATAGATTCCTTATATCTTCTTACGTGGGCCAAAGCACAACTTTTGAATGGGTGATCACCCAGCAACATTAACATTACTCCTTTGAAACTGTTATCTATGTGGTATGGGGTGACTCTTTCCTTTCTGCATCTAAGTAAAAAGATTCTGTCATTTCTCAATCTTTTTTTTTTCAATGTGATGGTTGTTCAGGCACATATATCGGACAAACCAAACAGTGGCTTGAAAATAGATTAAAACAACATGAAAACGATTGTAACAAGAGTGACAAGAAAGAGGTAAACCCAGAAGCTACAAGTAAAGAAGTTGAAAGTGGAGGAAGAGATGAGGGATGGGCCACCACAGCATTAGTGCAACACCACACTGATACAGGACATAGTTTTAATTTCAATAATTGCAAAATCCTAGATTGTAAAGCCAACGCCCTAAAAAGGAACATCAGTAAAATGTTTTTTATTAAGAAAAACAAACAATGCGTAAATTACAGAGAGGATACACAAAAATTAAGTATTTTTTATGGAAACCTCATTAACATCAAGTGATTTATTTTTTGTGCGTATGGAACTTTCCTATCCGTTGTTCTTAAGTGTTCCCATTCATTTACACCGGGTGATCGTTCCGCATTTTTGTGATTAGATATCTGCGTATGTCTGTTTATCTCGGTTTTATATATTGCTTTTGACAAAATTTGACTGTTTAATTTTGTAATTGTTATAATTTAATAGAATTTTTTAATTAATAGGCGTTTATAGGCGTGTTTGAGGATAAGTAGTTTGATTTTTTTCGTGTTTTGGGATGCTTTTCATATTTATGGTTTTAACCTAATACTGAAGGTGAGATTCGAATTTTGATTGTAATTTTGTAATTCTGAATATTGTATCATTTCTAGTCCTGATGAAGAGTAGAATATAACTCGAAACGTCGACAAAAAGGTTTTATTTCATTCTGACCATTGTCCAAATTCCCGATAAGTGATTTTAATTAATTACACTACTTAGGTGAATCAGGTGCTACTGAGAAATGCAAATATGCAAGCAAATCAAGTGTAGGACGTTTATAGCGTTCTCGTTTTCCTTTGTATCGCATCAAAAACCGGCCAAAAGCGGAGAATTGTATGCCGCATACCAGATATCGGGTTCCCTATTGCCTATAATCCTGGGTCCGGGCTCTAATTTATTAATGTTATCACTAGAGCACGGAATCAAGGCAATATTAAACCCGATATTTGGTATGCGGCATACAAATCATTGTATGCCGCATCATACAAGTAATACAAGTTTATGCATCCAAGACCGGATTTAGCTAGTCTAGCGTCCCAGGCTAATAACTTTAGGCGCCTATGGTATTTACTCAGTTTAAACTACAATTTAGGTATGTAGGTAGGTACAGTCACTCCCGCCGCGCCGGTCGTATTCGTACACTCCTATGAATGTTAACAATGTAAATTCAAGCTTTTGAAGACTTTTTTTGATATATAAAACTTACTTTTACAGCAAAACTTATTAGACACTTATTGTTGGAAATTTCACCTCCTAAATTTTTCTTTATATATACATTTTTCTGATTTGTCACACCGTTTCCGTTTTAGAGTGACTTTAAAAATATTATAGTTTAAAAAAAAACAAAAAAAAAAGCTTTTATGGCTCTCTAAAATGCACTAAAAACTAAAAAAATAATTAAATTTAACCCTTTCGGACACCTTGTAGTCAATTGAATTGGTGTTTAAAATAAACACCTTTACAAAAATGTGCTCCTTTTGGTCCAACAGACTTTATCTAATTAATAAAAAACAGGCAATTTTTTAAAAACTTTGAAAAACTCTTGTTATTATATATAAATGTAGATAATCCTCATTCAATGTTAATAAAATTTTAATAAATAATAACAGTTTGTTTGGAAATTAAATTCCTGTTAAGAGTTACAAAAAAAAAACTATTTATGATCATCACGAATTTGTTTGGTGAGCAAAATAGAATTTTGTTAACACTAGTTTTAGGACTCATTTGTGTATATTTTTAGTCTTGAAAATTGAGGAATAAATTCTCTGAAACATCAACATAAGAAGTCTTAACAAGAATTTAATTTCCAAACAAACTGATATTATTTATAAAAAAAAAATTGTTTTTTTTTAATAATCAAATTTTAATTATTGATAAGCACGGATAGAATACAAACATTCACTATAGAGAACATCGGTGAGTAGGTTTTGAAACTTGAAATTAAAATCTACCGCTATTTATCAGCAAAACATGTTTGTCCCGACTGACCCCTATGTCTTGACTCACCCCGTTTGACGGTACTATATCTATTTGGTCAACCAGTGCCGTAACTAGGGTTTAGCCAATATGGCCTCGGCCATAGGCGCCTTTTGAATGAAGGGGCCGAAAGGCGCCAAAATTAAAAAATTCAAATTAAAAATATTGTATTTATTATAGGCTCCATTTGAATAAAGGCGCCGTTTAAATAAAGGCGCCAAAATTTAGAAGGTCAAATTATAAATATTGTATTTTTAATATAGGCGTCATTTTAATAAAGATGCCGTTTAAATTAAGGCGCCGAAATTCAAAAGTTCAAATTAAAAATAGGTGATCATTAAATAAAGGCGCCTAGTTTATATTTTCTTGTTGGTAAAACTAGATAATCAGTTTTTTTAAATTTAATAAATTTTAACTGAAAGTTAAAAAAAAAGACTCAAAATTCGTCATTTTACACCAAATTCAAAAAAAAATTACGGGGAAGCCCCGGACCCCTCTTTAGAGAGAGAGAATAAACCCCACCCCCACCCTTTAAGTTAAGGCGCATTTTTCGTAGTTGGCCATAGGCGCCAAAAGTTCTAGTTACGGCACTGTGGTCAACTATAAAAACACATGCCTGAAAATAGAAGCAAATGTCCGCTACGCATAAGTTCAAACTTCAAAATACCCAATGCTTTGTTTGTACAATTATTGTGGACTATAGACTACAGTTAGTGTGTTTACTACTATAGAAGTAAAATTTACTTCTTAAAGAATATTCTGATATATAGGTACATTAGTAATTACTTTTGCAGTCATGCTAAAATTATTTACTTTCTTGTATCTTATAAACCTGCAATGTCATGCATATACACCAATCGTGTTGTGGCACGGAATGGGTAAGTATTTAATTTTTGAATTTATAGATTGATAAATTAGATAATAAGGTTAGATTTCGTACCAAAATAAAATATTTTATATTTGCCACAGATTACTAAACAGTGTTAACAGTTTAAGATATACCACGGTGACAATTATACGTAACTTATATTATTATATACTTCTTGTGTATACCTAAACATTGCTCGGTCGCTAACAGTTATAATCGTTATAATCATATCCGCCATACTATCATAATAGATTTCATTTAGTTGACTATGGGTACGTCCTGTTTCACGGCGCTCACAAACGATTTACAGCTACTACGGCTGCGTTCAAATTGGAAACTTATGGTGCTGTTGGGTTAATTATTAAGCTAATTATTTGGTACTATTTTGGTGTTATTAATTTTAACAATAAATAATAAAACGGAACAAATTTAAACATTCAAATTCTAATCTGCCTACGCTTGCACATAATAACAATTGCAATTACTAAAACCAAATACTTTGCTAAAACTTATATGTATGTCAATTGAAACGGCTAGAAACTTTGTTACGTTACAGTAATTTTTTGATACTTTAATTTAATAATTTTAATTAATAATTTAATAATTGGATGTTACTGGAAGGTGTTGAAGTTTTATTTCAACTATGATAGAATACCATAGATTGTGAACCTTCTAATTTTTAATTTTAAAATTAGTTACCTAGTTAAAATAGTACTAATGGATTTAATTTTATAGGAGATGCTTGCTGTTTTCCATTTAGCTTGGGTTATATACAAAAAAAACTGGAAGAATCACTACCGGGTGTTTATGTAATATCTATAGAAATTGGGAAATCCGTCATAGAAGACGTTGAAAATGGTTACTTCATGCACCCTGATAAGCAGATAAAAGAAGTTTGTGATAATTTACAAAATGATTCTGCAATATCGGATGGATTTCATGCAATTGGATTTTCCCAAGGAGCTCAATTCATGTAGATCTACATTATCATAAAATAAAATGTTTAATGCTTTATGGCTGTATTTCATTATAGGCGTGGTTTAATTCAGAGATGTTCAAAATTAAAAGTAAAAACATTTGTATCGCTGGGTGGTCAACATCAAGGTGTCTATGGCTTACCTAATTGTGCTTCCTTATCTCATCAAAGTTGCGATTATATTAGGAGATTGTTAAACTATGCAGCATATTTAAGGTTAGCTTTCTACGCTTTTTTTACAAAATTACATGAAATCATAAAAATAATGTAAATACACTCAGTGGCGTAACCAGAACCTCACTTGCTGAGGATATTGGATCGGGAGATCGGGCGAATGATTTAACGCATAAAACTTTAAATTATATATTTCTTTAGGGTTTATCAAATATTTGTTAGGGGCTCGAGAATCCGCAGATCTCCCACATTGGTTTGGCTACTGAATGTACTATGTTTTTTTTGTTATATTTCTATGCTGTCTTGCTGTCAGAGTAATGTACACTAACTTGACGCACATGTAGCGTCTAATTTTGATTAGCTTTGCGATATTAAGAGGTTAGGCCACTCTAGAGGTCGAAAAAATAGTTGTTTTTTTTTACTACTACAAAATAAATCGAGATTAGAAAAATGGGTGTTTATCATACATATCAGTAACTGATCTAGGACAAATAGACGTGGCCAAAAGGACGCGAGGGTTGGGACGCACATCCCAAAGGACGCAGACCCAAAAAGACGTAGGCCATAAGGACGCAAACCCGGATAGACGCAAAAAATTGAAGCCTAGGCTTCGAGGCTATGTTCGGAGACATAGCCGTTAGGTTTTACGTGAATACGTCGTCCAAGGATACTCGTTTTTGCCCAGGTCTACAGATCGGATAACATCGATGTGAAAACATGAAAATTATTAATTAATTAATTAATTAGTGTAATTATTAATACACTCTTATATGTTAACAATGCACATCGTACCTTTTCAAAACTGTTTTCTCATAAAAATCGACTTTATAACAAAATATTTCAAACATTTTTTAATGCAAATTTCATTCCCTTCATTTTTGTTTCTATACATTTTTCTATTTTGTCGCACCATTTCTGAGTAACAGCAACATTAAAATAGTATATTAAGAAACTAGTTTCATAAGACACGTTTTTATCGCACGCAATCCGTTTAGAAAACGACCCGCGTAGCGTCTTATGAAACGAGTTTTTCATACTATTTTTACTATTTTGAGGTTTTACGCTCTATAAATTTAAAAATGTGCATTTTATTAAATAATAGCAAATTTGAAATTTTTGTTCATTTTTGCGACGGTTGCTAACAACTACCGTTTTCCTCTTTTTATAAATTTACAGGACGGCATCATAGTTTATTAATTTAACATTGACCATATTAATTTGGCAATGTAAAGTGACATTAATTTGCTTTAATTTATTATTTACCAACCTCTTAAAACAAAAAATTGCGTTTCGAAATATTGTTCATTTCGATACGCGATTGGGTTTCAAAATGACTTTGTTTTAGACGCAAAATAGAAAAAATAAAACTCCCATAAGAGCACTGTTAAATAATTTTATTAAATTTTTTACAGAGTGTTTTTAAATACGTTGTTACTCAGAAACGGTGCAACAAAATTGAAAAATGTATAGAAACAAAAATGGAGGGAATGAAATTTGCATTAAAAAATGTTTGAAATATTTTGCAATAAAATCGATTTTTATGTGAAGAAAAAAAGTCCTGAAAACGTACGATTTAATTTGTTAACATAGCATAATCTACTTTAAAACAAACCAACATTTGTGAATTTTTTATGAGATTATTAATAAAGATATAGGTACCAGCACTATGGCGTAAAGCCTACTTCGACCGACTGGGAAGCGGGTAACCGCGGTTCAAATCCTGGTTGCTTTGAATATACTGCTGTGATCTACCACTCGGTAGGCACCTATAGTAATACATAGGTCACGATGCTCCAGTCAAGAAGCAAAACCGACTAGTACAGGGGTTCCTAAACTTTAAAGATAATGGAACACCAACCAAATACTTTTTATTTTATGGAACCCCATATCAAATGATTACAAATCAACACTGTAATTTATATAAAAACATTTTAATAATAATAAATAATTATAAATAAATTATAAAAAAATAAGTAATAAATAATTTTGGCGGAACCCTGATGACTATTCTACGGAATCCCTAGGTTCCGCGGAACCCAGATTGGGAATCTATGGACCAATAGATAGATTAATAAAGATATTGATATAAAGTTTGTAAGGTTTAATAAATATACTCTTGAAATACTTAAAAAAATTAATTTTATATATTTTATGCATTTTTAATGTGCAGATACATCCTGAAAATAGGCCATCTAAAACAAAAAAAATATCAGACCTTGTAGGTGCCATATAACACTAGCAACCGCTTGAACTAAAATTATCTTAAAATTTTAATTTTAACTATATTTTTTATGCAAAAACCAGCGAGAAAAATAGTATATCATACATCATGGGACTAAGGTGCTGCTTTTCATCCCGCGTGCAAAGGTCTTTGCACGAGGTGTTAGCAGAGTGCAAAAATTGCACACAGGATGAAAAGAACCTTAGTCCCAAGGTGTATATACTATTTTTCACAATTTCGCTGAAAATATTGAATTACATTGGTTAATAACTAAGTTTGAGATTTTCAAATTGCTCGAAAACGGCGCTAAATATCGAAAAACCGAGCAAAAAATTTACCCCCGTTACAGTAGCCCCCCAGCGATTTGTCTTAAGAAGCCATATGCAAAATTTCAGATCAATAGCGCGCCATAATGGCGCGGGAAAAAAAGTATTACTTTAGTCCCGGAATTGTAAAAAATACAATTTTTCTGTTTTTCTTATTTTTTTGCCATTTCATTATTTTTGCATGTACATTAAAAATTTTAGTTCAGTCGATTGCTAGTGTTATTTTGAACCTAAAACTATTGACTTTTTTTGTTTTAGATGACCCAATTTCAAGACTTTAGCACCAGCGCAGCTCCACCTATTAATCGAGGGATGACAGTTAAATGTCTCTGTATATAAAATATGCACAAAATACATAAAAAAATTTTCATCTCAATATCTTTATTGATAATCTCATAAAAAATTCACAAAAATTGCTTCTTTTTGAGCTTCCAAAGTAGAATCCTCCCTTAATAATTTCTGGAACAGCAGCTATAGAAGTACGTAGGATTTTTTTTATAAGATCTACAAGTATGAAATGAGGATTTTAGAAACAGATAGCGCACCAAACGCAATGTGTAGTATATAATTTAGGATATATGTCATTTTGTTGTGCCATCATCAGGGATCAAACGCGCATAAGTGATAAATTAAAAAAGTCTTGCATAGTGTTGTTTTGCTATGTTTAATATGTCGGGATTTGTGCCAAATAATAAAGATCATTCGCGGACAGCATTAATTTTTTGTTTTCAATTTGAGGAAAACTGTTCCTGAATCATACTGATTGCTTCAAAAAGCTTATGGGGAACATGCCCCATTGCAAGATACCTGTGAACGATGGTTTCTGCATTTCAAAAGTGGCGATGGCCAAAAAATTATAAAGATGCAGAATTGCAAGCATTGTTAGACGAAGACGATGAATCAGTTGTGAAAACCTGATCAAACGGTTGATACCAAACGATACCAACAACAATTGATCACTTTCAACCGTTTCCTGCTCAAAAAACGACCACAATATCAAAAAAGGCACGACAAGGTCACTTTTCTCCATGGTAATGCTCCATCACATACTACAAAACCTGTTCACGACACGTTGGAAGCACTCAACTGAGAGATACTATCCTATGCGACTTACTCGCTAACCTTGGATCCTTCCAATTACCACTTGTTTACATCGAAGGGTCACGCACTTGCTAAGTAGTGCTTTAGTTCGTACAAAGATGGCTCTATGAGTGGTTCGGAGTAAAAGAGGAAGATTTTTACCGGCATGATATCCACAAATTGTCCGAAAGATAGAAAAAAATGTGTAACTAGCAATGGAGCATCCTTTGAATAATCCACTGTTTACCATTCTTCCAAAGTTAACGTGTTTTTTTCGAAAAAAATCCGCATTTCATACTTGTACACCCGATATATTGGTTTTTGGCAAAATGGCGCACTTCTAAAGTGAAAAATGTTTCCAAAAAATGGTCAGAAAATTGTTAATAACAAATGAACCATACACTGTAAACAAATCCTACGTACTTCCATAGCTGTTGTTATAAAATCAAAAAATATTCATTGGCTCCATCATAATTCAGGAGCTGTTTGTCCGGCCGTAGAAAAGGTGACGTCTTCGAAAAAGCGCTGCACAGTCGCAATTTTAAAATTAATCGCTTCCAAATAATTATTGTATACAGTCACTGATATGTATGAAAAATACCCTTTTGTATAATCTTGAGTTATTGTTTAGTTTTTCTGAAAAAAGTCCCCAAGATAGCCTATTTTTTCGGTCTTTAGGGTGGCCTATAACCCTTCAAGAAATCAATATTGGAGGCCTTCGACCTTCTGCTGCGGTGACCTACTTGTCAGTAAATATAGTTGAACTCGACTGATTTATGCACATCTCGATTGATACCAGATTGGTACTTGGGTCACAGATTTTTTTTGGTTGGCACCTCTGGTCACATTTGAAAAAGACAGACAAACAGAATTCATAATTAGATAATTAGATAGATAAATATATATTAGATGAACTCATATAATTTTTAATAAAATATAGAAATCCTAAAAGTGATAAAAAAAGTTTTGAACCAAAACTTTTTATTATTTGCCTGTATATACTACAATGAATAAAAACTCTTGAATCAAAATTTTTCATGTTGAAGCAAGAGCTGATTTTTTTGAACCAAAACGAAAAATTTTGATTCAAAAGTTTCTATATACAGGGCACGGTATATAATATAGTAAGGTAATCCGACGAGCAACGTTTACGTGAAACGTTTTCGTCCCCAAGGATAGAGAATAAGGTACCTATAAAGGTACGGTTTGTTAATAACTGCACAAGCAGCACCGCATAACCTTGGCTAACTGCTCTCGGTACACGTCGTTTCGGCGACCGCAGTTCGGCGAAAGCGATTCGGCAACGTATGTTCGACGACGGTCAATTCGGCGACCCGAAATTCGGCTATGCTACTTTCGGCTATTCCAATTCTGCTCCGGCATTTCGGCGATTCTCATTCGGCGACAGAAAATTCGACTACGTCGATTCGGCGGCGGAAAATTTATTTAAGTATTAAAATTTATTAAAAATATTAAAAGCTTTTATTTTCTATTTTTAAATTAAATATTTATTTACATACATCACAGGTATCATAATTTAATTTAAAATATTTAATTACATAAAAAGTATGTATAATTACATACTCCTTGTAATCCTAATACCTGTACATCACAGGTATCATAATTATACATACTTTTTATGTAATTAAATATTTTAAATTAAATTATGATACCTGTGATGTATATGTAAATAAATATTTAATTAAAAAATAAAAACTAGATTTTTTTAATATTTTTAATAAATTTTAACACTTAAATAAATTTTCCGTCGACGTAGTCGAATTTTCTGTCGCCGAATGAGAATCGCCGAAATGCCGGTACCGAATTGGAATCGCCAAAACTGGCATAATATAGGGTTTCTGGACTCGATTCGACTCGACTCGGACTCGCCGAGTATTTGGGTATTCGGGACTCGGCTCTAATACTCGACGAGTTCGAGTCTTTAAAATTAAGCAAATTAGTTTGTTTAAATTATCTGAACGTAATCAATTTGACCACACCAAAGTGAATATGATAATGAATCAAAGGAAACTTCACAAGACCAAGAATTAATCATAGTAGAAAATCAAAAAGAATTGGCAATGGAGGATAAACTTGATTTAATTTTGAAAAACGCTGCTGAACCTCCAAAACAATCCCAGGTTTATAACAAACTTAAACAAGAATTTTTGCTATTCAAAAATACTGGAAAACGAACAAAGTAATCTTGATGACCTGTACAACGCACTTTTCTCCATAAAACCAACTTCAACTTCTAATTAACAAACATTTCCATAAGTGGCGGCTTCTGTACTACAATCAGATCGAGACTTGCTGACAAATCTCTTAATTCGTTAGTTTTTCTCCAATATTTCTACCTGAAGAGTGGAGACAAAAAAATGAAAAAATTGAATGAAATAAATGTTCAAATAAGTAGTGTTAAAGTTAAATTTTTGAAAATATATAAATTTTTCTCTCGGACTCGGCGAGTCTTCAAAATTTGGGATTCGGACTCGCCGAGTTCTAAAAATCCGAGTTTTCAGAAACCCTACTGGCACAGCCGAATATCGGGTCGCCGAATTGACTGTCGCCGAATCAGAATCTCCTAAATGACTGTGCCGAACTGGAATCGCCGAAATGACGGTGTCCGAACTGCTCTTATGCAATATCTGTTACGTGTGTTACTAGACGATACAATTGAAGCGCTGCACCTCCCAATAGGTATTGCACTTGCAGTTGACTCCGGCCGTAACTGCTCTGCTGCTGCAGTTTCTAGCAAGAGCGGGGTACAATTGCAGCGCAGTACTTCCTATTAGGTATTGCAATCGCAGTTGACGCGGCCGTAACTGCTCTGCTGCTATAGTTTCTAGCAAAACAAACCTTAAGCAAGCGTTGTATAGACAGAGAGCGATGCTTGCCGTAGTAAGATGATCTAAAATGTGCACGTATTATTACATTACCTTCTTTTGCATCTCTCTCGTTGTACATTATGGTTTCATTTCTAATGCACGTAAAGAGTGCAGCGCTGGATTACCTTACCTACTATATTATGTAAAAATGATACAGGGTGCTGAATGAGTTAGCCGAACATAGGAAATTAACATGTAAAACTTATTTAGTATCCCAAGTGGTTCTCTAAGGAGTTGATCAACCTAGTAACTGAAAAGAAGATTTTACATAAGAAATTCAAAGAAACTCGTCATGATGAATATTACCAAAAGTTTCGCGAAATTCGTGATCGTGCAAAGAAACTCAACTTAATTCTTCATCGTAGTTACATCGACAGCATCGAAGAAGAAATTACTGCTAATCCTCGGACATTCTGGCGGTATATTGATGACTGCAGGAAGGTCAATGGATATCCAACTTCCATGTTTCTTGGTGATGAAGCTTGTTCCTCTGGTCAAGAATGCGCCGATTTATTTGCTAAGGAATTTTCTAATGTGTACTCGAGCGATGATGCCACCAACTCCAGGTATGTCTCGAGCGATGTCATTAACCGTAAATCATTTGAAATCACAGTGGAAGATGTTTTCGAGGCCATTGCAAAATTGCCTGACAATTTTAACTGTGGGCCAGATGGAATTGCTGCCTACTTTGTGAAAAGGTGTCAATATTCGTTGTCGGTTCCAATTTTCAAGTTGTTTGAATTATCGCTGTCCAGTGGTCGTTTTCCTAGTATTTGGAAAAAGAGTTTCATAACTCCCATCTTTAAAAAAGGTAACCGAGGTGACATCAAAAACTACAGGGGTATTTCTATCCAATCTACTATACCCAAGATACTGGATAGTTTGGTTTCAGTTCAACTGATGGATGCTAGCAAGAACTATATAGTGGCTAACCAACATGGGTTTTTTCCTGGTCGTTCGACTACTACGAACCTGCTGTCTTTTGTTACCGATATCGTAGAGTCATTCGAAGATCACATGCACGTGGACGCTGTATATACTGATTTTTCCAAGGCGTTTGATCGTGTATCACACGCTTCTCTTCTTTCTAAAATTACCTCTTTAGGATTTGGACCAATGATAATCCAATGGCTTAGTAGCTATCTAATGAACCGCAAACAGAAAGTGCGCATAAATGGTTTTCTCTCGATTGATATTTCAGTGTTGTCAGGTGTTCCACAGGGCTCTCACTGTGGTCCGATACTGTTTTTGTTGTTCATTAACGACATTGGCCAGTATATTAAGTACTGCAATTATCTATTGTTTGCTGATGACCTTAAGATTTACAAAGCAATTAAATCAAATCATGATTGTTATTTATTGCAAACGGATCTTGATAATCTTAATCGGTGGTGTCAGAACAACAATCTGAACTTAAATTTTAATAAGTGCTCAGTGATATCGTACTCCAAGCATAGTTTCAATGCCTTTGATTACTCTATTAATGGAAAGATTCTTAATCGTGTCTCGGAGATCGATGACTTGGGCGTTTGCCTAGACACTGGCTTAACTTATAACAGCCACATTGCTAAAATATGTGGCAAGGCACTTCGCACTCTTGGGTTCATTCACAGACAAAGTAAATACTTTTCGGCTAATACAGTCAAAATTCTCTACTTCTCTCTCGTGAGATCGCAATTGGAGTACGCGTCATGTGTATGGTCTCCTTTTTACCATACTTCTATTGGTAGATTGGCATCGGTGGAGCGAAAATTTCTCAAATATTTCAACTTTAAACTTGGTTTTACAGCAGAAAATTTCTCTAGCTCCAACTGTTTAATTGCCTGCAACACACAGTCGTTGGAATACAGACGCTCGGTCGCTGACCTATGTTTTACTTATCGCCTGATCAATGGTGGATTTTCCTGTCAACGCTTGACAAATAGTTTCCAACCATTGGTTTCCCTGCATGACACTAGACATAAGAACCTCTTTGTTTCATGTCAGTATAGGACGAATTATGGCCTTCACAGCCCCATTTCAAGAATGATCCGTCTTGTCAACAGACTACAGAAAATCGGAAAGTTTGATTTGTTCCATCCGTCATTTCAAGAGTTCAAGCGATGTATAATGTGGAATATTGATATTATGCTTGGTGGTTGACTTACACCACCAAGTTATGTTAATTAATACTTTCTATGTAAAAAATGTTTTTGTATTTTTTTATGTAAACTGGTATACCCGTAAATAAATAAATAAATAAATAAATAAATAAATAAATTTATGCAAATTCCTGCTTCCCTAATTATTTTAGAGAAAAAATGAAAGACACAAAATTAATGCGAAAATATAAATTACGAATGATTAGATTTCATCTAGCTTAAAATTGCTTTTGAAATTGTTAAAATTTTCATTTATCTCACTTGCCATGTAAGTTTCCATGGTAAGTATTTTTGAAAATATAAATTAAATTGAATTTATTACATGGCCAGTGCGATAAATGACAATTTATTTTTGACCTTTTAAGTAAAAGCTAGATGAAATATAATCGTCTGATCATTCGTAATTTATATTTCTGCATTACCTATCTCTAAAATAGCTAATTAGGGAAGCAGGAATTTGCATAAATAAGTTTTTATATGTTAATTTCCTATGTTCGGCTAACTTATTCAGCACCCGGTATAGGCAAAGAATAAAATGTTTTGGTTCAAAACTTTTTTTTCATCAGTGTATGACTATAAAACTATAATATTAGAAAATGTATTCGTTTTATTTGTAGATGGGTTCAAGACTTCCTTGTACAAGCTACTTACTGGCATGACCCTTTAAACGAAAAGGAGTACGAAGAGAAAAGCTCATTTCTCGCAGATATTAATAACGATAGATACATTAATCAATCGTATATTGAAAATCTCCAGTCGTTAGAAAACTTTGTACTTGTAAAATTTGAGGGTGATACAATTGTGCAACCAATTGAAACTGAATGGTTTGGATTCTATAAAACTGGTCAGGCAAAAGAAATCGAAACATTACAAGAATCTTTACTCTATAAAAATGTAAGTTTTTCTTAAAGTAATTTCAACGTAGATGTCATTTTTTTCCTATAACCGTATTTTTATAGAAGATTGGCACAAAATAACCGAGATTGGACGTTTCGGCGTGACCGGTTCGGCGCAAAGCGCTACAAATGTGGCTGCGCCGAAACGTCCTAGACCTAGACCTAGTATTTATTTAAACCAAGTCACTATATTTAAGTAACACTCTGTATATTTTTATTTGTCACACCGCACTATTTATTTACACCGTAGTTATGTTAACACTTGCAAGTCAAGAACTGCCTTCACAGCAAAGCATACCCAAATACATCTTTCTAGAAACATCCACAAACTTCTATTGGGATGGTGCAACACTTTGAATTGCGATGGTAACGCACAAGGTGGCGATTTTAGGAATTTGAATCGTCATAATATTTTAACCTTTAAGTATTATTAGCGGTATGACATACTGCAGCGTTTATGATGTACCTACTCCCATAACATTTCTTAGTCTAACTATCAGTGGTAACAGTTTTGTTAAATTTTAATTTATTTTCCAAGTTTTTGAAAGCGAGCGGTATCCTATACCGCAAACCCCATTGGGGAATAATATATTAGCACGCCAAAATAGGCTTTTTGCACGACAGGAATTCACACATAAAATATTAACGAAAACTATAATTTTATTTAATCCAGCGTTCACATGACAAAAAAATTAAATGCGCGATAAATAAAAAGTTTCACGACGTGAAACGCAATCAAAAGATTGCACGAAAGGATATGGTAATGAACGACAAAAAAGGAGATTGCACGACAGGATATAGTAATGAACGACAGTATAAAACTTTTACGTTACGCTTGCTAGAACACGTTTTCATGGGAAACTGTAAGATATGTGTTACACTACTGATACTTCAAATGGATGCAAAGTCGAGTACCGCTGCTCTGCAGGAAAGTATATGGTTAATGTATGTGTAGCTAGATTATACTTGTTGTATAATTCTACAAGCGATAAAGTTGAACTGAATTTTACAACACAGGGTAGATATACACAGAAAAAAAATTTGTAGAAAATTCATCTACTTGGCATTAGATGATTACGTTTTAGATAATTCATCTAAATTAGTACTAAAATTAATCATATGCAGTTAGGTAAATCATTTAATTTGGAAAAATTGAAATCATCTAAATAAATCTATTTGAATCGCCTAATGTAATAGCTGTTTTAGCTAAAATATTTATATAATTTGTTCAGATCAGGTCAGGTAATTCAGACAATCAAGTTAGTTGAAATATCTATTCAAATTAGCAGTTCTTGCTAAACTTTTAGTTGAATCTTACAAATAATGGTGAAAATATTTAGTCCGGTTAATTTAGACATAAAAATAGTGGTTAAATAAGAAAAATTGTCGGAGAACCAAATTTTGGTCGAGAGCTAGGGTTTACCATTACAAATAAATTTTTAAAAATCTCCATCGATCTTATGTGTGCTACAAAAGTTATTCGGCGTCAATGGTCAAAATTTGAGGTTTTTTGGATTTTTATCGAAAATGGTAAGCTTTATCATAAAAAAACCTCAAACGAAAGTTGTAGATCTTAAAATTCTCTATAAAAATGGTTATAACGAATTTATTCTTAAGAGTTACCATTCCTGAGATATCGCCATTCTAAGAGTTGCATCGCGGTTATGTGGCGTCGGATTTTGATTTTCTAAAAGGTTCTGAAGTTGTCGTAACGGCGGCATAATAGAATAGCCAGATGTTTTTCAAGGCCACGTGGGTAGAGGGGATTCAGTGCATATCATCTATAATGTGACTCTTATAATCGCGATATTTTAGGAATGGTAACTCTTAGGAAAAAAATTATGAAAACCATATTTGTAGAGAATTTTAAGATGCACAACTTTGGTTTGAGGTTTTTTATGATAAAGCTTACCGTTTTCGAGAAAAATTCAAAAAACCTCAAATTTTGACCTTATACCCCGAATAACTTTTGTAGCACACATAGGATCGATGGGGAATTTTAAAACTTTATTTGTAATGGTAAACCCCAGCTCTACACCAAAATTTGGCTCTCCGGCAATTTTTGTTATTTTAAATGTCTATATTGACCGGACTAATTATCTTGTATAACTTTAGTCGAATTAGCTAAACGCCAGTTAAAATCTTTCTACTACTTCCTTCGGTAAAGATCATATAAAAATAAATGTCATTCATTCGTATACGAATATAATATAACCACGTATCGAATCTTGCCCAAGGAGGGTCAATTTTTTTATAAAGTTCTACTACAAAATTATTCCAAAGTTTATTACTAAAACACATTATAAGTAATATAAATCCAAAATCCATGTATTACTGATAGGTAATCGATCAAAGTTACATATTCTGCGGACGTGCATTTCAAAAGTAGAGGATATATACAATTAACGTATAACTCATTGTAATAGAAGTGTTAAGACGTTAGAATTAAAATAATTTATTATACGCGAATACCAAAATTCCAAGAATTACTATAGTCCAGTCAATGGAGACTTTGAATATATGGCAACCCAAAAGTTGCGTTTCAGGGGATGAAATTTACACCAATCGATAGCTAAAGGTCTCCTTATGAACATATTAAAATGTATCAGTTCAATTTTTAGGGCGTGATTCATAATTAATAAAAAAAAATTCAAGATTTACGACTAATGGACTTCCACCCTTCATTTCTTCAAAGTTACTCACTGAATCCAAAAAATAAAATTGCCAATTTATAGAACGGAAAATTTACTATCAAATTCAATCGGAAAACTTTGTGAGAAATGCACTATTAAGGATGTATAGGAGATACAATCGGAGACAAAAGTAGGATTAATTTGAATATCACGAATATTGGTCTTATGTGTGTAGTAAAATACTTTTTAAATATCATAAACTATAAACAAAGTTATAAAAATGCATGAAGAAAGGTTTTTTTTCGTTTAAATCGGTTCATTTTCTGAAATTACAAATATTAAATTTGACATAACAAAATTTTTATTAGTGACTATCCTTGCAATCCAACCTACTATCTAAATAAAAAATGTAATAATTTTTACGAGTAAAAATTGATATTTGTTGTTAAAACTAATAAAAACCGAGATATACATAATATTTTTAATACCAACAAGTTTTAAATATGTTTAGGGTTCTTTTAACGTCGAAATCTATTTTATTTTTAGCGAATTGAACGTGACAACCCTATATCGGTTGTTCAATTAATAATTAATTTCTCGAGAACGGGGTAGTAATCCGTGATGAAATTTTGCTAAAACCTTCTTCTATTTACAAGCTATAACTACAAAAAATTTGAAAAATTTCTTATATTTTGATCATATATTTTAAGCTAATATATTATTCAATCAAATGTTTTTCATAAAATGATTTTTACATTATATAATTTTTTTAGGATTTCTTAAGATTTAGCTTTAGATTTTTATTTAGACAAGTATTTTACTATTTAACACCTTGTGATTTTCCCTAAAAGCAGACTCTTAAGCAAAACCATAGATGTAATTTTCTTGAATTTTAACAAAAAGTCAACATCAAATTAAAACTGCAAGAACTATTGAACGGTGTAGTGAATCGATTTGAATTTTTTTTATTACATCGCAAAGTCAATGATGACATGTGTACCAATTTTCATCGATATCTTATATTTTCGAGTTTTATTTTTTGTCTCCTATACATCCTTAATTAATTATAATGATTTAAAGTAATTTATAAACATTTGTTGCTAAAACGTCAGATGATTGAATCGTGGCGCCGAACTACTTTAAATCATTATAATAAATTAATGTTGCATTTCTTACAAAGTTTTCCGATTGAATTTGATAGTTAATTTTCCGTTCTATCAATTGGCAATTTTATATTTTTGATTGAGTGAGTAACTTTGAAGAAATGAAGGGTGAAAGTCCATTAGTCGTATAAATCTTGGATTGTTTTTTATTAATTATGAATCACGCCCTAAAAATTGAGATGATACATTTTAATATGTTCATAAGGGAACCATTATCTATCGATTGGTGCAACTTTCATCCCCTGAAACGCAACTTTTGGGTTGAAGTCTAAATCTATTGGACTACTAGAAATAGATCGAAGAAGTAAAATCGGTAGATCAAGCCGTTAGGACAGGAGTTAAACCAGCTCTCTCCGATAAAGAATGATTTAGGGGATTCTAGAATTGTACAGTAGAACTAGTAACTATAGCAGTTTATTTTAACATCCTCTACATCGTTTTAGAAAATTTTTCTAATTTATGAGATCAAATAGTCGAAATATCTACTTGTATTACACAAATCATCTACTTAAAGTAGTAATGGTATCCATTGTTACTAAAAAAATTGACTACATTGATAAGATGATTCACCTAAACCTGCACTTGTCTAATTCAGCTACTTACAATTAGATGATTTAGTTACTTGAAGTAGAAGGTTGAAAATCAACCACACTTTTTAGATGAATTATCTACAATTTTAGATGATTTTACCAATTACTTTTTTCTGTGTACGCACGATAACAATACGGAACTTATTAGCAGAGGTTTAATAAAAACATATAGCCATTAGGAGACAAAAAAGTATTCTGGAACTTCCAAAGCAAAAATTAGTCAACTTGAAACAATTAAAACTTGAGAAGTATGGAAATCCGACTATATCTGTCGGTTACTGTCGTTAATTTGTACTTATCTGTCGTTTATATCTTGCCGTTCCTTGGAATTTTTTGAAGTGCAATAAATATTTTTGTCGTGTAAAATGTTTTCTCACCGTTCAATATGAACTTCTGTCGTGCAATAACCTTTTTTGCCGTACAATATTCTTTTTTATCGGGGAATAATTATTTTGTCATTCTTTACATTTTATTGTATGTTTGACGTTAGTTTACCCTTTTCTGTCGGGCCGATAAATCATACCCAACCCTATTTACGTGAATAATTATTTTAATGAATTAATTTTATTCAAGTTTTCATGTAAGTACTGTTCTAATATTTACATAAATTATATTTGGTGATTATTTTTATGATTATTATTAATTTATATGTATTTTTTGTAATCTAGTTCAATTTAACAGACTTAAGGGCCAATCCCACCAGACAACAAAATCGAGTTTTAGACAAAACTTAGATTAAATAACAAAAGGGCCAATCCCACCAGACAAAAAATATCGAGTTTTAGACAAAACTTGTTAAATTACCTTGGTAACACATGCTAAATTTGTTATTTAATCTAAGTTTTGTCAAAAACTCGATTTTTTTGTCTGGTGGGATTGGCCCTAAATGGATAAGTACTACGGATTTATCTGCGAACTTTCTAAACTTTTTTAATGAAAGTTGAGGGTTTGCATTCAGCACATTTCTGAAAGATTCTTCATTAACAAAATGTCGGTTTGAACTTTGTTATCTTTGTAATGTCTTTTCCACATCAACTTTATTTACTTCTTTGTTCATGTTTTACCGATAAGCTTGTGTCTTAGCGTCACATGAATTTAAATTAACATATCGGTTGCAAATAAAAGTCAACTTGAGTTTTTCGATCAAAACTTTGATGTTCAGATTCGTCAAAGTTTTTAGTTGGCAATAAAATACTGTTGTTTGTATCGTCCATCTCAGAACGTCCTGCCACCGTTTCTTCAACTTCATTTGTTCTTTTCATTCTTCATTTCTGCCATTCATTAGCAAGTTCTGCATTCTTTTCGGATTTCTTATAAATATCAGGAAATATTGTAGGATTATAACTTGGACTTTTTGGAGAATCGTTTATTCTAATTAAATTATACAATAAAAAATAAATAAATAAATCAATAAATTACAATTTGTTTTCGTACACGGGGTTGTCGTCAAGCGTTCATCACTAACTAATGCTTCTTTACTTTTTCTCCCATTATGATACCCGTCAATATTAATTTAAATTTTAATTTATGTTTACCACAACTTCGAAGATCTTTTGATTTTGTACTTCCTACAAAATGTCCATTGCATAATGCGATCATTCTTTCTGGGTTTCCAAGGCGTTTTCAATTGTTTTCACAATTCACAACACTGTAATTAATTTTTCGATTGGTCATTTTTATTAACTCTCCTTTTTCTATCTAGTATTAAATCTACTGGGCTTAGACATAATAATCAAATATAATTAACCATTATTATTGTTTCGTAAAAGTACTATTGGTTTCTAAACAAATTAAATTTCATTGTTGCTACGCAGTTACGTTATATTTAATTTTAATCTCTATGTCCTTAGGGTCAAATAATATAAATTTTCCATTTTATATTAAATTACATTAAATGTTTGCATAAACTCACTTTTTTTGTAAAAAACCCTAGATGTTAAGAGGTTAAGACTAGCTGTATATGTCGGAAACAATAGCGTGGCTTCCGCGAAAAGAAACTACTGCAGGTAGTTTGCTGTCGGTAAGCCTACAGCTATCAGTTCAAAAGGTGAGAAAAAAGCAAAGAAGAACTCATAACTATTTGTCTTAATATTATCGCAAATGGAGAAACATAAAAAGACAAGTAGGCTCCACCAAAATAAATCAATCGCTTGTTTTGAATAACGACGTAACTGGAAAATTAATGCGATCAATGTAAATTGTAATCGGTGGGATAGCTCGCCAAATGTCGTTGATATTTGCAATCACCTGACTGAAAATGAAAGTTGCCGATTTAAAAATGTATTAAAATAATTTTTGCAACAGAATAACCAGAAGTGAATAAAACAACAAGATTTAAATCACTAAGCTTTCTGAGGGCTGCGACGACCTTCAAAACCTGGATCTCGAACAAATCCGTGCTAAACCCAATTACCAAGGTGATAAACATGGTGTTAATTAAAAAGATTAAAGTAACAAATTAAAGGTGTTTCCCAAAACGCTTAAAGTCAAATCAAATAAGCAAAACTTACCCACAAAAAGCAGCGAGAGCAACTTTTACAACCACTACACGTCAAAAACCGTCTCCGCCCAAAAACAATCACCTAGCGTCCAAAACCCGCAAACTTTATCAAATCAGAAGTGCCACAAACCCACAAATTCATAAAGACAGAGGCGTACTCAGAAGAATAAAACTAATTTCTAAAATTTGTTACAAACTTACGAATATTGCTTTATTCATCTAGTACAGTGGTTTTCAAAGTGGAGGGCGCGCCCCCTTAGGGGGCGCGGGCCACTTGTGTAGTTGAGAAGAAAAATTATTTTTCCCTAAACTCCCTTTCCTCGTTTTGAAAAATTGAAAAGTTTTGTTTTGTGGAAAAGTACCTGTTTTTTTGAAGGGGGGCGCCGATAATATTTTTTGGTAGAAGGGAGGCGTGACATAAATAAGTTTGGGAACCACTGATCTAGTATAAAGTGTTCCAAAATTATACATCTCCCAGTCTACCGATTTGAATCCAACATGAAATATATTGCGATGTACAGGGGTCAATGTATAAATGTACAATTTATTTTGTTTAAATTGTACCACTCGGTACAATTTTTAATTTAAAACTAAATGTGCATTACCATGCATCCGATAACACCACTTTCCCTGCAATATCCACATCAAATTCTCTTTAGGGTTTGCTGTTTATTTATTTCCTCCAACGTATCAAGCAGTTGTCACCACAGAACATATTAGTTCACCAGTTGCTTTATGATATTTTTTTTATTCAAGATGCACACCTTTTAAAAAGGTATAATATTGTAATATATTTGACATTGGAAATTTGAAAAATAATCACTTTTGTGATGAAAATGAAAGTAAAATACTTAAAGTAAAATAAATGAAACTGACTAATTTTTGCCAATAAAGCAGGAATTTTGAAAGCCGGATTTTTTGCCCCATATATTTTAGCAATACAACAATAGGTAGTTTTGTGCCTTTGCTTCAAATTTAAGTGCCGACATCTTTTTAAACGTGCTTGAACTGCACGTTTTCTCTGATTGGTTAATGCCATGGCACCAATTTGAAATTTCGCGTAAATGGCTCTTGTGTCAAGTTTGCAAGTCAAACCAAGAAAGATAATCTTACTTTTTCTTTTCGATTGATTAGAATGGTAGGTATTACTTTACATAAGCTATTTTATATTTATAACTAAAATGTATTTTATTGAAAACTCAAAGAAAAAATAAATTTTATTAATTTTTTTTTAAACAAAAAATAGCTTATGTTATGTAATATTATGTTTTACGTATGTACTGAAAATTTCAACTTTCTACGATTATTCGTTTTTGAGTTAAACTTGACACCAGTTCAGCGTCTATTGATCTAGCACCTTAACCATTTCCAAAATACTTCATAAAAATTCAAAATCTTCAAAAACTCCATAAAAACTTCCAAAAAAATCTGACAAATCGTCGGCATACAAGCAAAATTGACTAACTACAAAACTCGAGTTCTACATGAGAGCAGTTTTTAGGTTAAGGGGTTAGGCCCACCTAGGACGTATAAAAAATAGGTAATATTTGCAATTCTTCTGTGGAGAAGTACAATATTATAGGTATTTCAAAGAGCTTTATTTAGTGAGTGCTTGGTAATTTTTTTGTTTCAAAATATTAATAAACAACAAAGTTAAGGAGTGGTTTTGTCGATCTAGCTTTAATTCACGAACGCGAGGGGGCTTACAAGCTATGGTGTATAAATTAATTAATTAATTCGTTGGTAGGCAACAAGCTTCACAAATAGTCTGGTTGCGTTAATGGGTAGTTCAATAGCAAACTTACAGGAATCTACTTTTAAAACCTACGTTTTTTAAACGCCTTTTAAAAATTATATCATTCGTAAGGGTGGGAATTTTGCACTTTACTTTAATATCTAATTCTTATTGTTTCCATTAAATATATTATAAGATCGTTTAAATTGTTTTATAATAAAATGGAAGAAACCTTATTCGAACTATAAACTATAACTATAAGCATAGAAAATTCGTATAAACTTCAAAGATTAGTTTACAAGTTATAATAATTAGGAATTGGATTTACGTACTGATTATTTTTAATTTAAAATATTATAAATGCATAATATAAATTCGGTATAATATTATAATTTTGCATCTGTTGTAAAAAATTTTGCAATCGTATAAAACCATGCACAGTGCATATGTGCGATTTAACCTTGCCAAGATAACGAATGCAGAAAACTGAAGTATTCCAATTTGCTTTTGCAGTTATCCAACGATAATTTATTATAATATTATGTTGTATTGAAGATTACTATATTATTATGTTCAAAATGATGAATACACATATACAGTGGCCGTAAAAAGTATTCGTACACCCTATCTTAACCATGTAAATAGTACATTTTGAAGCCATTCTTTCACACATAAAAATCGCTTTTACAATAAAACTTTTTAGACATTTTTTGTTAAGAATTTCATTATCTATAATTTTGTATCTATACATTTTTCTATTTTGTCGTCCCGTTTCCGACTGACAACAGCTCTAACAAGACTCTGTAAAATACAAAAAATATTGTCACCTGTATCTCAAAAACGGTGCAACGAAATAGAAAAATGTATAAGTAATTTTTGTTGCAAATTTTATTCCCTACATTTTTGTTTATATACATTTTTCTATTTTGTCACACCGTTTCCGAGATACAGATGATAATATTTTTTGTATTTCACGGAGTCTTGTTTAAGCTGTTGTCAGTCGGAAACGGGGCGACAAAATAGAAAAATGTATAGATACAAAATTGAAGACAATGAAATTCTTAACAAAAAATGTCTAAAAAGGTTTGTTGTAAAAGCGACTTTTATGTGTCAAAGAATGGCTTCAAAATGTACAATTTACATGGTTAAGATAGGGGTGTACGAATACTTTTTACGGCCACTGTATTTGATTTACAACACTATTATTATAATTTATGTTATAATAATCTTATAATACATAGTATTTGAAAAAGTAAAAATTTAAATTTTAAGCTGTGGTCTGTTTAAAACCAAAAACAATACGATAGCATTGACGAGGTCACATTAGACCAGCGTTGTAAAAAATGCGATTAAGATTAAGCAATACGCAACACTGTACAATGTATACATAATCAAGATATACAGTGTTGACGTGTATTGTTTTTGGTTTAGGAAGACCGTACGACCATACCATAATAGTAATTAAAATAATTATAAGTGGGAGGTCCAAAAAAAACTGGTGTGCATGATATCTCAAGTTCTAATGAAGCGATTTATTTGAAATTTGGTGTGAATGCTTTTTATATATTCCTCTATCGCCTTAACCACGCTCAGATCAAAATTAATTCGAATTATTATTCGAACACCCTTTTTTTTTGGACCTCCCACTTTGCCAGCTCATACTTGGTGAATTTTGAGGGTTTTTTCGGTTAATTTTTATGCAATCTTAAAATATCAATAAATAAATGATAACAAAATTGATAGCAAAAATATTTTTTGTTTCGTTTGTACAGAGCTTCAAAAACCGCCCGAAATTCATGCCTCTAAACTAGAATACCTACCCCTTTAAGCAGCCGTGGGGTCTAATCTATGTCGGATTAAACATTTGTGGCCCCCTAGGTAGTTAAATTTTCGGGGTCCTCTAGAAAATTATTACTTGCGTAATTAGTCTTTAATTTTACTACTCAATAATTAAAATAAACAGTCTCAATAAAATATTTGAAATAAAATCAACTTTAATTGTTTATAACTTTTTTTGTTGTTAATCAATCGCTAAAATCGTATGTACTTCACTAGATAATCTAATGACGAAGCTACAGTTAAAATTTCAAGTCAATCGGATGTAAACTTTTTCAGTTCTACTGCTCACCGATTGATTTTGATGGTGATTTTGCAGCATAAAAGTTGTTCGGTAAAAATTGATTTAAACGAATTTTGAGTTTAGATCAGTACTTGGGCGTTGTAGATTTTGATTCTAGGATAGTTTTAGCATGATTTAAGCCAATACAAAAAAATTGGAAAAAAAAATAAAAATTTGGTCGACATTATCCTTTAATTATTTTTATTTAGGACTAGTAAGATAAAAAAAATTACATGATATTTGCCGAGACCCCCTTCACCTCCATGTGAGAGTGGGTGAGATTCGGCTTGACCCCCCCCCCCCTAATATTTTTATATTTACTACTACTTTAAAACACAGATTCTTGATAAACTTTAAGAAGAAAATTTATAATTAAAATAAATATATTTTTCCGTTTTCACGAGGCTCCTAAAATTAACGAGGCCCCTAGGCAGCCGCCTTTTCTGCCTTAATATCTGTAATAGTGTAATCCGGCACTGGGTCTTTATCATGTCTAATGCTGTACGTGTAACCATGTTTAACCATTTTCGAAAGAGAAAGAAGCTGATTGTTCAGAAGTGTACTGAAAGGTTTTACTCCTTTGTTAGTACAATAATTCAATACTGAAGAAAATAAAAATTTGAATATTTTTATAATAATATTATATTATTTATTTTGATTATAGAAAATTACATTCATTTATTACCTACACTTATATTGTATACTATTTAAATCGAATTAAAATTATGCGAATTTATATTATTTAATAAAATATTTTTGTATTCATCTAAAAAGTAAACATAGGTATTAAAACATTGGTGGTAGATTTGAAACGAAACGCAAATCCCCACCACAACATATTATTGTGTTGATAAGATAAGATAAGACGGGAGATAATTTAAAATATTTCTAGCATTGTAACTCAAAATATATATGAGTTACAAATTATCATTTCGATTTATTTGGGCGACTGTATAAAACAGGCAACTGTAAATTTGCTTTAAATTGTACACAACACTTACCCATCTTTGTGATAATGACTGAACTATAATGATTCATTTCATCTCAAATTATTCCCGCCTGATTTTAATTGAACAATTATTTGCAATTTCATTTATAATGTGTTATAGATAAAATAAATTTTCAAAAAATGTCTTTATGAATTCTTTTAGACGTGTACATTATTTATATAAGTAGAATGTTATTAATTGATAATTACAAATATGGTATTTAAACACAATGAATTCTAAATTACACAGATTGCAAAAAAAAAAATTTTACGACAGTCCTTAATTTATCGTTAATATAATTTCAAAATTTAAAGAAAATCTATTCAGCCATTTTTGAGTGCAAGCTGGTTATACAAGAGCGCATCGCAATATCCTAGCCTTAAAGTGCATTTTCGATAAGCTTGTTTTAAAAACACGATTTGCGGTGAGCAGCTTTATTCGGAACCAGGTTATCTGAAATTAAAAATTCAAAAAAAGTTCGATAGTCTATTAGTTTATCTTGTCTCTAATCGAAGGATTTCAGAAAAAACTCAAATTTGACAATATGGCAGCCATTCAAAGTCAAATTTTCAATTTTTGTTGAAAAACAACGTAGTTTTTGGTTCCTAAAACAAAAAATACGCATTGAAAAACCAAAAGCTTCGATTAGAGACAAGATTAAAATGTTTAAAAAGGGCACACAAAATTTGAGATAGAACGGTGCACAGGTTTCCGAAATATCTTGCTCACTGATTTGAAAATGTAGTTTTGAGATAAACGCGATTGAAGTTTGCAGTGCAGTTTACACTAAAGTAAAAAGATAATTTTATAATTTACATATAGTCATCTATTCTAGACCGATATACTGCATCTTTTTTTCAAATTGTCGCAACGGAAAAATCAATTTGAGTTAGCCGACGATGCAATCTTCCGTCTCGGGTGCTCTCTTGTACGCGTTGTTCTGCTACCTGTATCCCTTCAGTGTCTTTTCTTTCGACATATTGGTGGGTATTGTTGCTACTGCTTACTTCTATACCTTGTAAGATCTGTAATAAAGCTCTTGATCATTTTTTAAAATTAATAAAAATTTTAAAAAATAAAAAGTAATAAAATATTTAAAATTCTTTGAATTTGTTTTTAAAATTGTATTTTACGTAATTTTCCGTAATTACAATAAGAGCTTATTACTTTAGTATAATAAAATAGATTATCTAAACCATTTACAGGCAGGTAGAAGACAGAAATATTAGTTCATGCAACAACCACGTTAATATCTGCTACACTTACATGTACTTAAAGCCTTATATTTTCTTTATACAAAACCAGATTATCTTAAAACTTTCAGGAAATATTTCTGACATTGTATACTTCAAAAAAACGTAATTTTTAAAAATTTGATATTTTTAAATTTCCAGGTGGGCCTAACCCCTTAAATATCGCTTATAAAATCAGACAATTAATGCTAAATTTCAATAATTTTAGCAATAATACAATTAATATAGTTTATTATATTAAAATTTTAATTATTCTTTTATTAATTATTATATCGTTAATCAACTCGATTAGTCAAGTATCTTTTTTTCGCCATTTATGCAGTTGGTCACTTTTGCTTGTATGCCGACGAAATCTATCCAAACTACCAAACAAATTTTCACTTATATCAAAATCAATATTTTATTTATAACATTTTCAAACTTTGAACACAATTTATTCATTTTATCGGACACTTGGCTTTATACGTTCGAAGGTTGTGGCGATCGGCTAACTTTATCATTCAGTTTGATGCCAACTTAAATTATTAGCGCCGAAAGACACAAATTCAAAATTTACAATTATTTACACAAAATCAAATTTAAATAACGCAAATAAATTAAAATCTATAAAACAAATTCAAAATTACAAAATACAATCCAATCCAAAATCCAAGCGAAATTACAAATACAAATTTCAAAAATTTTCAAAAAATTGATTTTGTAGCACGACAAAATGTGGGATGAATTATACCGTAGAACTCTTTAACCACCAAGTAGAAGTTGATTTAAAAATTGCAAGAGGAATGGGCCTTCGCTGAAGTGGTGTCATTAATTATTATCTGACGCCTATAATCATTATGAACCGTTGCGGTATGTCATACCACTAACACTATTTAACCTTTTAATGCGCAAAACTATTTTTGACCAAATCTTTCTTTTTCATTCAAATATTGATCAAAAGTAATTTCGACATGAAAAGTTTAAGATTTCTGCTCGACGCAAACAGGTATTACTTTCATACCAAAAAGCGTTAAAGGGTTAAAGTTTAAAAAAAAATTTTTTCAAATTTCTCAAATTAAAAGTATTTGTAAAGTATATTAGTTATATTTTTTTAAACATATTTTTGTATTTTCGGTACCATTCAGCCATTAAGAAATTATCAAATAGTAACTTGACAACAAACAACAAACTGTTTTTTTTTAATAATTGAATTACTAATACATGAATATGATTGAAATTCTATTAGCTGCCCGAGTTATTATGCGAGTAGGTAACTATATAGTAAACTGATAAATAATGTTAATTATTATTTTTCAGGATCGTTTAGGATTAAGGAAAATGAATAACGATGGTAAAGTGCATTTCATTTCAACTCCTGGAAATCATTTGCAATTTGAATGGGAATGGTTTGTTAATAATATTATAGTAAAATATTTCAATTGATTATGTTTATTTTAACGCTGTACTGTTTTGTTTTGTATATATAACCAAATTGGGTCGAAATAATAAAGTCTTTTTTCACTTTTTTTCATTTTATTTTATTGTTAATAACACACAGAAAAAAGTAATTAGTAAAATCATCTAAAATTCTAGATAATTCATCTAAAAAGTGTCATTGATTTTCAACCTTCTATTTCAAAACAATTGTCTAATTGTAAGTAGCTGAATTAGGGCCGGTATTTCAGTTGTAGTTGGAACTATGTACGATCCGAGTTTAAACTCCGTTTATATTGATATCTGACCAATCAGGTAGCCATAAACGTAAGTTAATCCTTGAACGTAGTTTCACTAGCAACTGAAATACTGGACCTTAGACAATTGCAGGTTTAGGTGAATCATCTATCAATATAGTCAATTTTTCTAGTATCAAGGGATAATATTACCTACTTACCTTACGATTACCTATGTAACGGCACGTTACAAGCAAACACAAAACTTATATCACGAACTTATACATACATTACAGTTCGACTAACATAGCTCAATGGAGATTATACAAATCCATCATTTCCAAGCTGGAAATCCCAAGTTCGAACCACACACCGGACAAAATTTTATATTTAATATTATTTAATACAAAATATTAAATATACTAGTTCCGCCAGTCACAGGTGTCCTGCCAATCCTTTAACAGACGCCGTAACTCTTGGTACCTCTTCTGTTACATTGGTGACCCTCGACAAAAAGAACACGGGACGACATCTTCTGATTTTCACTCCAACAACCCACAGCAAGCACTACTCAAGCAAGCTCCACTCACCCCCCGCTCTACTTCTTCTCCTGCTCGAACCACAACCCCACATCAGCACCAGTTGGCATGTTCATTCGTACCACCGCCGTGACTCGCCATTCGACACACCAGATACGAGAACACAATCAGCAACTACGCTATGATGTGCAACCGGTTCTCAAATAGCAAAGAGGGAAGTAATGTAACGGCACGTTACAAGCAAACACAAAACTTATATCACGAACTTGTACAAACATTACAGTTCGACTAATATAGCTCAATGGAGATTATACAAATCCATCATTTCCCAGCTGGAAATCGTGAGTTCGAACATCACACAAGTCGAATTTTTATTTAATATTAATTTAATACAATAATTAGTATCAAGTATAAATAGTATATTACATGACTAGTGGAGAAACCGAAAGATTCGCTCACGCATTTGCCAGTTTTGCACGCGAGCCGACAGGCGAGTGTGCAGAAGCAAATAAGTGAACGAAAGGGTTTCTCCACGAGTTATGTATAGCGTTTTGTTCAATCCTGCACTTATAAATCTAAAAAATTTATGAAAATACAATTTATTATAATTCGTGTCATCAATAATTAAATTTGAGATTTTGAATTTGCAATAACTCGAAAACGGCGTTAGATATCGAAAAACTGAGCTAAAAATTTACCCCCCTTTGCTCGTACTCAACCCCCCGTAGTAATTTGTCGTAGGAAGCTTTATGCAAAATTTTAGATCGATAACGCGCATTTTGCGCGCAAAATAATTTAAAAAAAAGTTAGCTTTGGTTTTAAAACATTTTAATATTATTATAAAGAACGTAGGCAGGTTAATGAATGACTGCATTTTTCACTCACTAGTGGGTGAAAAGTCTTTCGCCCACTCGTTACCATAGATATAATTTGAGTGAGTAAAACAAACGGTTTCTAATTCCGTATCCAAGTAAGAAACGACATGTTTCAATAGCAGGATTGAACAAAACTAGTTAACAGATGACGCCATAACTCTTGACACCTATCTCATCTGTTACACCTAAGTAGATGATTTTGTGCATTACCAGTATTTTATATTATACTTTTACAGCCTTACTAATAAAAATTTGTTATACACGCGTTGAACAAGTGTATAGTTATACACTGTATAAGCACTGTATAAGGGGTATATAAATTTTCTACTACTGAACGTTGTATACGTACTGCATAAGCTATAACTGTGTTATACTATGGTTATACACTCGAAATGTCATTTTTCGTATGTAAGTGTGACTTTTTCTGTCACTGTGTCATTTGAATTTATGTTATTAAAGTCATTTAAGTAAATATATTTAACCTAAAAAATGGAGAAAATGACAAGGAATCGTTAAACTAGAGTTCTAGTTGTATAAGATTTGTATAAAATGTGTTTTGACACTCATGAAAACCTTAACTACCTCATCGCTATACACGGTTTATTAGTAACGTTTTCTTATGCAACCCTGTATAAGCCCTGTATAAAATTTATACAACGTTTATTAGTAAGGCTGCATATATTGCAATGATATTTTATATTTATTTTAAATATTAAATTAACCTGCAACCTACCCTAGCCTGTCAATCGGAGAACAACCTCTTTAATCTCAGCAGTCGGGGTTCAGTGAAATGTAATAATAAATTAAATGAACTAATTTTTGAACAATTATGATTATTTATTTCAGAACAAAATAAAAGTTTTCGTCCACAATCCGGACCTGAACGTAGATAAGTTGCTTTGGAGATTATAAACATAAATTTACCTTGCAATTCTTTCAGCATCCAACTAATTTTACAATTTTCAAAGAACAACATAAATCATAATTTAATGTGTTTAAGTAAACTAGTGTGCGTATATTAATGATTAAATTAAATCAATTGTCTATCGGTAATACAAAATATTAGTTTTAACGAAATTTTACGTCCCAAATGTTTATAAATAAAAAAAAAAACTCTGACCTCATAACAATATCATCCAATGTGACTCAGTCTTCTTACTTTTCGAATGTACCAATATCATTCAGCAACCATGCAACTTCCTGTTTTTGGTAATTAAATAAACGATTGATCACCATTGAATTGCACTAGTTTTAATATCCAATTCTTGAACATATCCAGGATGTTGTATGATTAACGTTTATCCACCTATCTCTTATAATTTTCCTTAAACCACTATAACTAATACTTATTCAATTATCTTCCAAACACCCAATCTTATTTAAAATTATATTTCAATGGTCATTTAACCTTTAATTATCCAAATATCTATTTATTCTCAATTACAAATTTTTATTTCCAAATCAGAAAAATCCATTTTTACTATCTTCTTTCCAAAATTTTTCTTATCTTTCTTATTACCAACTCTCACACACGATTTTCCTGTTCTTCTCTTTTATCGCGCTTAAGGCACGTCCGCACTCAAAATCTTATGTGTAGTTTGTTATAATGTCACTTACGTTCTACTTTTTAAATTGTTCCTTCATAAATGATCCATATAATTTAATTAATAAATCACGTAATTTTGATATTACCGACTACCATCATGATATCAGATAATTGTCCTCTTTTATACTATAAATTTTTATTATTCTTTTATATTTTTTACAATTTTTTTTATATTTATTGATTTGAAACATGACAATATACAAGCTGTATACAAGCTTTATAGTTTATAAGTACATCTATGAATAGTTATGACAAGCTTATACAGAGTAGAGCTTATACGCGGTTTATTAGTAATGTTTTCTTATGCAACCCTGTATAAGCCCTGTATAAAATTTATACAACGTTTATTAGTAAGGCTGTTAATATTTAATAATGTTTGAATGACTTGATAATTCCTTTTTGAACAGAATCATTTATTATAATTAATTTCTTATTTTATTATTATAAAATCACAAAATTTGTCAATTTTTTTTACTTTTTTTTTTTAAATTGAAAATTGACGTAGAGAGCTGGGAATAGTAAAATTTCAATTCAATCGTGCTTTCCGTTTGGCGAGATTTTAATGGGACGGACATACATACAAACTTTGAGTTTTATATATTAAGATTTTAATGGGGATATTTAGACTAGTTTAAGTTGGCAATTGGTCTAATAACTTAGAAAATTTTTCTAAAAAGGTGTAGAGAATGTTAAAATAAATGTAAATGAGTTAACTACTGCTAGTAGTTGCTTTATCTATTACACACATATTATGTTGACTAGAATCACCTAGAATATAAGTAATATTAACATTCTTGGGACGTACATATATCTACGTTTCTGTCAATCGGAGATTTATATTATCAATATCCTATCTCAAAGATCTATCGACCTTACTTCTTCGAACTACTTCTAGTAATTCTTGGAATTTTGGTTTCCGCGAATAATTTAAGAGCCCATAATTACAATGTGACTGTATCTTGAAGTTGTCTTTTAGTGTAGTAAGCAATTCAAGCTATCTCCTTAACGCTACTCTGCCGTCCTAAGCTAAAAAGCAGTATCTCCATTTTTTACGAATTTTAGTTATATCGTTGTTTAGGATTATTACAACAATATATGTGATCCTGCAACACTAAAAAGTAGTCAGACTACTAGTTACATGCAATAATAGCCTTAGATATTGCAGTATAACCACATTATATATTGTCATGTTATTTTGCATTTTAATAATATTTTGGAAAAATTTGCGGTCCTCGATGCTAACCGAAGCTAAAACTGACATCTTGATATGGCATCCTTAATTGTAAAAGCTTTTGGTAGTTTGTAACTTAATTAAAATAAATGTCCAAAGATGAGCGGACATCATAACTTCACAAGTATCTAAAAGAATCATTTTAACATTGTAAAATTTAGGTTTTGCACTCAAAGAAATTTTCTTGAGAAATAAATTAAGAATCCGCTCATTAAGTTAAGAAACTGATAAAATTCTTGAATTAATAAACAAATTTATAAGTTTTAGCAATGGAGTCTGTCATTCTTAATATAAACATAAAATGATTGATTTAAGAATTTTTTGTAAATTAGCATTTGTGCTGCAATGGCATTATTAAATCAAACATTGTACATAAGATCTGTATGGTTACTTGATTCATATTAGGTTTGTTCCAACGTGCCACTTTTGCACGATTTTGAAACCGTACAGAAACCGTTAGGATAGGTTTTATGCGCAGCCGCGAATTTTGTACCGTAAAATGTTGATGCAAAAATCGCCGCCGTTGGAACGCATTTCTGACTGATTCATGCACCTATTGTACCCAATATTGGTACAAGATTGCGTACCAATATTGCAGCAATTTTACGCAGCGATATAGCAAATTCTCAATCAATCAAAATATATGAAATTCCTGAAAATATGAAATACATTATTTCTTATGTTCTTACCCTGTTGCAAATGCCCAACAAAGCCCAACAATATAAAAATTGTTGGGCTTATGTTGGGCTGATGTGTGTTTTTGTCACGGGAATTCCCAGCATAACCCAACATAAACAATGTTGACAATGTATTGGGAAACACCAGCAAATCCCAACATAATTCCCAACAGAACCCAACAAAAACATTACTACATGTTGGGAAAACCTAGTAAATTTCAACATAAATATTCCCTTCAACATAACAAGTTAATTCAAATAATAAAATGGTTATTTGATTTGAGCTTTCAGTGATGGTTATTGCTTTTGATATTATTTCTAACGAAAGCGGTAACCATCACTGAAAGCTGAAATAGAATAACCATTTTATTATTTGAATTAACTTTTTATGTATAAGTTTTAATACTGTTGTTGTCAAAATTAAGATTAGTTAGTTCGATAATTTCTTAAATATATGTATTTACTATTTACCACGACTAAAGACTCGAATAAAATACACAGGCCGTGGTTTGATTAATTTAAACATAGATTAAAACATGGATTACTTACAATAAATTTATTAAACAAATGATTATGAAAACTATAATACAAAAAAACTATATATTACCTATAATTTAAAAAAATACAATTATAATTTGGAAAACAATAAAATTTAAATTACCCCAAATAGCAAATTAGTGGTTTATTCCCGGTCCGGTAGTTTTCCGACTGTTAGCACTTATACACTTTTAAATTAACAATATTTTAGCTTTCTTTAATAACTTAAATTTTTGACACTTTTGCAGCCGATGTGATGATGCTGAAGAGATGTGTTTTGGTGTTCCTCTCGTAGTTCGCAAAATGGTAACAAAAAACAAACTTTCTTCTTGAGTTCTCGACATATTTTTGTTATTCCGGTTATTCCGTCTTGGTGGAACCTGACATATGCCTTGCCATTATGCTGCCCTGAAATTTCTAGATTTAGAATATGAAATAAAATAATTAATTTATTGTTTCTAAATAAAATAAGCGAAATTATACAATTTATTTTTCAAAAATTATTATGAGCATAACAATGAGAACTAAATTGATTATTTAATTTCGTTTATTTTATTGATAAAATAAATAATATTTTATGCAGTAGAAGCCGAAATATTAGCCTTGCTCGTGCTTTTTGAAGTGAAATCTAAGGTATAGAGTAGGTAATGCTTTATTTTAAAATAGGTAGGTACTTACCATCATAATTAATTCCTACACCTTCGAACATTTTCAAAAGAACAGTACACAAAATAAACTTTAATATCCATAAGTAACACAATTGGCGTCACCTACAAAACAACCGCCATTTTACAAATGACAACAGGGGACGATAGGGTGACCACTCATGGTGACCACTAACTTGCATTCCCATCAAAGACCAACAAAACCGTATACCTGGGAATTCCCAACACAACCCAATTAAAACTACCTGCTCTATAGTTGGGATATTCCAACAGTTCTCACTAACTTGCATTTCCCATCATAGACCAACATAGCCCATTACAAAAATTGTATAATTGGAAATTCCCAACACAATCCAATTAAAATAAAAACTGATTTCCAACATGTCCCAATGGCTCCAACAAAGCCCAATATAAATCTGAAGAAATTTTTGTTGGGATATATATGATTTGTATTGGGCATTTGCAACAGGGTACCACGTGATTTCCCGCGTCACTAATCCGTGATTATATTGCCAATTACTGTATTTTTGAAAGAGAATTTTTTGGCTAAAAATATGCAATCTGAAGAAATCTTAAACAGTAGGTTTTATTGCCTGTTAAGACGGACATATTTATATTAAACATGCAGTTATGCACAGCGCTAATAATACAGAGCGGAATTGAAAGTAGTGTAGTTTTCAAAATTTATTAAATAGCCGTAAACTGATGAACTGCAAAAATTGTTTAAAATTCCGAGTATTATTAATAGTATTAAAGTTATTATTATACTAGAGTTATTATTAATCAGTAATCACTCAAAATGTACAAATTATATATTTTGTTAGTATATCACTATATCTCCGCAATCGCTAATATTTTAAAATTTTAATTGTATTTTTATGAAATCCATAAAACACAGAATTACACTAATCTAAAATGACAAATACAGTAATCAGCTGAAAAAATACTCAATGCGCAGGTCAGTCACCAAATTGCTATTCAGTTACTACTTTGGATTGTGTATCGAAATGATCGTTCAGCGACCGTTCTAGGAACGATCACGAATTCTGTTGGAACGCTTAATGGATCGTCCCACAAACCGTCACCTGTCGGTTGGAACGCTTTTTATCTATTGCGCATGAACGTTACCGTACACTGAACGGTTTATCGGCTGGTTGGAACAAACCTATTATCTACTTTCAAGGCGCTTTAAAGCGATAATATTGAATAAGATACTCAGCAATTCTTTATTTAATACACATCCATTCTTGTTTTTAAGAACTACCTGTTTATTTACAAACTAATGTAGGGATTAAATTATGAATTGCATCAGCAAAAAAAAGTATAAGTAGTATATAATGGTTAGGTAAATAATGAACATATTGATATTTTTCTATCGTTTAGCAACTATTTACAAGAAAATTTTTGTTAGAAAACGATTTTGTATAACCAGGAGATGCTATTTAATTACATTTAAACTATTCAAAACGTTTTTTTAATAGATTAATTTTATTTTAAATATTTTCAAAAAACTTGAATTAATTATGACAGGAGCGCTAAGCACCATCTCTTGTTAATTTGAGATACCGCGATTTACAACATGTTCAAGTATCATTAAACGTGAAAAATCACAACTTTATTGAATAATTCCAGTATTTTAAGACTAGGAAATGCAAAACAATACTTTTGAATAACATCGATGACTTCTATCCATTATTTTAAACAGAAAAAGCTCATCAGTGAACGACTTTCAAAAACTAAATTTGTCATCAACTGTCAAAACAACAAAACAAAAAAAACCGTCATTTAAATAAATATTTTAAATTTAGAATTTTTTTTATTAATAAGAATTTTAAAAAAATGGCAATAAATCTAGTAGTGGAAAAAATCGTATATAAAACACGGTTGTGAAGACCATTATAGCCCTAGCGCCTTATATTCTTCGGCGCTTCGCACCTCGGAATATAATCATGGCGCTAGGGCTATAATGACTGTCTTCACAACCTTGGCCTATAATATACTATTGTTTTACAATCACAATTATTTTCAGTCTTCAACACCATTATCCGATAATTCTTCTCTACCAACTTCAGAATCATCAGACGAAAACTTTTTGGTATGTACATATTATGTTCTGTTCGCTTTTATTCACCAACACCCATCCAACCCTATGGTTTGACCATTTTAAAAAAACATTGATTTTTTTTGTGTAAACATCCTAACATATTAGTAGTAGTAAATGACCATTATTTCAATTTTATTGTCTTTTGTTTTCGTGTGTGAGCCATATTTGCTTTGCAATATGCGGCATATTTTGCAATTTTAAGGCTTTACGGTAACCGAAATATTTCAGCTCTTATTTGTCGTATCAAGATGAAGAAAAAAAGAAATTGTTTAAAAAAAAAAAAACTACAATATTCCTTATTACATACTTTTACCTAAAATCAATCCTAAAGGGTAAAATTGCAGCCTCAATTCTTATCTAGTTTTATTAAAAAACTGACATTTTTAAAGAGAAGTTTATGAATGAAGGGAGAATATCTCAAAATTAAATTTTTTTTTACAAAGAGATGATAAGTAGTTGAAATCACACACCAAATATTAACCCTAAGATTTACTCCCTTTTTCTTCTAAAAATTTTCAAAGTTTGAAAATTTTAACCAAACGGCGAATTTTGGCACTAAATATCGCTGGTGGGGGACCAGATAAAAATCTGAAATTTCTTGTCATAACAGTACTACACAAATGGCATTACGCAAAAAAAATTTGAATTTTAGATTTGACTACAAGCCGAGATATAATAATCAAAATTGTTAAAGAAATGAATAATTTTATACTATATAAAATCAATTTATATTACAGAATACTTAAAAAAGGTACGAAAACTGAAATAAATAAAAGAAGTGTAGGTATTCTTTCATAAAATGTGTCGGTAAATAAGGAACAATTTTTCAACTAGCTGTGATGTTCTGGATTCTGGATTTTAGGTAGGAGGGTAGGGAGGTATCCCCACACGCACTTAGGCCACTAAATCGGGACCATTGTACTGCCTCCGAATGCAGCGGCCCCCCGTCCTGTCAGTCCTCAAGCCACCCTGTCTCCAGGATAAATTCGAGTATCTTGGCAGGCGGAGTGTCGTTGATTCTGGCCATGTTAGGCCAGAAGTCCCCTAGCATGGTACCTCTAATTGACGCTAGCGACGGACAGTGACAGAGCACATGTTCCGCGGTTTCGTCTGCTGTATTGCATCCCCGACATCTGGGGTTATCTACAAGTCCCATTGTGTTGAGATGTTTGTTCAGTTTGCAGTGTCGTTTCTTGCCAGCTCGTCCGCTTTCACGTTACCCTCGTTGCCTTGATGCCCTTTCACCCACAAGAGTGAAATGGTGTTTAAGCTAGATATCTCATTTAGCGTCTGAATGCATTCTAGCAACAGACCAGATGTGACCTTGTGACTCCTCAGTGTCACACTACTATCTGTAAATATCTGAATGTCTTTGTCGTAGATAAGTTTATCTTGGATGGTTTTTGCGCAGTGCAGTATACCCATAAGTTCCGCTTGGAAAACCGATGTGTGCCTGCCCAGCGGTATGCTTATGTTTAGGCCAAGTTCAGCAGAGAAAATTCCTGCTCCTGAGCCAACATTGTTTTTGGAACCATCCGAGAATAGACATATGTCATAGTCGTTGGTTTCTGTTGGATTCAACAGGATATTGTATTTCCTGTCAAATATATATTTAGGGGAGATTCTGTCAGGTTCAAGGTGCAGCAGAGGTACTCCAATTGAGTAGTCCTCTAAGATCCTCTAAGGCCGTGTTCGGTCTGGCACTTTTTTCGCTTCGAAACACTTTCTACCCCTTCTCGAAAACAGCGTGTGAAATGTGCGTTCGCTTTGGAAAAAGGCGAATGTAGGCATGTCTAGTGCTTCAAAACCGAACTTTAAATTTTAAATTTATAGTTGGTACTTAACCTAACTTAGTTTTTTCGTAAAAAAGTAAAATACTTATTAATACTTTTAAGAATTTATTCGTTTTATGAATGTGAATTAAAAGTATTTTAACAATGGTCATTGAAGAAAATGCAAAAGAACCGTAACGGCAACGTGTATAATAGTTAAAGCAAACAAATTCAAATTCATTTTACAATTTCGTCACCACAGCGCCAAATGAACAAGCTCGAAAAAGCGTGTCACGCTTTTAAAATGGGCGGAGCCAAAGCGTTTGAAAGTGCAAGAAAGTGTATGAAAGTGCCAAACCGAACGGGCAGAAAGTGTTTGGTAGCGCTTCGAATCGAAAAAAGTGCCAGACCGAACACGGTCTAAGAGCAGCCTTAACCGCCATCTCCTGCACATGAAGATCAAGTGGTGGGAGGCAGAGAAGGGTTTCCAATGCCGTAGTGGGTGCAGTGCGCATCACTCCCTTTACGGCCAGACAGATTAGTCTCTGAATCCGGTGTAGGGAGGACGCTGCTGTAAGCAGTATGGTCATATCATCTGCGTATCCTATGGTATAGAAGCCTTTTTTGTTAAGGCGTCGTATAAGGCTGTCCACTACCATAATCCACAGTAGCGGGGAGAGTACTCCCCCCTGAGGACAGCCTCTAGCCACAACACCTTTAATCTTTATGTCACCAACACATACCTCCACGGCTCGCCACTTCAGTATTATTATTTCAAACGGGTTGTGGTTCTGACCCCACTGCACTGAAGCTTAAGCTTATTGTGCCCCTCGTTCCACGTTTTACTCCAACAACTGCGTCTCCTCAACAAAGTCGAGTAAGCAGTTGTAGGGTGCTTTAGCTATATCCTCGGCACTCGGGTATGTAAGGCCAAGGTAGCGTAGCCTACTCGCAGCTAGAGCTGGGCATTCACATAAGATATGGTGAGGGGTTTCATCCTCTTCACCACACATCCTACAAGTAGGATCTTCAGTCAACCCCATTATATTGAGGTGTCTCTTAAGACAGCAGTGTCCTGTAAAAAGTCCTACTCTTTCTCAACTGTTTCCTGCTCAGTTGAATTATATTTTTGCTCTTGGACTCTCTGGAGGGGCCCCCAATGAACATCCGCGATTGCCTCAGTCCAGGAAGGCCCTCCCAGTGCTCAAGGTGTTGTTTCCATAACATGTCCCTGATCCCCTCCTTCGCGGTCGTATATGCAATCCCACAGGTGGGCTCAGGACCTATCATGGTTGTATTAGCAGCCACTTTGGCCAGGCGATCAGCCTCTTCATTTCCCCTGATGCCTCGGTGTCCCGGAATCCACATAAGCGAAATGCTGTTGCAGATCGCCAGTTTCACCAGTTCATCACGGCATTGTTTAACGACCTTGGAGTGAATTTCTATTCCCTCCAAAGCCTTCAGAGCTGCTTGGCTATCTGTCATGATGCAGATTCGTCTACCATTGTAGTTCCTCCGCACCATTTCAGCAACACAAGCCAGAGTTGCAATTACTTCTGCCTGGAACACTGTAGTGTGACGGCCCAGGTTAATGCCAAAGGCATCTCCCGTTCCTCTTCCACACATACCTGCTCCAGTGCTTATCTTTGTCTTAGATCCATCTGTGTACCAGATGGTCTCATATCGGTTGCCCAGCTCTTGTATGGTTTTTTCCTTGCCCCTCTCAGGTATTATTACCCTGAATGGTTTTCGGAAGTCCCTTACAGTGCTGGTTCTATCCGATTGCATGCTAAGCATGTTATTGCTCTTGATTGAGTTGAAGATCATGGTATGGTGCCCCTTTATTGGGGTACTTTTACCATATCCGTTTATTGTTAGCCTGTAGGCCGCTAGTAGGGCCTCCGCCTCCACTACTATATGCAGTGGGTGCAGCCCCAGTAGGACCTCCATGACTGCGGTGGGCGTTGATCTCAATGCCCCCGTTATTCCTAGGCATGCAAGTCTTTGCAGCTTGCCTAGCCTCGTTATACTTTCCCTTTCTCTGGTGGCGTGCCACTAGATCAGGGCCGAGTATGTCACTATGGGTACCACCACTCTAGTGTATAGCCACAGCACCATCCTCGGTTTTAGTCCCCAGGTTTTACCAATCATGCATCTACAGGCCCACAGGGCCCGTGTCGCTTTGATTGTTACGTTACGTATTTGAGAGGTGAAGGTCAGCCTGTTGTCCAAAATTAGACCCAGATACTTGACCTCCTTAACCACATGTAGTTCTTTCCCCCACATTTTTAACGTTTTCACGTCTTGCAGTTTCCTGCGTCGCGTGAAAGCTACAACTGAGGTTTTTTCCGGATTTACCGATAATCCCTCTCGTGTACACCATCTCTCGACGGTTTTCAGGGCTCTTTGCATCATAGCTGATACAATTTCCCCGAATTTTCCAATCACTAAAATAGTGATGTCGTCGGCAAATCCTTGCGCGTGAACTCCTATCTGTTCCAGCTCCCACAGAAGGCTGTCCACTACCAGGCACCACAGTAGGGGTGAGAGAACCCCCCCCTGCGGACACCCGCGCGCGGCAGACACCTCCGCGGTCGCATGTCCCAGACTGGCACTAATTTCTCTTCCTCTTAGGGTGGCACTAATCCAACCAGTTATGGTTGGGTGTATTCCCCGTTTCCTGACGGCTTCCTCTATAGAGTCAAAGGAGGTATTATCAAACGCCCCCTCTATATCTAAGAAGGTGCCTAGAGCAATTTCTTGCTCATCGAGAGCATTCTCAATCCTGTGAGTAAGCTCATGTATACTTAGCTCACACGATTTGCCTGATTGGTATGCAAACTGGTATTTGTGCAATGTCGAATTTAACAAGACACAATCCCTTATATGCCTATCAACCAGTTTTTCCAATGTCTTTAACAAGAAAGACATCAGGCTGATTGGACGGAAGGACTTTGCCTGGGCATATGTTGCACGCTCTGGTTTGGGTATAAATACCACTCTTACCTTCCGCCAACTTTGGGGTACATAATTCAAGGCTAAACTTGCCCTGAATATAGCACATAATGAGGCAGACAGCTCTCCCAGTCCCTCTCGAAGCAGGGCAGGAAAGATGCCATCTACCCCCGGAGACTTGTACGGTTTGAAAGATCTTATCGCCCATGCAAGCCTTGTTTTGTTTATAATTTTGTCCGCCGCTCTCCAGTGCTCCCTACCAGCCCGATATAAAACTGACCCAGTTGGCAATGGTCGTGGGAACACCGTATTGGCATAGCGCTGCATTTATACTTTCAAAGGTGGTTTTGTCAAAGGCCCCTTTGATGTCAATGAACGCTCCTAGGGTGGACTCTTTTTGGCCCAGTGACCTTTCGACGCGCTCTACCACCTTGTGTAGAGCGGTCTCAGTAGATCTCCCCGAGATATACGCGTGCTGGTTTACGTGTAGTGATCTGTGCATCAGAACCGTATCACGTATCTCTCTGTCGCACAGTTTTTCTAACGTTTTCAGGAAAAACGAAGTTAAACTGAGTGGTCTAAAAGATTTTGCCAGGGTGTTACGTTCGAATTCCATCTTTGCGCCCCGAACGTAACAAAATGCATTATCGTCCATCTGAAATGCATAATATTTTATAACATTGTAATTTCTTTTTGATAAGTATGTTTACCCGGGGCTTACGCCATCGCAATTTTAATTTTAGCGCTTTAAATTGAGGAAATGCGATATCTTCCCACAGCTAGGGTTGGCAACATTTTTAGAAAAGTCAGATTAGATAAGCGAATTTCCTGATAATCACACACGTGAATTAAGTAGCCAATTTTAGTGAGATTTGACAAGTGTTTATTACCTCGATTTGCAGGTTTTATGTTGATTCAGTTGGCGAGTTTTAGCAACGAATAACTTTACAGTTTATACTGGTTCGAACCTCATCGAGTATTTAAATTACATCCTTCGGTTGATGCGAATGTGGAATTTAACCCATCCTGGGGGTCAAAAGTGATAGCACTGGATATCGAAACTAAGAGTCTATTTTTTTTTCAAACGCTAAAACAACAGAATTACTTTCCTACAAGTTAGGCTATGGTCGATTACAACTTTACCTTTGTGTTGATTTAAACAAGAAATTTGATACTGCCTTATCGACAACGAATACTACCACCGTTTACTATCCAAGATTCGTTATATATATTTCTTTTCAGAATAGCAGGGGCGTACGAACAAAATTGGTGAGCGTTAATTTTGGTTTTATTTACTTTTGCTGTTTTATTTTAAAAACGGTGTCTACGCGTTGTTTGTTTAACTCGAAAAAAAGAAGAAAGGTTAACCATCCTAATTTTTTATTGTTTGCAAATCGAGCGAGTGTGATGTTTCCAGGATTTAGAATAAATAATTAATATTGGTTTATGATATTTTATTTTATAATATGTGACGAATGCATTATGTCATGGGAACAAGCATGTGACCGAATGCATTCGGACAACTAGAAATAATATAAGTTTACACGCCCCATTAAATTTTAGGATTTGGGGTATAAGTTTAAGATTTAATATTAAGTATAAAAATGTAAAAATGTAGAAACTTAGTTAGTTATAGTTGTGCTCTAGAATCGACACGTTGTGACTCAATAAATTAGTATTTTAATTTTTAAATTGTTCTATATTTCATTAAAACCCCTTTCGGAATCATAACTCGATGCTCGATTAAAGATTTGTATAGTATTAGGTTGCCCCTTTCAGATCTGAACGGTTACATATTTTGTTATATTTCTATTTTTCTTACTGCGTACAGTTTGGGATACTTACGTGATACGACTGGTGTAAATTCGACGACGTACCTTTTTAGTGTGTAAATAAAACGCAGTTTCACCTTTACTTGTGTTTTTCTTTTTGCTTTTAGGGATAGTTATCCCTATTATTAATTGTTACTACATTTCCTTTGAAAGGATTGTTTTATTTAATATATAATTTTACTTGTATAATAAACTTTGTCAGTTGGTAATTAATCGGATTAAAGGATTAATTATTATTAAAGGATTAATTAATTATGGATCACTACATGCTTTTGCACTTTAGGATACCATCTCTGGCGAGCGGCAAAAAGTGCATGGCGCCATATTTTTGAGCATTTATGATTTTTGAGTGGAGCAAGGTTCAATCTTGTCTTCCGACCCCCCCCCCCCATATTTGTTTTTCACTGAGTTGAGCCGTAGCGCCGTTTTAGTAACAAGTAAAGGTAGGTGTTTTAAGATTAGTCTCGCCAACTTTTGCGACCTGAGCGCAGACGGATAGCAAGGGAGTAGTCGCCTCTGCCTGGTTTTGGTATAAAGATAACTTTAACCTTGCGCCATTCCTTCGGTGTGTATCCGTGTGCAATGCACGCCTGGAACACTCGCACCAGATGATTGAGCAGGTGATCCAGACCCCACTGAAGTAGGGCTGGAAGTACCCCGTCAGGTCCGGGCGATTTGAAGGGCTAAATGATTTGATGGCCCATGCCGTTTTGGTCTTATTCACAACCTTCTTTGCAATTTCCCAGTTGGCCTCAGTCGGTGGTTGGCTTATTGTGTCAGTCCAATCGAAATCGGTGACTTTCTGACTGTCGGGAAAGTGTGTGTGTAGCAGTATTTCGGCAGTTTGTGAGAGGGTATCTGTGTATGACCCATCCTCTCGACTAGGCTGCCGGGCTGCTGATATGGATCTTTTGCGATGATCTTGTTTAACCTAGCCGCAGCGGTGGTTGTTTCAACATCGCTGCAGAAGGCTCTCCAAGACTCGCGTTGTTTCTTGCGGATTACTCTCTTGAACTCTGACCGGTGCGCCTTAAACGCTGTCCAGTCGTCGTCCTTCTTGGAATTCTGCGCTTTATTATAGAGCTTTCTTGTCGCTTTCCTTAGCTGGTCGTTTTTAACGGACATGATAGTTCGTATGCGTTTATGAGGGAGTTTCGCAGCTCCTTGGCATACGTCTCAATCCCCTCAGTAGTTGTTAGATCTTCTTTGTTATAAAATCCCTTCAACACTTCAAAATCTATGGATGTTGACAGGTGATCAAGAAAGGCCATCCTGTTCGCATTCCTAGGATTCCTGTATTGTTTGGGTTTCATTACTTTTGCCATTAATTTAAAGGAGATCCATCTATGATCTGGCATTGTCAGTTGGTCGGACACTTGCCAGTCACATAAATAATTAGAAATGCTTAATGACGCCACGGTAATATCAATTACCGAGTTACGGTGGGGTGACACTTAAAAAGTAGGGACATCCCCGCGATTAAGTATTACTAAATTTGTATCAATAAGATAGTCTAATAGAGACTTACCTCGATTGTTGCAATCTCTACTGCCGCATGCCAGATGATGGGAGTTGGAGTCGCACCCAATGATTAGGTGTTTCTTTTCTTGCTCGCAATAGTTCACCAGATCTACCATCCTTCGAGAAGGTGGTAGTTCCGGCAAATCGATTGGGAGGTAGATGGACGCCAAGACGACATCTTTTGGGCCATCCCCTAAGTCGCAGCTCGTCCGGACTGCTGTTAGGTCGCAGTCGCTGTACTGCGGCAGAAGGTTGGCCTGAATATTGCTAGGTATGTAGATACATGTCCTGCTTTTATTTGTGGAACTACCTGTGAACATAGTTCCGTTTAGTTTTGTAAAGCCTCGTATAGAAGATTTTACTAACCAGGGCTCTTGTATTAGAGCAACAGTGTCCTTGCAGCTGTCAAGGTGGCGGCATAGTAATGCCACTGCCTCCCGACAATGCTGCAGGTTTGCTTGAAAGAAGTTCCACCCTACCAAGGGAGCCATTTAGCCTACCTTGGAGGGCTTACTTCTCTACATTAGCAGCCACCGTTTCCGGATTTGCGTCCGTCTCCATAAGAGTTGAGGTGGCTGTTTCTGTTTCCTTGGATGCAGAGTCGTCTTCGAACTTCTGCATCTTAACTTTAAGAGAGGTGAACTTGCAGTTCAACCTCGCCACTCTTGTTTTGATGGCGGCGCTGTCCGCCTGACCGACGCCAAAGACAAGGAGTTTGCCTTTCGGCTCGTCTCTGTCCGCGTCATGGAAGACGCACCATTCCTTTTGTTTCGCCCTGGGGTTCTGGGCAGCAAGGCGCCGTGTGACCACCTCAATGGGTTCCGGTTCCCCAGTAATCCAAAGAGTGACCTCGGTCAGCCTTGGCAAGTTGTCCACCTGAACTACATCTAATTTAGCTCCCTGCCATGGTGGTGGCAGGTTTGCTATGGTTGTTTGCAACCATTCCAGCGAGCTCTGGTCACTACAAATGATCCGAAGGATCTGTCCCAAGTGATAGAACCCGCCGAAGGTGGGTACTAGTTTTTCCTCATTACCCGCTGCTGCTATAAAAGCATCTAATGCAGCGGTGAGGTTATTTTCTATTATCACCACCTGGGACTCATCGAGTTTGCCCAGGGGTTTAAGCGGCCTATCACAGCCACTCGGAGGTGCTTTCCAGCGGCCTCTTTGTAGGTGACATTGCCCACCCGATTTGAACCCTTGTTCTCGAGAGTCGGCTTTACCCTTTTCCCCTGATTGTTCAAGGGTGAAGCCAGAGAGTCCCGAGACCGGAGTCGCTTTTTAGCAGCATCTGTTTTCAGCTGCTTGAATTTGTTGGCACCGTATCCACGTGCAGGTGGTTTGGACAACCTAGCCTGCTCGTGTGCAGTACCACTTGTCGAGGTGCTCTTGCCTGACTTCGATGCTGCCAGGCGGGCTTTCTTACGACGCTTTATCTCCGCTCCGCAGATCCTTTTTCTCCCAGTCTTGGGAGGTAGGTCTGTCACAGAGGGAGACACTACTACTTGCAGTGTGTCCTGATTGGACGCATCTGCTGCTTGAGACGGGGTATCCGAAGAGCACCCGTCTGTTGGTTGTTTGCTAAAATATCAGCTATTTTGTTTTTATTTAATTCTGCCATGTAGAGAATTTTGTATTTGTCCTCCAGATTCCCCACCCGCCATGGAGCCCGCAACGTTGGGGACGCCGAAAATCGACGCTAGGGCTACTCGAAGGATATAGCCCCCGGAAAGGTGAGGTGTTTGCACACTACATCCTTGCCTAAGGACTCGTCCTGCTGAACTTCTGATGGAACAGCACAGCCGATTGATCAGGGTGGACTAGTCCTGACCGCCCGTTTGAGTGGAAATCCAGGCCAAAGAGAAGTGTTGCCAGACCCAGGAGAACTACTACCGCCCCCGAGCTGGCTCAGCCACCAGGGCCCCTTCAGCCCACCGTACGGGTTACCGCGCACGGCACAAACACGCAGGTACCTGTATTTGTCTGGTTTCTCCACAGTGGCCGTCATCCCGTTTCCTTGACAAGCCAGACGCCCGAGCACAGAGGTTTTTAAGCCCCGGCCCGAGCCAGCTTGACAAAACAGACCGAGCACGAGAGAGTTTTATGTCCCTGGCTCGAATCCTAGCAGGTACACGCCCACCGCTTCCTCAAAACACGCAAGCCCCCTCACCACGGCAAGGTTATTGCAACGATGCTTGTTTTTCTCTGTAATTTCTCTGAAATTCTCTAAAACACGTACCTACTTATAATATAGTTGTTAATATTCCTTTTATAATTAAAAGATTACCCGATTATTTTTAAAATTGCTTTAAAATTGATTAATTATATTTAAAAAATTAAATTGATGTCAATTTAAGAGAAAACGTTTAAGGGATAGGCAAAATAAATGTTAAACCGTGAGCTAAAAAGGCTGGCGCCAGCCCTGTACTATCACCAATTAAAGACATACTTTGGTTTTTAAATTTCAATAACCCTAATCTCATGTTAACAACATAAGTAGGTAACCCATTGTTAAATAGGTGCGAGCGCAGTTTACATTTTGGATTAAAAAATAAAATTGGAGAAAATAAAATGCAGGTATTTTGGAGCGCAATTTATATTACCCCCTTGAATGCGTAATTCTTTGTTACACTTACGCCTTTTGTAATATAATTGCAATGTTATCAGTACTTTCAAATTAAGTCATTTCGGATGTTGTTGCAAAATTTGAGCGGTGTAAGTAAATTATAAAACTAATTTATTACACCTGAAATTTAGAGAGACCACCGCGTATCGACCGCGTACCGTTTACTTATACAACTTAACCAAGCCGTTTAGTATTGAAAAAAAAATTTTTTTGAAAATGTCATATTTTAGGTTTTTATTATAGTCTAATATTAAATCATTTTGTTTAAATAATTTCAATATTTTTATAAATTTATTTGCAAAATAAAAAAGCCTACTATTACGCCGATACTTGAAAGAAATTCTAATTATTCCTTAAATTAAATTTTATTTGATTTGTTTTTTTGCGTATGCTAACTTCAAAAACACATACTAATGTCCTCCAACCTTCAGATAGCAAATATAATAACACAGGCTAATTATAAGGGCTAGTTGTCTCACAGACCACGGGTGAACCGGTTATGAACCAAAACTACGACTGTAAAATCTCGGGAGCGAGATTTTGGAGATGAGCTGACTTCTGAGCGTTGGCAGCCTCACCAACGAATTATTAGGCTTGGATTCTCAGAGAGTCGCCGTGGTGTAGAATAAAACTTGTTAGGTTTTAGACTGATTTATTGGGTAGATCGTCCGCTTTTTATTTACAATTTTTGCTTATCTATTAATATTTATTATTACTGTTTAAAGCTAATTATATAAAAAATGCTGATACGTTTACCTACTTAATGGTTTGGAATTGCATTCGTTGCAGGATATTATTTTGCAAATCTATTAAATAGGTAAACTCATCATATATACAGTATGGTTTTTTAATATACACATTTAATAAGATACAAAAATTTTTGTTATGTTTAACGTGGTTAAACAACGACTGTACCGGTTACGGGTTAATTCAAAGTTTATGTTTATTTGTTTTTGAGACCAAAATGGAGTATTTATAATTTTTGGAGGAATTATGTTGTGCAGCAAGTTATTAAAAGTAATGGAAGGAAAGTGTGAATTAAGTATTAGTGAATTATTGTTTTTAAATGCCATTTATGGATATATATTTATTCAAAACTGTTCATATAAATAAAATAAAATATCTAAAATATTAAAATTATTTTCATACATAATAAGTATAAAATAAATTGATTTGACATGATGGTATATATAGTTTCCTTCAAATTTTAATAATAGATCAACGATTGACCCACAGAACAATACAAAAAAAAAATTATTTGTGAATTATGTATTATTAAATTAAATTTATTATATCAGAATTTATAGTAAAATGCTTTACTGAAAAACTAATGATAAATTTGATGAATTTTGACGTATAAATTTAATGCCTAACTAACATATTATTTGTATTAGGTGGTATACGTACTATATATTAATGTCAGCGAATAGCTAAAATTGCTGTGAAGAAATTCGTGCCATGCCGTACCAGACAAACTTCGCCAGACCAGTGCTACCTATATTACAATAGTTACTTGTCACAATAATACATCATACTATATAGATATTTATTCAATTATGTTATAAATAATAAGTGTTTTCTTGAAAATGTTAATTTTCTCTAATATAAAATTTTCTATCGACATCTATATTTAAAAGTTAAGGTGGCAAATACCAATGTTAATTGGCCATAAGAACTTCCCACGATTATAAACAGAGTACAGATAACGTATCGTGCTGAAATTTGGACAAAATATAATTTGAACATTTGTCGATGAAACAACATAATTAGATGTAAAAAGCATTTGTAGTTAATGAACAAATAAATAAATAAAACAGGCCTGCTGTACGATCCAGTTTTTTATTTATTGTGATGAAAATAGTAAAGGTATCGTGCTGTATTTACTTCTCATCATTAAAGGAGCATCTATAGAGTAGATTCAATTTTGAAAATCTATTATTAATGCTCTCAATAACAAAATTAATCGAGGTTCATCTAACGCCCATGTTACTAATGTTAATTGTAATTTTCAAAACAATTCATAGATGGCACAAGCATAACACTTGGAATTATATAAATTTATAAAAACTGTCTTTTGAAAACCCTGTACAAAATTTAAAGGAAGTAGAAGAAAGCATTGTTTTATCTACATTTACAGCCTTGGCTATGTTATCAGTGTTTATTTTGAATGTATAGAATTTATATATTATAAACATAAGAAGTAAACAGAATTTGTTTATATTATTCCAATACTATTCAAGAATACCTCACGATCAACTTTATTGCCCTATAATATGAGTAAAAATCACTTTGAAATAGATAGTTTATGTATGTCTAGTCGGTTCCTTGAGTTCGCTCTCTTTTCTATCAGGTAGTTTTTGTAAGTATGACAAAGACAACCGAATAATATGCTCTAATTCTTCCAGCAATCAGCAATGAATCATATTCCAGCTCTCGTGGAACCGACTATAGTACGTGTATGGGTGTACTCGTATGAGTTTAGTTTTTAATCTTTTATAAAAAAAAGCTGCTGGTATAATTTAAGTGAATAAATATTTATATTAAAAGATAATTAAGAGTTTAAAATTATTGAAAATCTTTTTGAAATATGAAAAATGATAAGTATAGTCTGACCCACGAAAGCTCGAGTGCGACTCATACCTAACGTGACCATTTTTATTTTTAGTCGAATTGGGACATTGTCACAATTATGAGAGACTGGGATCAATTCGAATAAATTGTTTAAAAATTATTTTTTCGGGAATCAATAATCAATAATAGATATTTTCGATACAAGGTAGGAAAACTAACATTTTTCCATTCAAGGCGAAGTTTTACGATCGAGTCCTTCGGCTGAGATCGTAAACCGAAGCCGAGAATGGAAAAAGATAGTTTTCCACGAGTATCGAACAATATTTTTTCTAATTATGTTTCAAAAAGAACTAATAACATATTTTTTATACCTAAATTAAAATGAATTTACTAAATATTTACTCAATTTACAAAAATATACTTTGTAAAAATAGATACTTAAAATTTAAATTTTACAGTTGGTACCAACCGATGGTTGGTTATTTTTACTTTGTTATATTCAAAAGTGTCATACTTTTGAATATCACAAAGTAAGACTTTTTGAAACATGATTAGAAAAATTATTTTTTAAAAATATTTTGGGCAATTTCAAAACGAAAATTACTGTTATGAAATTTAGCCAAAGTTAATAGTTTTTGAGTAATACATTTTTGAAAATCGAAAAAACTGGATTTTATCAACTTTAATCGCTTAGTAATTATTCCAAAGATAAAAACTAATTAATTCATAATTTATTGTATATCAATGGACAATTATTCTTCTTATTTTTATTTAAGTCATCAAAATGGTAAAAATATAGTTTTGATAATTACGAAGAAGCAGTTGAAGTTGATGCTTTTTGAGAGTAAATTTAAGCATCAACGAGCATTCGGATTTACTCTCAAAAATCACCAACTTGAACTACTTCTATGTAATCATCCAAACTATAACGTTTTGTTAACTGTAATCGCACCATACTCATACAGCACTGAGAAAAATAAATTTATTATCAGTGCATTAAATTCAATTAAAAATCATCTATTATTGACCTATTTGACCCGTTGAAGATTTCCTCGGAGACACGAGACGGAGTACCAAAAAACGGGACAATCCCGTTCAAAACGGGACGTATGATCACGTTACTCATACCTAAAAACTCTTCAAACGATAGGAAATAAATTTACTTTGGAGGACATTAGTATGTGTTTTTGAAATTAGCATACGCGAAAAAACAAATCAAATAAAATTTATTTTAAGAAATAATTAGAATTGAAAAGGCGTCAGTGTAACAAAAAAATTACGCATTCAAGCCATTCAAGGGTCTGTCAGACCTCAAGATACCGGTTACGAGTTAAAAAAATTTTTGTTTTTTTTCTTAATGGGAGCGTTTCAAATTTTTAGAAATAATATATAAACATGAAACTATAATAAAAATGCTGCATGTTGATGTAATTGGTTGGTCTTAAAACTCGGCGTACAATTTAAAAAAAATTTTTGAATTTCAAAAAAATATTTAATCTGCCCGCCACAGCTAACTGTGTTAAAGATTTAAACATGACATACATATGTCATAAAAACATAAATATTTTATGCAGTTAGGTTAAGTTTTCATTGTTGTTTATAACCTGCAACACTTTGACAGTGCCATTTACATTGTTTCAAATTGGCAGCACGTTTTTTATTGGTTTCTGAAACCCCGCTATTTTTTAAAAAAGGAGGCCCATGACGTCACCGGCCTCTCGTTTAATAATTTTTTTCTTACCTTAGACGTACTCAAAAAAATTTGAAAAAAATTCTGAATGCTCATTTTTGACTCCTACTTTCATATAATAAAATTAAAAAAATAGTGAAACTCGTCCAAATATGGGGCGGCAAACTTTATAGGCCCAGGGCGCACAATCTTAAAATACGCCACTGGGTACATTTGTATTCTACTATCTACTAGTAAAATTAAAATACCTTTAAATTGCTCACTTATTTTTTTACTAAAATTTATAATTAAATTTATAATCTAGGTGTATAAAATAATTATTATCAACCCATGCAGCAATATTAATTATTGCAAGTTGTTAAACTTAAAATATTTAAAATAAATATCTGAAGATAAAAATTGTTGCAGCTGCACTGATTGTGCAAAACTACTATCTAAATATATAAGCGGCAAAAAAAGTACGAACTAATATATCCGTTGCTAAGTTTGCCGCTCGTATTACATAGTGTTTAATACAGTGACTTTATAAAGTCACTCCCTATAAAGTCACTGTAGTGTTTAATTGATATCAGAGTCATCTGCCAGTAGTGTTTGAAACTAATTTATACTTTTTGCCACCTTAAGTATAGTTCTGTAGTAGGTACTAAGGTAGATGGCAAGAAAAGTAAAAGCAATGTGATATGTCAAACTTATCAAATTATTTTTACCACCCGTAGGTAGTAAAGAATTTTTCTTCTTTTTCTTTACCACTACCTGGAACGGTGGAGTCTATTAGGTTTGGTATGTGGTCGGAGATGGTGGCGATAGCTGGAGGGGCTGATTGTTGGGCCCTCATAAGGGTGAGTGGATAGTGAAGATGATGAAGGGGTGGAAGAAGTTCTAATGAAGATACCAAATGTAAGAAAAAAGCTGCACCGCTTACCGTTCGAATAACATTTAACATTAACCGTTTCATTGCACTACGATTGGGCTGACCCCTTCGATTATCCCTATTGAGGATAACTTGGGCGGGTTATTTTTGGTAGTCTCCCGACTACCCCGACTACTAGCGTACGCGCTGTCCCGGTTTAAAAACAATCGAATAAATATTATTAATGTAAATAATACGTCTGCTTCAACGCAGAAATCTACCGGTGGGGGTGTAGTAATCTCGAATTGCTCACATATCACTGTAAATATTTATAATAAATAAAATACAAAAATTGTTGTAACATTAAAACAAGTATGTGCGAAAAGGTAAAACGCACTAGTGCGTGAAAAATTACTTTTCCGCACTAGTGCGTAAAAAAACCTACCTTACCTTACTCAAACGAATATCAAAAAGTTACACTTTTTAAAACACTAGCAGAAAAAAGAAATTACTCCGTTGGTGAATAGGGAGCGTGAAACCATGGTTCTAGCCCTGGTGGCGCCGAGTACACTGCTGTGATATATTTGCAATTTGCTATTAATAAATTTTATAGGATATATCCTCAACTCTCTTACGGCCGGTTTCACAATGTCTGGTTAACCTGTAGTTTAGAGCTAACCATAACTTAACCTATGGTTTGAAGGGAACCTTAGGTTAAGTGCTGGTATCTTTAACCCACAGAAGTTCCTTGGGTTAACTCGAGGTTAACTGTCAACTGTCAATTTTTTAAAGTTTATTAATTTGTGATTCGGAATAAACATAATAATAGGTTTGTTCCAACAACGAGTATCTTTAGTAATATTACTACAACGCAAGCGCATTAATGAAATGTCGTTCCAACAGACACAAGTTACCAGTTCGCAATCCTAGATTACTAACAAACCGCTGTTCCAACAACTATGTTGAACGGATCGAATTGGTTCATTTGCGGTTCAAACGATACTCGCTAAGGAACAAGTATCAAGTAGTTCGAAACCTGAATAGCCATGCGCAAATGTTAGTTGAGAGTAGTACAGCCCAAATACTTCCTCTATCATATTAATTATTTTGTAATTTTTGTAATAAAATCGAGAAATTTTTAGTAGGAAATGATAAAGTACATACATATTTAAGTACACATTACAAAAAAGAAAAATATTAATAAATGGATGGTGACAGGAAACGAGGATTAAAAAATATTTATTAAAAAGTGTATCACCCCATAGAAATATGAAATCAAAAATTTATTTAATGTCTTTACATTACAGGTATTTTATTAGCATCCTCTAAAACCCGCATTAATTTTTAAAATCGTTTTTTAACCGGGCAGGCATAGATTTAACGAAATGTTGTAAAATTTCATCTGTAATGACTTTCTGCCATCTGCCATACAACTTTTAATAAATTTTGCAATTGTGATTTTGTATTATCGATAATTTTTCGTTTCATAATGCCCAAAGATTTTCAATCGGATTTAAATTCGGGCTGTTACCTGGCCATTCTAAGAAATGAGAAAACGTTTTACTTAGGTATCCAATTAAAGTTGTAAAAATTAGTTTTTTGTGCGTATTAAGTATATTACTACTTCAATATGTAAAAGTTCAAATAAATGATATGTGCCGAATCGTTCTAGCATATATGGAAGAAGAAGCATGGGGAATTGTAAAACTGTTAATTTATTCATATTTTCCATTTTAGTAAATTTCACCATCGGATTTTCTCTTAAAATAACAATTATAAATTAACTTTAAAAACAAAAAAGTATTCCTAAAAACAGGCTTCAAATAAGCACAAAAATTGAAAATTTGCACAAAATACTCAAAATGGCAAAAAAGAAGCATAGAAAAACTTCATAACGTAAATCGTACCTATACATTTTAAAACAATTTAATGCTGCCTTAAATATTGACGATAAGCATCGCTCTCTATGATCACACTTGTCAATTATTTAAGGTTAATCTCGATTCCAAAACAATTCGGAAAACGTTCCAACACAGCTTTAAGTTACTATTTGTGAATTTACTAGTGTTCCTAACGCAGGCGCAATAAGTGGTCAAATTACTGGTTGCCGTCGATAATCGAATAGCTTGTTGGAACAAACCTAATATATTGTATACAAGTAGTATACAACAGTACAAACTTCGAATATTTAGTTGACAATTATTTATCAAACTCCAAAGTTTTAAATATGTCAAATAACAGACAAATAAGAACGGGATAGAGCCGGCAACATTTATAAACCCAAATATAAACCTATGGGCAACTGCAGGTAAGCAGACCAAAGGTTGTGAAACTGTGCCACATCTCAAAGTTCAAGTTAACCTTAGGTTTTGGCTATTGATTGTGAAATCGGCCGTTAGTATTAAATACTAATAATGATATTCCCAACAAACCTAGTAAATATATTTTGAAAGTAGGTATTCTCTGTCGTAGATGCTATTAAAACATTTTATTCTTCTCATTTGGAAATTTACCCCGGTGTTCAACCGGATGGTCCATTTAAGTAAGAAAACTCCAAACACGCAGTAACTGAAAGAATGTTGTGTAATCATTTGTCACACTAAAAAAAATCGTTTGAGATAAATCTACATAGCGCTGTGCATGTCAAATTGTACCAACTGTAAACTCAAATTGTGTAGTTTTTAAATCTAATGTTTACTAGAAAAAAGTAAACTTTTGTACCTGAAGATTTCGATTGAAATCTTCAGAACTGTTTACACTAATTCTACCTAATATTGTGCATTTTAAATTTTACGGTTTCAATCCCAATTTGTGCTTATTTTTAACCACGAGTATGTTACAAAAAGAAAAATTTTTGTTCTCGACTTGTTGTGTATTCTCTTTTTGGAATACAATACAATTTTTTTATCTTTATTTAAAATTCTACTATATTTTGTAAAAAAAAATTCTTTTATCATAAATAAAATGATGCTATACTTTACTTTCGGTCTTTTTCTAATATTTACTTTTTGTTAGAAATTTGGTAGTTTATAGTTTATTTGTAATTGATTAATTAACGGAATTCTAGACCTCTTTAGTCAAACATAACGAAATAAATTAGTGAAATTTGTTTATTTTCCATCAACAGGACCGGCTGAAAAATAAATTACTAATACCTATAGGGATTTAAATAAATATTAAAAATAACGGTAAAAAGAATATTTGAATTTTGCTACTGATTTGTTTAGCTGGTCAGCACAGCTAATGTTTTGAATGTTCTAAATGATTTTTTTTAATGTAATGATTTTGACTTAAATTAACAATGTCTTAAAATCAAAGTAATCTTTGATCTTAAGATCAAAACGGTTTTTGATCAAATTCTATAAATAAAAACATCAAACGGCCGCTGACGGTTAACCAATTACGGGCCATTTATAAATGCCCATTGCTTGGCCGAGCATTAATAGCCAACGAACGGTTGTCAATCGAATGCCATTCTTATGAGTAATAGACGGCCGCCGATGGTTAACCAGATACAGGCTATTTACAAATCCCCAATGCTTGGCCAATTGTTAATAACCGGACATCGGCCAAAGAACGAATCTCAATCGCATGCCATTCTTACGAGCAATTGACGGCCGCTGACGGTTAACCAAATGCGGGCCATTTACAAATGCCCATTGCTTGGCCAAGCATTAATAGCCAAACATTGGCCAACGAACGGCTATCTATCGCATGCCATTCTTATAAGCAATAGAAAGCTGCCGACGGTTAACCAGATACAGGCCATTTACAAATCCCCAATGCTTGGCCGATCGTTAATAACCGGACATCGGCCAATGAACGGTTCTCAATCGCATGCCATTCTTACGAGCAATTGACGGCCGCTGACGGTTAACCAAATGCGGGCCATTTACAAATGCCCATTGCTTGGCCAAGCATTAATAGCCAAACATTGGCCAACGAACGGCTATCTATCGCATGCCATTCTTATAAGCAATAGAAAGCTGCCGACGGTTAACCAGATACAGGCCATTTACAAATCCCCAATGCTTGGCCGATCGTTAATAACCGGACATCGGCCAATGAACGGTTCTCAATCGCATGCCATTCTTACGAGCAATTGACGGCCGCTGACGGTTAACCAAATGCGGGCCATTTACAAATGCCCATTGCTTGGCCGAGCATTAAAAGCCGAACATTGGCTAACGAACGGCTGCCTATCGCATGCCATTCTTATAAGCAATAGAAAGCTGCCGACGGTTAACCAGATACAGGCCATTTACAAATTCCCAATGCTTGACCGAGCGTTGACAACCAGACATCGGCCGATGAACGGGATTTTTTCCATTAACGGCGACTTTGTATGGGAAGGGGTTCATTTCGGTTCATTTAGAAGATTTTTACTAATAATATAATATATTGTATTAAAATTAATAATTAAGATTTATTTAGATTAATAATAAATTGCCACTCCAATATTTTATGAAATTCCAATTACAGGGTTTGGAAATATTTAATATATTTTAGAATTTATGAAACGAGAGTTCAATATGTACTGCGTACAGAACTCTCCAAGCACTCTCGGCAATACTTGTCTTGATTTAATATTTACGCGCAATATCAATGTATCCTGTATGCCATATGTCACCTATTTCAGTTACCACAGGCCTATCAAAAATGAAATTATCTTCGATGCTTAACGACGACGACAACAATATTTGTATCCGTTGCTTCAATGAAGAAGACCAGGAATACGCTAAATATCTCTATGTAAGAAAACAAATCGAGAAGTCAACAAAAATTATGAATATATAGACGTAATAATATGTGAATGAAATGCAAAAGCAGTTAAATGATGATGACAAATTTTGTATTGTCAAAATTCTGCGAAAGCTTGGAAGTTGTTTTCATGTTTTCACATCGATGTTATCCGATCTGTAGACCTGGGCTAAAACGAGTATCCTTGGACGACGTATTCATGTAAAACCTAATGGCTATGTCTCCGAACATTGCCTCGAAGCCTAGGCTTCAATTTTTGGGTAAGATATTGATACAATTAACTTATTTTTTCACTTTTCCTATATCTAAGATCCATTTCAAAATATGTGTAAAAAAATTGTGCAGCTGAAAAGTATGGTTAAAAAACAGTTTAAATCCATTATCTCAAAATGTAAATTTTGTAGTACTTTCCGTTCTGCACTTGGCGATTCATATAGCTTCGAGGCTATGTTCGGTGACACAGCCGTTAGGTTTTACATGAATACATTGCCGAGGGATACCCGTTTTCGCCCAGATCTACCGAGCAGCTAATGATCGATTTCGAATTGTCAATATTCTGCAAAAACTTGGAAGTTGTGTTTATGTTTTTCAATCGATATTATCCGATCGGTAGACCTGGGCGGAAACGGGCATCCCTAGAAAACGTATTCACGCAAAACATTTATGCAACGTTTTAATGCAACTGTAGTGATCCAGGTTGAGATTATTAATCCTTTAATTGGTTAATTAATTTACTGGTTAATACAACTGTAGTGTATTTTTATTATAATTGTAATATAAAAATCTAGATTGTAAAAAGTAATATATTTGTTGTTATGATAAAAATAATAATTTTGAAAAATATAAATATTTAAGTTGTCAAAAAGTTTCCTTATTACCGAAGACCTATACTGGTGAGCCTCGACAAGGAGCTTTGTTCCTTCTGTTAATTATTTTAAAAATTAATTTAATTGTATATTGGAATATAATTGGATATTGGATATTTGAATTCACAATTTATTAAATTAAAATAATTAATTGGATATTGAAATATAGTTGGACATTAGATACTTGAATCCAAAAATTGGTTAAATAAGAATCATACATTTCGATTTTGGACAGCTCATAAAGCCGTGGAAGATTTGGATAGCATATTTACGATTAATAACGACACCATTTATGATAATTGCAGCAGAAATTTGGACATCAGACATTCGAGTTATACAAACTTAACAAGATTAAAACTTTCTTAATTTTATTGTTTTATAAAAACTGTCTAATCATACGTTACTACTTTATATTAATTTTCAATCTAGTGACAATATATCATAATGAACGATAATTTTCCTACCGAACCGGAAGTCATTTCTGCCACGTCGGTCAGACTCGCCCCGTTTTGGACCAATAATCCGATTGCTTGGTTCACGGTTGCCGAATCTCGATTCTCATTAAAAAATATTAAAAGTGATCGGACAAAGTATAAACTTCTGCTTTCTTCTCTTCCTGAAGACGCAATCACATGTGTTCTTAATGAAATTTCTCATCCACCGCTTACCGAAAAGTATGCATCATTAAAAAAGAAACTAATTGCCAGAAATTCTGAAAGTGAAGAAAGAAGATTGGAAAAAATTTTATCAGGAAACGAGTTAGGCAACCGAAAACCAAGCGATTTTTATCGTCACTTAACAAATACATCGGGTGAATTAGCTAGCATTAATAATGATCTCATTAAACGTTTATGGGTCCGTAGTTTACCCAACGCGGTAAAACTAGCCGTCGTATCTGCTGGTGAAAAACCTATATTAGAACTTCAAGATCTCGCCGACAACATTTGGGAGGCAACTCAATGTGGTGCTATTTCAGCAGTATCTTCACGTTGTGAAGATTGTACAAAATTACAAAAAGAAATTAATGAAATCAAAACCACATTGGATAGATTAAGCAGAGAAAAATTTAGATCGCCTACCCGGAGTGGTTCTCGTTACAAAAGAACCCCAAGCAGGAAAAGAACCCAAAGTCGTATTAAAAACGATCTATGTTGGTACCATCTAAAATTTGGGAGCAAAGCAGTTAAATGCCAAGAAGGCTGCAAACATTTTTCAAATGAACAAATTTTAAACTAAATCCTCTATCAAAACAGGCGACTACAGGTAGAAATTTTGTTTCATGTCGCTTATTTTTAAAAGATCAAATCTCTTCTAAACAGTTTTTAATTGATTCAGGTGCTGATTTGTCGGTAATACCAAGCAATTGGTTTATTGACATTAAAGTTAAAAATGATGTAGTTTTATCAGCTGCTAACGGAACAGCTATACAAACGTACGGTTCTAAACTGCTAAAAGTAGATTTCGGATTACGAAAAGAATTTATATTTCCATTCGTAATCGCAGCTGTACAAAAACCAATTATCGGAGCAGATTTTTTGTCAAAATTTGGTCTCTTGATCGATTTAAAAAATAAACGCTTAATCGACAGTGTTACCTCAATATCAATTAACTGTTTATCAAAAAAATCAAATTGCCCAACGCCAAAATTTTTCGAAATTAACAATAAATTCGGAAATTTATTGAAAGAGTTTCCTACACTTTTTGCGGCACCAGATTTTAATTTTCCGGTTAAACACGACATAGTACACAGAATTGTAACTAAAGGTCAACTACCAGCTGTCTAACCACGTCGCTTAAATCCTAAAAAACATAAGATTGCTAAAACTGAATTCCAACACATGCTTCAATTAGGTATTACTCAATCTAGCTCTTCTCAAGTTTCTTCAGTGTTACATTTAGTGCCCAAGAAAGATAGTTCAGACTGGAGACCCTGTGGTGACTATCGTCAGTTAAACAATGTTTCAGTCCCTGACCGTTACCCCATTCCACACATACAAAATTTTTCTCAACAATTACATGGTTGCACGATTTTTTCAAAAATAGATTTAGTACGCGCTTATCACCAAATTTCTGTAGCTGCCGAAGATAAATTTAAAACAGCGATTACAACCCTTTTTGGCCTTTTTGAATTCAACAGAATGCCCTTTGGTTTAAGAAACGCGGCACAAATCTTTCAGAGATTTATGTATTCGATTTTATTTGGATTACATTTTTTATTTGTTCATATTGACGATATTCTAATTGCATCACACTCTGTAGAAGAACATGAAAGACACCTTCGTTTTTTGTTTGAACGCCTTCAACAATACGGGATAAACATCAAACCTTCCAAATGTATCTTTGGTGCCTCTTCACTAGATTTTTTAAGTCATGCAATTTCCTCTAAAGGAATTACTCCTTCAGAGAACAAAGTCAACGTAATTAAAAATTTTCCTTCTCTTACATCAATCCGACTTTTGCAAGAATTCATAGGAATGATCAATTATTATAATAGGGTCATTCCTAAATTAGCAGAATTGCTGGATCCTCTCTATATGTTTTTAAAAGAATGTAAAAAGAAACCAACACCAAAATTTATCTGGCCCAATAATTGTGAACAAAATTTTATCAAAATAAAAGAACAATTATCGACTGCAACAATTTTAGTTCATCTTTTAGAAAACGGGAAATACAGTTTAGTAGTAGACGCTTCAAATTTTGCCGTTGGAGCTGTTTTACAGCAATTCAATAATAAAGATTGGGAGCCATTGGGATTTTTCTCAAAGAAATTGACTCCAACCCAATCAAAATATTCCACCTTCGATCGTGAACTATTAGGAATGTATTTATCAATTAAACATTTTCGATATTTCATAGACGGTCGAGAATTTACCGTTTTCACCGATCACAAACCTTTAATATATGCGATTGGATCAAAAACAGAACGTAGCCCTCGACAGACACGTCATTTAGAATTTATTGCTTAATTTACCTCTGATATTCGTTTCATTAAAAGAAAAGATAATGTAGTTGCCGATACACTTTCGCGCCTTCCAGTCGAAATTAATTCTTGTAACTCATCTTCGATAGATTTCAACATAATCATGAAAGCTCTAAATGATGACGAAATTTTACAAAATTTTATTAATATTTGTAAAAATTCAAATTTAAAATTCCAATTAATTGAAATTCCTTTTACCGACACTAGAATTTGGTGTGAAGTTAATACGAATAAAAATCGTCCTTTTGTTCCTACTATTTTACAAAGATCGATCTTTAACAGTATGCATAGTTTATCACATCCGGGTATTCGAGCTACCAGAAAATTAATCACCGCAAAATATTTTTGGCCGAATATGAATGGCGACATTAATCGTTGGACAAAAACTTGTATTCAATGCCAAAAATGCAAAATTAATCGCCACACTAAATCTGAAATTGGTAAATTTCCAATAATATCAACACGTTTTCAACATATTCACTTAGATTTAGTTGGACCCCTTCCTGAATCATCTGGATTTAGATACATGTTGACCATTGTTGATCGTTTTTCGCGTTGGCCCGAAGTTTACCCAATTAAAGACATCTCCGCTAATACTGTTGCAAGAACCTTTTTGCAAAATTGGATTTCCCGTTTCGGCGTTCCTCATGAAATTACGACGGATCGTGGAAGACAATTTACTAGTTCTCTTTTCACTGTACAAAATTTTTTAGGCATTCATAAGATTCATACCACCGCTTATCATCCGCCAAGCTAATGGAATGGTGCAAAGATTTCACCGCCAATTAAAAACATCACTAAAAGCTTGTGGTAATTCGGTTGCTTGGTTCAACGAACTACCTATCGTTCTTCTTGGTATAAGAACCGCTCTAAAAGAAGATTTAGGTTTTTCATCTGCTGAACTACTTTATGGACAGGAACTTCGAGTTCCTGGAGAATTTATTGTGAAAAGTAAATGCTCAGACTCTCATAATGAATTAATCCAGCAGTTACGATCTAGTTTTGCCAAAATTAGACCGGTATCTCGTGACATTAAATCAAAAAACATTTTTGTGCATCCAAAATTAAGTACATGCACCCATGTTTTCGTCAGAATCGATCAACTTAAAACTGGATTGCAACCTCCATATAGCGGACCTTTTGAAATCTTAGAACGAACTTCAAAATTTTTCAAAATTAAAGTGAATACTAAAACGGAAAGCGTGAGTATTGACAGGCTTAAACCAGCTTTTCTGGATAATAATTTAAAAACCGAAAACTCAAACTCAAATAAAAAAGTTTCGTTTTTATTATAATAGTTTGTTTGTTACACTGTCACTGGAGGGGGAGTATATGTAGTGTATTTTTATTATAATTGTAATATAAAAATCTAGATTGTAAAAAAATAATATTTGTTGTTATGATAAAAATAATAATTTTGAAAAATATAAATATTTAAGTTGTCAAAAAGATTCCTTATTACCGAAGACCTATACAACGCTAAAATGCAACGCTATTTCATAATAATCGGATAATCTGACAACTAACATTAAAAATTCTATAAAAACAAGAAGTCAAACTTTGTTGTTATATGTTCCGTTGATCTGAAGAGATGTTGATGACACCAACAAAAGTTGTTATATTTATATGTATATCGATAGGCCTTTATTTAGTCATGGACAGTTATATGTAGGGAAAATGTGGATATGATGGCCTCCCAGGTATGATGGCACCCTTTCAATTTTAGCGCTATTTATTTGAATTTAGTTGAATCTAAGCCCATTAGTGGTGCTAGAGGCCATCACGGCTCTACTGTGGCAGCGGTGTGACAGTTGAGTGCGCGCAACCATTGTAAGTTGATTTTGAAATTTTTGTAAGTACACAAAAGTTCCTATTTACTTTAAATTTCACTGATTTGTGGTCGCATGCTTAGATATGTGATAGATTCATATGATAGTATGAACATTAAGCTTTCTAAACATGATTTACTCTATAAGGCAAGTTTTTGTTAAAATGTGACAAATTCGCAAAGTTTGAAATTCTGTATTTTTGATATGATGGCACCCCAAATGTTTGTTATGATGGCGTAGGGTGCCATCATACAAAATTAATTTGAAATTTAATATATTTTGTGATGGTTTAGTTGGTGTGGTTGTTGGGAAGCCGTAGATAGAGACGTGCTTACGGGGGGGGGGGTTTCCCCACCATTGGAAAAAATTTAGTAATTTTGTGGTTTTTAAGGAAAAGCTGGTAATTTACATTGAACAGTTGGCAAAACTACTAGTTGATACAAATCGCCAAAATTATGGCAGTCCCTTGAAAGAAACGCAAAAAGCTAAAAAAAGCTCTTTGGCATAATGCGGATTTTCTAAATCCGTAAATAAAATTGTTTTTTTTTATTTTTAAGAATAGGTACTTTTCAATTTTTGTTCGTTACCTCAGGATTCACTTTTCGTTCCTTATTTTATGTAGAATTATTGTATGCAACCATATCTTAACAGGGTGTGCCATCATATCAAATCAGTTGATATGAGGGCACCTTTGCTATGAAATGAGAAAAGTGAAAAAAATATATTTTGTTTATACTTTAATATACTTCAATGTAAAATTTGTGTAGTCTATGATATCCTTGACTTTTGTTCCCTCAATAATATACAAATACAATCTAATTTAGGCATTGAATTCAGTGATTGAAAAAAAGGGTGCCATCATCACCGAGCTTCCCCTAGCATTATCAAGATGTCGAGCAAAGAGTGGAATTCACAGTGAAAGCTACATAACAAATAATGTAGTATAGAAAGAAGTTTTGTAACGTGAATGATTTTTCACATATTATAAGTAGATAGAATTACGAGCGGGCAAAACCGTAAATCGTTCTGGAAAATTGAACTGCGAAACGGTCAGTTAATAAATAAAATAAATTATAATAAAATGCGAGAATTAACAAAACAAACAATTTTCTGTTGTTTCCCTATAATCAGGTGGAAGGTCAATCACTCGGTAGGTACATCAAATGAATTGTTTATGTGCTTAAATTTTGACATTATGTATATCCATCATTATTTAAATTGAAAATTAACAGCTAAATCATCTTCCTAAAACATTTAAATATTTAGTAACAAATAATAATTCTCTTAAAATATCGGTTTATTAGAAATTTTAAGTATTTTTTTCGTTTATTATACGCCTCGTTGGAAGCAACCAACAATACTTGGTCTCTCTCGTAGTCTCATACAACATAATAAGGAATTATAGCTCTGTTTGTTATCACAGTCCTAGCATAGTATAACAAGTTATACAGTAGGGACACTCGGTGTCGGCGTCTTTGATGTTCGTGTTCCAGATTTTCAAGTCTGGGTTAAGTTCATTTGAGACACGTAGAAATGGCGCTGAAATATTAATTTAAATTTGAAATAAACCGCAAGAGACTTAATTATTTTAAAGGATTATTTTCACATTGTAATTACTATTATTCATTTCAAAAACAATAATTTAGCATTGAACAATCATTTAGAGTGAATATTCTTTAATTTATTTTTCTTAAATTTTGAAATATTGAAAAAAATATTGAAATAAACCGTGTAATGAATTCTCTTAACGAGAGAAAGTAATGTTAAAGTACTTTCATTATTAAATTTTTAAAATTTTTACAAAGTCACCAAAATTTATTGTCAAATCATTAAATCTAGCGACATTTTAAGTGACTTGACAACACTGTAGCAAGTTGTGAAACAACTGCACGAAACAGTCGCGACATCTGCTAACTTATGTAGGTACTTAACCCAGACTTTGACATGCGCATAAAAATTTGGAACACAAAATAATTGCGAGTGTCTCTACTGTATAACTTCTTATACTATGGTCCTAGTGCAACCCGAACTACACTTACAAGGGCTACTTCTCAGGTGTGAAATTTTGTTTTGCTTTATACTTATACTACATAAAGATTACACCTACGACATTACGTGAATGAAATAGTAGCGCGCCATATTCAGTCAATTTTGAAAAAATCGATTTTGAAAATTTTAGAACTAGGGTTAACATTTAACTAACCGTATGAGATCACTTCAGCAAGTAAAAGTTTGTAGCCTAGTTCTGTAAAAGCTGGACTAGCAATGAACCATAAAAACCAGTATCGGTTCGAATCTGAACCCAACTACATTTTTTTTTATTAATTAGGAGGTTTCTTTTATTCATTTGTATTATTTACGTGTAAAAGCAATTAAATGTATGCCAATTATCAGTAATTTAATATTGTAATAAATTAAATAAATAATATAATATATTATATCTATTTTATTTTATTTTAAAATTATTATTTTCAATAGAGACCATAAATTTTCAATCGTTACAAATAATTATTATATTACTGATACTTGACATAGATTTGATTGAATTTACACGTAAATAATACAACTAAATAAAAAAAATTACTCATAAATAATAAAAAAAAATTAGTTGAGTTCTGATTCGAACCCATACTTGCTTTGTATAGTTTATTGCTAGTCCAGCTTGTTACAGAACTAGGCTATGAAACTGTCATTGCTTAACTGATCTCACACGGCTACTTAAACGTAATATCAATAATTTTCAAAATCGATTTTTTCAAAATTGGCTGAATATGGCGCGCTACTATTTCATTCACGTAATGTCGGAGGTGTAATCTTTATGTAGTATAAGTATAAAGCAAAACAAAATTTCACACCTGAGAAGTAGCCCTTGTTAGTACTCTAAAAGCGTTTGGTATGCATCAGTGCAAAGAGTGCAGTTAGTACAACCCGTTTGTTATGAAAATCCCCGTAGTCCCGGAGTACTCTGGACTACACTTTTTACTCCAACAAAATATGTAGTGTAGCGAGTGCAGAAACAACTTATAGGTGGAAAAACTTGAAATTAGCAATATCCTACTATTTATATGTTGGCTACTCCCATATTTACAATTCTTTAAATAATAATCTTTTTGAAAATCAACTGTTTTTTCTACTTTTTATCGATTAATCATAATTATCAATCCTGAACTAAGCGTACTAAAGACTAAAGTTACTAAAGTTACAGATTGTTGGCTGCACCGGCGCATTAGCGAATTCTGAGTAGCACTAGTTACACTAGTTACTCCGTACTCGGTGCACCGGATTTTGATAAAATAAACGAATTAAAAGATAACATTTAATCCCATTATATATTGTGAATAGGTACACTACATACTTCTAATCTTAAATCCTTAATAATCTCTTTATTAATTTCCGTATCTATTTGTTTCTTAATTTGTCTTATTTCTCTGGTGACAGCAATACTGGATTCTTTATTACTTGCACCGTTTATCTCATATTCTTTGTTATTAGGATCTTCCGTTGGTTTCCTTTCTGTTTATACAGGGTGCTGAATGACTTATCCGAACATAGGAAATTAACATGTAAAAACTTATTTATGCAAATTCCTGCTTCCCTAATTATTTTAGTGAAAAAATGAAAGATACAAAAATAATGCAGAAATATAAACTACGAATGATAACACTATTAGATTTCATCTAACTTTTACTTAAAAAGCCAAAAATGCTTTTGAAATTGTTAAAAGTTTCGTTTATCGGACAGGCCATGAAAGTTTCCATGGTAATTATTTTAGAAAATATAAATTTAATTGAATTTATTACATGGCCAGTGCGATAAATGCAAATTTTAATAATTTTGAAAGCATTTTTTGACCTTTAAGTAAAAGTTAGATGAAATCTAATGGTCTTATCTTTTGCAGTTTATATTTCTGCATTATTTTTGTGTCTTTCATTTTTTCTCTAAAACAATTAGGGAAGCAGGAATTTGCATAAATAAGTTTTTACATGTTAATTTCCTATGTTCGGCTAACTCATTCAGCACCCGGTTTAAGTATGTTTGTTACCTTTCCTGGCATCCACATCATAATTTCTTCCTTCCACTGTTTCAGTTCTCTTGCAAACATTTGCTTTAAATGCTTTTCTATCGATTATTATTTGGGGGTGAGGTACTTTTCATAGATATGTTTTTGATTCTAAGACTTTTACACTATGCTTTTACCAATAATTTCATTTTGGTCCAGAATTGTTTATAATCATTTCGATAATCACGTATATCAACTTGTTTTTCAACGTTAAAGCTCTGTTCTCTTTTTCAAACAAGAACAAAACCCGTGGTCGGAACTTAAAAAATCATAAGTAGACAGGGAAACAATGTATACTTATGACTAGAGTCCGGACTTGTATCCTAAATGCTTTTCTTGAAAATTTGAAGCAGCTCAAAAATTTTAAATAATCTAAGCAATTTATGAAAAAAGTGTCCATTTGGCACCAAGTTTTATATGCTTTTTTTTGCTTTTTATTTTTACTGCAGAACGTTTGGAACAATTTTTAATAATCAATTGTTTTACAAATCAAATTATCAATAAAATTTGTGTTTTCTTTAAAACAAATAATCGATGCTTTTTTTGATTAAATTGTTGCTTTTCTTGGTAATATTTGATGCTTTATTAAGCACTTTTTTTTAGAATTTTCATGCTTTTCTATCCGGACTCTACTGATGACCTTTTAAGTGCCGACTACAGAAATAATTTTAGGGGGTATTCTAGTCTAGAAGCCCGAATATCGGGTTTGTTTTGAAGGTCGATAAAACAAAAACACTTATATTTTAACTATAGATTTTTTTTATAGTTTATTTATTTATATTTTAAGAATTCACAAAAAAATTTTCAAAAATATGTTTTTTACAAAGTTACACGTTGTTGAAGTAGAGAGGAAAATAAAAAACAGCGTACCGATCATGTCACGATTCCCACCCTTCTGGTCATCTCAAAAATAAAAACAAGGTAGATTCTTTATCAGTACAAATGTCATTATGGTAGGAACCAATAAAAATGACAAAAAAAACTTTTCTCGGAAAATGGCGGCTACTCAAAAAAGAATTTAATATTTTTCAGTTATTTTTTAACTTTTCCGAATTTTTAAAAAATAGTAAAAATTGAAAACTTTGATTTTTTGTTGGTTCCTACCATAAAGGGATATATAAAGAAAATTCATGCCAAATTTCTAGAAAATCGGTCAATTAGAACGTGAGATTTTGTGACAAACACAATTTTTCCCCCTCTTTTTCAACAGCGTGTAACTTAGTGAAATATATATATTTTTTCTTTGAAAATTTTTTTACGAATTCTTAAAATATAAATAAATAAATGATAAAAAAAATGTAGGTATACTTAAAATATTAAGTGTTTTTGTTTTATCGACCGTCAAAGAAACCCCCGAAATTCAGGCTTCTAGACTAGAATGCCTCCTTAACTTGTTTGGGTTGGTCAAATCTACTTCCAATTCTTGCTTTTTTAGCACTGGAATAAACTCATTTTAAGGTTTTAGTTTCTCGGATTATTCTAATTTTGAGTCGTCTTCTCCTTTTATTGCCATTGTTTTCGAGGCTAAAAATTATAAATAAAATTATAAGAAAAAATTATTAATTATAATTATTAGCTTTTGAAAATACAATAAATATGAATATCAATAGTGAGCTAAATTAATTAATTAATTTAATTGTATAGGATTGCGAAATCCATATAATAAGATTTTTTTGTATCCTTTAGCTCACTATTGATATTCATATTTATTAAAATTATAATATTAAAATTTTTTTTTAATTTATATGACTGACAAATTATTGTTGACAAAATAATGTCATAATTCATAATATTGTTATTGATAATTTATTTTATGCTTTTCGGCGCAGCTGTTCCGGCGTAGCCGATTCAGTTAAAATGGTTTAGTGCTTTTTTAAAGAGAGTGAAATAATCTACAAACTAGGTTTAAACATATGTTGTCTAAAATCAACGGCTTTCGAGTTATGAATTAAAGTAAATACAAAAATGTTATAAATCGAAAATAATAAATGGAAACTCCTTTATGCAGAAGGAGTTGTTTGATTTGAATGAAACTCACGCCAAAATATTTCATTCTATAACTAATATCACATATAATGCTTTTGCAGCGATCACTTAATATTTTCGGTGGCGGATCATCTCCCAAAATTTTGAAACCCCCATAAAGCATCCTTAACGTTATCAAATTTTTTCGAATAAAATATATGTTGTAGGGGAGAAAAAACTAAAAGTCACTTGTCTTTGGATTTTTTCTTAAAATGATATTAAAGGGGATAATAACCCCTTTCTTAGCTTTAACATGTGTCGTCTTTTTCAAATAACAAATTTTAAATATTTTATTGAAGTACACTTGGAAATATTATTACTAGATACAAAATGTACTACATAATGTATTTTACACCCTTTTTTACAAATGCACCCCCACCAACATGTAGTTCAAAAGTTACACTTTCCATCGCATATAGTGGAAGAGTGTTTCGATTTGAATGAAACCAACGCTAAAACACTTTTTTTAAACAAACAATACATAATATGATTTTCTTGCCGTGATCACTTAATAGAGTTTAGGGGGTGAAGCACCTCCTAAAACACAAATAAACTCTTACAAATTTTTTTTTTTTTAATATAATAATTGTAGGGGAAAGGAAACTGCAAGTTAGGTGTTTTTCCATTCTTTTATTATTACTACATAATAATGTACATACAAAATGTGCAATACATCATTCTTCCTACAATAAAAATTTATATTACATATGTGAGTTCATACAACATAATACTAAGTATAGAGAGTAAACTTTCGATTAATTACAATACAGTAGAACCCCTCTATAACGAGTCCCGGTTATAACGAATAAACGTTTGGTTATTTGCGTTTTGTATACTACTGTTGATTGTTTATAGCGAAAATCTGTTATAACAAGTAAGTAAGCTGGTCCCTTGAGTTCTCGTTATAGAGGGATTCTAGTGTATTATCTAAATTAATAAAATAAAACATAACTGATGCAACTATAAATATATCAGCATATACATATAGTAGTATGTGCTATTGTATGCTATTTAGAGGCCATGAAACAAACATTAGAAGGTCAAAATAAATTTTCTTCTACAATTGGACCAAACTTGTCTGTGGGTTCATTTAATACAAGAAACAGTAGGGATAACAATTCACCATTTGTTGATATCGTCGGTTGGATAGTGTAACTGTGGGTTGTTGATGAATCGGTACAACATATTCCACTTTGCTTGTGCCTTCCACGGCTAAAGATCTACAAGAGTTTAATTCCAATCAGAATTATATACATTGGCTGAACCGTATGTTTCAAGAAACGGTTTAACGTTGTTAGTAAAATCTAAAACTTGCAGTTTTAAGAATATATTATCTTTATCTTCCAGTTTTTTGCGTGTTATAAATTTATTGATTTTTCGATGTTTAGTCTTAAACTTCTGCAACCATCCCAAGCAACAAGCTTTGAATGAAGCTTTAAATCGGCCGGATTCATATTATCAATTAATTTTTGAACTCTAACTACCCACTTTTGAAGGTCTACATAATGAACTATTAAACCAGCATCAAATTGCAGCTTTAAAAATTTCTACAGTACCTATAGCAGGAGGGAGATTTGTTCTAATTTTTTAGTATAAGCTAAATAAGCTTTTGCGGGACTAAAGTAATACTTTTTTTCCCGCGCCATTATTGCGCACTATTGATTTGAAATTTTGCATATGGCTTCTTACAACAAATAGCTGGGAGACTACTGTAACGGGGGTAAAATTTTTTGCTCGGTTTTTCGATATTTAGCGTCGTTTTCGAGCAATTTCAAAATCTCAAATTTAGTTATTAACCAATGTAATTCAGCATTTTCAGCGAAATTGTGAAAAATAGTATATACACCTTGGGACTAAGGTTCTTTTCATCCCGTGTGCAATTTTTGCACTCGGCTAACACCTCGTGCAAAAACCTTTGAACGCGAGATGAAAAGCAGCACCTTAGTCCCATGATGTATAATATACTATTGTTTAACAATACGTTTTATACTTTTGTTGATTTTTTTGCAAATACCTATACAGTGGTTTTCAAAATACATATCTATTTGTATTAAATGAGACTGCGTCAAAAAATCGATTAATTAGTTGGAATGGATTTTTTGTATAAAACTCGATTTGTTAAAATAAGTCGTATCGATGAATCGGTTTTTCCGATTCGTTAGAAAATACTTCATTTTTAAAATTTTTATTGTTATTATTATTCAATATTGAAAGAGTTGAGGATTTATCCTATAAACTCTAAATTACAAAAATTTATTATTTTATTATTATTATTATTATTTAATACTAAGAGAGTTGAGGATATATCCTATAAACTCTAAAAATAGTAAATTGCAACTAGATCACAGCAGTGTATTCGGCGCCACCAGGGCTAGAACCACGGTTTTACGATCCCTAGTCTGCACCTGTGTGCTTTACGCCACACTGCTGTGTTTTTGTTGACACAGTGCAATTAAATACAAAATAAAAGCCAAATATACGGAAAATAAACACAAGAACAAACAAATGAAATTCAAAAGATAGAATTAAAATTAAAATCAATCCCGTCATGTCAGATTCAAAAGATCTTACCGATTCTTGATGAGAAAATCCAAAGATGGAACCGCCACTACGTCGTCAGGAAGATCATTCCAGACGCCGAAGACCCGATTAGATAAGAAGTGTTCCCTGGCTCTGCTCTTGAACCTCTCGCGAAGTAACTTCAGACGATGTCCACGCAAGCGATCATCCACATTAAGCACAAAGAGGTGAAACATATCCAATGAAAAGAAGTGGTTAAGTGCTCAAAACGTAATTATCAAGTCTTCCCTCAAACGCCCAAGGTAAAAAGACGTCAAGTTAAAAATGCGTAAACGCTTCTCATAGTCTGTTTTGATAAGGATAAGCCAATCGCGTTGCCGTTCTCTGAACAGATTCAAGCATGTCAACATCGCGCACCAACTCCGCACACCACACCGGACCAGCAAACTCGAGATGAGGTAATGTACATCTTTCTGACAATAGCAGGACTGGGCCTCTTAAAGCACTTAGAGAGAAGATATACTATGGTTTTGGCTTTGCTGCAGATTCTGTTAATGTGACTACTCCAAGAAAGATTACTTGTTATTGTCACACCTAGATCGATGTGTGACTCGACAACTTTCAGACTTGAGCCGTTAGCCATGTATTCTAACCGCAGATTGTTCTTGCCGAGATGCATAATAAGTAATAACACATTTATCAATGTTCAGAATCAACCACTTGGAGCACCACAGTATCACTTTATCCAAATCATCTTGCAGAATATCATGGGAAAATATCATTTTGGTGTCATCGGCATAAGAGGAAATCTAGGCAGGATCAGGGATGGTAAATCAGCACAGTATATAAGAAATAACAATGGACCAAGCACAGATCTTTGAGGGACACCATCGAGAACGGGAGCATCGCGAGAATACGTCTGCCCAATTTGCACCATAAAATTTCGGTCGCTAAGAAATGCGGACAGCCATTATAATTATAGATAATAATTGTTAATTAAATTACTTGATTTAAGCTTTAATTTATGATATGTTGAAAAAGACTGACACCGGACGAAACTAGTCAAATAAATAAATTTATAAAATATACTGTTGTGTTCTGTTAAAGAAATGGAAAGTGAGTTGCGTAATTTAGAAATAAAGAACTGACTTTGCAACCTGATGAACAATAAAGGCAGGATTTTTGTTCCGTTTTCAAAATTATTTTCCATTTCATGTTAAGTTTGTTCGTTAGTTTTAGTTACATTGTTTAGTTTAAGTTTGATGTTGCAGTAAATTAATTCATTGTTGTAAAATTTTTAATGTGTGTATTTTATTTATTTATTGTTATTTAGCGACTTACACGAATGCAGCTGGGCAGTACACGAACAAGCACAAGCAGCGGAACATAAACAAAATTCTAATCTTGATTTTTTTGAAAAATAAAGGGAAATAGCAAGAACCAATAAAAATTGAACACGGAAAGAAAAACCAAGGAGATAAAAAAAAAGATAAATAAAGAAGAGAACAGTCAGTCGTAAATTGATAGCCAGAGAGGCAAGTCGTATAGGGGGGTGGTAAATAGAGAGTCCGAGAGGCAAGTGGTAGTATAAAGTTGAAATTTGAGAGCTATAGAAGCAAGTCGTGTGGTTACAAACCGATAAGTTGGAGTGGAGGTGTGTTTTAGCCAAGGAGGTTTTTTTTTTTGGAAAGTTCATTGATCACGAAGTTTGACAACGCGAATACCAAGACAAGTTTCTGTAAGAAGATATTTGAAGAAAGTGCCCGAGTTACACGTGCTGTCTAGCGAATTTCGTGTAAGTCCTGCTTTTATGAAATTGTTCTTGTTTGTTCAGGTTGCAAATAAATACGTTGTTAGATTGTCAGTTTTTTATTGTCTTCCATGTAACCATTTTACTTTCGAGAACCAACGACCTATTTTTAGTAAGAGGACAGAGAGAAAGAGCACTACAATACTAATTGGGAAAAGTGTATTAATTTAAACTACTTATGCCCGTATTCACCAACTACAAATAGCACTATTTGTAGAATAAAACGACATATTTTGCATTGAATTATGTCATTTTATTCGACAAATAGTGCTATTTGTAGTTGGTGAATACGGCCTAAGGCAAGTTTCGATCACTCTCCCGTAAATAACTACAAAAAGTGCCTATATCTATGTATAATTCTAATTATTTACATTTTTAAACATTTTCTTCCTTTTCCCATTACTGTCATGCTGTTATTAATTTTTTCATAAAAAAATATTATCTGCACTGGTCTAAATTAGTATGGCGGGTCCTAAGCCACACCATAAGAGTATGGCATTCGTTAACGCAGGCTTTATTATTTATTGATAACCGGAAAATACAAAATTTTTTGTGTAACAAATCATTTGAAACCCGTAATTTTTCCGACAAGTTTCATTAATTAACCTGCGAATACGCCCCGACGACCACCGCTACGACAATTATTTTTTGTTCATTACTTATTTAATTTAACCACTGAACGGTCGTCATACTTGTAACACATGACTTGGAATTTTGTGTCAGTATCTCCCGGTCTTAAGTAGCGTTCTCAGCCAATTAACGTGACACAACATAGCATAGCATAGCTTAGCACAGAAGTTAAAATACATTGAAACTTATGTGCGTGTTCAAATTGACAAATGACCAATTTGGCATAACATAACATAACAAAGCATTAACGATTTTAGGTATATTATGAATTTAGCTATTATACCAACGAATTAATAGGAAGGCGCTGGTAGAAATTGAAAGTAATCGTCTGAAAGTAATAATAATTTGTATTGTACCATAATTAGTACAATTATCGCGAATTTATTATTATGTAATTAGTTAATTTAATTAGGTCAAATAAGTCGATACCATTTTGTTTTGTAGTGCTATGTTAAGTTATGCTATGCTATGTTGTGGTTAATTGGCTGGGAACGACGCTTTAATGTTACAATATAATACAGCATTTTATTCTTGACGGAATTTTGCTATCTCGATCTTCATTTTTCTGATGTCCTACATTACTTGGTCCCACTATCGAACCTTAGGCCGGTCCTCTACTGATGGTTTCCATTTTGCGATTCTTCTTATAATTGAGTTTTCGTTACTTCTCATCACGAGTCCAAGCCATTTTATTCTTATAGATTTCATTATTCTCACGATATCCTCATTTCCCATTTCTCGCAGTACCTACTTCAAAGTTTATCAAAGGTCTGCACTCCTGTTCATTTATGTTTTTTGGTCCTAGTATCTTTCTCAATATTTTTTCTAAAATTCGTAATTCTTCTTCCTCTATTAGCTACACATAGAGTTTCTGCCGCATACGAAAGTACTGATGGTCTTATTAAAGTTTTATAGTTGTTCTTGATAAGTTTCTATCACCTAGTAATAGTTGCTTCTTAGCATAGTATATACCTTGTTACGCAACTGCGTTCTTCTCCCTATTTCTTGTTGTCTGTCGTTAGTGTTATTTACTTGTATTCCTAGATAATTGAACTCATTCACCTCCTCGTATATATTGTCGTGTTCCAAAATCTTTTTTTTTTGAAATTTAATGATTTAATATTAATTTTATTGTGTGGACCATTTAGTGTTTAATTTTTGGATTGAATTTATTTTGTAATTTTGAATTTGTCTTGTAGATTTTAATTTTAATTCATTTAAAGTAGGTACTTTAATTAAGTAGGTAAATTTAATTTTTTAAATAACTTTGTAAATAATTATTGTAAATTTTGAATTAATGTTTTTTTGGCAAACTGCAAATTATAAAATAAAAGAGAATTGCTGCAACGTTCGAAGGTGTCAAACATGTAAGACCAAATGTCAAATTGATTTTGACATAGGTGAATAAGACATAATAAAAAATTAAATTAAAATTTTATTTAACCCTACAATGCATGACTTTTTATTTTGTAAAATAATATTTAAAAACTAGGAAGAAATAATGATTAGATAACGGGAAAAATATAAAAAAAAACTTTTTTTCAATTTTCATAGGTTTTTATTAAAAATATTGGGCGATACAAATTTTTTCCCTATGCATGAATTAATAGTAATATTTAAGTTTTATGAAAATTTTTAAAACAGTTCTGATTGCCAAACAAGAAAGTAAAAAAAATATACATACCTTTAATACAATAACAGGCATTATTATTTCACAAACTAGCACAAAATAGCTGGAATTCATAAATTCGTACGTCAAACAAAGACACTTCTAATCCTAATGAGACATACTATTTTTTCTCCAACCAAAAATTAAAAACTACGTACATCATTAATAATGCGAAATTTAAATTACTTCAAACATTTTGTTTGAATATTCGTGTAGTGAAAATCCAGCAACTAGAATTTTTGTTTTTTTATATTAAGTTGCCATAGTTTTGTTTACAAAATAACATAATTTATTATCAAGAGAGTAAAATTTAATTAATTTCTAACAATGTTTGAAGACGATTCATGTAATACACCTCCAGATGTGATTGAAACTGCAAAAGAAGTGATTTCAGATTTATTGCCATCCAAGTCACGAGAGATTTATGAATTTGCATACAACCGTTTTTTGCGATGGTGTAAAGAAAAAAATATAGAATCCTATTCGGAGAACGTTTTATTGGTATATTTTTCGAATTTATCTAGTACAATGAAATGTTCAACACTTTGGTCACAATATTCCATGGTTAAAGCAAATACATTAAACTATTAATACGTACAACTTCGCGGGTTTTCAAGCATTTTTTGGGTATCAGGCTCTTTCGCGCCATCTACCATACGAGTTGGAACTAGGGCTTTCAAATGAGAAAAGTTAAGATCATCATGTATCATTTTGATGAGGAATTATCCGAGTAGACGGAGTAGTTATCTATATTATGAATTTAATTGCAATCGGCGCGGCATTTCTCGGTAGGGTACAATTTGTTTTCATTAAAATTCCAATTTTCCGTTGTAAATGACATTTGGAAATGAGCTTTAAATTCGCAACTTTAGAAAAAGAATGCTAAGAAAAATTAAAAGTGCAGTTTTAATTACTGCGGGAAAGTTTTTGTAATTTAAAGTTTTTAGTTTTTAGTACAAATTTAAAAAACTTCTTTCTAAAAATGACTTGCTTCATCCACTTGGTTGTTTGTAATGATTACAGCTGGACACAGCACATTGGACATTGCACCAACTTTATTTGACATTTCATAAAATTTAATTCGCATAAAATTATTTGTTTAGTGCTTTCAGTCAAATTCAATTTAGTTATAAACAGTGACAGTGACATATTATTACGTCAAGAGCACGCATTTAAGTAATATCAGTACCAACTCGGCTGGTAGGTAGCGCTACTTATGAATATTCCCTCAATTTGGCGAAGTTGTACGTATTAGTAGTTTAATGTATTTGGTTAAAGCAACATTAAACCTAAAAAATAACGAGGATACTGGAAAATTTTCAAAATTACGTGCATTTTTAAAAAAGTATTTTCCAATACTGGTAACAAAACGGGTTTGATTACTTTTTATAAATCTTGTGTAAATGTAAATTGTACTTTTAATATTAACTTGAATAAGAATTAAGTATTAAGGTATTTGTGTAAAATATGTAAAATTTTGTGCTTATAGCCAATAAATTATTGACATTAAAAAGGATATTTAATTTACTTTTAGGTCTAGCACAAAAAAGTTCTTTTAATGCACGTAAAACAAAGTGTTGCTTAGCAATGTACTCATTTTTATATTAGTAACAAAAACGTCAACTTTCATTTGAGGTAATGCTATTAAAAATGTACTGCTTTTAATATGGTTGGAGAAAAAATAATTTATCTAATTATTTAATTTATCTAATTATTTAATACACATACTTTATACTAGATACTAGTTTTCATAATTTAAATCTGACATTTTAAAACGTCAAATGTCAAAATAATTAATTACATTTTAAACTATTATTTCGAGATATTAGATAAAATCTTGTATGCCACGCGTGTGTTAATAACAAATAAGTCACTAAGAAAATAGCCCTCTCGGCCTAACGGCCTTGCGGGCTAAACTTTCTCGCGTGACTTATTTGTCATATAAACATTTGTACCATAAATAGTCATTCTCTACATCATTTTTTTTCTAAAAAATGAAATTATTAAATTTTTGTCTAAATTTTTCATTAAAAATTGATGGTTAATTGAGGCGTTCTTAAATTTCACTAAAACGCTAGCTATTTGCTCTAATGTATAATTTATTAAATCCAATATTTTATGCCTTTTTGTGCCAAAAAACTGGAACTTTTGAAATGGTATTTTGAAAGATATTAACCACATCTATAGCTTCTGTTAAAAGAAGATTTATTATTTCCAGCTACTTAATAGATGAGCTAATTTAGCTATAAGGTGCTTTTATAAAAGTGAGTTTTAGTTAAAGCTCCATTTATTTAATAATTTATTTTAGTCGACGAATGCCTACACTGTGATTTAAATTTCAAACCTATTTTTGCTCTTATCGTCTTATCCTTAGGGGTAAACCGGTAAACGTCTGCCAATTTCAATTCCCTAGTCAAGAAGCACCTATATTTATCTCACAAAATTTTGTGACTTATAAAATGGGTAAAGTCAAATCGTCATTAGCTCCCGGTTTAAAATAAATATAGGTATTTGTGTATCTACTGCAATTTTTTTTTAATTAGCGCCAAATGCCTTAATTTTATCAAATTCATGAACATTTATAACAATTACACTTCTGCTATCAATATTTATATATAGCAAATTTGCTAGGAATCCGCACTCTATTGATAATACTTTATACGCGGAGTTTTCACACTTCTCTACATCTCCTTTCTTTTTTATGGTCACTATTATGCCTTCTTTCCATTGCTTCGGCATCTTTTCTTTTACTCATACTTGTTTTATGATTCTATAGAGTCTCTCGTGTAGCGCTTTTCCTCCATACTTAAGTAATTCTGCGTTCAAATCATCTCTACCCGGAGACTTTCCATTCTTGAGTTTATTTATTACTTCCACTACACTGTAAAAAAAAAGTGTAAAATTACACTATGTTAATGTAAATTTTACCTTGAAAAAAAGAGTAATTTTACTTTTATTTCAGGTAATCTCAAAAGTACTCTTTCAATTAGTGTAAATTTACTTGCCGTTTGGTATTTATACATTATAATGTAATTTTACCGTATTTGTATAGGTAGTTTTACTTGTGGCATTGTGAACTGTTATATTTCTATATGTAATTTACTATATCTCAAGTAAAATTACCTTGCATATGTTTTGCTCACCTTGGTAGTTTAAAATTACCCGATATTAGTATTTTCAGTTTTTTTAAAATATGAGTTTCTAATAATTTAAAATGTATCTTGATATATATTCTTTCACAATTATTGTACAGAAATAGTAATACATACTAATTTGAAGTAGCCTTTTCTACATAATCTAGTTATAATTCATATAAATGCCCCATGGTGTTATTCTGGATTAATCACTGCAAGTAATACTATACCCAAAGTCGCTTGTCTTTGCTTCAATTTGTTCATTTGCAACTAAAGTTTTCTAGTAGGTGGAAGTTTCTAGTAAAATAATTTATTGTTTAAGTGTTGTTGAAAATAATTTGGTTTAAAACCACTACAAAAGGTATGTGAATTGTTGTTATTTATTTATTCAGCTCTCTCAGTAGTAGACTTCAACAATAAATTAATATACAAACGCATGTTTTTATTTTACTTGTGCCATTTTGCAGGGAAACCTATTTTATTATATCAAAGATTATAAACGGATGCTCGAATTTGCAAAAATCTGATTGGTGATGATTTTTGTTAGAAGTTACGGAATTCGGTAAGTAGTAAAAATTTCGTTGATTTGTATGACAAATTTTCATTATGTTAATCTTGACTTGAGGAAATTCCCGAAACAGAAGATGAAATACTTATTAGATGTATTAACAATTATAACGAGATTCTTTTTGTTGAAGAATTGATTTTGAAAAATATCGGTAAGTGGGTATTAATAATATAATAATCAACACTTTTATACGTTGTTTTCAGAATCTTTAGGAAATCAAAGATTTTCACAGCAATTCTCCATCGATTGTAGAAGTAAATGATAAAGCAGGTAAACAGGCCAAATTTGAAAAATTAATATTAGGACTAATAGTCTTGTTTTTAGGACACGATAAAAATTTTATATGATAATGGAGAGACCATGCATTAATAATTAAAGCACTACATTAAGAAATGCATTATTGGAACTGATATTTGCGTTATAGTTTAGAATTTATGCAAATATATTTTTTAAAAAGTCAACCAGAGGCAGGAAGTAGAAATACAAAAAAAAACTTTCAAATTAAAATTCTGTCATATTTTGTTGATTTAAAGACAAGAAATAAATAATCCAAAAATTGACAAAATAATGTTTTTCTATTCGAAAAGTAATAGGTAAGTATATTTGGTAAACTAAAATTTTCCAAAAAGGTAATAATACATCAAAGGAATTACACTGTAGTGGAGAAATAGAAATTTCCCAAAAAGATAAATTAAACTACCAAAACAGGAAAATTACACTTGGGCGAGAATCTTAGATTATTCTAAAATAGTAATTTTACATCACGGATCAAATTTACCTTTTGGTAAGAAATCTAAAAAATCCAGAAAGGGATAAATTTTACATTAGGAAGGAAAATTCCACTTGGTCGAGGATTTAAATTTTCTCCAAGAATGTAATTCTACTATGCGCAGGTAAAATCGCATTAAAGGGTAAAATTACTGCAATGAATGGAGGTAACTCCAGTTGCCTCCAATAGTTAGGGTAAAATTACCCAATCTGTTTTTACAGTGTATACTTCCTCGTATCAGTTGGTTCATCTACTCCTTGGTTTTCTTCATTTATTCTTTCATATTGTTCACCTTCTTCTTCCATAGCTAGTAGTCTTTGAAAATGTTCAACCCATATTTGTTTTACTTTCTCTATGTCGGTCTTTTAATTTTCTTTCACTGTTCTTCATTCCTCTTGTTTTCATTTTATGTCCTGTTTTTTGTCGCCTTAACTTCTCATAGAACTGACGATTGTTGGTTTGTTTATTATTTTTTTCTATTTCTTCCATAATTTCTTTTATCCATAGGTTTTTTTCTTTTATATGTTTGACTAGCTTCTTTACTGATTTCCTTGTAGTTTTCCAGGTCTTCATTCTTTTTTGTTGCTAACTATTTCATTCTTGTTTCTCTATTTACATTGCTCAATTCTCTACACTCATCATCAAACCATTCTCTATCTATTCTTTTCTCTGTGTAGCCTATTGTTTGCTCTGCGCTCTTTCTTAAAATGCCTGTTATGTTTTCATACTCTTGTTCCATATCATCGCTTCTTATTGCTTTAGTTGTTATTAGTTTTTTTACCGCATCCTCATAACTTTCTCTTACTTTGTCATTACAAAATTTGTTTATTGCTAACTTTCTATTAAAATTTTTCTTCAGCGAACTATATGTTTTCTTTCGTTTAACTTCTGCCACTACCAGATAGTGGTCAGTATCTGCATTAGCGCCCCTATCAGTTCTTACATCCATGATTGACGTTTATTTCTTTTTTGTTACCATGATGTGATCAATCTGATTTCCCTACTCACTTCCTCCGCCTGGCCACATCCAAGTTATTTTGTGTATTTTCTTATGTTTGAATCGGGTACTGCGAATGTCTAGCTTCGCCGCTGCTGCTAAATTACACATTCAATAGTGGTGATTCTGTAAGGAAAGTGTTAAATTGTAACGTGTGTTAAAATTTTAAAGTAATGTTAATTTTAATTCCAATTCTATAAACAACAATTAACATGATGTTAGAAGTTTAACATAAATTCCAATTCTGTGTTCAATTTTTAACACAATAAAAATTACAATACTATTACCAAACAAAAGAATTATTTTGCTAATAAATATCGACAAACTAGCAAAGCAAATGTGCAAATGTTATGTTCTGACATTCGTAATTTTGTTTGAGCGTTATTGGAACTAATTTGATAATTTGCAGATACTTTTAACGAATATTACCAAACGTTTTAACGAATGATGTTAAATTTTAACACATACACGTTATCTACTGTTTTACAGAATGCAAAATTATGTTAAAAATTAATATATTTTAACGCACGTTAAAATTAACATATTCTTTACAGAATCACCACTTATGTCCGTTATCGTTAGTTATGTCATGGATTGTCTGTTTACCCGCCACTCCAGAAATGTATTCTTCTTTTCCCACTTTAGCATTAAAATCGCCTACAATCATTAACATATTTGTTTAGCAATTGTATCGCATAATTATTCTTCTAAATCATTGTAAAATGTTTCCTTTTCTACTTCATTGCTATCTTCTGTCGGAGCGTAAGCGCTGATAATTGACATGGTTATGGGTTTCCTTTCAATTTTGATGTATGCCACTCTTCCATTCACTGGTTTAAACTGTATTACGTTATCATACAATTTGTTTGTTACCATAAACCCAGTGTCATATTTTCCTTGCCTCGCTTTTCCAGAGTATAACATTACATATCCAGACATCCAGACTTGACAATTTCTTCTTGGCCCTTCCATCGTATTTCTTGCAGTGCAGCTACATCTATTTCGTATCGTGACAGTCCTCTGGCAATCTCATCCATCTTTCTCGCTCTCAAGAGGGTTCTTACATTCCATGTAGCGACTCAAATTATTTTTCTTTTTTCCTTGTTTCTATTTGCATTTTTCCTTGTTTCTATTTGCATTTTTCCTTTTTCTTTGCACTGTCGTCGTTTCTGTTCCAACATCTTCTCTTGGAGCAACTGGTTGGAACGATTCAGTTACTCCTTCCCCTTCTGTTAGTTTTTTTGACGGTTGTAACAGACCTCCAGCCAATTCTAGTTTATTCCCAGCTTTGTTCCATATATATGTTTTATCTTGCTTGTACATTCTCTGGAAACCAACTTTAACTCTATCTCCGTTTTTTATCTCGTTTCTGGCGATTTCCCATATCTTGTTTTGAATTTATTATTCTTGGCTGGTTAAGTCTCTTACGATATAAATATTTCTTCCTCTAAGTTTATTCTTGTTTGCCATTACACTAATCTTTTGGTCTTGACTTTTGAATTTTGCTAACACCACCTCTCTTCCAAGTACCTTGCTTATTTTAAAAGCCTCTGTTACTTCCACATTCACCTTCAATTCTCTTTCCAGAAATTTTTCAATATATTCCTTCGTTACTATTCCCAATGGTGGAGAGCTCTTTATAATAATGTTAACCTCTTTTCTGTCCTTTTCATGTTTTTCAATTTGACTCTCGAGTTTCGCGATTCTTTCATCTTGTTTTACTACTTTTGCTTCTAGTTCTTGTATTTCTATTTTCATTGCTTGTCTCTCTTCGATCCATCTCTTTTCCGTATTCTCGAGGTGTTCTTTAATCTCCTTTACTTCTTGTTTGGTGCTACTAAAATCTTGATCACCACTGTAGTCAAATTCAGCATCATATCCTTTATTTCATCCATCTCTTTCGATGGGTTTGGTTTCAATATTATTTCTATATTCTTTTTTGATGACGCAATAGGTTTTTTGCTTCTCTGAAATATCTGATATTCTTCCAAATACTCCGTCGGACCCTCTGTTTCCTTTTGTTTCTTTTCTTTTTCCCTTTTTCTCTTTTAATATAATCCCTGACAGACAAAACGCTGTTGGATCTACTTATTCTGTTCTGCTTATCTGTATTCATTTATTTCAAATATGTTTCGGTTATTGTATGGTTTCTCTCCTATTTCTCTTACTCTACTTTTCTTTCTTAACGTTACCTTGCAACACACGTTTATGCGAGCAACAGTACCCAATATCATCCGCGAGCAACACAAGCACCCGGTTCAACACCTCGGAAGAGCCAGCGTTGTAATAAACAATGAATTTTCCCTGGTAATGGTTTTTCACTCTAGTAACGTAGTACTTTCCCCCAAAACACTACTTGAGTTGGCACTATATCTAAGTTTTCGTATTGACATATAAAACTAACCAAAAACAAAGAGTATGTATATATAGAGGGACAGCTCTTATGGGAATACTTGTCACAAGTATTTCTTGATGGCTCTGCTACGCCATCTAGTGGAGGGGGTTATCTCTACGTCTTTATTTTTGGTCCTCTATATACAGGGTGCTGAATGAGTTAGCTGAACATAGGAAATTAACATGTAAAAACTTATTTTTGTAAAAATACCCCCCTGTATACAAAGGATCAGCCATAAATTAAAAATTAAATCGTAGAGATCACACCGTCTACTAGATGGCGTAGCAGAGCCATTAACAAAAACTTGTGACAAATATTTGTTAATCGCTGTCCCTCTATATATACATACTCTTTGCCAAAAATAAACTGGTTTTACTTTCGGTATCCTCTCGGATTCCACACCTTTGGACTTACAATAACACTATCCAAAAGAATCTCACTCCTTCCCGCATCCGTACAACACCGACTCCTATTTACTTTTTCAATAGATCTCACTAAATAGCTCAAACTTCTGTAATTCTATGCAATCACTCTATACAGGACCTTACTTAGAACCTACAGATAGATATACAGTGTGTTCACGATAAGAGGTAACAGTGAATAATTCTTTTATTTTACTAAATATAAAAAAAAGTTTAAATAGTTTTTTATTCCGCTCAAAATTGGCCATTGGAAACCGCGGAGGTACATATTTTTGTACTTCAAACTCAACCGGAAGTAACCATGAATATTTTTTTTCAAATGGCAACATTTTTTTTTTAACATTTTTGTAATCTGCAGTTTTTTCTCTACACATACATATAAAATTATCATAGGGTTACATAAGAAAATTTTTGAGAAAAATGCAAGATAAATTTATTAATTTTTTAATTTTTTTATATAAATTATAATTATCAAATTGAGCTACAGGACAAAATAAAACCATATTTAGAACGAGCTTTCGGAAAATGACATTTCCTTTTTCAAGTTTAATATGAATTTAAAAACAAAAACCATAACAATTATAAAGCAACTATAAAATTATTATATTTGAATATTGACATTCATCCGACAACTTGATTAGAATGATAATATGAAAACCCGGTAGTGAAACAAAATAAAGAAGACGAATGTATTAATAATTCTAATAAGTTGTCGTGGATTAAGAAAAACCAATGGTGAAAAACTTAATCCCAATATTCGCAAAGATATTAAATAAGTAGTGGACTGTAAATGCTACTCAGTCCCTCGATATCCGTCTTCCTGTTCATTGAGTTCTTATCCTTCTTTATCTCAATCATCTCATGTAAGATCCGTTCTTTATAGGACGGAATTGCCTTCAGGATAGTGGTGTTTATAAAGTCCATGTTATGGCCAACTTCTAGTACGTGTTTTGCAGCTTCAGTGGAGTCGGCTTTATTACATCTTATTGAGGAGATGTGTCCACTCATTCTTTTTTTCAGCCATTGGTTAGTTTGCCCGATGTAGGTTAAATGGCAATCTTTACAATCAACTTTGTACACCACACCTGATTTTTTCTCATGAGGGATCTGATCCTTGAGTTTCGAGAAGTGAACACCCAGGTTCTGAAAGTTAATGTGGTTTCAGAATAAGTTTTATTTTTTCGCTTTGACCTTTGACATAAGGCAGTACAGCAAAACCTGAATTGGATTCCTTGATGGTGGTGTTCCCATTATAAAGGATGTTAACCCGGTCCTTGATAATCCTGTTGACCAGCTTTTTGGGGTAGTTGTTTTTTAAGAGAGTTTTTCTTGCAATATCAATAGTTTCCTTGCGATGGTCTCCATGGGTAAGACGGATGGATCGATCTATTAATCCGATGGCAGTGGCGATTTTTTGACTTCTGTGGTGGTATGAATGAAAGTTAAGGTACCTACCGGTACACCACCACAGAAGCCACCGTTTTTGAGATACAGCTGAAATTAGAAAATGAACCCAAAATAAAACATTTTATATCATGTCAGGGGGGGGGTCCACTGTGGTCAGGCCCGCAGGCCCATCCTGTGCACCTAACGTTATTAAGTTATTAACCGTTATTAAGTACCTTTAAGTGCCAACTTAATTATGTGGAATTATGGTATACCCCTGGACAATTGAGCAGTTGGACTGCAGTTCTTGTGCAGTCATTTTGTAGTTTGAATGTTAGTTAATAAATAATATGTATCTAGAAGTACTTTAGTCAAATACATAATAGTAAATTTGTGGTTTGTAGTATGTATTTATAGTTAAATTTAAAAAAATAAGAATAATACAATACATAGAAAATCAATAATTCAAAAAATCAAAAAAGACATAATTATCACATAACAGATCTGGATTAAAAATAATTAAAAATATGAAAAACTTCATAATACGATACTCGTATAACGTTATTTCACGGTTATTTCTGATCTTCAGTCGTATATAATGAATAAATTGAAAAATAAGAAAAATCGGGAGAAAAACTAAACAAATAAGAATTAAAAAAATGATTAGAATATTCAAAAATGGCAAAATTGACTTACCATAACTTCACAAAAATATCAAATCTGAACGATGTCACATGTAGTAATCATAGATGTAGCAATGAACAATTTAAAATAATTTGAACTAAGAAATTCTTAACTAGCACTGCTAGCGTGAAATCATATTTTCATATCTATGAAAGTATTTTTAATCCAGACCTGTTATGTGATAATTATGTCTATTTTGATTTTTTGAATTATTGATTTTCTCTGTATTGTATTATTCTCCCTTTTTTAAATTTTACAGCTGAAATTATTTTTTGCATTTTACAGAGTTTTGTTTAAGTCGCTGTCAGTTGGAAATAGAGCGACAAAATGGAAAAATGTATATAAACAAAATTGAAGGCCATGAAATTTTCAACCAAAAATGTTTGAAAAGTTTTGCTGTAAAATTATATAAATATGTGTCAAAAATAGTTTTGAAAAGACACAAATTATATTACTAACATAGGACTGGCCAATAATTCTGTGAGCCAGTGTAGATAAAATTATTTCAGATTTTGTATTTTGAAATTGAAAAGTGATTAATGCTTTTGAGTAAGTGATTTCTATTTGATTGTTTAAATTTGAATATCGTCCAAAATTCGGACAATATTTGAATATCTGAATTTTTGGATAAACTTTATTAATTTGAAATTGAATAAATTTGAAGATTGGAATTATATTGGAAGATTCTGAAACTTATAAATTAAAAATAAAATGTTTAGCATGTTAAAAGTAGTAGTATTTTAAGTGGAAAACTTAAGGTATTACGGAAAATTTAGATACCGTAAGCATGTAGACGATTTATCTTTTATATCTACCGTTCCATTTATGTTAAGATTTTGTTTGAAGTTGATTTAAATTTGAGATTTGGATTTGAATTGTATAAAGGACCCCGCACAAAAGTATATCGAAATTGGGTTTCGGTTAAATTGGCTGCTTTTTTTATATTTTGTAGTTCAGATCATTCTGAACAAATGTTGTCATGGGCACAAACATTTTCTATGCACCGTTTTCATTTGGCAGCTTGTTCAATATTTAGATCAATTAACAATAAACAGTTATTTAATTAAATAATAAATAAATTCATAAATAAATAATAAAAAAACATAATATAGATTTTTAAATACTGTTTTTAAATTTTAAAAACTGTATTAAAAGTTAATTTAAAATTAAATAATTAATTAAAATTTTTTTTTAAATTAAAAAAACAATTAGTTAAAATAATTAAAAATTATTTATGTATTTCATTATTTATTATTTAATTAAAAAACTGTTTCTTTAATTATATATTTATACTACATATTAATAATTAAAAATACAAAGTCTTTTTTGGATTACGTGCAGTATTGCACACTAATTCACGTTGAAAGCAGGGAAATCCCATATAATTGATTTAAACATTTAGCAAGCTGCCAAAAGAAAACGGTGCATAGAAAATGTTTGTGCTCATGACAACTTTAGTTCAGAATGATCTGAACTACAAAATATAAAAAAAGCAGCCAATTTAACCGAAACCCAATTTCCATATACTTTTGTGCGGGGTCCTTTCTTTTATCTGCACCTGCATCCATAATACGGATATTTACACGTAATGCGCATAGTCGATAAGTTGACAATAGGCTTGTTCCAACATAGTATAATACTAATAGAATAAGTAGTTTCACTCCCGTGATTTTTTGTCCCAAGTTGGAACTCGCGCAGGCACCTACCCGCAGGCCAAGGACCAATAGCAGGCCACGGTTATTCAGTATCCTTGTCAGCTGTTGCTTGTAAAGTTCACTTTAATTTTTTTCTTATATCTAATACTAGTGCGCGTAGGGGCCTGCGCGAGTTCACACTTTGGACACCAACTTCAAACGTGCCGACAGGGAGTGAAACTACTTATTCTATTAGTATTATACTATGGTTCCAACAACGATAGTATCTTCAGTAATATTACTACAACGCAAGCGCATTAATGAAATGTCGTTCCAACAGACACAATTTACCAGTTCGGAATCCTAGATTACTAACCAACCGCTGTTCCAACAAATATGTTTGAAATTTTGAAATTGTAAAAAATAACTTCAAACATCGATACTTTTTACAATTTCAAAAATTCGCCAGCTGATTTGCGACCGGTTATAATCTGCCAGAATTGTTTTAAGATAAAATAACTTCAACATCATTGTTAACCTTACAAGACGCTGAGCGTCACGACGCCATGCTATAGCGACCGCAAAGCCACAGCCAGAATTACCATTTTGTTTTCAACACAACTTAAACTAACGAATAAATATTATTCAAAGTTTTATAAAATCACTTCAAAAAAATGCATGTGATCTCCATCAGGGCTATTAAGGTACACATGAATAATTGAAGGGAGGTAGGCGAAATAAAAATAAATTTTAATTTCTTTATTATGTTGAAAGTTATTTAAAAGTATAGTAGTCTTGAAAGTATGTACAGCGAAAATCATGTTTATTTTTTTAATATTAAATTTAAATTATATTTCTGTCCAGAAAAAAAAATAAGATTTTTATACCATAAAAAGAGAAAAGAGAAAATAAATGAATTTGGAATTTATATTTAAAAAACATAATTTTCGCTGTCACTGTTTCGAGACTACTGTATTGGCATATTTTGAACATTTTTGAAATTCGTTGTTAAATTTGGCAATCGGTGCAGAGTATCCATTAATATCAAAGAACGAGTGCGCTTAGGTCCCGCAGCAGCTGAGAAATGCTCTTTTTTGTATAGTATAATATATAATACTTAACAAAAATTAAGCGGAAAAGCGTTTAAACAATTAACCTTTCAGCAGGCGCGCCATTATTTAATACATGATCATGAGCAGGCGCGAACCATACAAATATTTTATTATAAAAAATAGTAATAATAAAAGGTATAGACCATAATCTGGATACCCCATACATTTATTTAGATGTTTCTATTATTTTTTATTATTTACTATATTTATAAGAAAAGTATAATAATTGTCGTTAAATGTGCATGCGCGCCTGCTGAAAGGCCATAAAATAGCATATTTCCGATTCCTGGGCCTGCTTACTTATTTCGAATTTATACAGAACTTAGTTTTAGTTCTACATTATGCCCCGCAGTAGGTACCGTGATTTTCGAGTCCCATTAAGAATCGAACGTTCTATTTCGAATCAACATAACGCTAATCGCTCGAACCTCGCACCGATATGATCTTAATCCGTCCCTGAACAGAGCTGTACATTGTAACACCTGAGTTTAAGGTAAGAGGGCAAGCGCCAACTTTTGATCAGCAGCAACAACCGGTGGATTATACGTTGGTTATTTAGTTGTTTAGTGGCTGTGAGTAGTGTGTATTTGTTAAAGTTTTCAGTTCGCGGTTACGTGTTTATAACAATAGTTGATAATAATATACGTAAAAAGTCATTTACGATGTGGTACACATTCACCTAAGTGTTATAATAAATGATTTAAAATTCGATTGTGTCTGTGCTAATATTGTTTGTTTATGCATTTGCGTAAATTGTGTCAAAATGAAGTGTTTAGGGGATGGTCCCGATTTGTGGGGACCATTATTTGTGATCGTTGTGTCTTGTTGGATTGCATTGCAAGTTGTCGCTGATACACGAGGATCACCAGGTAGATTTCAAACTGACACGCTTCTAGTTTCTGTAATACATTTCAATCTTTTCTCTTCACTTACTCGGTACCTACTAATAGTAAAAATAGTACCAATTCAACAGTAGATGGTTTGTTAACATTTTATTTACAATGTTAAAAAATAATAGGAAGTTTGTTTATATTTGAAAATAATTAGTTTAACAGTTATTCGAACTGAATGTATGGCAATAGTTCAACTAAAACCCCCACGCTTTTTCCGTCAAATGTTTTTAAAGGTTATTCAACCTTTCGAGTAGTATTAATTAGTTTTCTGTCTGAGAAATGAAAGTATGTACATACATACACGATGTAGGTATCTTCTTTTATAGGTAGCAAACCTTACAAACTTTAATGTAATCTTATACTTTGCAAAATTTCAATTACAAATTGTTTTACGTGGATCCAAATCAAGAGTGGTACCGATTATATTATAGAATTGAAGGAATACTTAATTTAAACCTGTTATTCCAGATAGGCAAGTTGCAAGTAGTTAATACCTACAGATTTTAAAATATTTTTCGTTTTAAATTTTCAATTTTCGTGTTCTCATACAAATTTATATTAATTTTACTATTTCATATAAATAGCGGTGCACCAAGTCGAACAGATCTGAAGCGCAATTTTTGTCCATATTTTATGTTAACGTTACGCTGGCGTTCTGTTATTTATAATATATTATAATATACTACCTATATAATTTATTTAGATATTTATTTCCTATACAGTTTAAAAAATATTTTTGAAAATAAAGAATTTACCGGCACCGCGTTACAGGTTTTATAATTCGCTTTTTAAATCAGTTTTATTTGTTTTAAGACTTATTGAATTTGAATATCTATTTCTATTAACTTACTAGTATATTTACCTACTTGGTAGAAGATTATCGTTTAATTTATTCTCAATTTTACTCAAGGTGATCCACACAGGACCGCTCTTCAAAAATTGGCACTACAGATAATAGAAATAGTCCACCCTCATATTATTATTATCGATAATAATATAATATGTCTTATGATGATAACTCATTGTTATTTATGACGCCTAGCGGTCCGTCTACTATTATGTACTTACCTTTTAGTAATTAATTGTTCAACCTATCGATTAACTAAAAAAAGGGATGTACATGCTTCTATTACACCCTAAATATAATTTAATACCATACTCCTATAATTTTTACAATCGTATTATTTTAAAAAATGTAGCATTCTGCCGATGCCGTACTGGCCTGAGGTCTGTGTAACAGTACAGTTTGTTGTTCGAAATAGTACTTACAGAATAATAATTATTATTATCGTAAATATTCTGTATGACTTTTTAAAATTTTACCGTGCGATATTAAATATCTGGATATAAAAAATTCAAATAAAAAACAAAATAAATCCCAAAAAGAGAACAAAATACATTATGTCGATTACTACTTGTAAATTTAACAAGTAAAGATCGTTCTAAACAGCGGCGTAACAACGGGGTGTTAAAACACGGACTCCCGGAACACTACCAACTAGTCACGAAGAGGCTCCTATAATTATTCTACTTAAATATGTATTTTTTTAAAGCAATATATTTTAAATGAGTAATAATAAATTATCAATGTTAATGTTAATGTCAACTAATACTGATATTGCTTTTAAACATAACTAAAAAAGGGGCGCCCACCTGCCTAAGCATAAATAACCTTTTAAAAGTAAGTAATTAACCAGATGCATAAATTAATTTGCAATAGAGTCCTGAACCTAGAGTGCCCTCCGTAAGAAGAACTGCATTAACCCTTTAATGCATGATTTTTTTAAAAGTAATAAAAAAATATATATGTGACCTGGACTACGAAAAGGGACCTTACGTTGGAAAACAAGTTTCTCTGTAAAACGCGTTTAAAGATTAAGTCGGTTTTGCGGTGTTTGCGCGTTGCTAGGCAACTATAATTGCACTTTTGAATTTCCCGGTCCATTTTGGCTTTTTGACACTTTTTACAATGTTCATTGCCCAGTGTTGCCTTTACAGGGAATATTTTTTTGTAGTTAAAAACAAGCTAAAATTTTATGTTTAACAATTTTACGTTCAACTTTGAGATTGATTTGTAAGTGAAAAAAAGAGATAGAAAGTTGCGGTTTGCGCCATTCGAAAGAGCGCCCTTTTTTCTATAAAAATCGCCGAAAATGTGAAAATTTTTTTCGACGTAAGGTCCCTTTTCGTAGTCCAGGTCACATATAATGTATTATTATTATTTCAGTCCTCACATTATTATTATTATTTAATACTAATAGAGTTGAGGATATATCCTATAAACTCTAGCAATAGTAAATTGCAACTAGATCACAGCAGTGTATTCGGCGCCACCAGGTCTAGAACCACACGGTTTTACGCTCCCTAGTCTGCACCTGTGTGTTTTACGCCACACTGCTGTACATATATAGTAGTTACTAGTACTACACCCTTTATTCATAAAAAATATCAAAATTTTTTTCTCCAAGTCTGTGGCTATCAAAATTGCCAACAAAAATATGTTGTAATGAGTAATTCCACGTCAAGCGGGACCAATTTTGGTAAAATTTGACCTTCATGTCTCCGATTCAGCTGTAAAGTTTTATATGGTTTCTATATTACTAAAATATTACTTGTAATTTTTATCAGATTTTTATAATAATTGTTTTGCAAGTTATGGACAATTAAAAATTTTGAAAAATCGATCAAACGCTCCTATTCAAATATGAATATCTCTGGTTCTATTGAACTTACAAAATCCTGTTTTAGCTCATTTTAAAGCTATTGAATTGTACTTTTGTTGTAAATTTTCTATATTTTATGGAAGTCGAAAATTCAATGATTTCTTAACAAATTTAACTTTAAAATCGAATTTTAACTAATTTTACCACCTTGAAAAGTTTTAAAGAAAATATGAGCGTAAATTTCAAGATGGAGAACAAATGGATACTGATACAAAAATAAATAAATGCGTTGCGCCATTGATGCCGCTCATGATATTATACCCATGAAATGGATTATGATAGAAAATTGTTATAAGGATTTAATCATATCTCGTTAAATATTAAAGAAATTTACTTGAAAGTTTTTTATTTGCTTACAGAAACTGAAAGAAATTCCGTAGCGCCTGAAAATCTTTTTGTTATTAACTTATGTTGTGATACAGTTTCTACAAAGTGTATAAAGAAAGTGTTCCGCGCACAGTCTTCGCTCTTTCAAATCGATTTTGTAAGATGATATCTTCTTCATAGTAGTTTTTATTGGTGAAATATTTTTGATATTTGGATTATTTTCAATCCAGTCGAAGAACTTTCTCGGTGTGTTGATGGGATCCTGACGGCGTTCTATGCTGCCTTTCAATTTCTTGAGTGTCCCTCCGTTGCCGTCACATGGGCCCTTTCCATGTGCGGTCTCAAAAAAATGCCATTCTGCTAGTACGCCAAAATCTTCTTCGTGGTGACAGAGGATTATGAAATTGTTTTTGTTTTTATATTGAGCACTGACTCCGTCTGAGAAATAAATTATTGTTTGCACATGACGAATCTTCCTCTGCAAATATATGATCAGTTGTCGCTGAAACAGGTGGACGGCAATTGTATTGTGCTTCAAGCATTCTGAGATCGCGACAAAATTCTTGTATCTTGTGTCTCCATTTTCATTTGTAGTAAATAACAATCGGATGCAATGTCACTTGGTCGTTATTCCAATGTATCCCCTGAACGGCATCTTGGATTATAAATGCAAAATTTTCGAAAAAAACGCATATAATAATTACGTATTTTCCGGTTTTCAAATGATTCTTCCACTCTGAAAAACTCATTCTCGAATAAATATTGAACTGCTCTTCTAAATTTGATGTACCAGGACAGTTAATACAGTCTTTTAAATGGCAGTCAATTGTTGGTGGATTGCATAACATTGGAGCCAAACAGTCTTTAAGTTCTGTATTTGCTGTAGTGTGTTGGTTGTAAGATAAGCTATTCTTGCACCATCAATTTCACATTTTCATGGATGCGGATGCACATCCGCATACACAATGAGTTCCACTCGCTACCATTTCGGTCTGAGTTCAGCAAACTTCGAAAAACCGATTTTGACTTTCAGGAGATTTTCTGAGAAAATCCTGTATGTTTCCTTCAGATTGGTAAGTAATAATCTTTTCTGCTTCTGAATTTTTTGTCCATTCTCATTTATGGTCACGTAATTTTTTTCAACAGCCTCTTGTTTTCATTTCGTTGCTCTCCGATCAAAGGTAAATAAGGGATACCGATCAGGAATCAAATATTCTTTAATATCTGACGAGATATGATTAAATCCTTGTAACAATCTCCTATCATAATGCATTTCGTGCGTATAATATCATGAGCGGCACCAATAGCGCAACGAATTTATTTTTTTTGTATTAGTGTCCATTTGTTCTCCATCTTGAAATTTACATATTTCGTAGGAAATTTAACGAGGAATACGCTCATATTTTTTTCAAAATTTTCCAAGGTGGTAAAATTAGTTAAAAATTGATTTTAAAGTTAAATTTGTTAAACAATCATTGAATTTTCAACTTTCATAAAATATAGAAAATTTACAACGAAAGTACAATTCAAGATCTTTAAAATGAGCTAAAACAGGATTTTGTAAGTTTAAAAGAACCAGAGATATTCATATTTAAATACAAGCATTCGATCGATTTTTTAAAATTTTTAATTGTCCATAACTTGCAAAATGATGATTATAAAAATCTGAAAAAAATTCAGTAGAGTTTTTTAATAGTATGGAAACATGTAAAAAAAAATCAAGTGTTTTTGAAGATATGAGGTTTCGTAGCTATCCCGGTTGACGTGGAAATACCTATATTAAGTACCTATATTATGCAATTTATATGCAGTGGGAAAGATAATTTCAGTTATACTTCAGTGTGACATTTTTTGAAGCAGTTATTTTTCTTATTAAAACACAAATTCAAACCAAATTTTTCACAAATTTTTCACAAAATTGAAAAAAATTAAAGGGCAATGTTGTTGAAATGTTCCACTGTCCATGTTAGCCTTTTAAGGATTACTCTACTATAACTACAACGTCGAGAACGCTATGTTGTATTACTGCAACAGTATGCATTAAAGGGTTAAAGATTTTACTCTTTTACTTTTTTTTTACTTTATAGTTTATAACTAAACTAAATTAATATAATCGACGATTGTTAATCGCATTATTTTCAATAATTTGTGAGGTGCATTCTTTAGGGCATTTTTTTAAATTGCATCGGGCCAACAACGCGATTTGATTAAAATTTATTAAGGTGCTAGATCAATAGGCGCTGAACTGGTGTCAAGTTTAACTCAAAAACGAATAATCGTAGAAAGTTGAAATTTTCAGTACATACGTAAAACATAATACCACATAACATAAGCTATTTTTTATTTAAAAAAAATTAATAAAATTTATTTTTTCTTTGAGTTTTCAATAAAATACATTTTAGTTATAAATATAAAATAGCTTATGTAAAGTAATACCTACCATACTAATCAATCGAAAAGAAATAGTAAGATTATCTTTCTTGGTTTGACTTGCAAACTTGACACAAGAATTTGAGTAATTTACGCGAAATTTCAAATTGGTGCCATGGCATTAACCAATCAGAGAAAACGTGCAGTTCAAGAACTTTTAAAAAGATGTCGGCACTTAAATTTGAAGCAAAGACACAAACCTACCTATTATTGTATTGCTAAAATATATGGGGCAAAAAATCCGGCTTTCAAAATTTCTGCTTTATTGGCAAAAATTAGTCAGTTTTATTTATTTTACTTTTATTTTCATCACAAAAGTGATTATTTTTCAAATTTCAAATGTCAAATATATTACAATATTATACCTTTTTAAAAGGTATGCATCTTGAATAAAAATAATATCATAAAGCAACTGGTGAACTAATATTTTCTGTGGTGATTTTATGCTTGATTTTATGATCTATTCCTATTGATCTAGCACCTTAAAGCAAAAAATTTTTGTCTAAAACAAAATTTCAAAATTACTCATTGTACGTAAATGATTTCAAAATAAATCCAAATTATATAAAATGTCCAGATCTTAATTAATTGTTTCCAGGTACTTTTTGGTTTTTCTAACAAGATGATATATTTTTACGGACGGGCAAAGTAAGAAATAAGCCTATTTATTCGTATTTCTTTCATTAAAATAAAATTTATTACTTTATTACTTACTAATAGATCTTCTACTGTTTACGGCCGACAACCGATAGATAAGCAAATAAACAATAACGTTGAGCTGAATGCTTAAATTTGTCACGGTCCTCTTGTATCTTTCAATTACCATGTAAAAACTATAAGCACTTTTAGTAAAACATATTGTTATTAATCATAAAAAATGAAAACATTTTCAAAAAATAAAATTACTTAGGTACATTTTAATAATAAAATTAAAAAAAGTTTTTTTCAAAAAGTTTGTTAACAAATAATAATTTATTGAGCGTCATTGTTATTATATTTTTATCAAAGTATTTGATACTACTGTAAGCGTGTAAGCAGTTAATGTAAATTTATGGTTTTCTATCAAATTAATAATAATTTTATTTAAAATGTTTTTTTATTTCGTGCACCGGTGCATACAGGTGACAAAATTTTTGGTATTTTACAGAGTCTTGCTTAAGTCACTGTCAGTCAGAAACGGAGCGACAAAATAGAAAAATCGCTCGGTCACAAGTGCAAGATGCTGGCGTGAAAGTAGACAGCTACTGCACGTGTGTACTCGCAACTTTTCAGTAGCGTGTCGTAAAATACACGACTGATCACAGTTCATATGGCAATAAAGGCGGTTACAAGTACTAAAGGATTTGGGTCAGGAATTGCATGCAAAGGAAAGGGGCAACGCATACACTATAGACTATACTGTCATTTTGCAATACCGTGAAAGTTGACGTCCAAGTCGCATGCGAGCTGCTGCTTGGGCGAGGTGGGGAAGGCGGGAGGCGATTAAAATAAAGAATTTTTGTTGTAACTCGGATGCGAGGTACCGACCGACTCGCACATGATAGTAACTCGTATGATGCAGTCACACGGTACGAGTAGCTGTACTGCAGTAACTGACTAGGTCAGCTCGGATACTAACTCGCACTGTGTAACCAGGCCAAGAGAGACGAGTCGAGCTACTTTCAGGCGAGTGCGAGTACATAGGTTCAGTAAGCTGTCCAATGTCATGTCAGCAACTCGTATTGTGTAACCAGGCCTTTAAGAGATAAAGTCACTATAAATACACCGAGTGAATGAAAAACTAGAAAATTTCTGTAAATCGTTTATATTTTAATTATTTTTACAGAAAATTAATTGATTTTGACGTTAATTTATTATTAGGCAATAAGACAAGTTGGACACCAAGTTAATTTTTGAAGTGGAACTTCTTTAGTGACGACGTATCTGTTTGAAAATTATGATGAAAGGGGAAACGGGTGGGATATAAAAGGGGAAATGGTTACGTTATACTAGTTCCACATATTAAGTGGATCGATTCTAGGACGTTTCGTCCCCGGACGATTCATGCTCGTACTATTCTTTCACTAGAACCATGTACCATCCAAACGTATGCCAAAAAAACGAAAATAGTCATAATTTATTAAAATTGTTATTTTTAATAATAATAATAATAATGATTCATAATAATAATGATACATAATAATAATGATTAATGATACATAATAATAAATAATATTGCAATACCCGTGGCCCATTAATTTTTAATCAAATTAATTTTTATGTTCGGTAAAACTTAATTCATTTTTAAGAGCTTGAGACTCCTTTTATTAATTTTTATCCAAATCCAATTTTAATTATATTTTAAACTCATAAACCAATTATCAAAATTCAATTAATTATTTAATTTATTAGTGAGCCATTGGTCATTGCAATATTTTTTTTATGATAATCTATTAATATTATTTATTATTATACATGTAATTATCATAATAATATAATATTGTGTATCAATCAATTAACCCTTTCAGACTCGACTTTTTGTGGCTGATTTTGTATGACTGTGCTCTTAAAAGTGTTTTTGGTGAGTTTCATAATTTTCTGATTTTTATATTAGAAAATACCGCTAAGTAAACTTTATAATATAATATAAACCATTATAAAACGCATGATAACAGATTTAAGCAGGTGACTATTATTCGTAGACCAAGTTTAGTATGATAACAACTAGCAAAAAAAATTTATGCATTTATAATGATATTTGGCTGAGATATTCTTAACTAAAGTTATACTTTAGTAAGCTATTTGACAGGGGAATGATTTTATACAATTTTTATTTTAATTAATTTATTATCATAGTTTATGTTACTCATAGAATATTTTTTATATTTTTATTGAATTCCTTGCGGTTTTTTCCATTAAGAAATGATTGCTATCTAACATATAAGTTTGTCACCAACTTCAAAATAAATTAATAAACGTAGGTACACTATAGTGTACCGTGGGTCTGAAAGAGTTAATATGGATCATTATTAATAATAATAATAGTAATTATTATTTATTATTATTATGTTTATTTTAAATCTCACATTAATACATTGTGGAGTGAATATTCAATGGGGGATTTACTTCCAACCATTCTATATTTTTAAATTCGTGTTGAATTCTATTCTTTTTAACAATTATTTTTAAATACATAAATATAGCAAATTGATTTTGAAATAAATACATAGGTATTTTATAATTCTCATTTTTTTTTAAATGTTATGTGGCATTTTATTATTATTATTATTATTATTAAAAACTAACAATTTTAATTATGACTACTTTCGTTTTTTTTGTATATATTCGAACAAAACTTCCACTAGATCAGGAGTCTCCAAACTTTTTTGTCCAACGGCCACACTAATTGCTCCACAAAGCCCCGAGGGCCAAGGTCTCTAGCTAGCTCATTAGAACTATAACTAATATAACATTTTATGAAATATTATTTTACTACCTATATGTTAATATACATTGTCGGCATACAAGCAAAAGTGACCAACTCCAAAAATGCCGAAAATGGGCCGATAACGAGTCCCAGTTATAACGAAAAATCGGCTATAACGAGTAAACGTTTGGCCCCTTGCGTTTTGTATACTACTGTTGACTGTTTGTAGCGAAAATCTGTTATAACGAGTAAGTAGGCCGGTGAGTTCTCGTTATAAAAGGATTCTACTATAATATATCTTAATATTTTTAAATTTGGTTCACAAATAAAGCCAGAAAAAAGTATTTAAATTTAAATGTATATTTGTCGTGCGAAATCGTGTTAATAAATATGGCGGGCCTAATGTGACAATTAGAGCTCGTGCCATTTGGCATGATTTTTGGTTCTATTTCTATTTAGAAATAGCCGTATCTCAAAAATTAAGAAAGTTATTGCTGAAATACGATGATTGTCGAGTTCATTTCTACTTGGCACCAGCTATAGTAATTAAAATTTGTTAGTGCGTAGGTAAAAGATTATTATAAATAGGCAATTTTTCGTTATGTTATCATTTGTTTATTTTCATGTCGGCTTGATCTGATTTTAATCACATGAATTTTTCAAATAAATATAACATTTTATTAATTATTTGCCTGCTGATGATACAGAATTTTCAATAATTACTCAAATATTCTGATTATAGGTATATTGAACTATCAATAAATGCGACTTTGAGGTGAATTTGAATTTTATGCAAATTGTCCATTGATTAAACACAAAATGACGGTGAATAACCAGTGCCGTTACAAGAAAAAATTCGAAACGTCGACAACGTAACATTGTTTGATTTATTGAGTCCGCATTCCTAATATCCTGCTTCCAATAAAAAATTCCAAAATCTTCTTCCAGAATCCGTTTATCACCGATATAGAAACCCTTTCCTCAGAACTTTGAATGGAAATGATAGATTTGCAATGTAACGATTTTTTTAAAGAAAAATATCAAAACTCACCATTGCTGGAATTTTATAAGAGTCTTCCACTCACACAGTTTGACCATTTGCATACATTTGCTCGTGGCTATTTTTCCGCTTTTGAAACAACATTTGAAATGAATAACAGGAATGTCGCCCCGATATCCCGATATCGTCAACCCGATATCCCAGTTTCATTTATCAACATTTGAAATGTTGAAATGCAACATTTGAACCGGAGGTCGCAGGATCGTTTGGGATGAATCGTCCGGGATGAAACGTCCCGGGACGAATCATCCGGATACCAGTGCCAGTGTATCATACTAGAAGGGAAAGAAACAAGCATTGAGTGCGAGGAAAATAGAGGCAAATAAGAAACTCAAAGATACAGGGATATCCAACGTATTGCTTTGTTTACATTGATATAATTGGCTCCAGAAATTATTAATACACTCCTATGTTAACCATGTTAAACGGACATTTCCATGATCTTTTTTCTCATATAAAAATCGATTTTATAGCAAAATGTTTCAAACATTTTTTGTTGCAAATTTCATTCCCTTTATTTTTATTTATATACATTTTTCTATTTTGTCGCGCCGTTTCTGAGTAACAGCGACTTTAAAAACACTCTGAAATAATTTAAATAAAACTCCCATAAGAGCAATGTTATTTTTATTGAAATTTTTACAGAGTGTTTTTAAAGTCGTTGTTACTCAAATGTATAGAAACTAAAATAAAGGGAATGAAATTTGCAACAAAAAGTGTTTGAAACATTTTGCTAAGTGTACCTATAAAATCGATTTTTATATGAGAAAAAGGATCATGTGGAAATGTCCGTTTAACATGTTTAACATAGGAGTGTATTAATAATTTCTGGAGCCACTGTACAGCGATTGGTAAATGATTCATACACATTTAAAAATTAAGAATCATTATACCTATGTGAATAAATTAACATTTTTATCTAAACAAAGCCGAGGGTTTAGAGTCAGAAGGATGTAAATACATACATATTTGAGATATTGAAGAAAAACAGACATTTTCAAGCAAGTATACTGCTAATTAAGGGGGTATTCTTGTCTAGAGGCATGAATTTTGGGCGGTTTTTGAAGCTCTGTACAAACGAAACAAAAAATATATTTGCTATCCATTTTTTTTATTTTTTTATATTTATTTTATTGATATTTTAAGATTATATAAAAAATTAACCGAAAAAAACACTTAAAATTCACAAAGTTATGAGCTGGCAAAGTAGGAGGTCCAAAAAAAGGGTCTCCTGGCGTGCACCATTCACGATATCTCAAGTTCAAATGAACTTATTTGAAATTTGGTGTGAATGTTCTTTATATATTCATCTATCGCCTCAAGCACGCTCAGATCAAAATTTTTAATTTTACTATTTTTAAAAAATTCGGAATTGTTAATTAAAACATGCATTTTTTTCAAACTGCTTCCATTTTTTGAAAAAAAATTCTTTTTTACTTTTCCAAGGTTCGTGCTACAGCGGCATGTATACTAATAAATTAAGAATCCGTTAGACTTTTTTGTTTCAGATGAGCAGCAGGGTTGAAATCATGCACGTCAGGACTCCCTTTTGTTGGACTTACCACTTTGCCGGCTCATAACTTGGTGAATTTTGAGGGTTTTTTTCAGTTAATTTTTTATTTAATCTTAAAATATCAATAAACAAATGATAAAAAAATGGATAGTAAAAATATTTTTGTTTCGTTTATTCAGAGCTTCAAAACTTATCCGAAATTCATGCCTCTAGACTAGAATACTCCCTTAAGGATTTCTCAATTTTTTTTATTTTAATATAATATCTTACGAGTTGTTTAGATAGTAAACTGACAAACTAGTGCTGGGCGATGTTCATCGATGTTACCCGATCGATGTTTTGCCATCGATGGCAGACCTATCGATATATCGAAACTATCGATGTTTGCTTTGCGATGTTTTCGCTGCATTCGATGTTACAGAGAATTTGTAAAATAAAATAAATTCACGTCAAATACACGACGGTTGGTATTATACTCATTTTTTTTGTCGGCATTGAAAAAAGTTTTTGGACTGGTAATTGTAATTTTGTAAAAATTACTATGTATTGTAACTTATTTGTAGCGTTTGTAGTTTACTTTTAAATAAAATAACTGTTTTAAGTGTTTTAAGATGTTTTTTCCATGATTTAAACTAATAGACAATAACATCGACATCGAACATCGATGTTTCCAACCGATGTTATCGATGTCCAGGTTAGACATCGACATCTATCATCGATGTTCTTCTATCGATGTACCAGCACTATAACAAAGTAACTTGATAAGTGTTTATTAAAGCTATAAAAATAAGGTAACTCAAAACAGCAATTTTTTGTAGTACACTCTTCTGTACGAAACGTCGAAATGTTCTAAAAAAATATAGTGAAATTCGAGAATGGATAACTCGTCAAGAAAAATATTGACATTGCCATAAAAATTTGTACTTTTTACTTACAATTAGTGCATTTCTTTTCTATTCGAGAGGAACAATATTTTACTAGTTAATTTTTTTAAATAATTTAAAAAAAAAGTTGTTAAAGAAATTCACTTTTAAACATCCTGTATAATGTATAACATCGAATCATCACAACTTAATAACGTTATCAAACGTGTACCCATAGGAATGCACCTACTTATTAAAAATTGCAAATTAACAATTTTAGTTTATTGGTTAACACTTATTTAAGTACGAAATTTGATCAAGATCTTCGTGCAATTTTTATTTCTAAAGTTAACACGAATAATTATGAAAAGAATTAAGTGAAATTAGGTTATTTTATTCATAAATGTTAATATTGTTTTCACGGTACATTTTTTGTCAAAAACTTTGAAATCATTGAACAATTTCCCTCAAAAAACAGGACGTTTTTCACGAAATGCTTCACTTAATCGGCGCTTGATATTTTATTTGTTACTCGTCTTGGAACAGAACATCACGATAATCAGAGAAAACAGTGATGACGTGGAGGTGTAATTTTCGATCTTATTATATTATTGAATATTGTTTTTAAATGAATACATAATTAAGTGTTTTTCCAAATTCCCCATTCAAAATTTTATTAATATTAGTCAATTCTCATCTTATATTCTCAATTTTTTTCCTAAACAGCATTTAACTTTGATTTCCGTCCTCAAATTTTGAAATTGAATTTGTTATTCAAAAAAGTTTGCTTTAGAATGTTTTAGAATTTGTTGGCATTCCTTGATGGCAATAGATGAGGCCTTATTGAATTCGTTTACCAGTTCATCAAAACTTTCTAAATTTTCTGAATAAAATATTTTTAAAAATAAAAATTTTGCACAAGGATTCGTCCCCGATGACAATACACTTTGCCGAAAGCAAATTTTCCGAATTTTCACATTTTTCGAGAAAAAAGTGAAAAAATTAAATTTTTATGGTTCTATTCAAAAATAATTACCTGTACACTATTTAGCCGAACGATTAGCATCGGGTAAATCCTAAAATTAGAAAAAGAAAAATTAACCAAAACCAACCACTGAAACCACATGAAATAACTTTAGTATAGAACTTAAAAGTAACAAAATAACAAGTGAAAACTGTATGGAAGATGGACAACAAAGATTATGATTTCGAAGAAAAATTTCTCGGAGGAATTCGTTTAGAAGATCTAGATGTTTCCAAACTGCCAGACAAAAAGTTCTGCAATCTTCCAGCGCAGCGTTTCAAGAAATGGAGCGTTTGCGGAAACTTCCGTCGGTCGTAGGTAATAGCTACCGATAGATACGATGATAAATAACTGCTGGGCCCAATGATTCTTTTATAAAATCGAAAAACTTGGTTTTACGGGTTCATTTTTATATGCATCAACTTTTTAAAATTTTTGGCTCAGTCTTTTAAAACAATATTTTTAAATTATTTTTCAAATTGCACTGCATATCGTAGCGCGCCACTAAAGCTAGCCACAGACCGTTGTACATGTGTGTCATACATGTGCGTCACACCGGTTGAACGTTGATGTTCGACGGTGTGTGGGCAAAAGAGTAACATACATGCGCGACGCACACGTTTTCAATTTGACTTGAATTCATGTGTGTCACACATCAACGTTCATACATGTATGACGGTCTGTGGACAAACTTCACTCTTTTCTATAAAAATTATTTAATTCAGTGTCTCACGCCTATTTAAAATTTTTATTACAATATTTTATTTATCATGCATGCATATGCCACTGATAAAAATATGAACTCGTTTTCATCATTCATCGTCGACGCTTAAACCAAATACATTAAACTATTAATACGTACAACTTCGCGGGTTTTCAAGCATTTTTTGGGTATCAGGCTCTTTCGCGCCATCTACCATACGAGTTGGAACTTGGGATTTCAAATGAGAAAAGTTAAGGCCATCATGTATCATTTTGATGAGGAATTATCCGAATAGACGGAGTAGCTATCTATATTATGAATTTAATTGCAATCGGCGCGGCACTTCTCGGTAAGGTACAATTCGTTTTCATTAAAATTCCAATTTTCCGTTGTAAATGACATTTGGAAATGAGCTTTAAATTCGCAACTTTAGAAAAAGAATGCTAAGAAAAATTAAAAGTGCAGTTTTAATTACTGCGGGAAAGTTTTTGTAATTTAAAGTTTTTAGTTTTTAGTACAAATTTAAAAAACTTCTTTCTAAAAATGACTTGCTTCATCCACTTTGTTGTTTGTAATGATTACAGCTGGACACAGCACATTGGACATTGCACCAACTTTATTTGACATTTTATAAAATTTAATTCGCATAAAATTATTTGTTTAGTGCTTTCAGTCAAATTCAATTTAGTTATAAACAGTGACAGTGACATATTATTACGTCAAGAGCACGCATTTAAGTAATATCAGTACCAACTCGGCTGGTAGGTGGCGCAACTTATGAATATTCCCTCAATTTGGCGAAGTTGTACGTATTAGTAGTTTAATGTATTTGCTTAAACTACATGTGTGACACCCAAGCATGCTAGTGTAGGGGCAACAGCACACCGTCATACATGCACGACGCACATGTATGACACTCCTGCATGACACATGTACGCCGGTCTGTGGCTAGCTTAACGATGAAATTATAAGTTATTAAAGGAAAATTTATTAAATCTGTTAAGTTTATCGTTTGATTCATCAGTTTAATTAAATTATTATCCGTGGTTCTTGTAAAATCAATGTTATGTTTTGAATTTTAAATTCAATCAAGCTTATCTTAAGGGGTTTCTCTGGTCTAGCGCTCTAAAATTTGAGGTATTTTTTAAGGTTAAAATGATGAATATCAATATTTAAACTTTTTAGATATATTATAACACTCATTGGGCATACATAAAAAAATTTTTTAAATTGTAAATCATTTTTAATTACGTTAAAAGTAGCGCTAAATAACACACTCTCTCAAAAAAATGGACTTGGACGGTGTTGTTGATTTTGACTCTTCTATTTATCAGAAAAGTAAAATTAAAAGAAAGTATTAATCAGTATGAGTGCAGTTATGGCCGGTACTAGAAAAAACAAAACAAAATTAAAATTAACAGAATGACGCGCATTTGAAGTTGAAATTCTAAAAACAGGTTTTTTTTCGCCAGTTTTTGAATGTAAAAAATACGAAATTTTTGATATAAAATATTGATTCTGGTACCGGCGATAGCCAATGGTGTTATGAATAACATTAAAATTTCAGATGATTCGGCCGTATAGTTTTCTTTTTTTCTACAACACCATACAGAAAAACGTAGTTTTGTAATAAATGAGCGTAAAGTTTTAAGTATAGATATATTTAACATCAAAGACAATAAATTTAAATAGGTTGTAGAACCTAAAATACCTTGAATATCCTTACAAAAATTTAACAGTATATTCTCGAAAGACAATACTTTCCAATTATTAAAAACAAAAAATTCGATTTTTTGAAAATTCTAGACCACGAAAACCCCTTAATTCAGTGCAGTTCAAGATTACACAGTAGTTCAAGTCAGTATTTCCGGAAGTTTAAATATTTAGAAGTTTCATCATTTATCAGTAAACCATAAATCCATGTTGATGAACTTCTACACCTACAAATTTTGCAGCTACCATTATATCTGCCAATGTGTCAGTTTTAATTGAGTTTTAGGCTTTAGGCTGTAGATTTAGCTAAACATCAACGAGTTGATCAAATAGATGATGACATTCAGTTGGAATATCAAGTCAAATATTTAAATTCGTTGCATTTCCCTTGATTTTCCCGTACACAAATTACAACTTACAATAGGATCTGTTGTTATGCTAATTCGTAATCTAAGTATTAAGGATGGTCTCTGTAATGGTACCCGTCTACAAATTGTTATACTACATAAACATTCAATAGCTGGCAATATTATAACTAGCGACCATGTCGACAATTTTGTGTTTATCCTCCTGTTTAAATTAGATACATCTGCAAGAAGATTATCATTTGTTCTACGTAGATGACAATTTCCGATAGTATTGGCATTCGCTATAACTATAAATAAATCTCAAGCGCAGAGCTTTGACAAAGTTGGTATATATTGCAATGATATTTTATATAATTTTATTTCACAGTCAAACTTCCCTAACTCGAATCTCAAGGGACCACCAAAAAAGTTTGAATTAGAGAAACTTCGAGTTGTTGTGATAAAATTACACGTAAATATCTGACAAACCTATATAATTTTTCAAAAAAAAAATTCGATTTATAGAATATTTTGAGTTAGAGCAGTTCGAGTTAGGGAAGTTTCACTGTATTTTAAAAAATTTTTTTTTATTCTTTTATCTTTTTTATATTTTTTGTTAGAAACATGACAATATATCGATAGGCCTTTATGCAATATTTCAAAATTTGATAATAAAAATTAAAAGTTAGTTCAATGTAATTTATCGTTTTATTGCAAGCATTTTTTTATGTTTATATGCATTATTTAAACTCACTCATTTGTTGTTATTTCCTATCGGACAATAAATTACTTTGTTTTTTTTTTCAATTGCACTTTGCAATGTAGGTAGATAAAAGTATAATTATTTTTTATTGTAGTTTATAAGATACTAGAAGGCCTGGCCTGCTGGTCACCACCCTTCTGGTCATCTCAAAAATAAAAATAAGATAGATTCCTTATCAGTACAAATGTCATTATGGTAGGAACTAAGAAAAATGAAAGAAAAACTTTTCTCGTAAAATTGCGGCTACTCAAAAAAGAGGGTACATTGCTTTCGTTTATTGTTTAACTTTTCCAAATTTTTAAAAAATAGTAAAAATTGAAAATTTTCATTTTTTGTTGATTCCTACCATAAAGAGGTAATTAAAGAAAATTCATGCCAAATTTCAAGAAAATCGGTCAATTAGAACTTGAAATTTTGTGACAAACAAACTTTTTCCTCCCCTCTACTTCAACAGCGTGTAACTTTGTGAATTCATAAATTATAAATAAATAAATGATAAAAAGATGTTAGTTAAAATATTAGGCGATTTTGTTTTATCCACCGTCAAAGAAACGCCCGAAATTCGGGCTTCTAAGACTAGAATACCCCCTTAAGCGATTTAATTCAATAACTAACTCAAAATCATATTTTTGCAAGATATCTCACTATGGCACTACAATATTACTTTCGCAGAAAAAACCAATGAAATCTTACCAATCTGTTATGCAGCTACAAACAAAATCAAGACATTATGCATTCTAACGACGCGACGCGACGTATGTACATGTAAAATATTTTGCATATTGCATATAACGATTTCAAGTACTCATATATAGGACAAACAGGAAAACGCTTAGAAGCTGAAATAACACATAAAATACACACATAAAGCTCAAAAGACATAAAATCAATCACAATAAAACTATAATTTTACATAAAGAAGACAAATATTTTAAAAAGAATAATTTGGAAATCTTATAAAATACAAATGGTTACTAAACTTTCCCTCCCTTTACAACATCTTTCTCTAACCATCCTATTTTAATTTTTTTTTTAAACCATCATACTCCTTCATTTTATATTTTAACAATCATTTCACTTATACTTCAATTTCAAAATAACAATTTTTAATGAGTTATATTTTAATTCTTCTGTAGACACCTGAAGATATTATTATGTATGCATGCCGTGTTATTTTAAAAATTAAGAAATTAACAGATTTAATTTATATTATTATTAATTTTAATTAATTAAATCTAATAGTTACATAAATATCCGCGTTGAAATCTTTTTTTTAATGTAAAAGTTAAAATTAAAAGATTTTCTTCGATTTATTCTTTAAAAATAATGACTACAAAGTTGAGTGATTTTTAACAGTACACCTATATTCGTTTTCAATAATTCTTCTTCATTCATCTTCATCAGCCTGTTTTTCTTATCCATTTCTGGACCTTTAGGCCTCTTCCAATGAGGAACGTTTTCGCATTAAGACCCCACGGTTGCTTAATCCGGATTGGGGTTTGCCTGTAACCCTGTTTTTTAATAGTTGATGGCGGCAATCATCAACTCAGGGGGACCGCCTGCTTTACGTGCCTTCCGAAGCACGGAGACGGTCATGCGGAAGTTTTAGACTCTCCCCGGATTCGAACCGAGTACCTTAGAGTCAGCAGTTGTTCGGCTAACCTACTAAGCTAATGACCGTCTCTTTTAATAATTGGTACCTTATTATTATTTATTACTCTAGAAAATTATCGTAATATAAAATTTCCATAAGTAAGTCGTGTAAGTTTTCAAATAACTTGAAAAATTTAATAATGTTTTTAAAATGTTAAATTAAAAATAAATTGCAGTTCAACTTCCCTAACTCGAATCTCAAGGGACCCCCAAAGAAGTTAGAATTAGAGAAAATTCGAATTATAGAGATAAAATTATACATTTAAATATCTGACAAACCTATTATATTTTATAAAAAGAATTCGATTTTTAGAATAATTCGACTTAGAGCAGTACGAGTTAGGGAAGTTTCACTGTATTAACATCTACATTGAATAGATGCGAGCCCGAAATGTAAACTTAACACTACAAGTTAACCTTTCATATTGTAAATACTCCTTAGATTGTATTTCAGTCTAGAAGTTTTTTCTTAAACTCAAAATTTTCGAAATTATAATTTCTAAATGTGCAGTGTAATTTCTAGCTGCAGAATAATTGTTTGAACTGGAACATAAATTTATTAAAACTCATTTTCCCAGTTTTTGGAGTGAATTTATTATAAACAAATAAAAAAGTCTATCTTCCAAAGTCCTTTATTTGATTTTAAGAGAGACGCGTTTCGGGAATCTTTCAATATTCCTATCATCAGTCTCAAGAGGACATACGTAAGAGTTGTCAAAAATTTAAAAATACTATAAAAAGAACACAAAAGAGACAATATTCAATTTCAAAAGCCATACAAAAAAGACTGATGATGGGAATCTTGTAAGATTCCCGAAACGCGTCTCTCTTAAAATCAAATAAAGGACTTTTTTAGTCCTTAGGATAGACTTTTTTATTTGTTTATAGGAACATAAATTGCTAAAACAACTTGAAAAATCAAAATTGTTATTAATAACAATAGCAGTTTAATTTTCCAATTAGAATTTAATTGCCAAAGGTACATCGTGTTTCTTCGAATGTATAAGTACCTAACTCTACAACGATAATAATTTTATGAAATGTTTGTTTTACATTGCAATTACACGTTATACATCAATTTTTGCATTTCTGTAAAAATCGCAAGATATCTTTTTTGTTCATTTCAACGTTTTCTTCGCGATGGTTTTTTCCATTTCCACCTGAGTTGTATAATAAGTACGGCGGACCTAAAAAAGCTACAAAAACTTTTAAACAAAACAAAAAGGTTGAAAGAAGCTTTCCAAAATTGAAATATAATGTCAACTATATATTTATAACTATTATAACTATACTTATAGTTATACTTATTCGATAGATATCTCAAGGTGAAGACATCGGGCATAAGTATTCAATTAAATTAATCGACTTCGATTAAAATTTATGAATAATTTAAGGAATTAAAGTGGTCCCGCTCCGGCTTAACCGTTCTACTGTCAAATACCAAAGGGTAGCTGAAAACCAATTTAATAACATTTATTTGATTTCCATTGTTTCCTACCATATATGATTTCAAAACACAAATTTTCAAGAATTCACCCCCTGTGTCTGTACATTTGGCAATATTCCGAAATACAGTCAAACTTTCTTAAGAGGAACAGCAGTTAGAGCTAGGGAAGTTTTACTGTATATATTTATCGTTTTCTCTTTCGTGCGATATTTTAAATTATATGGGCGTCTCTGTGATATGTGCTACTTTATAGAGTTTGTGAGATGGTGTGGCCCAATTTTCATTTTTCATGCAACGAAATAGTATTGCTATTTATTGAAATTTCTGCAATTAATCTCTTTGTAATTCCTAGATCTTTGAACACCAAAATTCCTCTGCGGCTTATCCATCAGCGAACTTGCTATGTATGCAATTTGTTATAATTATAATATAGTACTTCGAAGTTGACTTAGTTTTGGAAAATTTTGTAGCACCTAAATTTATTATTCACATAATATTATTATTTGATTTAATACCTAAGGAATTAATCTTTATTAAGATGAAATGAAATTAAGCAAGATAAGATAAGAAATTATAGCTGCGAATCAAATAAGAAAACCATAAAGTATTTAACATACTTATGTTCGTATTATGTAAATATGTAAAAAAATTGGCTATCTAAACATTGCATAACTTTCCCCAATTAATTTGGGTATAAAAATTTTGGTTCAACTTCCTCTTCCCGGGTACCATTCGATGAGAAAGACCGCGAGGAAGCTACAATTCGCATAAAAAAGTTGAAAAATTTGAAAACCAGTTAAATTAAATGTGCAGATTTACTTCTTTGCACACATAATTAGAGGGTACATTTTTGTCCTTCACCCTTTTGCCGTGTACCGTTCGACGCGGAAGACCTCAAGGAAGCGACAGATCGTATCTGCGGCACTCAAAAATCGCGCTACGTAGGACGCGGGGAGTAAAACCGTAGAACATGTCAAAATTTCATAAACATTGAACTTTAATTAATTAATTTAATTAATTTTTAGAATCGAGTTGCGACGCGACTCGCATTTCGTCTAACTCGATTTACGTCTTAGATCATATTAGGTTGTCAAATATCTTCCTTCCGCCTTTTCGTCTTTTGAATTTCGCGGCTATGTACAAAGCGCTACAGAGCTCGTATCTGGCAATACTATACATCATTTGACAGGTCTTGACATAACCTACAAAACGACGCTATGCATGATTAGTTTGGATATTGCGTTCAACAGTTGTAGACGTGTAAACATGGAGTTCACTAACTCCGAAATTCGCAGTATTTTAAAGTTTTCCTTCGTTAAAGGCAAATCCGCTAGAGAAACGTTCCGTGAGATTAATGATTTTTTGGGGGATGGTACTCTATCACTTCGAACCGCGGAGGAATGGTTTCGACGATTCAGAGCCGGTGAAAAAAAAAAAAAGCCAGACGCTTAATTCTACCATCTACTGCGAACAACTGGACCGCTTGAAGCAGGCGATCGACCAGAAGCGTCCAGAATTAGCCAACAGGAAGGGTGTAGTGTTCCACCAGGACAACGCCAGACCACACACTTCGTTGATGACTCGTCAGAAAATACGGGAGCTCGGATGGGAGGTTTTATCGCATCCACCATATAGCCCGGACATGGCGCCAAGTGATTACCACCTGTTCCTGTCCATGGCGAACGCCCTTGGTGGTGTACAGTTGAACTCAAAAGAGGCTTGTGAAAAGTGGTTGTCCGAGTTATTCGCAAATAAGGAGGGGGGCTTCTACGAGGTGGGTATTATGAAGTTGCCGTCTAGATGGAAACAGATTATCGAACAAAACGGCGCATATTTGAACTAAATCCGATCACTGTAACACTTTTTATAAAGCATTGAATAAAGAGCAAAAAGGCGGAAGGAAGATATTTGACAACCTAATATATTACATAGATACCAAGTACTCCTAAATGTAGAGACGGAAAACGGCAATGACGTATTATTTTAACTGCGTCTCTGTCATACAAAGCACAACTGGTTTTTGCATCTCTTTTTGAATTCGGTTTTCTGAATTCTATTTTGGCGGTAATTTTAAATTTAAATATTTTTGAATGTTTATGAAATGAAACAAACCAATTTATTTTAGGTGTTTCTTTATTATTAAATTTGCATCTATTACTAAAATAAAATGTTACTACTAATTTTACAAGCGTCAACCCATTGTGTTCGTTTATATTCTCTTTTTGGAAAATTAAATTTTCATAATTATTATTTATAATTAATTGCAAAATTATGAAATAATATATTTTCTTACTTGTGAAACGATTATTATACATAGTAAAAATGCTTTCTTTGGATAAAAAAAAACTATTTTGTTTGAATAACTTTTTGAAGAAAATAAAATTTGTTTAATTAAAGTTAACTTTTTAAATTAAATTTAACTAAAGAAACTAAAAATTAATTAACCACAATAGAATAAATAAAATTCTATTTTGATTTAAACAAATTTTTGTTTGACCAATATTTTATTTAAATTAAATAAAATTTATCCGCTTAAAAAAATTATTCAAACAAATCACTCTACTATTTTCGCGTTTTAAAGATCGACAACATAATATTAAATTAATTCATATTTCTTTTATATTCGATATTCCACTGCAATCACTGAATAACACCAACTGTCAAATTTAAAAATTGTACATGCGCCATTCGGTTTCTGAATTCTGAAAGAGATACAAGATAGCCAATTGTAGTGTTTAACAAAGAAAGCTACAAATTATTTTGTCGTAACTACTTTGCTTCACTAGCTTCAATGCATTGGAATACGGCACTTGGTATCTAGTATTATATGATCTAAGATTTACGTGCTTTAGAAAGATATGCAACACGGTACGATTAAATAATTTGGGTATAACAAATGGTGGTCCAAAAGTAAATAATTGAAACTTGAACTTTTTTTATTTTCTTTATCGTTTCTGCAATTTTCAACGAATTTTTACCATTTTCAACTGGCCCTCTAAGTTTAACTATGATGTACATTTATGCAAAAAATTTTGACATTTGGTTGCGTGGTTTAACCTGGGCAATAGATACTATTTCTTTTCATGATGTCGTAACCACAGACATAACATACATACAGACGAACATCCAACTAAAATTCATCAAACGCTTATCAGGGCATGATAAACATTTTAATACCAAAATTTCGATTTGAGTGGATTACAATACTTCCTCTTATACATACGTAATTACGTATACCTACATATGGGGAAAGTAAAAAGTTTTCGTTTGCGTATAGCACTCGAAAGAGAAATATACATAATTTAAGGAAAAATTACTATTCACTCTTCGATTCCTCCATTTTGTACTAGTTTCGATCGTAAGTTGAATGTTTTATGGTTTCATCCCTAAAACTGCCCAAAAGAGCATAGGCGGAATAGCATGGTGAAATTGCTTTCTGGGAATATTTAATCGCCAGATCGTCAGATAACTCAATGCGTTTTCGAGAAAATAAAAAAATACTGAAAAATAGAAAAAAATGTTTTATTCCGGAACGGTTTAATAGATTTTAATTAAATTTTAGTATGTTTTAGTGGTGTATAAAGGCTATCTAAAAACAAAATAACAGCCGTATAGGATTTTATTAATCACTAAAAAAAAATTTGTAAAAGAAAATTTCTTTCTTGAAAAATTTAAAATTAAATAAAATATATCAAACACTTAAATTTTTTGTGAATATTTGACTTTTGACTGCGTATTTTAAAAATTCTTCACAATTTTAGAAGCATGTTTAGCAATAAATTGTGGTAATTATGTACGAACTAATTAACCTTATGTTTGTATGGTATTTTGTGTTTAGCGACTTCATTCGATATTTTCGGAAAGTCCCAGGTCTTAATTATATTATCAAGTAATATTTTTACGATTTAATAAAAAAAAATTCTAAGAAATCAAGAAAATTCAAAAAATAGATGTATTTAATAACCTTACCTAACACAGCAACAGTGTCACATGGAAAAGTAAAAAATAAATGATTTAATTCACACAAGAAATGAATCCTTTAGAATGGACAGTGAAGGGAGGGTACATAATAATAATAATAGTAATAATATATTGTTGTATTATAAATGCTGTCTTATCTTACAAACTAATTAACACAAATTTTCCATAAACGTAATAATTTCCAAGCGATAAATTTTTACCTTATCAAAATTTTTAATTCAATTACAGTAGAACCCCGATTATCCGTGCGCGCATTATCCGTGAAGCGGTTTATCCGTAGATGCGTTAAACATCGATTACCGTGCGCGGATTATCCATGCGGGCGTTTTAGTGTATCTTTCTGTTTCTAAATTTCTAATTTTCTAAATTCTAAATTTCGCTGAATTTACTGTTTTGTACAAATGACTTATACAAATGTACCTAAAGTGTCAATTCGTCTAAATTTTCTGCTTACCTACTTTACTTAATTTAAGTAAAAGTCAAAAACAAACAAAATTATCTGATTTTTTCAAATAGAACTTTTTAATTAATATGTTCCTTGTTTAAAAGCTACTATATAATAAGTATATTTTGTAATATTAACAAAATATATCAATTATTATTATCCGTGCTGAGCACGGTCCCACTCGACCCGGATAATCGAGGTTCTACTGTATAATGAAAAACTTCAAGTTCATACCCCGTTATCGTCCACCACATTAGTGCATTACAACTTATCGTCCGTTCAAATTTAATAATTTGCAAAACTTTTACCTTCTCAGCACCATAGAGGTGACAGAATTTTTCTCCGTGAAAACCATTCGGTCACACTTCACAATTTATTTTAAATCCATAATCAAAAATTTCGTCATTTAACCTTAGGTTAACCCGGTTCAATATCTTTAAAATAAAAAAAAATTACATAGTGAGACACTGCCGGCCAACGCGAATTTCGACAAAACTTTTTAAGCTACTAAAATAAAGGACGCCCACATAACGCAATTTATAATATTAATAAAATCAATTATTAATAAATATATAAATAATTTTTTAGTTATTAGGAATTATATTGAAAGATAAAATTAATTAAAAATTTTTATATGTAATTTTACAAAAGGAGTAAAGTAGATTTTTCGTAAATATATTGATTATAAAAAATAGTAAAGCATAATATTATATTAAAAATGTTTATATTACAGTATGTTATATGTTAATTTATTTCTTTTAAATTTTAATATACAGGGTGTCCCCGGATACACTTTACATAATTTCAGTGGTGATAGAGGACACTATTCTAAGAAAAATATTTAACAAAACTTTTTTCTAAATTCAAACCTTCTAGGAGTTAGGCCTTCTTAAAGCATTATTTTTAGTTTCCACCTTCACATGGCCATAGCTTCGAAAATATTGATTTTTCAGTAATTTAATTTAACGGACTACAACTTTTGTATAGTAAAAATTTTTGAAAAACCAATTCATTTTACAAAAAATCAGAAAATAATTAAAAAAACAGCTACAAAACAAAAAATTAAATTCAAAAAATATTATTTTTATTGAAAAATTTGTTTATTAATTAAGGTTAAACCATTACATTATTTAAGTAAATGTTCAAAATGACCACCCTCATTTCATTACACAGTCGTGATCGTTTTAAAAGATGTATATTATTATTTACAACATTTCCTCTTTCGTTAAGAGCTATAGTATTCGTTACTCTGTCCATTAATTCCTCTCTGGTATCAGGTTTTCATCTACTGCTGTACATCAACGCTTTAACAGCACAGCAAAAAATATATCAAGAGGAGTTAAATCTGGAGATCAATATTTCCAGATTACTTCATTTAAAAAAAATTTTAATTGAAACTCAAAATCGGCGAATTAAAAATGAGGATGGTCTATTTGATCATTTACTTAAATAATGTAATGGTTTAACCTTAATTAATAAACAAATTTTTCAATAAAAATACAATTTTTTTGAATTTAATTTTTTGTTATGTTATTTTGTTATTTTTTGATTTTTTGTAAAATGGATTGTTTTTCCAAACATTTTTACTAGACAAAAGTTGTAGTCCGTTAAATTTCCTATCCAGAATGGAGCGTCAGATTTTTTGTAAAATGTTTCGTTTAGAAGATACAGGGATTTGAAAAAAACAAAAAAAATTCAAAATTTTTTACTTACGTTTCATAACTCGAAAGCCGTTGAATTTAAACAATAAAAGGTTAAAATCTAGTTTGTAGATTATTTCGCACTCTTTAAAAAAGCACTGAACCATTTTTACTGAAAAATCAATATTTTCCAAGCTATGGCCGTGTGAAACTCGAAATTAAAAAAAATGCTTTAACCTTTTCGGTCCGGGAAACGGATCTATCCGCAAATTATTGTAGTGCCCGAGACACGGGAGACAGATTAAAACGTTAAATATCATAATAAAAAAATCAATTGAGCAGTTTGGTTGAGAGAAGGATGAATGAAAACGCATAAATATCTGACATATCCCAAAGTAGATCACGTCGACAAAGTCGCGTTCAAGCAGTCTAACGCCCGGTTCTTCAATCGCTGGTTAACTATTAGTTCAGAGTTAACTTACTATTAGTAATGTTAAAACTTACGTTTTTTTTAACAAATTAAGCCTCCGAGCCCAAAAGGGCCACTTTCCGCTTTAAATCTGCAATAAACTATTCTATAAATAAATAAAATCGCAATGCACTCTTCTCGCAATTATTATTACTAGGGTGACGCGTTTCGAACTCAAAAGGTCATCTTCTGACCCACTGTACAAGAACAATTATTTAATACAGTATGTTATTACAACTAGCTGGAAAGCCGGACGGGCAACTAGACGGTGGATCTCTTTTGTAGTGGTATTAATTTATTAAAAACTTCCTAACGCTAAGATCAACCTTTGCATCTCTATTTTAACGATCTAAATAAACAACATTGATGTGTAACTCGATTAGTTAGGAACTCGATTGATGTGTAGTACCGTGGTATTCGTTTAGTTATAAAATGTATAGAGTTAATGGATTTATTCCTTCTCTTCTCTTTTTGCTATCTTTTTATATATTTGACGGGTGGTATATCTTCCTAATTGCTGTTACTTCTTCTTACTCTTTCTGTTGTCAATTCTTCTTCTCGGTTTTCTCCTTTAATCATGTTTTCATCTACATCTTATATCTTTGACTGGCGGTGCCTCTTCACTAATTGCCGTTACTTTTTATAAGGTAAGTTACCTAAACATGGGCACCCCTAAGCATTTTCGTTTATAACAGTTTTAATAATTAAAAATTCAAACATATAATAATAGATAAAATTTGCAAGAACTTGATTTAAATATTATATAACCTTATACTTAAAAATTTAATCAAATGTTGATTATAGGAACACACATGGTCTAAATATTGGCACTCTTCAACAAATTAATATTTTATATTAATAATAATAAATATAAAGTAATGTTTATAATACCACTTAAAAATACAGTTAATGAGCTTTAATTTAGTGTATACACGATGATAATAATTAATTGCGGTAAATATTCTGTATAAAATTAATTAAAATCTACTTAACGAAAAATACAATGACACTTTGAAATGTAACTGGATACACTTAAATCTCGACCCAGGAAAAATATCCTGCATATTTTCAGTTATTTATGAGCTCGACAATAACATATTATACTGGCATCTTTTGTTGCAATTTGCTCTTAAATGTAAAATTTGATCAGTGCCCATATTTGTGGGAGTGTCCATAATTGGGTAAGTTACCTTATTTCACTTCTCATCAATTGTGTCTTCATCTTCATCTTTGATTGGCGATGGATCTTCACTAATTGGTGTTACTTCCTCTTTCTATTTGTTTTTCATTTCTCACCTTTGTTTTTATTTTCATTAATCATGTCTGCATCTTCGGGATTTTGTAACCAAAAATATGGCATGCTGTAGCAGCAGCAGCGTGCTGGAATTTTATATAAATATTTGGATTTTGTAAAACTTACCTGTAAAAAATTTTAAAAATTGGATGTTATGAAAGTCAGAGTATGTATAGGTTTGAAGTTAAATTACCTCACGTAATTTATTAGACGTCCCCTTATCATCCATAAAAACATTGGCGAGCAACGAAGAGGCTGAAGTACCGGGGTACCCATCGGTACATCATCACTTGCTTCGTAGTACTTCACATTGAATTCGAAGATATTCGGATCAAGTATAGTTTGTTTCAATTTAAATGGAATTAAAAAAAGGAATATATTAAATTACTTTGATATAAGAACGTATGAACATTTCCGCTAAAACATAATAATGTTACTGCCAATATGGGCTAGCCTGCGATTAAAAACATCACCTTATCTCTATATTACATGTTTTTGTGGCAAAGTTTATACGTTTTATATCAAAATAATTTGATACATTATGATCTTTTTTAATTTTTTAAATTTTTTTAATTCCATTTAAATTGAAACAAACTATACATGCACGATAATTTCAATAATGTCTTTCACCCCATCAGAATTCTTCAGTATGCGACTTACATTATAATATAAATTTTTGTTTATTTGTAAGAATTTTGGTTCGAAGGTTAATAAATTTGTGAGTTACTATTAAGTATAAGTACTTACTAAGGATGTGTTTCTATTTTTTTTTCCTATGAATCTTTATCTTATTTGTTACGGTTATCTCAGCGTTTCGTGTATGTAAGAAATAACATAATCCATAACTTAAATTAATTATATGAAATTGATTGTATTTGATATTATCTGAACGTTTCGAATATAATATCCTGCAATATCATTTTCATAGGGTTTTTAATATTTTGAAAATTAGTCGAAGGGTTAGCGTGACAGTACCTAGTTAAGAACCTTCTCGATAAACTGCTCTATCATTAAAAAAAACCGCATCAAAATTCGGCTCTGTGTTGAAGAGTTATGAAGCCACAGACAGAGAAAGAAACTGACAAACATACACGTCAAATTTATAACACCCCGTTTCTTAGATCTGGGATTATGGGTTAACAACTATTGGATAGTAGCTGTGAAAATACTTTATTATTTAATATTTAAATAAAAATTAAATCATTATAGTTTTATATATATTTCTAAAAGTAGGTACCTACATAATATTATTATGATCTACTCATGTGGCTGTATGGCCACTTCAGATTGTTCTTTTACATTATAGAGTAGTATTTTTGTATTATTGTCATTTTAAATCGATTTTTGTTTTATTATTCTAAAATAATGGGTAAATACTAAATGACTAGTATTGTAAGTATTGGGGACCATTGTGGCAGACTTTTTTTTAAATCGTAGAAATGTATGGGAAACGAATTACTTCAAACTACAAAATAATTTTTCAAGCTTTGCTGTCGAATGCAAATGTTTTAAAACATCGTTAAAAATTACAAAATCAACATCTACACGTACTACATGAATAGTAGTACTTTCAAATTGAGTGAGAAGAAAATTGTACCACCCCGATCGAGGGTTAAATTGTAACAATACTAGCGAAAGTTTAGACATAATGCATATTACACATCATGATTATGTATCAAAATATTAAGTACATTATTGGAAATTCCGATAGTAAAAATAGCTTGACTGTATAACTAGCACTAGTTTCCGTCGGCATACCAACTTGGTACGGTCCGGTACCGAGGTCAAAGTGAGATGAACAGCAGGATGTAACTAATCGCAGTTGTACCTACTCCACTATACGTTCACACTCACCTTGCATAATTCGACAAAACTAATAGTAAAAAAGTTAATGCTGCAATGTATTTATGTATTTCGTATAAATTTCAATAAATAAGTTTATTGTAGTTATATAAGTAATAAGATGCTTAATACTTTAATATCTATTGACGATATTATACTGCATTCTCTTTCCATTAATATTTCTAAGAATATTCCAATATTCCACTAATCTGAAATATCTTGCGTAATGTACTAGGTTGTACATGTTAGCAATGTAAACTCTACGTTTTGAAGACGTGTTTTGTCATATAAAAATTGTTTTTACAGCAATAGTTACCTACCTACTTATTCAAAAATTTTATACATTTTTCTATTTTGTCACACCATTTCAGAGTTACAGTGACTTAAGAAGGACTCTGTAAAATACAAACAAAAAACTTCATTCGTATCTCAAAAACGGTGCAACGAAATAAATAGTATATTATAGGCCAAGGTTCTGAAGATAGTCATTATAGCCCTATCGCCAAGATTATATAATATATAAGGCGCGTAGGCTATAATATGGTTTTCACTACCGTGGTTTATATACGATATTTTCCACTACTAGATTTATTGCCATTTTTTTAAAATTCTTATTAATAAAAAATTTTAAATTTAAAATATTTATTTCAAATGACAGTTTTGTTTTGTTTTGCTGTTTTGACAGTTGTTGACAAATTTAGTTTTTGAAAGTCGTTCCTCGTTCACTGAGTTTTTTCTGTTTAAAATAATGGATAGAAATCACCGAAGTTATTCAAAAGCATTGTTTTGCATTTATTCGTGTTAAAATACTGCAATTATTCAATAAACTTGTAATTTTTCGCAGTTAATGAATACTAAATCGCGGTTTCTCAAATTAACAAAAGATGGCGTTTCGCTCCTGTTATAATAAATTACAGTAACTAGATAAAGTACCGCAAAGTCGGGCCATATTGTGGACCTAATTATGCTCGAAATTTAAAATTTTTTCAGAAATTATAAATAGGTGCTAATTCTTGAATATGCTAAGTTAAAACAATAGGTTTCTTCTTATATATTACGTGTTTCTGTTATATTGTTGTTTATTTATCATTTGTTACAAGACATTTTGCACGAAAAGGCTAAATTTTTCGTTTATTTGCGATACAAAATAGAAAATATTACAGGAAAACATTACAACAAATTAAGTCGTATTAACATGACATGTTTGGAGAAAGTAATAAAAACATAAATAATCGTTATCGTATCCTTTGACCACGTTGTACCTTTACGTTTATCTGTTCCTAGATATTTCAACTGATCCTCATTAAAAATCTTTTCTAGATTGGTAGGGTTTATAATTGCGACACTTTCTTAATGCAGATTTTAAGCTTTTTATTAAATTTTCAATTACATGGGTAGTATTTTCCAATGATTTATTTTATAATAGTATTTCATCAAGTAATGGTTCCTCAACTGCTGTACTATTATGAAAGGAATCTTCAGAATCTTCCTTTTCATGTGCAAAATCTAAACATAAGTAATTATTATTAATTTAATTTTAAAATAGCCCTCTTTTGCATTTTTAGATAATATCAAATAGAATATAATGTACTCACAGTTTATGGAGACTTCTAAAAATATATTTTTGGTATTAGTATTTGAACACCCAGGAAGTATTTCCTCTTCGATTCGTTTCGTCTTACTGCTATGAGAAACATCGGTATTATCTACAAGTACTTGTAATAGATCCGGAAAAGCATTCGGTCTTAACATCTTCCTACCGTCCATTCTTCCACTTTCAAACTGCTCATTGGAAAAATAACACTAAAAAGATTTAGTTAGTAAAAATATTTTAACAATTTACTTGGCATTTTTTTTGCATTTTTAAACATATAACATACATACCTCACAAATTCTTGCATCACTGGGAAAGTTTGGTCTTGCAATAATTAAAGTACACTATAGTTGTCTTCTTTCAGCACTAGATAATCAAATAACATAAAGCCACTAGAAGCCTTATTGTTGCATTTTTGTTCTTAATACTCAAACTTACAGAATTTTGCAGTTGCAGTATTAACTTTTCCAATTTAGAACAACAACAAATTAATGTCAATTCACATTTGCGAAGGACGCCATACTGGGGACCTAATTATCGTTCTCTCTCTAAACTCATTGGCCCATAAGTTTGCGGTACTGTATTTATCCAGTGACTGTAGTCATAATTACAGTAACTAGATAGATAAAGTACCGCAAAGTCCGGTCATATTGGTGACCTATTATTTTCTTCAAAAATGTAAGGGCCGACGATCGCAATTCTTGAAATTGCACACTATAGTGTCACCCTGTCGGAGTGTAGATGTCTCTGGTGGCGCCCGCTGGGATTCACAGGCTATATTGAACCTTAAACGGAAAGCACGCTGCACGCGAGCGATCGAACTGGTGATCGACAAATAGGTCTGCACACAAAAAACACGTTGTTTAACGGACCTAACCATTATGGCGAGGAGAAAGAGGATTCCCTTTTTCTCAGCACCCCACTTTCAACCATCTAGGACCGTTAGAAAGGGAACTCTGTATAAATAAGATAAATATGAAGACATGATTAATAAAAAGAAAAATGAGGAGAATAATGGGTAAAAGAAAAAGTAAGAAGAAGTAGCGGCAATTAGTGAAGAGATGCCGCCGTCAAAGATATATAAGAAGATATCAGAAAGAGAAGAGAACAAAGAATTTAAATAAGATAATAGAAATAGGGAGAACTTCTTCAACGAACTACAGTTTTATACATAAATAAAACTATTAAGGCGAAATTTTAGCAGCTGAAAATATGTTGAAATCGATGCTATTATTAATCCAAATTTTAAAGTTATTGCTGAAATTATCAGTTTCATTTTTATATTAGACATTGAAAAGATGTTATTGTAAAGCACCACCAAGAAATATTTGCATTTTTTTTTTTGTTAGAAAACAGTTAAAAATTTCACAAAGTTTACAAAAATAGCAATGTTTAAAATGCTACTTCGCAAGCATAAGTAAAAAATTGAAAAATCTGACTTAGTAGTGCTCTAAAGACAACCTTTAACTGTTATCCGTGTCTTAATCCTTAATTGCATATTTTATGTTAGAAAATCAGGCCTATTATGTATCACAAACGTTATTATAAAGGTGACAGTTATAAAATAAAATAAAGGATTCGTCAAATTGGTATGCACTCTAAATGTTAAGAAAACCTTTATTATCAAGATCATGTTAAAATAACGGTTTGTGAAAACGATAGGTAATACCAATTTGCCGAAAACCTTGAATGCTATGTCATAACTGTCACCTTTATAATAACGTTTGTGATACATAATAGGCCTGAATGTCTTGTTTTAAAAATGACTTACGTTATTCTTAATATTTCTCCGTAGTGGTTTACAATAACATCTTTTTGATGTCTAATAAAGAAATGAAAATGATAATAACTTTAAAATTTGGTAACATAATAGCATCGATTTCAATTTCCTTCTGACTGCTAAAATCCCGCCTTAACCATATAAATTTTATAACTATACCAATACCATGAATCGAGTTCTTAACTAATCGAGTTACACATCAATGAAGTTTCACAGTATTAATTTTTTAATTAAGATTGTTAAAAGGGGAGATATAATAGGCATATAAAAATTTAAAATCCGGAAAGCTGCTTCTCTTGCAGAGTATGATTTTTTTGGTTAGAAAAAGCCGAAGAGAAGGAAAATGTACGATACAAAATTGAAGATGTATGAACGTTTTAACGTTTAATTACCGGATAATTGGATAAGAATATAAGCAGATATTCGGATAAACGTATAAAATTTCTTGATAATAAAATTTATCCGAAGATAAAATCAGTTAATAGAAAAGAACAAGGGAAATTGATTACACAAATTGATGTACACGAAATATAATTGTGCACAAGGAAGTACTTATGCACTAGGCAGAGCTAAAGATATTATTTGCAACAATAATTTGTTTTTAATTAACAAATCAAAAAAATGAAAATTAATAAGTTAGATTTGGTTAGTATTGGGTTATATACCTTGAGTTACATGAAATGCGGGGACGTTTCAAAGCGAGGACGAACAATAATTTAAATTGGCAATATTAAGAAACAATACTGTTTTTATTTAGATCGTTAAAGTAGAGATACCCCGGTCGATCTTAGGTTAGCGTTAGGAAGTATTTAATTAAAACCGCTAAAAAAGGGATCAACCATATCTAGATTCTAGATGCCCGTCCGTACGGGTTTTCCAGCTATAGTATTAAAATTTAAAAAAAATGCATTTTAAAAAGACATTTCAAACCATTAGGCACCGGCAAATTTATTTGGTGTGTACTATATCTTAAATGTTTACATAAATTCTTATTAAATTTTTAATAATATAATATTAAGAAAATTGGGTGAAGTTATAAACATGTATAAATTTGGAAAAATCTTTAGTGAACAGTACAATATTTGATTTTATAGTTAATATGTATGTTGATCAGAATCCTAAATTTATTTTTGAAAATATAGGTATATACATGCATACCTACTCTTACAATTCAATTTTCATACAATGATTCTTGGGATAACTGTTCATTCTGCAAAATGTTTTCATCAGATAAGTTATTAAATTTATTTAAAGATTTTGTTAAGCGGCATTATTTACAATCAGGACAGGAGTCTCAAATATTGAAGACAAAGAAAAATTCAAGACTATTTTTTTTATTTTATTAGTTTAAAAATAATATCGTTCAAAATTTGTTGTAGGTACGTACGCATTCCAATTCATTATAATGATTAAAATAATAAATTTCATGTATATTTAAATATAAATTGTTATATATTTATTCTCTTTGCCTATTTTCAATTCAAATAACTTTAACAGCTTTATATTTAAATTATTCTTTAATTATTTTATCCAATATCTCGCAGTAATAGAGGTATAACTATGGTTTTTTAAATAAGTAAAATAACATATTATAACTCACTATAGGCTAGTGCCTATAATTTTTCTGAAAAAGAAAATTAATAAAAGGCAAGGACCAGGTGGAAACTGTTAAAAATATATTTTAAACACCAAACCACGGGAAATGGTGAAATGGGGATGCAGTTTAGGGGTTGAAAACAGGTTTTTGCGATTTGCGGCGAAACGCGACCTTCTAGCGCAAAACGTACAATGCAAAAATAGTAGATAATGAAAGATACATTTTTCGAAAAAAATATCCTTATCTTCCACGAATAATTGTCTTGGTGTTTTTTTGGATTTCGAAGGTCTATTAGTGGTCATTTTAATCGTTGAAATATCTACTTTAAAATGGTTTATGTGACTTGGTGGTTAACTTATCGTTAAACCGCTTAAAATTGCAAAAAAATGAAAAACAGTCTCTTTGAATCACGATTTTTTCAATAATTTTCGATTTTCTTCATTGTTTTTATAACAAGGAGTAGTTTGTATTAAATTATTTATAATATAATATTTAAAATACATAATTACAGTGCAAAATTAAATTATTATTATCATTATTATTCTTTTTTAAAAATATTGATTTTTTTTGTTTTCAAAAACATATAAGTACTCCCAATTTTACAAAAATTTACAAAATATAAAATTTAAATTAATTTTAATTCTTTTGACTTGCGGTTGTTCCTCCTCTTCTATCACATTTGGAATTTCCGAAGGATCTTCAAAATCATCGACGTCTTCGTGCTCTTTAATTTCGACGTCAAGATTCTTTGCTAGCTCTTCATCGAAAGTTTTCTCTGAATCACTTACTTCTTCAAATATTATTGGGTCTCTATTAGAAGTAATTAGACAATTACTGCATAAATTGGTACATTTAAAGCCGTGTTTTCGGCAACCACATCTTTGTTTATTACATTCACTTACACAACTGCAACTTATGCTTTTTAATGATGTTTCAGGAATTAAAATGCAGTTTAAGTTATGCGATTTTGCCTGCGATTTTGCTTACGATTTTGCTCCAAGTTATTGTAAGCAAATATTTTGAAGTTCTCGTTATACGATTCGACCCTAAGATGAACCCACAAACAAAGTCATGAACAGAAAACTATCTAAACCAGTCATACAAGAGAAATCGTACGTAAAATCATAAGCAAAATAGCATAACGTAAACTGCACTTTTCTGAACCGTTGGAGAGAAATCTGGGCACGAGTCTACCTGCATGTTCGGTCCAGCCCTATTGCTTTGATCTTTTGTTATCGGGCTAGTTGTTAAAATAACTAAGCCAAGATTGCAATTGATAATATTCTCTGTAAGAGTGTTGCCGCAGCAGCTCCTTCAGTTGGAGGAAGTTTTTCTAATTTGAAAGTAGATTTGTTAGTTGCCTGTTGGTAAAACTGAAATCTTAGTTGATTTAATGAGATGTCTATTTTTCTGCTTTTGTAAATACCAGCTATCAGTTGAGATCCATTTTGTGCGATAGTGATGGGGTCTGCATTTTTAGTATAAAAAATACTAACGAGGCTTGATAAATCTTTAATGTTCAATAACGATTTTAAATACTATGGTTTTTTTCCTTTTCCAGCAAAACCAGAAGCAATATCACAACTTGAAAAAAGTGAAGAAATGCTATTATATTTTTATACGATTCGTGATTGAAACAATTATATGTATGTCCTTTTGATTGCTAGAAACTGGTGTGTGCAAAAAATTACTGAACCCATTGGAATTTAGTTGATGCAAAAGTAGGTACTAGTAAATCTATATCTATTGAAAAATATTGAAAAAATCGTTATTCAGAGAGAATTTTAAGCGGTTTAACAATAAGTAAACCACCAAGTTACATAGACCATTTTAAAGTAGACATTTCAACGATTAAAATGATCACTAATACACCTTCGAAATCCAAAAACCACCAAGACAATTGTTCGTGGAAGATAAGGGTATTTTTTTCGAAAAATGTACATAACTCGAAAACCAGTCGTCTTCTAAACTGCGAAAAAATTATGCTTATTCAACACCAAAAAGGACATACTTTCAGAAATTTTCATGTAAATTAAATTATTTATACGCGAGAAAAACATTAAATACTGAAAAATCGGTTTTTGCCATTTTGACGGTTAATTTGAGATTATATTAAAAAGTGTTAAATACAAAAGTTTTAGATTCTTTCATTATCTACTACTTTTGTATTGTACGTTTTCCGCTAGAAGGTCAGGTTTCGCCACAAATCGCAAAAAACCGTTTTCAACCCCTGAACTGCATCCTCATTTCATCATTTCCAGTGTTTTGGTGTTTAAAATGTTTTTTTTTCTTAAAGTCGGAACCTCAACAATATTTTCCACCTGGTCCTTGCCTGTTATTAATTTTCTTATTTTTAGTATTTCAAATTCGTTTTGGCACCAGCCTACTAGTGAGTGAAGTAACTTATGAGTGGGGTTACCTACTTTATACCTATAGGTACTATAGTTTTCATAATTTATTGTCATTTTAAAACGTCTAATATCATAACTTTTAATTACATTTTAAACTATTATTACAAACTATTGGATAAAATTTTGTATGCCACGCGTGTGTTAATAACAAATTATGTTTAATGTTTAGTGTTAATAACATCACTAAGAAAATAGCCCGCGAGGCCGTTAGGCCGAGAGGGCTAAACTTTTTCGCGTAACTTATTTGTCATATAACACACTTGTACCATAAATAGTTATTCTTTTACAACTTATATTCAAAAACACATCCCAATTCAAATGAAATAAATTAAATCTGTAATTTTTCAAAAACAAAAACTAACTCAATCTTTTTTTTATTATTTTACTTCCTCGATTTTTATAATCTAATTGCCCATTTTTTTCCATGACATTTTCCCGTCCAAATTATTTACCCGAGAACGTTCCATCGTTCTTAGTAAATAATTTTAAAATCGTCACATCACAAACATTAACCACTTCTTCTACTAATTCCTATTTTATCTCTACGGCTTTTCTTCTTCAGTTCGTCACTTATTTCAAATTTTTCTTCTGTTCTCCCAAACCAATAGGCATAATGACTAATTTTGAAAAACTGTTCTATGATGTTCGGAAGTATCTACTATTTCCAAAAAATATCTAAATTTCTGAAGAAAATAAAGGTTTGGTAGAAAAAATTACCATTTTAATTTGAAATCTAAACTTCACGCCAAAACGCTCGCTTGTGTCATGGCGCGTGTTTGTGACGTCACAACTCATAAATGTCACTGTCGAAGTCTTGCAGGTTATAAACAATAATAAAAATCTAACCTAACTTTATAAAATATAGCACTACGTGATTCAAAATACGCAGATAACAGCGCTACCACTTTCATAATATAAAAAAAAATACGTTTTTATAATCCTTGAATCTTATTTCATTAGATAAAAACATAATTTTAGTAATTTTTGGTTACTGTCATCATGCCTATTTTCCGTCTCTCCTTTCATTGTGTTTTCTAATTATTGCTTTTAATTTTGATTCGTCACTTATCTTATCCGTCTAACTTTTAATTTTTGCAATGTATAAATTAGGGTTTTCTCGCCCTTCTCCATCAAATTTTCTCATTTTTTCATTTAAATTGAAATTTAGTTCTTGGATCCAACTTTTTTTTTGCTTTGCACTGTTTAACACATCCCCTCCTTCTTGATAATGTCTTTGTATCTCCAAATTTAACTTATTCACCTTTTCTTCTATTTTTACATTTGTTTCTTTTGCTTCTGTACACACTCTTTCTATTCTTTTTTTTATTTTCCTCAACTTGCTCTTCGACTTTGTTTAATTCCCTTACTCCCTTTTCATATGTCTAGCTTCGTGTCTTTCTTTGATTTCCTCAATTTTTTTTCCATTCCAGTAAAACGTTGATTTATATTATCTATAGCTTATGATTAATCTTTCTCTCTTTTCCAGTTTATTACTTTGTTGCTCAAGTTTGTTGCTCAATTTGCTGCTTAATTTCCCGCATAAAATTCTTCTACATTTGTTTCTTTCTCTTCCCGATCATAACTTTGCTATGCTTCTTGTTTCCATTTAATTTTTTTATTTCTTTAAAAATTGTTTTCAGTGCGAGTTCAATTTATTTATTTTACGCCGACACGTTGGGTAGCCAAAATTGTCATATATTTCTTCTCACCTCTTTAACCCTTCCATTATAGATACAGCTTTATTATATAAACTATTCTTTAATTATTATTTTCTTTTACAAATTATATTCAAAAACACATTCCAATTCAAATTAAATAAATTAGATTTGTCATTTTTCAAAAACAAAAACTAACTCGATCTTTTTTTATTAATTTACTTCTTAGATTTTTATAATCTGATTGTCCATTTTTTTCCATGACAATATTATAAGTTATAAATATGAGTAGGTACCACAAATTTTGTGGTATTTAGTATCTATCATTTATAAAATATAGTATACATATTTTTTAACAGAACTCAACAAAACCTTAAAAATTTTACAGTAAAGTGAAGAAATATAATACTTAGATAATCAATATTTAAAAAACAAAAAAGGACATTAATAACTACTTGTCAGGTTATAGCACTAACCAGGAGATGATACGCAAGCGGCATTTTTGTAAATTTTGCCACATATGGTGTTGGAAGGTCAGCCTTCCAATTACAATTTCCTAAAGTTATAGAGAAAGCTGGCCAGAAGTTTTAGAGAAAATCGAGTTTTAAAATATTCACATCGAGGTATAAAGACTAGAAATAAAAGAGTTGGCAATAAGGAGCGTGGCCTAGAGGTTAGAGAGTGAGGTCTAGTTAACTATAAGTTGCTAATAGTTCGACTCCCGACGGGTCTAACTTTTTTGACGTGAATACGTCTATAAAATCGGTAACATGTTTAAAAATTAAAAAAAAATATGTAACGAAAATTTGGTGTAACGTTGTAACGCTATTTGTGTGTGTCCATCGGATAAGGTCGGGTAACGTGAATATACGTCTATAATATTGGTAGCATGTTCAGAAATTTTATAAAAATGTGTAATGAAAATATGGTGTAACGCTGTAATGCTGTTTGTGTGTGCCCATCGGATAAGGTCGGGTAATGTGATATAATATTGGTAGCATGTTCAGAAATTTTATAAAAATATGTAACTAAAAGTACCGTGTAACGCTGTTTGTTGCTAACAAACATCACAAAAACAACAGAAATTATCAAGTAATTTTGAGATGCCAAGGGAAAACTCAAAACCTGAAGAATTGATTATTAGTTTCGTTTATATACTGAAATTTTTCGGTTTAAAAAAATTATTTGATTAAGAGATTAAGTTCGGATTAAATACAAATTATTTGAATTTAAATTAAAGCCGAAAAAATTATTCGGGAAGGGTTCACAATAATTATATTGAAAATTGATGGTAACAGTGTTTGCACAAAAGTAAGGAGAACTAAAGACAATATAATTAATTAAAATTATTAGCTCTTGAAAATAAAATTAAATATGAATATCAATAGTGAGCTAAAGGATACAAATAAATCTTATTATATGGATTTCGCAATCCTATACAATTAAATGTTGTAAAAAATTATTAATGATTGAAAGTGCTTACTGTTCATTAATTGTCTATGCCATACGTGTCGCAAACTAATTCACTTAATTTGCATATTTTTCGGATTAATGAACAGTAAGCACTTTCAATCATTAATAATTTTTTACAACATTTAATTGTATAGGATTGCGAAATCAATATAATAAGATTTATTTGTATCCTTTAGCTCACTATTGATATTCATATTTAATTAAAGACAATATAGCGGAAAAATATTACGCGCCATATTTTTAAAGTTCAACCAATAGAGTACTTTATATAAAACCTAAAGAACAGCAGTCTTCCGAATTTTACTTTTCTCAAGTTAAACCAGCAGTTACTTCAGCTGTATTTTAAGTTCAGCCAGAAGAGGTAACTGTATAGAAGCTTAAGAATTACGGTAATCCGAGTTCCACCTTGTTTTATTATAATTTCTTAAACAATAATAAATCTTTTGGATAATCTTCTATTAGGAACAATTGCATCAACGGATCATCGGATTAACGTATCATCTTATATGTTATCCGATCTGTAGACCTGGGCGAAAACGAGTATCCTTGGACGACGTATTCACGTAAAACCTAACGGCTATGTCTCCGAACATAGCCTCAAAGCCTAGGCTTCAATTTTTTCTTGAATTCATTTTAATTTTTTCCAATAAGTAAAAATTAATCGAATTTATGGTTTTTGACTAACAATATTTATGATAAATTAAATTTTGGTACAAAAATAAAGAACGTCGGGTATAGGGTTAACGAGTGCAAATATTTGAGTCGGGTATATGCAAAACCGGACGTGTCACTTATGAGTGAATTTGAGAAAAACGCAAAAAACTGTCAATTAAATTCTAATGGTTAAAAAAATTTTTGTTTGTAAAAATATACTAGGAATGATTATTAAATAATAACTAATGAAAAAATATTACAAATTCTTTATTATTTTTTGAGTTATTCCAAAATATATAATACACTTGGCCGGATTTGCAACAAAACATTGGACAAGTCCGGATTTGAAACGTAAATACACTTGGAATATGAACTGTTGGTAAAAATAATATTATTTTCAACTGCATAACGGCATAATATTATTAAATACAGAAATTGTTAGCTATTTATTAAAAAAAATATTAAAAAATTTAAAAGTTTTACAAAATAAAAAGAATAAATTAATATCTATGAGGTACATATATTATGTACATTAAAGTTATATTATAAAGTTAAAAAAAAATTAAAAATTTAGGACATGGCTCTAAACGAGAGTAGCCTCTTCCAAAAAATCATTCTCTTCATCTTCGCAGTTATCTTCTTCATTTTCATTAAGAATGTCTTTATAAAACTTGAGCGCTGGCAAAGATGATCATTCCTTTCCAAAATGAATATTGAATAGCATTTCCACGTCTTTCTTGTTTGCGTTTTGGTGTTCCATTCAGGGATGTTTTACCCTATAGGCTAAAAAGGCTAATGCCCGTATTCACAAACGTTCCTAAAACATTTAACGAGCCGTTTAATTTTGCAAACCAATGAAAATGATCTCGTAGTACAAGAAAATAAATTTCATTGGTTTGTTTAAATAAACGGTTCATCAAAATTTTTAAGAACGTTTGTGAATACGAGCATAAGTCTAAGTCTCTAAATTCTAAGAAGCGGCAGAAATTTGAAGAATTCCAAGAATTTTAGACGCCGCCGCGATCTGCTATCCCGAGAAGCCCGAGAAGAAGGATTAAAAATCCTATTAAATTATATTGCCACATGTTCGAAAATTAATTAAACATGTCTTTTAGGAAATAAACATAAGTAATCGATACACACAGCCGAGGTGGAGGGGGGCGCCGATTGATGTTTAGCGTAAGGCGTCTTAAAACATGAAAACGTCCCTGGTTCCATTATAATAACAAATTTTAAATATGTATATTGAAGAATAAATTTATTGTTAAAGATTATTTAAGAAAATATTTCTAAATTTTATAATAAAAATGCACACATTAGACACCTAGACGTTATTACATTGATTAAAGTGCAGTTTAAAAGAATTATCCATAACAATTTAAAAATACTTATGGTTAGTCAGGTGATTGTATTACGCTATGTAATAGGTTAGTGTCAATATAAATGGACATGTCCCGTATTGCAAAAGAAACGCTGTGGACAAGTCCGATTTTGAAACAAATGTCAATTTTCAACCCCTATTTTAAGCAGGATTGTTATTGTTATTATTACCACAAATTTTTGTTTAAATGGTAGAACAGACCATGAGGAACAAAACGTATATCTCAGTTTGATTTTTGAAAAATTTGACTTGTCCGGTTTTGCAAATACCCGACTCATTTGTATGTATAACTAACGGAAACCAATAAAAGACGTACGTTACTAATATGTATTATACATTATAAAAACATAGGAATGAAAAATTAGTACGCCTGAGCTTATAAATTTTTTTATATTACACTGAATCATTATTTGTTTTTTATACCTTGACAACGAAATATATTAAGTATGCTATAATAACCTAGGGCGTATAAATCATAATGCCCGCTTATTATGCCCTCTCAATCGCAATTCCACCGCAAACTAGAAAATTTAGCAAAATCAAATTCAAAATTTATAAAATTTTTTAAATTTTCTCAAATTCAAATGCAGTGTAATATAAAACGTTGTATGCACCACGGGCATTACTCGATGTTTATGCTCTCGAGCAACTTAAAAACTCTCGGGCCTGGCGGCCCTCGACTTTTTAAATTGGTTGCCCTCGACATAAACATCGTCATAATGCCCTTGATACATAAATAACTATTATATATATTTTTGAATCACGTAGTGCTATATTTTATGCAGTTAGGTTAGGTTTTCATTGTTGTTCATTGAATTTAATTGAAATATAAATAAATAAATCTATTTCTCCAAAGTCCTTTATTTATTAGTATCATTAATTATTTCAATATTTTTTTATAAAGGTATACACATTCTTGCAAATTAATATATTATTCTTATATCATTTCATTAATATTACTGTAATTGAAAAGCGGCTACCGTTATAAATGTTCATAACGTTTTTATGAAATTAAACCCTGTTTAACAGAAACAAATTGAAAATGTAATCCATGTTATGAAACATATAAAATTAGAATATTTTGTTTTTATTAAAATATATGTTTTGTTACAGAAGATCCTGGGATAGGATCATGTTCAAATGGAATGTTTCGTTGTCCTGAAGGGAAATGTATTCCATCACTATGGGTTTGCAATTACGTGAAAGATTGTGATAAAGGAGAAGACGAGTTTCAATCATGTCGTAAGTACTAATTCCTTTTTTTTATATTATGCCCTTTTACAATAAGGGCCAGTATAACATAAGATTATATTGATGATCAACTCACTAAATTTAAACAAACCAATGGAATTTATTTGCTTGTACTACGAAATCATTTTCATTGGTTTGCAAAATTAAACGGCTCGTTAAAAATTTTACGAACGTTTGTTAATATGTGCAGTGATCTTACAAAATAATTATTTAAGTAAATAAAAAATATTTTCCTAATATTGTATACCACGTTTTTAAAACGGACTAGAAGGTATAAAATAATTACTACTATAATATAAATAACTAGATCCATACATACAGTGGACGAAATTTCTATAAGAACACTGTTATTTTTAAGAAAAATTACAAGAACATTTGAAATAAAATGAAAAGAATGCTAAAAAATAATTAAGGAATAATAGAAAACAAAAATTGATGACGAGAAATATAAAAAAAATTTAATTTTTTGTTACGAGTAATAATTAGAAATTAATTTTTTGTTGAAACCACTCTCGAGTCTTCTTATAGGCCCCATAGACCTGCCAACAAATTGCGCAACAGAGGCGTTGTGCAAACAGTTTATAGTGTATAGTTGGACGTGCTGTGCAACTAGTTGTATAAATTCAAAATTATTTGAAGTTAATTGCACAACGAGTTGCGCAACGCCACTCGTATATACCACACGTGCATCGTGTATAGTATATCTAATTTTGTGAAAACTCCAGATGTTTTTGTGTACTTATACTAGGAAATATGGCGTCTGACGACGCGACGCAGCTTGTTTAGCTAAGATAATATTACTGTTGCGTCGGATGTTGGTGTTAAAAAAAAGAAAATGACGCAGAAAATGTCTGGATGAAAGAGTGAAAAGGAAAAGATCTCTTTTTGTTTTTTTTTTGTTTTTGGGAACTTTTTGGTTCCTGGTACTTGACTTTATTATTCGTTCAGGAAGTATAGTTCCTGGAAGTACCATAAGCTTGGTTCGTAAACACTTTCAGTTCCTGTGCAAAATTTAGTTCCTTTCCGAAAAGGAGGCACTGGGCAAAAGTGTTGCGTTTTATATTTAAAATTATTATTTTAATTATTTTTATTGTTAATAATTAATTAATAATGAAATACCACTACATCACTGCAGAAACTATTAAAGAAATTATTATTTTAAAGGACCCCGCCCATTCCTTATGGAAATGCGGCCTCCGTCAAATTGGCTAAAAATTGAGTATGATGTAGTTCTTACCATTCTGAACAAAAACCTTAATGGACAAAGCATCCAAAAATCAAAAGTTTCCAAGTAACATAAGGGTAAATAGAAAAAAAATTGAGAAAGGGTTCATTTAATTTATTACGTGAGCATTACATTTTATCATTTTAGGTATTGCTTCTCTTCCCCCATATACCATCAGTAAGTACATTATAGACCCTTCTTTAATGTTATGTACGATTTTTTCTAAATCCCCCTTCTTCCCCCCCCTTTATTGGTTGAAAGCAAGGAAACAGAAAGCAAAACAAAGTAATTTTTTTCACGTCATGAAAATAGCACATTATGTACTATTTCCTCCTCTCTCAAAGGAATAAGAAGTTACTAATTACGGTAACACCCCCTTCCTTCGCCAAAAGCACTTTTTACGTAATACTTGATTAACTCTAAACCGAATCCTACACACATGAGTTTGAATTGAACAAAACAAACTTACCGTTTTGTCTTTATTGATTGGACCGATTCTGGTCTTGTCTTGGCTGATCCACCAAAGTGTCTTGTAAAAAAGGTCAAAGTATCATTTTCTAGAGCGGTTATAATATACAATCTTATTGAAATAGCAAAACTTGATTTTGAAGAGTGTCAGATTTCCTAAATCGCGTTGACACTTTCTTACCTTTGACCTTATGTAACTTGGAAACTGTTGATTTTTTGGAGTTGTGCCCATTGAGACTTTTGTTCAGGATGGTAAGAACTACATCATACTCAATTTTTAGCCAATTTGACCTAGGCCGCATTTCCATAAGGAATGGGCGGGGTCCTTTTTATATGCTTCTACAAATTCCTCCGGTGGGGGGGGGGTATAACTCCCCGGGCTCCCTTGCAAAATTAGCCATTTAAAAACACTATAGCTCCTACTTATACGTGTGAAAATAAACTGCAATTATTGCACAACGTGTTGCACAACGCCCATACACCATGCAATGAGTTACGCAACGCACTCGTTGTACAAATAATTTCAAATAATGTTGAATTTCTACAACGCGTTGCACAGCACGTCAAACAACACTATACACTATACAATTGTTTGCACAACCGCCTCCGTTGCGCAATTTGTTTGCAGGTGTATGGGGCACACATGGGTAACCTTATTACAACATGTTTGTGCGAACAACCTGTTGTGCAACGTCAGTTTGCGCAATTTGTTTGCAGGTCTATGGGGCCTATTAGCGTTGTGTATTGCTGCGTTATCTTGCTGAAAAATAACGATATCGTTGTGGTTTTCTTCAATAAACCCAATTAAAATGTCTTCTAGAAGATCGATGTATTTGTCTGCATTCATTCTTGTACTAATTTTACATATTGGTGTTTTAGAATTATAACTAAATGCTGCCCAAACCATTAAAGTTCCTCCCCCGAAATTTCTACTCATGCTTACGGCTTTATCTTGACGTAAATCATGCCAGTAATATTTAAATTCATCCGGACCATCTAAATTGAACTTCTTTTCGTCCGAAAATATAACAGTTTTCCATTCTTCATCCCACGTCATATAATTTTTGGCAAATTCTAATCTTGCATTTCTATGATTTTGCGTAAGAGGTGGTTTCTTTACCATTTTAGTCCATTTTAATCGTGTATCCTGTTGTAATATTTGCTGTAATATTTTGAGAAGCAAAATAACGATAAAGTCACCTAATAAAAAAGTCGAGGTGGTGGAAAAACCAGAGGTGGACGAGAATATGGACGAGCTTAAGGAGATAATAGGTACACTGACGCGTACTGTTAATGCTGGATTTAAACACAATAGATATGAAATTGGGGAATTAAAGGCAAAGATAGATGGAATGGAAGAACAGCGGAAGCTGCAGAGACTGGTGTTTAAGAGGGAATTAGAAGAACTCCAAAACATAGTATTGGGTCAGGAAAACTGCAAAGAAGTCTTTAAAAGCAGATAGAGGGATACGAAAAAGAGAAAAGAAAATGTAATTTTGTAATTAAAGAAATGATCACTAGTGACAGAAAAACAATGGAAACGGTAGAAATAGTTGAGGTAGAGGTAGTTGAAGCATTTAAATTGGGTCGAGTGCCGGGGAAAGAGGTAGTGGTCGCAAAGATGAAGAACTTTGAACACAAACTCTTAGGAATGGAAAGTAAAAGAAAACTAAAAACTATATATTAAAAATGACCTCACGCAGAAGGAGAGAGCCGTTCAAGATCAAATTTTAAAGTATGCTAAGGAAGAAGCAAAATAGGTAAGAAGACTAGAATTGGGTTGGTATATAAAGGACCCCGCACCATTCTTATGGGAAAATGTCTTTCTAGATTTTGCTAATTTTTGGATATGTTGTAGTTCTCATCATTCTGAACAAATGTTTCAATGGGCCTAACAAAATCCTATGTACAGTTTCACATAAAAAAATAAATTTTTTACTCGATATATGGGATTGTATGTATTACAGTAGAGATAAGGACCCCTTGGTTCGTCATTTTTATAGTATTTTTTGACTCCAAACCTTCTACTGGTTGTGTAAGTGTGTGTGTTAATATTATTGCTCAATGGGTATTACATCATTTGGATTTTGCTGCAGTGGTCTTTGACCAGCATCTAATACAGAATGAAGTAGATATGTATCAGGGTATCGTAAATTAGGTTGGTGTCGTCCGTAGTCCAGAAACCAGATTACGCTTGCTACATGTGCACAACACCAAACAGTTCTCGCCCCTGATTGGCAAGTACAATAATATCCAATAATATAGTCATCAACAATGTTATCATTTTCAAGATCTACATTGTACGCTATCCTTAACGGATGTGTAGTGGCATTCCGGAAGCGTGAATATTGTCCTATTCTCAAGAAACCGTCTTCATTGGTAAGCATATCTATGTGGAATTCTTTATCTTCGCGCTGAAACCTATCTTGGATATATCCAGCTGCAAATTGTATTTGATATATTCCGACAGTCAAATCTCTAAGATAATCTATATAAAGGCGCGGAAAGTCGTTAACCTGATCGTGATTCAAGCGAATCCATATTGCATTTTTCGTATGAAGATTTTCCACTTCTACTCGATCTTGCACAACGTTTGGCTCTTGAGATCTAGCTAATAATTGTTGGGCTAGTTGGAGGTTAGCACCTTCCATGTGTATCAATGGTTGATACCTATCTATTTATAATTGCACCTGCTATGCAAAAGTAATCGGCGAGATTCGTATCATGAGGCATAATAACGGTTTGTGTAAAGAACTTCAAAATACTTTTTCATCCTAGACCATGGAAAGTATACCTTTCTATGCAGTTTTGTGTTATAGTACATGATGTCCCCAGTCATAACAACCGTAATGAAAATATTACTTACGTCCTTTATTTCATTACACTTCTTATGACTAGTGACGTACATTTCTTATATTTTTATTTTGGAAAGGACTTGTCTTGGATGAAAAACCGCATACGTGACTCGCTGCAAAAGTGATCTAGTGAATGGATCACTTTCGCTAGCTCGTACGTAAATAGCTATTATGTGGCCGTTTCTAGCTTCGACTATCCACCTATAGTCCAGTCAATGGAGACTTTGAATATATGGCAACCCAAAAGTTGCGTTTCAGGGGATGAAAGTTACACCAATCGATAGCTAAAGGTCTCCTTATGAACATATTGAAATGTATCAGTTCAATTTTTAGGGCGTAATTCATAATTAATAAAAAAAAATTCAAGATTTACGACTACTGGACTTTCACCCTTCATTTCTTCAAAGTTACTCACTGAATCCAAAAAATAAAATTGCCAATTTATAGAACGGAAAATTTACTATCAAATTCAATCGGAAAACTTTGTGAGAAATGCACTATTAATTTATTATAATGATTTAAAGTAATTTATAAACATTTGTTGCTAAAACGTCAGATGATTGAATCGTGGCGCCGAACACAACGATCGGGGCCACGAACCGCCACGATTCGATCATTTGACGTTTTAGCAACAAATGTTTATAAACTACTTTAAATCATTATAATAAATTAATGGTGCATTTCTTACAAAGTTTTCCGATTGAATTTGATAGTTAATTTTCCGTTCTATCAATTGGCAATTTTATATTTTTGATTGAGTGAGTAACTTTGAAGAAATGAAGGGTGAAAGTCCATTAGTCGTAAATCTTGGATTGTTTTTTATTAATTATGAATCACGCCCTAAAAATTGAGATGATACATTTTAATATGTTCATAAGGGAATCATTATCTATCGATTGGTGCAATTTTCATCCCCTGAAACGCAACTTTTGGGTTGAAGTCTAAATCTATTGGACTACTAGTCCTGGTAACTAAACAAATAATTATTACATTCTGACGTTTACTTGCAATTTCTACCAGTGCCTACCTATTAATTCGTTACATTTTTCATGTTAAATCTGGACCTTTAAGGACTTGTAACTCGGAAACTGTACATAGGATTTTGTTGGGCCCATTGAAACATTTGTTCAGAATGATGAGAACTACAACATATCCAAAAATTAGCCAAATCTACAGAAAGACATTTTCCGATAAGAATGGTGCGGGGTCCTTTATATGTTGAGTGCAAAATGTTTCTATGGTGCGACGGAGAGGGTAAACTCGAATCAACCATGGAGATAGAAGACTTGGCAAAAAACTAATGAAGCCATACGAAGTGGAAGGAACGTCTCATCCTGAAACTCAATATTATATAATACCTAAGATAGTAACGACAACTACGCAATGCAATAGGAAAATAATATGCTAACACCAAGAAAACGAAAACGGGAACAAGAATTAATTAGGATAGGCACCTGGAACATTAGAACATTGCTGAGACCGGGTAAGATGACGGAAGTTATGCACTAGCTGATGAACTGTGGAGTAGACATCACAGCAATATAAGAGCTCAGATGGAGGGGACAAGGAGAAGTAAATAGGAAAAATTATAAGGTGTTCTATACCGGAGAAAAGATATTATGTACAAGTTATTCATTGTCAAATTCTCATCCATAATACAACAACCTATCCTGAATGTGGACTTTGATTTAAATAAAAAAACCTTTAACTTTCAGTTAACCTAGAACTGAAGGTGAGATGAAGACTTCCTAGTAACCAATGTAATTTCTTTGATATTTTTTCTTGTAGTGCTGATGAAGAGTAAAATATAACTCGAAACGTCGACTGAAAGTTAAAGGTTTTGTTTTATTTAAACCAAAGTCCACATTCCCGATAGGTTGTAGTATACATATGTATGTGCAAGGAAGAAACGGAACGGGTTATACAGTTGCAAAGAATTTGGAACAAAATGTGTTAATTTTCAAAACAATAAACGGAAGAATATCATATTTAAGATTGGAGGCCAGAACAAGAATGTCAATTATAAATGCGTATGCACCGACAGAAGATAGCTGCGAAACTGCGAAACAGAAACGGAAGAATTGTACAACGAGCTGGAAACATTATGCGAAACTATACCAAGACAAGATATGCTGATGATGTTAAGCGACTTTAACGCTAAGATAGGCAAGGAACATTATATTAGGTTAGTTGCAGGAATATAATATACAATTCAAGAAAAAAAGCGTTAATGGGACAAGATTGCTCAACATGCCTGAAGCAACAGAAACAGTGATCTGCAGTACTAAGTTTAAGCATAAGAAGTTACATAAAATAACATAGATGTTATAAATAAATAATGTGTTGCATCAGCTAGAACATCTGGAGGGTATGGAATACCCCCTCAGAATTTTGAAGGTCAAGCGCTCTAATTCAAAATTAGAAAATCGCGATACAAAAAATTAAAAATATTTTAAGGGTTTTTAAAAAAAAACTATTATTTTCGAATGCATTTTAATGAAAACTAAAACAGGCTTAACTTTTTAACATTTAAATTTGAAAAATATAAATTATAATAATAGTTGAATATTTCTTTGCTTTTCCCGGGCAAAGCGATTTTTGTGTAGATAATAGATGTACGGCTCCTGTACTTAGGTAGAGATGGTGGTGCATTTTGCAATAATATGCGTTAATCACGCGGTTGGGGATTATCAGATGTTTGTTATCAAGGCACTACGTCTTTTAAATAAATGCAGTCCTTTATTTATTTATTTATTATTAAATAAATAGACCTTTATTATCTTGTATATTTTAGGATTTTATCTCGCGCTTTATTTCGGGGGGGGGGGTGAACCCTCAAAAAAAAACCTTCAGATACGGTGAAATTTTGGATCATTAAAAAACTAAAATCCAAATCATAGCACTGATAGAACCAACAATAAACTTGGCTGGAAAACAAAACAATTCCTCCTCCCCTTATGGGGTCTCCAGAATTTTCTTGGGAAAACATCAACCAGCTTTTATTTACTGTAGATGCCCTGTAGATGTTACTCTAGCCGAAGGTGGTGCGGAAGCGAGGGTCATAAGTTCCGGAAAAAGCTAACAAGAATACAAAGAAATAATCTATGCAAGGAGTATGCTGCCGAACGGTAGTTCCCTAAAAATCGTAGCTACTTGCCTCAATTATTATCCTTCGGAGTAACATAATTAAGAACACACAGCATACGCTAATTGTTGAACCAAAATAAATAAATTTAATTATTAAAATTAAATATTTAACATTGTTAAAAATATTTAACGTTGGAAAAATTTGCTAGCGAAGATAAAAGCTATCGGTCGATAAGCTCGCATTAGGTTGGTTCCATAAAATTAGTTTGCCGGTGCGAATTATTTAAAATAATTATACGGCAACTCGGAAGCAAATACGAGATTCCCAGTCAGCACAAAAACAACAGATCAAGCAAGTAATAAGAATATCGTAATAATTAGGTGTCTCCCTACGAGTTTCATTTCAAAAAGTAATAAAACTTACTCCAAAAATTGACTAGCACACGAAATCACTCTCACGCTTGCAAAAGTTCACACAAAAGTCCTGAAAGTTGCGCTCTTGCGTTTACAAAACGCAAACTCCAATCCCCCAATCAGACTTTAGACAGGGGCGCACTCAGTAAATTTCAAAAACGTAACAAAGTAAGGTTTGACGAAGAGTGCATGTAGTGCAGCAGGAAAAAAACAAAAAGTAGGTTGGAATGTCTAATTATATAGGAGATTGTCAAAGAATGCAGATAAGTTATACAAGATCAAAAAGAACACATGTATAGTAGACAAAATGCAGAATGTTGAAACAAGTAACAGATTCAACAATGCAAAATTATTTTACCAGTTAATAAAGAAGCAAAAACCGAGTAAGAGAATCATGCTAAAAATCATGAAAAAATGGAAGGCAACAACCAAAAATTACTGAATAGAGACCCAGAAGAGAAAGACTTGCAAGACGAAATAGAGTGTGACAAACAAGAAATGATATTTCCGTCAAACGAAGAAATAGCGGGGATTATCAGTAGAATGAGAAATGGAAAAACACCAGGGAGGATCGAATTAAATGTGCAGTTCATAAAATACTGCGGGGAGGAGGGAGTAGCAAGATTGTGTGACCTGAAGAAGGAAGTCGGGAGAGAGGAGTGGATCTTAGCTTTTCAGATGTCTTTTCTCTTGTTGGTCGAATTAGGGCAGCGATAACCGATACCAATAATGGGTGTATTAACACCATAAAAAAATTAAAACTCAGCAAATGTGGATTTCAAATTATCAACATACTTCTACATGTTATTGGAGGGTTTATGAGTAAATTTATACAATGCAAAGTTAAATGGACGAATTTTATCCTTCGAATGAAGATCAGAAGACTTCCAAATGTGCCGCGGTAAAAAGAGGAAAAGAAATCCAAAAACGTAGTAATCACTACTAATCCCAAAAGAATTTGGATGAAAATAACACAATTTTCACCAAAAAAAAAATGGTTAACCTCAAAGTCCAAATATAATTAATTAACTCAAAACAAACTCAAAATTAGAAACTTTTCTCAAAAATCGCCAATTTAATAATAAGAAATGTGCGTTTTATTAAGTTGATAATAATTTGATGTATTTGATTAATTTGATATTTACTTTTTGTTAAAATTCATGAAAATCACATCTATGATTTTGTTTAAGAGTCTGCCGTTAGGGAAAATCACAAGGTGTTAACACTAAAATACTTTGCTAAATAAAAATATCAAAGAAAATCTTAAGAATCCTTAAAAATTTTACAATGTAAAAATCATTTTAAGATAAACAACATTTTATCGAATACATTAGCTTCAAATATATGAAGAAAATATAACAATTTTTTCAAATTTTCTGTAGTTATAGCTTGTAAATAGAAGAAGGTTTTAGCAAAATTTCATCACTGTTTACTAGCCCGTTCTCGAGAAATTAATTAGTAATTGTACAACCGATTTCGATGTTAAAAGAACCCTAAACATATTTAAAACTTGTTGGTATTATAAATAATATTATGTATACGGGTGCTGAATGAGTTAGCCGAACATAGGAAATTAACATGTAAAAACTTATTTATGCAAATTCCTGCTTCCCTAATTATTTTAGAGAAAACATGAAGACACAAAAATAATGCAGAAATATAAACTACGAATGACAAAAGCATTAGATTTCATTTAACTTTTACTTAAAAAGTCAAAAAATGCTTTTGAAATTGTTAAAGTTTTCATTTATCAGACTGGCCATAAAATAAATTTAATTTAATTTCTATTTTCAACAATAATTACCAGGGAAACTTACATGACCAGTACGATAAATGAAAATTTTAATAATTTCGAAATTATTTTCTTGTCTTTTCATATTCAGAATGATATAAGACTATTAGATTTCATCTAGCTTTTTACTTAAATGGTCAAAAAATGACCATCTTTCGGAAATTATTGGAAAATAATTGAATTTTCCTTAAAATAAAATCGAACGTTAACACTCTGTCTAATTAGGTATTCTAGAGAAAAAACGAAAGACATAAAAATAAATGATTAACTACATAAAATTAAAAAAAAATGACCAATTACTGACAAGGAGCAATGTTGAAATACGAGGCACTTCGTGCCGAGTATTTTAGAGCTCCGAGTAAACTGAGACATTTTTTTGACATCCTTTGTATGAAATTTTTCCGAAAATTGTAAAACATCAAAATTTAAAAACAGCAAATGAACAACATTTATAAAATGAGCAAAAATTATGTTTGTCAATTTGTTCACTCCATAGTTACAAAGAATACTTAAATATGTATTACAATTAATTTATTATTACCGGACCAGGGAGTGAAATTGAATTTCCATGCTTCTACATAAGTAAGGAAATGTTGTTTCGATGATGATTTCCGGAAAAAATAATTAACTTAGAAACTCGCATGGCCAGTCTGACAAATGAAAATTTTAATAATTTCGAAAGCATTTTTTGACTTTTTAAGTAAAAGTTAGATGAAATCTAATGCTTTTGTCATTCGTAGTTTATATTTCTGCATTATTTTTGTGTCTTCATGTTTTCTCTAAAATTTCTGCTAACTCATTCATCACCCTGTATAGTAATAATTTTGAAGTTAATGTTCTATCAGCTAGAAATTACGTGTTACAAGACTTACTACAATAATATTAGAGAAATGGTCAAGTGGAAGCCCACGTTTACAATGTAAATACACGAAAAATTTGTGTTGTACCTGTTCTAGTTCATTTACATGTAGATCATAGCGGTAGAGGTGACTAAACATAAGATCCATATTTCAATTGTGAAGGGACCAAGGAGAAATACAATAATTTTATTGTATACAGAACAGAAAAGTGTTCCAAATGGAGCCGAATAAAGTCAAGTTGTGAAAAACTTTATTACTTAAGTGATATTTGCAAAGTCACTTTCAAAAGTCAAACCTCTACTACACTCTACTCTACTACATTTTGAAAACAGCATAGGTCATAGAATTAAAATATTACAGGAATCCAATAAAACCGTTTTACACAAAAACATCAACATTTTTAAAAGGTTTTTTTTGTTAATTTGTCTTTTTATTACTACCTTAAAATTAATTTAACATATAAAAATTGACAAATTACATTTTGTGACTTATGCTGTTTTTGCAGGGAATGGGCTACATTTCTCATAAGTTGATTAAAAACTCGGTTATTTTACAAAAATATTTTATTAAAATAAAAAATAATGTTTCGAATTCAAATTTTGAAAACATAAGTACACAAACACGCACAAGATTAATAATAAACGAAGTAAGTAAAATGCATCTTGCTGTATGATCCAACCTCGAAAATATTTATTTTTGTTGCAGCTGCCACCATCCCACTTTCCCAGCTTTATTGTGTTGCTTTATTGTCGATACTTGTGATATTCGATATTTTTGGCGATTTTTGGTAGCTCTTGAAGTTCTTGATTTTTCACCAAATGTCTCCCCTTTGATAATCATGGGCTACATGGCTAACACGTCACTTGAAAAAACATTTTATTACTCGGTTTAAATCAGTGGTTCCCAAACTTATTTATTTCACGCCACCCTTCTACAAAAAAAATTTATTTACGACAAATATCCCATACAGGAAAGTACGACAGGCCCAAGCTTGGTCCAGGCTTGGCCCAACTCTGTAGAAGTCTGGGCCAAGGTTGTAAACCAGTCTTGGCCCAAGCCTTGGTAGAAGTCTGCAATGATAATCTCGGGCCAAGCTTGGTTACCGAGAGTGGCCCAGACTTCGTTGTCAAGACTGGGCCATGCTTGGTTATCGGGACTGGGCCATGCTTGGTTATCGGGGCTGGGCCATGCTAACTTGCCTGGACTGAGCCACTCTTTGCTGCCAGGACTGGGGCATTCGTGGCTGCCAGAACTAGCCTTCATTTCATTATCAATTTAATGTTCATTCATTTAATAATACCTAAATAATATAATGAATTATATTTATACAGTTATATTAAGATAATTTTTTTATTAATAATAAAATTATTAGAACCCTAAAAGTAATACAATTTCAGGGGTCATGCCCAGTTAGACGTACAAAAAATACGTAATTTTGGAATTAGAAGACTTTTTTAAGGATATGTAGGTATACATAAAAAAACAAAAAGCTTTTACGTAAATAATATAATTTTTTTAATAAAATATATTTGCAAACAAAAAGTTATCGCCATTCTCCCGAAAGTCCATTCCAAAAACATGTTTTGCGGTGACCACTGCTGCTCGAATCTGGATCATCTGAAATAAGAAATTCCAAAAAAATTATACAATATATTAAATTATTTAGTCCTTGAACGAATAGTTTTTCAAAATATCAATTTAGGACAAAATGGCTCACGTTCAAAGTAAAGTGTCAATTTTTGATGAAAATATAGCTCCTTTATCGATAATAAAAACAAAACTATACATCGAAAAACAATTACTTCGTTCAAGGACTAGTTTCTTATATCTAAAATAACCCTGCAAAATTTGAAACAAATCGTTGCAGTAGTTTTCAATATATTATGGTCACCGATGTTGAAAATGTAATTTTGCATTGTTTAAAAGCGTTCAAACTTTCAAGATACGTTTACTCTAAAAAAAATTTTAATTTGCAACTTACATCGAGTGATCTATTCCAGGTCCATATTGAACATTTAGAGATGAGGTTGTAGCCTCCAAAATGTCGATTTAACACTATCTGCGAACCATTCTTTCTTCTCGAGTGGCTTGAAGCATTCGGCGGTCTGCCGTCTAAATGCGGACTTAATTCTCCAATGGCACATATCGGTGTACGTTTGAGCCATTTTGTATCCCCAAGACAGCCAACATTTCTAAAAATGTTCTCGAACCTTCTTTAAAAACACAGACGGCAATATTGGCAGCAAGTTCGACTGTTTTAAATCCATTTTGAATAATTTTAGGTCTAATTTTCCATGTCACTTGAGTATAACTTTCGTTATTATTTTGATTAAAACATCCGATGTATCTTGACGTGCTCAGCCTACGGCTGTTGTCGCTCTTTGCACTTGTAGGGTTCATTTAAAAAATCTAAAAAACACACACAAACGACAAATTAAGCTCTAAAAGAAATAAATAGTTCAACCGCACATAAAATTCACAAATTATAATTTAAAAAAGTACTAATCACCAAAAGTTTAAATCGTAGTAACAGCAATTGGAACATTAAACTATACTGAACCAAAATGACAAACAATTCATTGAAATAATAAACCTATAGGGTAAGAAAATTTCTAAAACTAGTTGGTTTCTAAAATTATTTCCAGATGTTCAAAATCCTATAAACCGGTATTGGTTCGAGCGGAGCGGTGCGTATTGTGAACTATCATAATTTCGTCAACTTTATTATTTGCTAGTACCTACTTAAAACTTTAAATATTTTTTAGATATTTTACTTACAGAAAATGAAATAAAAAAAATCGATTTTTTTAAATCTGCAAGTGGGCATGACCCTTTGAAGTACACGCTATTCAATTATTACGGAAAGTTTTTTAAAATACTTTTAAGATTGTTTTTTAAATTCTTATGAATTGCCGATATCCTTCTATGCTCGTTTGAGACATTGAATTCAAACAGATAATAAATAAAATAACAAATAATACGAGTATTATCGTATTTGAGCCAATCCTGGTTCATCATTCGATGGCCAAAGCTGGGTCTCCCAGTCTTGGTCCAAGAATGGATAACCACAGACATGGCCAAAGCGTGGTCTCCCAATCTTGAGCTAATCTTGGTTCATCATTCGATGGCCAAAGCTGGGTCTCCCAGTGTTGGTCCAAGGATGGACAATCACAGGTATGGCCAAAGCTGGATCACCTAGTCTTGGGCTAATCCTGGTACATTATTCAATGGCCAAATGTGGGCTTCCCAGCCTTGGTCCAAGGATGGACAACCACAGGCATGGCCAAAACTGGGTTGGCCAGTCTTGGGCCAATACTGGCAAATCATAAGAACGGCCGAGTCTAGATTAACCAGCCTTGGTCCAAGCTTGGCTAACCATAGGAACGGCCAGAGGTGATTGCCCAGTCATGACCCAAGCATGGGCCAATATAGGTGCGCCGAAGCTAGGTCTCCCAGTGCTGGGCCAAGCATGGCCCCTTTGTCTAACTCTGGGGATTCCTGCATGGGATATTTTGTGTTTGCACAAATTAAAAGAAAGTAATTAATAAAAAATCCTATTCTGAAAAATTCAATTTGCCTGTGGCAAATCAACATAAATTAAACACTAAAATTCTATTTCTTCAAATAAAGAATATTCTACTATAAATTCCTATAGAGAAATATTAATTAATTATGGACACTCAAATAAAAGAACACCCAAAAATGTATAAACCAAAGTTTGGTAAAAAACCGAAAATACAATATAATTATTTGAACCACTCAATTTTAAAAGAAAACCTTAAGACGCTTACTCCTAAAACCCCTTATTGTATGAATTTAAAATATGTCCGTTACACCAAAATTATGATTAAAAGTTGGTTTTATAAAATAAAATTTATATCACACAAAAATATGGGTATGCGATAAGGGATTAAATTATAATTGCATTAACACCTTGATTACATCAACAATATTTAAAGGTACAAAGTGCAACAAGGCGAACAACTAGTATAGCTTTCGGTATTATTTACGCTAAAGTTGATTATTAAATTTGCAATAAATAAAGTGTGGAGTGGATTGTGTCAAGTCTTGTTAATTTAACTTTTAATTTCTAACTGCATGTTAATGCACACATAAGAAATAGTACTTGAACGCATTTAAACAGGAGATAGAATAGCACTTATCTAAATTTTGATTCAAACCTATTAGGGCACACCAGTGACACAAGTTATCGAGATCTTCCTGCAATAATATAGTTACAATCATTGACAGACTTTCTAGATCTGTAGATTTTCAGATTAATCGACAAACAATAAGTAAGGATAAAAAATTCTAAGAATTTGATCACTACCGTTATACTGATTGGTTAATGTAATCGAAAGCTTTCGCAAAATCGGTATAGATTAAATCAATCTTTAGATTATTCTCAAATGCATCTAAGGAATAGGTCACAAAAATGAAAATTTAATTAGAAAGGTAATAGAAATAAACTTAAAACAAGAAATTTCAAAAAGATTTCTGGTATCTAGTATATACTACAGTACAGTCTCGGTAATCCGAACACGCGCTAAATCCGAACACACGCGCTAATGCGATCATCCAGTAATCCGAACACAAGAAGAAAATCTCAGTGGTCTGCACAAATAGTTTTTCTTTCATTTTCTGAGTTTTTCTGCTTTTGTTCGGTTACTGGATGATCGGATTAGCGCGTGTTTTCGGATTAGCGAGTGTTCGGATTACCGAGACTGTACTGTATTTGTAAAATATAATACTTAACAGAACTAAAAACGTTAAAATAATAGAATTTTAACCGAAAAGTGAAGAAATACAATACGTAGAAAATTATTATTTAAAAACCAAAAAAGACAAAACGTTTGACGGGTTAGGACTAAAAATATACAAAAAAATGATAAATGATTATTGCGTTATGAAAATTGAAAAAACTATTAAAATTTAATATTCAGTCGCAGATACTAAATAGAAAGAATAAAAAGTAAGAAACAAAAAGTAAATAAAATGTCGAATAATTGACGAAAATGACTTACCATTAACACAAAAATCAAATGTAATAAGCGATCTACTATAAGTATCGTTGTCATATTATTTTAGGGGTAATTTTTAACTGCGCAAAATTACCCACTGTAGAATAATAATTCGACCATTTTCTTCTACTACAAAATATTCGATTTTTAAAATCTCTGATTGGTTGTAATATTCCTTGATTTGTCAAGATATACATATTTTGTTTTGCGACTAAACTTTCATAATTTTTGTCGCTATTTTTTTGCACTTTTTTAAATTTGGTTATAAATCGCCAAATTATCGGTTTTTCGATATCTAACTGCGTTTGTAGCCTTCTATGTCCAAATTCTATGTCTCTAGAGGAAACATGGAAGTACGCCTAACATTGCCCCGACGAGTTTTTTGGACATATTCATAAAATTATTGAAGGAAGGAAGGAATTTTAGAAAAGCATCTGTAGAGGAGATTCAATTTAGAAAATCTGTTATTAATATTATCTCAAACAAAATTTAGGTTTTTAAGAAGAAAATTGAAGTATGTAAGAAGTTTTTGAAATTTTTACTGTATATTATTTGCATAATAAAGACAATTCTGGCAAAGTTTGAACTTATTAGTCTTGGTTTTAGTTATCGAAGTAAAAAATGTCAAAGTTACATTGCATTCACATTGATTTAAACGTCATTATCTCAACAATCAGAAATGCTAGCATTACCTTTCGCCAAAAATATTTATGAAAGTCTTATACTAAATAAGTATACCGAACTTCAAATACGTCATGTTTTTAGTTTCAGAGAAAATTAAATTATTATTCTAAAAAGTAATACAAAAGCTATCAAGATTTTAGATAAATCTACATACATTAAGAAGCAAATATCGGTGGAGAATTAGTTTTACCTGTTCATTATTTTGTGGTTAAAGTACTACACCTGCGCAACTGGTCTAGATTGATCAGTGGTTGATTTACGAAGAGGAAGTTATTGGTTTGTAATATCTATCCTTGGGGGGAGGGTACATATGCTGAGGCTATGTTTTATACAAGTGGTTCCTAAATTCATTTATCTGGCGGCACCCTACAGTCATTAAAAAAAATTCACGGCACCCCTATCATTACCTTTTTTTAGATACCTACTTAAAATGGGTAAAAAAATATAATATGAACTCTATAATATAAGATAAGGCTTTTTATGCAACGCTAAAATGCAACGTTTTAATGCAAATATATTTCATAATAATCGGATAATCTGACAACCAACATTAAATTAAAAATCGTATAAAACCAAGAAGTCAAACTTTGTTGTTACTTGGTATGCTGTTACCTTTATAGAGAATAATATGATCCTATGAGACGTTGATGCGATAAGGACGTTGACGTCTCACAATGCCACCATCATGATAATGTGTTCGCACACTTAATAATAAAATATTGAATTTAGTTGACGGCGAGGTTTATACCTATTTAAGTGTAGATACAGCTAAACATCGAGGAGTCAATCAAACTAATGTGGACATACAGTTGGAATATCAAGTCAAATATTTAAATTCGTTGAATTTCCCTAGATTTTCCGATACACAAATTACAACTTAAAAAATAGGATCGGTTGTTATACTAATTCGTAATCTAGCTATTAAGGATGGCCTCTGTAATGGTACACATTTACAATAAATTATTGTTACACTACATAAACATTCAATAGCTGGTAATATTATAACTAGCGATCATGTAGGCAATGTTATATTTACCCTTCGATTTAAATTAGATACTAGCAATACATTGTGCAAGCAGATTATCATTTGTACAACATAGACGACAATTTCCGACAGTATTTTGGCATTCCGCTATAACTATAAGTAAATCTCAAGGGCAGAGCTTTGACAAAGTTGGTGTAAATATCGATAGGCCTTTATTTAGTCATGAACAGTTATAATGTAGCATTATTAACATGTCGAGCAAAGAATGGAATAAAAATTCAAAGTAAAAGCGACATAACAAATGTCATATGGAAAGAGATTTTTTTGTGACTTGAAGGATTTTTCATTTATATGAAATTACGAGCGGGCGAAACCGTAAAACGTTTCGGAAAATTGGGCCGCCAAGCGGCCAGTGGTTAAAGCCCCCCCCCCATCCCTAGTATATTACAATAATGTATTATTTTTATATTTTTTAATAATATTACCCACTATACATAATTTAAATAATAATATAAGATTTTTAATATTATTATTTTTATTAAATTTTTAATTTATTATAATATTATTTATAATATTTATTTATATTATTTTATAATAATGTAACTTAAATTTTCTCATTTGTCCGAAAAGATTAAAATATTACTTTATTAAAATATTATTGCTTATAAAAATTTTTTTTTAATTTCGCGGCACCCCCCATTTGAGAATCAATGTTTTAGAGTAACAGCTGTCGGGTGCGTAGTCTGATAGAGGTGAACAAAATGAGTAGTGCAATAGACCGACCTGTTTGAGTGGCATGAGTGCTACAAGTTATATTCGCCCTAATTTTAAAATTCATATATCTATTGTTTTTTTTTACTAAACTAATTATTATTTTAATAATTTTCAGCTCCCCCTGATTGCGAACCGGGACAGTTAACATGTGGTCAGTACGTATGGAATAAGACATACTGCATACCGCCGCACTATCGTTGTGATATGACCATTGATTGCGTTGATGGTACAGATGAAGCAGAATGCAGTAAGTACTATACAATTTTTGACGTGAATACGTCTATAAAATCGATAACATGTTCAAAACTTTAAAAAAAATATGTAACGAAAAATGTGTGTGTGTACTAAAAGTATACCCTACATGTTCAAAAATTAAAAACAAATATGTAACGAAAAATGTGTGTGTGTGTGTGTGTACAAAAAGTATACCCTACATCAGTGGTTCCCAACCTTTTCAATACTGTTACCCCTGTGACCTGTTAGGAAAATTGAAATTACCCCCACCCCCTTAAATATTATTATTAATACAAACCATACAAGCAAATATAAATATCTTTACTTTAATTAATTAATTACCCCCAGGTTGGGAACCACTGCCCTACATGTTGAAAAATTTAAAAAAAATATATAACCAAAAATTTCAAAACATGTTGATTTGTTTTCTTAAGCCTGTTTGAGACAATGTCTAATTTTTTGTATTTTTCACAAGAAAATTTTCTAAAATGGTAGTTAACGAATAAAAAGTCACTTGGATACCAACACGCGCTTTCCATTGGTTAGTTACCATTTACTGCTAAATTTTATACAAAATTTGACATCGAATCCTGTTTGCAACGATGAATAAAGTTTGGGCAAATTTTTTAGAAAATTTTTGTGTGAAAAATACTAAAAATTAGACATCGTCTTAAATGGGCTTTATATAGAAATATTTCCGAATTGGCACACACACTTATCGGATTAAAATCGGTAGCATGTTTAAAAATTTTATAAAAATATGTAACGAAAATATGGTGTAACGCTGTTTGTGTGTGTCTATTGGATAAGGTCGGGTAACGTGAATATAAGTCTACAATATTGGTAGCATGATCAAAAATTTTATAAATTTATGTAACGAAAAGTATGTGTAACGCTGTTTGTTGCTAACAAACATCACAAAAGCAACAGAAATTATCAAGTAATTTTGAGATGCCAAGGGAAAATTCAAAACCTGAAAAATTGATTATTATAGTTTCGTTTATATACTGAAATTTTTCGGTTTAAAAATATTATTTGATTAAAGATTAAGTTCGGATTAAATATAAATTATTTGAACTTAAATTAAAGCCGAAAATATTATTCGGGAAGGGTTCACAATAATTATATTGAAAATTGATACTTTTAGGGTGGTAACAGTGTTTGCACAAAAGTAAGGAGAACTAAAGACAATATAGCGGATGATAAATTTCGTATTGTCAAAATTCTGCGAAAGCTTGGAAGTTGTTTTCATGTTTTCACATCGATGTTATCCGATCTGTAGACCTGGGCGAAAACGAATATCCTTGGACGACGTATTCACGTAAAACCTAACGGCTATGTCTCCAAACATAGCCTCGAAGCCTAGGCTTCAATTTTTTTCTTTTATACAAAGCAACTTTATATTTTTATCTCGTATTGTATATTGCTATTGAGTTGTTATTAATTATACAGGGCTAGCATCAATTTAGGGCTGGATGATTTGAAAATTTAATAATCTTTAATCGATTATTATTAATTGATTTTCAATTGATTAATAGATTAATCAAATACCACATGGGTCATTAAATCCCGAGACTGACACATAGATGGCGCCGCCAGAGCCATGTTGCTTTTGTTTTCGGTAGTACCAACCTTCAAAAGATACGTGTAAAAATTGCATGACATTTGGCTCAGTCATTGTTGAGATATTGAAAGTTAAGTGAAGCGACTTTTGTTATTCTGTAAACAATGATAATAAATTTCGTATTGTCAAAATTCTGCGAAAGCTTGGAAGTTGTTTTCATGTTTTCACATCGATGTTATCCGATCTGTAGACCTGGGCGAAAACGAATATCCTTGGACGACGTATTCACGTAAAACCTAACGGCTATGTCTCCAAACATAGCCTCGAAGCCTAGGCTTCAATTTTTTTCTTTTATACAAAGCAACTTTATATTTTTATCTCGTATTGTATATTGCTATTGAGTTGTTATTAATTATACAGGGCTAGCATCAATTTAGGGCTGGATGATTTGAAAATTTAATAATCTTTAATCGATTATTATTAATTGATTTTCAATTGATTAATAGATTAATCAAATACCACATGGGTCATTAAATCCCGAGACTGACACATAGATGGCGCCGCCAGAGCCATGTTGCTTTTGTTTTCGGTAGTACCAACCTTCAAAAGATACGTGTAAAAATTGCATGACATTTGGCTCAGTCATTGTTGAGATATTGAAAGTTAAGTGAAGCGACGAATAAGCTTAAGCTTATTGTGCCCCTCGTTCCACGTTTTACTCCAACAACTGCGTCTCCTCAACAAAGTCAAGTAAGCAGTTGTAGGGTGCTTTAACTATATCCTCGGTCCTCGGATATAGAAAGCCAAGGTAGCGTAGCCTGCTCCCAGCTAAGGCTGGGCATTCACATAAGATATGGTGAGGGGTTTCGTCCTCTTAACCACACATCCTACAAGTAGGATCTTCAGTCAACCCATAATTCTGAGGTGTCTCTTAAGACAGCAGTGTCCTGTAAAAAGTCCTACTATCCTTCTCAACTGTTTTCTACTCAGTTAGATTATATTTTTGTTCTTGGACTCCCTGGCGGGGCCTTCAATGAACATCCGCGATTGCCTCAGTCCAGATATCAAATATAAAAAAATACCGTGTTTAAAGTTGTCATGAAAATTTAAATGGGTGCCGCGTTTGCTCATATTCGTTCGATGAAAACGATGGTGAAATTGAACGATCTACGATTCGAATTGCTTCCACAACTCCCATATTCACTAGATCTGGCCCCGTCAGTCTTCTACTTGTTCGCAGAACTTAAAAAGATGCTCCAGGATAAGAGATTTAGCTCCGATAATGAGGTTATAGCTGCAATTGAGGCCTATTTTGAGGCCAAAGACAAATCGTTCTATAAGAAAGGCATCGAAAGTTTAGAGAAACGTTGGAATGATTATATTGCTATGGAAGGTGACTATGTTGATGAATAAAGTTGAATTTTGGAAAAAAAATTTGTTTTCACTAATTAGTCCCGGGACTTAATGACCCATGTGTTAATTTACCAAAATAATTTAAGTATCAAACATACCACTTATTACTGGTCGAACCGCAGCAACTATGTGTACCTACATAGATTACAAAAATTATTTCCATTGCTTTATAAATTTTCATAATGGCAATAATGTTAAGTATACAAAATATCATACTAATAAAAAAAATGTAAAATATCTACAGTGGCTCTCATAATAATTATTCATACACTCCTATGTTAGCAATGTAAATTATGGGTTTTGAAGGCGTGATTTGTCATATAAAAATTAATTTTACAGCAATACTTATTCAAAAATATTTGTTGCAAATTTCATTTCCTTTCTTTTTGGTTATATAAATTTTTCTATTTTGTCGCACTATTTCAGAGTTACGGTGATTTAAACAAAACTCGATAAAATGCAAAAAGGATTTTTAACTGTATCTCAAAAACGGTGCAGCAAAATAGTAAAATGTATAAGTAGTTTTTATTGTGATTTTCATTCCTTACATTTTTGTTCATATACATTTTTTCAATTCGTTGCACCGTTTTTGAAATACAGACGAAATATTTTTTTTGCATTTTATCGAGTTTTGTTTAAATCACTGTAACTCTAAAATGGTGCGACAAAATAGAAAAATTTATATAATCAAAAAGGAAGGAAATGGAATTTGCAACAAAAAAGTTCCAATAAGTATTGCGGTAAAAATAATTTTTATATGACAAATCACGCCTTCAAAACGCATAATTCACATTGCTAGCATATAGGAGTGTATGAATAATTATGAGAGCCACTGTATTTCGTTGAAACTACTGTGTATAATTTTACGAAAATAGTTTTATTATATAAAATAGAATGTGAGAAGATTGGTATAAACTGCTTTATAGAAACACATTGATTAACAATAACTTATATTTGACTTATGTGACATGTACGTTGTTTGATTTGGCAGTGATAATTATTATAATTGGTAATAATAACAATGATAAATAATAATTATTGGTAATAATTTATAAACATTATTAGCCCAGTACGTAGGGATTTTTTGAGGGAAAAAGGTGGGGTAGAAATTATTTTTTAATATGTTGTTTATGAGTAGACCCTGATTAAAAATCCCAATTTTCGACCTTGAGAAGCTACCGCACGCGCCGCCATCTTGGATTATAGGTACCAAAAAATCGTTTCTTAAGGTTATCTCCGTAACGGTTCATTTTATAACAAAATATCAAGTAAACAAAGTTAAAGAGAACAAAATTCCCTACATTTCATGTCTTTACATTTTTTTTGTATGTGTAATTGGTAAAGAGTTACACGAACACAAAAATAATATTTTTATAAAAAAATATCTCAAACTCCATTATTTTAGTTTTAAACGATTTTTGCAACTATTTGTTTGGGAATTACAATAAATTTTTCACACTTATTAGAAAATGAGCTATGTTCTAACTATGGTTTATACGTGTGTCCCATGAAATTGATATCTACAATAAATAGTATACTTTGCAACGCACATTTAAGCTTATTTCCACACCCGGCGCGTTTTTTACGTGGTGTTCCCAAGAGGCCCAATCCACTACTCATTATTTTTCATATTTCTCCATTTACTTTATCTTTTTTTTGATGGTCCGGGTTGATTTGTGTCTTCATCCTGAATTTCGTCTTCTAAGTCGTTATCGGTGTTGTGAATAATCTGATCGTCAATAATTGAAAACAGATCGTTCTCATCATCGCTCTCGATGCAAGCTTCTGCAGCATTATCGCATACTTGACCATTACAAAATCCACATATAATGGAGCATTTCAATCCATTTCTGCAGCTACATGCTCCGCCGCATCCTTTTTTCACAATTGCATGAAACAATTTTTAATAACATTTCGGCGGCTGGTTTTTCTGTCATGGCTACAGGAGAAAGACCATTTGCACCACATTTCCATCCCCAGTCTTCTGACTGTTTTTCGATTCCATACCACTGCTGAACTTGATGGTATGTTCTAAATGAGTGATACCGTGCGGCGTTCCTAGTTGGAGGCAAAGAGGCAATATTGAATTTGTTCTTAGTAGACGATTTTAGTAAAAATCTGTATCGAAGTTCTTCTAAGGTTTCTTTTTCGATGTCACCGCCATACAAAGCAACAAGAAACTGTGCTCTTCAATGCTTGCTAGTGTAGCATCATGTTGTTTAAAGATGTCAATCATCTTTTGAGTTTTACTCTTTTCTGAAATTTCAGCTTTCCTTGATTAAAAAGGGACGATGTTGTGTCGCAACCACTAACTGCATGAAACAATAGAATGTTCTGAGCTGCTTCCTTTTGTTTTAAACTCTTTGCAGAATACACCCTCTCAGGAGTTTTGCCCTTCCCAGGTAGATGTGGAGTCAATGCTGTTAGAAGAATTAAAAGATCCACATCTTCTCCGATGACGAAAACTGTATCATATGTTGACCCAAAGAAAATCGCTGTATTCACAATCAAAGCATCAGCCTGCTTAACTGTAATGGTGGTTTCTTTAATTTTTTTTCAACATTGAAATCAGACGAACTTTGTTGCTTTCATTAGCTTCATTAGACGAACACAAGTTCGTCTCGATATTCTCCATTGCAAAACGAGTCTCAAAGACAAAGAACTGGTCTCTAAGCTAGGCAGCACTGAACTGATCGTCGTTGCCATATTGGTTTAGTTGAAAATACTTAATTCCCTAGATATTTTAATTGTAAACACACCGGCGCGGCGGAGCAATTCTACATGCTTTGCACTGGGAGGTTTAGGAAAAATTTGAACATTTCACGATCATTTTAAAGAAATTCTAGGGTGGCACGCGCGCAAGAATCGTGCGCTACACCGACGCCTTCAAGCTCCCATCAACTCGCATGCACGGTATACCACCACCGCTGTGAAGACGGAAAACCAAATACAGACGCCATTTATTCCAATCACACAATTATCAATTATTATCAATCAATAGGTGTATCCAAAAACCAACATTGCGACCAAGCATCGAACCGCGGTCTCCCGCCTCGTAGCATATCGATTTAAGCCATAAGGCTTAGCCATAAAGCTACACTGCAGGTTTTAAGGCTATGTAGGATATATTTTATACTTATTTACCTTTATTTTGGATGGTACAAAAATAAGTTAGCTTTTTGCGTAATAAAATTAAATACTCCTGTTTGAAAATGAGAAAAATTTGAAGAGTGACGTTTATTTTACAAAAATATTATCTTTGTGCCCCTGTAACTCTGTATTTATTAGAAGTATAAAAAAAATTTAAAAACAGGAAATGTAGGAAATTTTATTTTCTTTAACTAAGTTAATTTCATATTTTACCGTAAAATGAACTGTAAGGAAGATAATGTTAAAAAACTATTTTCTTGTACTCATAATCCAAGATGGCGGCGTGCGCGGTCCCTCCTCAAGGTCGAAAACTTGGATTTTTAATCAGGGTCTACTCATAAACAACATATTAAAAAATAACTTCTACCACACCTTTTTCCCTCAAAAGGTCTTTTTTGATACTCACGTACTGGGCTATATACAGTTAAACTTCTCTAGCTCGAATCTCAAGAGACCATAAAAAAATTCGATGTATAGAATAATTCGAGTTAGAGCAGTTCGAGTTGGGGAAAGTTTCACTGTATTATTAAAGTTTGAAAATTCAAACTTAAAACAATCAAAACGACCGTTTATGATTAATCAGTAAAGTTAAAAAAGTGTGATAATCTTTTGAAGATAGAAACTTCTGTTTCTATACTGCCGTCCTTAGGAAGAAGGTCCTATCTGCAAAATACTGATTCTGAGTTATTCGACTTTTACGTATCTTTCAATGCCGTCGTCCGTTTTCATATCTCAAGTTCTAATAAACCGATTTATTTGAAATTTGGTGTGAATGTTCTTTATACATTGCTCTATCGCATGAACCACGCTCAGATCAAAATTTTTAATTTTACTATGATTAAAAAATTCTGAATTGTTAACCAAGTAAGTACAAAATATTTAGTTAAAAAAACCTATTTCTGCTGTGGTTAGGAATTTCTGGTGTATACCATTTTGGCATTTTGGGTGGTTGTTTGCCCCTCGTAATAAACCGTCCATAACTGTTTCTTTCACGTCCGATAACTGTCGAAATCGTGTGATAACTGTAGGTCTTCAGAGTATACTTTTATTTTATTTAAATTAAATATGTACATACAGGATATGCTGAATGAGTTGTTTAAAAGTTTAGAAAAAATAAAGTTGTTTACGTTTAGTGCTGTGTCCGAATTTCAAATTAAATCTCGATAACCTATCTAAGCAAGTTTTCAAAAATAAAGTAGGTTCTACAACAAATTCATGGTTAGAATAAATTTTGCAATTTTCTAATAATTAATGGTCTGATGATACCATTATTTAGTAGTTGTGACAACGTTTGCGTAATTTATACTTACAGTGCATTTTATTTATAAAAACTTGGTACATGTGAGTTCCAATAAAAAAATATTTAAGTTTCACTAGTTACATCGAGAAATTACTACATATTATAGACATATGAGTTACATACATATTATATACTAGTTTTAGTGCCAATATAATAAATTCTTTTTTTTTTACAAAAATAATTAATTACGAAATTAAAAAAATAAATATAATACTATGATTACTAATAATATCATTTTTAAGTCAACATTTTGTAGGCTCACAACAAATTTATTACTAGAGTGGGAAGTGGGTCGCGAAGGAAATTCTTTAAGAAGCACTTCACTATAATCAAGTTTATTATTGTGTTTAAGTTATTAACTTGAATGGAATTGTTTTAAATCCAAATTTTTTTTTAAAGTTGTACTAATAATTAAAAACCAAACAATTAAATCGAATGTCGTGAATATTTTATATAGCAAATTTTTCAATTTTACAATAAAAGCATACAAAACTTGTTTGCTTTACAAATTTTAATGATTTTTAATATTAAAAATATATTTTGTATTGAAATTTTCAGATTTTTTAAAATAATTTAAGTTGAGTAATCAACTTTAATTTAAAAAGTGGTATTTGCATCGATTGCCGATTTGAAATAACGTTTGGAATGTACTGTAAAAATATTGGCACATTGTTTCGAAAACAGGGTCAAAAAAATTCAGTTTATGCACGACGACGCTGTTCGATTTCTAGTGGCCAAATTTAGTAGAACCTTAACTTAAGGAAATTGAAATTGAATTGAATGAGAAGTTCTTGACATTTTTACAGTACATTATTTACATAATAAAACAAATTCTGGCGAAGTTTGAACTTAATCTTGTTTTTAGTTATCGAGATAAAAAAATGTAAAAGTTACATTACGTTCACATTGATTTTAAGGTTATTATCTCGACAATAAGAAATGTCAGCATTATCGAAAATCGCCAAAATATATCGCCAAAAAGTCTTATAAATAAGTATACCAAACTTCAATAATGTCATGTTTTTACTTTCTGAGAAAATTAAATTATTATTTAAAAAGTAGTTAAAACTATACATTAAAAAACAAAAAAATTGGTGGAAAACTGAATGGATTACGGAATCAGACGTTGGCGTTGCCATGATTTACAAAATCTTGATAGCTTTTGTACACTTTTTGAAATAATAATTTAAATTTCTCAGAAACTAAAATCATGACTTTTTTGAAGTTTGCTAGTGGTAATGTTGACATTTCTGATTGTTGAAATAATGAACTTTTAAATCAAATTGAACGCATTGTAACTTTGACAATTTTTATCTCGATAACTAAAATCAAGATTAAGTTCAAACTTTGCCAGAATTTTTTTTATTACACAAATACTGTGCTGTAAAAATTTCACTTAACAACCTTCAATTATTTTCTTAAGTTTTAGTTAAACGAAAGTAATAAATTTTTTTTAATGATACTACCCACAGTTGACGAAATTTCTATAGAACACTTTTTTTTAATAAAAACGTGAAAAAAATTGTTCTAATTTTATTATAATTTAACGCACAGACGTGTGACGAAATTTTTATACAAACAGTAACTGCCACATAACCCAAACAAAAAATCAATTGCAAAGCTAAGCTTACAAAAATTTCCTCAAATCATAGGGTTCTTTTTCAATTAAATATTTATATACAGCCTTTTTATAATCTTTGAAGTATTTATTGTTTTGATTTCATTTGGTAACTTATTGTAACATTTTATGCAAGAATAACAGCAGTTTTTCTCCGTTGTTGTGGTATTCTGTAACCCACACTTCTTGTAGGATAGTGATCAAAACACACTCCGGTATATAAATTGGGCCCACACTGTCGGTAATCCGTTTTCGTTTCCGTTTTAATCTTTCCCTGCGTAGTTCTCTAAATTTTAATTTGAGTATTGTTCGTAATGCTTGCTTTTGTATCTTAAATATTTTATTTATCAATTTGTCCACTTCCATGGAAGATTATTCCATATCTTATTTTTGACTTTGCCTGGTAAACCGTCGTAGTATTCCATAACTTACCTAATTCGAAATTACTCTCAATCTATAGACAATCGCATTTAAGCTTGTTGCTACCACTCGGATATTTCCTCAGAATACAAATTAAATAGTAAGGGTGAAAGGACCGCAGCAAATAATCATTCAAATCCATGGCACGATGCTTCCCCGTTCCTGTTAAAAGGTGAGAGAAATTTCAGAGCACATGAAGTGAGAAAAACGTAATGTTTCACTGTTGGACCTGTCTCACTGTAGGGCAGGCTCCCCTACTCTACTGACTATCATAATAAGTACACAATGGTAGTCTAATTTTTTCTTGTACTCGTAGTCTGCCAATTTTTGGGTCATTCATATTCATTAAGAATTTTGGTTTGTTTTTTCTAACATTTCTTATAGGAAAATTTTCTGTAAAACATGTTTGGTAGATGTTTTGAAAACATTCAAATTGTTCATTGATGTCCTGTTTTTAATAGAGTAAACTGACTTCCATTTCGTTGTTTTTAAAAATTTAAAAACTATTCCTTATTTTTTGTAGAAAATTTTTTTTTGCATGTATTATTATTAATCTTATTTTTGTTATTTACGACAATTGTTAATTTCTGTGCATAATGATCCGAATTATGCATTTTTATAACTTTCGCTTTATAGGGGCTTTCCAGATTTATGAATATGTTCATGCATGTTATTATCACATCTATTTGTTGATGTGGTATCAGTTTCTCGAGTAACTTCAAATATCGTTCGGTGCATATTGAAAGAATTCAATAATAATTAATGCGATCATCTCCTAAACTTCGTTACTGTCACTTAACATGTTTGCATTGAAGTCTCCAAATATAATTTATTATATCAGCACTTTGTTGTCTTTTATTACGTTGTTATAATATCAATATGTTGTTAATCTTTTTAAAAATGTTCTTATATTATTGAATATAGCTTACAATCAGTCAAAGTGAGTATTGAAAAAAAATAAAAAGGTGTAAAATATTGAACTACCTATACTCGTATATCGCGTCGCGTGGAAAAGTTTTTAATTTGAAATAGAAAAGATTAAGCAGATCGAAGTTACGAAGATTACGCGAAAATTATGGTTAACAGTTTTAAAAAAACTATGCAGAATTTCTACTAGAATGAACGCAGACAAATGCATCGATTTTTTAGAAGATTTTCTACCTTTGTTTACCGAAGAAAACTACGAAAACATCGCTATTTTTCAGCAAGACAACGTACAATGCATAGGATTCTAGGACGATTTGTCTCCGGGCGATTCATCCCGAACGATTCATCCTCGGACGATTCATCCCGGATGATTCATCCCAGGACGATTCATCTAAAGGACTGTTCATCTTAGAAGGATTCATCCACTGGATCCATCTATCATCCAATTATATACAAAAAAAACTCAAAGTATAGTCATATTCGTATTAGCTGCACGGGTAGTGGTTCAATGCCCACTTTGTACTGATGCTCTTGGCTTATTGTACCCCGTTTTCCATTAAGATGTTAAGGAAAGTTATTAGTATTTCGATCCACAGTTTGATGTTCACCAGAGGGCTGAGCTAAGAAATTCTGCCGAGTCTGGGATTTGAACCCAGAATTACTGCTCATAACTCAACTACAATTACAATTAAAAAGGTCTTTATTAATTACTATATACAAGTCAATATATAAATATGCAGTAATACAACAAGATTTATACATTTTTAAATAATTGGATGTCTTGATTGAGGTCTCCGGTCACTGGCATGCATGATTATACCTCTTTATATTGATTTTTGAATTTCTTCTTTAAGGAATTTGTTCAATTATTTGTAAAGTTGTAGTTGGTATAAATTTTGATATTTATTATTCTGATTTTAATAGGAAAAATGAGGGAATTAAAAACCTATTTTTAGATAATTATTATAAATTAAAAATTATTAGCTCTTGAAAATAATATAAATTAGAATTATCAAAATGAGCTACAGGACAAAATAAAACAACATATTTAAAACGAGCTCCGAAAGCTCATTTTGATAATTCTAATTTATGATAATTATTATAGTAGTTATCGAGATGTCTAGATTTAGTGTAGTTCATATAGCTCATAGTTGTTCATGGAAAAGTGTAGTGCTTGATAGATTAGTTTATGTTTTATCTTGAATGATGTGTTGTTACTTCTATTGTTAGTGACATCAGTAGTTAGTTTACTGTTTGAAATTGGTGTTTTATAAAGTTTTTCTGATGCATGATTAATATAATCTCGTAGATATGGTGTGCTGGTTTCTTCATGTAATTGTTCTATTCTGATGTATCTGTCGCTGTTGTTTATTAGTCTTAAGCACTTGTTTTGATATACCTGCAGAGGTTGTAGAGTTGATTGTGAAATGCTGCACCAAATTGGTGATCCATATGTTAAAATTGGTCGAATTAAAGACGTGTAAACTAGTTTTTTGTCTTTTTACTTAGTTTGTTACCAGCAATTAGGGGATATACATATTTCATGGCTGCATAGGCTTTGTTAATAATTTTCTTTAAATGAGATCGAAAATTTAATCGGTTATCCAAATGAATGCCCAAGTATTTAACTGTTTCTTTGGGAGTTATTTTATGTTCTTTAATTTTTAATTGTTGGAAAATTTTTGTGTTTGTTCGTTTCTTCGTAAATACAATTTCTTCTGTTTTGTCTGGATTCAATTCGATTTTCCATTTTTTAAAGTATTTTATTAACATGTTACCATGAATTTGAACCTGCTTGTTCGCGACCTCAGCCCAATAGGAATGCGCATAAATAGCGGTGTCATCTGCATATAGAGCAAGTCTAGTTTTCGAAAATTGCGATACATCACTTGTGTATAATATGTAGAGCTTGGGGCCCAGAACTGAGCCTTGCGCTACACCAGCTTGAATATTCTTTATGGTCGAATAAGTATTGTCTATTTTCACAGAGAATGTTCTACCTGTTAAGTAGGAATATATTAATTTTATTTGATACAGTGGTATATTTAATTGTATTAATTTGAATATTAGTCCATATATATCCATACTTTGTCAAATGCTTTTTGAGCATCAAACAATGCCATCACCGTGTTTTTATCTTGGTTGAAATTTATTGTTTCGTCATTACATATGCGTGCAACTTGCATTACCGTGCTATGTTTTGATCTAAATCCAAACTGATAATCTGGAGTGAGTTTTCTTTTTTTATCTATTTTGTCGATGCGATTTAGTATTACTCTTTCGGTGATTTTGGCCATTGCGTTCAACAAGCTTATTGGTCTATAGCTAATTGGATGACTTTTGTCTTTATTTGGTTTTAATATTGGAATTACAGTAGCATGTTTCCTACTGCGAGGAAAGTACTGAAATTTAAATATATGGTTTATTATATACATTAATTATTGTACTATTACTTTTTTGGAAAAACTTTTTATTAATATATTTTCGATGGTGTCCGGGCCAGGAGCTTTTTGTTTTGGTAATTTTTTAATAATTTCATTCAATTCCTTAGGTGTTGTTATTGGTTTTTCAAGTTCTTGTCTGTTTAGTATGAAGTTTTTTTCTATTAATTCTTCGGCTTCTTTAATAATCCCTTCTTGTTTTTCATCATTATTAGGATCCAGATGATGTGCGTTTTCGAAATTTTCGGCGAGAGCTTCTGCTTTGACTTTATCTGTGATGCGTTCTTGACCATTGATTTTTAGAGTTGGTATTGGATTATGTTTAGTTTTAAGAGATTTTATGATTTTCCAGATTGAGTTATCTTGAGGGTTTAGCGATGTTAATAAGTTGTTCCATTTAGTGTTACGATGTTCTTTAACAAGTCTATTAACAAGTTGAATTTTTTCACGATATTCTTGCAATATTTGTGAATTACGTGTTTGCTGCCAATGTTTTCTTAAAATGTTTTTTGTTTTGATTTCATTAAGTATTTTTTGCGGTAACGGATCTTTTTGATGTTTAATCTTAATTTGTTTTGAGTTTAACTTCTTAGCCTTAACGATAGTTTCAGTAAATTTTTCCACTTCATTTTCCGGTCGGTATTTTGAATATGTGGTGTGACTTTGATGAAGGTGTCCAGGTTTTACTTGTATTTTTCCAGTCTGTGTCTTTATACGATGATCTGGTTTTTGTTTTATTTTCTTTATAGGAATTTTCCAGAAAAATTTGGATAGGGTTATGGTCAGAATCCAATTCCGGTAGCGAATATGGGACAGTCAGATTTGTCACTTGCTTGGTTAATACTAAATCTATTGTAGATGGCTAGGAAAATGCGTATGCTGATTAGGGAACATAATTATGACATTATTAGTGTCTGAATAAGCTTTTAGTGTTTTGCTGTTTGAGTTGTTTCTTCGGCAATTCCAATTTTCGTGAGTGGCGTTGAAATCCCCCATTAAAACTACTTTTCTTCCTATATCAAAACAGTTTTTTAGATCCATAATTGTGAATTTATTTGTAGGACTGTTGTATGCAGCTATGATGTGAATGTTATCTTTTAATTTTATGCATAATGCTTCAATTGTTATAGTGTTTAGGTAACGCAACTTCGGTGAAAGGTGTAAGGTATGCCATCCCTAATTAGGATAGCAACTCCTCCCCCCGCTGTATTACCACCTCTATCTTTTCTTATCAAGCTATAACCTTTGATTTTAAATTTGTTGTTGTTTTTTAATTTAGTTTCGTTCAATAATAAGATGTCAACGGTATGTTTAATTAGAAAATGTATTAGTGAGGCGACTTTATTCAAGATGCCGTTTGCATTCCACGAGATTATATTAATTTTGCAGTCCATATGAGTTTATTTTGTTGCTAAAAAAGTCTTGTGTTCTCCATATTATTTCGGCAGGTGTTTTACAACTTGCAATTATAATATTAAGATCGGTAATTGCGTTTAGTAATGCGTCGACGTTAATTAATTTATTTAGTTTATCAAATTCAACTGCCAGTTGATTAAATTTAAATAAGTTATCGTTCATACCTTGTGATTGGGATTGCAATCTTGAGGGTAGTTCTTGATTTGATGGTGATTGTGAGTGTACGGCATTAGTATAACCTTTGTATAACTCAACTAGTGATCACATCAAGCCACTACTGTGGCTTAAGTATTGGTCATAATTAAAGTTGATACTTTTTATTTTTAACCCACTATCGAACATATTGAATGATTCTAAATTAGGATTTAAATTAAATTTCCAAAATAACACTATAATATCACATCTAATTTAAATGGATGATTTAAAATTATATTCAGCTATGGATGCACATTTGGATAGTTTAATAAATATTTAGGTATAAAACAAAACTCTGTCTAAAGAATTTAAAGAAAAATACATAAGTACAGCAACGGTCATAGAAATGTACTCAAGACTTATTTAATATTATTACTTTTAATAATATAATAGTTATATTTTGGTTATATTCTTATATTCATCTTTAAGTGATCATACACCCAAAGGCTTAAACAGTACTTTATCGCTAAGCTTTACACATAAAAAACTTTAGGGTTGATGCTTATTTCAAGATGATGCATGTAACATAAAAAAATGGAAGAAAATGAAGAAATTGAAAATATCTCGAAAACTTGTTGTAATTGGAAACTCCAAAAATGTTTACAACATTTTTAGAAATACATACTATATCGCAATGCCCAGAGTGTAGAGGCACTTCAGATAAATGAAGAAAAAACTAAATACATGTTCATGAGTGCAAATACGAGACCAGATAATGAGTATGAAAATATCAAAGTCCGAATGGGGAACACTCGCAAGTACGTTTGTAAAGAAGTGAAAAGTTTTGTATACTTTGAAATTTTAATAACAAACAACTGCAATAATAGTAAAGAGGTTAATGCAAGAATAACGAAAAGCAATAACATTGCAGGAAGCCTGAGGACAGTAATAAACAATAAGGAAGTGTCGCAAAAAACAAAGGCCGAGTATACAAAACAGTGATAAGACAAACAGTGAGAAGGTAGAACGATGGGAACGTAAAATACTTTGGCGAATATACCTATGGCGGGCGCCAAATAGATGGCCAATGGTGAATGGAGGTGATGAGTAGGTACAGAGAAGCAGAAATTTAGGGATAACAGGGGATGGCTCACCTTGTTTACGCTATATACATACATACTCTTATTCGCCACCATCATTACTTATTACAACTTTTAGTACTACTTAATACAAGTCTTGGTCTGCTTGTTGTAGCAAAATATATTTAGATATTTACATGAAATAACTTTTTGAAGTCGGCGCCCAACACAAACATTTTATGAATGTAGTGCCGACTTCAAAAAATGATTTGAAAAAATATTGAAGTAGAAGCGAGAAAATATTTTATTTTTCCAACCTCTTTCTCTACCTTTGATTTGCCGGCCAGCCTTCAAATGTTTCAAATTCAATTATACAGAAAAACAGATTCTTAAAAAAAATGCTGCCCGGTTATATTTAAAATATCCAAATTCAAATTATTTTTTTAAATCTTAATTCCATACAAAATTTCAAATAAAAAGGAACGCAAAACATAATTGATAAAACGACCCAGGTGCGCCACTATCAACTTAACTTTTAAATTGCTTTTAAATTGAATTACTTTTACAAATTTTACCAATAGTTAATTATATTTTTCTTAATCATCCAAATTTTAACGATCATTTAATTAAAATAATAGTAATCAAATTATTCATTCTGAACAAATGAACTCCAAATAAATCAAAAATAAACTCACGCTGAATTAAACGATTTTTCGAAAAATTATAAAACTTCAAACAATTTTTAAATAAATTCAGGAGACAAAACTACGTCTCAACTGCGTATGGCGGCCATTATCAGCAAAAAGCTTCGTTTATCCCGCCAGTCGGCGCCAGCTTTTACAAAAGTGCGGTAAAACGGCAAATTCAAAATAGTAACACAATTTCAAATTCAAATACAATTTTACATCAAAATTCAAAATTTCTAAATTATACAAAAATTCCTATGAAGGATTTTGGAACATGACATCATATATAAATATTTTGCTACCTATGTGTTTCGGTCATAATATATTGGTCGATTTATACTCAACATTTATCATTTAACTTTTAACACTTAACATTTTTTAAGAGTCCGGATACATGCTGAGCTCATTTAACAATTAAGGGCGTTGACAGTTTTTTGACATTTGACAGTATTAACGAATATTTTTATTTGTGTGAATGTAAATTTTTTTACATGAATTTGTTTTGTGTAATGGGAAAAGTAATAGTTATTTACATACTTAAAAGTTAGGAAAATGACAAATTACTGACGAGGAGCAATGTTGAAATCCTGGGCACTTCGTGCCGAGTATTTTAGAGCCTCAAGTAAAGTGAGACATTTTCTTGACATGTTTTGTATTACATTTTTCCGAAAAAATCGAGTTTGTCAATTTGTTGAATCCATAGTTACAAACATTACAATTACAATAATTACTAATTATTACCGGACTAGTCAGAGAAATTCAATTTCCCTGATGCGCGTACATATGTAAGTAGGAAAATGTTTCGATAACATTTCCGGAAAAAAGTTTTTATTCTATCCTTTCTTTTTTTGCCGCTAGTAATTTAGTAATTATACATATAAAAACTGTGAAGTTGCCATTAATTTTCTAGGAGAAACTAGGTGAAATTATTTTAAAGTTTAAAATGAAATCTATTGCACCCAAATGCCATTTTCTCAAAATTTAAACTATTTATGTTTATTTTTGCTTTAACTATTCTACCTCCTTAACAACAAATATTATCCGAATGAAATGGCTCTACTGAAAAATGTCAAATGTGTACTTATTTCTTTTTCTCTAACGATACGGATTAATTAATAAATAATAACGTAACATAATATTAGTTAAAACACAAGAAAAAAACTTACTTATCAATCTCTTTTTAAATAACTATTAAACAATTAACCATTTATTTAATCTTTTTCAGTATACAGAAAGTGCCAACCAGATGATTTTCACTGTGGTTTAGAAGGAAATACGGGAAGAGCTGTAGATATATGTATTCCTAAAGAGAAAAAATGTGATGGGTATATAGATTGTCGTTCCGGAAAGGATGAACTAGGGTGTATGGGAGGAATAGCCTGTAAACTAGATCAGTTTCGTTGTACCAATAATCAAAGATGTATAGAAACTACGCAGAAGTGTGATCATAAAAACGATTGTGGGGATAATTCGGATGAATTGGGATGCAGTAAGTATTAAAGTAATCAGATGTAAATTTTTTAAAATGAAGTAGTATAATAATTATTATTGCAATTTCAAAATTTGAAATAAAATTGGTCAAACGTATTCAAAGAAAGACATTCATAACAAAAACCAAATAGAGTATGTGGTCATATACCCTTTTTGTTTTTAACAAAAGTAAAAAAAATTAATCGCTTTATTAGGTATAGTACAAACTGGTACAAACCAAATAAATTTTCCGGTGCGTCATTGTTTAAAATGGTATGAATCAAACTGGAAATGCATTTTTCTTCTTATGTTGATATAACTTTCTCTTTTCACCACAATTTGAAACAATATAAATGTCACTGTCAAAGTGTTGCAGGTTTTAAATAAAAATGAAAACCATTTTAAACAATATCGCACCGGCAAATTTATTTGGTTTGTACTATATAGATATACCATTATGTAATTCATTAATTAACCGCGTAGGTTTGGTGATGATTAGACATCGGATTTATATAGTCCCATTTGATTATATTTTATATATAATAATATATATAGAATAATAGTTTGTTGAATAATTTGAGTAGTAATGGGTCACTTGTGCAAAAATTATCCGATCAAACTTCGAACATAACTTTAAAAACTTTATATATTTACATACACAGAAAAAATGAATTGCTGATTTACTTCAATTTGAAGTGTAAATCCATCGCGTATCAATTTTGATGTAAATATTATTAATTTGAAAAATAAATTTACTCTGTACATGTTTCTTTAACTTGATGTTTTTTGTACCTACTCAATTCAAATGCGGTGTCGCGACGAATGATACCGGCGCATATGATTCCTAACAGCAAATGATCCTCATAAGTCATTTATAACAAATAATGATCCAGGTGCACATCCACAACTCAACAATTCCACTACAAATGAACCTCAAAATGAATAATACTTATATTTTTAAAACCTTTTATTATTATTTAATTTTTTAAAGGTTAGTCGGTGTGAGTAGAGCAAAAGTTATTTTTTAACTAGCAAAACCCTTGTTAAAAAGGATGTCCGAGAAAAGACATTCCTATAGGCTAGAGATAGTTTGATTTATTTTTTTAGCAAAACATCGCTACAGTGAAGGGGTATGCGAATTTTATTTATGCCACAAATAATTATTCAGGAAAATTTGTTATAAGAATAATTTTGAAAAGAATAATTAGAAAGATTTAGTAAAGCCTGTATGACACGACGTTAAATTTAACGTCGAATTTACATGAAAATTTTTAGGTAAATTTGCTCATATTTTTGCCAGGTAAAATTTTAATTTTATGCAGGTAAAAATAATTTTCTGTTTGCAACAATGTTAATTTTAAAAACTGGGCGGACTCTAGACGGGAAAATGTCTACTACGCACATTTACACGCACTTTTACCAACAAATTTAGAACATGTTCTAAATTTTTTACATGAAAATTTAACATAAAATTTGACGATAAATTTTCTGTATGCAACGGTGTTAAATATTTTCTTAAAAATTTACATGTAAATTTAATGTCGTGTCATACAGGCTTAAGAGATCATTTGCGATGAGAATCATTTGTCACCGGTGATTATTATTTGACACCGGGATCATTTGGTAGGGGATCTTTTGTCGTGGAATCTTTTGTTTTTAAGCTGTGAGTTATCATAATTAAATAGTTTTTTGAAATGGTAACCCTTATTTTTATTTATGGATTTGGATAGGGCCGTGCGGTATTATGATACAGATAGAACACAATTTTCTAAGAATGAAAATGTAATAACACTGTGACCTTGAAACGAAATTTTGTTGTTGAGAAAATCGGTTCTAAAGTTACAAAAATGCATTTAATCAACGACTTCAATAAATTAAAACAATAATTAAGTTTCTTGTAAAAAATTAAATTAAATGTTAGAAACGATCTCCGCTCACTTCTTGGCAATGTTCCATCCGCCATTGAAATTTCTGTAAAAGATTTTCAAACCCAAATTTCATTCAAATATTCACTATCGATTGCTGCAAAGTGGGGGTTCGGTTTTGCTAGTACCATATTATGCTGTTGTTGGCCATATCTGGATCTCCAACGTTTGCGTGTAGCACCGCAAGTGCATGGACTAATTGGTGTATTAAAAAAGCAAGATATGTTTTACCTTTCATGTGCTTTCAAAAAAAAATGGGTCTAATATAAGGTTATTTACAATGCTAGCCAAAATGGCTATTTTTCATTTTCCCATATGGGTTGATGGGAAACTAATGTCTACAGTTTTGCTTGTTAACTGGTGCCGCCAAGATGAAAGTTAACTAATATAACCTACGAGCAGGATCATCTTCGTTTAAGTCTTGAACCGAAACAATTTTATGTGGATGCCACTTCTTGAATTTCAAACATTTTAAAATATCAATGAAGTTTCAAGAGCTCTTCGTCGCAAGATAAAACCAGATGACCTATCGTTGCTCTAGATTAAAGCAGAAATGTTCAAGAAAATATGCTACATTAATCAAATGCAGAAAAACTATTTTTATTTTATTTATTTATTTATTACAAATATACGGGCATTCGTCCATTAATAAAAGTATATAAATTGCATGAGTGCTTATTAGGGTGGGCCAAAAAAAACTTTTAATTTTCTTTTCTTTAGCTACCATGAAAATATCGTCCAAGATGACGAAAAAAAAATTTTGGTGAAGTTTGAGCTCTTAATATTAATATTTAGAGGTGGCTAATCGTGATTTTTGATTACCCATTGAAATAACACGGGAAATTTTATTTTTTTTATTTGGAATTTTAATGCGCTTGAACGAATTATCGTCTAATAAAATTTAAAACTCATACTTGTAGGAAATTAAACGATCTACAAAAGAGGTCTGAAATGATTTTTCGTTAAGTCGACTCGTTTAAAAGTTATTCGAGGTTTAAGTTGAACCTCAAATGTTAAATGATGATTTTCACAATTATTTATACTCAATCACAATAATGGCTCAAATACATAAAACATCATATTTTACGTAAAGTTTATCGAGTGTTCTTCGACTAAGCAAAAAATCCATTCAGACCTTTTTTGTAGATCGTTTAATTCCCTACAAGTATGAGTTTTAAATTTTACTACACGATAATTTGTTCAAGCGCATTAAAATTCCAAATAAAATAAAATAAAATCAAAAATATAACGATTAGCCACCTCTAAATATTAATATTAATAGCTCAAACTTTACCAAAATTTTGTTTTCGTCATCTTGGACGATATTTTCATGGTAGCTAAAGAAAAGAAAATTAAAAGTTTTTTTGGCCCACCCTAGTGCTTATACTATACAGGGTAGCCGTCTGAAAATGAAACAGACGGGATTGTGGCCAGCAGAACTTTTTTTTCTAGAAATGCAAAACCACGTCAATTTTATTATCGACGGTGACAACTTTAGCGACCAATGTCACTCTCGTATTGTTTCATCCCTTCGCGCTGTGAGGACAACCCCTGAAATGTTAATAGGGATGATATGGCAAGTGACACCTCATTTGAAAGGATTTGCTTTCCTGAATTCAGTGCAATAATTTTTTTGAAGTTTTATCAATTATTCAACAAAAAAATTGAAGCTGCAAAAATGCGAATTAAATACAATATTTCAAGACATTTAAAAAAAAAGTGAAAAACGCTTGAACAGGTTGATTTTAATTTCAAGGGGGCTACTTTTACTGCTATTCGTAAACATTGACAGTTCAACCCTTAAGGTAAAGGGCAATGCACTCTTGGAATTTTGAATGAAAAGATGGGTCTAATAAAAAGATCAGTTTAATCAAATTAGATGTTCAACAATTTACAATTTGTATTGAATTTTAGACCCCTACACAGCTTCTTAATACTGATTTGGAAATGCATTTTTGTAACTCGGTTTTATTTTTTATGGCGATAATCATCAACTCAAGTAAACCGGCGGTTCTACATGCCTTCTAAAGTGTAAAGGTTCATTTATTAGCACAATTTATGGCATTGCTTGGAAAACTATAGGCAAGACTGACTCTAACTTTACAGATATCATGATAATAATTATATTTTTAAATTTAATAATTATTATAAGTAATATTGAAAGGTAATTATTTTTTCTTTTAAGATTTTCCATTATGCCATGGAGGTCAATTTCGATGTGCTAATCAATTGTGTATACCCATGGGATTTCATTGTGATGGATATCAAGATTGTACTGACGGATCAGATGAAATTAATTGTACTGCAATTGCTTGTCCAGATAATAAATTCTTGTGTCCGAAAGGAGGACCTGGTGGAACTGCTAAATGTATCACCAAAGCTCACCTATGTGATGGCAAACGGGATTGTGAAGATGGCGCCGACGAGGAAACTGCTTGTTGTAAGTAACTTGATTATTACAATAATCTGTATTTATTATTCTGCAACGATTATATATTTTTTATGTAAATAATATTCTAGTAAATCTGTAGAATGTTTTCACCGTCTACAGCCAACTGAGCTTTTTATGTATATTGCAACTTTTTTCTTGTAATCTTGAGAAAATTTATTATAAATTTATATAATGAATGTTAACTTGCTATATACTACATATTATTTTAAATCTAATTGAAATTTAATTATTTGCTGTAGAGGTGTAGAATATTACTTTTATAGTGGTCTTCCTTACTGCCCTCTCAGAATCATGTTAACGTTAACGTAATATTAACAAGCGCTTCAATCGAAAGCAATGTTTCTGCTGATCTACTAATCCAAAGCTTCCGTTTGTTAAAATTACATTAACATTAACATGATTCTGACAGGGCAGTTACTGTGGCTTCAAAAATTATTAATATGCTCCTATGTTAACAATGTAAATCGTACTTTTTCAAGACTTTTTTTCTTATATAAACATCGATTTTATATTGTAAAATGTTTCAAACATTTTTTATTGAAAATTTTATTCCCTTCTTTTTTGTTTCTAAACATTTTTCTATTTTGTTGCACCGTTTATGAGTAACAACGGTTTTAAAAACGCTCTGTAATAAATATTTATGGTACAAGTGTGTTATATGACAAATAAGTCACGCGAGAAAGTTTAGTGACTTATTTGTTATTAACACACGCGTGGCATACAAGATTTTATCCAATATCTCATAATAATAGTTTAAAATGTAATTAATTGTTTTGACATTTGACGTTTTAAAATGTCCGATTTAAATTATGAAAACTAGTATAAAGTAGGTGTATTAAATAATTAGGCATAATTATTAAAAATGTGAGTGAGTTATAATATTAACCCCACTCATAAGTTACATAAGTCACTAGTGAGTTATATGTTATTTTACTTATTTAAAAAAACCATAGTTATACCTCTATTATTGCGAGATATTGAATAAAAGATTTAATAAAACTAACATTGCACTAATGGGAGTTTTATTAAATTTTTTTTAAAGTTTTTAAAGTTGCTGTTACTCAGAAACGGTGCGATAAAATAGAAAAATGTAAAGAAACAAAAATTTGAAATAGTTTGCTATATAATCGATTTTTATAAGTCTACAAGTCTTGACAAGGTACAATTTACATTGTTAAGATAGGAGTGTATTAATAATTTCTGGAGCTACTGTAAGGCGCAACAAAGAATCATTTGAATGGAATAAAACATTGCTTCCGCCCACGAAATACCTATACTAGTACCTACCTCATATTTATTATATTAAGAAACCAATGTTTGACCTTTTATCACGCGTTGATATAATTGACTGTTATTTTTAGCCCAAACGTCAAACACGTACTTTTCTCCGAACAAATCGTCGGTTTATTGCCAAAACAAGATAACTTCATTTTTGAGCAAAATGGGTTATATACTTACATGATTGCATGCAAATAAAAGCAAATAAGTACATTCTGGCAAAACCAGGAAACTTTATGTCAAAATGTTAAAGGAGTATTAAAAAGCTCATTTTTAACACGTTGACTGTCCCCATAAGAACTTTTTTTACTTCCTCATGCGCTCACATGTTTTTTTTAAGTAACCGATTGCGTCCGAAAGTTAGGTGGGTTCAAATCAGTCGCTTAAATGCAAACCCCGACAAGTCCAGTGAAATATAAAACTAGATAATGCAGAAAAACTCACAAAATCTTTATCTAACCGAATTAAGCAATGATTTTTTTTAGCATAGTTTCTTACCCATAGATCAAAATATAAAAATCAATTGATAAAATCTGGGGTAGTCAGAAGCCTTTATGAATTAATTGCTAGAATAGAATTAATCTCCTTTCTAAAAAAGTTTTGATATGTCGGCTCTTGCATATAAGCGACTGAAATACAAGTTAGTACTGGTAAGCAAATGTATATCACATTCATGTGTCTCATGGACGTGACAGTGATAGCGCGCATGCATCATACGTGATGCATGGGACAATCAACGTGTTACTCCAACTCCAACTAGTTCGTCGTCACTAAAGCGGTAAATAAACGTTCAACTTGGTTGACAACTTAAGTTAAAAACCAAGTTGAACTGTCAACATCACTTTTTGCTATCTCGCCTTGTTAATGATTGTATAGTATACGTTAAGCCGCTTTTACATCTATATGTTTTCACACAGGACTTCCCATAAGCGAAAACATACGATTTCTCTCTAGGTTGGCCAAACTGTATGTTTTTCAAGATTTACGTTCAAATCGTTATGAGTGATAAAGAAGAGTTTACATAAGAGTTTGTTTTGGTTTTGAGTGAAGTTAACCCTACTTTTCAAAAAGATTCGTAAACGATGAATAATATTAATAATTATTTAAAATATTTTAAATAGCAATATTGTGCTACGAAATTATATTTGTAGTACTACACTTTAACGGCGATGTTCCTGTTATTGCAAAAGAAAAAAATGTAGAAAGATTAATTAAAATTAATTTTAATAATTAATTAATTTAAATTCATTATTAAATTTAAATTCATTATTAATGTTTACCACATGTTTACAAAGCAGCATACCTAACCTTTCTTTTCTCAAAGTTGTCAACTAGCTTCGTATATGTTCGCCACCTTTCGTTCGTATGTGCTGTGTTTTCTCATACACAAATAGACTCCGTTCTATTTCGAAAGAGTACCTATGTTTTGCTATGTTTTTACGTATGTCTTTTCCTATGAGTGATTGGCTATGAGAAAACATACAGTGTAAACACCGAAATATTTCTCATATTAGAAGTCCTGTGTGAAAACATATAGATGTAAAAGCGGCTTTACTTTAATTTAACATATAGGCAACATACCTACACACGTTTCAACCCGGTTGCCAACATCAGGCTTCTCCACCCACAAAAAAATTCAATGCATTTCATTTTCACCCAGACCGCCGTGGTTCTCCACTTCAAAGCGTAAATTCACAAACATCAATGCCAAAACAACGAACATCAGATGAAGAAGAATAAAGTGCCTCCGGCACTAAACGCTTCACACGCCAATCCGCTACGCTACGCTACGCTGCATTTCATTTTCTTCAACCTAGCATTTAGGAGTTATTTTGTTTTAGTAATTATCCGATCAAATATGCTATTTTTACTTAAATTTAAAAATAATTACTAAATTGAATTAACATTACTTTTACTACCCGCAACGGGCGTTAAGCTTATATTGCATTCCATATTCCATATTGATTCCGCTTAGGAACACCGTAGAACGTTGAAAATTGTAATGCACATAGGAAATCTGACAAGAAAATATCAAGTTCCAATTTGGGAACGTAGCGTAGAATGTAATATTTTTTAGTAGTGGGTATATTATATTAGCTGAAACTCTGAAATTACTCGTTACTGGAGCTCATATTGAACGCACACGAGCTTTTTAAAGCTATAAGCCCAATAACGAAGAATTTTTAGAGAATAAGTTAATATTCACTATTTTACCGGAATACGAAAGAAATGAAGTATTATACCAAAATTATTCACAATTAATATTTACATGACGATAAAAATATTGATGTTTAGTTCGTTGCAAATGTAAAATGGTAATTTCCGTTTTGTATTTTTAAAGTAGGAACAATTAATCGCTGCAGGGTGCGGAATGAAGTGAACATTTTACAAATCAGGTCAAATGAAGTTCACCTAGTAAAAAAATACTAATTTAATTTTGATGAAAATATAATTATAGTCAGGGCCTATTTTACCATTAGGCGCATTAGGCACGAGCCTAGGGCCCAATGGCCCTTCAAAAAAGAACATAAAATCGTAAAAATTCACAAACAAAATAAAAATACCTACTTAAATCTCCTTCATAAAAAATACCATTTTTGGGCATTGGATGCTATTAGTTACACTCAAATATAAGGGGCCCGAAAACGCTGTTAAAGATAGACCCTGATTATAGTAATGTTTAATGTTGTGCTTTCTCATTCGCGAAGATCGTCGGAAAGTGTCATTTTATTTACAAGTTCTGATAAAAGTATTTTAGAATATTTTTGAAGCTTTTATGATATACCTCCCACTAACAAGTTATTTTTATTTCTTCCAATTTTTTACTTAGGGCCGGTATTTCAGTTGTGGTTTAAACTACGATCCGAGTTTAAACTCCGTTTATATTGATATCTGACCAATTAGGTAGCCATAAACGTAAGTTAATCCTTGAACGTAGTTTAACTAGCAACTGAAATACTGGTGCCCGGTTTCACGTGTTAACACGTGTTAAAGATAATCAGTTGTTAAATTTTGAATGGGTTGCAGCAACGTTTTATAATCTATAATTAGTTAATCTCCGATTATGTTATGGTGGTACTCCTGAAACGAAAGCCACGCCCAGTTTAGATTGTAAAAATTATCATAAAGTGAGGTTCAAACAGTTGTTATATGCCCGGTTTCAATAAGATTCGACTTAACCTGTGTTAGTTAACATATGTTAAAGATAATCATTGGTTAAATTTTGAATGGGTTGCAGAAACTACCTGAAATATAAATTATACGTTAAAATGTTAGGTTGGTATTTCTACTTCACGTGTAGCGCCAACTTCATAGTATAAAATTGACGTTTAAATGACAGTCAACAACATTGTAGTCAACAAAAATAACACAAGTAAGGTTGAAAATCATGTTATGTTTTAGCTTGATGGTTTGGTTTTTAGTTATAAATACAAATCCGAACAGCTGAAAGGTGTGAAGGAAAATTTCTTCGGCCAAATTCAATTTTATATTAATTTCTAAATATTGCAATGACTACTACTAAGCTTAACTACTACAATGCAGGTACTTTGGCTGCATAATAATTTTTTTAAATTATATGTATATTTATAAAAAAATTTTAAATTATATATTTATAAAAAATTTAAAAATTATATATTCATAAAAATTTTTAAAGTAAAATTTTATTTAAAAAATCAGATAAGTCGGACATTTCTTTAAAAAAACACGTTTAAAACCAACAGAAAAAAAAGTTCAACACGAAAAGCGACGTAGCATAAGTACTAAATCAGTAGTTAAATCGCCTTAATTACTGGTTTTCCAGTTGTTAAATAGTTTGGGTAGTTAACCTGTGTTAAGGTCTAATTATCGTTTGTGCAACCCAAATAGCCACTTAACAACAGATTTAATCATTGATTACGCTAATCATTGGTTAAACTTAACCTGTGTTAAAAATTATATTTCTGCAACCCAAATCGGACTTAATCAATGATTAACTTTTTAACCAATGATTAAATTCCTTAATTATCGTTTCTGAAACCGGGCAATAGTGTTTTAAACCACTGTCCTTAATAAATATTATAATTTTCAATATTTTGGTAAAAAAATTTTAAATGGTCCCTCCCCCAAATATTATAAATGAGACCGTCTCTGAATTAAATATGGTTAATATTAAATTACGATTGTTAAGCAATAAAATAATAATATGTTAATTAGGAAATAAATAAATTTTCCCTCGATTAAAGAATTTTGAAAAATTACTGCTTATCAATGCAGTATATTATGTACTTGTATTTGTATTTGAATTGCGTTGTTTGTTTTGGGCGAGTGGAATCTTAATTTCTGATTCTTCTATCACAGTAAAAACGTTTTCTTTGAATCAAAAAAACTATTTTTTTATAAAAATATTTATTTAATAATAAACAAAATATTTTATTTAAATTAAACAAAATTTATTTGCCTCAAAAAAATTCAAATAAATTATTTTATTTAAATTAAACCAAATTTATTTGCTTTAAAAAAAATAATTCAAACAAAATAGTTTTTTTTTTGATTCAAAGAAAGCACTTTTACTGTGGTCAATCACATCATTGAAGTTGTTATTTTTGAAAATTACCTCATTGATTAGGTGGTTATGTCACTTTAATCACTGGTCAACCAGTAATTAAATATTTTGGGTATTTAACCTGTGTTAAGCGCAAATTAACGTTGCTGCAACCCAAAAACGTCTTAACTACAGATTAAATCTATGATTACACTAATCATAGATTAGACTTAACCTGTGTTAAAAATGATATTGCTGCAATCCAAATCTGACTTAATCTATAGTTAAATATTTAATCTCAGATTAAATTCCTAAATTAACGTTGCTGAAACCGGGCATGTACATTTTTGTACCTATACATTTTTCTATTTTATTGCACCGTTTCCGAGATATAGATGACATTATTTTTTGTGTTTTACAGAGTTGTTTAAGTCACTGTTAGTCAAAAACGGCGCGACAAAATAAAAAAATTAAAATAATCAAAATTGAAGGCAATGAAATTTGCAACAAAAAATGTCTAAAAAGTTTTGCTGTAAAATTGATTTTTATATGAAAAAAAGAGGTTTCAAAATGTTGAATTTGCATTGGTATCATAGGAGCGTCCGAAAACTTCTGCAAGTCACTGTAATTAATCCAAAATTTAGTAATTAAAATTTACTTTAATTGTTCTAACTATAATTATTTCGTTAGACAATGAAATAGTATGCATGTTTATATCAATATAAAAGTTTTAAGTATGTGAGCTTAAATGGCATAGACATTCAAACTTTAAAATCTCTCTACTGTAAAATTAGTTTTATTGCACATACCACAACTGTGCTCTATACCATCGATATGTAAGTTCTCGGACACTCCTATGATGCTACCAATGTAAGTTGAACATTTTGAAGCCGCTTTTTTCATATAACAATCGTTTTTACAGCAAAACTTTTTAGACATTGTTTGTTGCAAATTTCATTGCCTTCTATTTTGTTTATATGAATTTTTTTATTTTGTCGCGCCGTTTTTGACTGACAGCGAGTTAAACAAGACTCTGTAGAACACAAAAACTATTGTCATCTATATCTCAGAAACGGTGCAAAAATATTAGAATATTAATAAGCATTTTTTCTTGTAAAGTTTATTCTCTACATTTTTGTTCCTATAAATTTTTCTATTTTATCGCTCTGTTTCCAGATATAGATGACAATAATTTTGTTTAAGTCGCTGTCAGTCAAAAACGACGCGTCAAAATAAAGGAATTCATATAAATAAAATGGAAGGCAATAAAAAATGTCTAAAAAGTTTTGCTGTAGAACCGATTTTTAGATGAAAAAAAGCGGCTTCAAAATGTTTAATTTACTTTGTAGGAGTGTCCGAGAACTTTTGCGAGTAACTATATATTGCAATGAACCAATCTCCAAAGAACCAAAGATATATTTTATTATTTCATTTAATACCCAATATTAAAGGGTTCAAAATTATTGGTTTAAATTTTTATTAAATAAATTGAATGATTGAATTTCATACGGTCGAACCGGCGCGGCGCCGCCCGGCCTAACATGCGGTCACAACATTTCTCTCAAACTTTAAAATTCTGAATTTAAAACTTAATTTTAATTTGGCGACATTAATTTTCAAATGTTATCAATTTATTATATTTTAATGCTGCTTGATTATTATTCTTCCCATAAACAAATTCTTTCTTCTCTTATTTTAAACTTTAAGCATACAATTCACTAATTTAGTAATTATTACCTCTGTGATCTTTTTCTAGCTAAATTAGCTTGTCCATCACTAAGTTGCGAATATAAATGCCAAGCATCTTTAACTGGTGGAGTTTGTTCATGTCCAGAAGGCAGAAAGCTATCCAACGATAATAAAACATGCGTTGATCGAAATGAATGTGCAGAATGGGGATTTTGTGATCAGTTATGTACAAATGTTGATGGCGGTTTTAAATGCTCTTGTGCACCGGGATACAATCTTGAAGATAAAAGTAAATGTTTAGCAACAAATGCGAGTGCTATGCTTATATATTTTGTACACGATCGAAATGTATTTAGAACAAATTCTCAAGGTGCCGATGTCAAGATAATAGCAAACACAACGGGTGCTAGTGGATTAGATTTTCACTATAATAAAAATCTTCTGTTTTGGTCAGATGTTAAAACCAGAAAGGTAATTTAATATTACTTTAAAATATAATAATTAATAACAAGTTATTAATCATATTTATTAATAAATATGCAATTATCTTAAATATTTGTGTAACTATTTCAAGCGAGGCACCTGCTTCCCGCTCATAATATTAAAATTTTAATTTTTGTTTTATAGATACACTCACAACAATTGATGGATCCCATTATCGGATTGACCATGGTTCACGAGGTAGATATTAAATTATCAGGGACATGGTCACCTGTTGCATTAGCAGTCGATTGGGTTGGAGATAAACTTTATGTTGTTGATTCTGTTGGCCAAAAAATTGACGTGTTTGAATTAACCGGTCGTTGGAATGCTATTGTATTGGGATCAAATTTAACCAATCCTGCTGATATAGCTCTTGATTGTCTCGTCGGATACATGTTTGTAGCTGACGGCTCTCAAGTATTACGTGCAAATATGGATGGAACAAACGCCCGTTCTATAGTATCTGAAGCTGCGTATAAGGCATCTGGAGTAACTGTCGATGTTATTGCTAAACGTGTGTACTGGTGTGACTCACTATTGGATTATATAGAAACGGTGAATTATGATGGTCAAAATAGATTTCTAGTAATCAGAGGACAGTCGGTACCTAGTCCATCTCGGTTGGCACTTTTTGAGAATCGAGTTTATTGGACCGATGGTACTAAGCAAGCAATAATGTCAGTGGACAAATACGATAGTAGCAATAGCATGCACTCTATAATTCGGATGAGAGATGTAAGAGATCCAAGAGCATTAAAAACAATTCATAGTTTGAGTCAACCGAACGCTGATAATCCTTGCGGCAATAATAATGGCGGCTGCCAGCATTTGTGCATAATAACAAATACTATATCGGGTTTAGGGTATCGGTGTGCATGTAACATAGGATGGATGTTAACTCTTGACGAACGCAATTGCGATTTAGTTAATGTATTTTTGATGTACTCTCAGCAAAGATTTATTAAAGGCCGAGTTCTTGATCCAGTTATAGAAGGATTTAGTGATGCTATATTGCCAGTTGTTTCACGTCGGGCAAGATTTGTAGGATTAGATTTTGATGCAAAAGACCAATACATTTATTATTCTGACGTATTACAAGATGTTATTTACCGTGTGTATAGAAACGGATCGGCTAGAGAAATTGTATTGGCATCCCAAAATGAAGGTGTAGAAGGATTAGCAGTTGATTGGGTATCCAAAAATTTATATTATATTGACAGCCGCAAAGGTACATTGAATGTATTATCTACTCGAAATGTTACTTATCGTAGGACGTTACTTAAAAATCTTAAGAGACCTAGGGCTATTGTTGTTCATCCCAATAAAGGATTTATATTTTTTTCCGAATGGGATCGACCTGCAAATATTTCTAGAGCATACAGCGATGGTAGTGGTCTAATAGTATTTAAGAATGTAACGCTAGGATGGCCTAATGGTTTAGCAATTGATTTTGATCAAGATCGCTTATATTGGTGTGATGCTCTATTAGATCACGTCCAGCATTCTACTTTAGATGGCACAGATGTTAAAACTGTAAATTCAAGACTTATTAGACATCCATTTAGTTTAGTTATTTATAATAATTTTATGTATATAACTGATTGGAGATTGGATGCAATTATCAAATTAAACAAACTAACTGGTGAACAAGAAGAAACTATTATAAAAGAACCACAAACAAATCGATTGTACGGAGTTAAGGTATGTACTTTTTTTATAATTAATAACAATATTTCAGTTCACAGTAGGTAGATATAAAATGTTGTGTAGTTTTGACAAAATAAAAATTTAGCCAAAACTTAGGTGCCTACCTACATATATAAAATGATAAATAAACTTTTTTCTCCACACCAAACAAAAGTGAGCTGTTTCGATACTGATTTTAAACACAAAAGTCAAAAGAATTACTTTTTCACAATTCCGGGAGTAAAGTAGGTAATACTTTTTTTGCGCCATTATTGCACGCTATTGAATTGAAATTTTGCATATGGCTTCTTAAGACAAATCGTTGCGGGGTTACATTAACGGGGGTAAATTTGTTGCTCAGTTTTTCGATATCTAGCGCCGTTTTCGAGTTATTGCAATTTCAAAATCTCAAATTTGGTTATTAAACCAATGAAATTTTGCATTTTCAGCGAAATTGTGAAAAGTAGTATATAGTACACCTTGGGACTAAGTTTCTTTTCATCCCGTGTGCGATTTTTGCACTCGGCTAACACCTCGTGCAAAAACCTTCGCGCGCGGGTTAAAAAATAGCACCTTAGTCCCATGATGTATGTATAATATACTATTATTTCTATTCGATTAATTATTAGTAGATTAAGGTTATATGGGGAGATACAACAGGAGACAAATATAGGGTTGACGAATATTGGTCTTTTAGGAGTAGTAAAATACTTTTTAAATATCATAAACGATAAACAACGTTATAAAAATGCATGTAGAAAGGTTTTTTTCTTTTAAATCGGTTCATTTTCTGAAATTACAAATATTAAATTTAATAATATATTATCAAAAATTTTATTAGTGACTGCAATTCAAACTACTAATAAAATAAAAATATGTAATAATTTTTATGAATAAAAATTGTTTATTTATTATTAAAACTGATATAAACCGAGGTATACATAATTAGGGTGTCCGTTATTTCCCACGTTGGTTTTTTTTTGCTGTCGCCCCATGAATTTTTAGTTTTTGCCGCCAAAAAAATTATCCAACCCAAAAAAAACTCAAAATTTTTTAGTTAAACCGTGCCGAAATCATGTTACAATTCCCATTTAAATAACATGGGATTTTTGTACTTTTTGTATTTAATTTTTTTTTATCTGAAACAAATAAGGTTACAGCAATGAACAATATATATTTTTATAGAGAATTGAACGCTCGACAAAAAATACCTCTTATGATTTTTCGATAAATTTACTTCTCCGAAAGTTGTAATTTAATAATATTTAATTTAATAATATTCGTGGTGGATATTATAGTTTTCTTGAATAACTTTCTGAGGAGTAAATTTATCGAAAAATCATAAGAGGCATTTTTTATAGAGGATTCAATTCTCTATAAAAATATATATTGTTCATTGCTGTAACTCTAATTTGTTTCAGAGAAAATAAATTAAATGCAAAAAGTACAATTATCTCATGTTATTCATATGGGAACTTAATACCACTTTAATCTTAAATATATTTCGGAGGAGTGAATTTATCGAAAAATTATAAGAGATCTTTTTTGTAGAGCGTTCAATTCTCTATATAAATATATTGGTCATTGCTGTAACCTTAATTGTTTTAGAGAGAAAAAATTAAATGCAAAAAGTCCAAAAATCTCATCATGTATGAGAGAATTGTAACATGATTTCGGCACGGTTTAACTAAAAAATTTTGAGTTTTTTTGGGTTGGATATTTTTTTTTTGGGGCAAAAACTAAAAATTTATGGGGCGGCAGCAAAAGAAAAACTAACTTGGGAAATAACGGACACCCCAATACATAATATTTATATTTATAATAAAAACAAATTTTAAATATGTCTAGGGTTCTTTTAACGTCAAAATCTATAATATTATTAGAGCATTGAACGAGACAACGCTATATCGGTTGTTCAATTACTAATTAATTTCCCGAGAACGGGGTAGTATACAGTGATGATAGGACCCCGCACAAAAGTATATGGAAATTGGGTTTCGGTTAAATTGGCTGCATTTTTTATATTTTGTAGTTCAGATCATTCTGAACAAAAGTTGTCATGGGCACAAACATTTTCTATGCACCGTTTTCATTATTTGGCAGCTTGTTAAATGTTTTGATCAATTATATGGGATTTCCCTGCTTTCGACGCGAATTAGTGTGCGATACAACATCTATTTCCACGTAATCCGAAAAAGACATAATATTTTTAATTATTAATATGTAGTATAAATATATGATTTAACAATAAAAACAGTTATTTAATTAAATAATAAATAATTAAATAAATAAATAAATGAATAAATAAATAATAAATTAAATAATAAAAATAACATAATATAAATTTTTTAATTCAGTTTTTAAATTTTAAAAACTGCTTTAAAAATTAATTTAAAATTAAATAATTAATTAAAAATTAAATAAAAATTATTTATTTATAATAAAAATTATTTATTTATTTATTTAATTATTTATTATTTCATTAAATAACTGTTTGTTAAATTATATATTTATACTACCTACATATTAATAATTAAAAATACCCAGTCTTTTTTGGATTACGTGGAAATAGATATTGTATCGCACACTAATTTGCGTCGAAAGCAGGGAAATCACATATAATTGATGTAAACATTTAACAAGCTTCCAAATGAAAACGGTGCATAAAAATTGTTTGTGCCCATGATAACTTTTGTTCAGAATGATCTGAACTACAAAATATAAAAAATGCAGCCAATTTAACCGAAACCCAATTTCCATATACTTTTGTGCGGGGTCCTTTTGCTAAAACCTTCTTTTATTTACAAGCTATAACTACAGGAAATTTGAAAAATTTTTTATATTTTCTTCATATATTTTAAGCTAATAAAGAACCTGCGCATAATAACGCCTGTACCCTAATATGGACTAAGTAACAAAAATTGTACTTAAAATAACCGCCCTCGCTCAATACCACAGTAACAGACACCTATTACGTGTAGAAGTTGCTAAAGTTTTGCGGGAGCTGAATATCTCGTTTCTAGTCCCCAGTGTTACATACGTCCCTGAAAACATATTCATATTCATATTTGATATTTACCTTTTTACAGTGGACCAACCAAATACTGCAAACTTTTAATTCTTAGGTTTTATTTCACAAATTTCAACATGCTTATTAAATTAAAACACTAAATCAAAGCGTAATAATATATTTTTACATTATTTAAATATTAATATATCCATTAGTTAATCCTCAAATGCAGTAAAATACGAAATTATGAATAAATGTAATAATATTAACATCATTACATTATAAATTTTAACAAAATTGTAACTTGAGCGTAAAAGTTTGTTACTGGTTGAAAATAGTCTCAATCGACGCACAACATTATTCTGCTTTACCCCAAACCTTATATTTACAAAAACTCCCCGTCAGGGGGGTAGATTTTCAAATTCAAAATTAAAAAAAAATTGGAACTTTTGGGTAAGAGTTTGTTGCAGGCTGGAAACAGTCTCAATCGATGCATAAAATTATTTGGAAAGTTGCATTGCAATGCTTCCGTAACCAAATTTATTGTATAAACTCTTTAAAAAATAATTAATTAATCACAATCGATATAATGAACAATGTAATATCTAAATTAATGGTCGTTCTAATTCTACTACAAAACTATAGTAATAATAAAAATATATTATTTGTGGTAGTGAAAATGAGACAATAGTACAATATTAATTGTTAATATGATAGCAACCGTATATTACAAGAAGAAAAATTTAATTTAAAAATTTAAATTTGAAATTAGCAAAATTAAAAAAATAATAAATGGGAAATTTTTTTTTAATTTTGAATATGAAAATCTACCCCCCTAACGGGTTTTTTTTTGTAAATATAAGGTATGGCCAAAGAGTATGTATATATAGAGGACCAGTCATGCATTAAAAATTGAAATGTAGAGATCCCACCGTCCACCAGAGGGCGTAGCAAAGCCATCTATCGCCCGGGAACAATAGCTGCTAAATAAAAAAGTTAGTAAAGCCATCTATCGTCCGAAAACATTTTTATATTGAAACATTAGTAAAGCCATCTATCGTCCGAGAACATTTTTGCATTGAATACCTAGCAAAGAAAATGTTAGCAACTAAAGTAGCGTTCTCAGCCAATTAACGTGACACAACATAGCATAGCATAGCTGACCACAGTTAAAATACATTGAAACTTTATGATCGACTAGGTATATTTTTTATTGTCGTTATTAAAAAACTTAGCGTTCATAAATCGTAACATTTTAAGAAAATTTCACATCACATTTAATATTAAAGATAGGCATAATAGACTAAAATCCGTTCTCTAATTATAAGATTCAATTTATGCAGCATTTCAATAATAATACATCATTGAATAATCACGGGTGACATAGGAAATAACATTATTGAATTAATTGATTCCTATTAAAAATGAAGCTATGTGGGAAAGAACCCAGGTACGGGACTAGGTAGGATTAGACCCTGAAAAGATTAACTAAAATTGCTGGCACTAAAGTAAGTATAGAAAAAAGATAAGAATTTGTTAAGTGTGTACCTACTGGACAATACAATGAGATTATTGTAATAGGTGAACGGTGCTAACAGTAAATAATAATTTAAACTTATTTAAATTTCAAACCTCGTGGTGAACATAATTTTTAAAAGAAATCGGTCGATGTTTTGTCATCGATGTCAGACGTATCGATACGTCGAAACTATCGATGGTTGCCTTACGATGTTATCATTGTTGATAACATGTTGCAGTGGCGTATTTACGCGGAGGGCCCGAGCCCCCTCTATAGCTAATCATACAATTATTTGTTATTTGAATATTTAAAAGTACTGAACGATTTTCAAATCTTGATTTCTTTTGTCATAAAAATACCAAAATAGCAAAAAAAAACAATTTTTATGACAAATTATCTTTGTCGCTTTGCTAGAGTTTTAAATGTTGTGATTTTACTTTTTGATTCCAGCCCCCCCCCCTACACATAATTTCTGAATACGCCACTGACATGTTGTAAAAATAATAAATATTTAACAATTTAAATACATGATGGTTGGTAATTAAAGCAATTATTTTTGGTAGTATATTAATGTATGTTATGTTCTGGTTTACAATATAACAATTACAGAGTAATAATCAGATTCCATCATGTCGTACACAAAATGTAATTATGCTGACTGCAATATTATTATGCGTAAATCTAATAGAAAATTTTACAAATTTCCTGTGAATGATGAGGAGAGATGCAAACAATGGATTGCTGCGTCAGGAAACATAAAGCTTTTGGAGTTTTCAGACGATCAATTGAAATACATGAAATTGTGCGAAAATCATTTCGCAGAAAACTGTTTTGTGAATCAAACACATCACAAGCTAATACCATCAGCTATTCCTCGTCAATATAATGCTGGAACAGAGATGATCGCTAGAAGCAATGTCATTCAAAGCGTTCAAGATGTTCAAGATGATATTTGTTCCATTGACAATTTAAGAAAAAGAACTTATTCGGAAACGCTGTGGGATGATGATACCGAAGAAAATCTTCAAGTAACCCCAGTTTCGCGTACATATTCTCATCGCGATAAAACGCAAAAACTTCTTGAGTTTTTTTCAGGTAATAATACTAATAATATTAGTACAAAACCTGTTACAACCGTAGAAACTATATCAGATGAATATCCATTTTTAAATATTCTCGATTTTCCTGTAAGAAATGAAAGTATTGATACACCCGATGAAATATTAAACTTAAAAAACCAATTAGAAATAAAAACAAAACAATTAAAAATAAAAACAAAACAATTGACTGCGTGCAAACAATCTAATAAACGACTTCAGAAAAGATTACGAACGTACGCAGAAAGAGATGTTGTTAAAGATGTATTGTCACCTTTACCAACAACCGTGAAAACTTTCGTGAACATGCAGTTGAATAAAACGAAACGTGTGAAGCAGTGGACTGTAGATGAGAGAAAAATGGCGATGAAGATTTTTTTTAAATCGCCGGCGTGCTATACGTATTTAAGAAAAAAATTGGAATTCAAATTACCGGGGATTTCAACTGTTCGAGAGTGGTTAGGAGTGGCAAAATTGAAGACTGGTTTCGATAATGATTTCTTAACAAGTTTGAAATCAAAAGTCGAACACATGGAAGATCGCGAAAAGCAATGCGTGTTGTTGTTTGATGAAATGTCTATAAAAAGTTATATAACGTATGCTTCAGATTTAGACTTGATAGAAGGTTATGAAGATTTGGGTGAAAACATTGGTAGGACAAAGAATTTGGGTAAAACTGTTTTAACGTTTATGGTGCGCGGCCTTTTTGTAAATTGGAAAATGCCAGTAGCTTACTTTGTTTCTTCGACTAGTATTCACGGTGAAAATTTATCAAAACTTTTATTAGAAACGCTAGATATTTTATTCGAAATTGGATTGAATATAAAAGCGACTGTTTGTGATCAAGGATCAAACAATAGGTTATTATACACAAAATTAAATGTGACATCTTCTAATCCTCATTTCATCTATAAAGAAAAAAAAATTATTGCTCTTTTTGATTCTCCTCACCTACTAAAAAGTGTTAGAAATAATTTGTTACGTAAGGATATACTTGTAGACGGTAAAACTGTTTCTTGGAAATATATTCAAGATGTGTTCAAAATTAACGCAATGGGTCGATTATCTACAGCTCTAAACAAGATCAAAGATAAACATATAAATCCGAATAATTTTCAAAAAATGAATGTGGCATTGGCAGCTCAAATTTTTAGTCGATCATGTAGTTCGGCAATTTTAACTTGCATTGGTACGAAGCAGTTACCGAATGAAGCTCGCTACACGGCCGAATTTTTACTAAAAATGAACGATATGTTTGACAACTTGAATTCAAAATCCAAATACCATCCGAATCCGAATCAATGTGCATTATCTGTGGAAGTTCCCATGGTAGAAAATAATCTGCGACAAGCAATTGCATTTATAGAAAGTTGGAAAATTGAAAAAAATCAGCCGTATTGCTTTGAAGGGTTAATTCAAACTATAAATGGAACTCTCATTTTGTGGGACGAAGTTAAAGCTTCCAAAATGTTTTTGCTAACTAACAGATTAAATCAAGACCCCCTTGAAAATTTGTTTGCAAAAATTCGTCAAAAAAGGGGTTTCGATTACAACCCCTCGTTAAATAATTTTCGATTTGCTCTTCAATCAATTATGCAATCGTCTTTAGAAATGTCAACCGAGAAGGCAAATTGTGAAAACGATGACGATGTATATATTTTTGAAACATCTTTAATTCATGACAGTAGTACACCATTAGATGAAATGAATGAAAACGACACGAGATTGACGGAATTCAACCTCTCTTCTTCTTCACCACCAGCACCATCAATCAATAGTACCGATGATAGTACTACCACTTTAGAAACGTGTTCAGTTAACTATTTTGCTGGATATGTTGCGCAACGCACATTGAAAAAATTTCAATGTGAAGGATGTACAAAGGAATTCATTAAAAACGACCAAGAAAAATTAGTGGACGATAATGAATTATTGATTTTAAATAGAGATTATTCGGGAAATAAGGAAGAAATCAAGTATTTAAATCGACCCACAGAGACACTATTTCAAATTGTAAAATCCACTTTAGAAATATATGAAAACTTTGTATCTGTGGCTCCACATGCAATAAATATAAAACATTCCATTTTGGTAGAATTGCGAAAAAACGAAACCATAAATAATTTCTTAAATAATACTAATTGCGGTGAACATAGAATGTTTTTGATAAATAAGCTATTAATTACAAAGTTATATAATTGTAATAAATTAATAAATAATGAAAGCAAAACAGAAAAGCAAAAAGTGGTACACAAGAAAAGAATTTTAAAGCATGAATAATAATGCATAATACAATGTCAAGAACAAGAACAATCTCAATGCTTATTTATACTTTTTAATCCATATACCTAAATTTATTGATGGACCTGATTATTTAAAATAAATATAAAATAAATAAATATTTGTAAGAAAACTATAAAATTTGAAATTGTGTGTTTTTAATATATAAGTTTCACTTTCAAAAAGTCGTGGAAAAATGTAATTCTTTACTGAGCAGATTATCATAATCGTTACAAACAAAGACAACCTTCTAGGTATGGTCAGGTAAGGTGTAAGGTCCAGGCATAGGTCCAGGTACCAAAAGGTACAGTTGGTGTAGGCATTATAGTTTGCAGTAACCTGTAATGATAGAATAGTAATCTATATATCCCGATCCTTACACTTTATATAATGCTAATATTGGCCGCTGAGGTCGTTACAAATCGACGAAAAATCGAAAATTACCTGTGACAAGTATACCCATAAGAGCTGTCCCTCTATATATACATACTCTTTGGTATGGCGTAAAGCAGAATAATTTTGTGCGTCGATTGAGACTATTTTCAGCCTGTAACAAACTCTTACGCAAAAGTTACAATTTTTTTAAAATTTTGAATATAAAAATGTACCCCCCTTGCGGCGATTTTTTGAAGAGTTCAGGTCTGGAGTAAGGCAGAATAATTTTGCGCGTCGCTTGAGACTATTTTCAGCCTGTAACAAACTCTTACCCAAACGTTACAATTTTTTTTAAATTTTGAATATGAAAATCTACCCCCCTGACGGGTGATTTTTGTAAATGTAAGGTATGACGTAAAGCAGAATAATTTTGTGCGTCAGCCTGTAACAAACTCTTACGCAAAAGTTACAATTTTTTGTAATGTAAAACTTCACTTTTCTTTCGATACATCACTAGAACAATAATCACATGAGTAAATTTTTGTGTCCTGGTTAACTGTCTTGACTAACCAGGACAAAGGTTCGAAAACCAGTACTGTCCTGGTAAAACCAGTACGAATGGTTACCTTAGGTCTAATGCACATGGTAAATTTTATAAACCATACGAAAATTTAGCACCGGCGGAGAAGCTATTCGCAATGTGCGTGTATGTTAGTAATAATACACCTTATTAATAATGGTAGTCGGCGTTAAAAGTTGAAATTGTAAATATAACCTAACAAATTATTATTCTGCAAATAGAAAACATACGTTCATGTGCACATATGCTTTTAATGCAATTAAATTTAACTTGAAATTGGGAAATTAAAATTTTCTAACATTTTAGTTTAACTTAACCACTTCCTAAAAGTTCCGTTTGCCGTAACTATAACCACTTCTTAAAGTGACAGAAGATTATTGCAGGTTATGATGAAGAAATTTTCGGTCAGTGGCGTGGAGCATATAAATTTTCGATGGGGTTTTAAAATTGTTATCAATAAATATATAATTAAAGTACAACCCAACTAAATTTGCCAGTGCGTCATTGTTTAAAATGGTATGAATGAAGCTGGACATCACGAGTCAAATAAGTGCTTTTTAGAGTGCATTTTTATTTTAATTTTAATACAGTTTCTCTTTTCGCCACAATTTGCAACATTGTAAATGGCGCTGTCCAAGTGTTGTAGGTACAGTTACTAGATAGATACAGTACCGCAAAGTTCGGCCATATTGGGGCCCTAATTTATGCGGGAAATTAAAAAAAAAGTTGCAAAATTGTAACTGGAGTTATAATTTTTCAATAATGTCAAGTTAAAACAATACATTTCGTCTTATGTATGTATTTTCCTGCATATTTTTGTTTATTTTTATTTTTAATTTTAATAATTTTAGGGAATTCTGGCGAGCCGCCACTGATTTAACCTTAAAAATTGTAAAAATTTCAACAAATGTCATTTGACATTTCTGAATGACGCCATATTGGGGCCCTAATTAACGTTCTCTCTCTAAAGTGCAGTTTACGTTATGCGATTTTGCTTACGATTTTACATACCATTTCTCTTGTGTGACTGGTTTTGGTGGTTTTCTATTCACGATTTCGTTTGCGAGTTCATCTTCAGGTCGAACTGTATAACGTGAACTTCGAAAAATTTGCTTGCGGCAACTTGGAAGCAAAATCGTAAACAAAATCGTAAGCAAAATCGCATAACGTAAACTGCACTTTACTCATTGGCCTATAGGTTTGCGGTACTGTATCTATCTAGTGACTGTACTAGTTGTAGGTTATAAACAACAATGAAAACCTAACCTAACGAAAAAACGGAATAGTGGGAAATTGGACAGTCAATAAAACACAGGGTTTTTAATCGATCAACGTTTCGAGGTTTTATTTTTCCTCTTCATCAGGATCTGTAATAATAATCAATGTCACCTACAAACTCAGCTTAAGTTAAAAATACATTTACACACCAATAAAAAATGCGTATGACCAAGCAGAGCTGCCGAAGACTGGTGACCATAGTCAAAACAACACACGTGATCATGAAATAAATAAATAAAAACTACTGTAAAATACAAAATTCTCAAAAGAGCTGTAAAACATGTAAAAATACTAACATTAAAATATAATATCAATTGAACAACATAAAATTGCAATACTAAACACCAGGAAATTAAAATGTTATCACACAAATGAAGATATTACGCATATTCAAGCCGTAAGGCAGGCACCACACTTCTACGAGCCAACAAGAGGTTTGTGTTAACAATGAGGGGAGGGGGCTGCATCAACAAGTGGAATACGTCTTCTGCAAACCTGGCGTCCAGGCTCAACTATTCCATGATGCCACTGTAAATTTTACTGAGTTTTAAGGCGTCCTCTCTAAAATTGACACAGTTATTTCTTTTTAAGCTGTTTGATTCGAAATTTAATATTCTGACATTTTCAAATTGGAATTCGTGTCATGTTTTTTAATGGTGTACAGCTAGAGCTGTTTTATTCTTGATATCGGCATGTTGTAGCGACAATGCCGACCCTGTCACATTTTAAATATTGGAGTTTTGCCTCCTGGGTTGGCAGCGACGCTAGGGGGATTTAAAGCCAGAGGATGTAAATATGTAAATAAGTTTTGTTAGTCAGTTATGTTTTAATCAAGTAAAATAAAGCATCTTGTATTATTAAGCAACGGGGTCGTTTATTTTGTGGTTCGAGCATTCGATGTACAGCCCGTAGCGGGGTTGCAACACGGCACCATCTACACATCTACACCAAGTATTTAAGTCTCAACAACACTGTTGTTGTTTTTTGATCTTTTTTGGGAGCTTCTTTTGCAATCATATTTGTGTTGAGCCATTCTGTTTTTTAGCCACTGTTTAGTTTGGCCTATGTAACTTTTGTCGCACATTCCACAAGGGATCTCATAAATTAGTTCCGATAGGCGTTCTTTCGGTGTGTTATTTTTTTACTCAAGAGGATTTTATTGTTCTTAAGATTATAGATACCAAACTTACAGTGATCTTTCAACAGGAGTTGCATTTTTTCAGTTAGTCCCTTGATGAACGGGAACCTGAAGTACTTTTTGTTTTCGTTTGTGCCTTCATTAAAACTGCTACCTTCTACTCCACAACTAACTCTTGCTGCCCTCTGTCACTGTGCACCGACAAACCAAGGTGGGTAGCCATTTGACTTTAAAAATTTCAAAATCTACTCCGTGGAATCTCGTTAATCCATTCATGCGCGTCGCGGAGAAAAATATTAGTCTTGATTCTTGAGTGCAATACTCGATAAAATCTTGTTTTTATTTTTACACTTTTCATCTCATGATGCGATATATTATAGTATGCTAATAATAATTAAATTATAATTCTTGGTTTTTATCGATATTTCAATAACAAATAGGTACCTATCAAGTTTTAATAATTTTTATTACTAATAAAAACTAATGTATTTTTTTATTTTGTTAGATTGCATTGAAGGAACAGTCACTCCCAAAATATTTGTTAAATTAAATTAAATATTCGTAATTTCAGCAAAACAAACTGAAGTAAAACAAAAAATCTTTTTTACATGCAGAAGGCCAATATTTGGAGGGGTCAGAATAGAAGTGAATCAAGTTCATATGAGCTTTTTGAAAATTATCGATATTTAAAGTATTTTAATCGTTATTGAAAAATATAAAATAATCAATTTTATCAAAGAATTACATCCAGTGGTTCTTAATACTCAATATGTGATAATAAGAAGCATAAAAATTATATATAGTAATAATAAGAAATTTTATTCAGAATAACCGTAACTCCAAAAATTACAAATATGGACTTTTATTACATTTTATTACACCACTGCACAAAACTGTCGTACTGTTTTTGATACAGCTTCCTCGATTTTGTCGGCAAAAGTTCTGCCAACGCCATCTTTGTTGCTTCGGCAATTTAGAGGTTCCCGTTCATGACACGTCTTGCTAATTCAAAGGCACAAATATAAATAAAGCATTTTAATACTTTAGTAATTTATTTTATAAAAAACCAAAAATGTTCTAATGTAAGTTTTTTCAAAATAGTAACTAAAACTAAACTTTATGATGAACAAAAACATCTACTCTACTCTAAAGACTACTTGAAACTGTCTTTTCTATTAACCCTTTAACGCGTAAAACTATTTTCTATCAAACTTTATGCGTCCAATTAGTGATTTCAAATTATTTCGACATAAAGAGTATATAATTTATGCTCTATGAGAACTGGTAAAACGTCTTACCAGGGATCTTCATCAGCCTGTTTTTTTTATCCACTCCTGGACGTAGGCCTCTTCCAATGAGGAAGGTTTTCGCATTAAGACCCCACGGTTCCTTAATCCGGATTGGGGAATGCCTGTAACCCTGTTTTTTAATAGTTGAAGGCGGCAATCATCAACTCAGGGGGACCGCCTGCTTTACGTGCCCTCCGTAGCACGAAGACGGTCATGTGGAAGTTTTAGACTCTCCCCGGATTCGAACCGAGTACCTTAGAGTCAGCAGTTGTTCGGCTAACCTACTAAGCTAATGACAGTCTCTCAAGAGAGAGATTTTGCAACCAGAGGGCGTTAAAGAATTAAATTATTATTCTGCGTTACATGGTATTTGAATTTCAGCAAATTGAAAATTTGGTATTCCCATGCAACTTGAAGATAGTTATTCTTCAACAACATTTGATAAAAAGGTGTTTGCACTTACTTTGAGAATCTTAAGAAGCATTTATCTCTTCGTTTTCCTTTCTGACTAATTTTAACAACAGCCCAGCCTCTTTTGTAGCATCATACAGCAATCGCTTCGAGTACTTAATGCGGCACTATAGGTGTGCATCAGCTTTCGCACCGAAATTTGACCAATTGGACCATATGGTCATACTCAATACATCAATAACTTTTAAAATACTACACATTATTAGAATTAAAAACATTATAGATGTAATTAATGCATCGTTAAATGGTCTAGCTATTGTTGCTGCTATATTGACAATAACTTTGCTACTTTATAAATTTACCACCACCGAGAGAACATTAACAAAAAAAGTCAATAAACGATAGCCAAATGCTTCATTTACTTCAACGCCGTAACAATCTTCAGTAAGTTTCAGTTTTCTTGGTAAATGTACTAGCACTTTCGGACCGTTGCGATTCCATTATTTCGAAATAAATTCGTTCTTCTTGAATATTTTTTTCTTTGTTTTGTTCCCTTTTGATTACGTTAACCTTCACCACCTTTTCCACTCATTATTCTAACTAATTTTTAAACACAATTAAAAAATATTCAAACTCAAATGATCGACGTCACTAAAACGGCAATACTGATGTACTAATCCACAATTGCAGCCGGATGCTACCCACATATAAAAAATTAAAATTTTAAAATCTTTACTCGAATATAATTATGTATTTTAAATTTTTAAAAGTAATAAAGATGCACTTTAGTTTATTATCTTTTGCCGACAGTTGTTCTATTGCTCTAGAATCATAAACTTCAGTAATTTATTGTCTATTTCTTATTGCGTTTTAAACGCTTATAATTCCGAAAATATTCGGAATATTAATTTTAAATTTTAACACATAAACTTTAAAAAATTGAACTATTAATTAATGTAAAAAAATATTTTGCTTTTTTTAATTCTATAATGTCATTATCCCCTTAAGATAATTTATTATAGATACTATATATTTTACTGGAAATTCTATAACTCAAAACACCCACATGTCTATTTTTAATTACAGATATACAGCGAAAGTGAACAAAAGGTAGATAGTTTGCATCCCTGTTGGAATAATAATGGCGGTTGCTCTAAACTCTGTTTTGCTGTACCTAAAAATGATTCACAAAGTCTAACAGTACAATGTGTTTGTCCCTATGGGGAACGTTTAATGCCTGATCTTCGTTCTTGCCAATTAGATCCAAACCATGAACCACCTGTTCAAGCCTGCCCACACACTTGGGATTTTACATGTAATAATCAAAGATGCATTCCAAAATCTTGGGTGTGTGATGGCGACAACGATTGCTTGGATAACAGTGATGAAGAGCAAAATTGTACAAGTAAGATATTCTAAATATTAACTAATAATAATATCTGTCTATCTGTTATACCTATGTACCTCCATAGAACCAACATGTGGAAGTAGCGAATTTCAATGTAAATCTGGTAGATGTATACCTGCAACGTTTAAATGTGATGCCGAAAACGATTGTGGAGATTTTAGCGACGAAACAGGCTGTGTAAATGTTACGTGTGGATCATCGCAATTTCAATGTGAAAATGGTCGTTGCATTCCGAATACATGGAAATGCGATTCCGAAAATGACTGTGGAGATGGTTCAGATGAAGGAGATCAGTGTGCAGAAAAAACTTGCGCTTATTATCAATTTACTTGTCCTCGAACTGGACATTGTATACCACAAAGTTGGGTTTGTGATGGTGATGACGATTGCTTTGATAAACAAGATGAACAAGATTGCCCACCAATTACTTGTTTGCCCAGTCAATTTAAATGTGCTGATTTGCGACAGTGTGTACAAGAAAGTTATAAGTGTGATGGTATTCCTGATTGCAATGATGGTAGTGACGAGTTAGGTTGTCGTAAGTACACAAAAATTTTACTTTTACATTAAACTTATTAATAATAATATTGTTTTAGCTTCAATTGCTCCAGATCAATGTAATATCGAAAAACAGTTTCAATGTCAGTCATCTGGAATATGCATTCCAAGATCTTGGCATTGTGACGGTACTCCGGATTGTGATGATCGTTCAGATGAACCAGAATCTTGTGGTCAAATAGATTGCTCTGTCAACTTTTATAAATGTAACAACTCTCAGTGTGTCTTTAAGGTAACCAGCTACCTAATAACATTTAAGATATGAAATAGCATATTATTATTTGGAGCAAATGTTGGGCTTTTCGTAGCGAGTTTGTAGAATTGACGGACAAACGGACTGTATCAGAGCGAGTTCTACAATTAGAAACTACAGACGAGCTATAAAAAGTACATTTGATCTGAAAAAACATCTTATTTTTTCTTAACACTTAAAAAGTAATTATTATTTACTTTAATTAATGATAAATCTGTGGTCTGTGGGATAAGTATACTTATATATCTGTAAAGCAAAATCATAAATTTTCTGTTATCTATTGGCACAGAATTTTCTACTTTTACCAAAACTTGACACCTACTATTACACTAACTATTATGAATCCAATTCTACAAAAAAAACGAATATGAGTATTTCGTCGAATTTCCCTTATTGCATGTGACCACAGAAATTGTAAGTACTTATTAAGAATGCGTCACAGAAGTACAACAATTGCTTTCACGAGTAACTATTTTAGTTTGACAGTAATTGAATGAAATTATATCAAGTTTTTTTAAAGATTTCGGATAGAAGTTTTGTTAAAGTATTCGGATAAAATTTTAAATGGAAAATTATAGATAATTTACTAACAGTAAACATCACAGTTGAATTGCTATGCCGTAGATGTGAGTTTGTTCTCCGTCCAAGTATAAATCTGATCTTTTCCAACCATGTTTCTCTTACAATATGGCAAAATCTTTGAGATATTACTTTTCCGTAATTATTATTGATGCGTACACTTTTCACGGTTTTCAGCCGGCGTTAAACCGGCGGCGCGACGTAGATATCCTATAGCGTATAACATATTGCGATGTTCCGGGGTGTAAAATTATAAAAAATAACTTAACCCCAGTAATCGATTTATTTTTAGAGCAAATGAGACTCTTATTGTAAATTTAGAATTAACTTCAAAATATTTTCATTATTTGTTAAATGGTATGACAAAATGTGTGCGCCCATCTGGCTGCACGTGCGGCGCTGTCCAATCAAATTCTCACAATCTGTTGCTTCGAACTTGCAAATTTAATTTTAATTTTGTTAACAATCACCAATTTAATTTTCTTCTAATCCAAATTTTTATCAATTATTATTTTCATCAAACTTAGTAGTATTATTTAAAATTTTATTCAAAATTCCATCCAAATCACTGAAACATCGTGCAAACCTTGGTCAACTTCCAATTCAATTAAACTCACATAAACTCAAAACTTATTTATTCAAAAATTATTAACAATATTTCAATTCGATTGTAAAATTAAACACACTTTTAATGAAGTTTTAACGGAGACCAACTCCAGCACGTCCACACTTTGTGGCTTCAACTTGGCAAAAAGCCAAATTATTTACAATCTCCCACCAACTCAACATTTTCGCGCCGAAAGACATAATTTAAAATATTTACAACATTTACACAAAACTATTTACAAATTCAAATTCAAATTACACAAACAAAATTAAAATTCAGATACATAAAACAAATTAAAAACACAAATAAAATTCAATCTCAAAATAATAAATGCAAATTATTAAATAATAGTTATTAATTATTATAATAAAAAATAAAATTTAGAACTTCAAAATTTTGAAAAATTAATTTTGGAACACGACATTTTATCATTAAATATATATTTGAATTTGTTTGGTACCGACATAGAATAAAGAAAACAAAAGACAAATGTTAGCTAAAACTATTTCACTCAATATACCAAAGCCGTTTTTGTGATAGTTTAATCGCTATATATATTAGATTTACATCATCATAATCAAACTTTCTGGATTAGGCTAAAGCCTGTTACGGCATCCATCGTTCCTCGGTCGCCCAACTTCTTTTTTCCCTTTAGGATGCTATACCATTATCAGCTTTACTGGTATTCGGTTGTTCATATACGATCGTTGTCGGTATATCTTAATAGACTTCATCAATGATTCAATCAAAAGTTCATGCCGTATTTCTTCACTTCGTATTCTCTCCGTTCTGGTACAGCCCTTTGTAGCTTTAAGAAATTGCATCTCTGCAGCTTGAATTTTGCTCTCGTCTTTTTTTTTTCTAATGACCCATACTTCGCACCCATAGGTCAATGTCATCAGTATCGCTGGAATTCTGTAGAATTTCAGACGGATATCTTTTGTAGTTGTTTTATTTTTTAAGTGCTTATTGATTGTGCCGCATATAGCTCTAAATCTATACCAGGCAACACAAACCTATCTTCTAAATGTCCACTGAATGTCTTACAAGATAATCCGATATCCAGAGGATATCTATGTTAGACTGCTAAATACAGTGGATATCTAGTGAACATCCAGGTGTCACAAACTTGGTTATCCAGTGGATGTATTGTATCGATATCCAATGGATCGCTGCTATATACAGTCACTAGATGTTGTGCAACATATATCTAATAGATATTCAGATAAAGTCCTGGATATACACACATTAGCTGGACTAGAACTGGAAATCCAGTAGATATTGAGTGTTGTCTGGGATTTAGTTTGTTTTATATGTCGTTGCTTTTCTTGTGCGTAACGTCACAGCCTAGGAAATTACAATGTCGAACTTGTTTAGTTATATAATATTTTCTATGACAATTTTTGTCCTTATTGGGTCTTTTTGTCGATATCTTAAAATTATAATCCGAACACAGATGTAGTTTGTGAGGCATTATTCGGAGATCATTTTCTGTTTCTTGGAACACCACTTGGTCATCAGCATAAAGCGAGTTTTCCGTTGTTGTTTCTTTTTCCTTTTCTGTGTCTAATCATATCGTCTAAGTATATAATTGCAATGCGTTGGGGACAGACTACATTCTTGTCTAACACCATAATTTGTCGGTATTTCTTCAGTAAGTCTCTCTTCAAGTCAGAGTGATATCGATGTTCCATTGCATAGGGCTTTAATGTTGTTTATAAGATGTTGTAGTTACTCTCTTTTTATCATAATGTTCCAAAGCTTTTGTCTATTCACATTGTCGAAGGCTTTCTCAAAGTATACGAAAACCATATATCGTTGCTCTGGAAGAAAACTGGCATAACTGAATGTTTGCTTATGTCTTAATCACTTGTCACTTCTATGTATTCAGTCGCAAATATATTTGGCGTAAAATTCAAAAATTGGATTTTGGAACACGACAATACATACATTATATCCTCTGAAGACATGCCTGTTTCTAACTTACGTTGGTAGTCTTCTGTTAACTATTATATAATCGATTTATTGATGTAAAACCGCGGGATGCCCAGATGAACTTGTTTATATCTTTCTCTCTGAAGAAGTAGTTTGTTACTTTTAGATCATTGAAAGTGGCAAATGATCTGAGTCGTTCGCCATTGCTATTTAAAACATCTTATCCAAATGTTCTAACCACATTAGGTATAGGATACTTCTCGATTCTAGCAATGAGATTGCCCATTAGAATTACTTTTTTAGTCCCATAATCAGTAACAATTTTTTATAGCTGTTCGTAAAACTCTTTCGATTCCTTCTTCTTATCCCCTTTCTTACACACCTATTACTGCAAGGATTTCTCTATCAGGTTGAAAACATGCTGTTATTATTGGTTCACTAACGAAGTCAAAATACTTTATTATTTTTTTCTATTTCTTATCTAACATCATAACCGCCCCTTTGCTCGCTCGTTGCCCTGAACGTTTTTTAGAAACTATATTTTCATTGAAGTAAAATTAATCAGTTCATTACTTTATTAAATATTTCAAAAAATTATTTTTTTTTAAAAGGCTTATATATGTGATGGTAAAGATGATTGTGGAGACGGCTCAGATGAGGGTACTATTCATGCTTGCAGTAGGCCAGTATTTAGATGTCCTCACGGTGAATGGCAGTGCCCTGGTGTAACAGAAACTTGCATTTCTTTAGACAATGTGTGTAATGGTAAACCAGACTGTCCCAATGAAACAGACGAAGGTCCAGGTTGTGATTTAGGAGATTGCCAACATCAAGGTGGTTTGTGTACAAATACTTGTAAACAAACGCCACAGGTATGCTAATTTTAAATTACATTGATTAGTTAAATACTAAATTGATACTGATATTTACAGGGCGCTTTGTGTATTTGTCCAATAGGAGAAACATTAAGTAACGATAGCTATACTTGTGAAGATTTAGATGAGTGTAATCCACCTGGTTTATGTTCTCAAAACTGCAAAAATATCAAAGGGTCTTATTCGTGTAGTTGTGTTGCTGGATATCAATTGGAACCGGATAAACATAGATGTAAAGCTTACAGTGAGTTGTTAAAATTTATTTATCTACTTACCCTTCTAGTTTTGGAACTTTTATTTAATTTATAGATCACAGTGCAGCCTTTTTAATAATATCAAACCGACATTCCATATTGGTAGCAGATCTTAATGATCAAGGCTTAGAACGAGTACCACTAATAGTTGAAAACGTTGTTGCAACTGCTTCAAATATGCATACTGGTACAATATTTTGGTCAGATATGAAACTTAAAAAAATTTCGCGGTTGGATCGTAACAATCCAACCGATATTATTTCAACTGGTTTAGATTTAGTGGAAGGCTTAGCTTATGATTGGATTGCTGGGAATATTTATTGGTTAGATTCTAAATTAAATACAATTGAAGTGTCTAGCGAAAATGGAAGTAATAGAATCGTATTAGTTAAAGAAAATATTACTCAACCAAGAGGCATGTGTTTGGATCCTAGTCCTGGGTAAATCTCTTTTTTTTCTTTTTATGTTACACATTAATAAATTAGTTGAGTGCAATTATATTTTAACTTAAAATCTTATCCAATCTACAAAGTGTAGGAAAAGTTACACAAGATCTGCTTTTAGCTAGATTATTTCGCTGGTTTCCTGGCAATATCTATAATTTCTATTGAATTTTATAGGTGAACTGTTTTAAACTTTAAATAATCATTCCTTGTAATCCTTGTATGGCTGTTATAATCTGTCATTACAACATTTAGTTAAAGATTTGTCTTATTCACAATATGCTAAAGGAGCACCGAGTGGCGTTCTTTTCTTGAGTACACTAACAGCTACTCAATTAGGCAACATTTTGTATGATACAATGTGTTTATTAAATTATTAAGTTTCTTATTGGTCTTGTAATGTCCAGTTTCTGAAGATCTCTGGCTATCCTCTATATCAACGGTCGGCAACCTTTTGACAGACAAGGGCCACATAATGGCAAATTGAAATAAAGGCGGAACTGGCTCATAGTTTTGATAATAGGTATTTGTGATATTAAAAATGCGAAAACATTTTATTTGAATTTTATTAATACGTAGGAACAATGACAAAAATGAGGAAAAATAAGAAACAAATTATTTATTTAGGTAGGTTTATAAAACATTTATTTATGTATAAAATAGCCACGGGCCGCAAAGTGCTCTATATAGCTATAATCAAAGATTAAAGTTAACCTTAAGTTAAAGTAAGATGGGTTTCTGAAACCACAAACTACTAGAGCAGGGATACACAGACTTATTGGAACTAGGGACCACCTAGTTATGGATTACGAGTTAAAGGCGGGCTGCAAGAGCGTTATAACGCTAGCAATAAAACGCCGCAATATTGCTGTGCATCAAAATACATGCTTTTAAATGAGTGGTTTTCACACGTACGCGTTACGTTATATGGTATGGTAGTATTTAAAAGCATGTATTTTTGATGCACAGCAATATCGCGACGTAACACTCTTGGCAAGTGGATGAAAGTGCTATGTTACAATTGGGTCGATGTGAATTGCGCAAATTCGGCAGGTATAAAAAGAAAAAGAAGTGTAAATTGCGCTCCGAGCAAAAAGGTCGACAGTAATCCAAAATGTAAATTGCGCAAATGTGGGTGGGCACTAAGGTAAGTACGGTATTCATTTTAATAGATTAAATATTTTATTTAATAGATTAAAATTATGAACTTTTTTTTCTAAATTTTTATATGTCGTTTGTTTTTTATCCGGTAATAAGCAGAAAAGAGTCCGTGAATGATAAATAATTGCGTGAAAAATTTGATACAATAGTCAAATGTATCATCCATATAAATTGCTTCCGCTACCGCCAAAGCACTTAAATTTGTAGTACCTACATGAAAATATTATAAAATAAGAATTGCGATCGTTTGTAACCAGAAAATTTTCATCTCTACTAGTTATAATTTCCATGTCCGTAATCTTGTCGTGTACTTCTTCAATGTTTTTTGGAATAGTACCAAGGGCGTCGCTTCCAAAAAGTACAGAGGGGAGGCAAATTTTTTAAACGCTATTAAAATTTATATATGTAAAAATACGATTAAGTATAAAATAAAAAATTATTCTATCAAAGAGAAAAACGGTTCACAATATCAAAATAAACAAACCTAGTAGCTAATAGTAGGTACTACCTACTACCTATGTAATAACGAAAATAAACACTAAAAGAAGTAACTTTGCAAAAACACAGCATAAAATAAAAGCTAACCTATTCTTTGAATTTTTAGATTGCAATTGTGAAATTTTATATTTTTTGACCAAATCCTGGGGGGGGGGGGGTCGCCCCCTTGCCCCCCCTTCACGACGCCCTTGAATAGTACCAATACTTTTACGCTTTTCGCTGTAAGCATTTTGTTTGGCATATTTTACATCGTACTTTTGTAAAAATAAGGTTGAAGTAGGTTGTTCATCCAAACATATTCTTACCATTTTGTCATGTCTTTCTGATAGTCGTTCCACAACTTTGTTTTTCATTTCGATTGTTAAGTGTTGTCTTTATAAAACCCGCTGTTGGCATGGAACATGCGTGTGTTCTTCACAAATGGGGGTAATTTGCAAATCAGGACGTGTTTCCAAAGCTTTTATAAACGCGTTGCAATTCTTATTACAACACCTCCATTTTTGTTTGCCTATTTTCAGCAAACGCTCCAAACTAAATTTATTTTGCTTAAAAATCTGAATCGGTTTCCCTCGTTCACTGCTTGAAAATGTAATTTCAGACATTTTTAAGAATTTCGCTATAACTTTAATCGATATTTACCTACGTGGTTTTTATTGCAACGATGTTTGTTTTTCTATGTAATAATATAGTGTTGTTAATTTTATAATTTTATAAATTAGATATTATAATTTTATAATTTAAAGATTACCCGATTATAAACAGGGCTTTAAAATTGATGAATTATATTTAAAAAATTAAATTGATGTCAATTTAAGAGAAAAAGTTTAAAGGAATGGCAAAATAATAATTGTTAAACCGTGCGCCAAAAAGGCTGGCGCCTGTCCTGTATTATCACTAATTAAAGACATACTTTGGTAACATTAAGTCGTTTTTAAATTTCAATAACCCTAATCACCTGTTAATAACATAAGTAGCTGTAAGTAGATAACCCATTGTTAAATAGGTGCGAGCGCAGTTTACATTTTGGATTACAAAATAAAATTGGAGAAAACTCCAATAAACTCCAAGAATAAGGAATCTTTGTATACTCCAATGGAAGTTTGTCGCATGATGTAATACAGGTACATATCATGATCTACCACCAAAAATCTAATTTTTTAAAAATTGTAACATAGCACTAACATCCACTCGCCCCTTCAATTATTATAATCATAATTATAATTATCATATTTAATAATATTATGTTAGTGTGTCTTTTTGAATGTAAATACTTTCTCTGCCGAAGTACGTTGTGATAACGAAACCATTTCCTATCGTAACTACAGGGTTGGCTTTAGAACATTGTTTATTCTAAATTTAGTCGCGAATGATTTATAAAAAATATATAAAGTCAACCTGTTTTGAAAATATTTGTAAAAGGAAAAAAAAACAAGGCAGCTACAAGGTTACGTTTATAACAGCACAAATGAGTAAACAGAAATGAATTAATTATGAAAAGACTGTTACCCCAGCTAGTTAATTTTGGCGCCTATGGCCAACTACGAAAAATGCGCCTCAACAGAAAGGGTGGGGACGGGGTTTATTCTCTCTCCCCAAAGAGGGGTCCGGAGTTTCCCCGGAATTTTTTTTAAAATTTTGTGCAAAATGGTGAATTTTAAGAAATACTCTCAGTTAAAATTTTGGCGACTTTATTTAAACGACACTTTTATTCAAATGGCACCTTTATTCAAATGGCATCTCTGGCGCTTATATTAAATATAATATTTATAATTTAAAATTTTGAATTTTGGCGCCTTTATTTAAACGGCGCCTTTATTCAAATGGCGCCTATAATAAATACAATATTTTTAATTTGAATTTTTAATTTTGGCGCCTATCGGCGCCTTCATTCAAAAGGCACCTATGGTCGGGGCCATATTGGCCATACCCTAGTTACGGCACTGAGTATTTGGAATATCTAGATCGTATTGTTGGTTTAATGTTAGTAAAAAGGAAAGAATCCCCGGTGTCTTTTATTGATTAATAATTTCTTATCAAAAAATAAGAGACTACTATTTTTTTATCTACTAGTAAACGATTTTATAAGTGTAAAAACATTTATTTTTATTTTACAAATAAAAAAATTGAGGTAAAAAATCAAACTTTTGTGTAATCAAACTTTTTCTGATTTGATTGAAACCAACGCAAAAAAACTTTATTTTATAACTAAAATGCACCCTTTGTTCTTCGCAACAATTTTGGCTTTTATTTCCTCATTATTGCTTCCCATTTATCTCGTTACCAATATCGTCAATTTCTGATTGTCGAGATAGTGACGTTTAAATCAATGTGAACGCAATGTAACTGTAACTGTTTTTATCTCAATAACTAAAAACAAGATTAAGTTCAAACTTTGCCAGAATTTTCTTTGTTATGCAAATAACAATATAAAAAAAACAACCTTAAAACTTAAAAAATTAACAGTTAAAATAAATTAATTATTTGCCATTATTACTCGACATAAAATTGTAATAAATAATAACTAAAAATAGTTAAATGCTAATACTAAAATAAATATATTGTCAATTTATTTATTTTAAATATTAATTTTTTGAATTTTAGTTACACGATTAGTCGTTTTTTTTTTCACTGATTAATGTATATTTCTGAAGATCGTCATCGGCTTCAATAAACATAAACCTGTAAAATAGTATTTGCTTTTAATTAATTAGAAAAACTTTGTTTAAACAAAAAATAAAGAACTTATATTCAACAATTTAACGGTTTTGTTGTATTATTTTAGAGCACGATTACTTTTTTGGACCGATTGGGGGGAAAATCCAAGAATAGAAACAATTGGAATGGACGGTTTGAATCGTTCAATTATTATAAACACCAAAATTTACTGGCCAAATGGGTTAACCTTGGATACTGCAAATAAACGCATTTATTTTGCAGATTCTAAGTTAGACTTTATAGATTTCTGTAATTATGATGGTACTGGTCGACAACAAGTATTATCTGCAAGTCATTACCTTTTACATCCACATTCTTTAACACTTTTTGAAGACACTGTTTATTGGACTGATCGTCAACTTAATCGTGTTTTATCTGCTCATAAATTCAGAGGTGATATTGATATAATTAAGCGAAAGACTTAATAAAGACATAATAATTAATTTTATAGGTAACAACCAAACTGTAATTTCTCACTTAATATCGCAACCGTTAAGTATTCATGTACACCATCCATCGTTACAGCCTATTTATTCAAATCCATGTCAAAATAATCCTTGTCAACAATTATGTTTATTGTCTTCTACTGCTGTGGTGGGATATACCTGTAAATGTAAACCTGGATATAGAACTACACCAGAGGGTCGTTGTATTGAAGAAGAAACATCATTTTTAATGATTGTTCGAGGATCTCAAATCGTTGATATTTCGTTAACACCTGGAGACAAAACGACAGGTTTTTTGACACCAATTGTCGGAATAGATAATGGTATACAAATAGATTATGATAGAAAAACGAATACCATATTTTGGCTAGAAGGTAAAGAAGAAGATGATGAAAATGTAAGTACACTTGTATTATCTCTGTATATGAATGAATGTACAATATGAAATGAATTTTATGAATCAAACCGTGTGAATTCATTCACATTCAATTAACGCTTCGTAAATACTTATACTACGACTTATACTTCATACTTCAGTATACATACAGTATATGTATACCGGGTACTGAATGAGTTAGCCGAACATAAGGAAATTAACCTGTAAAAACTTATTTATGCAAATTCCTGCTTTCCTAATTATTTTAAAGAAAAAATGAACTCATTTTTATTTTAAAGAAAAAATGAATTCATTTTTTTTTTTAATAATTAGGGAAGCAGGAATTTGCATAAATAAGATTTTACATGTTAATTTCCTATGTTCGGCTAACTCATTTAGCACCCGGTATAGATACTTCAGTATGATAATTACGAACTTAATAATAATTTAATAACTTCCTAAGATAATTAAGTTCATAATAAATTATCATTCCGAACCACAGAATAAATTATTTACATTCTAAACTCTAAACGTCTAAACCCACACGTAAAGCGCTACTATAAAAATACTATATTTCGTGGGGTTACTGCCAAAGGTTAGTAACTCCCACATCTACTTTATGGATATATATATGAAATATCAGTATTAAGAACAATTTGATAATTTTATAGTTATATCAGATATATTATCTATATATATTATATTGAATTATCAAATTGTTGTTAATATTGATATTTGATACCTGCTGATATCATACTTTATAATTGCGATAACTACATAATGTAGTTGTGTGAGTTACCAACCTTTGGCAGTAACCCCACGATTTATTCTTCCTTAAAACCTCGTTATTCTAACTAATAGTAAATTTAAATTGATTTACAGCCTTTATGTTTATTTATCATCCTAGTTCTAGAAAATCCTAGCGAATTTTGTTTACCAAAAACTCTTTTATAGTTTACCTGTAAAATAATTCGAGGAGCAAATAATTCAACATTAAGAATTTAGTTTTAAAATCTTTTCATGTACCTATGCAAACCATTCACATTCCAGCAAAGCATGTAACATTTATTTATAAACGAATACAGGCGATGTGTAAACACTGTCGGACTTTCTTTAAGTAAATTTTATTTTATTAAAAGTTTAATAACAACAAATTACCTTTTTATAATAATAATTATTAGCCACTGCAAAAATTTTACATATAATTCACCTATGATTGGTTAACTTTTTTATTAATAGTACTTGAATTTTGTTATTATTTATTGCAGTGTACGATTTGGATGACACCATACGGTGGTGGGAATAAAACACAATTTTTGGGTGCCGATTCTGGAATAGTTGGTTCTCCTTCGGCAATTGCCTTTGATTGGTTAGGTAGAAATCTGTTTATTGGAAATCGCTTAGCAGGAAACTTGGAAGTAATTCGAGTAGATGGAAAAGCTCGGCATCGAACAGTTATCTTAGCTAATGATGGAAATAAAACCTCGATTGCAAAACCGCGTTCTTTGTGTGTAGATCCAATCGAAGGTAATATTTATTGGACAGATGAAGGAGGTTACGGTGTGCCCCCAAAAATTGGGAAAGTTAATATGGATGGAACAAATTCAATTATCCTTGTTGATAATTTAGAACGTCCTGAAGCAATAACTATTGACATAGAAAAGAAAATATTGTACTTTAGCACCCAATATCCACCTACTATAAAATCAGTTGATACAGATGGAAAAAATCTTGTTAGCTTATTAACAGAAGAAAATAGCATATCTAGACCGAAATGTCTCACAGTTTTAGATAGTAGACTTTATTATTTAGATCCTATTTATGAAAAGCTGGAGCGCATTGATTTGCCGGATGGTAATAATCCAAAATTATTGTTGGAAAATGAACCAGATCTGAAAACGTTTACTATATTTAAGAAAAGACTACAGATAGTTCATCCTTGTTTATTAAATAACGGTGGTTGCGAACAAATTTGTTTGCCTGCTGAACGAAAAACACGCGTTTGCGCTTGTAGCATTGGCTATAAAAAAGATAACGAAGTAAATTGTATACCATACAAAACGTTTGCAGTTGTATCACAATTAGATATGACTAGAGGATATAGCTTAAAGGATAGTTCAGAAGCAATGGTTCCTATTACCGGCGTAGGTCATCATATATTACATGTTGATGTTCATTTCTTAGATAATTGGATATATTGGGTTGAATTTAATCGTGGAATGTGGAATGGTATATTTAGAATTCGTCCAAATGGTACCGAATTGCAGCCCATTATAAAAGACGGTATCGGTAGTAACGGAATTCGCGGAATTTCAATTGATTGGGTGGCAGGAAATTTGTATTTTACAAACGTATTTCCTCACGAAAATTATGTAGAAGTGTGCTGGTTAGATGGAAGCAATAGAAAAATTTTAATAAAAACCACAACAGATGCACCAAGAGAGTTAGCAGTTAATCCTTTAAAACGAATATTATATTGGATCGATTACGGCCAATATCCTAGAATTGGAAAAGCATATCTAGATGGATCGAATTGGACACCTCTTGTTACATCTGGTATACGTAATCCTAGAGATTTAACGATAGATATGCTCACTCATGACGTATTTTGGGTCGATTCTAAATTAGATATGATTCAAAAAATATCTTACAATGGTGGAAACAGACAAGTTATTAGGCGTAACTTACCCAATCCTATGGGTATAGCAATTCATTTAAGTGATGTTTATTGGGTGGATAGAAATATGCAATCTATTTTTAAAGCTTCTAAATTACCTGGAAATAACACCTTGCCGAGTCGTGTTAGAACTAATTTACAAAAATTGCGTGACATTGCCATTTTTGATATAACCAATCAGCCAGCGGACGATACAAATCCCTGTTTAAGACTAGGTAATGGTGGTTGCGATCAGTTATGTTTTAGTTTTCCACAAGACATTTCTTTAAGTTTTTCGAAAGATGGAACTTCCAATAGGCTGGGTTATAAGTGCGATTGTGCTACAGGTCAATTGGCAGCCGACGGTAGAAAGTGCGAATTTGTAAATGAATATTTAGTGTTTACCACTCGTACCGAAATCAAGTCTATAAATTTGGATCCAAAATCCACCAGTGTACCTTTTAGTCCTATTGCTAACTTGACAAATGTAGTTGGTATAGATTTCGATTTTGCTGATCATCAATTATTGTTCACTCAAATAAAACCTTGGGCTCGAATAGCTTGGATGTCTTCAACAAATCCAAACTTTGAGCAAATTACGAATATTTTAAATAAAGGTATTAATCCAGAAGGAATTGCTTATGATTGGACGCAAAAAAAAGTTTATTGGACAGATTCGTCAAACCACAGTATATATGCGATGAATTTAGATGGTTCAAATGTAGTTATGATAACCAGAGTCGAACGACCGCGTGCTATTGTTATAGATCCATGTAACGGAACATTGTTCTACACAGATTGGGGTAAATTTGGTACAACAGGAAAAATATTTAGAACTACCATGGCTGGTTCTTTGAAAAGAGTTATTATTGATAAAAATTTGGCTCAGCCTTCCGGTCTAGCCATCGATTATGATGATCAAATGTTATATTGGACAGATGCAGTTAGAGAAAAAATTGAGAGATCCGACCTTAACGGCCAAAACCGACTTGTTTTAATATCAGCTACAATATATCCATTTTCAATAACAGTTTTTAGAAATTACATTTATTGGACAGATTTGCAATTGAGAGGTGTGTATCGTGCAGAAAAACATACAGGAGCTAACATGATCGAAATGGTGAAACGTTTAGAGGATAGTCCAAGAGATATTCAAATCTTTTCAAATTCCAGACAAACCTGTAAGGTTAATTCTTGTAATATTAACAATGGTGGTTGTGCTCAAAGTTGCCACCCAGCACCTAATGGAACAGCCGAGTGCAAATGTAATGATAATACGAAATTAGTAAATGAAGGTAGAATGTGCGTTGCAAAAAATTTAAGTTGTGATTCTACAAAGTTTTATTGTGCCAATGGAAAATGTATATCTCGTATGTGGGCATGTGATGGCGAAGACGATTGTGGAGATAACAGTGATGAGAATTCTACATACTGTTGTAAGTAAATATTTTGTAATATAAACTGTTTTAACTATTTTTTTAAGTTTCAATTTTTTACATGTTAGGAAAATTAATTAATTGAATAATTTATTATTCAAGGTGCATTTTTACGTATCAAGTTTAATTAACCCATTATAATAGTTGTCCAACAAAAGTTGAATAAGACTTGAATCAGTTTTTGTTCACACGTTTCAATAAAAAGTGATCAACATAATTTAAAAAAAAATCCGAAGTGAGCCTCATCGCAAAGTGAAACTTCTTTAGTCCTAGCTGTTATTTGTATATTTAATATTTTTTATAAAATCAAATTTCAAATTTGATACTTTTCTAGTAAAATATTTTTCCTTTAGAATAAAATGGAAATGCACTAAGTAAAAAAGTACACATTTTTAATACATTTTCAATGCAATGTCGATATTTTCCTTGATGCATTATCCATTCTCGAATTTCACTATAATTGTTTTTAGAACATTTTGTTTATATAAAAATGTTAATATATTCATCTAATGATAAGATTCTTAATCTTCAAATGAGTAAACAAAATAATATTATACACTTAATATTCACAATATTAGGCAGTTCAACTAACAAATACGTTGGGCGTCTCCACTCTTTAAATTTTTCATTTGCCTTTTTCTAACTCACACTCAAGACTTATTTCTTTCCCTTACTAGCATGATACACTTATGTGTAACTAGTAGGGTTGTCAACTGTCGAAAGGACCAACCCGAGAGGATTTTAAAAAACCAAGTAGGGGAGGGATTAAAAAATTTCAATTTTTTCTCATTTATTTATTTATTATTTTATTATTATCATCTTATTAATACCCACTTACCTACATTTTTCTACAAAGCAAATTCAATTCTTCCGCTAAGAACATCGTTATAATTATTAAGACAAGACCTCTAGTGTTCAACTTCTGTGTCATGAATTTCCTTAATGTACAATTTTTAGATTCCAAAAGTTCAAAAAAAAAGATTAACATGATGAAAATTTGTCATTCAAATCAACGAAATATTTATCTATTTATCGAATTCCGTAACTTCTAACAAATATCATCACGAATCAGATTTTTGGGGATTCGGGCCTTCGGTTATAATCTTTGATATATAAAAATAGGTTTCCCTGCCAAATGGTAAAATTAAAATAATTAACTGCATAAGAAAATGCTAAAAAATAGACATGTTGCCATTTGAAAAAAAATGCATGTTTACTTCCGGTTAAGTTTGAAGTACAAAAAAATTTGCCTTTCCGATGGTAAATTTAGAGTCGAATTATAAACTAGTTATTTAAACTTTTTTTTGTATCTAGTAAGATATAAGAATTATTCACTGTTACCTGTTACCTCTTATCGTTAACAAATAAAACAACTTCGGAGCCGTCTTGCCATACTTTAAAACCGTCCAAAACGTCTGGGGTTTTTATTTTTGCTTTATATAAATGCTAAAGTAAAAAATCAAAATATTTTCTAGTTGCCTAAAGCATGTGTTTTTGGATAATATTTTTGCAGATTTGATATGCTGCGGAGTAGCAAAATAATCGCAAACGCCCAGTCAGACTCTTTTCATATTCACCAACATTGAAATAGTCTGTTTTTTATAATTTTAATCTGCCTAAAACACCTGCTCAAAATTCTTCGCCATCTCTCGGACTAAAAGATACTCACTATAGTTTTCATTTTACTTTTGTTAATCAACTATAATCGATCAATTAAACTTGATACTTGAGAACACATCTTTAACTTTTTAGTAGATGAACTATATTGAAATAAAGATTATCAGTTATCAATCACTATAGCTTTCATTCTAGTTTCGTTGATCAACCATAATTAAACTTAATATGTAAGAACGCCCATATACTTTTTTAATAGAGAAACACTATGCAAATTGGTTGATATAGTTTGCAACACTTTATATTATCATGTTTTGAATTTCGGATTCTCGTATTTGGTATTCTATCCATTTTTATATATCCATCAAGTTTTCTTAGAAATCTCATTTCTGTACTTCAGATCATACTCGTTTATCTTCTAATTGTAACCCAGGTATATGCTATACGATAATATGATGTATGAGATACCATTCTTAATAACGTCAACTTTGGTGTTCTTAGATATCCCTTTCTTGTCCAAAAATTATGTCTTCATTGTATTAAATAGTAGATTAACCCTACAATGCATGATTTTTTATTTTGTAAAATAATATTTAGAAACTAGGAAGAAATAATGATTAGATAACGGGAAAAATAAAAAAAAAATTTTTTTTTAACCTATAGTTTTTTATTAAAAACATTGGGCGATAAAAATTTATTCTCTATGCTGTAGGGCATGAATTAATCGGTCTGGGACAAATAGGCGCCGCCGTTTAGGCGCCAGTCATATAGGCACCGAGCCATATAGGCTCCAGCCATTTAGGCGCCGAGCTATTTAGGCGCACAAATATTTAGGCGCACAAATATTTTTTTGTATTTTAAATTAAACTCCCAGCCGACGCACCAAATTCAGTTCAAAACACATTGGTAGTTAAGATTTTTTTTGTTATCATTTTTGTTCATTTAAAATTCATGTTGTGTTGTAGTATTTTAATTTAAGGACACGCTTATACACTATAACACCACCAACACACGTTTATAAAAAAAGGAAAGCTTGTTTTCAATTTAAAATAATAACATTAAAAATTTAATTTTCATATAAAAATATTTTTTTTATTTTGTTTAAAAAAAAAAGAATATACCTACATATATAACATTTTAAATTTACATTACGTAATTATGTGAGATACCGCGAAGAAAGTCTATAATATTCCGATTATCGTAGTCCAATACCAAATTCGTGATGCGGTCATCGCCAGTAATATATTTTATTTTTTTCTTTGGAGGAGGAGCTCCAGCATTTAGTTGTTCATAGAAAACATCTCTACCGCGTTGAATTTGTTTTAAAGAATCAATCAGCTTCCAAATCGTCGGATTGTCCATTGACAGCTCACATTGGTGAGCTGCTTCGGCGTGGTTGTTAGTTCGATCCGTGTCTGTTAGAACTCTTGCATGAACAGACCATGTTTCCGGAGGAAATATAGGCCGACCTCTTCCATCAGTTCAGCGGAGTGGTCGCCCTAAATAAGAGTCTTCAAACCATTGAAGCAATTGTTGCAACTCGGGACAAAGCTCATTCGATAACGCATCAACAGCAGTATCCAAATTTTCGATGCGTACAAATGATAAGGAAGTCACCATTCGCGCTTCTACAGCAAAATCACCTTCAGTATTGTAGCGCCTCAATAAATGAAGATCTCCCAAATGTTTTCGCATATTTTTCACTAGATGAAAAAAGCATCCTAAAATTTCAGAGTTAGGAAATGCTTCTCTGAATGCATTTATAGCCGCTAATTAAAAATCGCACGATATCTTGGCAGGGTTTAAATTCGGCTCTACTTCTTTTAAAAGGTTTATCGTATTCACTTCACAAGTCCTTGTGTGTTTGTTTGGTAACAATGCATATATTACGGGATGGACGACTCCAAATCTTTCTGCCATAATAACATATACTTGATAAAAAAGATTAGGCGCTATTGAAAATGTTTCATCAATGAACCAATGCTCCGATTCACTCAAAATTCGACGAACATTACTTTGCCGGCCAAAAATTAAAACTCTTTCTGGTTCGGGTCCACTGTCAGCAACTAAAAAGTTTTCTATGGTTCCGTTTGCTTCAAAAGTTCTATATGCTTCGGGAATAATTAATTCTTCTAATGTTAATGGTGAAGGGGGTACAGCATTAACTTCATTCCTCTTTCTTCAGATTCTTTTTTTTTAACGCCAGATCATTCGGTAATGCAACTTGTGTCGCTCGCGACATTTCACTATTGAGGCAGGCATTAATAATTTGTGCTGTTGACTCAACAGTAGTTGCAGCACGGTTCTTCATGTTATTAATTAAAATGCTTGCTTCAACTTTAGCCGCATTACTATCGTGAGAGTGTTCATGCATTTGTTTCACAACGGCACCATTTATTGTGTGTATTCTCACTTTGCAACCGTTGTTTTTTTGATCACATCTCCAAAATCGTTGTAACCCACATTTACTAAGTTTATCGAAAACACAACAATGCCCTTCGACGTGTAATTTTTCATTTCCTTTTTGCGAAACCAATTCCATTTTTTAATTTGATTTGATTTTAACTACTCGACTATTAACTACACTACTCGAAATGATACTGATCCTGATGCTGATACTGATGCTGATCCTGATGCTGATGCTGATTCTGATGCTGATTCTGATACTGATACTGACACTGATACTGATATTGACACTGAAACTGATACTGATATTGATACTGCTACTGAAATCTGGTCATGAATGCCAACCTAAATTTCATTTATAGTTGGCACCGCTAAATTTAAATTCAAATTGTGAGAGCAGGACCGTCTCTGATAAGAAACTTTAGAAATCCAACCTCAAACTGGATGGCGTGATCAAAAATTTAAAGTGAGGTGGCTACTGGTTTGTTGTTGCTATTTTGGCAACAGAAACAAAAATAAAGGAAATGTTTGCAACATAAATTGTTTGAATAGCCCCTCCCAGAAGATTTCGCGAATAGATACGCGACCGTTGGAGCACAAACTTCGGGAATGGAAGCACAAACAAGTACTAACGAAGCACTAACGATTGACACCAATTTTTTGTTAAAAATCGATTTAGGGGGCCGGTGACATGGACCTATAGATATAAGCTATTGATAATTTTTTAATTTGATTTGATTTTAACTTAACTTTAAATTTAACAATTCAGATAACTATAACACAAGATTCTTGATAGATATAAACTATTGATAAGTATGTGCTAAATTTTAATCAAACTTAAAAACCGCAAAATTCAAAATATTATGCTAATATACATCTTCTATTGGGTAATTTTTAAAAATTTAGTTAAATTTTTTAATTTGGGCTCCGAGTAGACAAAATTCAAAATATTATGCTAATCGACGTCTTCTATTGGTTAATTTTTGAAAATATAGTTACATTTTTTAATTAGTTTCTAAAGCCGGACCTTAAACTAGTAGCACACTATTTGGTCATACGCGAATATTAGGCTAATAAGAATATAATAACTAAGAACAGAAGTTTGACAATAGTTAAAACATTTGGCGCCTAAAAGGCTCGGCGCCTAAATGGCTGGCGCCTAAATGACTGGCGCCTAAATGACTGGCGCCTAAATAGCTCGGCGCCTTAAACGCTGGCGCCGTGAATTAATAGTAATATTTAACTTTTATGAAAATTTTTAAAATAGTTCTGATTGCCGTTAAAAACAAGGAAGTAAAAAATATACATACCTTTAATACATAACTGGCGTTATTAATTCACAAAATAGCACAAAATAGCTGCAATTCATAAATTCGTACATCTCACGTTTTCATGATTAGATTTTAGATTTAGATTTAGACTCATTTATTGTTTTGAATTTTATTTACATTTTATTTTTACCTGTACCTATCTTGCGATTTAACAGGCAGGTTTGTTTGTCAATTATCTTGATATTTGTATGAATGAATTTTCACTGGGAAAGGAGTACAAAAACCCAGCAGTACAAAAACCCAGCTCGTTTTCATGATTTCATTGGGTGACTACTGATTCATATTAGATACAGAGTGCATTTGCGATATAAAATGTTTTCAAAACAAATTAATATAAGCCTAAATGCTTATGATTCATATAATATGCATCACCATGCACTGTGTAGGGTTAAGTTGCGCTTATTCTTTGGTTAATATCTTTTGGTTAATATTTTGCCGTCTTCCTGGATTACAATACCATTGTTTATCTATGTATATTGATATGTTTTTTTATTAATTTTATAATTTTTTACCGGAACATTTATAAAAATGTACTCTATTTGCGGCAAATTACAAGTGACGCCCGCTTGACAAGAGTGAAACACTTTTTATGCGTTCCCACACAATCCTATCACATAATCCAACTCTAATTAAATAACTTTTTGCACAAAATTAAATTTATTTTTACAATTTTAAACAAATACATCGGCGATTATTGAAATTAAATGCGGACTTTTCCGCCATCTTCGACTCAACTCAATTGCAGCCAAAACAAAAACAAACGCGGACTTTTTGCGGCAAATTCAAATAAATTTCTTATAAATTAAATTAATTAAATATTTAACAACACGACAATATATAGAAGATATAGATAAACAATGACAATACTTAGATATTTGTAACTATCTCCCTCCTTTGACACGCTATCGTCGATTTTTATGCTGTGCTTGATGTTCTACCTGTTAATTGTCATGGTTTTTGTTTGTTAATTTGCATGTTTTACTTTTCCAATTTTTTTCTGTAAATGTTAATGTTTCTTTGCAATTCTTGTTCAGTTGCCCAAGTATTACCGAATTATCTGCATAATATAATACAGTAGAATCCGCTTAAATTGATCACGGATAATGTTATCAGTCGGCTATTATGATCATTTTGACTGGGAACCGGCCGCTTTAATTAGTTTACATACAAAAACCACCGGATAATGTGATCAAAAAGCCGCTTATTATTATCACTTTCAATGAATTTCCTACACAATAATCTCTTTTTCTAAGTATCCTTTTCTGATTTGTCATTGAAATTTTATACATCTTTACAAATCACCTCACTCGTTTTAATTCCCATACAAAAACTAATGAAGTTTCCTGTTTCATGGCGTGTTTCTATTTTCATTTTGCTAAATGTGCACTTTGCTTTATGCATTTTAATTTAAGTTTAGTTTATTCTTGCTAAATTTACCTAATTCTTCTAAAATTAGCTTTTTCTGAAGTTTGCTTATATTGTTATCATTCGGTTAATGTTATCAAAATGTGCTTGGCCCAAAGTAATCACATTAAGCGGATTCTACTGTATGTAATTCACTGACTACCACCCTATTCAATTTCCAATATCCAACACAGTATGGTTGGAGAAAAGGAATGGACTCAGTATACATCCCTGCCTCAGCCCTTGGTCAATCTGGAAAGATTTCGATTTTTCGTTGTTGATTCTAAACATAGCTTCTTATTGTATAAACTTTTAATTTTACCAATTAATGCCTTGTTGAAACTCATTTTAAACAAACTCACATTGATGTGTATCTTCTAGTTGTTCTAATTTTACTTTTATTTTGTTTTCTAACAAATCTGGCATACATTTTTCATAAATAACTCTCTTCTGCATCCTTTCTTATAGAAAAAGATTATGATTTCTATGATTCCCATCTGCCAATCTTTGGGTATCTTTCTGTGTTCTTCTATATTTTGTTAAAAATTTATAGCAGTTTTTATTGTTCTTCTATACCTACAAATTTAATTGTTTCTGGGGTAATGTCGTCGTGGCCTGCCAATTTACCCTTTTTCATTTTCTTTATTGCATTTTCTAACTATTCTTTTGCTAATAAAGATGTCTCTATATGAATGTGTACTTTCTTTGCTCTTTTCTTTTAGTTCTGTGTACACTGAAAAGGTAGCTTCTCCACCTACTAATGCGATGCTCTACAAAATTCAACAATAATTCTCACAATTTTTAATAATAATTATTTTTAATACGTTTAGTGGTCAATATCTTATTTGATTGTACATTATAACTGAAATGTCCATATAACTGGGAGTATTAATCAAAGTAAATTAGTTATTAATTCTATATTAATAATGGATATTGTCACGAAATGCTGCACTCCCTTGTAATGTAGCATTATTATAATTTAGGTACATACCTACCTATATATTCGTAACAGCACTAATAATATTTTTATATGTAATATGTTTTATCATTTATTATTTTTAAATAGCGTTCCATTCATGCTCGCCAAATGAGTTTCGTTGTGCCAATGGAAGATGCATTTTCAAGTCTTGGAAATGTGATCACGAAAATGATTGCAAAGATGGGTCAGATGAATTAGAGTGCCAATATCCACCATGTGCTACGGGAGAATTTACGTGTGCTAACTTTAGGTGTATTCCCATGTCACAGGTAAAATATTTTTTCAATCTTATATAATTATTATTTATTACATAATGACATAATTATACCCGAACACTTACCTTAGAATACCAAACCATTTGTCGATACTTTGCTTGTTGGAAGTGTTGGTACACATTGCTAGGTACCTACTGGAAATTTTGCTATCACTATTGAATTCTTACTAAAATTATACGTTGAGATCTGAAATGTTTAAATTATTATTTACTTTATATAATTTTTTAATTATTCATTTTTGCAATTAGTAAGTTTAGTATTTTATAACTAATTTTTTGTTTGTCGTTTTAAAAGTTTTGTTTAGTAATAAACCAGAAGTGGTACCTTATTGGTAGCGAAATATCCGAGATGTCCTAAATTCTAAAATGTTCTAAATTTCACTTTACCAGGGCCTATTCCACTATACAAAAACAAAACGAATTTTAACAAAATTTTGATTAATTACTAGGTAAGCATATATTGCCAAATTATTTAATCAAGTTTATCTTAAATTCGTTTTGTTTGATGAAACTCTTCCTTAAGAGGCAATTCCACCATGCAGACAAAAACAAAACGATTTATTAGATAAACCTATGATCCGATGAGATCGAAACAAGCAATTCTTGAAAGTGTTTTTTAGTAAAAACTGATAGAGATATTTATTAACGAAAGAGGATTAAACTCGTGCACCAAACACGAAACACACTAAGGGTCATTGGCCCTAAACTTGTTTATTTTATATAATATTTAAATTTTATTTATTTATTTTCAAGGTTTGTAACGGTATTAATGATTGCAAAGACAATGTTACATCAGATGAAACACATGAAAAATGTCCTCAAAATACTACATGTCCTCCTAATCATCTGAAGTGTGAAAAAACAAATATTTGTGTGGAACCATACTGGTTATGCGATGGAGATAATGATTGCGGGGATAATTCAGATGAAAATCCATTACATTGTGCTCAAAGAACGTGCCCTCAAAATAGTTTTAGATGTCCTAATCACCGCTGCATTCCAGCTACTTGGTAAGTAAAAATTTTTTATAAATTAATTTGACGATGTCAATTTGACGTCAATGACTGATTTTTTCATTTATCATTATCATTATTATTTCCTCTTATCATTATCATTGACGTCATCAGTCGTCGACCATGAAGCCCTGGGAGCAAATTAAAATTTGGGCTCTCTTTTCCTTGTTTCTCACCGCTGCGGAGCTCCCTTTAGATTTTGGGGCTACAGTGCGCCCCGCTGTTAAATCCACCACTGCAAACATATTTTATTATTATTAATAGTACATTACATGACTAGTGGAGAAACTGAAAGATTCGCTCACACATTTGCCAATTTTGCACGCGAGCCGACAGGCGAGTGTGCAGAAGGCAAATAAGTGAGCGAAAGGGTTTCTCCACTAGTCATGTATAGCGTTTTGTTCAATCCTGCACTTATAAATCTAAAAAATTTATGAAAATACAATTTATTATAATTCGTGTCATCAATAATTAAATTTGAGATTTTGAATTTGCAATAACTCGAAAACGGCGTTAGATATCGAAAAACTGAGCTAAAAATTTACCTCCCTTTGCTCGTACTCAACCCCCCGTAGCAATTTGTCGTAGGAAGCTTTATGCAAAATTTTAGATCGATAGCGCGCATTTTGCGCGCAAAATTAATTTAAAAAAAGTTAGCTTTGGTTTTAAAACATTTTAATATTATTATAAAGAACGTAGGCAGGTAAATGAATGACTGCATTTTTCACTTACTAGTGGGTGAAAAATCTTTCGCCCACTCGTTACCATAGATATAATTTGAGTGAGTAAAACAAACGGTTTCTAGTTGCGTATCCAAGTAAGAAACGACATGTTTCAATAGCAGGATTGAACAAACGCTTTTTTTTTCACCCACTAGTAAGTGAAAAATGCAGTCATTCATTTACCTGCCTACGTTCTTTATAATACGACAAATTGCTACGAGGGATTGAATACGAGCCAAGGGGGGTAAATTTTTAGCTCAGTTTTTCGATATCTAGCGCCGTTTTCGAGTTATCGCAAATTCAAAATCTCAAATTTAATTGATGACACGAATTATAATAAATTGTATTTTCATAAATTTTTTAGATTTATAAGTGCAGGATTGAACAAAACTCTATACATAAATCGTGGAGAAACCCTTTTGCTCACTTATTTGCCTCTGCACACTCGCCCATCGGCTCGCGTGCAAAACTGGCAAATGCGTGAGCGAATCTTTCGGTTTCTCCACTATAAGTCATGTAATATACATATACCATTACACTACCATCAAATAAATGATACTTACGATGTGCAATTAGAGATTTGGAAGTTGATCCTACTTCAAGTTTTATATTTTTCTAGACAACCGAAAAGTAAGTGTAAATGATGAAATAAGCTGTTAATGGGCCCGTGGTTTAAGATATATCCACTAGCACTACAGCTTGTAGTTGTAGTTCATCAATCACCATAGTTTACTTTGGAGTTAGATCGCATTTCCAAAATTAACTAGAAAGGAATTTCTGCAACCATTGACGTACTGTGCTTAATATCGATGGCGAATACGTCGTAACCCACATTTTGCGAAAAAAACTTTTTGTATCCCACATAACATAATATTTACAAAAGAAAAATTTTTAATTTTTAAAAAATTTCACTTTTCTAAGAAAAATATTTAACAAACATTTTTTTCTAAATTCAATATCTCGAGAGTTATGCCACTTTAAAGCATTTTTTTTAACTTTCACATGGCCATAGCTTCAAAAATATTGATTTTTCAATTAAAATAATTTATTGCTTTTTAAAGAGCGTAAAATAATCTATAAACTAGATTTAAACCTTTCATTGTCAAAACTCAACGGCTTTCGAGTTATGAATTAAAGTAAGTACAAACATGTTGAAAAATACGAGCTTTTTCTTTGTTCGATTTTTTTCGAAACCCTGTATCTTTTAAATGAAATATTTTACAAAAAACTGACGCCCCATTCCGGATAGGCAATTTAACGGACTACAACTAATATTTTTTGAGAAACCAATCCATTCGACAGAAAATCAGGAAATAATAAACAAGGCAGCTACAAAACACAAAATTAAATTCAGAAACTTTTAATTTTTATTGAAAAATTATTTTATTAATAAAAGTTTTTAATAAACAGGTCTAAAATATGCGTATTGAAAATGAGGTCATTGTGAATATTTACTTAAATCATGTTTTAACTTAATCTTAATAATATAATTTTTCAATAAAAATTTTGTAAATTTAATTTTTTTTTAATTTTAAATTTTAAAAAAACAAAGTTTGTTTTTCGAAAATCTTTACTAAACAAAAGTTGTAATCCGTTAAATTTCCTATCCAGAATGAGGCGTCCGAATTTTTCTAAAATATTTCGTTTAAGGAGTGGTTATGTCGATCTAGCTTTAATTCACGAACGCGAGGGGGCTTACAAGCTATGGTGAATAAATTAATTAATTAATTCGTTGGTAGGCAACAAGCTTCACAAATAGTCTGGTTGCATTAATGGGTAATTCAATAGCAAACTTACAGGAATCTACTTTTAAAACCTACGTTTAAGCTGAAATATAAGCTCCGCCTTTTAAAAATTATATCAATCGTAAGGGTGGGAATTTTGCACTTTACTTTAATATCTAATTCTTATTGTTTCCATTAAATATATTATAAGATCGTTTAAATTGTTTTATAATAAAATGGAAGAAACCTTATTCGAACTATAAACTATATCTATAAGCATAGGAAATTCTAATAAACTTCAAAGATTAGTTTACGAGTTATAATAATTAGGAATTGGATTTACGTACTGATTATTTTTAATTTAAAATATGTATAAATGCATAATAGAAATTCGGTATAATATTATAATTTCGCATCTGTTGTAAAAAAATTTGCAATCGTATAAAACCATGCACAGTGCTTATCTGCGATTTAACCTTGCAAGATAACGAATGCAGAAAACTGAAGTATTCCAATTTGCTTTTGCAGTTATCCAACGATAATTTATTATAATATTATGTTGTATTGAAGATTACTATATTATTATGTTCAAAATGATGAATACACATATACAGTGGCCGTAAAAAGTATTCGTACACCCCTATCTTAACCATGTAAATAGTACATTTTGAAGCCATTCTTTCACACATAAAAGTCGCTTTTACAATAAAACTTTTTAGACATTTTTTGTTAAGAATTTCATTGTCTTCAATTTTGTATCTATACATTTTTATATTTTGTCGCGCCGTTTCCGACTGACAACAGCTTAAACAAGACTCTGTAAAATACAAAAAATATTGTCACCTGTATCTCAAAAACGGTGCAATGAAATAGAAAAATGTATAAGTAATTTTTGTTGCAAATTTTATTCCCTACATTTTTGTTTATATACATTTTTCTATTTTGTCACACCGTTTCCGAGATACAGATGATAATATTTTTTGTATTTTACGGAGTCTTGTTTAAGCTGTTGTCAGTCGGAAACGGGGCGACAAAATAGAAAAATGTATAGATACAAAATTGAAGACAATAAAATTCTTAACAAAAAATGTCTAAAAAGTTTTGTTGTAAAAGCGACTTTTATGTGTGAAAGAATGGCTTCAAAATGTACAATTTACATGGTTAAGATAGGGGTGTACGAATACTTTTTACGGCCACTGTATTTGATTTACAACACTATTATTATAATTTATGTTATAATAATCTTATAATACATATAGTATTTGAAAAAGTAAAAATTTAAATTTTAAGCTATGATCTGTTTAAAGCCAAAAACAATACGATAGCATTGACGAGGTCACATTAGACCAGCGTTGTAAAAAATGCGATTAGGATTAAGCAATACGCAACACTGTACAATGTATACATAATCAAGATATACAGTGTTGACGTGTATTGTTTTTGGTTTAGGAAGACCGTACGACCATACCATAATAGTAATTAAAATAAGTATACATTACACAGTGACGGCGCCAGAGGGGGGAACAGGGTGGACACATGCCCAATCCCTATTGACTGGAGTGCCCAACCAAGTGCCCACCCAAATTTTTTAGAATACCTATACGTTTTATATTTTCGCCTCAACCACGCTCAGATCAAATATTTTAATTTTACTATTTTTAAAAAATTCGGAATTGTTAATTAAAACATGTAAAAAAATCGGATGTGGCCATGCCCATAACTTTATCATACTTATTATTATGGTGCAAAATACAGTAGAACCCCTCTATAACGAGTCCGGTTATAACGAAGAATCGGCTATAACGAGTAAAAATTTAGTCCTTTGACTTTTGTTTACATGTTAAACTGACTGTTTATAGCAAAAATCTTGTTATAGAGAAGTTTTACTGTATAATAAAAAAATAAAATTTGAAAATTAAGAAAAAAGTTTTTTTTACATTTGAAAAAAGAATAATTACAAAAATTGGATATTTACACGGTTATTGATTAATACTTTTTTAATATTATTATTATAGAGAAGAATTTAATAAAAATCTAAAATTTGAGAAAAAGAAAAATATAATTTTTTTAATTTGCCAAATATTTTTTTTGCCTTTCCGTGTACCGATTTTAACCAAAATCTATTCAGTTCTAAGTCCCAATATATCAGTAATACTAAATACGAAATTTTGTTAAAAAATTCCTATTACGTTTTGAAGTAGAGGTTGAGGAAAATTTGATCACATACACACACACATACAGATTACAGACATTTTTTGGAAATGATGATTTTCCGCTTCTGGAACCCCAATATGCCTAAATTCATCAAAATCAATCTCAAATTTCTTTTTCTGCACGATAACAATACTTTTTCATATTTTGTATGATAAAGTAAAAAAAAAATTTTTAACGGCCGCCATTTCGTGAAAAAAAAATTGTTTTACTTTTCCACGGTTCATGCTATAACGGCATCGATAAAGAACATTCACACCAAATTTCAAATAAATCGGTACATTCGAACATTAGAACATCCTTTTTTTTGGACCTCCCACTTTGCCAGCTCATAACTTTGTGAATTTTGAGGGTTTTCTCGGTTAATTTTTATGCAATCTTAAAATATCCATAAATAAATGATAAAAAAATTGATAGTAAAAATATTTTTTGTTTCGTTTGTACAAAGCTTCAAAAACCGCCCGAAATTCATGCCTCTAAACTAGAATACGGAATAGAATACCCCTTTAAGCAGCCGTGGGGTCTAATCTGTCGGATTAAACATTTGTGGCCCCCTAGGTAGTTAAATTTTCGGGGTCCTCTAGAAAATTATTACTTGCGTAATTAGTTTTTAATTTTACTACTCAATAATTAAAATAAACAGTCTCAATAAAATATTTGAAAAAAAAATTTTTTTTTCGACAAAAAAAATCAACTTTAATTGTTTATAACTTTTTTGTTGTTAATCAATCGCTAAAATCGTATGTACTTCACTAGATAATCTAATGAAAAAGCTACAGTTAAAATTTCAAGTCAATCGGATGTAAACTTTTTCAGTTCTACTGCTCACCGATTGATTTTGATAGTGATTTTGCAGCATAAAAGTTGTTCGGTTAAAATTGATTTAAACGAATTTTGAGTTTAGATCAGTACTTGGGCGTTGTAGATTTTGATTCTATGATAGTTTTAGCATGATTTAAGCCAATACAAAAAAATTGGAAAAAAAAAATAAAAATTTGGTTGACATTACCCCTTAATTATTTTTATTTAGGACTAGTAAGATAAAAAAAATTACATGATATTTGCCGAGACCCATTTCACCCCCATGTGAGAGTGGGTGAGATTCGGCTTGACCCCCCCCCCCCTAATATTTTTATATTTACTACTATGTACTTTAAAACACAGATTCTTGATAAACTTTAAAATGAAAATTTATAATTAAAATAAATATATTTTTCCGTTTTCACGAGGCTCCTAAAATTAACGAGGCCCCTAGGCAGCCGCCTTTTCTGCCTTAATATCTGTAATAGTGTAATCCGGCACTGGGTCTAATCATGTCTAATGCTGTACGTGTAACCATGTTTAACCATTTTCGAAAGAGAAAGAAGCTGATTGTTCAGAAGTGTATTGAAGGGTTTTACTCTTTTGTTAGTACAATAATTCAATACTGAAGAAAATAAAAATTTGAATATTTTTATAATAATATTATATTATTTATTTTGATTATAGAAAATTACATTCATTTATTACCTACACTTATATTGTATGCTATTTTAATCGAATTAAAATTATGCGAATTTATATTATTTAATAAAATATTTTTGTATTCATCTAAAAAGTAAACATAGGTATTAAAACATTGGTGGTAGATTTGAAACGAAACGCAAATCCCCACCAAAAAATATTTTTGTGTTGATAAGATAAGATAAGACGGGAGAACATTTAAAATATTTCTAGCATTGTCACTCAAAATATATATGAGTTACAAATTATCATTTCGATTTATTTGGGCGACTGTATAAAACAGGCAACTGTAAATTTGCTTTAAATTGAACACAACACGTACCCATCTTTGTGATAATGACTGAACTATAATGATTCATTTCATCTCAAATTATTCCCGCCTGATTTTAATTGAACAATTATATGCAATTTCATTTATAATGTGTTATAGATGAAATTAATTTTCAAAAAATGTCTTTATGAATTCTTTTAGACGTGTACATTATTTATATAAGTAAAATGTTATTAATTGATAATTACAAATATGGTATTTAAACACAATGAATTCTAAATTACACAGATTGCAAAAAAAAATATTTTACGACAGTCCTTAATTTATCGTTAATATAATTTCAAAATTTGAAGAAAATCCATTCAGCCGTTTTTTAATGCAAGGTGCTTTACTATTTTTTTTTGCACCTGGCCAATTTTTTTTTTTTTTTAATTGTTAATTCTTTGTTAGTAATTATTTAATCTATTTTAATTTTTGTTAAAAAAATTGCAAATGGGGTATTTAAACACAATTAATTCTAAATTAGACAAATTGCAAAAAAAAATTATTTTACAACAGTCGTTAATTTATCGTTAATATAATTTCAAAATTTGAAGAAAATCTATTCAGCCGTTTTTGAATGCAAGCTGGTTATACAAGAGCGCATCGCAATATCCTAGCCTTAAAAGATACAGATATTTATTTAAAAAATTTAAAAATTTCGAATTTTTCAACATTTTCTTACTTACTTTAATTTATAACTCGGAAGCCGTTGATTTTAGACAATAAAAGATTTAAATTTAGTTTGTAGACGCTCTTTAAAAAAGTACTAAACCATTTTTCTGAAAAATCAATATTTTTGGAACTATTGCCATGTGAAGGGGGAAATTTAAAAAAATTCTTTAAAGGGGCCTAACTCTCGAGGATTTGAATTTAGAAAATTAATTTTGTTAAATAATGTGCTTAGAAAAGGGTCCTCTATCACCACCTAAGTGGTGTATCCGGGGACAACCTGTATCTATATACAACCTGTATTGATATTATATACGTATATATTAGAAAATATCCTTCATGGAAATAAATATTTCATTACTTATTAATATTGAATTATTATTAATTATTTAATTATATTAATTATTAATTATAGAACTGAAATACGAAGTTTTGATGCTTTCCTGAACAATTTGATTTTTATGAGTTACGACGTATTGCAAAGTTACCATCGATATTATTTGTATAATATTGCAAATATTAATTACGTATAGTAAAAATTATATGTATATAGCGCTATGATGGATATTATATTATTATCTGAGTCGCGGATCTAAGTGCCTACAGGAGCTTTAAAGCTTTTTTAAAGAAATATGATTTACTTTGGACGCAAATAAAGTTTTTGAAATTTATTTTAGAGATCAAAATAACTAAATACATATTAAGTATATCGTATTAATGGATTAAAAATATATTTTTAATCTATTAATAAGTTTAATCTTTTTAACAATATTTTATTGTTCAACATTCAACGAAAAGATACAAGCTGGATGAAAAGCATTCCACGCAAACAAGAAGATATTGAAGAGCAAGAATATTTGAATTAGAACCAAAATAAGAGTATACAAGACGTTTGTGAGAACGGTGGTCACTTATGCTGCAGAGGTTCTAAACCTCACTAAAGGTAAAGGTGAGGAAGGTGAGGGCCAAGAAAGTTTGGTGGAAACGAATATCGAACAAGAACCCGAAATAGCCGAAATACTAGGAAACGAAGATATTGTGAAATACATTAAATCGCAGAGAGTTAGATGGCTTGGCTACGTAACAAGCAAAGAGCCAGGCAATGTTTTAAAGCAAATCATGGACTGGAGACCGGGGGAGACAAGAAATCGATGAAGAACAAGATCTAGATGGCTGGACGAGGTGGTAAAGGACCTAAAAGATATGGTAGTGACATAATTGAGAAAGAAATGCGAAGATAGAATACTGTGGAGAAAGATAACGAATGAGACGTAACAAAAATATTGATTACTGGAAATGAGAAGATAAGGAGTGATTCATCTCGAAAGACGAATCGTAAAGACTTCATAGAAGTAGTCATATTCCTCAGGGAGCGGATACCTTAATTAATAATAATTATTTGTATAATATTGCAAATATTAATTCCGTATAGTAAAAATTATTTCTATATAGCGCTATTATGGATATTATATTATTATCTGAGTCACGGATCTAAGTGCCTACATGAAGCTTAAAATCTTTTTTTAAAGAAATATGATTTTTAAAATTTATTTTAGAAATCAAAACAACTAAAATAATACTTACATAGGTAATCGTGTTAATAGATTTAAAATAGTTTAATATTTTTAACAATATTTTATTGTTCAACGTTTCGGGTCGTTTTATATTGACCCATTTTGAAGGATGACTTTGACAAATTATTGTTGACAAACAAAATCAATATAACCGACTCGAAATAAAATATTGTTAAAACGACCTTTAAACTCAACCAGTTTTAATCAAAGGGTATAGCCGGGTTTATATGGGAAATTTGCCCTTGCGGTCTTTTCGACTCAAACTTGGGGGATCGTTTTGGTATCAAATAAAAATAATTCAGCCAAATTTTCAGCTCTTTATCTTAAACGGTTCTCGAGTTTTTCAAAAAAAACCTCTTTTTTTTTTTCTTTTTTTTTAAATAGTAAAATTCAAAATTAATGGATGGTGATTTTTTTGCTATTTCTTAGGAGTAAAAGACGTGAAAAAATACTTTGGTCATGATTATTAAACGAAAAGCCGATTTGCGGCGAAAGAAATAAAATTTAAATCTTATTTTTTAACCTTTTTCTGAAAAGTGTCACTCATCAAATTTTGTCAGAAAATGTCGTTTATACTCCCTTATACTCATGAATTTTTTTTATTTTTTTGAAGTGGTGCAACAATATGACAAAAATTAAAAAGTAATTATTCTCTATAATTTTGCTATTAAACAAACTTATATATTTTTCACATTTCCGGGAGTAAAGCGGTCACTTTACTCCCACTTTTACGAAAGTAAAGTACTATTTTTTTTTATCTAAAATTTTGCATATAGTATACATAGATTCCTACGACAAATTACTAGACGTTTAAGGTAAACGAGGTGGGGCACGAGGGGAATTTTTTTTTCTCGGTTTTTCGATATCTAGTGCCGTTTTCGAATTATTGTAAATTCAAAATCTCAAATTTAGCTATTAACCAATGTAATTTATCATTTGCAGCGAAATTGTGAAAAATAGTATATAGGGTGCCGAATGAGTTAGCCGAATATAAGAAATTTATTTATACAAATATCTGCTTTACTAATTATTTTAGAGAAAAAATTTAAAACACAAAAATAATGAAGAAATACAAACTATTAATGAGATTTAATGTTCATACGAATGGGCATTAGATTTCATCAAACTTTTACTTAAAAAGTCAAAAAATGCTTTTGAAATTGCAAAAAGTTTCAATTATCAGACTGGCCATGTAAGTTTCCTAGGTAAGTATTTTTGAAAATAGAAATTAAATTGAATTTTTTATTACATGGTTAGTACGATAAATGAAAATTTTAACAATTTCAAAACCATTTTTTGACTTTTTAAGTAAAATCTAGATAGAACCCAATGCTCTTATCATTCGTAGAATTTACATGTTAATTTCCTATGTTCGGCTAACTCATTCAGCACCCGGTATACACCTCGGGACTAATGTTTTTTCATCCCGTTTGCGATTTTTGTACTCGGCTAACACCTCGTGCAAAAACCTTTGCACGCGCGATAAAAAGTAGTACCTTAGTCCCATGATGTAAAATATACTATTCTATGGTTAAAAAATGTATAAAAAATTTTTTTTACCGAAAATTAATAATTACATTAATTAAAAAACATTTTTAATCGTTTTATTGCAAAGTGATTGCATAAAGACCATTAGAAATTATATACCTTTAATATAGTTAGAAAAAAGTTCTAAGTATTGAAAAGATTAACCTTACTCGGAGCAGGATTTACGATCTATTTTGTATGGAATTATTCCATTTAATGTCAACAATTTATGACAATTTTGTTAAACAGTATCGATAATATACTTAATATAATAACTTTTCTGACTGAAATTTTTGTTTCTATTGTTTTAAAACTGAAAAGTTATTCCCAATAATACGGAAAAATTATATATATGTAGGTACTAGTTATCTTTAAGAGTAAAGTATGGAAACAAGATTTTTTTAACGTTTCTTTAATCATTTTTCACATACTATATTATTTTAAGCAGGATATGTCTTAATTTTCTATGGTTTTCACTGTTTTTTCTCTGGTGAGGATATATTTTCAGTAAAAAAAAATTTTTATACTCTTTTTAACCATAGAAAACATAAAAGTTTGTTTAAATGCAAGATTACAGAAAAAAATTACATTTTAATTTTTGCCATATTGTTGCACCACTTCAAAAAAATTCATGAGTATAAGGGAGTATAAAAGACATTTTCTGACAAAATTTGGTGAGTGACACTTTTCAGAAAGGCCTTAAAAAATAAGATTTAAATTTTATTTCTTTCGCCAAAAATCGGCTTTACGTTTAATAATCATGACCAAAGTATTTTTTCATGTCTTTTACTCCTAAGAATTAGCAAAAAAATCACCATCCATTAATTTTGAATTTTACTATTTAAAAAAAAATAAAATCAAAAAAAGAGGTTTTCTTGAAAAACTCGAGAACCGTTTAAGATAAAGAGCTGAAAATTTTGCTGAATTATTTTTATTTGATACCAAAACGATCCCCCAAGTACGATTTGAAAAAACCGCAAGGGCAGATTTTGCATATAAACCCGGCTATACCCTTTAAATAAAGATCAGCGATAATTTACTACTTTTAAACTAAATATAATTTGATGCAATTTCCGTTAAGCATCACATTACACGCAGGTATAGCCTTAGCATTAAAAAAAATTGTTGTGTAAAGATTGTTATACTAAATTATATTAAGTATTATGCCACATTATGTTGTGTTTTTTCCATAAAACAATACACACTTATACTCTTCCATTGTATGTACATAAAAATAATATGAAAGTGTTAGCTTTACTTTTATTTTATAAATTTAAAATTTTAGGTATTGCGATGGAGACGATGATTGTGGAGATCGTGCTGATGAACCTCCAGAGTATTGTAAGAGCGAAGGAAGAACTTGTTTTGGAGATTTATTCACATGCGATAATGGCAATTGCATTCCAAGAATTTATATTTGTGATGGTGATAATGATTGTTTGGATAATAGCGATGAAGATAATAGACACCAATGCAGTAAGTTGATCATATTTATGATTAATTATAGCCACATTGAAATCAAATCACAGTAATTCAACACTCTGAAAAAAGATTTGTCGTCGTAACAAAATCATTAGTAGCTATAGCCTCAACAGAGTTTTTTGCTGCTACAACATATTTTATGTTGCCACGACAAAGTTTTTTGTGTTTAGAACAAACTTTTTTTTTCCACACAGCATAAAATTTGTTGTAACAGCAAAAAATTCTGTTGAGGCTATAGCTACTAATGATTTTGTTACGACGACAAATCGTTTTTCAGAGTGTAATAATATTATGTCTTGCTACCTTCAATTTCATTATTATATTGCGTATTTTTATTTCTTATAAGCATTAATTTTGGCTTAAAATGTGCAATTCAACAAAATCATTTCTGAATATTTTATTTCTACATTACCACTAATGGCCGTATTGTGCCCATAAATGCAGTTTATTGTACAAGATGTTATACACAATTGCACACAGGAATAACTCATATTATGTGGCTTCTTTTGTGCTAATTTAATTTAATACAAATATATTTACAGATAATAGAAAATGTGACGAAGAAACTGAATTTACTTGTGAAGCAAATAAGGCTTGGGGTAGAGCTCAATGTATACCTAGAAAATGGTTATGCGATGGTGATCCTGATTGTGTTGATGGGGCAGATGAAAACTCAACATTACATCATTGTGCAACTCCTCAACCTTGTGGAGAAGATCAATTTACATGTGCTAATGGTCGATGCATAAATAAAGTAATTATTTTTTCACCAAAGCTATTCCATATCAACCTCAGAAAAAGCTCAACTTTTCAAACCGCGAACTGCTTTGAACAAAAAAATTTGAGACCCCTCCCCCTTCTGCTTTATTATTAGTAATCTTTTACGAATAGAATCTAAAATAATATAACAAAATATTATATTATCTAAATTTACCGTTAAATTTGAATAGTCCGGTCAATTTAGACATAAAAATAGTGGTTAAATAACAAAAATTGCCGGAGAGCCAAATTTTGTTGGAGAACTGGGGTTTACCATTACAAATAAAGTTTTAAAAATCCCCATCGATTCTATGTGTGCTACAAAATTTATTCGGGGTCAAAGGTCAAAATTTGATGTTTTTTTGATTTTTCTCGAAAACAGTAAGTTTTATCGAAAAAAACCTCAAACCAAAGTTGTAGATCTTAAAATTCTCTACAAAACTGGTCTTTATAATTTTTTTCCTAAGAGTTACCATTCCTCAGAAATCGCGATTCTAAGAGTCACATTATACATGATATATGCACATTATATAAAGCTGCTTTACTCACTGATTCATCATTTCGAGTGAAAATGTTTGACCACTTCTAGATATCGTGGAAAGCTGAAATTTTGCAAACCTGTTGGGTTACTGGCACAACCACCCAGAAAAATCGAAAATGTTGAAAAAGTTACCCCCGAACCCTTCTGCGAGGGTTGAAAGGTTTTTGCTAAATGCGGTTGCATCGCCGTTATTTGGCGTTGGATTTTGATTTTCTAAAAAGTTTTGAAGTCGTCGTGACGGCGGCATAATAGAATAGCCAGATATTTTTCACTGCTACGTGGGTAGAGGGGATTCAGTTCGTGGCTTATTATATGTGCATATCATGTATAATGTGACTCTTAGAATATCGATATCTCAGGAATGGTAACTCTTAGGAAAAAAATCATGAAGACCATTTTTGTAGAGAATTTTAAGATCTACAACTTTTGTTTGAGGTTTTTTTTTTGATAAAGCTTACCGTTTTCTAGAAAAATCCAAAAAACCTCAAATTTTGATCTTTGACCCCGAATAACTTTTGTAGCACACATAGGATCGATGGGGACTTTTAAAACTTTATTTGTAATGGTAAACCCCAGCTCTCCACCAAAATTTGGCTCTCCGGCAATTTTTGTTATTTGAAATGTCTATATTGACCGGACTAGAAGTTGAATTAAATTTTTACCCGTTCTTGTGAAATTCAAGAATTGTTGAATCAAAAGTCAAGGAAAGGTGATACTAAAAAATTATATCAACAATACAAATACAGTAGAGCGTCGATAATCCGGATTAATAGTGACCGGACCCTGTCCGGATTATCAAAGTGTCAAGAATTATCGAAAAGAACCAAAAAAGGTAGTTTTAGTTCGCTAAAAAAAAGAAAACTTGGTAAAATCGTTAATAATTTACTTTAGTGGTTAAATAATTGGAGTAGATAAATAAAACTATGAATTAGTATGAAATTTTAATATATTTAATGAAAGAATAGATATATATATTTTTTTTGTAGCGGTAAATGTTTTACTTTCCCATTTACGTAGTAAAGGAAAGTATTGTAATCGAGTAAAAAAAAAATTTTGAACTACCATTTTTTCATTTAGCATTTATGTAATATTTTAATAATATTACTTATTAAAACTTATTAGTCTATAAGTCCGTAGAAATCGTTTGAGACAAATTTTGCAATGATGTGTGTGTGCGATTTTTTCGTCCACGATTTTTTCAAAACGCGTGAACCGATTTTATTCAAATTTCATATACTCTGGTTTGTAACAGCAATCTAAAAATATAATAATGCTACTGCCAATATGGCTGGCTTGCAATTAAAAACATCACCTTATCTGTATATTATGTTTTTGTGGCAAATTTTATGCGTTCTTATAACAAAGTAAATTGAAAGAATCTTTTTAAGAATTTCATTTAAATTGAAACAAACTATACATTGTTATATTGTTTGATAAAATCTAATTACTGAAATAGCTTAAGATAGCTTAAGAAGCGAGGGATCAAAGATACTGAAAGTTGGTGTATAAAAAAATTAATAATATATATTTTAATCATGTATTAATAATTTGATCTTAAGGGGTGGCTATGCGATCACGATAATGATTGTGGTGATGGTACTGATGAAGGAAAGGAATGCAACAGCAAGTATAAAACTTGTTCCGCTCAAGAGTTCACTTGTCAAAATTTTAAATGTATAAGAAAACAATATCGATGTGATGGAGAAGATGATTGCGGTGATCGATCAGATGAAGTGAATTGCAGTAAGTAAATCTATTTATTTTACATACTACTTTTTTAAGAACTTCTATTTCCAAAATCAAAATAAATAAATAGTTACTTATTTTTTAAGTAGCTCGTAAAAATTTAACAGGTTAATAATTATTAAGATTATTAACGACGATTAAAATTTAAAAAGAAAGTTTACGAGAAAACTTTTAGCCCTTTCAGACCCAGGGTACCTACGTTTATTAAATTATTTTGAAGTTGGTGACAAACTTATATGCTATAGATAGCAATCATTTCTTAATGAAAAAAACCCGAGGAATTCAATAAAAATATAAAAAATGTTCTATGACAAGCATAAACTATGATAATAAATTAATTTGATTAAAAATTGTAAAAAAAACATTCCGTTGCAGAATAGCTTAAATTTTTAACTTTAGTTAAGAATAACTCATCGAAATATCATTGTAAGTGCATAATTTTTTTGTTGTTAATTGTTATCATACTTAACTTGGTTCACAAATAATAGTCATCTGTTTAAATCTGTTATCGTGCGTTTTATACTGGTTTAAAAATTAGGTACACTATATAGTTTACCTGTATTTTCGTGTTTAAAAATCAGAAAATTATTAAACTCACCAAAACCACTTTTTAGAGCGCAGCAATATATAATTAAAAAAAAAATAATGTTTTTCTTCATCCAAAAAAAGTCGGGTCTGAAAGGGTTAATATAAAAATCAATTAAATTTGCAATGTTTTTTGTATTTTTGCAATTATTTAAAACGGAAAGTTTCCAATTTTCTATTTAATATATATCTTTTTGTTACAGAAAAAGATAACAATACGTGTATTACACCAGGCCAATTTGCTTGTAATGATGGACAATGTATTGATTCTCGTTTGGTATGTAATAAAGTAGCAGATTGCAAAGATGAATCAGATGAACCGCTTCATTGCAATGTGGATGAGTGTGCTAAAGTTGAAATTCATCAATGTGGTCATAAATGTATAGATACACCTACGGGGTATTACTGTGAATGCAATCAAGGGTACAAGTAAGTATTAATTGTTCAATAACATTTAAAAACTAATATAATAAAATAAAAATAATATGATATGAGAGTTATCCCAAAAACTTCTTAATAAAAGAACCTGATGAGATCTTGACTCTTGAGACTTAGTAGAGGAGTCAGTGTGAGAAATATTTCTCTCTTAACAGGCGATCCTTCTAATTAACTACTGTTCAAAACAGTGCGAAAATTATTCGTACGCAATAGTCTAAAACTTAAACTAATGACAAGAATTAAAAAGAATTAAAATTTTATTTTTGTATTTTTATCAATAGGTAATAATTAAGAAAACAAATTACTAATGCTCAGTTTAGTTGGCCTAAACTAACAAAGGCTAGTTGAAATTTAATCTATGATTAAGGGTTTTCAACAATGTAAATTTATTGTTTAAAGAACTAAAGAACAAAATATCGAGTTAAATAATCATTTTCGTCCATTGTTATATTTCCTTATAATCGGGTGTGAGGTCGATCGCCCGATATATATTTTTTACGACTATAATCCGTTATAATTATAATGGGAAACAGGAATTATCAAGAAACCAATTTTTCATTTTAATTTCTTATATTCGGGTATGCGGCTGGCCATGCACCCGGTATCCTCCGATATTCAATTAAAACTTATTACAATATCACTTCGTAATTTTTATTTTTAAATCATTCTGTGATAGCTATTAATGGGTAACATTTATAATTTTTATTTTAGACTATTGGAAGATGGAAAAGCTTGCGTTGATTTAGATGAATGTACAGAAACGCCCGAAGTATGCTCGCAATATTGTTTTAATACACCAGGTGGATATTATTGTAAGTGCAATGAACAGTTTTATGCAAGAGAAAACGACGAACACACGTGTAAACGCAAAAATAATATGGAACCTTGGATAATCTTTACAAATAAATATTATGTGCGGAATATGTCGATTGATTCCAAAATTTATAACTTGGTACATCAAGATTTAATGAATGTCGTTGCGCTAGATTATGATATTACCGACCAGAAGTTATATTTTTGTGACGTTACTGCTAAAACTATATTTAGATCTTCTATAGGCGAAAGTGGAGAAAAGGAAGCTATAGTTAGACACGATTCGCACGGTTTAGAAGGTTTGGCAGTTGATTGGATAGGAAGAAAATTGTATTGGCTAGATAGGCATTCTAAAAATTTAGATGTTTCTGAATTAGATGGAACCAGCAGAAAAACAATTAAAAGTGGAATAGCAGATCCAAGAGCATTAGTCGTACATCCCGGAATTGGATATATGTATTTCAGTTCATGGCATTTACAAGCATTTATTGGAAAAATTGGTATGGATGGATCAAATTTTACACGAATTTTAACGTGGGAGAATGATATAGCATGGCCGAATGCTTTAACTATTGATTATTTTACTGATAAGCTTTATTGGGCAGATGCTCATTTAGATTATATTGCATTTGGTGATTTAGAAGGTAAACATCGTCATATTGTATTATCTGGTACAGCTGTTCCACATGTTTTTGCATTAAGTATTTTTGACGATTACGTATATTGGACAGATTGGAATATTAAGGGTATCAGCAGGGCTAATAAATTTTCAGGAAAAGATTTAAAACTTTTACGTAATACAACACACAGACCTTACGATATACATATTTATCATCCATTAAGACAATTGCCTTATAATAATCCTTGTGGGACAAATAATGGCGGATGTTCACACTTGTGCCTTATTGCGCCGCCCCACGAATCCAGCTACTTAAACATAGAAGGTTATGGAGAAGAAGGGGCAACTACTTATAAATGCGCATGTCCAAATCAGTTTTATTTAGCTCCAAATGGTAAAACATGTATTGCTAATTGTACTGCTGGTCAATGGAGGTGCGGAGGAAATGATGAAAAATGCGTTCCTTGGTTTTGGCAGTAAGTAACTTAGATAGTTTTTCAATTTTTATTTATTACAGTTTTTGAAAAATTGTGCTTTCGTGCACAGTAAAATCTCTCTTAACAAACAAAACATAGTGTGCTGATATAATATCTTTATTAAGCGGATACTTCTATTAGGAGGACTTAAGGTTTGCCCCAACAAACAGTTCTCTTCAGTTCTAAGAACTCTATGCATGCTCTTTATCCGAATTTCATGGTAATAAAAATCATTTTCATTAAAATTGTAACTAAAGAGCATATGCGTATAGTCCTAGAACTGGAGAGAACTGTTTGTTGGAACAAACCTCATGTATACTACTATACAGTTACTCACAGAATAACTCGGGCACTCCTGTATTACCAGTGCAAATTGAACATTTTGAAGCCGCTTTTTTCATATAAAAATCGATTTTACAGAAAAACTATTTAGAGATTTTTTGTTACAAATTTCATTGCCTTCAATTTTGTGCATTCGAATTTTTTTATTTTGTTACGCCGTTTTTGACTGACAACAACTTAAACAAGACTTCGTAAAATGCAAAAAAATATTGTTAGCTATATCTCGAGAACTATGCAAAAATAATTTAAAAATTAATAAGCATTTTTTCTTGTACATTTTATTTTCTACATTTTTGTTTCTATAGATTTTTCTATTTTGTCGCACCGTTTCCGAGATAAACGAAAAACTAAGTCGTCGTTATTACATAGACATATCTAAATATTATTGTTTTAATGTTATAATACTCTTTAACATTGCTTATTTTGTAGATGTGATGGCGAAAAGGACTGTAAAGATGGTTCAGATGAACCGACAACATGTCCGCCTCGACAATGTAGAGCGGGATCATTTCAATGTAAAAACGGTAACTGCACGCCTTCTACAACAATATGCGATGGAACAGACGATTGTGGTGATAGTTCTGATGAACAAAATTGTGACATGCCGTGTCCCGAGCTAGAATTTAAGTGCAAATCTAATGGCCGTTGTATATTAGATAGTTGGAAATGTGATGGAGATGCAGATTGTAAAGACGGTTCTGACGAAGATCCAGAATTGTGTCATAAAAGAAGGTGTGATCCAGAAACAGAATTTAGTTGCAAAAATGGTCGATGTATTGCAAAGCTTTGGATGTGCGATTTTGATAACGACTGTGGTGATGATTCTGATGAGCCCGCTTATATGTGTAGGCAAAAGAATTGTACGACTGGTTGGCAACGTTGTCCTGGTCTTTCAAATTATAGATGTATTCCAAAATGGCTATTTTGTGATGGTAAAGACGATTGCAGAGATGGTTCTGATGAGTTGCCCGAAAATTGCCCTGGTTGTAACTCGGAGATGGATTTCAAATGTAGCAATAATCGTTGCGTTCCTAAACAATGGCTTTGCGATTTCTCCGACGATTGTGGTGATGGTTCTGACGAGTCGGATGCTGTATGTAAAGGAAAATATCGTGAATGTTCTGAATCAGAATTTCGATGTAATAGTGGTAAATGCATTTCCACACGTTGGCGTTGTGATCACGAAGACGATTGCGGTGATAATTCGGACGAAATAGGTTGTAGCGGCTTTAAATGTAAAAATGGTACTTTCCAATGCGCTTCGGGACACTGTATTGCGGCATATTTCCGTTGTGACGGCGATCGAGATTGTCGCGACATGTCAGATGAAATGAACTGCCCCCCAAGATATCCAGGTGGAAGATATTGTCCAGAATCTAAATATCAATGCAACAATCATTTGTGTATTAATCAAGGTGATTTATGTGATGGCACCGATGATTGTGGAGATGGTTCAGATGAATCTCCATCAATTTGTACAAACTTTAATTGTGATACACTAAGAAGATTTCAATGTGCAAATCATAGATGTGTGGCCAGATATCAATTATGCGATGGCATTGATAATTGTGGCGACGGATCAGACGAAAATAACATGACTTTATGTTCCTCTAAGATAAAACCTTGCGATATGTTCACCGAATACCAATGTTCAAATAAGAAATGCGTCAATAAAACTCAAGTATGTGACTTTGCAGATGATTGTGGAGACAGTTCGGACGAATTAGGTTGTCACCATAACAAGGTTTGTTCTGATTCTAATAAAGGAGGCTGCGAACATCATTGTATGAACTTAACTGACGGAGGATACATCTGTGGCTGTTATTCGGGATTTATAATATCAAAAGAAAATAGAAAAAAATGTCAAGATGTGGATGAATGTTTAACTGGAACTCATCGTTGTTCTCAAATATGCACAAACTTAAATGGTACTTTTAGTTGTTCCTGTTATGAAGGTTTCCAATTATCTGACGGACTTTCGGGTGTCTGCAAAGCAGAACATGAAGATATAAAATTGTTATTTGCAAACGGACCAGAAATTCGTGCTTTTTCATTAAAAGATCAAGAAGAAGTAGATTTGATTAGCGAAGAAAAGCGAATTGAAGCTTTGGATTATAATCCATCATCTCAAATTGTTTTTTGGGCTGACAGTTATGATAAAACTATCAAACGATCATATATGATAAATGCATTAAATGGAGAAGTTAAAACTGGTTATGCTCAAGATCTTAATATGAAAGGTAACTCGAAACCTACTGCTCTTGCTATAGATTGGGTAGGAGACAATTTGTATTGGACTGAAATTGATAGGGCGGGTTCCAAGCCAAAGGGAAGAGTTATGGTAGCTAAAACTGATGGACGCTATCGGCGAGCTATTGTCAGTGTTGGTTTGGAAAGTCCTACATCTGTAGTTGTTGATCCTCAATTAGGCCGTATGTTTTGGACAGATGCCGGATCCGCACCTAAAATTGAGGTTTCATGGATGGATGGGTCAAAACGTCGGCCTCTAGTAACCGAAAATATTCGTCATCCTTCTGGCTTGGCGGTCGACTACGCTATGGACCATTCTCTATATTGGGTGGATACTAAACTTAATGTTATTGAATCAATGAGTTATGATGGTTCACATAGGAAAACTATAATTAAAGGTGAACCATTGAAGCATCCAATTTCATTAGATGTATTTGAGTCAAATTTATTTTGGATAACAAAAGATACAGGAGAATTGATAAGGCAAGACAAATTTGGGCGCGGCGTTCCTGTAGTTATTCAGGGAGATTTAGTAAATCCTTCAGCTGTCAAAGGTTTGTTTCAATATAAACATATAATTTTTATGAAATTACCTATATATTTTTTTCCCGTTTTTTTACAGTATATCACAACTTAAAATACAATACATCAATTAATAATCCGTGTCGTAATAATGAATGTTCTCACTTATGTCTACTGGTACCTGGAGGTCATAGATGTACGTGTCCTGATATAGCGGCATTTTCACCGTCACATAGAAGTAAAGCTGAAATTACCTGTGATGCTGCTTCTGAACGACCAAGACCCGCACCAAGAGTTTGTGCTTGTCAAAATGGTGGATTTTGTAGAGAAAACGATACAGGCGATTTAATGTGCGAGTGTCCGCCAGGTTTTCATGGTCAATTTTGTGACGTACACGTTGCACATAGTCGAAATCCTAATAGTTCTAACACCGTGGCTATTGTAATTCCTATTGTTGTGATACTTTTGGTTCTTGGTGCAGCTGCTGGTGTTTGGTTTTTCATAAGAAAGAGACCTTTGTAAGTATCTTACACAAGTATTTATAAATTTAGTGTCTGAACATTTAAATACAGTGAAATTTCGTTAATAAGTTTCACAGACTCGATTCAATTTCTTTGTGAAATAGGACTAACGTTTTGGTAAAGTTAGCATCCTATATTTACGTAAACTTTGGAGAATTGTTCTAATACTTTTCTTTTAAAACTGAAAAGAAGACTGAAAAAAAGGAATAGTATATTTATTGCAAATTATTATTATTGAACAAAACTGTCATTTTTGACACTTACCGAAACTAGAAATTTAAATTTTGTCAGTTATCGAGCACAATTTATTATTACTAATTTTTTCGATTTTGTGGGATAAAGATCTTTTCCGTTATGTTCCGATTATTGATTGTCCTAAAACGACTTTTCCACACGAAATTAGATAAAACGTTGTACAGTAATCAGTAGAGCCCGGATTCTAGGCAGAACCTGATATCTGGTATGCGGAATACAATTTATGCATAAACAAGATATTATATATTGTATGCCACATATTAAATATCACATTTCCTGTTGCCTAGAATTCGGGTCCTAGTAATCAGTAAAATACTTTGTTTACAATTAATACTAGAGTGCGTGCCAAATAGAAATAGAACCGTCAATCATCAAAAGCCATACCTCCAAAATATCTCCAATCAATTAAAGAGCAAGCACTAAGTCACTCATTAGCGCGCCGTAAATTTCTTACAAATGTTACTAATTGTTTTAGTTTTGCATTTTCTTTCGAAACTACAAGTCGTCAAAATTGTTTTATAATTAAAACTTGAATTAATCGCATTTGTTATTAATTGTTGTTTGTTACTTTGCTATTTAAACAAACAAATATTATAGATACGCGTAAAGACTAAATTGAGATTTTAACTACTTAACTAATGTAATTTTATTTTGGTACGCCAGTGTTCATATAAACACTGCATACATGTTATCTTTATAAAAACAATTGATATGATGAATTTTAAACACATTTTCACCTCATATTCGTGACTTTTGAACTGGTTGACTTATGGGAGGTTTCTATTACAACTTCGATTCACTATATAGGTATTAAGCGGCAATATGCAACTCTCTCGCTTTATGTATGCACACTCATAGAAAATGCAACAGTATGTCTTTTAAAAATAATGTTACCAACTATAATGATTGACGGTTCTATGTCTATTTGGCACGAACTATAATAGAAATAGTATTAAATTTAAGACAATAAATGTATCTTATTTTGAAATTACAGTAGTAAAGGGACCGGTCTAAGTAGCTTAACCAGCAATCAAAGCGTCTCCTTTAGGCAAGGCAGTAATGTTGAGTTTGGAAATAATACATTCAATGGAAATGGAACTAGCAGTGGATTGGAACCTATGGATGTAGTATACAATTTAGATGCTGTTAATAATAAAAACAGGGATTTTCATAATCCTATGTATGACGCAGTTCAAAATAATCAAGATAATGTTGGAAATGGTAGTTCAGGTAATAAGTTATAACTATTTCGATATTCATAGAAGGTTATTTATAAGGTGCAAGTTGTGACAATAACAAAAGTCTCTATTGGTTTATTAAAATAAGAATCAGAATAATATGTAAAAATAAATACTTAGGTATACTATATAAAATATTGTTGATGCTGGCAATCATCTTTTGGAGATAGAGGGGTAATGTTAGGCTCCTAAAGGTACGTTTTGCTAGAAACTGCAGCAGCAGAGCAGTTACGGCCGCGTCAACTGCGATTGCAATACCTAATGGGAAGTACTGCGCTGCAATTGTACCCCGGTCTTGCTAGAAACTGCAGCTGCAGAACAGTTACGGCCGGCGTCAACTGCAAGTGCAATACCTATTGGGAAGTGCAGCGCTTCAATTGTATCGTCTAGCAACACACGTAACAGATATTGCATAAGAGCAGTTAGCCAAGGTTATGCGGTGCTGCTTGTGCAGTTGTTAGGAAACCGTACCTTAAGCGTGAAAAAGACATGCGGACTTTACCAGAGCCCCAATTCTATACTTTAAAGCGTTAGACACTTGCGAGGATGTCCCCGTGAGAAAAATCCGCGGGAATTGAAAGATTTGACGATATAATCTTAACCCTTTCAGTCACGACTTTTTGTTATTGGAGTTAAAAGTTTGAAACTAAGAGGGGAGCTTAAATGCATTTTTAAAAGATTTTTGAAATACATTTTAGACCAAACGGTTCTTACTTTTCAAAAAAAAATTATATTCGTTAGAATGAAATGATGACTCCATCGGTAAAGTTAGGTAAAAAATATATATTCTTTCAAATTTTTATTTATAAATACAATATTCTAAACATTTAAATAACTCAAAAAAATATTCAACATCAATAGAACTTACCAGAATATATTTAAAAACACGCAAATAATTCATCAACAAATAAGCACAGGTAGCAGTTGCCACTTGTTTTAAAAGATTAGCAAATACTGCGAAATTTGCAAAATAATGTGGACACCCCAGTCCTAAATATGTAATAACTATGTGTACCCTTTGACTATCACGATATTTAGATGGAGTAAAATGCATTCCGCTAATTTTAGTAGTAATGAAAAGTCCATGTTCGTTTAAATGACCAAGGTGACCGGAAGGGTTAAGCCGCAATTCCACTGAGGCAACTTTTAGGCGGCAAGTAGCATGCGGCATTGAAACATACTACAGTCTTTCCATTGAAGGAACACGAAGCGACAAAAAACAAGTCTCCGTGCCGCATGCTACAAGTTTCTCGCTGTTGCTTTGACGTATGCGTCACCTTTCGACATTATTCAACGTGCCGAACAGTGTCGTCGTTATCCAACGGTCAGCGGATCGGTATCGTGGGACATGGAGTGAAATATTGAAAAAACCACATTATTTATAAAACTGATAAGTTAAAACAGTTAGCATGTAAATACGATTGCTCCGTGGTTGAGGTGAGAAAAAATAGAGAATTTGTGTTCACTTCATCGTGAGCGAAAAAAACTGCAATCAATAAAGAGTGGTTCATCTCTCAGCAAAAAAGGGAAAGGGTTTGCATTTGAACTTTTAAGTTTTTTATTATCAATGTACCTAAATCAACATTGTCAACTGGTGTCAGTAACGACCTGAAGTTGCCGGTATGGAATCGTTCTAGACGCATGCTACACGCGTAGTCGACAAAGCGCATGCGATGTGGGGCGACAAATTCCGCATGCGACATTATTGAATTTTGTGGCACAAAAGTTACACGCCTATAATCAGGCAACACTAGGAAACAAGTAGCATGCCTCATGTCGTTCAGTGTTGCCTCAGTGGAATTGCGCCTTAAGAAAGATGCAGTTGCTAAAGACATGAACGAGTTTAACGAAAAAGTAGCGCGTGTCATACTTTCGTTCAACTTTTGAATAAGCATGCGTAAGCATTCAAAAGCATGCGCATTGCTGCAAAACTATGCAGTAAAGTTGGCTTTCGCATATCCTACCCCACCCAAAAATTTTCATCAAACTTTGAATCAAAATGTTTGACAAGAAAGTTTAACCAAAGTTTGATAGTATCACTCAAGCTTAAGACGGTTTGAACGCAGCATCTCAAAGAGTCTTCAAAACATCGGTTCAAGCCCTAATAGTAGGTGTTCCAAAAATGGTGCGAGACTAATTTATGAAACTAAAAAAATTTGTAAGCGTATTAATATGTAAGAAGTTGCAATTACGCGATAAATTAAAAAAAAATGTAAGTACATAGTATATATATATTATTTTTGAAATTTTCTGTGACTACTTTATTTCGTGAACAGTCCTTAACTACCTATACCAAATCATGGCTTCCGGACAGAATCAGTGACACTCACACCTGCCAAAATACTTGAATGTATCCTGCAGTTTTGGGATGGGCTTGAGGAATGACGGGGCGGGGACCCCTTACCTAAAATCCAGAATTCTGGACTTCCGGAATTACATTTGTTATTCGGATTTATAGTGAGCCCACATCTATAAAAATCACACTTATTATTGTACAAAATTTTAGGAGTTTTGCAAACATCGCATTATTTGTCGATTTGGGATCATTTTACTGTAAAAACGGATCAACAAAATTGAATTAAAAAATGCGACGAAATTTCACGTAATTCATTTTCTTAAACGAATCGGTCATTTCAAAAACAGCATAAGTCATAGAATTAAAATTTTACATGAATCAATAAAAACCGTTTTACACAAAAACATCAACATTTTTAAAAAGTTTTTTTCCGTAATTTGTCTTTTTATACCTTTAATTTGTTAGTTACTTAATAAAAATTATTATTAATAATTATTAAGTATTAACTCTCCGGCAGTCGCGTCGGGGAACAGAGGTCCGCACTCTCGATAAAATTTGAAATTGTTTACATATTCATCATTATATCGAATGGATGTGTGTAGGTATGCTTTCCTGCCACAAGTGTGGTTCTCACAAGAACAGAAAAACGACAATTATTTGCGGTTCCTGTAAGAAATTTGTTTGTTTAGACTTTAGAGCATTGCCACAGAAAAGTTACCTGTTCTACCTCCCTCGAAACCGAAGTTTAACAATAAATTATAAGTCCTAAACAAGAATTTGGTTTTTATTTACTAAATTGTTGAATCAATACAGTTTATTTAATTTTGAATAAAATTTGTTTTTTTTAATAGTTTTTGTGTGACATGCAACATATTCTCACAAAACAACTGATATCTCATCATGCGGACCTAAGGACCGCAGCGCGACCGCTCGAGTTAAAATAAATGGCGCGACTGCCGCAGGGTTAAGTAGTAATTATTACTACCTTAAAAATAATTTAACATATAAAAGTTAACAAATGATATTGTGTGACTTATGGGATAATGGGATTCATTACTCAATAAGTTGATTAAAAGTCGGTTATTTTACAACAATTTTTTATTAAAATGAAAAATAATGTTTCTATTTCAAATATTGCAAATATAAATGCACAAACACGCCAATGTTAGGAATAAACTAAGTACATCAAAGATTCATTGCAAAAACTGCATAAGTCAGTGACGTGTACTATTGTTTTTGCAATTAACGGTCGTAACTCGTAAACATCATCATTTTTGATAGTTAGCGTGAAGTTACTAAAATAATTTTTACACTACTTTCAAGGATCAAATTTCGACAAAAAAAGCAATATTGAAAAAATACTGACTTATGCTGTTTTTGACATGACCGATTCAAATGTTCTTCATGCTATAGGGACCGTGCGCGAGTACAAGTAGCGCTGCGCAACGGCGTGTTTTGTAACTAGCGACAGGAGAGCTTCCACAGTTACGAGTTTGAATTTATGCTAGCAAGTGCTTTATTGGTTTTAACTATTTGAAATAAAGAAAATAGAAGAGGAAATAGTAATTGTTGTGTTATTGTTTTGTACAAAATACATATGGTAATACGGAATATAACATTCGTTTTTATAAATTCCCTCCCAATAATAACATAGGAAGCATTTGTCGTCAACAATGAACATCTTTTTCTATAATAATGCCATCTGGGCTTGCACATAACCACGGATAATCTGAAGATATTATTAAACCACATTCTAAAATTTCTACATTATAAATGTTTTCATATGCTTTTCTTTGATGTTTTATGCAGCTCTTCCTATCAATGTACGTGGATTTAAAAATTCTTCTGCCAATTTGATTGGATTTTTTCTGGTCAATGTTTTTATTTAGTGTGCTTTTGAGCTTGCATATATTCTTATACGGGTCTCTTTATGCTAAACATCGCTGTTTGATTGCAACCTCGTTTTTTCGAATATTTGTAGCCTTCCTTCTGATGAAGTTTTAATATAAATGTCGTAAAATGCCTTTTCCGCTTCTTCAATATTAAATTATATTGCAATGCCTCACATTTTGAATAACATCTGCATCCGCAAACATGTAACTTAGAATATTTTCAATTTGATTTTTAGTAATAGCACTGAATACATTAATGAAAATCTCATTAATACACTTCTCACAAAATCTTTCTGTTTCTATTTTTACATCTTCTTTCAAAACATTTCTTAAAAATCAACTAAAATTTTCAAAAATATATATGTATATTCGAATACGATACTTCCAACTAATCGCGAAACATTTTCATTCTTACTGATAGATTGATAAAATTAAACAATTATATAAAAACAATGAAAAATTTATAAATCCGCAGGTCAGCAATCGCGTGTTCACTCATAAAGCTTTAGGCGTACACAATAATGTAATATAATTTAACATTGTAAGGTGGTAGATTTATAGATGGCTGTTTAATTATATTTGCCGATATGAAGTTTTGATGATGACATGACAGGTTTCTTCCTTTTTTTAAACTAGATTGCGGTAATTTATCATAACAGACATTTCCAAAACCACACTTAATTATTTTACACTCCATTTTTGCCTTCCTTTATATCATACAATTAAATATAACTACTAAATTACTCCTTTTTCTAATCGTTTTAACATAAATACTGCGCTATTTTGCGCCGTATCTCCCGTCAGTTAGTCGAGTTGTGTCCGCTAGAGTCGAAATTGGCGCTGGTGCTAATTTCTCCCACGGTCTCTATTGGCAGGGTGCGCAGTGCATAGTGGGGGTATTAAAACCGATGCCAGCGTATGCTGTGGACAAATTGTGCAAAAATAGTTGCAACTTTTTTAGTTGTCCTATGTAAATTGTAACATTTTAAAACCGCTCTTTTTCATATAAAATATAAAAATAGATTTTACAGCAAAACGTTTTAGAGAATTTTTGTTGCAAATTTTGTTCATTTACATTTTTTTTTATTAAAAAAAAAAATTTAATAAGAAAATGACATTTTAAATTGAACCCAAAATAAAAATTTTAAGTAAAAATTTAAATAAAATTAATTATTAAAAAAAATTTTAAATAATACATACGTAGAAAATCAAAATTCAAAAAATTTAAAAAAGCAACATTATTACAAAACAAGTTTGGATTAAGAATATTTGAAATTTTGAAAAATTCATAATTTGAAATAACGTTATTTCATGGTTGTTACCAATCATCAGTCACATTTAATGAATAAAATTGAAAAATAAGAAAAATATTCGAACTAAACAAAAAAGAATTCAAAAATATTTACTCAAATGCACAAAATTGACTTACCATAACTTCACAAAATTATTAAATCTAAACGAATTTTTCATAATTTTAAATATTCTTAATCCAAACCTGTTTTGTGATAATGTTGCTTTTTTAAATTTTTTGAATTTTGATTTTCTACGTATGTATTATTCTTATATTTTTAAAATTTTTAAAAATGACATTTTACTAGATTTCTACAATAATGTAAACATTTGTAACTAACGGTGGCGTTATGTAGTGGCGCTGATGTTCGCACTCTGCCAATAAATAAAACTACAATTAAATTAAAAAATACAAAAAATTAAATTATAGTTGAGTTGTAGTTGAAATTTTCTGTACATAACTGATTGCATAATGTAATAATGTTACATAAATACCTACCCAAAATGCAACGTCGTCTAACGTAAAAAGTCATAATAAAGTGATATTTTGAGTAAAACTGGAGTCACTGCCATATGCAAAGAAAAAACTTTTTAGGAAAACACTGAAGGTGGGGGTACCTTTCTCTCTCTTAAAGCTGGTTCACACTATGCAATTTCTCATGTGACTTATCGTTCAACTTGTCATATTAGAAATATTTTTACGTTCACACTATACAATTTTTGGTATATTTAGTAACATAAAAACAAAAAAAGGCAATGCGCATTGCTTATGATTTGAGATAGCATTTTTCATACGATAAAGTCGCATGAGAAATTGCATAGTGTGAACCAGCTTTTACATAATATCTCAAAATATACTTACATCTCACTTGCGTTTATCGCCCTTAATAAGTAATTTTTTTATTTCTTAAAAATATAATATAGAATTAATTATTGTATAATCCGTTGCAGTCTTTTTAGTATTTTCTACATCACACCATTGACTATAGTAGTTATCAAGACACGCAGCCATATGGAAGAATTGCAAATTCTATGTCCCTCTCACTCGAACGCACTCCGCGCACTATACTGTCCACACGTTCTAACAGAATGGATCGCGAGATTAATAATTGTTAATGAGGATTTACATTGAAAATTAGCGCCATCTAGTTGTCGCGACAATTTAGTATTGCATTAAAACATATATGGCTGCGTGTCTTGATAACTACTATAGTCAATGATCACACCTAATGATAGATAACCTTATTCTTGAATACAATTTTTATAATTGTATTGCACTAGATAATAAATTATTGAAATGCTGTAATATATTATTAACTTTAATATTTTATTTTGTTAATTAGCGTTGTATGAAGTTCCAACAGAAGTTAATAAATCAAAATTAGAAAATTTTTCCGAACCTCCTAGTGCAATTATTGCACCGTCAAGTGTAACACATAAAACATCACCGCAGGTGAATGTTCGACATCGTGAATTGGATCCTGCTTCTGATACAGGTAAAGATACACAAAAATTAGTAGAAGAAGACTGCTGATATAAAGAGAAATATAATTATAAGATGGTATTGCTTAATACTTACTTACTGTATTACGTCAAAGTGATAAAATTTAATAATATTTGAAAACGTCCTGTTCGCCTCACTACATAATGTATTTGAATACAGTTGATATTAAAATATTCTAAATTTTGATACAAGCGTTTATAGAGGGTTATTGATAAAATTAAATATTTATGGTATTTTTGTTAAAGTTGTAGTTTTTTCTTATAAAATCGACTTGGTGCAATTTTAAATATTAGTAGTAAAAGTATTTTGGAATCAGAATTTGTATACTAAAATGCTTTCAAATTCCAATAATAGATCGTTTATTATAAAAAATCGAAGAATGTAATCATTATTAATTATTTGACTTGAAGCAAAAAGTAATCTGTTTTTAGTTTTGATAAATTTTTGTTTTGTATAGTTAATTGAAATCGCGGTATAGGTGTACCTAGTACCTCTACTATATAAATTTTGTATAAGCAAGGTGTGTTATTAAATTGCAGTGCCATTTAACATCGTAACAGTGAGGTTACTAATGTAACGTGATTTTTAATAAATACACGATTTTATTGGATATACCTACAGATCGCAATTGTACCTATCTGTTATGTAGTGGTTAAATATTATTTCCCAAATGTAAAATGATTCATGTATATATAGAATAGATAAATCCAATAAATTATTATAACCGTGGATATATTTTATGAAATATAATAAATGAAAGGAGGCTGCTATTAAAACATTCCACTGTATACAAATATTTTTTTAAATTTTCTACAAATATTTTATAAAATTAAATAACTTTTAAATATTTCAAGTTATGTATTTTAACTAAAGAAAAAATGTTAATAATTATTTCATTAAATAAGACTTTTCTAAAGATATTTCTTATATCTGGTGTTATTATTGTTATAATATATTCATAACCGTCCATATCAATGTAATTATTTAAAAATAAATAAACTACAAAATATTGCAAAGTGTTAAACATAATTTTTTCTTTTTGACTTTTACTAATCTTCATAATGATCTACCTAACAAACCTAATTTAATGCATTTTTATTTTATAACTAATTTTTAATCAAGCTCAAGGTTTTATAAATAATGTAGACCAGTTGATTCTAATTTAGGAATTTAATCTTAGATTAAATATTTAATCGGGCTTTTAAACTCTATAAATTGGGCAACTCGTTGTCTCAGGTCAATATTACATAATAGATATTTTCGATACAAAATAGGACAACTAACATTTTTCCATTTAAGGCGAAGTTTTACGATCGAGGCCTTCGGCCGAGAATGGAAAAAGATAGTTTTCCACGAGTATCGAACAATATTTTTTCTAATTATGTTTCAAAAAGAACCAATAACATATTTTTATACCTAAATTAAAATGAATTTACTAAATATTTACTCAATTTACAAAAATATACTTTGTGAAAATAGATACTTAAAACTTAAATTTGACGGTTGGTAGCCCATTGGTTGCCAACCAATTGTTGGTTATTTTTACTTTGTGATGTTCAAAAGTGTGCGGAAAAGTAGTAATTTTCCACACACTTTTGAATATCACAAGGTAAGGCTTTTTTAAACATGATTAGTATAGATTACTATTTATTTCGTTGTTAACTTTAAAAGATAATTACCTAATTTAAATTTAAATTAACTTTATTGTATTAAAAACGTTTTTATAATGGTGATAAACAGTCCCCTGGCGTGTTACCAAAGCAATACAGTTGCTTTAGATTCTAGATTGCTTCTAGATAACTAGAAATCAATTACATTATTTGATTATTTGAACAATATTACATGATTGTTAATGAGACCTGTTTATTTTTCTATTAATATATGTTTATAAAGCTAAAAAAAAAATTAAAGTTTGTCTTCGCGTTTTGTGAACAGTCCCCCTGTCTATATATTAAATTACGCGCCACGTAGTCTACAGCTTAAATTATAGCGTTGGTGCATGTAACAACACACAAATGACCTAAAGTTGAACATACTCTTTTGAGTATGGCGCCAAGGAAGAAAAAACTGTCTAAGGAAGAGATTTTACAAAGAAAAGGAGAAGCTGAGCGAAAGCGATATGAACATAACAAAAACGATCCACAGAAAAATGAAGAACTTAAAGGAAAAGAACGTCGTGTGAAAATAAAAAAACAACTTAATTTTGCTATTAAAACAGGTATTTTTCATTTAAATACACAGTCCGCTGGCATAAACAACTGCTTCATCTGCTTTTGATTATTTCCCTAAATAAGATTTGTGCAGTGTATATGCAAAAAAGTGGCCTAGACACTTTCTTAGATAAATTAGCCCAGTTTACAGAAAAACGCCCAATCATAGATTAAGTCCGATTTGGGTTGCAGCAATATAATTTTTAACACAGGTTAAATTTAATCTACGATTAGCGTAATCATAGATTTAATCTGTAGTTAAGACGTTGCAGCAATGTTAATTTATGCTTAACACAGGTTAAATACCCAAATTATTTAATTACTGGTTGACCAGTGATTAAAATGACATAACCATCTATTCAAAAAGGGTATTTTCTAATAATAACGACTTCAATGAGATGATTGACATAGAAGAAGCTCAAAACAGACAACGTAATTAAAATACAAGTATACACATACTGCATTGATCCGCAGTAATTTAAAAAATATTTTTTAAATAAAAATTTTTCAAAAAATTTATATTGTTTTATGAGCACTCCAAATACTTAGAATAAACTAAATTCTCGCCCAGTAAGGCCGATTTTACAATCGATAGTGAAAACGAAAACCTAAGGTTGACTTGCAGGTTAACTTGAACTTTGAGATGTGTCACAGTTTCACAACCTTTGGTCTGCTTACCTGCAGTTGACCATAGGTATAGAAATATTGCCGGTGTAGCCGGGAATTTTAACCCCTTTTTATTTTACCCCCGGGGGTAAAAATTCCCTAATGAATGAAACTTGGAAATCTTAGCCATGTAGGATTTTTTGATATTTGAGTAAACGAATATATATCGGCTCCTAATATGATTGCGGCAGTGAAAAGCATCTCAACATATGTTGCCAACATTGCATTTTTGTCCCTTTTCGTGATATTCATGTAATTCTCAACACCAGAAAACAGATCAACTTTTTGAGTTTTTGAGTTTTCATAAATTCAGTAACTATCTTATTATTTTCGACTACAGGAAAGAGACCTTAAAAATTGCCCAAGAAACTTTACTCAAGAACGGTTACCCTGGACCTCTGGTGAAAAGAATTATCAAGGATCGTGATAACAAACTATATAATGGTAACACCACGAAGAAAGAAGTTTCCAACTTTGCAGTTATGCCATATGTTAAAGGTTTAAGCGAAAAAATCAAGAGAATATTAAAACCTTACAAAACCAATGTAACCTTCAAGTCCACTAATAACATTGGTCAACTTTATACTAAATTAAAAGACACCGTACCTCCCGAGAAGAGGTCGGATTTAGTATACAAGGTCGAATGCAATAACTGCAATTTGGTATATATTGGACAAACAAACCAATGGCTTCAAAAAAGAATGAGTGGACATATTTCAAGTATACGCTGTAATAAGCCCGAATCTACAGCTATTGCCAAACACGTTCTAGTTGATGGGCATGATGCAGATTTTAAAAACGCCAAAATAATAAAATCCGTTACTAACTACAAAGATCGACTGCTTCATGAAATGATATGCATTACAAGAGAGAAGAACGCAATGAATAGGAAGACAGATATAGACGGCTTAAGCAACATTAACAGCCATTTACTAGTCTAGTTCCCATTGCACACATTGGAGCTAAGTTTTTCCTATTTGACGGAAACTCAGTATAGGTTGTTCTTTAACTCACGATCTTTTGGATCTTAGGTCGTATCAAATGACGATGTGTTTGCTCCCTGTTTCCATGTACTTTATTTTGTTTATATTAATAAATTTCTGAAGAAGACGATGAAAGTCGTCGAAAGCTTAAAAATATAATTTGATTATATTATTGAATTTAACTTGTTATTTAAAGTTTTATTATCAAGATTATATAAATTTTTAGAAAATTACGTTACTTTTTTTTGAAATGCTTATAACTCCGCGAATAATTTACCAAATGACACGTTTTTTTTTAAATGTTTCTTTTAAAACATACTTTCTATAAAAAATATAGAAAAATATTTTAAAACGATATTACTATTTGATTTTCAAGTTTTAAAAATAAATCGCTATTTTTAAGAATGTTTGTACTGATCGATTTTTTAAAAAAATTTTTGTATAAAACTGTTATCCATTTAACAAATTTTAAGCCTAGTTTCATCATGGGCAAACGATGGGTTCTATTTTTTTTTGAATTTTAAATTATCAAGATTATATAAATTTTTAGAAAATTACATTACATTTTTTTGAAATGCTCATAACTCCGCGAATAATTTATCAAATGCCACGATTTTTTTAAAAAATGTTTCTTTTAAAACGTACTTTCTATAGAAAATATAGAAAAATATTTTAAAACGACATTACTATTTGATTTTCAAGTTTTAAAAATAAATCACCATTTTTAACAATGTTTGTACTGATCAATTTATAGAAAGTACGTTTTAAAAGAAACATTTAGAAAAAAAACGTGGCATTTGGTAAATTATTCGCGGAGTTATAAGCATTTCAAAAAAAAGTAACGTAATTTTCTAAAAATTTATATAATCTTGATAATTTAAAATTAAAAAAAAATAGAAGCCATCGTTTGCCCATGATGAGACTAGGCTTAAAATTTGTTAAATGGATAACAGTTTTTTATAAAAATTTTTTTAAAAAATCGATCAGTATAAACGTTCTTAAAAATGGCGATTTATTTTTAAAACTTAAAAATCTAATAGTAATGTCGTTTTAAAATATTTTTCGATATTTTTTATAGAAAATAAGTTTTAAAAGAAACATTAAAAAAAAAAAACCGTAGCACTTGGTAAATTATTCGCGAAGTTATGAGCATTTAAAAAAAAGTAACGTAATTTTCAATAAATTTATATCTCTTGAATGGCTTCATAAAAAAAATTGAAAAAGGTCATGAAGGCTAGTCTTAACTAGAACTAAAAGAAAAAAAATTTTCAAAAAAATCCGAGATGCAAAAGTAAAACTGATATAACGTAATACTCGTTTTAATGATTGCCAAACTTCTGAATTACTTTTACTTTGGTATCTACTTAATAAATTAATTGCAGTACACAGATCTGGACGTGTACACAACATTGCATACATTAAACATCCAATCAGATTTCTGCTAAGTACATTTGTAGTTTCATTTGAATTTAAAGCTTCATAATTCAGTTTTACAGGAAGTGGGGTGCTCACAGATTTACAATCGCTCATATTAAATTTACTAAGAACTGTTTTTAAATAAGCACTTTGATCTAAAGAAATCTCATTTTCAGTCCTTTCTTTTTTATGCCTAAAAAGAGTTTAATGTCTTTTAAATCGACCATATTAAATTGTTCCATCAAATATTGTTTTAAATTTGACATTGTACGCATATTACTGGTTACTATCAAAAGGTCGTCGACATATAAGATGATGTAAATATTTTGCCTTATATCGCCTTTGTCTAATAAATATAGACAACGGTCGACTGAAGAGTTTTTAAAACCCTTTTGTTTTAATATTTGATCAAAACGTTCAAACCAACACCTAGCTGATTGTTTAAGACCATATAAACTTTTATGTAATTTACATACTACATTTTTGTTTGCAATTTTAATTCCTTCGGGCACTCGCATATAAATTCCTTCTTTTAAAATGCCATTTAGATAGGCAGTTTTGACATCCATATGGTGAGCTAAAAGATTATGTTGAATTGCAAATGCCAAAAGTAATCTGAACGTAGAAATTCTAGCTACTGGTGCAAAAGTTTCATGATAATCTAATAAATATTTCTGACTGAATCCCCTAGCTACTAATCGCGCTTTATATTTAGTTGGGTTTCCAAAAATATCGTTTTTAATCGTAAATACCCATTTGCAATCCATTATATTTTTATTTGTAGGTTTAGGAACTATTGACCATGTTTTATTTTTTAAAAGGGAATTAATTTCCTCATTTATCGCTTGTTCCCATTGATTTTTATCTTTTCTCGCACTTATCTCTTGGTAACTGGTTGGAATTTTACAAACTATAGATTGTGCGCACAAGAGATAGTTATCAATGTTATCATCATCATTTGTGTATAAGACAGGGGGGCGATTTTTTATTCTTTCACTATGTCTAACAGTGTTTACTTCATCCCGACAGGTATTTACAAGTTCATCAGATTCAATTCGTGATTCACCACTATCTGTTTTAGTTATTACAGATTTATTATCGTTGCCTGATTTTAAACTTGTATCAGGTTTAACAATTTTAGAAATTTTATTACTATTGAAGTTTTCATTTACAACTCCTTCATCAAGTTTTAATAATGGCCTTGATGTTTTAAAATTTCTTTCATCAAAAATAACATCACGTGCTGTAATATAACCATTTGGTACGTAACCCACTAGTATGCCTTTGAATGATTTTTCATCAAACTTAGTTTTTCTAGTTTTGTTATGTACATAAGCAGTAGAACCAAATACTTTTAAATGGTCTAACCTGGGCTTTTTATTATGCCACAGTTCAAATGGTGTTGAATTTTCTTTAATTGCTTTTGTAGGGGTTAAATTTATTAAATATGTAGCCGTTAAGATGGCTTCACCCCAAAAACGTTGGTCTAAGCAAGCTCCGTGTACCATGGCACGAGTCTTTTCTGTAAGAGACCTGTTCATTCGTTCCGCCACTGAATTTTGTTGCGGCGTACGAGGTATTGTTAAGTGGTAAGAAATACCCTTTTTTACACAAAAGGTTTTGAAATCGTTTAAAAGATATTCACGTCCATTGTCGCAATATAAATTTACGATTTTATAATTATTGAAATGTGCTTCACTTTTTGCAACAAAATCTTGAAAAACTGTAAATACTTCGGATTTATAAGTTAATAAATAGGTAACCGTATAATGTGTGTATTCGTCAATAAATGTGACAAAATAATTTCGGATATCAATTGTTGTCGGAGTAATTGGTCCACATACATCTGAATGTACAATAAACAATGGTCTTTTTACATAAGATTTATCTTTGGCTTTAGAAAAAGGAAATCGAGCTTGTTTACCGAAAATACATGCCTCACATAAGTCATTTGGGGGATTAATTATACTCAACTGATTGCTATTAATCGTTAGCTCCTTTGTTTTTATTTCTAAAAATTTATTTTTTCCAATATGACCTAAACTTTCATGCCAAATTTTATAATTGTTGTTTTCTGAATTATTGGTATTAAGTACGTTTACATGCCCTTTTATATCATTTGAATTTTTAGTCAATTTTAAAATTACACAAAATAATTCATTTAAGAGCTTACCTATTATGATTGTCTTACCATCCTTATTTATCTGTACGTTACCATGGTATAATAACTAGTAAGGTAGGATATGGCTCTCGCTTTGCGCATATTAAGAGGGGATGACTACGTCACCGGTGAGGAAACTACCCTATGTCTATATAGGTTTGTTCGTGCTAGCTACACTTTTTACACTTTAGTGTAAAGTGTACACTTTTCTGTTCGTGCTAGCAGAGCGCTCTGTTCGTGCTAGAAAGTGTAACTACACTTTCTTACACTTTTTACACTTTTCTACACCTGCTCAGGAGTAGGTGTAAAAGTTGACACTTTTTACACTTAATTTTGATTGGCTGTTAGATTTTTAAAATGAAATTTAAAAATACTAACCTAAGAAATAAAAATAAGAGTTACCAAAAATAAAATGTTAAAAATGTCTTATGTCAAGTACTTTGCTTTTAATATTTTATTTACTATTCATTATTAACAATTTACGATTTTTTTAAATTAAAATTAAAATTTTTTTATTTTTTATATAAATTTTTAATTTTTTTAAATTTAAATTATGTAAAAGTTAATGAAAATGATTGCAAATCGTAAAAATTATAATTATTTTATTGCTCATCAACATCCAAATTTTGATTTACATAACCTACAAACGCAAATTTGAATTCACGGGGAGGAGTTACACTCAAGTTACACTTTTTGCGTTCGCGTTAAACCTACACTTTTGGGAAAAAGTTCAAGTGTAAATTACACTATTTACACTTTAAGTGTAAAAAGTGTAACTAGCACGAACAAACCTTATATGTTGATATAAGCGCTTATTGTTAATTGTGTATAAACACATTTATTTTAACAAATTTCTGATAATATAAGATCAAAATGAATTAAATTAAATTAAATGATAAAAAATTAATGATTACAAATTATATTTTGTTTTACTGGACAAATGAAAGATACACAAAAATCTTCACAATTTTCAAAGCGCTTGCAGTTTATGCAGTTATTGCTTTAACATAAAATTATTTTATTATTGTCAATTTGTCAACTGCTTAAAAACTTTTGATTTTTAAATTCAACAAATTGAAGTAGTTAACAATAATTTTATATTTTAATAATAAAATACCATTGTTAACGACGAAATTTTTTGTAATATTAAATTATAGATGAAATAATAAACGCACATATTTTTTAAAAATTGATGTTTTAATAAACTAATCTGTCAGGCTTATAGCAGTTTTTGTTAAAAAAACCCAAATATTTTTACTTTATTGGGGCAATAACAAATTCTTTCAAAAAATGTAAAAAAATTTGATTTATTGCGATACATTTAATTTTGAAAACTTGGTTGTACGCTTTATTAGTCCAAACCAAACTGGAGCAAAGGTTAAAAATGAAAGTGAGTAGACCATAGACAAAAATAAGTTTGTACTTTACTTTATTGGGGTAATAACAAATACTTTCAAAAAATCTAAGAAAAATTTGATTTATTTCAATTCATTCCATGTTGAAGAGGTTGGGTTATAATCCTAATTAGTCCAAACCAAACTGGAGCAAAAGTTAAAAATCAATGTGCATAGGCCAAAATAAGTTAGTACTCTCCATCATTTCCAGCTTGCAACTTTGTAATCCAGAAAAAAGTTGTGTATTGTTGTTGTGTAAGACACATTGCTATTGCAATCAAAGAGAATCGTTCTTGTTCATTTTAACTAGTGTTAACTAAACATTTTTATATTTCTAATTATAAAAATGAGGTGCGCGGTATTTGGTTGCAATTCCGACAACCAAAATAAAACTTTTGACGGGAAGACAGCTTTTTTCTGTTTTCCTCGCAATAAACAAGTGATGCTGAAATGGATTCATTTGTGTTACCGTTCGGATAAATTTAATGTCAAAAATTCAAGAATTTGTTCAAAACATTTTAAAACTGACGATTTTGAGAGAAACTTGAATTTTAGGACGAAACGAAGGCTCTTTTGCAATTTGTAGTAATATAGAAACAGATGATACCCCCGATTTGCCATTCCAGTCTGAAATTGATTTAAGCAGTGCTTGCTTAGCTAAAATCGATGTTAATACGCCGAATCTTGAAGCTGATGATGTTCAAGATTTTGAAGAATTCGATGATTTGGTATATGACAGTTTGGAGTACTTGGGTGGATATATTTGTAACCGACTGAAAAAATCTTCTGCTCCAATCTCTTCAACAGGAAGTGAGTGCCCAAGTACTTGCTTTACATGGATAGATCACGTAAGTGAAGGGGGTCTAGTCAAACCGTCTCAAGATTTTATGGAAGCTATTCAAAAATTAGAACGAATCTTTGAGTTTTTTAATGGAGAAGAATTATCGTTTTCTAATAATTTCTTAAAAAATTTATTAGATAAAGCTAAACACATTACAACATGTTCTGATGAAGCAAAATTATTATTCTTCCGCTCAAGGCTTTATTTCAGAATGAAATGCTTAAACAAAAATTTAATTGATGTTGCCCTTAGTAGGAAAAGAAAACTTGTAAAAACAGTTAGCTAAAGAACAGAAAATTATAATTATTAAGGTAAAATCAAATCAAATGCACTCCACTTGTTTTCTTTATTATTTATTCTTGGCAAGCCATAGATTGGCGTATTTAATCAAGAAGAATAAATAATTAAGAAATACAATGGAGTGCATTTGATTATATTTTACCTTATACGAATAACTTGTAAAAATTCCTCTTCATACTATACAATAATTATTAGTTTGTATTATTATTTTAGTTTAAAATTTAAATTTAATTGATTAATAAAAACTTGAAAAAACACTCAATATTTTATTAATTTCCATTCTATACTTGAGGACCGTTTTTTCAAAACTCAACAATTAAAAAATATCAATTTTTCAGGAGAACGTTTAAACGGTGTAACTCTATGCTTGTATCTTATGAGAAAACAAATTTAAATTTTATATTTGCATGATAATCATTCAACTTAAGTTACTTTTGACTTTAACATTCGATAGTCCTTATAAAAATTATACAGAAAACATATATAACTCAATTTCGGCAAAATTGTATTTAACGAGTTTTGAAAAAACGGTCCTCATTTCTATTTATCTCCCTGTTAGAATTACTTCGCCACTCACGTGTGACGTCACACTGCGCAAAGACGAACGCTTTTAGAGCACGAGCATATCCTACCTAGGAAGTTATTATACCATGGTACGTTACCATTAGCTTCAAAAATTACTGTCATCCCATTTTCTTGAATGCGTCGTACGGATAAAATATTGTAAGGTACATCAGCGGAATAGAGGACGTTTTCCAGTAATCCATTTTGCCCTTGGTTTGTTGTTACCTGGATTATTCCTTTGTGCGTCGCTGTGATGGAGACACCATTTTTAGCCACAGAAATGTTTATTGGTTTTGCCAATTCGGATACCGAGGTGAAAAATTGATACTGATTTACCAAGTGATCGGTTGCTCCTGAATCCAATATGAATTTTATTTCTTCGGAATTATGTTCGGTTTCTGAAGTTCCTATTCCAAGCATAAAAATGAAGCCTTGCTCGTTATTGTCAATTCTTCGAATTGTCTGAACGGTCCTGTCGTTTCGATTATTTGGATCCTTTTGGATGTTTTTATAATAGTAACACTCCGCTTTTGTGTGGTTTCTTCTACCGCAGTGGTTACATTTTATTGCGCGAACATGTCGATTGTTTTTGTTTTCACTTTGATTAAATTTATTGAATCGCGATGCAGGTCTGAAATTTTCATTAAATTGCGTTTGCCTTGAATTTTTACATGATTTTCTCTCGTTGAAAGTTTTCTTTCTTTGCCGTTGTTTATTTTCGAAAAGTAAAACTTTATTACTTGTATCATCGCTTTCATTTTTAAGTTTTGTTTCGTGAAGCAATCTTGTCTTCACGAATGCGAGGCTCAAATTTTCTTCCGACAATGTTTGAATTGCCGTAACTATACTCCATCATAAGTCGCCGGTAAAGTCAATAAGAGGTGAGCAACTTTTCCCATTTCATTTAAATTTCCACCTGCAGCTGTTAACTCGATCATCATTATTTCATCGAATGCCAGAAAATGTTTTATTAGTTTCGTATCACCTTGCAATTTGAAACTTAGTAATTTCTTCTGCACCGATAATTGAGTGGCCAAACTTTTTCTTTCATATATCGAATCTAATTTTTCGATAATGTTGCGTGCAGTTGTTTCTTCCGTTACAATTCCAATCATAGTGTCGCCGAGGTATTCGATTATATGACTTTTTCCGGTTCTTTCCCATTTGCGCCATTTTTCAGTCATTATTTCTGGAAGATTTTCATCGAGCACTTTTAATGCGCCGTCTTCTGCAATTACGGATCGCAGACGAAATTTCCATATACTATAATGGTCACCATCGAACGGTTTAATATTTCGCCTTTTTCTGTTATCCATTTTCGGCACTTCAAACTTAACCTTTTTTTTACTAATTATAATTATTAATAAACTAATTGTTTATGTGTTCACTAAACTTTAATTTTATATTTTTAATAATTTTTAAAATTATTAACACTAATCACACAGTTTATAATTTTTTATTATTTTTTGAACAATTCTCACTACACCACAATTAATTATTTCGCGTATAATCCTGGGCCCATAACCTATTGGGTTAAAGGTAGCGTAGCGAGGATTATTTATAATAAAAGAATAGTTTGTGTTAAAATATTTTAATAAGTTAAAATGCATCCACACACTTATAGAGTTTAGGACGGTATGTTACATAAGATTCCCTTCTTGCAGTTTTTTAAGGTTGAATTCCTTAGCTGCGGCTCGAGCCGTCTGCGGCTAGGGCCGTGCGACTACAGCCGCAGCCGCAATGATGGACCGTTTCCTTAGCTGCGACTGCGATCGTGTCGCAAATGCATGCTATTAATTTCATTATTAATGAAAATGGAACATTTTGATCTTTATAAAAGGGGTTTTGAAGATCAAATAAGGAGGGGTGTTTTGATACACCCTTCACTAGTTTTTCATCTTCGGATATCGTAAAAATTAACTTTTTGTCCATTTTTTATCTACGTTTTGCGACTACACTGCTTTATAGTTTATATTTTTTATTTGCAATGAAATACGTCTCGTCCGTGCAACAGAATGTAAGCGATTGTTATAAACAGTTTAGTTTTGTTATTTCAAATTTTTTTTCTCAACATCCAATTTAAAAAAATTATTTCGGGAACATAAATTAGAACTAAATTTTAAGTAATAGATAAACTTTCATAAACAACCCAAGTCATAAACAACCCCAACTGGTTAGGGTCACTTGTCACTTGTCTGGTGCCTGATCGAAGCATGGTTTCCTTATAGGGTATCAATGCACAACTTAAAAATTGGTTCCAGTTTTTAATTTTTAATGAGAAAAAAGTTCATTAAGTCCAGATTGATCAAGAAAACAAGACGTAGAATTTGTACGTCATTGTTAAAAACGGACTTCTTCAAATCATATTTAGAAGTAGTGTAATTTACAAAATATTTTTGTTAACAAAAGAAATTTAATAGATAGGAATTTAATTAAAATTTTTTTATCATTGATGTCGTATTCAAAACACAAATTGATTCAATGGGATTAGTTCATAGTATTATTTATTGTGAAAGCCATTATTTGATCATCGAGGATCCATATACGAAAAAAAATAACTTTCCTAAAACAAAAAAGTGTTTAGTGTTTGATAATAAATTGTTTAAAAAAAAAAGTATTAATTGTGAAATCACATTTTACCTACAAGTAATAATACAAGTAATTACGAAAACAAATTATTGACATTATTCAAATAATTTTATATCTATAAATTTGTAAACATAATTGTGATCATGACGAGAAAGTCACCGAAACTATATAGTTAATAAAATATTTATATAAAAGTGGATAGATTATATTTTTTTAAAAAGCAATAATTAGTAATAGCCCTGGAGATCACATGCATTTCTTTGAGGTGATTTTATAAAACTTGGAATAATAGTTATTCGTTAGTTTAAGTTGTGCTGAGAACGAAATGGCGATTCTGGCTGTGGCTTTGCGGTCGCTATACAGGGACGGAACTACCGGGGTGCGGTGGGTGCGACGCAAGCGGGCCCCCTGTTAAAAGGGCCCCCAGTTGTACTGTGACCTTTTCAATCTAAAAAAATTCTCAAAAATAGGAGGTGCATAACACAATATTCTGTGGAGTGTTCCACACCCCCCAGACCCCCCGGTGCGAATTTCTACGGTACATGATGTGTCAATATGCACTAAGACCTATTGTTTATAAAACTAGGGGTATGAATTGTATACAAATGACATATAAATATATTTGTTCTGACAGAGTGAAAAATATTTATTACAAAAATAAATCTCAAAACGTATACACACACTTTTGGGCTTTGAAATGGAGGTGTTTGGGGGGGTATGAAATACCCCGACTATATAAAGACTATATAAAGAGTCGCATGCGACGGTCGCATTCTAAGGTAACAGTTCCATAAGAAAGCATGGAGAGCAGTCATTAAAATCCGGTGCGGCTGTAGTCGCACGGCCCGAGCCGCAGCTAAGGAATTCAACCTTTAAGTTGAAGTTGCAAGTCGGGATGGTGTGATTGACATATATAAGAATTTATGATTTCCGTCCCAAAGTGAAGGACCGAGAAGGGTGTGTTTTGTTCTACATTCTCAGCTTTAAATAGTGACCGATGTCAGTTGCTAGATTAATTGTTTTGCATATGTTACTATGTACAAAACTAACAAGAACAATTCTCTCTACAATCGCTCAAATTTTTGACCCCTTGGGATTAATAAGTCCAACCATCGTTATCGCAAAAATATTTCTTCAGGGTCTTTGGTTATTAAAAATTTCATGGGATGACCAAATTTCTAATGATTTACAAACTCAATGGTTACATTTTAAACAAGAACTACCTATTTTAAATTCGTTTAAAATACCAAGACAGGTAGTTTGTGAAAATTATGTAAAATTGGAATTACATGGTTACGCCGATGCTAGTTGCAAAGCTTATGGCGCTGTGATTTACATTCGTAGCATAGATAAAAATGGAAATATTCATGTACATTTATTATGTTCTAAAAGTAAGGTCGCTCTTATTAAAATTTTAACGACACCGAAACTTGAACTTTGTGGAGCCTTAGTTTTAGCACAACTTACAAATAAAGTAGGTACTGACTAATTTTGATATAAAATTCGATGAAATTTTTCTATGGCTAGATTCCACCGTAGTGCTAAGCTGGATTAGATCTTCTTCTAATCAATTTCAAATATTTGTGGCCGATCGTATTTCACAAATTCAATCTTTAGCATCGAATAATAATTGGCATTATATTAAAACGACTAAAAATCCAGCTGATTTGGTTTCTCGTGGAATTTTACCAAGTAAACTAATCAAAAATGATTTATGGTTTCATGGACCCAATTGGCTAAATAAAGATCGAAAATTATGGCCTGAAATTTCTTTTCATTTAGATCACGACCTTCCAGAAAGAAAACAACAAATTATTTCTTTTCCGGTTGTCGACAATGAACATTTTACTGCATTTCAAAAATTTTCAAATTTCACTAAATTAAAACGTGTTTGTGCTTTATTAATAATTCAAAAAATCGTAAAAATTTATTTCGAGGTTCTCTTACAACTAGTGAACTAAATCAAGCTATAAAACAACTTGTAAAAATTTCTCAACAAGAAAGCTTTAAAACTGAATTAATACGACTCATTAAAACAAAATCGTTAGATAAATCTTCCAATTTACAAAAACTCAATCCATTTTTAGATTCTGAAGGAATCATTCGAGTCGGCGGGCGCTTGCATTTATCAAATTTAACTTACAATCGAAAACACCCAATGATGTTTTTATCAAAACATTACATAACACGATTATTATTCAAAGGTGAGCATCTGCGGCTTATGCATGCCGGCCCTCGTCTATTGCTTTCTTCAATAAGGGAAAGATTTTGGCCAATTTCTGGAACAAATTTGGCCAAACAAACTGTACATTCTTGTATTAAATGTTTTAGAGCTAAACCTAACATAATTACGCCAATAATGGGAGTACTACCAGAAAATCGAGTTGTACCTCAACCACCGTTTTTTATAACTGGATGTGATTACGCTGGAGCAATTTCAATAAAACAAATAAAATCGAATCGCGGTCGTAATCCATCAGATATCAAAGGTTACATTGCTGTATTTGTATGTTTTACTACTCGTGCAAGACATTTAGAACTCATTACAAGCTTAACAACGGAAGCTTTCATATCAATGTTTCGACGATTTGTAGCGCGTCGCGGTAGACCCCAGAAGGTTTTTTCAGATAACCGTCGTAATTTTGTAGGTGCTCGAACTGAGTTAATTGAAATACAAAAATTTCTAAACAACAATGAAAAAGAACTTAAAAATCATTTTTCAAATGATGGTGTTAAATGGTTTTTTATACCACCACATGCACCTCACTTTGGTGGTATATGGGAAGCTGGAGTAAAGGCTTCTAAATTTTATTTAAAACGAGCTATAGGTACTTCAAAATTGTTATTTGAGGATATGATAACACTGCTTGCTCAAATTGAGGCAATTTTAAATTCAAGACCCTTAGTTCCTTTGTCATCAGATCCTTCCGATTTTGAACCCTTAACCCCAGCTCACTTTCTAATAGGAAGAAGTTTAACATCGTTGCCTGATCCAAACTTATTGGAAATACAGGAAAATAGGCTTTCCAGATTTCAAAAAATTCAGCAAATTCATCAAATATTTTGGCGTCGTTGGACGACCGAATTCTTGCAAGAACTTCAACATCGGGTCAAATGGAAAACCAATCAACAAAATCTAAAAATCAACAGCTTGGTACTATTAAAGGACGACCAATCTCCTCCTCTATATTGGAAATTGGAGAGAATAGAAATTCTACATCCAGGTCCAGATGGAATCGCGCGAGTGGCAACTATCCGCACATCAACTGGAATTACGAAAAAGGCTTTCTCCAAAATTTGTCCACTTCCATTAGATGATGTGTTAGTGTAAGTGAAAATGTGCGGTAAAAGATCGAAATCCATCAAGTTTTCTTTTTATATTTTACTATTATACATCAGGTCCAACAGTGGATCGGAAATTACTTGGATTCACAGCCCCTGACCCTTTGCTTGGACCTTCTAATGCCCGAAAATCATTGCTGGGCCATCGACTACCAAATGGAGACGACTGAAATAACTTGGCAAATGACATCAGGTATTTCTTCAAACATCGATACTTAACGATTCAGCTTAACTGTCATTTGTACCATTGTTCTAATACTAAATGCCTTCTTTTTTTCCAGATAAGAGAACCTACATGTACTGATGATCCAATCCTGGACTCAATTTACTCTCATTTGATTACACATGTATTTCTTCAATTTTTATATTCTTTGTATTCAATGTGATATATACTACCTACCTAATATGTTGTAAATATAATTTGTTAATATTTTCATCTTACATGCTTAGCCATCAATTCATTCAAAACAACCTTTTTTAAGCGTAATACATTAAAAATATAGAACTTATGAGAGATAGACAGGCCGTTTCGGCTGTAGAGCGCAGAAGGTATTTTTCTTAATTTTCTCTTTGTTCCTTTTTCCCTTATGAGAAAATTAAATATTAGAGACGTCTCTTATAGAAAATTTAAGGTACTAACCAAGATGATGTTGTGAACTATCCGACGGAATTTTTAAATTCACTGGAATTGCCCGGATTACCACCTCATAATCTCCAATTAAAAGTCGGACCGGTAATCATTATGTTGCGAAACATAAACCAGCCACGTCTTTGTAATGGCACCCAGCTTGCGGTAAAAAAATTGATGAACAACGTCATCGAAGCCACAATTTTGAAAGGGAAGTACAATGCCTATGATCCCGAACGTTACGCCATTCGACTTTAAACGGTTACAATTTCATTTGCGATGTCGATAAATAAATCGCAAGGGCAGTCGTTAAGTATTTGTGGAATCAACCTTGAAAATCCATGTTTTTCTCATGGCCAATTATATGTAGCCTGTTCCCGTGTCGGAAAACCATCATCGTTGTTTATTTACGCACCAGAAAAAAAAACTAAAAATGTTGTGTATAAAAAAGCATTACAATAAAAACTATGACTTTGAAATATATTTTTTTATTATTTATTCCAATTCCAAGACAGGACAACGTCTGTCGGGTCAGCTAAATTTGGAAAATCCATGCTTTTCACATGGACAGCTATATGTGGCCTGCTCACGCGTCGGAAAGCCTTCTGATTTATTTGTGTACGCACCAGATGGAAAAACAAAAAATATTGTGTATCCAAAGGCCCTTCAATAAACAAAATTTTAACACAAACACTTTCTTGGATACGATTTTTGATGTTGTGATTTATGTATTTAATTTAATTAATCTTTTTAATCCTTTGATGTACAATAATTATTTTATATATATATATTTTTTATAACTTTTTGTAATGTAATGGTTAAAACGGTATTTTATTAATTTGCAATTCAATTGTAATGTTGTATGTTCACCTCATGATATAGAGTCTGGTCCGATTTCTTCATGGGGCGGAGGGTTACGGAAAAGAATTTATAAAATAATAGTTATATTGAATACTTATATTAATATTCAAATAGACAAAACGTCTTTACGTCAATAACCTACATGAACCTAAATTCACAAAACGATCAAACAAATTTATTCAAATTTGGGCAGAACAACGTCTGCCGGGTCAGCTAGTTATTTATAAGTTCTACTTATAAGATTAAGTACCTACTTATCTTATTAATATTAGTACATTATAAACGCCATTGTAAAAAAATTGGAATATCCAATTCGAGATGTGGAGCAAACCAGGATTGATGGATTTACAACTTTGGAATATTTTATAATGGAGAATATGCTATCATTAAAAACGAGGAAGTAATTATAGATATCAAAAATGATTGTTCTCAACTTATCATAAATTTTCGTTTCTACTTTCCCGAAAATTTTGAAGAAGACAACTGGATAAGAGCCCCCTCCCTTATACTCAGATTTTACAGGACGATTTTTAAATTCAAGAAGGCGAAAACTTAATTAAAATTTGAACTGATTTTGAGCTCCAGAGGAAATTTAAAAATGAAAATGTGTGTTACACTGGTTAAAAAGGAAAAGTGCATACCCCGCCATTTCACAAAAAGCATTAAAATTTTTAATGCCGTTCAGAACGTCGTATTTGTGTAAAACTGCATTTTCGGCCATGCTCCTTTTTAACCAATTTTTAAATTGGTAATACATTTTTACTATATAAGCAAAACTGCCTCGCATTTTGTGGGGGTACGCAAAACTTCTTGGCGGTACAAAGAAAAAAAAGGTTGAGAACCGCTGATCTAGAAGATTCTATTCACCTAGAGCAGCGGTTCTCAACCTTTTTATTGTTTGTACCCCTAAGAAGTTTTGCGCCCCCCAGAAAATGAGAGGCAGTTTTGCTTATGTAGTAAAAATGTATTACCAATTTAAAAATTGGTTTTGGATTACTAAAACATTACATAATCAATAATAAGTAAAGTAATTTAGCTTATAGTTTTTATTGCATTAGAAAAAATTAGATAATGAGAAGGTTGAGCTTGCGTATTTTATATAATTTTTTTTATATTAGGTTAAATTTTTGTTGATTTTAAACGCAAGTCTGATTCAATGATCAATCTGTTTCTATATTTATTTTTAATAAGGAGCATGACCGAAAATTCAGTTTCACACAAATACGACCAACGTTCTAAACGGCATTAAAAATTTTAATGCTTTTGTGAAATGGCGGGGTATGCACTTTTCCTATTTAACCAGAAGTCGCACACATTTTCATTTTGAAATTTCTTCTGCGGCTCAAAATCAGTTGAAATATCAATTAAGTTTTCGCGTTTTTGAATTGAAAAATCGTCCTGTAAAATCTGGGTATAAGGAAAGGGGTCTCTTATCCAGTTGTCTTTTTCAAAATTTTCGGGAAAGTAAAAACCAAAATTAAAGTTAAGTTGAGAACAATGATTTTTGATATCCACAATTACTTCCTCTTTTAATGATAGCATAACATTCTCCTTTATAAAATATTCCAAAGTTGTAAATCTATCAATCCTGTTGTGCTCCACATCTCGAATTAGATATTCCAATTTTTTTACAATACTTTGTGCTTTTATGCATATGTAAAAAATAAAAGCATAAAGAAACCAAAAATAAATTTTTTTTCTGCACTTTTTATATCCATTGCGATCGATTGGCGTTTCTCAACCTACCCCCAAAATGTACCCCCAGTGGATACCTATGCATAGGTTGAGAAACGCTGACCTAGAGGGTAGAGTCAGAGGAGGCACTTCAATTCTAATTAAGAACAGCATAAAACAACGCGAAATATCCAAAATTAGTGAAAAAAAAATATACAAGCTACATCTGTGGAAATTGAAGACTGCAAGGAAAACTGGTTCTCTCGGCGGTATATTGACCACCTAATTTGTCCATTAATAAAGCTCAATTTGAAACATACTTCGACACGCTTGGCCACCGCTTCATATCCGGTGGTGACCTCAACGTCATCAAACACATTTTTTGAGGCTCTAGACTTGTTACACCGCGGGGAAGACGCACATAATTATTCGCACAGCCCATGTTAGCAATGTAATTTGTGCCTTTTCAAGACTATTTTTTGACACATAACAATCAATTTTACAGCAAAACTTTTCAGACATTTTTTGTTGCAAATTTTATTGTCTTCAATTTTGTTTATATACATTTTTCTGTTTTGTCGCACTATTTCTAACTGACAGCGACTTAACCAAAACTCAGTAAAATGCAATAAATAATTTCAGCTGTATCTCAAAAACGGTGCGAAAAAATAGAAAACTGAATAGGATTTTTTTTTGTAAATTTCATTCCCTACATTTTTATTCATATACATTTTTCTATTTTGTGGACCCGTTTTAGAGATACAGCTGAAATTATGTTTTGCATTTTACAGAGTTTTGTTTAACCCTCTCGGTCACCTCGTAGTCAATTGGCTACATTAAAATTAATATTTTTTGGCAAGAGAACTAGACGTTAGAATCAGTTGGTTCAAAATTTAATCAAATGTTTACACATATGTCTTATAAGATTAGTGATAATGGTAGCATTTGGTGTTTAAAAGCTGAAGCTGCAGAAAATTTTCCAAAAATAAATGTACATTATACTGTGCATTATTTATACATTATACTGCATTACAGCGAAGCTGTAAAAATATTTATAAAAACTGCTACTATTGCGATATGAGTTTGGAAACGTCTAAAACATAAAGAGAAATGTTTAATTGTTCGAATGTAGTAATAAAAATTTTTTTTTTAATTTTCAAAGAAAAGTGTAGTTACTTGACCATATACCATAACTCCCCTGGGAGGGTAGCTAGGGCATTGCAATTTTCATCAAAAATTTTCAAAAAATTCAATTAAGCAATGGTGAAAATAGCAAAATTTTTTCTTTGGTAGAATAAAATAGTGACTAAAAGGGTTAAATCGCTATCAGTTAGAAATGAAGGGACAAAATGGGAAAATGTAGTATATAGACAAAATTGAAGGCCATGAAATTTGAAAGAAAAAATGTCTGAAAAGTTTTGCTGTAAAAATGATTGTTATGTGCCAAAAATAGTCTTGAATCTAGTCTAGTCTTGTACAAATTACATTGCTAACATAAACAATTTTAATATTTTAATAATACTATATTCACACAACCCCCAAGGAACAAAGCCATATACCTATTTTTTCAGGAGAACGATTTTAAAGTTTTGAAAAAGAGATATAACTTTATTCCACTGATTATCTCTGGAATTATTGGTTGTCAAGTACCATTTGTTTTCTTAGGATTACAGCAGCAGTCATAATTCAAAATTGACGTAACTCGAGTTACGGCTTGTTCCTTAGGAGTGTCGATACTCGATATAATGTAACTCAATTTTAAAAATTGTAGGTAGCACATTTTTCTATCAACAAATATACCATATTTTGTAAAATAACCAAAAGTGCTTTGTTTATTCTTTTGAATAACATGGTCTAAGTTCCCATTTTTTGTTTTAATTATTAACTTTTTTGGGCATAATTCTACCTTTTTTTTTAAGTACTGCTTTTAAGTATTTTTGAAAAAGCCATGCTTATTTATCCGGTCTCTATAGTTATCTATTTACTAGTCTAATAGTAACTGATCCAGACTATTACCATAAGGGGGCGACAAAATAAAAATTTATTAAATATGAAAAATAAAAAATAGTACCTAATATCAAAAATAAATTTATTACCTATTTTGTTTTTTAATGAATTAAAACATTTTATATTTTTAAAAATTTGTGTTTTTGAGCTACCTCCCTGGATCCGCCACTTAACCCTACAAAGCAATAAATTGCAAATTCCGAAGTATACATTTTCAAAATTAATTTTTTGAAAAGGAGGCCGCAAGTACAAATTTTGTTGTTTTATACTACTTATACTATACTATAATTTTTGAACGCATAAAAATGAAAATTGTAGTAACGAGATGCAATTTAGAAACCAATGTAACGAACAGTTAGATATTATTACTACTAGATATATTACTACTTAGATATGGATATTAACTTTTTGAGTACTCAGCAAAATATCCAACAAATATCCCCAGAGAGTAAGCTTTTATCATACAATAATTAAGTCAATAAATTATTAACCAAAATAATTTAACCACTTCATGTTCGAGTGCAGTAATTTGTTTTCATTCAAAAAGCATGTATTTTACAAAAATTAGTAATGAATCAATGATTTATATCATTAGGTTAGTTCCATCAAACAGTTCTCTTCAGTTCTACGACTACATGCTTACTCTTTAACAAAATTTTTGAACATTAAAGATCATTTTCGTTAAAATTTTAACTAGAAAGCATGCGTATAGTCTGAGAACTGCTTGTTGGAACAAACCTATTATGTTATGTTTAATATACTCATTTGATAAATAACTTTGCAATTATAAAAAGTTAAACTCATAACGAACAGATATGTCCTATTTAAACTGCTGTTTCATGTAACGTCTTGTTGAAAATAGCGGTTAAAATTATGTAGGTAATCATAGGTGCAAGAATAAATAAGTTAAATGCTTATTCGTGGATTTTAAATAATAATCTGAATATATAAAATCAAATGTATAAATTTTCAATACACAATACAATATAAAAATGTTCATAATGTTATAATCTAAAATGTAAAATAATTAAATTAAAACATTGCTAATAAATCAATCCCAATGCAAAACCAGATTGCTTACAAATTTTTGAAAAGCTTGATTTTTCATTGGAAACATAATTCACATAAAAATATTATGAATGTTGAGCATTTTGCCCCATTTTCTTTCTGCAAAACGCTTCCAAATCAAAAGGTTCGAAATTTTTTAAAACTTCAGATTCTTTTTCGTGGTAGTAAATAGTGTTATTACCATTACTTCGGCTAATTTCTTGTGTTACTTTATTCCATGAATCATAAACAAATTTTATAAGATCATCGTGCTGAGCACAGGTATTTCTTTCTATAGGGGGTACTCTTCCCAAGTTTGTAGGCCTCCTGTTATTACCATTCATAATTGCTGAATTAACTCTTGGAGCACTAAAAATTAACTTATATAAATTTTTATAAAAGTACTTAATAAATTATTATCAACCTCATATTTAAGGTGTAACTTAAAATATCATAATGTAGATGTCTTTGTGGTATGACATACGTTTTGATCCAGTTTTTGATCAACACATTATATAGTTCAAATAACTACTAATATTTACAACAATAAAATTTGTTGACAAAAACAAGACAAACACTGCAAAATCACTATCAAATGACTTAAAGTTTCCTATTTTACCGACAATTCATGATTAATAATTTTTGAACTCGTCTGACATTATATACAGGGTAATTTAAAAGATAAGGTAGAAAATAGATATTTAAATTTGATAATCAGGTCTATTATGTATCCCAACCGTTAAAAATAACTGTCAACCTTTATGTTATAATAAAGTTTCAAAATAACTGGTTCCTTAGCGTTTATTACAGCATTGGTATTACGTATCCACCTTTAAAATAACCATTGACAGTCAACGTTATTTTTTAAAGCATAAAATAATAGTAAGTTTTGAGTACTTCTAAAGCGAGAAAGCTTTATTGTAGCTCACAAGTATCGGAAAAAGATAGCAATATTTAAATTTTTGGATCAAAAAACAATCCTACGAAACCATAATAATTTGGCATTTGTCAGTGCTATTAAATGTCATTTAAATTTAAAATATTTTTCATTTTTATAAAATGAAATGAAATGAAGAAACGGATATACAAAAGAAATTCGAAAAGTTCAACTACTTAAATGGAACCATTAAAAGAATATTCAAGAACAGAAATGGTCAGAATACGGCATTAAAATTCTATAAAAGAATTTCAGTACCAACAGTAACCTATAGAGGCGAAACATGGACCCTAACAAAAGGTGAAGAAAAGCAATTACAGGCCGCAGAAAGGAGTTTCTTGAGGGAGATTGCAGGGTACAAGAGGGTTGATAGAAAGCGTAACACCGATACCAGAAACGAGTTAAACATCTTCAGCATAAACGACCGCATTAAGAATTACAGGAATAATTGGAAACAACACTTTGAAAGAATGACCGACAAGCGGATACCTAAACAATTATAAGTAATATAAGCAAAGCGCGGATGATGATGATGATAAAATAAAAAGTACTTAAGTTTCTGTATATGGTTTTATTTAAGAAATTATTTCATAAACTAATAAAAATTTACATTTTTATGTACATAATTGTACATTTACAATTAATCTACTAGCTAACTTACAATTACTATACTCGTATTAACGAAAATTTTGAATTACAATGTTGCAAATTTTCTGTTTTCAGCTAACCTGAAGCTCTTTGCTGTACTGCTTCTTCTTCTTCTTCTTCAAACTATTGCAGAATTTCTTGTGGTAATTTGATTTCCACTGCAATGTTATGTAAAATCACACAAGAATAAACAGTTTTTGCATCTTTGACAGAATTATAATTGAGGATCCTATGTTTATGAAGGCACCTAAATCGACTTTTCGGTACACCAAAGCACCTTTCAATGCAGTTTCTTGCTTTAATGTGTGCTTCGGTGTACCTACTTTGTGGAGAGTTTGCTTCTGCATTTTCTACTGGAGTTAACGGCCACGGTTGCAATGAATAAGCAGCTTCGCCAATAAAAGGTTCTTTTGATAAAAATGTGCCATTAGCTTTCACATCCTCAACTTACCCACCTGGAAGACAACTTTAACGCCCCCAACAAACTGTGTTTGAAATGCCTTTTAACTGCAGATAATTCCATATTCCAAAATAAATAACGTACTTTTAAATATATTGGCACTGCTGTTACTCTTTCGGCTTACTTCGTATGTGGTAATTAAGTATGCGCATCAGATCATTTGTTAAACGGTATTTTTCAACAAAAAACCTGTTACGCATTGAAAATGGATCACGCTTTTCCCTTAAAACTCTTCTTTCAACCTTCTCCCATGCTTCACTTCAATTACAGATCAATCAGAAAAAGTGTTTATATAAACCTCGAAAGTAATTATATAAACCTACATAAACTACATTTTTATAATAAATTATATACTTAAATAAATACTTCCAATCCGCATTTTCTAATACATTCAGAACAAAAATATTAATTAATCCGGCGTTAAAAGCTATTTTTTCTCTAATCTATTTTTCTTAACGGCACCTATTAAGCGCTTGTTATATTTTGCACTATAAAGGTTAAGAAAACCATTATTATAAAGATCATCTTAAAATAACGGTTTGTGAAATGGATACGTAATACCAATTTGCCGAAAACCTTTATGTTATGTCATAACTGTCACCTTTATAATAACGTTTGGGATACATAATAGACCTGAATGAATATAAAGAAATATTAAAAACTTTAATATATCAAGTTAACCCTTTCAGACACAAATTACGAAAGGGTTGTAAGAAAAATTTCAAACTCAGCATGTGAATTTGTTTGATTTTTTGAAGATTTTTCATGTTTGTTAGATTACTCTAAAGCTAGCCACAGACCGGCGTACATGTGTGTTATGCAGGTGTGTCATACATGTGCGTCGTGCATGTATGACGGTGTGCTGTTGCCTCTAGACTAGCATGCTTGGGTGTCACCACGGATTTATGAATATTTATTTATATTCATAAATCCGTGGGTGTCACACATGTAGTTTGAGCGTCGACGATGAATGATGAAAACGAGTTCATATTTTTATCAGTGGCGTATGCATGCATGATATAATAAAATAAAATATTGTAATAAAAATTTTAAATAGGCGCGAGACACTGAATTGAATAATTTTTATAGAAAAGAGTCCACAGACCGTCATACATGTATGAACGTTGATGTGTGACATATATGAATTCAAGTCAAATTGAAAACTTTGTGCGTCGCGCATGTATGTCACTCTTTTGCACACACACCGGCGAACATCAACATTCAACCGGTGTGACGTATATGTATGACACACATGTACGACGGTCTGTGGCTAGCTTAAGGCTATGCTTAAGGTTCCCGAGTACTGAGATACCAACTGCCCTCTGCAGAGTACATGGTCAAGGAAGTCATGTAAGTAAGTAAATTATAAAATAATACAAGGTAAAATAATGATAAAAATTCATAAAATAAAAAGATTATTTATTTCAAATTGCCAAAATTTGTTAAAAATATTCGTATGAAAATGTATCATGAAATTAATCTTTGAATTGTTTTAAAATTCATATGAAATTGTTCAAAGCAGTTATTTTTGCTTTTAATACACAGATTTACGTGACATTTTTTACATTTTCTGTAGGTTTTCGCTGTACAATTGTGACAACCGCTCAGGGCTGTGGTTTATGGGAACGACCACCCCCCAATGTAGCCGTGAACGTGAACTGTTCCTTAGAGTTATCCTTGGTACGCTGCCACCATCAAATTTTGACCAAAAAAAAACCAAAAAATTTGCAAAACTTATAGAAAAGCGTTCAATTTTTGGTAACGCGCCGTCGAACGACTTCTACTTTGCAAGCGTAGGAAAACAAACAAGCTCGATCAAAGTCAAATAAAAGAGTTGAAGTAAAAAGAAACATGAATTTAATAAGAGAATAAAAATGATTGTTCAAATAATGTACACTGAATCACAATAAAAATAAAATAACACATGTGCAAAAGTAAAAAAAAATATCTATAAAAAAATACACACACAAAAAAAATATTTAAATCAAAAATAAAAATGGAAAAATTTAATCAAAAATATAGTAACTTACTACTTAATTCTTCTAAATATATCCGTAAATTCGTCTTGGAATAATATAAGTTTTTCTTAACAATAATTTAAAAATGAAATTCACTATGAACACAAAAAAAATAATAAAAATAGAAAAATTTTCCCGACCGAGTATATTTAAACCAGCAGCGTAACGCCGTAATTGTATAACTTACTTATGTTCTCAACTTAAGCCTACTTATATTAATTTGAATGTATCCGACATTGCGCCAATATTGGAAAGTTAGGCAATATTGGCAACGGCCAGACAATATTGCACCAATATTGTTAGCCATTATTATTGTTCATCCATGTTGGTGCAATAATTAGAAAAATCTGCATTGATTACTTAACAATATTGAATATATTGTTCCTAATAACTTCAAAGTAGTATTATTAGTAATTTTCATCATTGGTAAATGTATTGCACACATACAGCTTAACTTTTCATGTTTTATTAAAATCCAATATTGGACAAGATTGCGTACAATATTGCTGCATTTTTGCGCGACGATATTGGAGCAATAACGCCTAGCAATATTGGAGCAATATTGATTACCATTATTGGGGCAATAATGACTAACAATATTGGTGCCATATTGTCTACAGATAGTGACGGGATATTGTTTATCCATGTTGGGACAATAATTAAAAAAATCTGCATTAATTACTTAACAATATTGAATACATTGCTCCTAATAACTTCAAAGTAGTATTATTAGTGATTTTCATTATTAGTAAATGTATTGCACACATATACAGCTTAACTTTTCATGTTTTATTAAAATCCAATATTGGACAAGATTGCGTACCAATATTGCTGCATTTTTGCTCAGCGATATTTGAGCAATAATGCCTATCAATATTGGAGCAATATAAATTATCATTATTGCGGCAATAATGGCTAACAATATTGGGCAATATTGACTAAGCGGAAGCAGCGTGTGATTATCGAGGAGGATGGAGTGCGTTTTTTTTCGAACTGAAGAGTGTTTTTTTGGGTGTTCCGCAGGGCAGTCTACTCGGCCCGCTCCTATTCATAATTTTTATAAATGATTTATTAAGTATATTGCAGAATACTCGCCACAGCCTGGTTAGTTACGCCGACGACACTACGGTGATGCTGGAAGGTGGCGAGAAGGCGGAACCGAGTGCCGTGGGAGACTAATGTTTTAGATTGATACAGCGATGGCTTTCTGCAAATGGACTACTTATGAATGCGGGAAAAACCCAGGCAGTGGTTTTCACTACGAGTCGCTCCAGTGTGACAAGTCCGGATGTGATGAACCTTGGTGGTGGAGAAATAGCAGTGACTTCAGAGGCGAAATGCCTTGGTTTTTATTTGGATTCCACTTTGAGTTGGTTGCCGCACGTGGAGCATCTGTTGGGAAAGTTGAGTGGAGCCATATACATGCTGCCTGTACTGCGAGAACATGTGAATTTGTGCACGCTTAGAGTGGTGTAATTTTCGAATTTTGAGTCTCATCTGCGCTATGGTATTATTTTTTGGGGAAATTCTTCGGTGGTTGGATGTGTGTTTGTCAGCCAGAAGCGATCTCTAAGAGTGATGCGAAATATGAAAAATATAGAGCTGTAGAGGGATTTTTAGGACGTCCAATGTGTTGACAGTGACGGCGTTATATATTCTTGAATGTCTCTTGTTTAATTTCAAAAACAAGGAGAAATTTGCAAAGAGTTGTGCTACACATGGGTGCTTTCCAATTAAGTAGCACTGGGTGACACAGTGCGTACACAGTGTGAACACAACAAAGCACGGTATGCTTGGGTTAAATGCGATAAATAGAACGTAATTTAGTTCTTCAAATAGACTACAGATGGTATTTATACATCAGTTTATAACTATAACATTGGAAACACATACTGTTTTAGTTCTTTTGAGAATTAAATTGGTAACACTGCTGCTTACACACAACAACACCAACCAACACTCTGTGTTCGCACGGTGTCACTCTGCGTTCTTAATGGAACAGTGGAGACTCGCGCACTGTGTCACACAATGTGGCTGTGCGTCTAATTGGAAAGCACCCATAGTCACTATTCGCTATGTGCATTGCTCCAGCTGCCCTCTGGTGGCTCAATAGAGCAAATAAATTCGGACTGTTGACCTACGACTAAATGCAGTGGTGTCTCAAAACAGTTCCGTCCAATAGGAGCGTACCATGAGTCGTGCGCATTCGTTTTAAATTTGACGTTTAAAAATGTAGAAAGTTAACCTATAAATTAATGTTGCCTGTCATTAAATTTTGACGTTTATTCAGAAATTTCAAAATTCTGTTTCAAATTCAAGATAAAAACAAATCAACATCGTATTTACTATAATAGTTTATCTATCGTTTTTAAAAGTTTAAATTGTTGCAATAAAAGTGTTTGCTGAATATTTCATAATTTTTTATTAATAAGAAACAAATAATTTACAAAACAAAATTGAGGACCGTTTTTTCAAAATTGAACAATTAAAAAATATCAATTTTTCAGGAGAGCATTTAAACGGTGTACTCGATGCTTGTATCTTATGAGAAAACAAATTAAAATTTTATATTTGCATGTTTATCATTCAACTTAGGTTAGTGCATAACTCAATTTCGGCAAAATTGCATTTAACTAATTTTGAAAAAACTGTCCTCAATTAAGTTTTTCTTCGGAAGTTGGTTTAAATTTAAAACGAATGCGCGCGACTCATGGTACGCTCCTATTGGACGGAGACGTTTTGAGACACGACTGCATTTAGTCGTACGTGGACTGTAGACATATAAAAATACACTAATAGCGCACAATTTTTTATTTTTAATATATTTTTGATGTTCGTTTAGTATAAGCGCTGATGTAATGTACATCTGTAATAACTGAGGCAACATATTGTGCGAAAAATGGGTGCGTGCGCAATGGGAAATTTGAATATTTTGGTTTTGTATGACTTTTGTTGTGACCCTTCTCTTTTCCCTTTTCTGAAAGAAATTCACGAATAAAAAAAATATACTCAAAAAAGAGTGAAAATAAAAATTTTAAATTTAAAAAACCCCCTGACAAAAAAAATTTAAAAAATTTAAATTAACAATAAAAGCGCCTTACCGCCTTACTTTAAAAAGTACTGTTCCCTTTAACCCTAGATTACTAGATTTATTTTGCCGAACATAATTCAGGGTTCTTGTATGGAAAACCTGGAAATGTCAGAAATTTAAAACTTATCAAGGAAAGTCAGGGAATTTAAAATTTTTATGGCCAATGTCAGGGAAATCAAATTTTGTCAAGGAAATATTTTTAAATTTTACATAATTTTTTTTCATTTTAAAATTTTTTTTTACAAGAAAATTTTCAGTTATTTACAAGAATTATAAATAAAATCTCTTATTTACAACAAATTCAAAATTTACAAAATTAGGTCAATTTATAAACTGAAAAATTTATTTTTCACAAAACAAAAATTTAAACTTTTAAACATTTTTCAAAAAATGATTTGGTAACACGACAATATATGTATTACTGTATGAAATAAATGTTATAATAATATTTGTTCAATCCTGCTATTGAAACATGTCGTTTCTTACTTGGATACGCAACTAGAAACCGTTTGTTTTACTCACTCAAATTATATCTATGGTAACGAGTGGGCGAAAGACTTTTCACCCACTAGTGAGTGAAAAATGCAGTCATTCATTAACCTGCCTACGTTCTTTATAATAATATTAAAATGTTTTAAAACCAAAGCTAACTTTTTTTAAAATTATTTTGCGCGCAAAATGCGCGTTATCGATCTAAAATTTTGCATAAAGCTTCCTACGACAAATTACTACGGGGGGTTGAGTACGAGCAAAGGGGGGTAAATTTTTAGCTCAGTTTTTCGATATCTAACGCCGTTTTCGAGTTATTGCAAATTCAAAATCTCAAATTTAATTATTGATGACACGAATTATAATAAATTGTATTTTCATAAATTTTTTAGATTTATAAGTGCAGGATTGAACAAAACGCTATACATAACTCGTGGAGAAACCCTTTCACTCACTTATTTGCCTCTGCACACTCGCCTGTCGGCTCGCGTGCAAAACTGGCAAATGCGTGAGCGAATCTTTCGGTTTCTCCACTAGTCATGTAATATACTATTGTTTTTATTATTTTGAATTTTTTTCGGTGCAAATTATTTTCCGATTGCTGTACTATTACCATTGTTTGGTATTACGATACTAAAATGTCAGTTCAAATTAAAATTTTTGTTAAAATTAAATTTATGACTGTCTAGTAATCTAGGGTTAAAAAGGAAAAAACAATTTTTTCTTCTTGACTCAACAACATAAACTCTCGGACTTATCAACTTATCATTCCCCCCCCCCTCCTCTACAAAATTTAAAAACTAATTTTAAAGTCAGGGGAAACGGAGAACTTTTAATACGGGATGTATAAACAGGTTTCGTAAGGGGAACAAATATCCGTTTCCCCTGACTTCAAAATTAATGAATTTTTTTTACAGTCAGTGGTTTTAGTGGGGGGGTGATAATGGTGATAAAAAAGATAATAAGTTAATTTTTCGAGTTAAGTGTCCAAGAGTTTATGTTGTTGAGTGAAGAAGAAACAATTATTACTATAATTACTTATAATTATAATAATTATATAATTATAATTACTAAATAAATTCCATAAATAAAAAGGACGATCGACTGATCAAGATTGCAAGAGACTTGAAACCATTGGCAAAACGAAACCCTGGAAGACCACCCAAGAGATGGATGGAGAGCTGGGTGTCCACATCAGAGGAAATGTGAAGAGGGGAAAAGCGTGAAGAAAAACAGGCAGATGCCTGTAATAAAAGTAGAAGAAGAAGAAGAAATAAAAAGGAAATAAATAAAAAATTTGAATGAATAAAAAAGTAGATAATAATATTGTGATGTATAAGGTACTTCTGAAAATTAGTTGAAAACTACTGTATTTTTTATTTTTTAATTAATTTTACCCATTTTAGTTGTTTTGTGCGTAGTTTTTCTTAATAAAAATACAAAGTTTTATGATTTTCTTTTTTATTTATGAAATTTTTAAGAGTAAAGGGTCCGCGAAAAGTCTTGCCACGGGGCCCGACGTGGCACTTGACGGCCCTGACTGCAGCAATCCAATTATTTCTTTGTTGCTGTTTGTGACTTGCTCTTGGAAATATATAAAACTTGCAATCACTATTTTTACCACTATTATGGCAATTAACAACACACAGCACGTTGAGTGACTACCCATTTTAATCATACGTATGTCTTAAATCACGTAAGGCAAGTCTTAAGAAGTCCACATTAAGTTCATTTACCGGCCACTCCGAGCGCTTCGATAGGTTTGCGTATCCCCTCTTAAGGATGTATAGGAGATGGTAAATCTTTATCAATTACCCTAGCATTTTTGTAATTGTACTTAAAAAACATTAGATTAAGAAGGCGTCACGTTGCTAGACGACAAAAATAAATACTTTAAGTTTTGATAAATAAATGCCACGTTAAAAAAAATACATTGCATTAATCAATGAAAACAGCCCTTTTCTACCATTAATTTAGAAGAGGCGGCTTCCAAGGCACGACTTACAATCGCTGCTAGAAGCCAAGAAAAACTCCAAGCTCACATAACCAGTGAAAGCGAAACATTGTGGTCCTTCGAACCGGATATTGCTTAACACGCAGTAATCGCCCAACAACAAGTGCATAATATTAAAGACAGACGAAGCGGATAGCACTCGCACACAGGTTAGCCAATTACTTCACCATTCTTATTGCTTCCAATCCTTTAAGAACTGATTCAATTTGGTATTAATCATTTTTAGCCGATGCTTTCCGGAAAACTCTCTGATTTTTAATTTATACCGCACGTGTTGTACCAAATTTGCAATCCAAATTGCAAATTTACAATCAATTTTATCATATTCATTTACCCTACAATTTATTTTCATACCTCTCGCTAGCATATTTTCATTATGGCAAAACGGGAAAAGATGGAAATAAAATTACTGTTAGCGGAGTCTCATTTGCTAATGAATCAATTAGAAAAATTTAAAATCTTTTTAAATACAATTCAAACTCAATCTGAATTAACAAATGTAGCATTAAAGGAATTAGAGCTAAGATCAAAGCAATTTTCTCCTTTAGGTGAATCTTACTCAAAAGTCATGATACATTTGACAGCCCATTCAGCTTCCGACGAGGCCCCCATGACTAGCGATAATTTTGACAGCGAATACGTCAAATTAACTGTCATTGCATCTCTAATGTTGGAGAAACAAAAGCTTGAAAACGATCATTTAATACCTTCCCCAACGCATGCAGACCGAGTCTCTAGTGTAAAACTACCTCAAATACAGTTGCCAACCTTTTCGGGTAATTACATTGATTTTAAAGGTTATTTCGATTCATTTATGACATTAATACATAATAACAAAAATCTGTCATCAGTCGAAAAATTTATTTATTTAAAATCAAGCTTGGATCATTCTGCCTTACGTGTAGTAAGCGATATTCAAGTGACACACGAAAATTACAACATGGCTCTTGAAATGTTGCGGGAAAGATATGATAACTCTAAATTGATAATCCAGGGTCACATAAAAGCTATTTTTGATTTAAAGCCATTATCCAAAGATTCGTCTGCACAAATACGCAATTTGCATGACGAACTTTCCAAAAACATAAGAGCATTGCAAAATCTAAAGGTACCCGTCGAGCATTGCAACGTTTTTATTTCACACATTCTAATGCAAAAACTCGATTCTCAAACAAGAATCGAATTTAGCAAACTTAAACCACGAGAAATTCCTTCTCTACTTGAAATCGAGACATTTCTTAGGGACAAATCTCAACTGGTGGAGGAATTGAAGGAAACAAATCACAGTTCTTTCCATCAAAATAAACCCAAAGAAAAACGCTCAAATCAATTTCACAAACTGTCATTGGTAGCTACCAATCAGTCAACTTCTTGTTCCATATGCAATCAATTGCATTCAATTTCACGTTGTCCAACATTTCTTGCTTACTCTATCCAGCAGCGATCCGATACAATTGACCGTTTAAAGAAGTGCCAAAATTGTTTGGGCCATCCAAGCAATTCAAAGTGCAATTCACGCTTCACGTGTCGGCACTGCCACAAACGACATCATACGTTGTTACACTCTGAACAAATTTCTAAAATAGAACCACAGCACCTAGACACGGCCGAAAGAACTCCTAGTGCTCCTTCAGGTTCAGCTGAACCATCACAAATTGCCTTACCTTGTTACGGTGGTTCCAGTCAAATATTACTATCTACAGCATGCGTGAATGTTAAAAATGCTGAAGGAAGATGGGTTCGCGCACGGGCTATTTTAGATACCGGAAGTATGAATTCTTTTATCACTGAATCTTTCTTTAAAGCACTTAATCTCAAACATCAACGTGTCAATACCAAAATAAACGGCATCAATGCCGCAACAAGTCAGCAAGTAAATTTCGCGGTAAAAATCCACTTTTCCTCAATAAAAGGCAATTATGAAAATGATACATCTTGTTTAGTAATTCCAAAAATATGCTCCTCTCTCCCATCTGTTTCATTCAAAAGAAATTGCATTGATATTCCTACAAACATCGAATTAGCAGACAATCATTACAACAAATCCGCTCCCATCGATTTACTTTTAGGCGTATCCATTTTTTATAAACTATTATGCATTGGGCAGATTTCATTAGGGAAAAATCAACCCACGTTACAAAAAACACTACTAGGCTGGATTGTATCTGGAAACATGATCAATAACAATAAAGATCACCGCTTAATGAAAATCCCAAGCCTTTCAACATCAAATTTATCGATATCAAATGAAGAGTTGGATAAAAGCATCATCAAATTTTGGCAACTCGAGGAAGTGACTCCGAAGAGCAAACTTTCGCTTCTATCACCACAAGAGCTCTTTTGCGAAAACCATTTTAATAACAACACAATTCGTAAAGCATCGGGGAGATTCTCGGTTTCTATCCCATTCAACTCAAAGTTGAACAATTTAGGAGAATCGAAAATCAACGCAGCAAAAAGGTTTTTAAATTTGGAAAGGCGTTTAGCGAATGACCCTGAGTTGAAAGAAAACTATTCTTCATTCATAAATGAATACATTTCCTTAGGACACATGTCCAAAATCACTGCTTCATCACCGCAACTTGATAATAACTACAAAATAATGGCCATGAATGTAGAAGTACCTTCATCAAGCTTACCACGTTATTTTCTTCCACATCATGCCGTGATAAAAACAGACTCGCTCACAACTAAACTTCGCGTGGTATTTGATGGCAGCGCAACCTCAAGCTCGGGAATATCAATAAATCACACACAGTTAGTTGGGCCAGTCGTTCAAGATGACTTATTTTCGATTTTAATACGATTTCGCCAATACAGCGTTGCCTTGACCGGCGACATCGAAAAAATGTATCGGCAAATTGAAATCAATCCAAACGAACGAAAATTACAATGTATTTTGTGGAGAAATAATCCTGATGATCCCATAGACACTTATGAGCTGAATACAATCACATATAGTACGGCTTCGGCTAGCTATTTGGCAACGAACTCTTTACGAAAATTGGCAGAAATAAATGCAACAGCATTTCCAAAAACTTCCAATATTTTAAAGAAAAATTTTTATGTCGATGATTTGCTCTACTCGCTCCCAAGTCCAGGCGAAATGATGCAAACAAAAAGAGAATTAACAGAAATATTAGCCTCAGCATGTTTCCCAATTAGAAAGTTTTTATCAAATTATCCTGAAATATTAACGAATGAATGCGAAGACACCGACTCTTATAACACAATTCCACTGGGTGAACGAGAAAGTGCAAAAACTCTTGGTGTTTCTTGGAACGCCATCTCAGACCACTTGCAATTTGCAATCAAACCAAACCCTGAATCAAAAACTATTTCTAAACGTTCCGTTCTTTCGGTAGCATTACAGCTATTTGATCCATTGGGTTTGCTTGCCCCAATCACTATACGAGCAAAAATCCTTATTCAAAAATTATGGGAAGCCAAATTGGACTGGGATGAAAGCCTACCCCAAAGCTTGCACTCCGAGTGGAAAGCATTCAATTCAGAACTTCCACTATTAACATCACTAAAATTTCCAAGATGCGTCATGCCAGCGAAGTCATCTTCAGTTGAACTTCATGGTTTCGCAGACAGCAGTTCGATTGCTTACGGAGCCTGTGTTTACGTTAGAACAAAAACTTCCTCAAATCAATTCACCACTCAATTGTTATGTGCAAAGTCACGTGTTGCTCCTCTGAAAGGAGCCACTATACCAAGATTAGAGCTCTCAGCAGCAGTCGTCTTATCTGAATTAATGCAAAGAGTTCAAACAGCATTTGATGGGTCCAATTTACAAGTATTTTTTTGGACAGATTCTACGATAGTGTTAAATTGGATCAACTCTGCACCAAACAAATACAAAATCTTTGTAGCTAATCGAATTGCCACAATACAAGAAAGGACAAAATCAAGTGATTGGTATCACGTACGTTCGCAGAACAATCCTGCCGACCTAGTCTCACGTGGTATCAACGTTCAAAAGATCCTAAAAAATAAACTTTGGATAAACGGCCCAGATTTTCTAAAAAATCCTAAATCTGAATGGCCAAAATCATGTATCAACTCAAATATAGAAACGACGGAATTAAAACCGACTTGTTTAATATCTTTATGCGATTGCCCCATGACTTGTTTATTTAACGCAGTAGCTCCTAGAGACATTTTATTCACATCTGACATGATTTCCAAATTTTCTACTTTAACAAAATTAAAACGAGTAGTAGCCTGGCTTGTCAGATTCAAAATTAATTGTCAAAGCTCAAAACAATTACGCCACACGGGTCCACTCACTGTAAATGAGTTAAAAGTCGCATTCGAAAAAATCATTAGAAATTGTCAAAACGAAACGTTCCTAAAAGAAATCAATTCATTGCGTCATCATCAATGTATAAAAGATAAATCTAACATATCGGCTCTAAATCCGTTCTTGGATGAAAGAGATCTTCTCCGTGTAGGAGGCAGACTAAATAATTCTGATTACCCTTATGACAAAAAATTCCCAATTTTATTACCAAAGCAGCACCATTTAACAAATCTGATTTTTTGTGATTTTCATTCTAAATTGCAACACTGTGGTGCTCAACAACTTTTATATTGCGTTCGCGAAATTTATTGGCCAATCTCCGGAAAGAACGAAGCCAAAAAGGTCGTCAGAAAATGTATCAAATGCTTCAAGGCAAATCCATCATCCTACAACCCACTCATGGGAAATTTGCCACCAAAACGCCTTCAAGTTGAAGCGCCCGTCTTCCATAATACCGGTCTCGATTATGCTGGACCCATCCTCATACGTGATCGTAATACCAGGGGCTCAAAAACCATTAAGGCTTACATTTGTTTATTCATCTGCATGACTACAAAGGCCGTCCACCTTGAACTAGTTACGGACCTCACCACTGAAGGTTTTTTATTAGTTCTAAAACGGTTTATTGGCAGAAGAGGAATCCCTCATACAATGTCAAGCGACAACGCCACCAACTTTTCTGGTGCCAACAATTACCTAAAAGAATTGTATGAATTTTTAAATTGCAAGGTAAATCAAGATTTTATTCATGACTATTTGGCCCTCAAAGGCATCAAGTGGGAATTTATAATTCCACGCAATCCTCATGAAGGAGGAATGTGGGAGAGCAATATAAAATCAACCAAATCTCACCTAAAAAGAATATTAGGTAATACGCGCCTAACTTACGAGCAATTTTCAACAGTATTAACCCAAATTGAATCAGTTCTAAATTCTCGACCTCTTTCTCCACTATCTTCCGACCCTAACGATCTTAACCCTCTTACTCCTGGCCACTTCCTTATTGGAAAACCTTTGAGTGCTATTCCAGAAAACGACATCACAAACTTACCGGAAAATCGTTTGTCCCATTATCAGCGGGTGCAACAAATCACCCAACACTTTTGGAAACGTTGGAGTGCAGAAGTTGTTCCTAACATGCAAAGAAGAACAAAATGGTTCAAACATCTTCCAGACCTCATTCAAGTTAACACGTTAGTGTTGATTAAAGAAGACAACGTACCAACATTGGCTTGGCCACTCGGTCGCGTCGTATCAGTGCACGTCGGTAAAGACAATGTGATCCGTTCGGCATCTATACGCGTGAAAAACGGTTCTACGATTAAACGCTCTGTGACCAAACTATGTGCGCTGCCTGTTTAACGAAACCAGATATAATTAATTAAAATCTTCAATTCATTATATGTTACTCTTGTGCAAACAAACAATGTAAAAAGAAAATATTTTAATTGGTCTTTTCATACTGTTATATTATATTGATTATATTTATTGTTCTTTGAAATCCTCATATTTCAAGGCCGGCGGTATGGTAAATCTTTATCAATTACCCTAGCATTTTTGTAATTGTACTTAAAAAACATTAGATTAAGAAGGCGTCACGTTGCTAGACGACAAAAATAAATACTTTAAGTTTTGATAAATAAATGCCACGTTAAAAAAAAAAATACATTGCATTAATCAATGAAAACAGCCCTTTTCTACCATTAATTTAGAAGAGGCGGCTTCCAAGGCACGACTTACAATCGCTGCTAGAAGCCAAGAAAAACTCCAAGCTCACATAACCAGTGAAAGCGAAACAGGAGATACAATCGGAGACAAAAGTAGGATTAATTTGAATATTACGAATATTGGTCTTATGTGTGTAGTAAAATACTTTTTAAATATCATAAACGATAAACAAAGTTATAAAAATGCATGAAGAAAGGTTTTTTTTGTTTAAGTCGCTTCATTTTCTGAAATTACAAATATTAAATTTGACATAACAAAATTTTTATTAGTGACTATCCCTGCAATCCAACCTACTATCTAAACAAAAAATGCAATAATTTTTATGAGTAAAAATTGATATTTGTTGTTAAAACTAATAAAAACCGAGATATACATAATATTTTTAATAACAACAAGTTTTAAATATATTTAGGATTCTTTTAACGTCGAAATCTATTTTATTTTTAGCGAATTGAACGTGACAACCCTATATAGGTTGTTCAATTACTAATTAATTTCTCGAGAACGGGGTAGTAAACCGTGATGAAATTTTGCTAAAACCTTCTTCTATTTACAAGCTATAACTACAGAAAATTTGAAAAAATTCTTATATTTTGATCATATATTTTAAGCTAATATATTATTCAATAAAATGTTTTTCATAAAATGATTTTTACATTATATAATTTTTTTAGGATTTCTTAAGATTTAGCTTTAGATTTTTATTTAGACAAGTATTTTACTGTTTAACACCTTGTGATTTTCCTTAATAGCAGACTCCTAAGCAAAACCATAGATGTGATTTTCTTGAATTTTAACAAAAAGTCAACATTAAATTAAAACTGCAAGAACTTTTGAACGGTGTAGTGAATCGATTTGAAATTTTTTTTATTACATCGCAAAGTAAATGATGACATGTGTACCAATTTTCATCGATATCTTATATTTTTGAGTTTTATTTTTTGTCTCCTATACATCCTTAACCCATGCACACAGCGAATACCCGGCATAAGTAATTAACTACAATATACCGAAGCATCGGTTGGGTGTATACAGAAGGGCTCCCTACTATCGGTCTATGACATTTGACCGCGGCTGGTAGACCGCAAGAACATAATACCGCAGCCATTAGACCGCAAGACTATAATACCGCGATGCAAGTTAAATACCACGAGAGTTTTTATTCTCGGATTTATGTAAAGCGATTTTTGTTAGTAGGTACCTAATTAATACCGGTATTTTATTATAAGTCGGGTTTAAATTATGAAATTCAAATTATATAATTTTTATTTTCTAATTCGAGAGGGCGTTATTTAGCGCTATTTTTGATGTAATTAAAAATTATATTTTAATTAATTTAAATATTGATATTCATTATTTTAATCTTTAAAAAAAAATCTTAAAAATACCTCAAATTTTAGAGCTCTAGACCAGAGAAACCCATTAATTCTTCTATTCATTTAAAACCATTTCAAACAATAGTTTAAGAATCCCTAATTTTCTGTTGTAAATTGTTAGGAATCTTTAAAAGCTTTTATTACAGGCCCTTTCACTACAAACTCTAAATACCTGTTCTCTTATTATAATCTCATAAATTGAACTTAGTACAAAAGATTATGAAATTTGGGTTTTCCAAAATATTTTGTTACAATAGATTTGCACATAATATGTAATTGCGACAATTTAAATATGTTAAATTTTCATGTAAAAAATTTAGAACAAGTTCTAAATTTGTCGGTAAAAGTGCGTGTAAATGTGCGTAGTAGACATTTTCCCGTCTACAGTCCGCCCAGTTTTTAAAATTAACATTGTTCAAACAGAAAATTATTTTTAACTGCATAAAATTAAAATTTTACCTGGCAAAAATATGAGCAAATTTACATAAAAATTTTCATGTAAATTTGACGTTAAATTTAACGTCGTGTCATACAGGCTTAAGTCCAATATTCTCGAAATCAAAAAAGCATTACTAAGCAGACAACATTTAACCAATTCACAATTGGAACTCCAGGACATTAGCTCACCACTATTGCTCCAGATTCCATAAGATTGATTGATCGGTTGTCCGTTTACAACCTTTTGTTTTTCGAGATCCCCTGTATGTTTTAACAAGGTTGGTATTCGGCTAGTTTTCTATATAAGTAAACTAGACGTATCCAAAAAGGTGTCACGTTTGAACTTTGAAGAAGAGATGGTTTATCCCTTCGAAACAATTGTCGTTTATTTGTATATTTTTAATAAATACATATATTTAGCGGGACGCAATTTACCCGTACCTTTTTTTGACATTTTTTGAAATGGTCAAAAAAAAGGGCGCATGTAAATTGCGTCACTGTTTTTGAAGGTTTTTGAAGTGGTCAAAAAAAGGTACGGGTAAATTGCGTCCCGAACCCCAATCAGATCAGCGGTAATCTCTAATACAAATCCCAACAATTTACCTGTGGGTATCAGGAAATCATAGGACGCAAAAACAAAACCTAACACATGGGCGTCCTTACGTGGAGACCGAGGTGAGGTAATGTGTCTTGAAATGCAAAATGAAACACTTTTCTCTCTTTTTACGGTCAATTTTACTAAAGAAACATCATAAACTAACACTAACCTACATAACCGATGCATATCTTTGGACAATTTTGCTAAAGAAATATCTTAAATTATCACTAACTTAATATATAACTCTTTTTCAGAATTCGGAATTAAGTATTTTAAGAATTTATTGATGGGAAGTGGCTGCAAGTAAATAAAAACATCCCCGGGTGGGAAAAAGTCGAAAAGGTGCGATTAGCAAAATAAGCGCCCGAAGGAATAAATCTTAGGGAAGGTGGCAACTACATATATTTACAGTTTCCAAATTTCATTAAGTTGTTTCTTCGTCTGTAAAAATTGTTTTTTATTCTTCCATTCAATTTCCCAGGGGGGGCAAAGGACCCTGCAGGCCCCCTTTCGGGCGCCTATGATTAGCAAGCCTTGGGACTCGTTTTAACGTAGTTCTTAGATTTCGCGCAATAAATTTAAAAATAAATCAAAATTATATATTATATGAATTAATTAATATACTTTTTTCTGTCGGGTTCCTGCGCGGACACCCTGGATAATTATATCTTATATACATACTATGTTAAGGGGGGTTAAAAAATCAAGTTTTCTTTGATGCTACAACAAAGTTTTTCTTTGCTTCAGATTGTTTTTTTCTAAATGAATAAATTAATTTTTCACCAAGGCAATAACTATAAAAAATAAGAGAAAAATATTTATAGAAACACAATTTAGTAATAATAGTTGTAACACCCTATACTATAAAATGCCGAAAACATTGTGAACCTTTATGCAGCTTAAGGATTTAAGAGGATTTTACTTAACCATTCTGACCAGGAGGGCCGATGGGACGCAATTTACCCGTACCCTTGACTGTGGGACGCAATTTGACGTCTCCCAAAAATAGTGACCACGGGACGCAATTTACATGCGCCCGCCCATTCATACAGGTTTCGGTAATAGTGGTGTTTTCTACTAAAAATAAGAGCCATTCTCTTGTTCGTAATTTTTGTAACTTATTCTGTATAAGTTTTAAAATTACACGATCTTCTTCATACCTTTGATATTCCTTAGTTCCTTGAATTTGTTGAATTTGGAGCTGTGGGTTATTATTCCATTTACATTCGATAGGGTTTGGTTGTGATTTTGGAGATGATTGATGTTGGTTGGTTCGCACTAAATGCGTTTGATGGTTTTTCCCTATTTGATTGTAATGCAACAGTAGGGGTTGATTAAATTTCTAGCTGAATTTCTTGGTTGATGCTATTGATTGTTTGGTGATTAAACATCTTCTGATTATGATACCGTACTGAATAGCGAAAAATTAGAACTGCAACTTTAATTTATAATGTCCACGAGAAATTTTCATGATTTTCCACTGTTCGGTTTAACTTTTATTCGCGCACTGTTTATATTGTAAATTGTGCTTGATATTCACTAATAAATTACGTTTTGTCTTATATTCACTGATTAATACAAGTTTAGAATAAAAACATAAAAAAATAGAGTAAAATAAAACGATACAATAATTGTAATAATGTTATACACAATAAAAAAATTAATGCTTAAAAAAATTAAGCAAATTTACTTACAATACAAAATTTGCTTTAAATAAAACCTTACTAAAACTAACAATAATGAAAAAAAATTCGTGTAAGAAAAAATTTTAAAAAAAAATTAAACAGTTCCGATTACACTCTTATGTTTTAACATTGTTCCGTTTTGGCACAATAGTCAAAACAGAAAAAGGTTCTTTTATAAAAAAGGGAATTATTTGTATAATTCTAATTTTCGAAATCTAAATATTTATTAATTATTGTAAAAAAATTAAATCGAGAAACAAAATTAAGATTTAATATTTATTATCTTAATTAAAATTTGTTGATAATTCAAAAAAATAAAACTAAAAGTTTATAAAATGTTAATGATAAAGTTTTATATAGAAAAAATGTTTCATTGTTAAATATTTTAATGCAAAAAAAAATTTACACTGGTTAATTTAATAAATTGTTGTTTCGCTTCAACCAAAAGAAAGATGTGATTAATTTGATTATAATTAAAATTATGTTGATCCGAGTTATGTCTTTGAAAATTTTGGCTACTATATAATTTAAATTGCGTTGATACTTATAATTGAGGGGGGTATATGCAAAACCGGACATTTCACTTTGCGTGAATTTGAGATAAGCGCATGAAAGAATATTGTTCACCATTATATTTGATACAAATGTCAGTTTTTAACCCCTATTTTAAGCAGGTTCTTTGTATTTATTACCAAAAACTTTTAGTTAAATGGTAGAAGAGGCCACAAGGAACAAAACGTATATCTCAGATTGATTTTTGTAAAATGTGACTTGTCCGGTTTTGCATATACCCGACTTAATTATAGTATAGTGCTGATTTTGTTGATGGGACAACTGATTTAGTAAAATTTGATTATTATTTGAAAAAAGTTTAACGAATTTTTCTTTAAATTTTTGATAATCAATTTGATCTATAAATTCTGGATTTGAGTGGAAAATTTTAAGAGCGTAACCACTTAATCTGCATTCAATTACTTTTAAAATAGTTGATAAATCCCAAGTTTTGATTTTTGCAATTTTCTCAAAAAAACATAAAACATTCGTCTTGCCGTTATACTTTTCAATAATATTTCAGATCATGCTTGTTGTCATATATTTAAGCGGTAATTACATTTGGGGTAAGTTAAATTGACATTCTTTGTTTGATAAAGAACTTTTGCTTGTATTATTAAATTGCTGCAATTTGAATTTACTCTAAAGAAAATGAACAAAATAATTTATTTTTGAATAAAAGAATTTGTAATAAAAAACTCTATCTGCCCTTGCAGGTAAACAGAATTTTTCTCTACACCCTGGGAAAGAAGAACCAGCTTTATATTTGTGTAGAAGCCCTAAGATGTTATCACTAACTGAGCATATAAGAAGGCAGAAGGGCAAAGATTCCAATCAAAATCTCTGCAAGAAATTTGCTGTCAACCAAATCGACAGCCACCACTGGTGAAGAAAAATCGGGTCGATGTAAACTGCCCTAATCCCCTAAAAACGAAAAATTGAAAAAGTGTAAACTGCCCTCCTAACAAAAAGGTAGTCAGTAATCCCAGTTGTAAACTGCCATCCAAACAAAAAGATGTAAACTGCCTCCAAGCAAAAAGGTTGCCACTAATCTGATTAATATAAAGTACATGGTGATACAGCAATTAAATGTATTTATGAAAAATATTATTATTATCAGTTAAAATTAATAAATTTTTTAAATATAATTTTTATGAATAAATTTTTTACAACAAAAGTATTTATTATAATCACATCACATAAAACTAATTATTCAAAATCAAAGAAAAACGTTGCAACCTAAAAAATTATTTATAATATAATATTATTATAATTAATAATTATTATAACCTATATCTCTAGCGGTTGTCGCTATGTAGGTTGTCGACTGAAAGGAGACTGATTTTACAAATTACAACGATATTTGTTAGAGCACGTCTATTAATTAGATTTTTAGCGATTTTTTTTAACTTTGACCTCCCTCCTTATTGGAAAGATGTGGAGAGAACCCCCCCCCTCATTTGAGATTTACCCTTTAATTTTTAAATAATAAAACTTATTTTACTTATTTTAATATAAAATCATATATGTTTTCTCTGAATTAAAAAGTTGACGTAAAATTTTCATTGGCCCTTTCAATGAGATTAGGTGAAATTTTACCTGTCCCCCCTTGATTATAAAAATTATTAATTAATAATAAACATAAAAGATTTTTAAAAGTAGGTATTTATTATAATCACATTATACATAAAATAATTAAAAAAAAAACAAAAGAAAAGACAATTTTAACATTTGGGGTGACTGTAAAACGAGACTGATATTATAAACTCCAACCGCGATATTTCCTCCAGGTTGTATTTTTGTAGCAGTGCCTCAATAGTTTTCTGTTTGTTTTTACATTCTCTGCTTTGTGTAGGTGGCTTTCCAACACTATTCAAAGCAATATAAACTTTGTTCTGTTCCTGTTTCAACGCATTCAAAAATTGATATATGTTGGGATGAGGAGAATTAACATTTTGTTTAAAAGCCGCATGAAAAGATTCACAGCAATTTGTAGTCGAAAGTAAATCCGAAGACACCTTGCCCCATACTCTGAAAGGAAATACCGCATTGTCCCCCACATAATATGTTAACAGATATTCTGAAAACTTATCGAGATTAGCATCGGCTAATCACCAACCAACGAAACTATGGGATATCAACGAAACTTGGTTGGTGTGGATCAACCTAGTAAGTAATAATAATTTTGTAACACCTTGTACAGTAAAATAACCAAAATTATGGGATCAATAAATTAAGCCTCAGGTAGTTTGGAGGGCAGTTTACATTTGGGATTAGCGGCAACCTTTTTTCTTGGAGGGCAGTTTACATCTGGGATTACTGGCAACCTTTTTGCTCGGAGGGCAGTTTACATTTTATGGTTAAGTTTGGAGGTCAATTTACAATTTCCCATATGGATAATAAATATATATGCGGTAAAAAACAAAAATATTAAGTTATATGCGGTATAAAACTCAGTATTTTGGCTTCTTTCAGTAACTAACGTTTAGATACAAAAAATCATGGATGGTACGTTAACGAAAAATGGATTGGTATCGTCCAATTTTGCGGTATTGCTTTCGCTTTTGGTTGTCATTATTTATAAATTAATAAATGCAAAATGAAAGTTATATAAGAAGTAAAAATGAGAGAAAACTAAAATATTGACGTTAACTTAGACTTGATAAAAAGTTTGCGCTTTAAAATTAATAAAAAATAATAATTTTGTTTAGCGCAAAAGAAATTTAAATGTAAAAATGAAATTTGAAATATTTAAAGTAGAGCTTGTTTGTTCAATCCGTAAAAGGATTGTTTTATCGTGCGTTTATTAAGATTCCAAACACATAATCCCACCGCAGTGTCACCAAAGATAACTCCAAGGAACAGTTTACGGCTACATTGGGAGTGGTCGTTCCCATAAACCACAGCCCTGGGCGGTTGCCACATTTGGTGGTAGCGGTGGGATTTAATTAATTTGGTAAAAACGAATTTTTCACGAGTCCATATATAAACAAGACATACGATCAAAGCACTACACAAATAAATTTTTATTTTCTTTTCTTTTTTGTTACTTTTTATTCATATGCTATACTCTTTGAACCAAAAATGGCACACTCAAAATCATTAGAAAAGAAAGATTTCTTTAACGAAGCAAATAAATTTAATGTATCCGTGGGTCATGCTCCAATTCAACAAATACTATATATATGTCATTCGGCTTATCGGCTACCGTAGACACTTATAACGGTGAAACAGATCCACAAAACTATTTTGACGCGGTAAAGAGGCGAGTAAATTGGAAAGTTGGGACGCAGAAACAGTTCTTAACATCATCAAATACAGGCTACGCGGTGAAGCATTAAAAATTCTCCAATCAGATCCGGAATTAGATAAATTGGATTGTGAACAATTTAAAGCACGCCTGATCAAACAATTCTCTAGACTCGAGATTCCAGGAGATGCCTTGAATAAATTCAATCGATGTTACCAAAGACATGACGAATCTGTATCAACCTTCACTACAAGATTGAGAAGCTTGGGCCTGAAGGTACTAAGTGAGGACCTCAAAACTGCCAGTGACAGATGCTCCTGGAATATGAACTAAAAGTGCTTAAAGTATTTTGATTCAATTTAAAGTGGGGTTCAGAAAAGACATCTTGAAAGAAATCGGATTGACCCTCATGCGGACGGAAAACCTTACCATCGACATCGCAGAAGAGATAGCGAGGATGCAATAAGTACATGAAACATTACTCAGAACGTAAATTGGCTCGATCAACGTCGCAGAAAACGGGTCACGAGCGACACATCGATATGACAATGATTGTGATATCGATGTCTACGATCATCCAAGGAACAATAATTACCTCCGGCAAGATCGCAACTACCTTCATGAAGCTCAACCGCGGTATTCAAATCAATGACGATCCAATTACCCGACTTCCCAATTCAACACAAGGAATTATAATCAAGATCGATTTAACAATCATAGAAGGAATAGTTACGACATTAACGAAAGGAATTCGAAAGTCGGTCGAACTACCCTACTAATCTCAACAACGGACCAAATCAACATCGGCATCGCCTAAACTATTCAGAAAATCGCAGTAGCGGCTCAAACCAATATCGCTCAAATTATCAGAATAATCGCAACGATTCAAATCAACATAGCCCAAACTATTCGGTAAATTGCGGTGACGACTCAAATCAATTCCGCTTAAATTATCTAAATAGTCGCGACGATTCATATCAGCATCGCCCAAACTATTCAACAGGTCGTGATGATGACTCAAATCGATATCATCCGAATTATTCGACTAATCGCAACAACGATTACGGTACAAATACCTCAAAAGCGAACACAATGAACCAAGCTCAATCTTTAAACTCCAACGCTGCTACGGCCCCCGTAGCAAGAGCATCAACAAACATGTAACTAATATGAATACAACCCCAAACAACAAATTCAAAACACCTCTTTTCATATCCAACGTAAATTCAATTTTAAAGGATATCCCATGTATAATCAGTATATATTTTAAATAATAAACCTTGTAGACTTCTTCTCGATACGGGATCTGTATAGTAAGTCTTCTAAAACCGGGAGTACTTGAATTAACCAATCTGAATCAACCCAACGAAAACATTATTTTGTCCGGCATATCGGGATTTAAACAAACCGTTTTAGGGACTCTAGTTGCTAAAGTTGGATCAAAAACATTATCACCTTTAGTAAACTTTGAATTTGTTGTTTGTAACATCCACCTGCAAGCGGATGCAATAATCGGTCGAGACTTTTGAAGCGAATTTAACGCGGACATGAGTTATTCAAAAAATCAATTGATTATATTAAAAGAAAATTTTCCCATACTTACGTCTAACCAGACTGAAGAGGAAGAAGATTCTAGGAGTTGTAACATAATAGACAGAGGGAAGTTAAATAAAAACAAACTCAAAATAATACTGACATTGTTTTGAAACAAAGTAAATAAAATAAAGTGTTGAGTGACTATGAGAAAATCACAGGTAGGGTTAAAGAGAAAATCAATCAACACATTGAAGTCGAAGTAGTTGTTGAGGAAAAAAGATCGTTATCCGACGATCAAGAAGAAAATAGTGGAAATTAATTATATTACAGCACTGTATCTAATACATCAAACATTGGAAGGACTGAAGATTTATTACGGCAACCGATACAGAATGAAAAACGCGAGATGTTACAAACTTCCTCAAAAGATCGGGCAGTTGTCAATAAAATGGGAGTCGGCGGAATAAAATACAAGGAAGAATTTCGAATACGCGAATCGAACCAAGAAAATTTTGAAACAGGAGATGAGCTTAGTGATAGCGAAGCTGATGCGAGAAAAGCCAACGATACAAAGAATGAAACAGAAAAGATCCAAGATGAAGAAATAAACGAGTCAAGTAATGAAATAAGTACATGTCGCAATTTGAATTATAAAGTCAGTCAAATAATTATAACAATTATCCTCTACATGCATTAGCATGTAATTCGATACATAAGTATTAACTTATGTATAGAATTATTATATGATCTAGATAAATCAACGTGGTGCAACGAGAATGATGAAATAAGGAACGGTAAACGTCAGTTGTCAGTTAGAAAAAGTTTTCAGGAAAATGATACAAATATAAAAGGGGGTCTTCACTTTGGAAGATAAATACCACTATAGGTAAACCAACACGTATAAAAAATTTAAATGAATTAGAAATGAAAACTACGACAATCAAGTTAAACACAAATAATGAGAAGGATGAAACTTGTTTACGAAACGAAAGAATCAATTGTAACATTAATAAAAATTCAGAAAGCGAGGAAAGTTTTAAGATCACATTAGAACAATCAAACATGGTGAAAAATAGCAAAAGGAACAACATAAAGAAATCAATCAAGGGTAAAGAAGAAGAACGTATTATAAATCAGAACAGTAATTCCGAAAATAACCGGGATATCAAATCTCAAAGGAAGGAGAAGAAAATCGAAGTTAGAACATATATAGAAACATTAACGACAGACAAGGATCTGATCATACCTAAGAGGTCCGAAAACGAACAAATATTTTCAATCAAGTTTAACAACGACTATAACAGCAAATTAGGAAGAAGTGTCAAATATAACAATTTATTAATTGAGCAAGACGATGATAATAATCACGGTTTAATAATAACATGCTCTCTAGCCACTAATGGTGAAGTAAACGTTGTTACCAGAGTATTGAATCCAAATGAATATAACATAACCATAAAAGCAAATTCGTTGATTGCTAAAGTATCTGATAATATAAAAATACTGGGTGAACACTAAAACAACAAGGGAAGTCAATGTAGTACGCACGTCCTTAGGCAAAAGTAAAGAGATCTTATCTCAATTCGACGTCAGTAACTTAGAGAACACCACAGAAAGAAAACTCCGTGAAGTAATCTTAAACCATATTTAAACTTTTATCTTAGATGACGATATCTTAACAGCGCATAATGTGAAGCATAGAATCATAACATAGGATGTACCTCCTATCGCGATGAGACCGTAACGAGTCCCATATCACCAAAGACAAACCCTAATAGACGAGATTGATAAACTTTTAAAATCGGGAATTATCTCTAGCTCAAACTCGCCTTGGAGTGCTCCTGTGGTAATGGCCTCCAAAGTATTACCAAATGGCAAGACAAAGGTAAGGATTTGTATTGATTATCGCGGATTGAATGCAGTAACAAAACGAGATTTTTACTCGTCATCGCCATTTAGCGTGCTGGACATTTCGTAGGCCTTCCACCAAAAGGTGGATGAAGCCGATAAAAAGAAAACCGGATTTTCAACTACTTTCGGGCAATTATCACTATAATAAATTACCTTTCGGCCTCATAAATAGTTCCGCCACATTTAAAAGGTTTATGAATGTCATACTTGCTGGTTTGATAGGTAATATGTGTTTGGTCTATCTGAATGACATTATAGTCTACAGCGGAGACAACATAGAAGAATATTTAGCCAGGTTGATCGCAGTATTTGAAAAATTGGAAGCAGCTAATATTAAACTTAAACCAAGTAAATGTAAGTTCTTAGTAGAAGAAGTAAAATATCTAGGTCATATTATTACTAAAGATGGGATTAAACCGGATCCCGAAAAACTAAAAGCATTGGAAAGTTTCCGGATTTCGCAAAACGTAACGGAAACTCGATCATTCTTGGGATTAGTGGGTTGATATTACCGATTTATAAAAAAACTTCTCCAAACTCGCATTACCTTTGACGAATCTCACCAAAAAGGAAAACAAATTTTTAATCTCACCTGAGGCAATATATTCAATCAATAATTTAAAAACAGCGGTCAAATCAAATGACGTGCTCATCTTCCCAGATTTTAAAGAACCGTTTCTTTTATCGACTGACGCAAGCGGTATCGGCATAGATGCAATATTGAGTCAGAGACGAGATGGATGTGAAAAGTCTATTGCTTATGTGAGTAGGAAATTACAAAAGGCGGAGAGAAATTATACGGTAACGGAACTGAAGTGCCTAGCAGTTGTTTTTGGAGTAAAACAATTCAGGTGTTTCTTGTACGGAAAAAAGCTTACCATAATCACCGATCATCGACCGCTTAGATGGTTGTTATCTTTACGAGATGTTACTTCGCGGCTGTCTAGATGGTCTTTATTGTTATCAGAATATGACTTTGAAATCATTCACAGAGCAGGTGTAAAACATGGGAATGTAGATGCTCTTAGTAGAATGTACATGTTTGAGAAACCAACTCTTTCAGATTTATTTTTAACTGCCAAAAACAATAATGTTTTAGAAGGGTGCAACGTATGTATTGAGTCACGCGAAATACTAACCATCTCGGAGGAATATGCGTTAGCGCACCATGTATCTAAGGATTTGGACATGAACGCAGGCATAGCAAATAAATTTCGACAAATGTTCGGTAACATCAACGAATTAAGATCTCAAGATAAAGATGTAGGTGAAGTAGCGGTATTAAATCTTCCGGAGAAAAATATTTACTACCTGATAATCAAAGGTGATCGTTACGGGAAACCCTCTTACAAGACGCTATTTGACGCATTCACGAACTTACTCGATCTATAATTGCGGAATAAACATTTTAAATTACCTAGCTATAGCTAAAATTTCTTTTGAAATTGATGAGCTGGACTGGGATACAATCGTCCACATGATGAGATACATTTTCAAAGATACATCAATCAATATTTTAATATGTGATCACAACCGGTCTAATTATGAAGTTCACACAATTAATGAAGAACCAAAACAAGAAGAAGATAAGGATCACTTTTATAAATTAATAGTTCAAGATATCGTTCAAAATAAAGACGATGGCTTTCCTTTCTATTTAGATAATGATGCGATCTTATATAAAATCGATAGTTTAACGCGACAAGACTGATTAGTTATTCCCTGATCTTTTATTAAAAAAGCAATTCATGATTTTCATAACTTACCAATGGCCGGTCACCTGGTCAGACAAAGAGTTTAAAATTTGTTCAAAGTAGGTTATACTGGCCAAACATGAAGAAAGATAACAACAAGAAACACAACAAAGATAACACAAGTAACAGAACCATTTGAGAGAACTGCGATGGATATTGTAGATCCGCTAATTACTTCCAACAATGGGAACAAATATCTGCTAACTTTTCAGGATCATTTCTCAAATATCCAGAAGCAATACCTATCTCCAACCAATCGGGTGAAACTATTGCAAAGGTTTTTACAACTCAAATTATTGCTCGACATGGTACACCTAAGCAGTTGATTACCGATCAAGGTGCAAACTTCGTGTCAAAACTATTTAAGGAAACCTGCAAGCTTTTACACATTGATAAGATACAGACTACGGCTTACCATCCTCAATCAAATGGAGTAATCGAACGCAGCCACCGAGTATTTAAAGATATAATATCGTGTTATACTTCCGATTCTCAGAAGGATTGGGACGAATGGATATCCTTTGTTTTATTAGAGTACAGGGCCCACATTCATAGTTCGACAGGGTATTCACCTTTCGTTTTAATGCACGGCCGTGATACGGTCTTGCCATTTAATGATATCCTACGAGCGAACAGAACTAAATACGACGTCAGTGCAAACTACTCGTCTGAAATGATGACCAGGTTAAATAAAGCGTTCATACATGCCAAAAAGAGTATGGAAGATAGTAGTCGGGCCCGAGCTCGAAACTTCAATAAAAAAACCAAAGAACGTAAATTTCAAGTTGGTGATCAAGTGTATTTATACGACCTACCTCATAAACTAGGTGTTTCTAAAAAATTAACTAAACCTTGGATAGATCCGTTTAGGATAATGCAAGAAATAGGACCAGTTACTTATCGCATCAGAAAAGTAGGAACTAGAAATGAAGAAAACGTACACATAAACCGTCTAAAACCTTTCCCAAGTTCTAACATTGAACCTAATAACAACAATAACATTAACCACGAACCTGACGTGATCAGTTCTGAAGTAAATTCAAAAACACCTTACGCGGTTTTCTCCTACTATTACATACCTACTCTGCCAAAATTAAATAAATCGAATCAACAGGAAGATTTAGTCGAAACTAATAAACCAGAAATTCAATCAAGATCACCTGAACTTGAAATTTCAACAAAACCACTCGAATCAGAAATTCAATTAGAAATTGAACCAAATTTCGAGAACGAAGAAGTTCGGCAATCACCTCTTAGGCTTCTAGAACGAAATACTACGGATTTGGCTCCCCCTCTTCCCATACCCGAAACCCCACTTCATGAGGAATTCAACCCAGACGTTCGGTACGAATTCGTACCCGAAACATCTACCTTGAATTCTCATATTACTAATTATACTTATGTACTAACAGCCAATAACAACAAAAAAGAAAACAAAAACTAACTCATTAATTAATTTAACCCACTTTAATTCAAATTCCTTTTTTGTTCTTTTTTCAGATTCAATACCCACTATTTTAACCATCGTTCATAATACTAACCATTTATTTATTTAGGTACAGAAATCATGAAGTGTGTAATCTGCTTAGATAAGATAGACAGGACAATGGCAAAAATAGACGGTTGTGGTCATTTATTTTGTTACGTCTGTCTGATGAGAAGTTGAGTAAGACGACCGGTGTGCCCAATCGATTATGATAAAGTGGTGACGATATTAAGGTTTGAGGACGACCGAGCTCTTATAACATTACCCATTAGGGATGCCCTATGCATTCCGCCAAATTTTATTCCAAAGACCCGTTGATGTGGCCAAAATGAAGTCCGTGATACATTGTTTTAATCCATGTTTTTTATTGTTTAAATGTCATTTTAATAATAAAATAGAAATCGAGTGAGTTTTGGCATATTATTTGTTTTAAGAAAGTTTTATTTCGATCTTTTTTTTTAAACACATTTATTTAATATTAAGTAGATTAAGTAATATATTATGAATACAGTAATTTTTTTGTAAAGGTGTATGTATATGGTGTGACAAGCCAACATCAAAGATTCTACGACAAATCCGTAACAAATTCTTTATTCACTTCTTTTCTGGGAAAATAAAGCAACCAAAATGAGACAAACATTCATAATCTTGTTTATCGCTGTGGTTTCGGAGTGTTTCCGGCAACAAAAAGTTAACGTATCGTCGGGGTTATATGTGTTGGTTTCCCAATGGAAAATCATCTGCTACTTGGACATATCGGAACTAGAAAAGTTCCGACAACAGAAAGAAAGGGTGCAGATAATGTTGAAAGAAACAGTGCAAGCGAAAATCAAGTTTGAAGCTGTGGGAAACTTCTTTTCCACCTCATTATTACCTCAACTGTTGGCTTTAAAAATGATGAACACCAGGTGTACTACCATATTAACCGAACTATTGGACACAACGCCAAAAGAACCAACAAGAAGGAAGCGATACTTAATGAACGTCTTGGGGTCGGCATGGGTGAAATGGGTGACCGGAAATTTAGACGTGGAAGGTGGTAGATATTTTGAGAAAAGCATCGAGGATCTAAAGCAGGAATAGCTGTACTTCGGGACTTGATGAAACAACAGGTATCGATTGTTACGAGCACGATAAATACGTTCAACCAGACGGTAGACCGGTTTAAAGTAAATGAAGAGGAGTTGAAAGAGACTCAAGACACCATAATAACGGCTATCAAAAGAGCTATAGAGGATCAGCATCACACAAATACTCACGTCAAAGCGTTGGGTGTTATTGCCCAATTACATAAAGCATATACCATAATCTTTGAAGAGTTGAACCAACTCACAGATGCGAAAAGTTTCGCAAGAATGAATATCATGCATTCCTCCATAATAGAACCCCAAGTACTGCTATCACAACTCAAAATACCGCTGTTCCAGAAAATTGCCGAGATATCGGCGTATCAATCTCATGATAAGGTAGTTTTCGTAGTGAGGATCCCATTAGTAGAAGTAAAGAGTTACTCCTATTTACACATCTACTCTCTTCCAGCGAAATCAGCTGCTAACCATCTCTTTACGACGATAATTCTAGTGTCATTACATGTAGCCGTTGCCCAAGACAGCTCACAATACTTCATACCCATAAAGTGCATCAAAGTATTGAACGATTCTTTAATTTGCGAGGTAGCTTCAGTGCACACGGTGAGCGCGAAATCACCTTGTGAAGTCCAATAAATACTACGAACTGAAAATTACGACCAATGCAGAAAAGACCAAGTTGCCCTACGGGTCGTCCAAAACAAACTACAGAGCTTCAACGGGGAAGATGGCTTCTTTCTTTAGTCAAACCCACTTTAATAACCAAAAACTGTTTAAATTCTCCCACAACGTATACCATACGGGAATCTATTACGATAAAAATTGAACCAGATTATTTACTGCAAGTGAGGGACACAAATTTAAGAGGAGAGAAAGGAGAAATCACGACAACAATCACACTCCACTGGACCTACCCCCGGTAATGGAAAACTGCTGTGGCAACGAGCCATTAAGCCAATTCCACAAAATGGAACCAGTTGATCTAAAACATATAAATTTAGATAAACTTCAAGACATGAAGTACCACCTTGCAAAAATCCAAACATTTATAGAAAAAAAAACCCCATCCCTCATGGAACAACACACCCACTGGCTCACCTATATCTCGTTGGTTCTGATTGTAGTGTTAACATTTATTGTGTGCTATCGAAATTGTTTACAAAAGTGTATTGCTATGAAACTTATGATCCAACGGCGAGGATCCGCGGAACCAGAAAATAAACTATTCAATATTAGTGACTCGTTACCCTTAGAAGACTTAACAGTGTCGGGAAAAACAGCGATTCTCGGGCAACAGCCGATAGATAAACTCACAGCGCAAGATAACACTATGATTAACAGAAGTGATAAGTTCGAATTCTGAAAGATGACCTTTTATTAAATTGTGAGAATATTATAAGTATAATAGTTTATAACAGACATATTAATGACATTAATTTATTATTTAATTTTATTAATAATTTCTCATTTTTATAATTAAGTATCTACGATAAAATTTTTTTTGAAAGGAATGCACATCTTGACGTATTGAAATACGTCTTCATTTTTTTTCGCAGGGGGTGATGTAGTAACCCGCCTTGTTTTTTTTCCTGTTACAAATATTTTCAAAACAGGTTGACTTTAGAACAATCAAAATTGATTTTTGTATAATTATATTTTTTACCTCCAATCAAAAAAATAGTATAATATACATATAGGTGCTGCTTTTCATCCTGCGTGCAAAGGTTTTTGCACGAGGTGTTAACAGAGTGCAAAAATTGCACACGGGATGAAAAGAACCTTAGTCCCAAGGTGTATATAATAACTAAATTTGAGATTTTGAATTTACAATAATTCCAAAACGGTACTAGATATCGAAAAACCGAGAAAAAAAATTTCCCCTCGTGCCCCACCTCGTTTACCTTAAACGTCTAGTAATTTGTCGTAGGAATCAATGTATATAAGCAAAATTTTAGATAAAAAAAAATAGTACTTTACTTCCGCAAAAGTGGGAGTAAAGTGACCACTTTACTCCCGGAAATGTGAAAAATATATAAGTTTCTTTAAATGCAAAATTACAGAAAATAATTACTTTTTAATTTTTGTCATATTGTTGCACCACTTCAAAAAAATCAAAAAAATTCATGAGTATAAGGGAGTATAAAAGACATTATCTGACAAAATTTGGTGAGTGACACTTTTCAGAAAGGTGTTAAAAAATAAGATTTAAATTTTATTTCTTTCGCCGAAACTCGGCTTTTTGTTTAATAATCATGAAAGTATTTTTTCATGTCTTTTACTCCTAAGAATTAGCAAAAAAATAACCATCCATTAATTTTGAATTTTACTATTTAAAAAAAAATAAAATTAAAAAAAGAGGTTTTCTTGAAAAACTCGGGAACCGTTTAAGATAAAGAGCTGAAAATTTGGCTGAATTATTTTTATTTGATACCAAAACGATCCCCCAAGTATAAGTCGAAAAGGCCGCAAGGGCAGATTTCCCATATAAACTGATTCAGAATCAGTTTACTTATGTTGTTCAATTGAGAATTAGAAATCTATCTTCATCACAAAAAAAGATCAATAATAATTATAGACGTCGTGCATGATTCAAGTTTGTTCCACTACCGTGAGTTACAATAGTTAGACATCTTTTTGCAAGAGAATAAACAGATAATATTGCAGTGTCTTTATATTTTTATATAATTTAAAACAAAATGGCGGCAATATTATGGGTAATAATTCTCGGTAATGTATTAATGAACAGTAAGCACTTCCAATCATTAATAATTTTTTACAACATTTAATTGTATAGGATTGCGAAATCCATATAATAAGATTTATTTGTATCTTTTAGCTCACTATTGATATTCATATTTAATTGTATTTTCAAGAGCTAATAATTATAATTAATGATATAACTAAAAGTTCCAAAAATTACAAAAAATGCAAAACAATACAATAGGTATATACAAACAAAATAGTGCTAAAAGTATTAATTTAATTATAATTTAACATTTACAAAGCAATCTCCGAATTTCTTTTTGTAATTTAGAAAATAGTAAGAGTTTGTACTAAAACGATCAAAATTGGTTTGAAATTAGGTGGTTTCACGCTAGCGAAATTTACGTGTTGTTGACAGATAACATTTAATTTTAAAGAAGAAGAAGAATATTAAATAGTTCCTATGCAGTATTTCTTTATTTATTTTATCAAAGTTACATTAAAATTGAAATAAACTTGTGAAATTACGATTTGTAAACAGAATTGAAATTTAGAAACATTCTAGATTAGGCAACACACGTAACAAATTATTAAATGACGTTTCCTTTTGTAAATCTGGTTTAGCATTCGATCTGCCACCTACATTTTTAGTATCGTGGATCGACTATAGCACTTTCTCGGGAGAACTTCGATATCAAGGTAGAATTAAAATATCATGTCATCTCTCCGAAATTAGAATTATGACGAGACTTGAAGTTTCGTGACGGCCAGTGCCGTAACTAGAACTTTTGACGCCTATGGCCAACTATGAAATATGCGCCTTAACTAAAAGGGTGGAAGCGGGGTTTATTCTCTCTCCCCAAAGAGGGGTCCGGGGTTTCCCCGGAAATTTTTTTTGAATTTGGCGCAAAATGGCGAATTTTGAGACATACTCTCAGTTAAAATTTATTAAATTTAAAAAAACTGATTATATAGTTTTACCAACAAGAAAATATAAATTAGGCGCCTTTATTTAATAATCACCTATTTTTAATTTGAACTTTTGAATTTCGGCGCCTTTATTTAAACGGCACCTTTATTAAAATGACGCCTATTAAATACAATATTTATAATTTGAACTTCCAAATTTTGGCGTCTTTATTTAAACGGCACTTTTATTCAAATGGCACATCTGGCGCTTATATTAAATACAATATTTATAATTTAAATTTTTGAATTTCGGCGCCTTTATTCAAATGGCGCCTATAATAAATACAATATTTTTAATTTGAATTTTTTTATTTTGGCGCCTTTCGGCGCCTTCATTTAAAAGGCGCCTATGGCCGGGGCCATATTGGCCATACCCTAGTTACGGCACTGGTGACGGCTACTATATACACCAAACAAATATCCGGAAATCTTTAACAAATTCCGTTAAAATTTTGTGTACTTTTGATTGGAGGTATAGCGGCAGAAGTGATGGCATTTTTTATAAATCATTCGCGACTAAATTTAGAATAAACAATGTTCTAAAGCCAGTGCCGTAACTAGGGTATGGCCAATATGGCCAAGGCCATAGGCGCCTTTTAATAAAGGCGCCGAAATTCAAAAGTTCAAATTAAAAATAGGTTATTATTAAATAAAGGCGCCTAATTTATATTTTCTTGTTGGTAAAACTATATAATCAGTTTTTTCTTTGCGCCTTTCCGTTAAGGCGCATTTTTCGTAGTTGGCCATAGGCGCCAAAAGTTCTAGTTACGGCACTGTCTAAAGCCAACCCTGTAGTTACGATAGGAAATTGTTGCGTTATCACAACGTACTTCGGCAGAGAAAGTATTTACATCCAAAAAGACATACTAACATATTATCAAATATGATAATTATAATTATGATTATAATAATTAGAGATGATAAAAACTCATTAACTAGAGATTAAGTTCAACCAATAAGGATATTTTTCAACCCTTATCGGTGATACTGAAAAATGAATAAATACCCTTAATTTAGTGGTCAGCAAGTCAGTTAGTATCCGAGAAGTCTTACTGTCATTCTGCCCGTCGTAAGGCATAAAATCGAGTGTATTAATTGTGAAATAAAATACTGTGTTGTGAAAAAAAAACTACTCAATCTTGAATTAATTTTAATAATTATTAATTACTCAAATAAATAATTATTAAAATTAATTGAACATAGAGTATTTATAAAAATAAAAAAAAATGAACAAGAATGAATTTGTGATTTAACCATATATATATATATATATATAGTTATGTCTAACGAACCTTTAAGGACCACTTCAAATAGTTTATAATATAATTTCTTGTTTAGTCTAAGGTAATTAATATAAGTTTTAAAAAGCTTTAACATGTAAGGGTCGTCTCGAACTTAAGTGTTAAAATATTATAAGAGTTCAAAACACCCCACTTTAAAAATGTAACTTTCGATACACTTATTTTTATATTTTAAAATCAGTTGCTGTTTTGCATCTAACTTGAACAGTTGTAACTTGAACTAAATAAATTTTCAATTTTTAAAAACAATCGTATTAATTGGAAGAACATAATTATATATACTAACAAAATTTTTGGAAACTCCCCGTTGTTGCTCCTTTCCCAGTCTCAGATAGAGGTATGATACAAAATAGACTTGCGTGACAATAACGGAACTAATTCTCAACAATAAAAAAATATAGATGTGGCGACCAAATAAATTCCATAATATGATAAAAAAGAATAAAAATAAAAATAATAAAAAAATAAAATAAAATAAAGAAAATTTTCAAACAACATAAGACATACCAACAAGTTTTGTAATAATCCAGAAAATAATTGAGGATGATGACAGTCCTTTTTTTTCACAACACAGTATTTTCTTTCACAATTAATACACTCGATTTTATGCCTTACGATGGGCAGAGTGACAGTAAGACTTCTTGGATACCAACTGACTTGCTAACTGCTAAATTAAGGGTATTTATTCATTTTTAAGTATCACTGATAAGGGTTGAAAAATATCCTTATTGGTTGAACTTAATCTCTAGTTAATGAGTTTTTATCATCTCTAATTATTATAATCATAATTATAATTATCATATTTGATAATATGTTAGTATGTCTTTTTGTATGTAAATACTTTCTCTGCCGAAGTACGTTGTGCTAACGCAACAATTTATTTCCTAATGTAACTACAGGGTTGGCTTTAGAACATTGTTTATTCTAAATTTAATCGCCAATAATTTATAAAAATATAATTATATAAAAATCAATTTTGATTGTTCAAAAGTCAACCTGTTTTTAAAATATTTGTAACAGGAAAAAAAAACAAAGCGGGTTACTACACAATTTAAATATATGGGGCATTCCACGCCAAATCGGACACCATTTTGCTCTTGCATCTCGGATTTTTTTAAACTTTTTTTTTCTTTTAGTACTATTTGAGACTAGCCTCTATGACTTTTTTCAAATTTTTTTATCATGTCATTCAAGAGATATAGATTACATTACTTTTCTTGAAATGCTCATAACTTTGCGAATAATTTCGTCTGTATTTCAAAAACGGTGCAAAAAAATAGAAAAATGTATAAGTAGTTTTTATTGTGAATTTCATTCCCTACATTTTTCAATTCGTTGCACCGTTCTTGAAATACAGACAAAAATTTTTTTTGCATTTTGTCGAGTTTTGTTTAAAACTCGGAAATGGTGCGACAAAATAGAAAAATTTATGTAACCAAAAAGGAAGGAAATGAAATTTTCAACAAAAAATTTCCAATAAGTATTGCTGTAAAAATAATTTTTATATGACAAATCACGCCTTCAAAACGCATAATTTGCATGGATAGCATAGGGGTGTATGAATAATTATGTGAGCCACTGTATATTGCTATGACCCCAGTGCCAGTGGTTCAATTTAGAAAATTCATCTACCACGGAAAAATACTTCGCTGGAGTACATACACCTTATAAGCTTGAAATTCTACGTAAACTTGAACTTCCAAATCAATAAATTAAAATATTTAAAATAAATTTAACAGTCGCGAATGTGAACGGCAAAATGTGTGCGTCCGCACTCACCTGGCCACACGTTGCACTATTAACCCGAAATGTGTCGTTGCCTTTAAAGGTTTATGTTTTTAAATGTTCTTCTTAATAATTCAATCAATTAAGTTTCACTTGTCCAAGTTTCCAATTTATAACCACCAAAAATCCAATCCAATTTAATTTTTTTTAAATATTAAAATCTCGTCCAAACCACGAGATGACTTTCAATCAAATCAAACTTCAATAATAATAATTAATTCAATTAAATCGCAATTACAATTTCAAAAATATCAAAATAAAAAAAAAATAAATAAAAAAAGGATTTTTGAATACGACAATATTTATATACCTACTATTATGATTGTTTATCAAATACTGATAAAATAACCCAAAAATTGGGCCTTTGATGCTATTTATCTATTTAATATTTGCTAGAGCCTAGGGCCAACTCAGTTAAAAATAGGCCCTGTTCCCTATCATTCAAACACTAGGTCAGAGCGGCAGATAAGCCGCTTGACCTGCTAGTATTTTAATGTTAGAATAATATAATTAGAATTTCAAAAATTAATTATTTGTTAAAAGTAGTTGGGCATTCAATAATTAATTATTGGATAAGTATAGTTTAGTAAAAATTAAGAAAAAAATTCAGATGGTTGATGAGATCTCAGGGATCGTATTTTTACAAATTGTACCCCTAAATTGCTTCCAAGTGTGAAATGTTTTGTAGGTGGAAGAATATTCAGTACCATAATAATAAAATTACATTAATATTTTGTTTTTTAATGGAAACTATATGTTTATGATATACAAGAAAATTTAATTTTAAAGGTAGGCACCGGTTTTGATAAACGAACGCTACTCGCCAAAAAAAAATAGAACATTTTCCATTCGCTCGGCTAAATGGTTTTACTAATGTATTTTACTAATTACTGAACTACTCGCCTAAATTTTATTATTCACACAACGAGTAAGTTACGATCACTCGTTGTGTCTACTACGTACTAATTCATTTTACTAAATTACTATACTTAACTACTCACCTATTCGACTAATTATGTACTGATCACACATGAGTAAGTAGGTCAATCGACTAAACTACTTACTACTTACTACTAATTACTGGCCAAAATCCACTGTGTGTGTACGAGCCATAACGTTCGTTCTGATATTTTGTTTACTCTTCCGGAATGGATCACTTTCGCTAGCTCGTACGTAAATAGCTATTTGAGTGTACACCAAACTTTACGGGTTTCAACGAATCGTTATGATAACAAAAACGATACAAAATAGAGCTGTTAATAACTGCCATGTCTATGACCGGATTCCAAAGTAAATAAGTTTGAGATCTTGCAGAGTCGCTCTTCATTACGATCCCATGAAAGAGCAGAACATGAAAGAACAGAACATAAAAAAAACAGAACAATAAAATAACAAAACAATGAAAAAACAGAACACAACAGAATAGATTGACAAAAGAGAACTCTGAAAAATGAGTACAATGCCAATGGGGTGAATAAATTTGTTTAAAAACATACCGAAATAAAACATTTGGTTTGTATTTTATGTATAAATAGATACAAATATGATACAAGTTATTGGGATTCGGATTATGGTAAATGAAACACACCTTTTACTTTTTGTCGACGTTTCGAGTTTTTTCTTTACTCTTCTTCAGGACTACATGATAAGAACATTAACAACCCAAAACAAAAAGCTACTAGAACCAAAATTGCCTCACCTCAAGTGGTAGGCTTCCGTAAAAATACATAGGCATTACAAAGAAACCACACGCCATCAAGCAAGTCCCGCAAGCGTTTATAAAATTTGAAACCAATTAAAATCAATACAAACATACCAGTCAAAATATAAAATTCATTAAATTTAACACATAAAACTGTGACAACAATTTTAAACAAATTTAGCAGATATATAATCAGTGAGATCAAAATTGTGGCCCGTATCAACATGATGCTGTACCAATGCTGTGGTACCCCACCCATCCTCCTTTTCGTCCCTTTCAACCTCTCTGGACGTGGCTCCCATTCTTGGCTGCTTCTTATCACTTCTTTTGCAATCGTTCTCATGCTGTTTTAGTCTTTATACATCAGATACAAATATGTTTGGGATTAATAAATTCAAAAACATTACAATTAAAAAACATTGTAGAAGTACACATTGATGCTATACATATTTTCTTTTTCTTTTAAATCAGTTTGTTTGTATTTCAAACTAAATTTTGAAAAATATTATACATATTATATATTACATACATTTGATAGTTTTTATTAACTTTTCAATTTTGTCAACACGATTCTCTAATTCATTATTCTTTATTTTCAGCTCATCTCGTTCTGTACGCATTTTTTTAATTAATTGTTTTAGAATTTCATTTTGATCGATTGCTAATTTATGAGAACATATATCACAATAAGGCAGTTCTCGCATTTTTTTAAACTGATTTAATTGTAGTTCTAATTTTTGATTTGCAAGAATTAGTGTATCAGTTTTGGAAATTAACATTTTATTTTTATCAATTTCGTCGTTTTTCATTTGAAATATTTTATTTATTCTATCTTGATTTTGTTTATTTAGATTAGAAATTTTCTTGTCGTATTTGCAAATTTCTCTTTTCAAGTTGTTATTTTCAAGTTCAAGTTGGTTGCATATATTTTGTTGCAATAAGTGGTTTTTCTTCAAATGCTCAAGTGCTGTATTTAAATTTAAATTTGTGGTTCGGAGTTTTTTAAATTCGTTCTCGTAAAAGCATCTCTTCGTGATATATTTAAAATCTAATTTTTGAATTTTATTTTGTAACGATAAATTTTCTTCAAATATTGTATTGGCTTTCAATACCTAAAACATTAAATAATGCAAATATTTAACATACGTAATATTCTAATATTGTATAATACCTATAATAATAAAATAGCAAGAAATTTAATGTACATTAAATTAATGATCCATTGACTCTTGCAAAATCTATTAAGCCCTATTTACACGGTTCAAGTTGATAAGTGATTTAGTTAAGTTTAACTTAATTGAAAACTTAATTTTAACTAAATTTTACGTGTAAACCGTTTATTTAAGTAGTAAGTTCTTTAATTTTAACTTAATATTAACTTAATCGACTTATCAACTTGAACCGTGTAAACAGGCCTTTAGGCCAGTCATATTTGACTAGTTTAGAAGGTTAAACCTTTTAATAATTAGTCTTCCCAGGTTGCAAGCAACATGAATCACTTTGGTTTGAGGTGCTATAAACCGGATTTTATAAACAAAGAGCTGGACTTTTTTTGGTTTTTTGCAAATTTCTCAAAAATTAAGTAAGATAGGCGGATAACAAACTATAAGTACCTTATTTATTTAGCAATGTTTAATAAACAATGTTTATCGTCAAGTCAGTCGTTTAGCTTGCACGCGGGGAACGGCTCCAATCGGCGCAACTGTTTTGGCGTAGCCGTTTCGCCGCAGCCGTTTTGGCGAGGGTCCAGTTTGGCGTAGTAGTTTTGGTGCGAGTCCGGTTTGGCGCAGGCCTGATTCGGCGCGACTTCCGTTCGGTGCAAGTATAGTTCGGCGCAAGTACTATTTGGAGCAGAGCCGATTCGGCGCGAGTTCAGTTCGGCGCAAACCCGTTTCGGCGTGAGTCCAGTTTGGCGCGAGTACAGTTACTATATTTTTAATTTTGTTAAATTAGGACCACGTGTAAAAATATTTCATTTTTTTAAGTTTTAAGTTACAAATTTTACCTGACTACCGAAATTTTTACTATGAATGTCCCCGGGAATGCATAGTAAAGTACCTGCAGATTTGAATCCGAGAGTATTGCACCCTACCATCACCCCTTAAAGACAAAGAAAAAATATTGCTTAAATCGAACCAAGTAACTATTTATTTGTGTTTAATTAGACTTGCTGTAAATTTTCAAGTAAACCAACGCTAAATTTGATTTGATTTATAGAATAAAAGAGAAATTTGGAAAAATTATGATGAGATAAACCAAATGATATCACAGTGTATACAGAGCATGTCAGCATGTGCAGGACCTATTTTACCATTAGGCGCATTAGACTTGTGCCTAGGGCGCAATGGCCAGAGAGGCCCGAAAAGAGAGAATTTAATCGTAAAATAAAAATTAAATACTGATAAAATAACCCAAGAATTGGGCCTTCAATGATATTTGTTACATTCGAATATAAGAGGCCCGAAAATTTAATAGAGCCTAGGGCCCAACTCAGTTAAAAATAGGTCCTGGCCCTGTGATTAAAGCAAAGGGTGGAAACAAAATATTAATGACAATGTGTATATGTATAAGAAGTATACTTCTGATTTCTATTTCAATATGACCATCCAAGAATTAACTTTGAATTTTATTCAGTAGAATTTCTCAATCAACTTGATTTAATTAATTTTCCAGAATTTATTAGCTTTTTATAACTTTAACTTTTAACTTTTAACATTGATGAATTCTCATTTGAATATTTCTTTCTAATAATAATTTATAAACATTTTTCTGAAACGAATCGTAAACCTTTTTTTCTGAAACGAATCGTAAACCTTTTTTTCTAATTTCTTGTATCATTGGTACTTTTCATTTTCTGTATTTATTCTGAGTTTACATCTTCCAATAAAATTTGCTGCTGTTTTTAAATATTTTCCAATATCATCTTATCAAAATAAACTTTCTTAAACATCTTCTACATTAACAATTCATCATTAAACTTCAAATATTACTTCATAAATCCTACAATATTTCAGCATAAATCTTCAAATTGTTGATTTATTCAATTTTTATAACGTTTAATTTCAAAGTCAATTACACTAAATCCCACTATTTGTTAATTTAAAAATTCTTGGATTTGTAAATTTTTAAATTTATTTAAAATGTGTGCAGAAAATCTTGTTATTATCATAATAAATTATAATTTTTCACAATGTAAAATTTTATTATTATTTGTTGTTATAAAGTAAATTAATTGAAATTTAATCACCTACACTTTTTAAAATTTTTATTTCTTTAAATTCTAATAAACTATTTGTTTTATTGCTAATGAAATCCTCTCATAAAAAACTAAATTAAAATAAATCTAAAACTCACTTAAATATCCTAATCAATATTATCATAAAATTAATTATTTATCATTATATCAGTTACTATTGGAAATTTTTTTTTCTCAAATGAACTTCATTTATGAAAAATACAAAAGTGATCCTCAAATATTCAAATAAATGTTTTAAACCTATTGAGTCCTGGGTCCTTGAACTTTTCTACATTCATTTGACTTTTCCATCTCCATCTAACGTGTTTTTCAAGATTTCTGATAATGTCACTTCTGCAAACAGTGGGTTGAGCTGAGCTGCATTCACCTTCCTTTGTTGTAATTTTCCCCAATGATGTTTCAGGAATAATTCTTTAAAATCTTGGGAGCAATTTATGTCTTCTTCGACTATTCCAAGCCAATTCTCCGCGTCACTCTTCATGATTGACCGAATGAAATATTTTGAATTCTGGTTCTGGTATCTCCATAGAATTTTATCAATTTGTTAGCATTGAAGTTTAAATTCAATTCCTGCACCAATCCCTTCATGTATTTTTGTTCTTCGATTTGTAGATCGATCTGCATTAAATTCTTGTTTATTATTATCATCAAAGTTAGATTTTACCTTTCCATAATATTTTTGTATATTCTTACTGGTTTTTTCTAAATGTATTTTTAATTTATTAAGATTGATGTAGTGGTCTTCATTCTTGATTTATTATTATCAATGGGTATTCTTTAAATGTAAAGTCGGTACTTTTTTTGTAATTTGATTCCAATTGTTTTGAGCAATGTGTTTTGATTATGTCATTATTTTCTTCATTGGAATTCACCTTGCTTTTTGATTCTGTTATTCTTGTTGTTATATCTTGCCTTGTCTCTTTCTTGTTTTCTTTAATGGTATTCGTTAAATTCGTTTGTAAATCTTGTAATTTTTTACTCACGTTTTCGTTTTGGTTTTCGATTTTTTCATTGGGAATGATTATAAGGTTTTTATTTCTTCTTTGTCTGCCTTTCTGATTTCTTCTGCCTTTAGCATCATATCCAAACATAATTCGTACTTATCTTTCCCTTCCTCAGACTTCAGCTCTTTCTCAATTTTTGTTTGACCCATTTCCGTGGTGCCCTTTCTCGTCCTCTCATATTCGGGATTAAATAATTGTTCTTCAATGGTTTCTACCAATCTAGAATCTTGTTGTTTTGCTGTTTTTTCTGTAGTTGCTTCCATTTTTTATTTGTATGTTTTTTATGAGTAATCTTAATCCCAGGGTTCTTTGTAGGTTCACAAATTTGTATGCACAATTTTACGGTTATCAATTTTAAGCACACTTACACGTTCATAAATTTAATGTACAATGTGGCGTTCATAAATTTTTGATTCACAATCACGTTTATAAATTTTTATTCACCAACTGGCCCCACGTTTCACGCCAATTGATATGTTTTTTACTTATTTTATAATTTTGTTACCGTCACTTTAAAAAATATGCACTTTTGTTAGCGGCGATTTACAAGTGACGCCCGCTTTACTATAAAAACCCAACTTTATTGTTTTTATTTTGCTTTCCACAAAGATTAATAACACTAAATTCGAAATTAAACAACTATTTCAAAATAATTTTATTTTGTTTACATCCATAATCGCTGTGCCGGCTTTCAAATACGTCCAGAACCATCCTGATGAAGCCAGACTTGCGCAGTAAATTCAAATAAATGACATAAAATAAAGTTTCTCATCACAAATTAAATTAATTAAAAACTTGAAAACACGACAACATATTGTTAATTTTCAAGGAATATTAGCAAAAATCATTATAATTAATTACTTTGAAGCGGGACACACTTTTATGTCCGCAGACTCCTTCCACCATTAGGTGGAAGAATCTTTTAAAAGACAAGAAAAGTTATGATTTTGGAGATTATGTAAGTGCCGTGCAAACGATCAACAAAGGAAAAGTATTATGCATTAAACAAATGACACTTAATGATTTCCAAATTTGGAAGAACTTATCCTCTTCTAATAAAATTAAAAAGCAAACACCAAAAGTTTATATTTCCAAAATAGCGCAAATATCAGTTTAAAAAGGCGAATTTATTATTCATTACAAATTAGCAAATGACGATGAATGGAAAAAATTGGATTTTTTACTAAAAAAACATATTGACGCTATGCCAACTACACCTTTCAAAGCTCAGCCAAACGGTTTTGACAAAGTTGAGATAGAAAACCTACTAAAACAATTGATCGAAATTATTCCGGAAAACAGAAAACAATTTTGGTTATAGAAAAACGTTTGGATTAAAGTGAAAGAGAAAATCAGTTTCTATACGACTAATACAGAATACGAACATTTTGGCTCAATTTTCAGTACAGAAAATACACATTCTTTGCACCTGTTACAGAATATTTTATTCTGTAACATCCGTTACAGAATGAATATATTCTTACATCTAAGAAATATTAAAACCTGGTAGTGACATCTATTATCAAGATGTTTTACGGGTTTTATAACACCAACTGTCAAATTGGAATTGGCATATTACAAGAATTATCACTGTTACAAGAGTATTAGCACTGTGCATCAGTCGTATAGAAAGTATAGTCTGGAACTCGTTTGGAATGGCTATTCTGCACTCGTGGACAGTCACCCTCGCTTAACGGCTCGGGTGACAAACTTTCCCCTCGTGCAGAATATGCCAATTCCTAACTCGTTACAGAATATACTATTCTGACTTTGTTGCGGAAACTATTATTATTTACGAAATTTACTGCTTCTTTCCAAATGGAATTGTAGAAATGTTTTTAAACCAACGCCAACGTAACGCAGAGAGATAATGAATAGAAAAATGTCGATATAATCACAAACATTTGTAAAAAATCTCATCACAGGTTCGCTTTCCTACAAACGGTTTTACAAATTTTAAATCGTATTATGTGTACTGCGTATACATTAAATATTACATAATATTACTGATTTCATTCAGTCAAGTTAGCAAATAGTACCTACTACTGATAAAAACAAATTACTTGAATGCAATTTGCTTTGAATTGACAAGGCCTCCTAAGTTGTCTTGCATATTTTATATTAATTAAAATTTTCATTTCAACATTTAATTAAATTAAAGCTTTAACAGCATCAAAAATGTACTATAAAATATTAATACATACCGAGTCAACTTGACGTTGTTGTAGTAATTTTAGATTATTGTCATATTTATCATTTTTTTGTTGTAATAAATTATTATTATAAAACTGGTGCAGTTGATTATATTTTTTTTGTAAAATTATTATAAATTACATCAATTTGAAGTTCAAATTTCTGCTTTTCATTTTCTAAATCTTGCGTTAAATGTATTACCTTATCTTGAAGAATCTTGTCTGCATTTATTCGTAAATGTTCTTTTTCTTCTAAAGCTTTTTGTGTATTTACAAATTGTGATGTTAATTCCTCAATTTCGTTTGCCTTAGATTTCAATATTTCTCTAAGAATTTCATTCTCTTTATTACATCTACAAAATATTTCAAAAGCAAAAATTAAATTTAATACAAGCTCACACTAGCCCTATACGCGAAAGAACTTTTCAGCGGCCTTGATCCGTACTTTTATAATTAAATTATTAATTAATTACATTGAAAAATATTCTTGCGTTGCTTACGAATTAATATTAGGTATATAAATAAATAAAATATTGTTATTATTTGCATATTTTTATGCATACCTACGTATTCTTTATTTTTAAACATCAAAATAATTTTACAAAAAATTATAATCATTATATTATTAAAATTAAAAATGAATATCAATAGTGAGCTAAAGGGTACAAGTAAATCTTATAAATAGAATTTCTAAATAGAAAAAATAAAAGTTCAAAATTATTTGACATTTCTTTAAAATAAAAACACAATCCTACCTAACTTGATTCCAAAATGAATAAAAATAAAGAATTTTTTGAAAATGTTTAACAGCAAATAAAAAAATAATGAAGGCGAACCTAATTGTGATTAAGCTATCCCAAAATGGGATGAGAGTATTTTATTTAAAATACTATGCAATGAAATGCAATATTATGAAAATTATTATTAATTAAGTATTCATTTTTAATTGTATTTTCAAGAGCTAATAATTATAATTAATCATTATATTATTATGTATAATAATCTTCCCGTCATAGATATAACGCAAATAATCTTCCAAAACTGTTATTTTCTCAACCTTCAAAAGGTTTTCACTTGGCAAAAGTTATTGTAAATGAGCTAAGTTTTTAGATTTAAATAGGAATGAAAAATTGAATAAAAATAAGTTTAGGGGAGAGTCCGGCAGTACCGACACCTTAAGGTTTATTTAGAATAAAATGAAAATGTCCTAGGTTACATGTTTAATATCTTCTGAAATGTGTAACCTTCGTTTTGAATTCTTCGTTTTTATTTAATTTAAGTAATTTTAAATTTAGTTTTCGCATTCAAGCACCCTCTGGTAATTAATAGTTTCAAGCATAATTAATTTGTTAGTCGTAACCATTTTCAATAGTGGTCAGTAGATCTGACGTTATCAGCTCCCGCCTTGAGTCAGTCTTCGAAGATCCGTGACTCCGGATGGTTGGTATTAACGGCCCCCATTCGTAATGGAAAATTTGGTGGTGTCTTCGCTACTTGACCCTTTCTGAAGAAATTTTTGCGTTTGAAGTTTGTGTTTTGTGGCTGAAATGCCCGGAGTAGGCATTCAGCACGGCTATCGCCTTGTGCGGATTCGAGCCTCCCTTCAGAAACATTATTAAGCTCAAGTATTATTCGTGCCGTTTGCTGCATATTATGGTCCGTGGTGACCGATCTCAAGTTTTGTTTTTGTTTTTGAAATACCACCATCACCGATTTTGAGTACAGCGTCCTAATTTGGTTTAGCAATTCCGTTGTTCGTACAGGAATTTTCCGTTGGCTATCCCGCCTTGCCAGTCGGCACAAATTGTCGTCAAGTGCATCAGCACTTCACCTTGAAGATCTTGTGTGGCAACTTGATGTCGTAAGTGGTTTCCTACATAATGCAACTTATTCATATCGTCATTTTAAATTTTGGTCGTAACAATTTGGTAAATTTGAACTTACCGGTGCAATCTTTTTTTGTTTGGTTTGTGTTATCGAAATTTAGTCAAATCAGAAATTTATTAATTCATGGAATTAACGTAGTTTCTGTTTTACCGTCGAAAGACTTTTTGAGATTTAATTTATTTAGAAAAATTCAACTCGGTTAACGTTTTGAAGATCACAACATTGCGTTCTTATCTTATGTTTCCAGTATTGAATGAAAAATTGTTCGTCGAGTCGGTCAAAGAATTTCTTTGATAAGCAAAATTTAGTTTCAATCTTTTTTTAATCATGTTGATTATTTTAATATGTATAATTATTTTAGTATTTAGCATTCTTTTGTTTCGATTATTAATTGCTGTTTTATGAAATTAGTAATGTTAATCATCATTATATTTTAAGAACTCGCTCTCATTTAGTTTTAAGGTTTGACGGCGAACAACTTGACTTTGACCATTTGCAAATTTTGATTTAATCATTTGTTTTGTTTTCTAAATTATTTATTTTGATAAAAATTAAATTCAGGTGTTACCCCATTTTTTGTATTTATTATTACAAAACTACCGTTAGATTGGAGTTCGAATCTCGAGCGAAGTCTCCAAGAAGTCTCCCTCAGCTCGAGTGGCGCCCTCTCGATATAGACTTTCCTGATTTAGGTTTTGTGGAACTCGGTTTCTGGATGTCCCTGATTTTTGTAGCGATCCACGATCTCGCCGACTTTGAGCTGGCGGCCTTCCAGACAACTGAGACCCCTCTTTCTTATTTTGACATTTTCACGTCTTAAGGGCGATTTTGCCCATTACAAATGTGTAAAGGAAGTTGTGCATTATAACTAAGTATAATAAAATATAGAAATCTTTAGAAAAAAACAACTTTATTTATAAAATTTTCAAGCAATGAAAATTCAATTACAAAAATATTGGCCTCCAGTACCGGCCAGCAAAGATATAAATATTTATACAATGCAATAATCGCAAATATATTGATTTGACAGCTTTGAGCAAGCCTCGTGGACCCAACTCTTATAGTTCTACATTGTATCCAATCCTCTTGACCGAATTCAAGGCAGAAAAGGCAAACTGTTTCTTTCTGAGAACCCCGATTTTTTTCTTAATGTTTTTTTGATTTTCTTTATAACGTCATCTTTTCTTTATTGAATTGGTGAGGTAATTTCCACTTTTCAGCTATCTGGAAAGCGAAACGAAGAAATTCTTGCCTGTTTAAAGGCATTAGTCTATTTGTGGCCGGTACTGTAGGAAACGGATTAAAATATTAAATTCGACCATAGACAAAACTGTTCTCACAAAGTTTGAATTATAAAAGCATTTTATAATAACTATATAATTAATATAATAAATACATACCAGGTTTGACTTCTTTTAAAATTCGTCCTCGAAAAATTGAGAGTTAAACCAGGTTCAAGTCTTGAACCAGGTACATACAACAGACATTAACAAAAATCACCGATTTAACTCTGATCCGAGTTTAAACCACTTACATACAACCGGCCCTAAACTCCACCAATCAATCACAAAAATTAGTTGAATCACTTGCTTTCACTAACTGCAATAGAAATCTTATCACTGATAGTTAATCGATGTCGTCAAATCGACGTCGTGCGAGACATATACTTATTAGCATGTTTTACTTATATGGCGATAACTGTCTTAGAGCTACCTGTTACACAATGTCGAATATTGCAATTGGCCGGTACTGAATGCCGGCCGGTTCTGCAAGACTCTCTCCTATATGTGGTAAGATAAAGAACAGATCTAAGGATAATAGATAAATAACATTTGTGTTACAAATTAATATATCCGTACATAAGCAGAATTCTGGTAAACTAATTGGAGAACATGAAAATCAAGAAAACACGCCTTGATGTGGTTAAGAAAGAAATCGAAGTATATAAGATGTTCTTGAAAATTTTCAAGTATAATATTTGCATAATGAAAAAACTATTGACGAAGTTTGAACTTGATCATGTTTTTTAGTTCAGTTTAGTGAAAAAACAATAAGGTGCATGGTACATGTCAGTGGCTCCCCCAGTCTCGAATTTTTGTATGAATTTGATGTTAAAAGTTAGAGCATATCGTTTGAGCTTCAATGAGCTTCCACTATTTTGGTTTGATCCTCAAAGATCGCGAAGTTATTTGCGAAAAACTGCTGTGCGGGCTGTAGACATGTTTTTTGCAATTTTCCTCCCCATTGTGAATTTACGTGTGCAATACCTTGCTTAGATTCCAAAAAGACGTATATCGGTCAGACAATATCTGAAAAAAAGTACATACCAACACAAGAGAGATTGTGATTGTGAAGGGGACATCCCCTTTCACTTTACATTGTGTACTTTCTTTCAAATGGAATTAATGAACCATAAAGGATAATTATTTTGTTCCAACATATTTGCCATTTTGACCCTGTTGTTCTTGTGAAATTCAAGATGTGACAGTCTCAATATTCTTTTCATAAATCCTGTAACAAGTCCCATCTTTATGTTGGTGTGGTGATAAGACTGATAGTCAACCATCCTATTCGTGTTTATCATTTTTTTCCCTTTCCATGGTGAACTTAAGTTTCTTATGATACCTGTTTAATTTTTCTAGAAGGTCTGCTTCCTTTCCACATGAGACTTCCAAGAGGGAATCATTTACATATAATTTAAAAAATAGTACATCAAATTATAAATTACCCAATACTTCATCCAGCAGGATGAAGACTCGCAAATACGGGGCTACTGGGGCCACCCATTGCTAAACCCTCCAACTGTTTATATACTTTTGCCTTCAGTGAAAAGTAACTATACTCAAAACAAATTTCCACCATATTCAAAAAATATTTCTTGCATAATTCAGTATACATTATATTATGCTTTTATTAAGTGCCAACGTTTATTTATGCAATCCAACACCATCTTTTTTGGGACATAATGAAACTATATTAAATGTTTACCAATCTATAACCAAACGGCATTTTTATCTCTTGTAGGTCATTCACCATCTCAAGCGAATTCTTTACATTATATACAGACGTGGACATCACCTGGCTGAGGTTTTGCTAACATAATTGGCAGTATTATATTATGTGGGTAATTTTATGCAGCTTACCACTGGATTTAAACACATTTCATACTTGTGAGTCTTTCTTAGACCATACATCTTTGGGGATAAGGAATTATGTCTGATAAGGGATTTATATTCATTAACCAATATACTATTATTCTTTTTTAATTGTATCATAAATGCGTTTATCTTCGTCTGGTAAGAGTTAGTTGGGTCTCTACTAAGAACTTTGTAAACTTCTTTGTATTGAACTTTTTATCTATTTCAAGATCATATTCTGTTTTGTATAACTTTAACGGGTCTTCCAAAATTAGGACTGCATTCAAAGTATCTAATACGTTATCTGGAATTATTCATTCGTGTAATTTTTTACACAACTCTCTCTCTCGTATTCACTTTTATCATTACTCCCATAGCTCGTAAATTTGGTAACTTCTTTATATTTCTGAATTCATTATCAAGAAATACCTTTTTGTAATTTTTATTTCAAAACTTTTTTAAATCCCCAAATTCTCTCTTGTTCAAGATATTGCTCAATTTTTCAAATAAGTCTTCTATCCTCTTTTCCCCTTTGTTAAGTTGCCAAATAATGGTGATCATCACCTCTATGTTCAATATCTTAGCTTTAAAACCTGCAATCACTTTTTGTATTTGACCATTATATGGATGTGGGCTATTCATCAGTTCTATCAATGCTCTAAAACTGTTATATATGTATCTATATGTGATGGACTCAACTTTGCGTGTCTGCATTATAGTAAGTCAATTCTCCTGTTCTTCAATCTTTCCATTCTTCAATGTTCGTTTACTGGCATTTTACTGTCTTGTTTCGTGCAGTGACTGTATCTCTCTCCTATGATCTTAAACAAACCCCGATGTGATTCATTATGATCTTCAATCGTGTCCATTGTATTGATTATATCTGTTGAATTCTTGGGGGATATTGGACAATTAGGTGTTAATAAGATCTTATTAAACCTTATTAGGTCTTACTAGCCCACGAATTTAACAGATATAATCAATACAATAGATACGATTGAAGATCATAAGTTATATTTAAACTTCTTTCTACATGTTTCTTTAAAATTCATTCCCAACATTGTCCTAATTGCCAAGGCCTATTTTACCATTAGGCACATTTGGCACAATGGCCAGAGAGGGCCGAAAAGAAAAAACATAAAATCGTCGTCTACCACATTTAAAAAACGCGCCTTGTACTCAACCTTGAAGGTGGTGAGAAAAGGAGTACACATTTTAAGAGAAAATATTTGAGAAATCCTGACTACGAATTGAATTATTGTCGAAACAATTAATTGCACAGAAGAAAGATATAAACATTTCTTGTAGGCAATTTTAAGAGCTAGAAATTTGATCTCTTGTACTTTTTCCATAAATGTAACGGCTAAAAAGATATTCGCAGATGGGGCACTCGCACCGATGGGGAACTTTCAGTTTTTGTTTAGAACCACAAGAACGACGTAGAAATTCAGCTTTCTGCCACTTCTTTCGTAGGAAAAGTCAAATTTCCCTGGACTATAATAATTATGTTGTCAATATAATTTGTTAAAGTTTCCATCAAACATGTTTAGCCATCAATCCATTCAAAACAACCTTTTTTAAACGTAACACATCAAAAGTATAGCGCTGATGAGTGATAAACATCAGGCCGTCTTGCTGTAGGGCGCATAACAGGTATCTTGAACCTGAAGGAAAAAGATTCGAATACTAGGAAATTGTTTTTTTTTTATTTCACTCACCGCTTGTAAAACTGTCATTCCCTTGAAAAACTAAACACAAAAATTACAAATTTCCGTTTTTTTCCCCAATAATTCAAAAACTAGAAATGACAAATCAAATTTTCTTTCAGATAATTGTTCAGCATGAAAATGTGCATTAATTTAACCGATCTCGTATCTCTTATAATAAGAGATCACCATGGTGGAACTCGAAAAACGGGACCCTGTGTATGACAATAAATTACATAATTTAAATTAATGGCGCATGTGCATGTTTTAGACTTTTGCACACAATTAAAGTTTCTCTTGATTAGACCCAGACGTTGCAATTCGTGTGATTTTCATGCGAAAGTGTTCGTACACGATTGCTCGAGAATTCGAATCTTTCATTCGCATGCGAAAGTGGTTCGCACGAATAATTTCATGCAAAAAGTATTCGTAGATGATTACTCGAGAATACCGATCCACCATTCTCATGCGAAAGTGGCCAAGTTTTCCATGCGAATCAGTTCAAGGATAGGGCTCCAAGAGCGAAGGCATTTTTTATTTTATTATAGTATAATATTATTATTATATTCTTATATGTATATCAAGGCACATATTTAGGCCTTTAATAGTTCAAAAATTGACAACGTCACCTTAGACCAGCGTTCTTCCAAGTCAACCGGTGTATAGGTATATCACTATAGCGATTTAAAAAATTAAAAAATAAAATGGAAAGTACTACATTTGCGACTATACTTTCAATATATCTACCATTAGGTGCCTGGAAACTGATGATATCACGGCTTTAATATCATTTCGTTATTATCGTGGAAGAAATTACAATGTGATACACAAAATCCTCACAGAGACGAAACCATTCGATACGCGAGCTCAACTACTAAACATCCATTTCAGTCGATATAATACCTATAAAGCTTTTTAGAATATATTGTCATGTTTCAAGTCAAAAAATATTTAAAAAATTGTAAAAATATAAAAGAATAATAAAAATTTATAGTATACAAGAGGACAATTATCTAATATCATGGTAGTCGGTAATATCAAAATTACGTGATTTATTAATTAAATTATAAGGATCATTTATGAAGGAACAATTTAAAAAGTAGAACATAAGTGACATTATAACAAACTACACATAAGATTTTGAGGAGAAGAACAGGGAAATCGTGTGTGAGAGTTGGTAATAAGGAGGAAGATAGGAAAATTTTGGAAAAAGATAGTAAAAATGGATTTTTCTGATTTGGAAATAAAAATTTGTAATTGAGAATAAATAGATATTTGGATAATTAAAAGTTAAATGACCATTGAAATATAATTTTAAATAAGATTGGGTGTTTGGAAGATAATCGAATAAGTATTAGTTATAGTGGTTTAAGGAAAATTATAAGAGATAGGTAGATAAACGTTAATCATACAACATCCTGGATATGTTCAAGAATTGGATATTAAAACTAGTGCAATTCAATGGTGATCAATCGTTTATTTAATTACCAAAGGCAAAAACAAGAAGTGAATGGTTGCTGAATGATATTGGTATATTCGAAAAGTAAGAAGACTGAGTCACATTGCATGATATTATTATATCTAATATTTTGTATTACCGATAGACAATTGATTTAATTTAATCATTAATACGCACACTTGTTTACTTAAACACATTAAATTATGATTTATGTTGTTCTTTGGAAATTGTAAAATTAGTTGGATGCTGAAAGAATTGCAAGGTAAATTTATGTTTACAATCTCCAAAGCAACTTATCTACGTTCAGGTCCGGATTGTGGACGAAAACTTTTATTTTGTTCTGAAATAAATAATCATAATTGTTCAAAAATTAGTTCATTTAATTTATTATTACATTTCACTGAACCGACTGATGAGATTAAAGAGGTTGTTCTCCGATTGACAGGCTAGGGTAGGTTGAAGGTTAATTTAATATTTAAAATAAATATAAAATATCATTGCAATATGTACTTTATAGTTTATAGGAGGAAATGAGAAGGAATTTCAACATTTACTGTGCCAACCAAAAAAAGGTGTGTGTACAGCTCCCGCAACATATTATGGCCATTAAGATTTGCAAATAAAATGTTATATAAACTGGTGTACAACCAAAGTAAGATGAAAGAGGTTATTCAATCTCTAGTTTGTAAGGACCAATTTATCTTACAGGAATCAAACTTCTAATTTTAAATGATTGATTTAACTATTATCTATAAACATATTACTAATTTATTACCTATTAATATCAATATGTTTTGCTTTAAGGAGAAATAAGTTATACTTATAATCTCTTTCAAGAATAAAAATATCTTGTGATAATTTGGATGATACTAAATCCATATTACATTATAATATATCACCAATTAAATTCAGTTTGTCTGATTACAACCATTAAAACTAATTACCTATTTTGACAGAAGCTATCTATATATTATAATAACATCAGATACACTTATAATGTACATACAACTTCTCGGGTTGTCAATTATTTTTTCGGAATTTGGCTCCCTCACACCATCTACTGAGATGAGGTGCCAATACATTTAAAACTCAATTTTAAGTTATAAATGACATTTTGAAACGTTTCCAAAGCACGGAGACGGTCATATGAAAGGTCACTGTTTAACCAACAAAAAAAGTCGCCATCCCTCCGAGGTCTGGAAGTGTCCGCCATCTTGGATTATAAGTAACAATTCATGATTTTTCAATAATATTATCAAAAATAATAACTTTACGAAAATATAGATCATATAAAACTTGAAGCTCGTTAAATTCTCAATAAGAGTATTAGCGTTAATATTAATTAACGTATTATATTAGCGTTAGTGTAATATTTAATCGACAAAATCCATTCTCCTGTCGCGAAATGTGGTGCCGCGTCTCATTATGACTAGCGGCGTTTTATGTAGACAGCAACCGCACCAAAAGCCGTTGTACCAGTATTTTTATTCATTTGTGTAAAATATGATTATCACATTATCAGTATTGTTGAGAATTTTATTATAAACTAAGTACCATATTTTATTATTTTTATCCATACATTTATATAACCTTTTACACTTGACATAGTCTTTACTAGAGTGTGCAATTTATGCACTAAAATGTACCAAATAAATATCTGAAATATGTATGTATATGTTTAAAAAAAAAGATTATGCATCCAAAAACAAAACCCTAAAATTTGTGTAATTAATTTTATTGAAAGATTTCAATAAAATTACCATTTCTTAGCAAAACAATATATAGGGTGTTATTTTAGCTGCAAGAGAACTTCAAATTGAAATAAAACATTAAAAAATTTATGAAATGTTTTTTTTTTATAAAAGTAAATTTGATGCTATTTAAGATTTGAAAATGATTTTCGAGATGTGACCACCACGACTAATCGTTACGAAACGCATCCGATCAGTTCCATTTTGAACCACTTTTTCCAGTGGCGTAGCCAGCAGTGTTCCGGAAACTCGGTCGGTCCGGCTAACCTGTTACATGCAATTATTGATTGCTTTATAATTATGAAGTCGGTGCCAAGTAAAAGCATCGGTAGCAAGTTATATAGTGCGATGACTACCGCGGTGAAAGAAGAAAGTTCTATGGTGAGAGGGATTTCCATGATCCTAAAACTTTGTTCATAATATACTGGAAATCGAGCAACAAATTACCGACGTTAACCTATTTCTAATCATTGTAAATAATAATAGGTTATCCTGTTCCTAATTTTAAGTTTTAAATATTACATAAATTTTCTGGTTTTTTAATAATTTAAAAAAGAGCGGGAAAAAAATTTTACAAAATTTATAAACAAACGAGAATAAAAACTACACCAAAACATCAAGGTGTATTCCAGGAGGGATACCAAACCAATCCAAAAGTTCCAGAAAGAAGTAGGAGAACAAGTGTTGTAAATTTAAAAACATTTTGAATTTTGACTGCCTGGGCCGGTATTATGATGTCCTCCCTTTTAGACGAGCGGAGCGATATAGCTGTCATTTAAAGCGAGTGGAGCGAAAATTATAGTAATTCGTATTCTCAACTGCTCGCCAAATGTTACAGCGCTCCCGTTTTGAGAGGAGCGATGAGAGGCATTCGCTTTGCGCTGTTATCACTCGCCTTTGCGGCAGTTTTAGTTACTAACAGCTGTCAGCTTGAAGTTCAGTGACGGCACCAGAGGTGGGCCAGGGTGAACACGTACCCACCCTGTTGATTGAAGTGCCCAGTCAAGTGCCCACCCAAATATTTTAGGTGTTTATTTCAATAATGTATTTTTGTTAGTTTATTTATAAATTTTGTGTGCTCCTGCCCACTCCAAATATATTGGATCCAAATTGTGCCCACCCATTTTAAAAATTCCTGCGCCGTCACTGGTTGAAGTTTATAACTTACAATTTTTGTTTTGGATTGATTTTGACAGCAGGCTTGACAGTTTAATGTTTTATTTAACATACAATACAATGTTGCCACATTTTATCGCTCCGCTTTTAAAAACCCAAGTGGAGCGGTACATGAGAATACAAAATTACCACTGCACTCGCTATCAAACCGCTCACTTTCGTGGAGCGCTCGCTTGGAGTGGAGCGAGTTCAGAATTACGGCTCAGAATTCAAGAAGAAAGTTAAGCCGGAAGATGAAGTCCCAAGATGAAATTTCGAAGTTCAAAAATTAAACAGGTTCACCTCTAATTTATACACCGAAATTCAGGTATAAAAAGATACCGAAATTGACCAGATCAAGAAGCAGCAGGATAAAACAATAATTTTATTTAAAAGTTTAAAGGAAAAGAGAGTGCTAAATTTGCGATCCCTTATGCCCGATTGCACCAACTTTCCTTAAAGGTGAGGTTTAGTAAAGCCTTCCTTAACGTTAAGGTGGCCCTTAGTGTAGGTTGCATTGCACCACACCTATTTGAGTTTGGTTTAGTAAAGCCTTAAATAAATTTAGCAACATCGCATTTTTTGTAAAGTAACTTTGGTTACACTTTATATTTATAATTAATTTCACAAGGTGTAGATTAATTATTTACCAGGAAAATTAAATAAGTACATTTTCATTATTTGTGAATTTTAATTATTTTTTATTTTGTGGTCATGTATAACTTAGAAAATGGGGGTGAATTACATTGTTATTACTTCTTATTTGCGAAAAAATTTACTGCAGTTGTTTACAAATTGCATTAAAATATAATTATTTTTGTAGAATCAACATTAAAAACATGGAAAATATCAAGCGACACCGGGGACGCAATTATACTGCCGAAGAAATAATCCTGCTTATAAATTGTGTAGCTAAATATAAAGGTATTATTGAAAACAAAAAAACCGATACTATAACTTGGAGGGAAAAGGAAAAGATCCTGCTTTAGGAGGCCCAAAAAAACTATTTTTTTCGGAATTCTTTTTAGGAGGAAAGAAATAACCAAGTCTATTTGAATTTTCAGACTATTTTATTGTGTAATTCAATGTAAGAAAAAACATTTTTTTTAAGAAAAATATTGAAATGCAGCCGATTTACACACACTTTCGATACGCACTCCACAATCAATTGGCGGGAAAGATGGAGCTCATAATTTTGATCTGAATCAAGAAAACCAGAAAGGATTTTAATTTTCATCCATTTTTCTTCTATTTGAACTAAAAAGAATCATGAAAATAAATGTTAAACAACTTTTTGAGCGAATTAAATGAATTTTTTTTTATTGAGAAACATACTTTTTTTCCGATTCGATAAAAATTCTAAATTTGACAATTTCTTCGGGTTCGCATAGAAGAAAAATTTATGAAAATTAAAATCCTTTCTGGTTTTTTGGTTTCAGATCAAAATTATGAGCTACATCTTTCCCGCCAATGGAAGATAATGATTGTGGAGTGCGTATCGAAAGTATGTGTAAATCCGGCTGCATTTCAATATTTTTCCTTAAAAAAAAGTTTCTGTTATGTTGAATTACACAATAAAATAATCTGAAAACTCCAATATTGGAACATTTCGACATTTCGACCAGGGATAGACTTGGTTATTTCTTTCCTTCTAAAAAAAATTCCGAAAAATATGGTTTTTTTTGCTCCTCCTAAAGCAGGATCCCCCCTTAATGCCAGTAATAATTATACTAGAGCTACCGAATCACTTAAAAAGGTATATAACAACAAAAAAAAGAGGTACGCAAAAATATTGCTGATACCAAGAAGGTACAAAATACAACCGGGTTAGGGGTTGATGGCAATATGATTAATGTGGACAACAACAATTCTCTGTTGTTGTTCATCATTAACTCCAAGACGGTTGTAGGTTTTACCTACTAGTTTTGGAGGAGATGCAGTTGCATCAACATCATTTAAAAGCGTGAAAGTTGCATCTGTTAATAGCATAGGAGAAAATGAGACCAATACTTTGGAGGAAAATGATAACCGTTTCTTTTCGAAATCGAAATCTTTTTAATAACGATAAATCATCCTTAGTATGTATATAATTTGCTCTTTCGTACATTTGTCTAACATTTCCAAATCGTCTTCAAACAAGTCATTCTTCATCTGAATATATTTTGGATTTATACTTTTATGAAAAATCGAAAATTAATCTCAACTATATAAAAAAATATGACATGTAGATTATGAACTATGTTCCAACATTTTAATATTATAGGTTAAGTGGAAGTTTAACAAATTTAAGCATCCGAAATCGGAGGCTTAAATTTGGGTGGTCCTTAAGCGGTTAAGGAACATCTAAATCAGTGGTGCAATGAAAAAAGGTCGTACTTAGCGATTTAGGGTGAAGCTAAAGGTTAAGGAACGTTGGTGCAATCGGGCATAAGTGACCAGAAGAATAACAAAGGGATGGTCTCGTCAGAAAATAAGCCACAGCAGACCGCATCGGTTGATACATTTTTGCTAGTGAAAGATTTCGCGAATCATAAAGGCAATAAGTTTAGCCACTCGATATTAACATAAATATTTCCAATAAATATGAATATCAATTACGAGCTAAAGGGTAATTGATATTCATATTTATTGTATTCTCAAGAGCTAATAATTATAATTTATAAATATTTCCAGCACCATTTCGCGTGTTACGTGAACCAAAGAAGATATTGTGTTAATTTGTTTAAGAAGATTGAACCTGTGCGTATTTATTTAATCGAGGGAGTTTCATGTGAGTGAAATCTCACCCCCTCTATAACGCGTGTTTAACGATAAACCACAACGCAAGAAAAAGGCGAAATAAGGTCGTAACAAAAATTATTTAATACCGTACAACTACAAACCCAAACTCAATTGTTATATTTTAAAAATCGTGTTCTTAATTTTAGTGTTCGTTGAATTTGTATATTTTAGATTAAGTATGCGCATACATCCTCTAAAGCCGCGTTCAGATAAAGATTGTTGCCTTGCCTTGCAGAGAGCTTGCCTTGAGTGCTTTTGCTGTGGTCTTGCTTACACGATTTGAGCGTTCACATAAAAATTCTTGTGTTGCGTTGTTCAGACAACAGTGATAGAGGCATTTATATTTTTACGCTCGACATTCACTACATTTTTATACTTACATTTTATTTTATAATAAATAATAATATACGTTAATTTATAATTTATAAAAAGGTATAACAGCCATTCTTTAGAAGTTTATAATTTTTTAAATTATAATTTAATTTTATAATTTTTCAGAATGGATGCCAAATTTTCATCAAAATTTAGATGTGCAGAATTTAAATTACTACTTCCGTTATGCATTTTATTTTATAATTAATAAATATAAATATAAATATAATTTTATAAAAACTGTATGTCAGCCATTCTTTCTTATCTACTAGTAAACAGAATCAGCTGATTACCAACATACTACAAACTAATTTTTAAAAATTGTATATAGAGAACGCGCGCAGTTTTTAACCCGTAACCGGTATGTTGAGGTCTGACAGACATCTTTGAATGCGTAATTCTTTGTTACACTTACGCCTTTTGTAATATAATTATAATGTTATCAGTACTTTCAAATTTAATCATTTTGGATGTTGTTGCAAAATTTGAGCGGTGTAGGTAAATTATAAAGCTAATTTATTACACCTGAAAGTTTGAGAGACATTTTTCGCATATGCTAACTTCAAAAACACATAACACATACTAATGTCCTCCAACCATCAGATAGCAAATATAATAACACAGGCTAATTTTAAGGGCCGGTTGTCTCACAGACCACGGCGTACCGGTTATGAACCAAAACTACGACTGTACCGGTTACGGGTTAAAATACTTCTATTTGATTGGGTCTTGCTTCGGTGCCGTTGTCTTGCAAAGTCGAAAAGCTTGGCATTGACAAGCTTTAGCAAGATCTCAGCACCGCAACCCTAATTTTAAGGATTAAAGAAAATTCTTCAATCTGCTTGGCCCTTGCTAGTTTCTACCTAAGCAAGACAAGGCAACAATCTTTATATGAATGCCGCTTAACAATACGCATACACGTTAATTTTGTTAATTTGCTAGATTTTAAAAATTCGATTTCAACATTAAATATTTTTTTAATAATTTTGCTATTCAATTAAACATCTTTTTAATCTGAGTATTTACGAACCAAAGAGCAATTTAACTTTTTTTTTTTATTATTAATAATTATTACAATCTATCCAAGGATAATAAGTAATACAAATGATATTAAAAGACATGCAGGGATCGTCCAGTGACATCTCCCTTTATACATTTAGTCATAGTGACTGTTATGATTGACAAAAAATTACTTTAGTCTACTCATCCAATCGTTTATATTACGTCTCTTTAGTCTATCGTTACTGTTGACACCTGTTTTCAGTTCTTCAACTAGCCTGTTAGGATGGACGCACAATCTTGTGTAATAAGTTTTGCTGTAGTTTAAAATTTCTTTTCTAACAGTAGGTACTTGCAGGTCTCATTGAATAACTTCATTTGGGACAAACCATGGAGCTTCTGTAATCAATCGTAACGTCTTGGACTGAAATCTTTCCAATATTTCAATGTTGGAGGTGGATGCTGATCCCCATAGTTGGATGCCATATGTCCATACTGGCTTCAGGATGATCTTGTAAATTAATAATTTATTTTCGAGGGTCAATTTTGAATTTTTGCCAATGAGCCAGTATAATTTGCTTAACTTCATCCCAAGTTGCTTTCTCTTCGTGAAAATATGTTTACGCCAAGTCAAACGTCTATGTAGGTGAATGCCCAAGTATTTAGCATCGTCGGATTGAGGAACTTGTTGGTTATTTAATTTGACCGGAGAGCAAGTACCTCTGCTCAAAGTAAATGTCACTTGTACTGATTTACTTTCATTCACTTTAATTTTCCATTTCTTGGTCCATGGTTCCACTTTGTTTAGGATTCTTTGCATAATTTTGGTCGCCTCAACAGGCTCCTCGTGTGATGTTAAGAAGGCGGTATCATCTGCAAATGTTGCTATGGTGGTATCTGCGTTGGTCGGCAAGTCAGCAGTATAAAGTAAGTAGAGGATAGGTCCTAACACACTTCCTTGCCGAATTCCAGCCTGAATTGGATAAATTCTGGTGTATTCTTCTCGAAATTTAACGTTAAAGTGTCTGTCAGTGAGAAACTATTTTAGTATCAGGTACATGTTATAAGGTAATGCTTTTTTCAACTTATACTGAAGACCCACTAGCCACACCTTATCAAAGGCTTGGCTTATGTCCATAAACACTGCAGTACAGTATTTCTTCTTCTCAAAGTTTTTGTTAATTTCTGCCGCTAATCTGTGAACCATCTACCGTTGCATGCTCCCGCCTGAACCCAAACTGGTGGTCCGGCACTAGTTTTTTTTCCTTTAGGATTGGTAAAATTCTTTTTAGGAACATTCTTTCAAACAATTTGGACAAGATGGGGAGCAGGCCGATGGGTCTGTATGACGTCACCGCTTCAGGTGGTTTTCCAGGCTTTTGTATCATTATGATTTCAGTAACTTTCTATTGTCTTGGAAAGTATCTCGTTCTTAGGATTGCATTAAAAATTTGTGTTATAAATTTTACAGCAATTTGTGGGAGTTCTTTTAATATTTTCCCGCTGATTAGGTCATATCCAGGGGCTTTTTTGACTTTTAAGTTTTTTCTTATCATTGATGTTATTTAAGTTACTTTACATTTCTTTAACGGTAGTTCTAGTTGTCCTGGAGCATCCAAAAACTGACAGATTGCATCTTCTTCATCATGTCTGTCGAAACAATGAGGTTGAAAAACCTTAGTTAAATGCTCAGCGAATAGTTCCGCTATCTGTTTTTCGGTTTTGGCCCAGTTTCCATCTTCTCTTTTCAAAGGAGGTATTTTGAGTTGTGGTCGATTTAAGGCTAGGATATTGCGATGCGCTCTTGTATAACCAGCTTGCATTCAAAAACGGCTGAATAGATTTTCTTCAAATTTTGAAATTATATTAACGATAAATTAACGACTGTTGTAAAATAATTTTTTTTTGCAATTTGTCTAATTTAGAATTAATTGTGTTTAAATACCCCATTTGCAATTTTTTTAACAAAAATTAAAATAGATTAAATAATTACTAACAAAGAATTATCAATTAAAAAAAAAAAAATTGGCCAGGTGCAAAAAAAAATAGTAAAGCACCTTGCATTAAAAAACGGCTGAATGGATTTTCTTCAAATTTTGAAATTATATTAACGATAAATTAAGGACTGTCGTAAAATATTTTTTTTTGCAATCTGTGTAATTTAGAATTCATTGTGTTTAAATACCATATTTGAAATTATCAATTAATAACATTTTACTTATATAAATAATGTACACGTCTAAAAGAATTCATAAAGACATTTTTTGAAAATTTATTTCATCTATAACACATTATAAATGAAATTGCAAATAATTGTTCAATTAAAATCAGGCGGGAATAATTTGAGATGAAATGAATCATTATAGTTCAGTCATTATCACAAAGATGGGTACGTGTTGTGTTCAATTTAAAGCAAATTTACAGTTGCCTGTTTTATACAGTCGCCCAAATAAATCGAAATGATAATTTGTAACTCATATATATTTTGAGTTACAATGCTAGAAATATTTTAAATGTTCTCCCGTCTTATCTTATCTTATCAACACAAAAATATTTTGTGGTGGGGATTTGCGTTTCGTTTCAAATCTACCACCAATGTTTTAATACCTATGTTTACTTTTTAGATGAATACAAAAATATTTTATTAAATAATATAAATTCGCATAATTTTAATTCGATTAAAATAGCATACAATATAAGTGTAGGTAATAAATGAATGTAATTTTCTATAATCAAAATAAATAATATAATATTATTATAAAAATATTCAAATTTTTATTTTCTTCAGTATTGAATTATTGTACTAACAAAAGAGTAAAACCCTTCAATACACTTCTGAACAATCAGCTTCTTTCTCTTTCGAAAATGGTTAAACATGGTTACACGTACAGCATTAGACATGATTAGACCCAGTGCCGGATTACACTATTACAGATATTAAGGCAGAAAAGGCGGCTGCCTAGGGGCCTCGTTAATTTTAGGAGCCCCGTGAAAACGGAAAAATATATTTATTTTAATTATAAATTTTCATTTTAAAGTTTATCAAGAATCTGTGTTTTAAAGTACATAGTAGTAAATATAAAAATATTAGGGGGGGGGGGTCAAGCCGAATCTCACCCACTCTCACATGGGGGTGAAATGGGTCTCGGCAAATATCATGTAATTTTTTTTATCTTACTAGTCCTAAATAAAAATAATTTTTATTTTTTTTTCCAATTTTTTTGTATTGGCTTAAATCATGCTAAAACTATCATAGAATCAAAATCTACAACGCCCAAGTACTGATCTAAACTCAAAATTCGTTAAAATCAATTTTAACCGAACAACTTTTATGCTGCAAAATCACTATCAAAATCAATCGGTGAGCAGTAGAACTGAAAAAGTTTACATCCGATTGACTTGAAATTTTAACTGTAGCTTTTTCATTAGATTATCTAGTGAAGTACATACGATTTTAGCGATTGATTAACAACAAAAAAGTTATAAACAATTAAAGTTGATTTTTTTTGTCGAAAAAAAAATTTTTTTTTCAAATATTTTATTGAGACTGTTTATTTTAATTATTGAGTAGTAAAATTAATAATTAATTACGCAAGTAATACTTTTCTAGAGGACCCCGAAAATTTAACTACCTAGGGGGCCACAAATGTTTAATCCGACAGATTAGACCCCACGGCTGCTTAAAGGGGTAGGTATTCTAGTTTAGAGGCATGAATTTCGGGCGGTTTTTGAAGCTTTGTACAAACGAAACAAAAAATATTTTTACTATCAATTTTTTTATCATTTATTTATGGATATTTTAAGATTGCATAAAAATTAACCGAGAAAACCCTCAAAATTCACAAAGTTATGAGCTGGCAAAGTGGGAGGTCCAAAAAAAAGGATGTTCTAATGTTCGAATGTACCGATTTATTTGAAATTTGGTGTGAATGTTCTTTATCGATGCCGTTATAGCATGAACCGTGGAAAAGTAAAACAATTTTTTTTTCACGAAATGGCGGCCGTTAAAAATTTTTTTTTTTACTTTATCATACAAAATATGAAAAAGTATTGTTATCGTGCAGAAAAAGAAATTTGAGATTGATTTTGATGAATTTAGGCATATTGGGGTTCCAGAAGCGGAAAATCATCATTTCCAAAAAATGTCTGTAATCTGTATGTGTGTGTGTATGTGGTCAAATTTACCTCAACCTCTACTTCAAAACGTAATAGGAATTTTTTAACAAAATTTCGTATTTAGTATTACTGATATATTGGGACTTAGAACTGATTAGATTTTGGTTAAAATCGGTACACGGACACGCAAAAACAATATTTGGCAAATTAAAAAAATTATATTTTTCTTTTTCTCAAATTTTAGATTTTTATTAAATTCTTCTCTATAATAATAATATTAAAAAAGTATTAATCAATAATCGTGTAAATATCCAATTTTTGTAATTATTCTTTTTTCAAATGTAAAAAAAACTTTTTTCTTAATTTTCAAATTTTATTTTTTTATTATACAGTAAAACTTCTCTATAACAAGATTTTTGCTATAAACAGTCAGTTTAACATGTAAACAAAAGTCAAAGGACTAAATTTTTACTCGTTATAGCCGATTCTTCGTTATAACCGGACTCGTTATAGAGGGGTTCTACTGTATTTTGCACCATAATAATAAGTATGATAAAGTTATGGGCATGGCCACATCCGATTTTTTTACATGTTTTAATTAACAATTCCGAATTTTTTAAAAATAGTAAAATTAAAATATTTGATCTGAGCGTGGTTGAGGCGAAAATATAAAACGTATAGGTATTCTAAAAAATTTGGGTGGGCACTTGGTTGGGCACTCCAGTCAATAGGGATTGGGCATGTGTCCACCCTGTTCCCCCCTCTGGCGCCGTCACTGTGTAATGTATAATTATTTTAATTACTATTATGGTTTGGTCGTACGGTCTTCCTAAACCAAAAACAATACACGTCAACACTGTATATCTTGATTATGTATACATTGTACAGTGTTGCGTATTGCTTAATCCTAATCGCATTTTTTACAACGCTGGTCTAATGTGACCTCGTCAATGCTATCGTATTGTTTTTGGCTTAAAACAGACCATAGCTTAAAATTTAAATTTTTACTTTTTCAAATACTATATGTATTATAAGATTATTATAACATAAATTATAATAATAGTGTTGTAAATCAAATACAGTGGCCGTAAAAAGTATTCGTACACCCCTATCTTAACCATGTAAATTGTACATTTTGAAGCCATTCTTTCACACATAAAAGTCGCTTTTACAACAAAACTTTTTAGACATTTTTTGTTAAGAATTTTATTGTCTTCAATTTTGTATCTATACATTTTTCTATTTTGTCGCCCCGTTTCCGACTGACAACAGCTTAAACAAGACTCCGTAAAATACAAAAAATATTATCATCTGTATCTCGGAAACGGTGTGACAAAATAGAAAAATGTATATAAACAAAAATGTAGGGAATAAAATTTGCAACAAAAATTACTTATACATTTTTCTATTTCGTTGCACCGTTTTTGAGATACAGGTGACAATATTTTTTGTATTTTACAGAGTCTTGTTTAAGCTGTTGTCAGTCGGAAACGGGGTGACAAAATAGAAAAATGTATAGATACAAAATTGAAGACAATGAAATTCCTAACAAAAAATGTCTAAAAAGTTTTATTGTAAAAGCGACTTTTATATGCGAAAGAATGGCTTCAAAATGTACTATTTACATGGTTAAGATAGGGGTGTACGAATACTATTTACGGCCACTGTATATGTGTATTCATCATTTTGAACATAATAATATAGTAATCTTCAATACAACATAATATTATAACTCGTATTATAATAAATTATCGTTGGATAACTGCAAAAGCAAATTGGAATACTTCAGTTTTCTGCATTCGTTATCTTGCAAGGTTAAATCGCAGATATGCACTGTGCATGGTTTTATACGATTGCAATTTTTTTTTCAACAGATGCGAAATTATAATATTATACCGAATTTATATTATGCATTTATACATATTTTAAATTAAAAATAATCAGTACGTAAATCCAATTCCTAATTATTATAACTCGTAAACTAATCTTTGAAGTTTATTCGAATTTCCTATGCTTATAGATATAGTTTATAGTTCGAATCAGGTTTCTTCCATTTTATTATAAAACAATTTAAACGATCTTATAATATATTTAATGGAAACAATAAGAATTAGATATTAAAGTAAAGTGCAAAATTCCCACCCTTACGATTGATATAATTTTTAAAAGGCGGAGCTTATATTTCAGCTTAAACGTAGGTTTTAAAAGTAGATTCCTGTAAGTTTGCTATTGAATTACCCATTAATGCAACCAGACTATTTGTGAAGCTTGTTGCCTACCAACGAATTAATTAATTAATTTATTCACCATAGCTTGTAAGCCCCCTCGCGTTCGTGAATTAAAGCTAGATCGACATAACCACTCCTTAATGTTTTAGTTGCTCTCCATAAAGAGTAGTCGGTGACCTGCTTAGCTTCGAGATTTTCCAGGTAATTTTGGATACATTGGTTTTTATCTTCTTGTAATAATTGCTTTAGTTCTTTAGCTGCTTTGTTAAGTCTTGATTTATCATGATTTGTTTCATCTTGTAAGTTTGTTTCTGGAGTCGAGCTCCATGCTGCTTGTTGCAATGTTTCGTTCAATTGTTCTACTGCTACTTCAATGTCATTAAGTATTTTTAATGGAACTTGTAGTTGTAGATTTTTTTCTACCAGTTGTCGAAAGTAATTCCAGTCGGTCTTTTTGGAGTGCAATGACGGAACTTTGGCTGAATTAATCACATTTGTGCTTACAGTTACTAGAATTGGAGTATAGTCAGATGATAAATCAAGGCTTGATTTCGCCTCCAAGCAATCATCTGGTATTCTTTTGATCACGCAGAAATCGATACAATCAGGTATTTTTTTGTGGTCCGTGGGCCAATATGTGGGTTGCCCCGTTGAAAGTTATTTTTTTGCATTGCTTTCAGTAATTCTCGGCCCTTGGGAGTTGCTAGCCTTGAGCCCCATTGTGGGTGTTTTGCATTATAATCTCCTCCAGCTATAAATCGATGGCCAAGAGTGTTGTAGAAATGTTCGAAACCGTCCTCCTTGATTGTATGTTTAGGCGGGCAGTAAACGGCTGCAATTGTTAGGGGACCAATCCAGTCCTCTATTGAAATGCTGGTTGCCTGTAAATGTTGTTCTTGATAGTTGTCTAGAACATGATGTTTAATTGTATTTTTGATCATTATAGCCGTTCCGCCATGGGCAGTTCCATCGGGATGCTGGGTGGAGTAGACTGTAAATTTAGGAATTTTTATAAAGCTTTTATTTGTGAAGTGGGTTTCGGATATTAGCATTATGTCTATTTCATTGTTTGTTATAAATTGTGTTATTTCATGACGGTGTTGTGTTAATCCATTGGCGTTCCACAAGGCTAATTTAATTTGTTAAGCCATTTATGCCATTTTGGACACTAGGGTTGTTAATATGTTTAGCATGGTGCTCATTTGTTCCATGCCCTTTCATCATTTGCTTCAATTCTTGAATGTCATTAGTTGGTTGTTGTACACCACACATTATAGTGGTGTACTTATCTGACGTTAGTGGTTGAATTTTTACTTAATCTCCTGTAAGTACTTTAAGATGAAATTCATTTTCTGCAACCTCGTGCAATAATTGTTGTAGCGGTCTGATATTTTCTACTCCAGCAACAAATATAGGGGGGACTTTAGGTTGTTTTTCTTTAACTTCGGTTAAATTTTCATTTTCTACGTTATCCACCTGCAATCCATCATATCGGTTTCTAGTTATTACTACAGAATTTCCGAGCCAGTAATCACTAATTTTGGTTTGCTTGACTGGTCTGTCATTATAGCCGGGACTACTTCTTGTTCTTTTCCATATTGCACCTCACTCCATGATTCTTGCTCTGGCAAATTGTGTTCATTTTCTTGCAAATTTTCTGGCGATTTTTCTGATTGTTCATCACTTAATGGAACTTCCGGTGCTGACATCTCATCTGTTAATACCTCTCCTGCATCATCGATTATTGAATTTGTGTTTTCTAAAAATATATTTGAGGTTATGTTGTCACTACTACATGCGATACAACTCCACTGATCGATTTTTCCACTTATATTTAGGTCGCTATATGTGTCCAGAGACATCTTAATAAACCTTAGATGGAAGCTCATCTTACATTTCATCTTACACTTTATGAAATCTTCGTATTTAGTTACTACACCTTTGCATACACCACACGTAAACATCGTGCAGGGCCGAATTCGAATACAACAATGCAATTTAACTAAGAGAGTTAATATTGAAGGTATTGAGTAGAGTAAGGTCGTAGCAATAGAAATCCTTAATTCTTAATGTTCGTAAATAATATTATAATTTACTATATAATAATAATTATATAATGTATTATATATATATTGTCATGTTAATATGCTAGGGTACAAGCTAGGATTAAGACGAGGGACACAAGTATCAAAATACGAACATAAATATATGCGCATGAGGCTACGTTTAACTAAAATCATTGATTTGCTGGTTTAAATTTTACCATGTAACTTAAATGCAACACATGATCTTGCGAAATGGTGATGTACTATGGATAGTTCAATTTTCTTTTGGTATTGTATTGCTTATAATGTCCTGCGTGGCATAATCATGACGATTTGAGGTATCATACGATTTGAGATCTAAAATAAATAATTTGTTGTTAAAATGTATAATTTTAAGAAATGTGTGAAGACATTATGTTAAACTTACGTTAGGTGAACTTGGTGTGTAAAGAATTCTTGTTTTCGGGACGATTTAGTGCTTCGACGATACAAAATTTGACATGGAGGCAGATAAACGCCAGGATGGTTAATATGACGAACTGACTATTTAAATTACATAAAATGGATGAGGAATAAGTCCTAGAGAGAGATTGAGGCCAGATGGCCATACCAAAAGCAAATTTAAATAGAATATTTCAAATTATGGTAAATGACAGGCAGCTGTCAAATGGAAAATTTGGAAAAATCAAGATTATTCTGTAAATATTTATGATACAGAAGCATACTATACGGCGAAAGGAAGAGAATAAAGAGCTCGAATTTTCGAGATCAAAAAGTATTTGAAAATTCAAAAAATTAAGAAAAAATTTCAAAAATATCAAAGATATAAAATTTCGTATTAAATTTTTATAAATTGTGGAAAGACGGAACGAGCTAGAGGATTCAAAATTTTTCCACATATATTTGAGTTAGAGATGGACAAAATTGCAAAATTTCATCAAGATCGGTGCAGTTTTTGAGAATAGTGCTCATGGCAATCTATGTTTTTGAAAACAAATTTCAAAAAAGTATAAAAGGAGGATCAATTTTCGTTGTTTTTCAGTATTGTTTTAGTGGTTGACCAGGAAGGACGTGTCAGTCGTAACCTAACTTTTGTTTTTAACCAAGACCGGACCTGGAAGTGTTTCCGAAACAATTTATAAGTCTCTCTCGGAATGTTAGATAACCTAAAATTAAAATATTAAAATTTTTTTTTTACAAATTTAAATCAAAGTGACTCGTATAGAAATAAATAGTGAAGGCGAAATTAAACGTGCGGTTAACCAAAATAAATTATTTCTAAATTATAAGAAGATTAATGAACTGTTACTTACAACGATCGGGGAATATTTATTGGATGAATTTTGTGCATTGTACCTTCGAAGTTTATGTCGCCGATTTGTATAAAACCCTTGCAAGGTAAAACTTTATTTTTATTTGGCCAAATAGTATACAGCTGTTTCCATCACACAAATATTATTGTATAACCTACAAAAATTACACACATTAACTAATGAAACACACTTTCTTGTTATGTCCTAAATTATGTTATAAATTTGTATATTTACCTGTTTGTCTTTTTGATCACAAATATATTTTGATTCAATACAAATCGTCATCACTTTCATTTAAAAATCATATCATTGCAAGCTTACCATTCAGTACACCATCTTACTTTGCTAAGTGTATTTGTTGATGTGTCCTGCGCATATAGTCACACGTTCACGCTTGACACGTTACTATATTCATATTCATATTATCGCTCCTTATCACGGTGTTTCAACTCGAATTGCAGCAAAAATACCACGAAAACAGTGGACTGCCACACGGATAGAGGGCGCTGAGCTGAAAAATCTTTCCGAGAATCATTGAAATCACCTTGAAAAGTTTTATGATTTAGTTTAAAAAGCGGCCACTAAAATATTTAAAATACGTTAGAAAACGTTCGTCTTTGTCTTTTTTATGGACTCAAGGCGTGCATAACCTATAAACGTTTTCTGTGCTTTAAATTGATTTCAGCGTATAAATATAGTAGAAAGCGTTGATAAATAACGATAAATCGTAAGCCGATAATAATAATTGATTATTGCAGTAGTGTATTAACGAATGCGTATTTAAAGTTTTGGAAAGTGAAGCCAAGTTAATTACCAAGAAAACTGGGAAGTATTGTATACTAATGTTTGATGAAATGTCGATATGCTCAAATTTTTCCTATGACAAAAAAGAGATGTTTTGCAAGGTTTTGAAGATTTTGGCTATAAAAGAACCGAAAAAATAGCAAATCATGTACAGGTACTTAACAATTACTTCTAACTATTATTGAAATTGACTTTTCTTGTTATTTTTAGGTTTTTATGCTGCGCAACATAGAAGCAAAATGGAAACAACCCATCTATTATAACTTCGTAAGTGGTGCTACAAATCACTCAGATATTGAACGAATATTGAAATTATTAATTAAGAAGCTAGCTGACATTTGTTTGATCGTCTGTGCAACAGTTTGTGATCAGGGGACTAATAATTCATCCGCAATTCGAAATTTAATTGAGGACACGAAAGGAAATTATCTCAGAGAGAACCGGGAGATGAGAGGCACATTTTTTGAAGTTGCTGGTTATCCAGTAATACCTCTCTTTGATCCTCCTCATTTATTGAAATGCATTCGAAACAACCTTCTTGTTAAAGACTTGAAATGTACTATCGATGAAGTTGAACTAACTGCTAAATGGGATCACATTTATAATGCATATTTGATAGATGGTTTGTTTGGCGAACTTAGGCTGATGCCTAAAATTAATGATGATCACGTGCATCCAAGTCATGTAAAGAAAATGAAGGTTTCTTGTTGCACTAAAGTTTTTAGCCACTCGGTTGCTGTTGGCATTAATGTTATAGCCAAATCAGGTGTGAATTAACAACTTTTATTTGTTGTATTCATTTTTAACAATTTTTTTTATTTAGGAATGACTGCCGAAACTGATAAGGGTATTATCAAATTGCCACCAGAAGCAACACAAACTGCACAAGTGATTAGCTTCTTGGACAAATTATTTGACAGTGTTAATGGTCATGCTGGTTTTGATGTCATAGGAAAGGCATTACGAACCTGCGTTACAGACAAATCTCCACATGTTGAATTTTGGAGAAAAGCGATTATAATTTTAAAGACTATGAAATTTATAACGCGGGATGGCAAAACATTGACACCACCGTCTGTAAAAAATTGGATTACAACACTGGAGGTAATTAAAATATAATTAAAATAAATATGTTATTTAATACCATCTGTATCATGTTCAGGGTTTCATTGATCTTTACACAAAAATGAAAGGTTTTACTGATGAATGTGAGCACAGTAAAGTAATGGAAGATTTGATAATTAATTCCTTGACAAGAATTTTATTATTTCATAACATTAGGACATTGAATAATATTATGTTAGGAAAAGACAAGAGAAACCTTGATAAAGCTTCGTCTATATTTAAAGCTGCAGCTTTAGTATACAAAAAGTCTAGAAAGACTAAAAAACCTTAATTATTTATTAATGGTAATGGTATTAATGGGATAGTTATCTGCTCGTGGTGTACCCCTTTAAAACAAACGAGGCTCTGACGACCGAGTATCGGCGGAATAACCGTAAATGAAATATAAAGGAAATGCTATGTCGAAATTTAATTTCAATAATAAGTTAATATTTTAAATAAATGTAATAGCTTGTAAAGAGAAGGTACCTATGCAATAAAATTTTATTAAGATTATTGTGTTTTTGAAGTTAATTTTAAGTATTACTACTTACTTTATAATCATTAATGTTCCATGAATTGTAATAGTAATGCATTTGCTTTGTAGATACATTACTAAAACAATTCATAAAACATTAATGTTTGTAAAGTAGAAATTTAAATTAAATTATTTTAAGGGCAAAATTCCTCCCCACCCCTTTTTTCTGATTTTAATGGACTGCCACGCGGTGAGATGGCGCTACAAAAGTGTTCTTACTCTTAACCTTGGAGTTACTGTTCTATTGAAAATAATATGTTCTGTGCTCCTTATCGACTACCTACACAAGCATAATCATTAGTAGTTATTTAATATTTAATTATTTGAAGGCATTTAATCCTTTATAATATTATAATTTGGTCTTTGCTTTAATTTGATGTGTAATTAAGGTGACCATTCTTATGAAAAAATGTAAAACTAGTTACTACATGGAAAAACGGAGGAGTTTTTTTTAGGTTTTCACCTTTCTTTCGATACATCAATAGAACAATGCGCACATCAGTAAATGGTTGTGTCCTGGGTAACTGTCTTAACTAACCAGGACAAAGGTTCTTTCTTGGCAATACATCATACTGCTAACGGTCTAAAATATCAAAATTTTAGAAAGGGGTGGAATTTTTTCAATAATCATATCATAAAACAGCGGAGGGGGACTGCGAATTTTGCAAAACGCTAGCTAACACTTTAATTCAAGGTCAAATCGAGTTCGGATTTTTAGCAATAAATCAAACTGCCAAAGGTCTAAATAATCATATTATAAAAGAGGGGGGGAGACATGTGTTTCTTGCAAAACGCTAGCTAACACTTTAATTCAAGGTCAAATCGAGTTCGGATTTTCGACAATTGATCAAACTGCCAAAGTTCTAAATAATCAAAATTTAAAATATGAGTGGACGCTTTCAATTTTTGCGGGACGCTAAGTAACAATTTAATTCAAGGTCGAATCAAGTTTGGGTTTTCGGCAATAAATCAAACTACCAACGGTATAAATAATCATATTATAATAGAGGTGGGGGACCTGTAAATTTTCAAAACGCTAGCTAACACTTTAATTTAAGATCAAATCGAGTTCGGATTCTCGGCAATAAATCAAACTGCCATAGGTCTAAATAATCATATTATAAAAGAGGGGGGGGCCTGTGATTTTTGCAAAACGCCAATGAACCTTTAATTCAAGGTCAAATCGAGTTCGGATTTTCGGCAATAGATCAAACTGCCATCGCCATCGTTGTAAATAATCAAAATTTAAAATAGGACGCTAGCAATTTTTGCGAGACGCTAGGTAACAATATAATTCAAGGTGAATACATCAATAGAATAATAGTCACATCAGTAAATGTTTGTGTCCAGGTTGACTGTCTTGACTAACCAGGACAAAGGTTCCAAATCCAGTACTGTCCTGGTAAAATCAGTACGAATGGTCACCTTATGTGTAATGCTAAAATGTAAATTAAAAGTTAGAATTAAAAACAAATATATGGACCACCCGACTACCCGAAACAATAATTATATAAATAAAGATATTATTAGTAAATTAATATCTGCTCAATACCTACACAACACAAATGATATATAAATCGTTGTTTTATTTTTGGAACGTTCATCTGCATGTAAACTGCAAAATATGCAATTTTAGAAAATTAATAATAATTTGTCACTGAGACCGCATCAAGTTTTAAATTGTGTTTATTTTGCGTCTCGTTCAAAATGAGTCATTATGGGTTTCAGTACCTTTAAGTTACATCACTCCTGGTATGTTGACAAACAGGGATGGTCGAAAGTTGCCTTGTTTTACATATTTATAGAAACAAAACAAAATAACTAGCGGTCACTGTGGACCGCACGATAGTGTTACTGTAATTATTATGTTTCTAGTAAACGTCTCATTTAACGATCATAAAATATAAACTATCATTATTATTGTTCATACAACTGTGTAAAAGTCTTCGCACAACTAAATGAATTTTTAATTATTATATAATTTCAATTCCTTTCTGGTTTTGGAACCAATATGTTTGCAGTGCAGGGCGAAATTGTGTACGAATTCCATACAAAAATTGTGATTTTCAGGTGTTGTGATTTTTGCGATATAGTTGTTTTTTTTATTTTTGTATTTTATTTATAATTAAAACTATTCAAGTATGTACTTCAAAAAATTATGATTTAGTTTGCTTAAATATGTTTTAGATTGAGAAAAAAAGTTAAATTTTAGTTAATATGTCGTATAAAGGTGTTCAGATATGCTAATAATTTCTTTTGTGTTATTTAAAGTTAATAAATTTTTTAAATTAATTACTTTTTAATTTTTTTTTTGGCTTACTAGAATACCAAATAAATTATCTGTTGCAAACAAAAAGTCAAAAGTCAAAAAAGTCAAAAAGTTAAGTTGTACGTGAGTAAACAAAAGAAATAAAACGCGGTCACTGTGACCGCACAGTAGTTATAGTTTTTGAAGACCTTTTTTGATACATAAAAATTACATTTACAACAAAACTTATTAAACACTTTTTGTTGTAAATTTCATTCTCTTAATTTTTGTTTATATGCATTTTTTTGATTTGTTGCACCGATTCCGTTTTGCAGTGACTTACAAAAGACTGTAAAATTTAAAAAATATTTTGATTATGAAATATATTTGCATTATAAAACGTGATAATTTTACTTTAATAAATATTGCATAATATAATAAATTATTAACAGTGGATGCATGAGCGGTCTACCTACACAAATAATATGATATCTAAGCGCGTATGTTTCATCTCTATTGTGTGATTTTCCGTCTCTTTTTATCAGCAATTACATTCGGCAACACTGTTGGAGTACTTCACGGCTTTTTAAAATATACAATATATACAAATTGTGTCCATAACGTCGTATTGATATATGGAGACTAAAGCGTACTGCCACTATACCAATTATCTGTATCATAAAACACGAAAAATCCTTTCCCCTCTCCGGTTGCTGCAAGAGTTCTAATCGTCTAATAGATTTATATACATTTACTTTATATCTACGGTTGTTTTTAAAGGCGGATAAACTGTCGTCCTATGAATGTACGGAGTCCAGTACGATACACTTGCACGTATATATATATATATAATATATAATATATTATATTCGTCAAAGCATGATTCAATTATAGAAACTGCAAGATTGCAAATCCTCCCCAGTGCAATATTCTATTACATTATTATACGGGGTAAATTGTACTACAATCAAATGTTCATTTGGCTTATCTTATTGTTACACCAAAATCAACTATTTGGAGTGATAAAGCAAGAATACCCTCGAGTTAAAAGTACAAAAAAAGTTGTAAAATTAATTATATGCATCATCGAACAACAAAGCGAAAGTGCATTTTGCAGCTGATGTAGTATGAACAGCATGAAGGGTGCGTTTAATTTTGCTACAATAGGGATTCAACATTAACCAAACGCCACCATACGGCAGCATTTGTAACTACTCCATCAAGTATACCTAAGTATCTTTAACGTGTTTCAACAGTGTTCGAGTTAGTTTTCCTGTAATTTTTTTATTCAGTGCAGTATTTAATCTAAAAAACAACCAGTCGTTTAGTCTCTTTAAAGCAACATTCTACCGAGGTATACTCGCTATGGCAGACATATTGAAGGTGTCGCTAGCGCCACCATCGGTAGTGTAAAATCCCTATTGCTGTTCGTGGGACAACAATTATTTTACTACATGAGAAATGTTAATATAACAACATCTTTGTTTCGGTGCAGAAGAATAAAAACTATAGCTGAAGATTACGCAAATAGACCAATTTTAGATTTTCTTCGAGGTATAGCTGATAACTTCCAATTACAATTATAAAAATATGAGTTGTCTCTAATCAAAACTTATGTATATTGTCATGTTTCAAAGTACCTTTTCTATAAATTTTTAAATTTTAATTTGTCATATGAACCACTTCAATAATTTGATTTTTTTTTTTAGATTGAATATTATTTTGTGATTTTCAATTTGGTGTGTGGAACTCAATTAAAATTTTATTCGTATGTCTAAACTCGATTTAGTAAATAATTTTTGTGTCGGTCTTGTAAGGTTTTGAATTTGTGCGTCTCTTCGCGCCAACAGTTTTTAAGTTGGCACGAAAATAAACAAAACATTTTGCTTATTACCGTGGTAATGAGGTTATTACCTCATTCTACAAATGACGACATTCGCCAATATAACACCAAGGGAAAAAGGCTTTTGCATGCTCCGTATCATAAACTGAAGAAAACGCAATATCTGGGCTACTGGGAAACCAAAACTATAATAAAATACTTAATACAATTATTAAAACCCAAAGTGCGAGGCTATTTGAAAGACCGGTAAAAAGGCTTCTCATGGAGGTAGCGTATTATTCTATACACGAGTTTTTGGAAAGAAGTTGTGAGTTGTGTCGTAACAAATGGAGTGGAATCTGCAGTCTAGCCGCCTTGATATTTTTGTTGTGATTATGATGATGTGAAAAAAAAATATTTAATTGAATTGTTTGTGCTTGTATATTTATTTCATCTTAATGTTATTTGCTTGATTTGCGGTGTATTTTTTTTACAGCGAATAAATGATTATGATTATTATTATTATTATGATTATTATAATGACCGGGAGATACTGACACAAAATTCCAAGTCATTTGTTACAAGTATGGCGACCGTTCAGAGGTCAAATTAGGTAAGTAATGAAAGAAAAATATTGGTTATAGCGCTGGTCTTCGGGGTGTAATCGCAGAGTAATTAATAAAACTTGTCGGATAAATTACGGTTTCCAAACGATTTGTTACATAAAGAAATTTGTATTTTCCGATTGTCGATAAATAGTAAACTAATTAGAACACTTGAATTTTTAATTATTTTTAACATTTGTTACAGTCTAATTTTTTTTAATTAATTACTTTTGAGTAACCATTCGCGGAGATCGCTATGCTCAGATAACCGCCATACCGCCTGTACCCCAAAAACGCAGGTTTATTTAATAATGTGAAACGATTTGTTACAGTATGACATTTGAATGGTGAAAAGTTCATAATACAGTGAGACTATTAATATATTTGCCATACTTCTGGTGAAGTGCAAAAGTGGTGCCATACTTGAAAAAAGGTATTTTTAAGCGTTTTGAAGATAAGACTATACAAGACGTAAAATTATTTATTACAATAGGTATAGCATTATTGTATTAAGTTTGTTTCAATAGGAGTGTATCTAAAAAAAATTATTCCATACTGTGACCATGGGGCTGAAGACAATCACACTCGCGCTACTATGTAACAAAAAAATGTTGAAACGACTTGTTACAGTATGGCGTTTGAATTTTTGAAAAGTTATACAAATGATATGCTTCGGAAAAATTATACCATACTTGGTATAATTGGTATTCCAGGTATACCTGGAAAACTGATTTTCAGCAATGTCTTTCATCAATAACTTGTATAAGACACACAAGTACTCATAATAGTATGGCTAAGTTATATCGAATTTTGTTTCAACTTAATTTTGGTTTGGGAAATAAGCACATACTGTTTAACCACATTAAATATGAAAAATTTTTGTATCATAATATAAAATGTAAAACAAAATGTATTAAATTAATTAACAAATTATTATTATTTGAGCTTCGCTGAAAATTTTACCACTTTGTCATAGCTTTCCATGTATTTGACCCATCCCAACGGGTATGGAAGAGTCACCGTTATAATTTCTAATCATACAAACTACTACTATTCGAAGTTTTAGGTTGTAACAATTCGTTGTACATTATTAAATAAACCTACTTCTTTTGGGCGGTACACAGTAGCCTGAAATCAGAAATTCCTGGACAAAACCCCGAAAATGCATTTTACAATTTCAGGTATATTTTTATAGCAATTCATGGTTGCCTTTTAAGTTTCGGGAATGGAGGAGTACAAGAACAAATATTTTTTTATCTAAATTGGCTTTATAATTTAAAAAAATCTTTTTCATGAAGATCAAAACGCTTTGGATCCTTTTTAAACAATTTTGTAAGCACTTTTTGCACTCCAATTAAAGCACCTCCAAAACATGCATTTTGAACGCTTCAATCGCTTCTTCAGTCGGCTGGTGTTTAGTTTTGGGCTCATACGCGTAAGTCCACGATTTGTCACTTGTCACAATGTCATCCATCCCGATTTCTTCTGACCATTAGACACGAGCCTTGTTTCAGCGATTGTCAAATTATGTGGGTTCAAACGCAAGCAAATCTTTTTGACGACCAAAATTTCAAGCAAAATTAAATATCTATTGGTCCCTGAAATGCCCAAGGATGTCTCAATCTCGCGATAAATCACATGAAAATTTTACAGTATCGGTTCATGTACAGCATCAATGTCTTATAGAGCAACTTCCAACTTTGGACGACCTCCACGAAAATCGTTGTTGAGCAAACTATGGCCAGAATTTAATTCGGTAAATCATCAATAAATACTGATCATTGATGGTGCTTCATCGCCAAAAGTCAAATTAAGATTATCGATGACCTGTTCTTGAGATAATCCATCTCGAAAGTTGTTAAAAATAATCGCAAGAAAATTTTCACGAATAAATTCCATCTTTTGGTCGAGATGATATCTTCAAGTTACTATAAACAGCAAACAGCGCTCGTACGTCAAAAAGTTTTGAATAAGATTACCGTTAAAAATGTCAAACTTTACGATAGAGACGTCAGTTGTGAGATGGCAGCACTAGTATTGCTCATTCCCAACACTTAAAAGGCAACCCGACACTATGGTGGGCCAGTCAAATAAGGCCAAGGATCAGTCTAATCAATAAATGCAAAACGCTAGGTGTGCATTGTTTCAAACAATATTTAGTGATATTATTTTATGTGTGTGGGGATCCTCTTATTTAGTTTGTAGTTAATCAAGTATTACATAAAGCGTGTTTTTTCCGGGGGGAGGGGGGAGTTACTATAAGTAGTAACTTCTCATTAATTCGAAGGAGTGGAAAATATTATATAATGTGCTGTTTTCATGATATGAAAAAAATTAACATAACATTAATGTTATGTACGATTTTCTCTAAATCCCCCTCTTTTCCTTCATTTATTGGCTGAAAGCAAGGAAGCAAAAAGCAAAACAAACCAATTTTTTTCACATCATGAAAGCAGCACATTATTTAATACTTCCTCCTCCCCTAAAGGAATGAAAAATTGCTACTTACCTAACTCCCCCCTCGTCCGCGAAAAACACTTTTTATGTAATACTTGATTGACTCCAAATTAAATAAGAAGATCCAACACACATAAAATAATATCTCTGAATATTGTTTGAAACAAAACACCTACCGTTTTGTCTTTAGTGATTGAACCGATTTCTGGCCTTGTTTGACTGACCTACCAAAGTTGATTGCCAAAAAAAGGTTGAAGTGTCTTTTTGTGGAGTTCTTATATTTATACATTACTTATTATTAAAATACCAAAACTCGATTTTGAAGAGTGATAGATTTCTTAAATCACTTTGTCACCTTCCTACCTTTGATCTTATGTAACTTGGAAACTTTTGATTTTTGGGTGTTGTGCCCATTGAGACTTTTGTTCAGGATGATAAGAACAACATCATATTCAATTTTTGGCCAATTTGACCGAGGCCGCATTTTCATAAGGAATGGGCGGGGTCCTTTTCATGAATTTACAGTGATAAATTGTAATTTTGATTCTAGAACGATTCGTCCCCGGACGATTCATCCCGGACGATTCATTCACTGGATCCATCTACCATTCAAATATATGAAAAAAAAATAGTCATAATTTATTAAAATTGTTATTTTTTAGTAATAATAATAAATTGATAATAATTCATAATAATAATGATATATACTCGTATAATGTTGATACACAATATGATACATAATTATAAATAATTTTAATAGATTATCATAAAAAATATTGCAATAACTTTGTTTCATTAATTTTTAATTTAATTAATTTTTATGTGAGGTAAAACTTAATTCACTTTTTTATTTTTAATAATTTAAATTATTATTTCTTTTATCCTTTCCTTTTATCAATTTTTATCCAAATCCAAATTTAATTATATTTTAAACTTATAAAACAATTATCAAAATCCAATTAATTAATTAATGAATCACGGATCATTGCAATATTTTTAATGATAATAATCTATTAATATTAATTATTATTATGGATCATTGTTAATAATAATAATAATAATAATAATTATTATTATTATTATTATTATTAAAATAATTATTATTATTATTAAAAACTAACAATTTTAATTATGACTACTTTCGTTTTTTTTTTGTATCCATATATTTCCACTCCATTGGATGAATCGTCCGAGATGAATCATCCTGGGATGAACCGTCCGCTGGATGAATCGTCCGCAGAATGAATAGTCCAAGGATGAATCGTCCGGGGACGAATCGTCCGGATACCGTAATTTTGTCCAACAATTTAGGATTTCAGACCACTGGCACTGACTGCACAGTAGGACAAAAACACGAAAAAATGGCCAAAAATAAAATTTTGACTTTAATGACTTAAAATTAACATAAATAACACGTGAAAATTAATGAAAAAATTCCCCGTTTTTTATACGAGAGGTTATTAAAATATGATTTTACTTTTAATGATTTAAAATGGGCATAAAAAACACGGGAAAATAAATTAAAAAATTCAAAATTTACAGGGGTGGTTTAGAGGGTTTGTTTTTTTATACCAGTGGTTATTAACCCTAAAGTTGGCAATGTATCTCACAAGATACATAGTTTCAAAAATTCTATTTACTAGGTAGTGTTGAAAAACTCCAAAAGATATCATCTCCGACAAAAAGAATTTTATGCCGAAAAATAAGCGCTTGCCAAGTTTAGGCTTAAAATATGATTTTACTTTTAGTGACTTAAAATTGGCATAAATAATATGGAAAAATTAATTTAAAAATTCAGAATTTACAGGGGATGTTTAGAGGGGTGTTTACATTTTTTAAAAGTATAAAATACTCTGATTTTCCATTTAATGACTTAAAATTGGCCTACATAATACAAAAAACTTTATAAATAAAGTAAAAGATAGACAGGGGGTGATTTTAGAGGGTGTGTTTTTATATTCGTTTGGCAAAAAATGTTTTCTCTCGCAATTATCATGTTTATAACCTCGATCCAATATGGTAACTGTAAAAACAAGTGCGTTGAATATGTGCAATACTGACATACGCACACACAGAAAAACATATACTTGAATTCAAGTATATATTTTACTCAGCATTATTTACTCGTGTGAACTCTTTTTTTAGTTTCATTGATGAAACGAATTACTTGCTGGGAGTAATAAGATTACTTAGAATATAGTGTTGATTCAATCTACAAAAAAGTTGAACTAAGAATTGAAATATATTTAACTTAATATGAACACTTTTATTTGATTTAAACATTTTGAAAATTTAAAATCAAGTGAAATGGTGTTTGTTCTAAACATTTCATGTGTTTAGATTAAGCATTACAAACGGTTAATTCTTGAATATTGTCATTATTTTCAAGTCAACTCTACGTAGAGTTAACTGGAATAATAATATGGTTGCATTGTGCTATTTTTAACTTCTATAAAGGTGCATACTTGTGGAGGCGGGGCGCTATATTGCTGTATAGACAAACATTACGCCATTACAGTTTTATAATTTGCAAAGAGAAGTTTTCTTCAATTTTGGTGTTAATAATTTGTGAATTCTTTGTGTACTTGTCATACTAAAGTTATTACAAACTTGGAATTTACATCATTTCGTGAAGAGGTAGGTATCTACAACCTATATATACGTACAATTTCGACGCGGCCATGGCGCGGCTTAATTAATGTAAATTAATCAGTTTAAAAATCCTAACTGTTACTTTCTTGTGCTCTATTAGTTATCTTTACAATAATAATTATTATTACAAGAAGTACCTACAAATAACATTTTAAAATAGGCTCCCTTGACTTTTGACCTTGATTACAAGCTGTTTAGTGTGGTTTTCTAGTTACATAAAACACTTTGCATTTTCAATGTTGCTCGAAGTCGAGAAGTAGAATTTTTTACGTTGCTAATACCGCATTAACTACTTATAATTTTTAAATTTGTAACTTTTAATTATTTAAATAAACATGTAACCTGCAATTTCATAATCTGACAATTTATTGTATTATAATTTACAGATTCTAAAACTGCAATTTATTAAAGAGATGCTGACATTATTAAATAAACAACATTGGAAGTATAGTAAACAAGATGCTTATTGATGGAATAATAATTATTCATGGTAAGGTGTAATCGAAATAATTTTGTTTATTTTTGTATTATTAAATGTAAATGATTTCAGGATTCTGGAGATATGGAAGTACATAAGGTACTAGGTATGCAGTTACAACAAAAATTCAGATTTAATAAGAAATCAACCTCTTCAACATTATACTATGAGGCGAAAACATCCGTTAAAAATACTAAAATAGAAATTTTCTAATAGATATTTATAATTAAATGAGTTTCAATTTTATTTAAATAATACCTACCTCAAATCCATCCCAAATTTTATTAAATTCTATAGATACTTTCCTCGATTATTATTTTATTTTAGGAACTAGTTTTGACTGTTCGTCTTTTTCAACATGTTCCGTCAATTAATACATTTTAATACATCAATGTATTAATTGACAGAATATGTTGAAAAAGACGAACAGTCAAAACCAGTTTATAAAATAAAATAATATATAAGGAGAGTGCAGTAGAATTTAATTTAATCCCAAATTAAGTTAATTCAATTATTAGATAAATTTACTTTATTTAATTTCACTTTCAAATTATGTTAATCGAAATAATATATACTCGGGTTGAATTCGTATATATTCGTAAGAACTCAATTCATTTCTAGATGTAACTCTTAAAATTACTTGGATGTAGTATCAAATAATAAACATAACTTTTAAATTTACTTGAATATGACCCACGTTAGGTGTTGTTTCTACTATATCAACTTAACTGAAGTAACTCAATGCTTGAATTTACAAGTATTTTATTTACTTACTAGGACCGTACGATATGATCACGTATATATAACCGTTTCATAGAGTTAACTGAAGTATATTACACTTCTCTGAACAATTTTTTTTTCTGTGTGCACATACGCAGCGCGTCGCAGTCATTTAAAAACGCGAATCATTTAAAAGCGGGGTTGAATGGGGTTACAAATTTTACATGATGTGTTTAAGAAAAATGTCCAATGTATTTTTTGCATATTTTTTCAAAGCGGTATCTTATGGGACATTTTTTGTAAGTCCACACAAAGTTGGAGAATTGCATAAGCTTTTCTATTGAACAGCTCTCGGAATTAAGCTATGTATTTAATTAATGCACTATTTTATTGTCTTAAAATTTTTTTAATTCAAAAGTACATACTTCAAGACATCTTTTCTATTAAATACTAATTTGAACCCTAAAGTGAAATCCGCACAATAACTCGTCAAAACTTAATGTCGCACGGAGCGAAATGCTGCTCAAATCAGCGATCAATGGAGGGCGATGTTTACATCGCTCTAAGAAGCAGAAATATTTTTCAATTCACTTGAAATTCTGGGAAAAGGTACACCGATGTTTTATTTGAAAAACTGTTAAATGGACAAAAATCTAGTTTTGACCACTTTTTCGAGCGTTCGACCCACTGTGCACTGTGCGGTATGGATATGGCGGTTATTTGTACCCATCGAAACGGTATGGCATAGCGATTTTCGTGAATGGTTACTCAAAAATAATTAGTAAAAAAATTTAAACTGTAAGAAATATTATAAAAACAATTTAAAAATTCACATGTTCTAATTGGTATGGCGGGTTCTAAGCTCCATCTTAAAAGTATGCCATTCACTATCGCAGGGTTTATTATTTATCGACAACCGGAAAATACAAAACTTTTTGCTTAAAAAATCATTTGGAATCAGTAATTTGTCCGACAAGTTTCATTAATTAACCTGCAATTACGTCCCGACGACCAGCGAAATGACCATTATTTTTCTTTGATTACTTGCCTAACTTGTCCCCTAAACGGTCGCCATACTTGTAATAAATGACTTGGAATTTTGTGTCAATATCTCCCGGTCAATAATCATGGACATGTAAAGCAAACTGTCCGATAAAGATATATAATTTGTGTTAGAAGTTCGAAAATGTTGAAGGATTTTGTAAATAATAAAATTGATTTGACGAAATGAAAAATAATTATTTGGATCGAATTGTCCAGTTTTTTGGAAGTTTTTATGGAGTTTGAAAAATTTTTAATTGTCCTGAAGTATTTTGAAAATGGTTTTTTCATGGATGGAAATTATTTAAAATAATTACCCCCAAACCAGAATTCAATATTGTTTTAATTACTTTTAATTGCGATGAATTGTCGCCCGGGATGAATTGTCCGCGATGAATTGACCGCGATGAATTAACGGGACAGACATGAGAGATAATATTACAGTAAAAACCTAATCTATTTATACCAGCATTTTATATTGCATTGGAAGCCCACTGACTGGCCATACGCCGGCGCCGTACTATATTACTATTAACAATATTAAATGCTTCAATAATAACAAGTTAATTCAAATAATAAAATAAATAAACATAATAATATTATAAATAAATTAAATATCTGACAAAAGCGATTGTGAAAGCTCAAAAATAATATATATTTTATTAATTGAATTAACTTGTTATATTGAAGTTTTAATATTATAATATAAACATATTATTATATTACTACATATCCAGTGTCTTTCTGAAGGGAACTCAGAGGAAATCTCATAAAAGGAAATCCGGTATGTAGAAAAATTTGGACTGAGATTTCCTCTTCGGTTACCCTGTTGATTTCTAACTTTTGCGCAAGGCGATAATAAATAATTGTTACCTGTACATTTCTTGCTCTTTTTTTTAGTGATCGAATTTTGTTTGTAAATTCTTATGTAAAATTAGCTAATCTATGTAATTATCTGTATTGTATGGATATATAATTAAGGTATCATAATGTATTTTTATTGCTCAGTAGGTACTCGCGTTATTAAATTGAATTTAATATTATTTACTATAAGCAATGGCCATTTCTTTACGGTAAGTATGTTATAATCCAAATTAATGTTATAATATAATTTCATACATCCTGCTTATCACCACATAAATAATTATTCCTTAGATATTTATAATTCGCACTATTTGATCAAATAACTGCGCAGGTCTAGGCGAATGGGCGTTGAGTTTCCGTTATGCAAGCACCAAACTGTTCGGCAGTTTCGCTACGCGCTTCATGAAAATAGCTGATGATGATTCGGTTGTATTTAAAATGTTACTCCCACTTTAATAAAAACTTGATATTCTTTATGTGTTGCAATTTATTATTGCAATAAATTATATTAAATTGATTGCTAATGTAAAATACGTACCCAGTTTATAATATTTTTAATCATATTTTTGATTATAATAATTACACTTTATATCAGGATAAGTGACGATAATATGAAATATTTGCAATGTAATTTTTTTACCAAATGATAATGCATATCACAGTTCTATTTCTAACAGTAGCCCTTGCATTGTTGGTTGTAAGTGGAGGTCCTGCCTGGAAAGATCGCAATATACAAAGAGGTGGCGGTTTAAAAGTTGGTGGAAATAGTGGAAAAAATGGTTCTAGTTCTAGAGGAAATGGTATAAGGATTGGCACATCTAGTGGCCGTACTATTAAAGTGAGCACTACAAGTGCTCCCGAAGATCACATACAGTCACCTTTAAGTCCTCCAACGACGTCATCTAAATTAATGTTAAATGTCGGAATGGTAGTTCCTTATAAAGCTTTCGGCACTAGAGAATATCGAAAAGCAGTTAGCAATGCCGAATCTTCACTGTCTAGAAAGTTGGACCTATTTAAAAAATATGATTTACATGTACAGACAGAAATGAAAGAATTAACACCAAGTCCCACTGGTAAGTACATTAATTCTGTGGAAATTTGCCAAATTAGTTAGACAACTTACCTATTTGTATCATCTGAAGATATACTACGAATACAAACTAAATGATTAGTTTTTAAAAAGATTGATCATCTGGTATATAACGAGGAGGGCGTTGTTAATAACAAAGGTTAAAACAAGCAATTGGAAAATGTCTCGCTCGTATTAAAACTTAAAAAAAAACACGAGAAAGGTTCCGTTTTTGTAATAACAGATAAAACCGGGAATATATCATTTATAGAAATAATCGACCGTTTTCAAAATTAATTGGGCAAACTTTGTAGGTATGCTGAAGCTGATTTTATTTTCAATTGGATTTTGTAAACCGAACAATAATTTTAGAACCAAAGCTTTTTGCTCTGTTTTCAATCAAATGAAAATATCAAGATCACAATAAGTAATACACTTATTATTATTATTTTATTTTTGTTCTCTTATTCCCTTTATTTATTAGAAGTAAAACTAACTACTTTAATGAGCAATAATTAAATTTTAAGTAAATTATAATTGATATTTTTTAATAATGGTTATTAGGTTATTACTTATTAATATATTATTATGTGAAAATATTGTAAAAGTTTTAAAAAATTTGATCACATTTTTCTAACATTTAAACTTTGACAATAATTTATATTTAAATTATATATTATATACTTAATAATTATAATTTTACACTGTAAAAAAAATTACACAAAATAATACAAATTAACACATTCCTTTGTTAATCCAGGTCCACACGGAATTGTGTTAAATTTTACACGGAAATATTTTTCCGAGTTCAATTTTTCATAAAATCTTGACACAAAAAAATGGAAAATACTTACACAAATGTTTGTGCTTATTAATAAAATTTAGTAAAACATTAACACATTTATAATTAAAATTTTTAATATTTTTTTATTTCTTGTGTAAATTTTACACGAATTTATGTACACAGTAAAAAATTTGTTCACGATTTAGTCAAATTGTTGGTTTATACGGGCCACTACATCTAGTATTTAAAATGGTGGGCATTTTAGTAACATTTAACTGAATTTAATTTGATTTAACAAAGTCATATTGTCAATATTATGAAACACCTGCACTTAAGATCAAATTTCATTAACTATTATTGTTTATCTAACAAAAGCTGCACTAGTTTTAATTTCGAGATATAGTGGCCCGTATAATCCAACAACTGTTGTTAAATTGACAACAAATTTTTTAGTGTGTACCTACATAAGTTATTGCAAAAATACAGTAAACTTGTTTCTTGATAGAAATGTGGTATTGAAATGAATTTAACTCCAAATATTGAAATGAATTTAACTCCAAATATTGGTAGCCCCACAATTTATTCTTTATTTAAAATTTAAAATTTGTTTGATCAGTATAAAACTTTATCGTCAACGCTTCTAATGTCGTCAACCTGACGCGTCATGTCTTATGTATCATTTTTCATCGACTGCAACTGCACCACGAACTGCACTGTAAAATAATTTAAAAATTACTACGTATAGCCCTAATCCTCGTATTGGAAACTGATAGCGTTTACTTTTACCCAAATTCTACTTTTCTTTGTTGAAAGTTGAATTTTACTTGAGTGGATATAATCGTCCATACTATGTTTAAACTAAACACCACATCATCAACAATGTTTAAAATTAATAATTTGATTTAAATCTAAATTTTAAGCACATCTTTACCAATAGGGTACATATTTTATATTATTTTGTTAAAACAATATAATACTTATTATTTAAAACAATATTTATAGTTGCTACTCTACTGGAGGTGCTGGAGATATTAAACGTGTGCTCGATCTAGGTATAATCACGTGTGGTAACTGGTAACGTCTGTTTTGTCCCGTTTGTTCCACCTACATTCTTGCCGGCAATCACACATTTTTTTTTTTATTTAACTCCCAAGAGATACAAGCAATCTATACAAGTATAATAAGCCTTCCTTTTGACACAATTGTGACATGCAGAGTCTTACTTCAATAAGTAACCTCTATATAATAAATAAAAAATTATGACCACTTAAATTATAACTTGGTGAAGGTTCTAATATAAGCAGAATATTGTGCAACTTTTTACACATAAAATTAACACAAAGTTACTAAGCTAAATTTACACATCGAATATAGCGGTTTACACATCGAAATTTCTAGAAGTGTAATTCAAAAGCAATAATTATTGCTTTTCAAAGTAGTATCACTAATGTTTGAATTGAATCAATGAAGTTCTTGACATATTCTAAGTGTAGGACTGTGAATATGTAGTTTTAGCAAGACGGGGCAAAACGCCGTACAGCAAACGAAGCAATCACAATCAGTCAAAATTCGAAGAACTGAATTAGATTTGACGCCATCAGATTTTATTTTTTGAAGCCACTTTTAATGGGAAAAATCTATGTCGATAAATCTTAAACGGTTCTAAACTTAATGAATATTATTCAACATGAATTTGCAAACATTGCGTTTTATTTATGCAAAAACGTAACGGAAAATGTTGTCAAAAGAATCATAATCGTTCCAGCAGAGCCGAGGGAACATAATATTGACACTCCCAAGGAGCAAAGCCGTAACTCATTTTTACATTTTTTCGAAAGAGAAATTTGAAAGCTTAAAAAATAGCCGAAAGATAAACTGAAAAAAATACCTGTTTATCAGTTGTTTTAAATTTAAAATAATAATTTTTTAATTTTCAAATATCGCTCTCCTGAAAACAAGTAAAAATGTGTTATAACTTGTTTCTTAAGATATGGTTTGCTAACAACTGCACAAGCAGCACCGTATAACCTTGGCTAACTGCTCTTATGCAATATCTGTTACGTGTGTTGCTAGACGATACAATTGAAGCGCTGCACATCCCAATAGGTATTGCACTTGCAGTTGACGCCGGCCGTAACTGCTCTGCAGCTGCAGTTTTTAGCAAAACGTACCTTTAGGAGGTGTCGATATAATTACAATCTTTACTCTGTACCTCTATAATATGTTCTATACACCTATCTAATTCTAATGCGGTTTTTATCAAATTAAAATGACAACTTTTAGTATATCGAATCATTCCTTACAGAATAATAAAATATTTAACAAAACTAAACAGAGCAGAACGTGGAAATTCCGCTAAGGTACTATTAGGGTCGATGCCTACAGGCTCAGACCTACAGGTATGCATGAACGAATTTTTCCATCATACTGGGTAGTTTGTTATAATTTGTTATTTCTGTTATTGTTATCAATTTATAAATTATAGTAAACCACAAAAATATTGTTAACAGAACATTAAATAAATAGAATTTTAACCGTAATGTGAAGAATGGTAAGTCATATTTTAATCTTTAATTTCTCTACACTAATTTTTACTTTTTCACGAATATACTAAAAAATTGCTTTCATTATAGATAATTTCTCGTTGTTTGTAATAGGTATTATATTTTATGTAAGTAGTAAGTAAACTAAATAAATAAATAATAAAATTATTTATTAATAACATTAATAAGCAATGTAAAAAATGCATACGAAATACCACACAATTTACTTGAAATTTTTAGTTTTTTCAAGTTTATTTCTATTATTTTCAAAATAATTGGATTATATTTAGCATTAAATTATTATTATTCCAATTTAGTATTTGAACCCGTGAACTGCTGCATTGCTAGAATTATTGATCCGTTTGGAATATGTTGCACTTATTTTTTTCTGGCCCAAAATTTCAAAATATTACATTCACAAGTTAAGTAAATATAACATATCGTAATTTTACATAAAATTGCTTACTGGTTAATATACTATTTCGATCAAATAGTATCAAGCATTTTTACAAATTGACTTATTTCTAATTTTAAATTTAATAAAACATCACGTATAGACAAACTAGTTATAAAATAAATAATGTTATATTGAAATAGGAAGGCGGGATGGGGTGCATAGGGTGAATTCGTCAGATTCGTCAACTGACCTTGACAGTATATGCCGTCAATTTTTACAGGTGTAGTCGCTTTGTATGTTTCACGGAATGTCAATATTTCCGATTTGCCTTTATTGAGCATCAGACGATTGAGCAACTCAGCCATTCACCAACACGCTTAAAATTCCTGCAGACTGCTTGTTGTAGTTCATAAATAATCCTGCTCTGTACTTAATACGTTAGTATCATCTGCAAATTTGATAAGATGGCTTCAATGAAATTTGGAAATCATTGGTGTAATATAGAAATAGCAACGAACCCAGTAAGCTCCTCTGAGGTGCACCTAGTGAAGTAAATATTTCTGTAGATATTTTGAGGTTTACCATTATTTATCAATATCTTTTGAATACGATTGCTGAGGTAGGAGCTTATTAAATAGATTGTAAGCTTTCTCTCTAATTCCGTATCTATGTAGTTTTTCTAATAACATTTTGTGATCGATGCAGTGCAAAGCATTTGATAAGTTCAGAAAGACACCACATGATATTTTTTTCTCATCCAACAATTCGAATAATTTTTGTGAAAGCATTTAGTGTAATGTCGGTGCCTCGTTTCTTCATAAAACCGTTTTGTTGGTTGCTCCATAATTTATTGTAATCCTCTCAAAAATCTTTCAGACAGAGTTGAGTATACTAATAATTATTGGTGTATAGTTTTAGCTATATTTTTTGGATTTTCTTATGATTTTATGATTGTAGCTACATTTTGGGCATCTGGGAAAATTCCTGTTGTTATGGATTCATTGATGAAACGAGCCAGAGGTTTCACTATCGACAATTTGACATACCTTAATGCGAGTGTTTGAATTCCCTATCTGTTCTGCAACTTTTTATATTTCAAATTGTTTATCGCAGTTGCAATTTCATCTTCGGTTACAGGTGCCTAGAGTTGCCAACTATACTTTATAATAAAGTATATACTTTATTTTTTGCGAATAGAATTTCGATATATATCGATTACTGATGATTATTTTTTTATGATTCAAACGACAGATGTCATAAAATTATTAGCTTAAAACTTAAAATTAGAAATAGTATAGTATACATCATGGGACTAAGGTGCTGCTTTTCATCCCGCGTGCAAAGGTTTTTGCACGAGGTGTTAGCCGAGTGCAAAAATTGCACTTGTATTACGTATTTTACGTATAAGATATTTAGAATTCGTTTGCATTCCTGTGTTTCTTCAATCAATTTCTTCTTATTGGTAAATTTTGAAGTTCCAGTTTCTTGACAGCGATATTTAGAATAGCTATGTAATTTAAAATAATATTGCAATCTTTCTACAAATACATTCCACTTCATGCTAGTCATATTATATACCTCGGTGCAGTATTCTCGCCTCAAATGTTTGTTTTTAAACTAATGTTTATTTTATTAGTCGTATTAATGATAATAATTATTTGCCTAAGATATGGTCAGATAAGTTTTTGTTTTGATAAATTTTGAAAATTGGAATTCCAGGTTGCGCCAAGTGGCGGCGCCCATATGCCCGGAATTATATTTAAAACTAATGGCATAGAATTATCTTTCCAATAAAGTCAATACCATTTGATTGAATACAATTTGTATCTATAAATATGAAACATCATAAAATATTTTAATTAATAACTTGTAATCAAATTAAATTTAAAAAATAAAATTAAAATTATTAATTAAAATGATTCACCAATTCTACCACATTGGCCAAAACCAGACTAAATGCAATAAAATATGTTTACATAATAATTAATTATCTTTAATAATAATTTATTATTATTATTATATTGTATTACTAAATAAAACGTAAAAATAATTGAATTTTAACAGTAAAGTAAAGAAATGCAATATGTAGAAAATTATTATATAAACTAAACCAATATACGAATTACAAATATTTAACATGTTAGGATTACAAATATTAAAAAAGAATATAAATGAATATTATTATGCTAAACATTAAAAACAAAAAATTTACAATTTTTTTTAGTAATGCGTTATAAGGCCCTATTTCGCGATAATTTTCGATCTTCAGTCGCATATAAGTAAGAAAAATTAAAAAATTAAAATAAGAAACAAGAAAAATTATTCAAACTAAATTTTTAGTAATAAAATAAGAAACAAAAAGTAAATAAAATTGACTAAAATGACTTATCCTGATTACAAAAATATCAAATCTATTCGATACCACGTGTCACAATGACTTTAAAAATTTAATAAATAAAAAGATTCTAAAGAACGACACTTATCTTCTTTTTTTTATTTTTATTTCGGCCATTTAATTTTTTAGATAAGTATATTTTAAAATCAATCAATTTTGGAAAATTTTTAAACATTTCTACATTTCATATGTAAAAAGCCATGACGCCGACCGGGAGATCTTGCGAATGTTAGTATGTTGTTCGGTAATGTTTGAGGATCATTAAGCCAATTTTCAGACTTAATACACTATTTTTGCTAGGTTTGGGCAGAACTTTAGGACGCCCGGGCTGAAGGTAAAGAAATGCCACATATATATTAACTTACTTAATATTTCAATTTTATGCAATTCGACAAATTCTGAAGTTTTTACTTATTGGTTATTAATAAATTGATACCGACAATTTAAGTTGAATTAAATTTGATACTATGAGAACGACAAATATAATTATTTTGGTTGTATTTTCGATTTCGATACAAAAAAGCTTTGTTACAATAATAAATTATAAATAATTTCAATATGATTCAGAGGTACCCAGCAGCAGATTTAGTTTTTTGGGGCATGCAGGTAAATATTTTGTAAAGCATCTATAGCCTTATAAGTCAACTCTTAGGAGGTTTTTTTTATAAACTAAATGATACATCGACATACTGTTTTTATAAAAAAATATATAAAACGCAAACTTGGAACATAAATCTAACACAAATGTGACTTAATGGTTCTAATTTTTAGGCTGCATGAAACATTTGTTTATATTTAAATTTATTGTTAAAATTAAATTATTTTAACTTTTCAGCTATAAGCTATTTTTAACTCTGACAGAACAGAGCAGTTATATGTGTTTAGGGTATTATGATCTTAGTTTGTATCGTCCTTCATGATTTCAAGAAAAATTTTAAAATAGCGCCAATCTTGAATTCGCCATGTTGTACTTACAAAATTAGATTAACAGTTGGATCAAAGTATTTCCAGAATTACTTTGATTTTGAAAATTGCAAAAAGTCATTTAAATATTAATAAAATAAAATAAAAATCTTTAAAAAACCTCCGACGCGACGTGCGATATAAAACGTAAGCACTACTAAAAAAGTCTTTTGAAAACGAAAGAAATAATTTTATTAACTTAATTTTGTTTTCACTTTGTATAAACATTATAGTCGAGAAGCGGCAATAAAATGCAAGTACTTAAATATGAGCACTGCCTTTAAAATAATAGCAAACTGTTTTGAGATTTCGAATTTATTGAAGTATAAAATACAGCCTGGACCCTGGACATGCCTAGATGTAGCAGCTTTGACAGATAGTCGTATAATTTACACAAAGTGAATACGGAATTAAGGTTTAGATGTGAAAAACTATTAGTTTGTTAATGGAATTATTTTCTTTCTCTTTCAAGAACTTTTTTAATGGTGTTTACTTTACACATTACGTGTCGCATCTAAGTTTTTAATAATTTTTAATTTTTGAAAATGAACCTTATAATAATAACCTGAAAATTGACCTTATACATCATATACCTACCTAGATTGAGTACAGTACCGACAATTTATAAGTATTTAGATTTTTATTTGTTTTTTTATTATCATCGATAATTAAAATTCCTAATTTTGCATGGTTTAAATTGATATGATCGGTGCAATTCTGATTTGACATATAACAACCTGGTTATATAACAATATGATTATGAAATTTGGAATTCTGATGTTAAAATGATAACAATTTGAAACGTCAAATTAAACAATTTTTGACTAGTCCGGTAATAATTAGTAATTGTAACAAAATAAAAGAGAAGTCGTTATTTTCTTTATTACTTATTATTGTTTTGACAGTTGTAACTATCTATGGTAACTATGTAGTCAACAAATTGACAAACTTAATTTTTGCTTATTTTAAAAATGTTGTTCTATTTATGTTTGAAAATTTCGATTTTTTACGATTTTGGGTAAAATTTAATACCATACCTGTCAGGAAAATGTCTCACTTTACTCGGAGCTTTAAAATACTCGGCACAGAGTGCCTCGTATTTCAACATTGCTCCTCGTCAGTAATGTATCATTTTCCTGACTTTTAGGTAAATAACTATTGTTTTAAGCAGTTGCAGCTATCACAGCAGTAACATTTCAGTGGTTGTTATATAAAATTATTTTTTAATTTTAATTTTATTTTATCTTATTTTATATTATTTTATATAACAATTTATATTTAATTTTTGGAGCTAGTTTTCATTTAAATTTTCTAAATTTTTATAAAAATGTAAATCAACAAGTAAAACAAGTTAAACTAATAATTCTAGTATTTGAATTTTATTAAAGTTTTAAACTCTTTTTTTTAATGGAGGCAAAAGAGCGCAGGTTCTGAAAAATAAAAGAAATTTTTTCTTTTCACACTTAAATGAAACTCAGTTAAACAATTTACTGTATATTGAATCAGAATATTGGCTACAACAATTTCCAAACAACTCAAATGAAACCGGCAGCCCAAAAATAGCAGCTTGAACTATTAGTAAACTCAAAGTCAAAATATCACTTACCCAGTACCAAGGACAGTTTACAACTGTCTTTGTAACTTGAGTTTACAACTCAATAAAACGATAATAGCTAGGAATACACTGGCATTCAATCTTCTCACGCATTCCTTTGACATTTATCTTGAGCAGAAAGATATTAATGTACATGTTAATGTACATAACCTATTAATCCTTATTTATCTACATATACTAATGAGCATTCTTTTCCTCCGGATTCGTCTTTCCTGCAGGAATGAACCCTTGTGTATGCTTAGCTAAGTGCTCTGTCAGAAAAGTGTTAATGTTAACGTAATGTTAACGAAAGCGAGCTTCGGATTGGTAGATCAGCAGAAACATGGCTTTAGATTGCAGCGTTCGTTAACATTACCTCAAGGTTAACATTATTCTGACTGGGCAGTAATGGATGCTTTCCACTCGGCTGCTGTGTTCCTCGATATGGAGCCTGCTAAAGAGTCCGCTGTTTGATGGTAAAGATGTGAAACTTTCTTGCACACTGCTGCTGAGACGGATGGCTGACAGGACTTGAACCAAACAGGAGATATGGCGAACCAAAACTTTTGGTGACTAACAACTAACACACATTGAACGTCGATTGCTGATGAAGATGATAGAGTAAGGATATCGGTTTCGACTAACATACGTCGCACTTGATCTCGAATCAATTAATTCAAACTGGTTTGCTAGCATATGACTGAATCGTAAATTATCCAGGTTTTACAAATCTTAAGAAAAGGAAAACGGTGGTGTAAAATGTATTAGTGCGATCTTAAACTCGGTAACCTACCGACTTCGCGTTGAACTCACAAATCTTCGGTTTACTTTTATGAAAGGCTTTATTCAGCTTCAAATAACTGCACTAATTGAACGAAATTGAAACGTCTGTCAACTTTGACCATTTAATCAAATCTCCCTTCGTGGCTTCAATATATCACTAGCAACCGACTGAACTAAAATTTTTAATATACATGCAAAAATAATAAAATGAAGATAAAAAAATGAAAAAAACAGAAAAATTGTAATTTTTTTTCGCTGTTTTTGCAAAAAAATATAGAGAATTTTAAAATAATTTTAGTTCAGGCGGTTGCTAGTGTTAAACTTCTGATTTGTTTTGATTTAGATGGCCTATTTTCAAGATTTTAACACCAGTGCTACTTTTCATTCAAATAGTGTTTCTGTATATAAAGAATGCATAAAATATATTAAAAAAATTTTTTTAAGCATTTCAAGAGTATATTTATTAAGCCTTTCAAACCTTATATCAATACGATATCTTTATTAATAAACTCATAAAAAATTCACAAAAATTACTTTGTTGCAATGTAGAATTCTGCCTTAAATTATTTCGTTTAAACAAAGGTGCTACGTTAGAATTGATTCCTGAATTTGGGAAATTTGCAAATTACCATCCCAGATACAGCAAAATCTCTTTTCATACGGAGCAGCATCAGCGATTCAGAATATCCACTACCCCCATGGATGATGCCGCCAATTCCTGATGCAGCTCCCTATACTCCAGAAGGTAGATACACCAAGTGTCACATCACGAGAAATATTATCGAACGTGCCTTTGGTGTACTTAATCAAAGGTTCAGGTGATTTAAAATAATTCATAAAAGGTTAAAATCTAAGAGTCAAAATTCATATTTTTTAAAAATTAAAAAAGAATTTTGGATACACGACAATATGGTAGATTTTTGGTAAATTTTAATAAATTGTAGTAAATTTGAAGAATTTTGAAATATAAAATCATTCATTAAGAGTGGTACATCTTTAAGTTTAAATAAATAAAGTTTTACTTGAGGTTCAAGTTAAAGAGCATTCAATACCATTATTTAAAAATAATATCGTTCAAATGGACTTTACGGCTTTGCTAGATGACGGTCATCCGAGAGGTTCAAATTTGGGTGATTTGGGCACATAAGTTGGCATCAATCTCACCCAATAACGCGAACAACGTCCTAAAAGTCGGCAATTGTTGCTGGCTTATAGTCTAGAGCAGTGTTTCCCAAATAGAGGTCCGCGGACCCCTAAAAGAAGAAAAATAGACGAATAGACAAAATTACCTTAACAATTAAATTTTTCTGAAATTTTAAGAATTAATGTTTGATCTGGCAACGGTGCTAACACATATGCCATGGCTTTAATATTTATTTTTGTAACAAAACTGTTCCTGGGGGTCCCTTCATATTAGGGTCTAATTTTGGGGGTCCGCAATTTCGATACATTTGGGAAACACTGGTCTCGAGTCAGTGGCCAGCAGACTTACGGTATTTTGTAAAACACAAATTTTCTTTCGTCGTTTACTTTCTTATACCTGCCGTACACGAGATGGGAACTTGTTAGTTTGAGCGGCGTTCCTATAGTCACTCAGGTATGACAGGTGCCAAAATTTGAGCGAATTCAACGTCATAAGTGTAAAGATTGCCACTTGGATAAGCTAAAATACTAAACTATTGTTATTGAAGAAAATAACAATGGAGATAGCTAAGGCAGTTCTAAATTCATGACAGACACTTTTGATGGTTTCAAAGAAAAAGAACAATAAAACAATCAAACACTGCTCATACTTACCAATAGAAATCGAATCGAAAATCCAATACAAATAGACACCTTCCTATTCCTTAAAAATCCAATGTAAAGTCTAATGTAAAATCCAATAATGTAAAGATACCTTTATTAAAGTAAAAACAAATAATTTGTTTTTTATTATTGGTGTTACAACAAACGAATAGGACAATTAAAGCACAAGTATTTAAAATTAATTACAATTAAATTCAGAATACCTATATATAGTTACGCCATCTACTCTGATAATATTGTATATTATAAAAACATAACAATGAAAATTAAATTAGTATGTCTAAACCACGGTACATAATATACTAAGGTAATCTGACGAACAACGTTTACGTGAAACGTTTTCGTCCCCAAGGATAGAGAATAAGGTACCTATAAGCAAGCGTTGTATAGACAGAGCAGAGCGATGCTTGTCGTAGTAAGATGATCTAAAATGTGCATTTATGCATTTATGCCCATATTAATAGTCACGGATTAATCCGAGATTCAAGATAATCTTAGATTTTACCAATGAGATTGCTTGAATTTAAAAATTCCAGTGATCTCATTGGTAAATCTTGAATCTCGGATTAATCCGTGACTAATACGGGCATAAGATACCTTATTTTGCATCTCTCTCGTAGTACATTATGGTTTCATTTCTAATGCACGTAAAGAGTGCAGCGCTGGTTTACCTTACTATATTATGTACCGTGTTCTAAACTATTAAATATTATATATTTGTGAATCACTAATGCTTGTGCTAATGCTATATTTTATGCAGTTAGGTTAGGTTAGGTTTTTATTTTTGTTTATAACCTGTAACACTTTGATAGTGACATTTACATTTTTAAGTCTGTTTTTGGCCAATGTGGTAGTATAGGGTTGGGACATGATGTGGAAAATCAGTGTAAAACCACTTTTATTACAGAGATTATTTACTAAATACAATAATACCGTTTAAAATAACGATTTTCGCCATCAATTTTTCGATAAAAATTAATTTGAAAACCATAAATTCTCGGGCCGCTCGAAATGGCTACAGCATCCTGACGTCACGATAATAATGGGACCACGTTTATTGTAGTGCAGCGGATCATCTTTAAAATCGTTTACTAACCTAATCATGACGTAGAACTAAGTGAATTATATATCAAAAATTTCGTATTGACCTATTGGACCTAAATACAATATTTAAGACACCTGCCATTGTGAGGGGTAAAAGTTATAAGCCAAAAACGAAAAATAAAATTATTATTTAACCAATAGGCATGATGACACTAACCAAAAATCACTAAAATTATGTTTTTATCTAATGAAATAAGATTCATGGATTATAAAAAACGTATTTTTTTTTATATTTTGAGCAAGATTCATAACTTTTTTGATAAAATAAAATTTTAAAATACAAAAATCCGCCATGATAAGTTGAACACCAATCAGAGCGAATGACGAAACATCTCATAAATGTCACTGTCGAAGTCTTGCAGGTTATAAATAATAATGAAAACCTAACCTAACTTCATAAAATATAGCACTACGTGATTCAAAATTTCGAAAGTGTGAGCGCTGTTATCTGCGTTTTTTAAATCACGAAGTGCTATATTTTATGAAGTTAGATTAGGTTTTCATTATTGTTTATAACCTGCAAGACTTCGACAGTGACATTTATAAGATGTGACACAAGCGAGCGTTTTGGCGTGAAGTTTAGATTTCAAATTAAAATTGTAATTTTTTCTACCAAACCGTAATTTTCTTCAGAAATTTAGATATTTTTTGGAAATAGATACTTCCGGACATCATAGAACAGTTTTTCAAAATTAGTCATTTTGCCTATTGGAGGAACTTTTGAAATCGTTCCGTACTTGAAAATTGCTATAGGTACCAAGATGATTTTATTATTTAGCTTGAAATGCCTACTTTCCAACGATATATAAAAATATGTATTAATTAAATTCTAATTAACTCTAATTTAATATTATACGAGCAGTGAGAAATTTGTGTGAAATTTTTCATTCAAAATGGAAAGTTTTTCTTTAATAGCGTTCTTGTAACACTAAAATTTGAAAATTCGTGCACGTGACAAAAAGCGGAATTTTATGGAGAATATTTCATACGCTTACACTATACACTTATTTTTATAAATAAATACAGGAGAACAATAAAACAATACAATTTTGCAACAACGGCGGCCACTACGCATGCTCGCTCCTACTGTAGCAGTTGGAAGAGAGCTCCACTAGCATCCTGACATCCAAGGTCACGGAAGCGTTTTAAAACTCGGCGTTTTCAAAACGCTGTAGCGTAATCAAAAATGGTTTTAGAAACATTAGAAAAAAAATTTAATAACTAAGTAGTATATACGTAGATTCTAAATATGCAACAAAAAAATCTTATGTCCCAACCCTATTGGTTAGTCAATTAAATTAATTATTATTCGTAGTCCAATTCTACTTTATATATATAATGCAGTGTCCTAAAATGCAACTTAATCAAATCAAATGCAGATGTCATTAGTTGATAAGTCAAAAATTATATGTCATCATTTTAATTTCAAAGAAGCTTATATTATAAATTCTGACAATGTCAAATTTGACAATTCACAGTTTTGAGGTTAAGTAAAACAATTGAAATGTAAGGGCAAGCCATGTGGCTGGTGACGGTACGTCGACAATTAATACGCTACGGAGCATGCATGTAAATAAACAAGAATAAATAAATCATAGGAGGAGTAACATGCAGTAAATAAAAACTATGTGAATCTGAAAGAAAAGTTGATTTGCCTGGAAACGGCTGAAAAAACAATTTTGAAATATTTAGTTAATCTCATCTATGAGTTAATCCTTGGACGAGGTTCGAGAAGGTTGATCTCTGGATACGTTCCGAGGTAGTTCAATTTTGGACAAAGGTCCAATACATTGGAACACGGACTTGAGTCCAATCAAGTTGTTTAAGTGGTGGTTTCAAAGAAACCGGAAGCCAACCACATAGTGATAGAAATTTAATTTCGACTTAATAAAACAAATTCAATTTCGAGAAGCAAAGGTGCAACAAGTTACTTGGAAAATTTTTGGAAAACGGCTTGGAAATTTACTGGAGTCAATTTAGACGTGGCTCCGTATCACGTGGTTTGCAGAGGAAAAAAACCACAAATCATTTCAAGAGAGAACCGGAAGAACGAGTTACTGCTGTTTAGGTTTGCATAAACTGATTTTTAAAGTGCGGTTGCGGATTTTGCGAAAAGTTATTAGATACGGGAAAAGCGCATCGTTAGGCGGAAATGTATGTCCTTAATTTTTGTAATTCATTTGTTTAATTTAATTGAAAAATAAATATTTATAATTCATTTCAAAATTTAAGATTCTTTGAAAAATATTTTTGTTAAAAGAAAATTGATCATTCTTTTATTTCGTTCACAAGTTAGATGCAGAGATTCGTTAAGTTTTGCATTCATTGCATTAAAAAGAAAGTAAGTATGGACTCTTAACAGTGCAATATACTAGCTGACTCGGCAGACGTTGTCCTGCTCAAATTTGAATAAATTGGTTTGATCGTTTTGTGAATTTATGAGAAGACCTAATGTGTTTGTGATAATAATCGATTAATATTTTTTTATTGAATGAAAACATTTAACCAATTTATAGATTCCTACTCCTCTTTCTCCTCCCCTTCTTATTCTACTGACGATTTTCAAAGTCACGCAGCGATATTCCCCCATCGAAATAAATGTCTGCCGAAAATAAAGCCGAAAAAAAAAGCAAAATAGAAATAAAATAAAAAAGTTCTTTTATTTCATCCTACGCAGGATTACACGTAAATATAATGAACAAATCTGGGCGGCCATAGACACGAACATATGTCATTGCATCTTGAGCATATTCGTGCATGTACCGTGGACTGACCATTTTCCCCAATTCATTGGGATTCACATTGCCATCATTAACAACTGAATCACGCAAATGAATGTATTCTTCGGAACGCAACTTGGTTTGATTTAATGGAATGTAGGGGTCGTTTGGTTTCGATTTTCGCATACATATCGACAATGTATTGATGAAACAATTTTCGACATTTTAAGATATGATTTTCAGCGTTTTCGCGAATCATCAATTGATATGAATAGTAAATTCATGGCACTGACTTTCTTATTCGTTTCCTCATTCTCCGGCAGACGTTGCCCTACCCAAATTTGAATAAATTTGTTTGATCGTTTTGTGAATTTATGAGAAGACCTAACGTGTTTGTGATAATCGATTAATATTTTTTATTGAATGAAAACATTTAACTAATTTATAGATTCCTACTCCTCTTTCTCTTCCCCTTCCTATTCTACTGAGGATCTTCAAAGTCACGCAGCGATATTCCTCAATCGAAATAAATGTCGGCCGAAAATAAGGACGAAAAAAAAAAACAAAATAGAAATAAAATCCCCCCTCCCCCCATTGCATTATTTTTCATGTAGGTTATTGACGTAAACACGTTTTGTCTATTTGAAAAATTAATATAAGTATTCAATATAACTATTTATTTTATAAATTCTTTTCCGTAACCCCCCGCTCCATGAAGAAATCCTGACTATATCATGAGGTGAACATAGAACATTACAATCGAATTGCAAATTAATAAAATACCGTTTTAACCATTACATTACAAAAAGTTATAAAAAATGTATATATAGGTATAAAATAAATATTGTACATGAAATGATAAAAAAGATTAATTAAATACATAAATCACAATATGAAAAATCGTAAATCGTATGAAAAATTGTGTTAAAATTTTGTTTATTGGAGGGCCTTTGGATACACAATATTTTTTGTTCTTCCATCTGGTGCGTACAAATAAATCAGAAGGCTTTCCGTCACGTGAGGAGGCCACATATAGCTGTCCATGTGAAAAGCATGGATTTTCCAAATTTAATCCACACACTTGTAACGATTGTCCCTGTGCTTTGTTGATGGTTATTGCAAATGCGAATCGCATCGGTAATTGCAAACGTTTAAATTCGAACGGCATGTCTGTCGCAATCATTGGGATGCGTGGTAATAGTACATGTTCTCTTTTATTTTCCATTTAAACTTGTAGCTTCGATAATATTGTTCATCATCTTTTTCACCGAAAGCCTGGTGCCGTTGCAAAGTCGTGGGGGATTGATGTTCCTGAGAAGAATGATAGGCACGCCAATTTTCAATGTCAAAATGTGTGGCGGCATACCTGGCAAATCAAGTGAATTTAAGAATTCAATTGGATAATTGACAAATTCTTCTTGATGCATAACAGTATCGATGGACTTATACGTTGTCGCTTCACCTGGTATTTCGTTTTGAATGCTGAAATTGATGGCATTGACATCGCTGTTTTTGCCGCTAATATAGCACGTGCACTGAGCCACTGATGGTTTTTGAAATTCTGTGCGATATTTGAGAAAACTTTGCTAATCAATTCGTCTGTGGTTGCTGTGATTGTACAAAAGTTTGTTGGTAATGTGATACACTGTGAGGATCCATCGATTGGCATTTTCCCATTCCCAATATCCAACAATTGTTTTGCGAAACATTCAGCGGATGCATCATGTTGTAGTCGTACACAAACTCTCGTTTGTTTCATACGACCGGACTTTAGCGACTCGAACGTTTTCCAGTCTAGCTTCTCGTTCCTCGCTTGTTTGTGAAGCTCGTAGTGCCCTTCTCTTGCGTGCTTGAGATGTAGATCGACCGATTGGTTCGCTTGTCGTTTCGGCACTGGTACCTACCTTAATATTTGCAGGTAATATTAAGGTCTTCTATCCTTAAGTACCGATACACTCTTTGTTCTCGGTAATGTTAAAAATTTTTTTCGCGAATTTTACAATTTTTTTTGCACTAAAACCTATTCTCATGCCTACCTAATATACACAAAAATTTCATAAAAATCGGTCAAACCGTTTCGGAGGAGTTCGGTAACAAACATCGTGACACGAGATTTTTATACATATAGATAAAAAGTAGAATTTGACTACGAATTATTAATTTAAATGACATTTACATTGTTTCAAATTGTGGTGAAAAGAGAAAGCTATATTAAAATAAAAATAAAAATGCATTTTAAAAAGCACTTATTTGACTAATGATTTCCAGCTTGATTCATACCAAATTTCATACCCTTTTAAGGACGTTCATGGGTGAAACTTCATAGTAGATAAAAAATTTTATTTTTGAAAATTAGAACCTTCAATAATTATATAGTCATCTTTCCTCAAAAATTCAAAACCCGTCAAATTGCTAACATAGAGCTTTATGAGGAAGGAGCATTTTGTTGTGTTTAAATTATAATAACTATTATTAAAGTAGATACCATAATAAATAATTTCTTAAAATATTCTTCAACTTATGCAGTTTATGTAATTGCATTAAAAAAATGGTGCTGACGAATGTTAAAATTAATTATTAATTGTTTTAATGTAAAATTAAAACTATCGTAATCAATTTTTTTTGATTTTTGAATTCTAGCAGCAGCGCCCAACAGCAATACACACACAAACGTCAAATAAAACTTAATAGTGGTGATTCTGTAAGGAATATGTTAATTTTAATGTGCGTTAAAATATATTAATTTTTAACATAATTTTGCATTCTGTAAAACAGTAGATAACGTATGTGTTAAAATTTTTAAATTTAACTTTATGCGTTAAAACGTTCGGTAATATGCGTTAAAAGTAGCTGCAAATTAACAAATTAGTTCCAATAACGTTCAAACAAAATTACGAATGCCAAAACATAACATTTGAACATTTGCTCTGCTAGTTTGTCAATATTTTTATTAGCAAAATAATTATATTGTTTGGTAATAGTATTGTAATTTTCATTGTGTTAAAAATTTAACGGTTCCTGACCTTACAGAATTGGAATTTATGTTAAAATTCTAACATCATGTTAATTATTGTTGTTTATAGAATTGGAATTAAAATTAACATCACTTTAAAATTTTAATACACCTTAAAATTTAACATTTTCCTTACAAAATCGCCACTATCACTATTGTCAAGTAAGTTGTCTAACGTTAAATGATACAAAGGAAATTATATATCTTTTTATTTCTAAGTTTATAAAGTAAATGACCAGGGCTTTTCTTTGGTGCGGTTCAGATAATGTAATATCTGAAATTGCAATAAGTAGATACAAATTGTTTAGTTAAAATCTTATGTTTTTTACTTTCTTTTGGAACTCCTTGATTTTAGTTTAATAGATTATTTCACTAGCACCTAAACAGTTTATAGTATACACGTACACACCAAATAAATTTTCCGGTGTCTAATAGTTTAAAATCGTATGAATCAAGCTGGAAATCACTAGTCAAATAAGTGCTTTTGTAGAATGCATTTTTCTTTATCATAATAAATTGGTGGTTTTGGTGGTTCAGTATCTGCTAAACAAGCTCGGATACTACTCGATCTTAAATATTATAAAAAGATATAAGTAGATAGAAATCCTTGCAATTTTAAAGTTTTGAAAAGTACATACATAATCAGGCCTATTATGTATCACAAACGTTATTATAAAGGTGACAGTTATGAGATGATATTAAAGGTTTTCGGAAAATTGGTATTACCTATGGTTTTCACAAACTGTTATTTTAACATGATCTTGATAATAAAGGTTTTCTTAACATTTATAGTGCATACCAATTTGCCGAAACCTTTATTTTATTTCATAACTGTCACCTTTATAATAACGTTTGTGATACATAATAGACCTGAATATGTACAACTTATAGGAGATACAACTTTTTTTTCACTGATTACCTCGAGAATTCTTGGTCGTAAAGTATCGTTTTTTTACCAAAAAAATAAGGTTTTTCTCAGGATTACAGCAGTAATCATAACTCAAAATTGACGTAATTTGAGTTAGCGCTTTGTTCCTTGGGGGTATCGATCTGATTTCGGATTAAATGATAATAATTTGATGAACTCTTGGAGATGAACAATAGAAATATATATTTCATTAATTGTTAAATAACATTAATTAGGTAATATATTGCATCATAATTTTACATTATTTTGTAATTTTAAATTGTATACCACACTGATGGCCGTATTCACAAAACTTTTAACAATCCGTTAAATTTAAAGAATGATTTCTATTAGCTTGCTTGTACTAAGAGATAAACAAATTACTAAAATTTAAAAATAAGTAACTTTAGTCTTTTATGGTGTTTTGCTACGGTATGAAATTTTAATGAGTACTTGATATTGAAATAAGTCAGGTATTTTATTAATAGATGTAATTTTAAGATGTAAATGTATGAAATGCAGTTAGGTTGGCTATAACTCTTCACTGGTTACAAATATTCAGATACTATGCTATAATATATAATTAATATTAATTTTATCTTACAAAAGTATCTTACAAAATTTTGGAAGATACTTCTCGAAAGGGTTATGATCGTTTGATCTCATTAATGAGCGCCATATTGGATTTAAGCCGTTACCCAGCATGCCTTCCACAAATTCAAGCAAAACACATTTGTAAGGAATAATTGTACAATGTACAATATCTACATAAGGAATGCATTCTAGCTTCATCATTGAAAATCCCACCGATCATTATTTTATTACATATTATGCTCCAGGACTTTTTATTCCAATTTATAAAATATGAAATATGTACTTATAAATTAATCGGCCATTTAATGAAAATTAGGAATTTCTTGAGTTCCGTTAATACACTATTTTGCAGGATACTTAAATTTTTAATTTGAAAATGTCTAAATAAACTTTCCATAATATCATTGAATAGATATTATAATGTTATATTTATTCATGCTACTTGTATAGGTATGTAATATTATTTAATTATAACCGGGGATTGAAAAACTGTGCCCATGGATTAAATTGTATTTGATTAATAAAGATTTAACTAAATTTATGACAAGTTGTAAAATGGTTTTGTTGTTCTGGAATTGTGGAAGTCATGGTGAGAATAAAATTTTATGTCAGTTGCAATGCTCCGTCAATGTCCAAAGCTAGTATGTATCATTATAGATTTTGTTGAGATTATTAAACTATAGTCGTAATCACGTAAAATGAAGACTGCACATTTTTGAATCTGTCAAAACTGAAACAATTACGACACATTCATATAAGTGTGTCTTTGTTGCACCTATGTTGTTCATAAAAAAATTGGGAGGTGAGTTGTCGATACTTGATTCAGATGGTTGTGACGTAAGCTTCATTATTCGTTATGACGACTTTACAATCATACATACTACATATTATTATACAAAATATAATCATTCACAATATAGAAATAGCATTATTTCAAATCGTTGACTTGAAAGCTCGTATCTTTTACATAATTTTGTTTTAAGTCTTTATGCCCGTTTGCACCGACATAATCAAGTAGTGCTTAAAGCTTAAGGATTTCTTAAGCAAGGATTCTGATTGCACAATTTTTTAAGAATTTTTGAAGAACCTAATAGGATTCATAAATTTAAGCATTCTCAGGTGTAGGCTTAAGCTTGGTCATAAAATTAAAAATTTTTTTGAGTGTGCGGACTAATACATACACTGCTGAACTGTCAAGATAATCATAACCTAGCAAACCGCATTCTAGCTTTTCGTACCTTTGATGAGTGTTTACTAATCATTTATTTCAAAATGGATTGCCCAAATAACGACATTTTTGAATAGAAATTATAGATTAAGGTTTTCCTCTGATGAATTACACGCGCTCTAATTATTTCCATAGGTACGAATTTAACTTTTTTAGAAGATTTCGCTTTTAACTAAACAATGTTGAATAATTATTAGAGTACCCTAACAAGAGGTATGGAATTACAACATGTTTAGTTTGAGGTAAATTCTTTTATACGGATATTTTTTTAGAAACAATAGTATATCTCCAATGAATCAATTATTAACCATACGGTTTTATGCATCAGCAGGCCATTTAATAACACGCAGACTTCGGTAGCATGCATGTATCAACTGCCTCTAGGATCATAGCACGAGTGTCTGACGCACTCGCTCGCTTCAGACGACAATTTATCAAAAAGCCCAGAATTGCTAATGAAATAACAGAAGTTAAAAATGATTTCTTTGGTTTTGTTCGTTTTCCAAGAGTCATTGGTATTATCGATGTCACCCGTATAAAAATCCAGTTACCTGTAGAGGTCAAGTTCGCTGTTTTTCTTTGTTTGTTTTCGATTATATGTTTATATTTGCAAACCAAGCTCAAAAGTAATTGATTCTTGTGGCTGAAAAATTAGAATTGGGACAATTTCCTTCGCTTACAAAAATTAAATTTACAAGATTATTATTAATTTATCTTGACAGTAATATTGTTTTAAGTCTTTATGCCCGTTTGCACCGACATAATACCTCGTTCTCTATTATTTCAATTCGCAAACTACGGGAAAATGCAAAAAATCAAACAAATTAATGCAAAACTTATTGTTAACAAAATTTGTCAAAAATCTCTAATTGATTCGATTGAAAAATCGATAAAAGTAACTAGTTTTTCCGATGTTGTCTAATACAGCGTTTTCTTAAGAACTACCTTATAGTAAGAAACTGGCGTGCTTCGGTTGGTACAACATAAAGCTAACTTAAACATTTCTTAATTTTAAGAACTACTTCACTAAATCATTCTTATTTTTTCTCGGTGCAAACGGGCAATAACTCCTTTACATCATATACATAATAGCAGGAAGTACTTACATAATATCAAATACTTTACAATTGACAATACGGGAAACTTATAATACCTTACACAGTAAAAACTGGCGACACTTTTCATAACGCAACCTATAGCCTAAAAATGCACACTATCGAATGGTAATATACGTACGCCTAAATGTAGTCGTCGCAAAACGTCTCCGTCCAATAGAAGCGTACCATGAGCGTATTTTAAATTAATTTCCGCGTAAACCGCATTTCACGCCAGTAGAGGCGCTGTAAACACCTGTCGCCAATAACGTATCAAAGTTTCCCGTATTGTCAATTGTAAAATATTCGATAACATGTACTTACATACATCATATTATTATATGAATATATTTGCAAGGTGAAATTAGACAAATACCTGTCATACACTTCATACCAGCACTGCCCTCTAAATTGCCATTATAATAAGTGACCATTGATTTAGAGATCATAGTTGAAAATTGCGACATTATTTTAGTTTTAAATACTATAGCATACTACTTACTACAGGCTTGAAAGTGGCTTTTTTTTAATTAATAAATTTTGTTTTAATTGATTGCGACGTTTCTTTCGTGAAAGTCATACGTAGTCAGCCATCGATAGACAAAAAAGCAGACACAACAAACAGAATACAACCTAATGGGCACTTTTTGAAAAAGGAAATTCTGACAGTTAGATTAAGTAAACTTGATAAGAAAATTGGTCAGAATGGCCTTATACAATCGACCACCTGTATCATTGGCTTCTGGGAATTGTTCTATAGAACTTCGTCTTATAATTTTGGTGGCTGTCAGTTTAATGAAATAGTGCATTGGGGTTTTAGAGACGCGTTGTCTTGGTAACAACGCTTGCGCTTCCTGTAGTCGGCGATCTTTGTTATAAAGCGTCCTTTTTGCTCTTGGTAATTCACGATGGCTTTTACTCCTTTTCGCTTATCAGTCAGCTGGGCGGTGGCTGTATGCATCCCCGTGTGTACCGTGCTGGCTCCTGTATTTTGTTTGTTCATAAGTGCATACAAATTATAATAAGAAAAATTTAATTATGCATAAATAAAATTTGTTGCGGTTTCATATAAAAGTCAGTCACCTGTTACCTTACTATTAATGTGAAGTGAACAATATATACTTTCTAGATGTATTTTTATAGCATACCATGCCGCGCCATGTTGCTAATAATATTAGTATTTTTGACATATACATCGGCACATCGCTCGTTTACCCTGAATCACAAAACAATACCAGTGGAACAACTTAATATAGGACTTATTGTTCCTTATACTAGTTTTGGTGCCAGAGAATATACAAGAGCTATCAATAGTGTGGTATCCAGTTTACAGAGATCCAGAGGACCAAGACTAGATTGGCTCAGAAAATACAGCTTTACACCTCAAAATGTTCATAATGTTCCTATGAAACTTACTCCAAGTCCAACAGGTTTATATACTTTTATAAATTATTCAATTATAGGTAGTACCTAAATTATATTACTTTCTATTATTTTTAAAACTGTAAAAAGTAGTCTTGGGACAATCAAATTACTATTTTGACATATAGAACTAATTATTTGAAATACTTTGTCTAGCCTAAACTGGAGTCGAAAACGTTGCGTAGAAAAATTAGTTTTGAATACAATTTTCGTGTGTGGGTAAAAAAAAAGTTTAAAAGCTGTTTCATACTATGCTTTTTCTCATGTGACTTTATCGTACAAAAAATCTTATCTAAAATCGTAAGCAACGCTCATATCACATGACCAACTGTTTTTATATTTAAAATAGATGTAAATACAGATGGAGATAATAGAAACCGTTTTATTCTAACAATCGAGCTTATTATTTAGCTATAACTTCTATAATACCAAAAATCATCTAGTGTGAACGTAAAAATATTTTTTCTAATATGACAAGTCATATTATGACAAATCACATGAAAAATCGCATAGTGTGAACCAGCTTTTAAGACTAACTTCAGCCTGATAATACTGTCAAGTTTTAAATGTTGTACAAACTATGTAGTCTGGGCAGCGTATTATCCTATTATGATTATTTTTTGTAATAGTTCAGGCATTCAAAGTCGGGTGTTTTTAAAATTAATTTAACATCTTGACCTAATGGACACTTTATTTGTTAAATTCAATTTATTTAAAAACTTCAATCTTGTGAATTAAATACTTGAATATAATTTATTTGGAAGTTATAATATGATATAATTTGTTGTAATTCTTTAATTACTTCGTTTCATGTTATTCATTTTTAAGATCACTAATTAGTAATTAGTAATCACTAGCATTCCAAGTGCTGATAAGTTATAATATTATTTATTTATGAAAATTTTTTTTAAATTGCTTTGCTTATTTATAGTAATAATAAGTATACAGGGTGTACCCGGACACACTTTACATAACTTAGGTGGTAACAGAGGACACTTTTCTAAGAAAAATATTTAACACATTTCTTTTTCTAAATTCAAACCATCGAGAGTTAGGTCCCTTTAAAGCATTTTTGTTAATTTTCACCTTCACATGGCCATAACTCGAAAATTATTGATTTTTTAATAAAAGTAGTTAACTGCTTTTTTAAAGAGCCTGAAATAATCTACAAAATAGATTTAAATCTTTTATTGTCCAAAATCAACGACTTTCGAGCTATAAATTAAATAAAGTAAGTAAAACAATCAGGTCTATTATGTATCACAAACGTTATTATAAAGGTGACAGTTATGAAATAAAATAAAGGTTTCGGCAAATTGGTATGCACTATAAATGTTAAGAAAACCTTTATTATCAAGATCATGTTAAAATAATGGTTTGTGAAAACGATGGGTAATACCAATTTGTTGTGTCATAACTGTCACCTTTATAATAACATTTGTGATACATAATAGGCCTGATTGTTGAAAATATCGAACTTCGTTTTTCTTGGTTTTCTTCAAATCGCTGTATCTTTTAGACGAAACATTTTACAAAAAATCTGACGCATCATTTCGGATAGGAAATTTAACGGACTATAATTTTTGTTCAGTAAAAATTTTGAAAAACCTATGCGTTTCGTAGAAAATCAGAAAATAATAAACAAGGCAGCTACGAAATAAAAAATTAAATTCACAAAATTTTTATTTTTATTGAAAAGTAACTTTATTGATTAAGGTTAAACCATTACATTATTTTAATAAATGTTCAAAATCACCACCCTCATTTCAATGCACAGTGGTAGTCGTGATCGTTTTAAAAGATGTTGTATAATATACATATAGTCCAGTCGAATTAGAGTAAAAAAATCCGAATAGATGCATTAAATCCGGTAGAGCTAATTTTTTTATATGTTGTACGGGTTTATGTCCGGATCAATTTTCAGTACTTTCCAAAAATTTTTGCCGCGCGCGCCGCCATCTTAAAAAAATAGCAAAATTTTCATACTTTTTTCAGTTTTTACCAAATATTGGTCAAAGTAACCATCTGACACAAAAATTAATACAATACCTTTTTTAAAGCACATTAAATTTACTACCATTTGAGACTAAAAGGAGTTTTCTAGCTTTAGTAGTTTCCGAGTTACAGCTCTTCAAAAATCAGGAAAATTTCTCAAAATTGAGAAATTTGGGAATTCCAGACACATTTTATCTCGTATCTTCTAAATGACGACTCCCACGATAAAAACCTGTATGATAACTTTTAAACTAACGTAAATTTTCTACAATTTGACCGACAGATGGGTTTGCTACGTTAAATAGATCGCGAGATAAACATTTTCATGTTTTCGGTCATTCACCAACTATTCTGCGAACCTTGACTTAGTTTTCCCAATACGAAATACTAGTTATGACAACCTTAGAATAAATGTAGGTAAAGGTAATGAAAAATTTATATGGTATTCGCGATTTATCTTACCGTTGGTGGTGCTTGTGACGCTCGGCGGCTTTATTACGTACACCTGATGATATTTTGAGTTTGATTTTGACTTATTTTATCCTAAAACCGCGATGTGTTCTATTTACAAAATAGAACACCTTAATAATGCAAACGTTTGGTTTATAAACAAAACTTTCTATACCAACTATACGTATTAGATTAACTTCATATTTTTTTCGCGAGGTAGCGTTCGCTTAATGTAAATCACGAATTAAATAAAGACTAAATTGAAGTTGTAAGTAGGTATGAATTCGTACCCCCTACGGTACGAGGGTACAAGTAAGTTTTTATGGTTAGTCTGCTGATGCTGACCAATAGAGCATAAAAAATTGTGAACGACTTTGCAGGGCTACCCGTTCTGCTCCTGACTTCTTATAGATCAAACCACTGTTTTGTAATGTTCACAAGAATTATTTCTTGCTAATAACAAAAACAAGAGGTACTTGATTGCTTAAAGATGAATTCGAAAAAGGTTCCATACATATAAATCAGGCACTTGAAGTCGCAGATTACATTAAACGTTACCACTGTCATGTGACTTAGAGGAACCTACGTCAATTCATCGCGGACAATTCATCGTACAACAATTCATCGAGTGCGACAATTCATCGCCGCGACAATTTATCGCCGCGACAATTCATCGCTTGCGTCAATTCATTGCGTGCAACAATTCATCGCAATTATATTATATAATTAAAATAAAAACAACTAAAATTTGATATTACAAAATTAATTAAAACAATTAAATTAAATTAAAATATTTTATATATTTAAAATATAAGTAACCCTTCGTTTCATGATTTTTTCTTTTTTGAAAAAAAATATTTTTTCAATGTCATTTTGTATTGTAGATAATGGGAAAAATAATGAAAAAAATCCAAGCTCAATAGTTTTCAATTAAACAAGCAAAATAAATCTATTTTTAATATGAAACACCATGAGAATCACTAATTGTAATTAATTATAATTTAATTTTGTAAATGAAATCTAATTAAAAATTGCATAAATAAAAACTAGAACATAAAAAATTAATAATTAAATTGGATAAACCCAGTAAAAAATAATATTTCTGTAAACCACGTTTCGAACGGTTATTCACTTGTCACAACTAAATTCAAACTATTTTAATTATCTGCAATTTTCTGCTTAGCATTGCTGTCTAACAGTAAATATAGCATTCAATATGATATCTAGTGTGCTCCAAATTAGTTATACCATGAAAAACTGCTTTATAATATCAATTTTTGGAATTTAAATGTCTGTTGCAAATTTGCTACTATATGAAACGAAGGGTTAAAATAAAAACAAGAGATATTTTTATAATTACAAAATTGCAATTGAAAATTATGAGCTATACCTCGAAGAAAATCTAAAATAGGTCTGTTAGCGTAATCTTCCACTATTGTTTTAATTCATCTAGCGGTGTCTCTGTACACTTTTTTTTGTAGAATTTCGTTTCCAGCAACAAATTGTTCTATATTTAAACATTTAAATCTAGGACAAATTTATCATGCACGCATTTTCCGGTGAAAATAACAGCAACTCAACCCTTTTCAGAGCGCCAAAAGTGTACAGGATTTTTTATTTAACACAATACAATACAAATACAAAGTGTTACAAAAATACTAATAATAATTATGCATTTATTCACCCGTATTTCCATTTATTTATTAATATTCTATACGCGATGAATTGTCGCACGCAATGAATTGTCGCGACGATAAATTGTTGCGGCGATTAATTGTCACACGCGATGAATTGTCGCGGCGATTAATTGTCACACGCGATGAATTGTCGCACGATGAATTGTCCGCGATGAATTGTACACCGACTTGAACCTCCTTGTACTTTTTACCGCATTACCATCGCCTTACAAAACGATAATATGATCTTTAGAAAGTGCAGAAGAGGTAAATCATCTGATACTTTATACTCCACAAACTCATTTTGTCACAGATTTACCAACATCCTACTGTTCCTCCACACTTTCAGTTGGTGCGAATTTGGACATGGGAAAAACCGATTCTATTTACTGCTTTGAAAACATTCCGAATTTGAACAGACGGCAACAGCTTTTCTAGATCCTAAACCAACATCAGAAGAATTGAAAGATGTGGAAGCAAATTTCCTGATTCTGTCGTATGGAAGCAACCCAGCAACATAAATCATCGATGAGCTTCGATAACACTCTTGTAAAGGCTGCAACAGAATCGAAATTCAATCTAGATTGATTACCTCCAATCTCTGATGCTGCTCAGCTGTATGCCTTGCAAACATACTATCAGTTTCAGGAGTGGCTAGATATAGCTAAGCATCCATTCAGGTGGGGTTGGGTCAGCACTCGGCAGGGCATCTGCCCCTAAAAAGCCAAGAAGGCTCCAGATTCGATTTTTCAGGCCATCTTTTGCGCTTGCAAGAAAAGCTGCACGAGAGTATGTGGGTCTAAAAATCAAGACTTACGTGCAAAACTTTTTACCAACATTGCAATAGGCAGTCTTGCGAAAATACACCACCACTAATCCTGGACTTTGACTCGGAGGAGAAGGATGTTCTTGACTTCATCGAAGTGTTGGTTGAAAATGAAGACGAAAACATCAAAATTCAATTAATAGACCAACTCTTTAACTCTAATGCAACGGGACCACCTTCGAAATAGTTGACATTGACTGGCCAGGTCCACTTAAGTACCCAAGGATATATTTAGTTGATTTTTAAATTAATATTGTTATTATTGTATTCTACCTTCTAAATATAAATTTTTTAAGTTACATACAACTGATTTACCCTGATTTAGTTATTAATTATATAAGGGGATTAGAAGCTTGTTAATTCCCGAATGTAATTCAACGTTTTATCCACGACCATGGCCAAAACCACAATTAAATTAAAATTTTGCTTTTGGGAAATGTCAGATTTGACAAATTTATTTTGATCAAGAATACTGATTTTGAGCTGAAAGTGTATTATGAGTTCTAATTCACTAGTGTATTAAGAGGCCTCTAATCCACGGCAAACGGACGTATTAAACCTTCATAATATAGTGGTCGTGGATAAAATAATTTTAACATGGAACATGCTTTTCGGTCGTTGTTGTGTTGAAAAACCAACACAGAATACCCTTTGAAACCCATGCACGATAAATTAGGGAAACTTACATTTTAGCCGATATATGATTATTCACGTCCATATTAAAATATATTTAAAGGTAATGGGTTATTGGACAAAAAAACTACAAATTAATCTATTGTCGTTTTAGCCTTTTATACCAAGTATAAGTAAGAAGCCTTATGTTCTGGTCCCGTGTCAGTCCGTCTGTATGTTTTAAATTTATGAACTATTCTAGTATAGTTTTTAATAATAAATAATAAAATATAATAAAATAAAGCTCAAAAAATATTTGGGGAGGCGTTTACAATGGTTATTATTGTTCGACTTGTGGAAGCTTTTGATACCAATTGGCGCCAACGCACAAGAGTTATTTTGATTGTTGAAATGTATGGAAAATAATATTTAAACCTCAATGTCATTTCAAAATTTTGTATATGCCCCTACTCTGCACTAGTATGCACAAGTGCTAACGCTTCGTTCGATTTTGGAATTTAGCGTCAGCGCGTGTAAGCGCCCATTGTCCAAATCGAACGGCAAAATTTGCGCACTACTGATTAGCGTTGGCACCAATTGGTACTAAAAGCGTGTAAGCGTTCAACTCGAACACGGTTTTAAAATAAATACTAAGGTTGGTATCACTATTTGGTTCTCAAAAGAGAACCAAAGACAATATAGTGGTGAAATATTTGGTGTTTGGTACATTATTGATTTCAATAATTTGTTCTTCTTTCTCGATATGGTTTCGTCAGCCAGGTCATAACTTCTCTTGGATTAACTCATTTTTGTGCTTGGAACAATTTTTCAGTAGCTTTTCTGTAGTTGTTTTTATAAAGTCTCCAACAAGATCTATCGTGTTATCGTCGTGCATAAGGTGGAGTGGGGAAATGGCAACATATTTTTTGCACAGTTGGCCTTTTTTTATTTAATTAATTTTTGACCTTGACTCTGTCAATTGGCCAGACTTATGTAAATATAGAACCAATTCTTAAATCCATAACGTGTTGATGCACACCGGAAGACCGAGCTAAGAAATTCTGCGAAGTCCGACATTGAAACTCAGAATTTCCGCGCTGTAACTCAACCAGCAATCACACCAATCCACTGCTGTGGTTGAGTTGGTCTTTAAACCGATTTATTTTCAGTCTATACACGCAAAAAAATATTGCAGTAAAACTGAAAGCATTGCAGTAAAATTAACATTATTTGCTTTTAAAAAGGGCGTAGACATCAAAACTTTCAATTTTACAGTACCACTACATTTATTTTGAAATAATACTACTGTTAATTCGAGAGCAACTACTTTCAAAAATAATATCAAGTTTCAAAAGCAGTTACTCTCAAATTAATCTTATTTTTATTCGTTTTAATGTTAGTCCAACATCAAATCAACAACACTAGATATTTAAATTGAAAGTAGATTGATTTGTTTTTTTGAATTGATGCTAATGTTAATTCAAAAGTAGCTACTGTCAAATTAATATTACTTTTATTCGTTTTAATAATATTTATGATTTTTTTTGGAATTAATGCCACTGTTAATTGGTTAACGGTTTTTATTTTAAAATAAAAGTATAACCGTATATACTTATATTTTTAAAAAACTAAAACAAAATAAAAACTTAAACTAAACACTATAAAACTAAAAATAAAAAATTAAATTGAAGCAATAATACTAAAATTAAGAAATAAAACAGAATACAAAATAAAAATAAAGAACCCACAAAAATTTAATTCTAACAAAATACTTATTTTTGACACTGCTTTTTTAAAATATATTTTTGACAACATAATTTACACGTTCTAGGAATCTTCAAAAGAAATAAAAATAAGTGTTTTAAAATAATAAGCTTCTTTCGTTTTCAAACTGCTACCCTGTAGATCTAGACAAGAGAACACTTTTTTCATTTTTTTTGTACTGATGTAACTGTTAAGGTGCATGGAATTATCATCACCTCCAAACTTAAAAAAAAATTAACATTATAAAATAAAATTTTCAACAAATTATTAAAAGGATATATTTAAAAACAAAAAAGAAAGAAATAATTAAATTGAGTTTAAAAAAGTAAAAACTAAAAAAAGATTCTTTTATAAATATTTTTTGTTAAAATTTAAATTTCATATTATTGTGTAAGCGCCTATTCAAGACCATTTTTGACCCATAACAATCGATTTTACAGCAAAAGTTTTTAGACATTTTTTATTGCAAATTTCATTGCCTTCAATTTTGTTTATATACATTTTTTATTTTGTCGCACCATTTCCAAGTTACAGTGATTTAAAAAATGCTTTGTAAAGTACAAAAACTATTGTTATCTGCATTTCAGAAACGGTATGTATATAAACAAAATTGAAGGCAATGAAATTTACAACAAAAAATGTTTAAAAAGTTTTGCTATAAAATCGATTGTTATGTGTCAAAAATAGTATTGAAAAGCTACAAATTGCATTGCTAACGTAGGACTGCCAGCAATTCTGTGAGCCACTGTACTATTATACATAGGTATAGTTGCCTTCTCAAAAATATTCTTAAACCAAAATCGAATTAGGGTATCAATTATTCTTGCAAGTCAAAATCGTTAACGTATCTATGTATCACTTGTTATTTGCTTTCCTAAATAAAAACCTTTGTGTTTCATCTATCTTATTTACATTTTCTAAATAAAAATTCTATGTGCTATAATGTACTCACCTTTTAAAAAATTATAAGCCTGTTCGATTTATAAACTGTTTAATAAACTATACAAATGTGCTTCACTAGGAATACAAATTTCTTCTAAATCGTTATCAGGCGGTAATTCAATATAGGTTGGATTTACTGTAGTTAAAAAAGTAAAATTTTAGTAATTATCCATTGTAAAATTATAAATATTCAACTGACACTACATCAACTACTGTTAAGTTTAGAACTGAAATGGGGCTGATACCAACGGTAAAGGTAATTTTTATAAATAGAACCTGCAATTTGCAGAATTGCAAGTTGCATTGTAATCTTATTAAAAACTAGTACATCAAAATGAATATTTATACTTTCAAAATAACATATAAGTTTTCATTTTGACAAGAAGTTACTATATTAAAAGCTTTTGCTTTTATAATGATATGCTACGCATACTTATTTTAAAATTAATCAATTTCAAATAGGTTCTTTCTTCCTAATCAAAAGTATATACAATTGTTTTGACAACAATTTACTTCATTTTAACAATATTTAAATCAAAAGCAGTTTTTGAAAGTAGCGTTAATCGCGATTCTTTCAAATTAAATGTAATGCTTGTAATGAAAAACTTTCATTATTCATGTTAAAAACAAAATTTTTTATTTTAAAAGTACACTTTTCTTTCTGTGTAAGATAAATAATTAGAATTATTGATATCAATCGATTGCGCAGTTATTTCTTACCAATAAAAATTTAATAGGACGCTAATTTTCCTGGTCATTTCGTATTTTAATAGGAAATTGTAAAAAATGTCAACCATGTTGAACCTGCCTCGAAAACGGAGCAAGTTATTAAGAAATATATTAGGCATAATATATTCATTCCATATAAATCGTATAATGTTGGTAATTAAGAACATTGATTGACATTCAGAAGAAATTGGGTGATCACAGGACCGAGATGTTCATAGTATCGAGTGTTCACGTTATCGAGCTTCTACTGTATCTTCTTGTTTTAACCACGTCTCTGTCACCAGAGCGATATGCACATTATGTTCATTTAAAAATACATAGTTCCAAGTCTTTGAATTGTTTTGAAACGCTGGTTGCATTCCAAGTACTTAATTATTGTTAATTCCGAATTATTTGAGTTAGCCATCGAATTAACTAATGCATTTAAGGTAGTAGTCTGGTAACTTACACCTTTTTTTACGTCTTTATTGTGAATTTTTTTTCTATGTGAAAATAAAATTCAATAGTTTTGGTTTTTTAGTATGTTATTATTGACATCTAAAGGATACACAAAAATCGTTTGTTACTTTATTTTTCAATGTTTTATTATTGTTATTATTGGTCAAAGTAAAAAGAAGGTACATAACTGGCCCGGGTGATTTCGGTTCTTGAGGACATCGGAAATAAAAAAATCAAAAAAGGGATTAATCTATAGACTTGTCGTTATCGCTGGAACTAGGATCTTTTTTACCATCCCTAACTTTCCATTTTACAGCCCGATTTGTGCCGGAAATAACTATTTATGGTACAAGTGTGCTATATGACAAATGAGTCACGCGAGAAAGTTTAGCCCACGAGGCCGTTAGGCTCCTCCTCCTTTTCTGAAGTCGGTTAAAAATATAGGTTTGTCAGATATTTACGTGAAATTTTATCTCCATAACTCGAAGTTTCTCTTATTCGAACTTTTTTGGTGGTCCCTTGAGATTCGAGTTAGGCAACTACATTTAGCTTCCAATAATTGTCGGAATTCACTAAAAAGTGAATTCATATTTTCGAAACCAGCTTGTCACTGCTAGTGCTGGCATAACTTTCGGGTTGTTGACGATGAATAATCGGATATCTGGGTTGAACATTTTGGTTAGTTAGAGGAACTCGTGAACTGGTTAACGCAGCATATTGATAATTTTGCGTTGCTGGTTGAGGTGTGAAATTATGAGATAGTGGGCGGCTTGGCTTGAAAATTTTAATTTATACTACTTATAATACACCATTAAGGTAAGCGTTCACTTGTCCGCATCGACCTCACCGCCAGCAACGCCGTCATCGCATTTTCAGTTGCCTTGCATTATTTTAAATGAGCCAGCGTTCATTACATCGTATCGTTCTACACAGGCTCACCCTAACACGAAAATTCGTCCGATGCGGACGGTGACGACGATGCGGATAAGTGAACGCCTACCTTTAGACTCCGTGGTGTTGAGTTTCCGTTTAACATTGCATAATAAATTACTTACTTAAATTAAATTTTGTTTTTTTCAGCTAAAATTGTATTGTATTGTCTGCAGATTCTTTCTATTTTGGTGTTAATGTGAAATTATTAGAATAGGACGATTTCACTAATAATGTAAATAATAATACAGAAATCAATAAATCTGCTACTCATCAAGGCAACTTGATCAACACAAAAATGGAAAGAATCTTCAGATAACACAATTTCGTTTTAGCTAACTAACCAGACTTAGTATTTGGTATTTCAAGCACTTTCAACATCAATCAAGTATTTGCTAATTGAATTACTTTCACCGAGTGCTTTGTACAGCTCTGTATGACACGTTCTAAAACTTTTCGACAATGTTTTTATTCAGCTTAGGAAGTTTAGCGAATTATAAGATACAAAAAAAGGGAAACGTTGAATTTGTTTATAGGCAGGTAGTGGGTAAAAGTCGGTTTACAGCATTACAGCTAATACACAGGGTCAGTGGCAGGTTAAAGTAATATTTCCAAACTTTCCTCTGATCTGTGCACACTAAAATTAATGAAAAATTTAGTGTGAAAACTTATCGTGTTTCATACGGCTCTTATATAACAGTTATAAACAAAATTGAACGTATAATCTTATGCTAGCAATGTAAATTGTGCATATTTTCATATTTTCATAGACATATTTTCTCATATAAAAATCACTTCTACAACAAAACTACTTATTAAACATTGTTTGTTAAAAATTTGATTCTCTTCATATTTGTTTATATACATTTTTCTATTTCGAATCACCGTTTTCGAGATACAGTGACTTAAAAGAATCTCTGTAAAAATTTTAATAAAATAGTACTATAACATTACTGCCGTCATACGCAAGAACACAGTAAGTCGGAAATTTTTGAAAAATTAATTAATATCAACTTACTATAATATATGATATGTTATTCTACAGATTCAATAGGATAAAAAAACAGTAAAATACTTTTTAAAAGGTAAAAAAAGTCTTCCAAAAATATAAATTCTATATTAATTGCTGGCATTGAATTAAATGCCAAAGGTTTACTTTTTCGACTTTTCGTTAAATGCCGATATCTCGGTTGTTTGTATAGAAAACATATTTACACTTTCTTCAGACACTTTCTTAAGGGCAATAAAATGGGCTAAAGAAATTTTTACTATCTAAGTTAGTTTCCGAGTTATAATATAAAGTTGTGTTTTTTTAAATAGAAAACATAGTTGGCTATGATATATTTAATTAGAGCTTTTTATCCTCTTTTCAGTAATTATATATAACATGTGGGGTCTATTATTTCAGTTTCATCCCATTATATTGAAAAATGTTGAACAAAATTTCGAATCAAGTTATTAGGCTATATTTATGGTATATGGTGCCTAATGCTTGTGAAGTAATATCAAAGTACTTACTGTAGATTAAAATTGGTATATCTTGAGAAAGAAAAATCATAGCGAAACAAACTAAAATAAATTTTAAAAGGGGAGAAGAGTACTCAATGATACAAAATGGTAGAACTGAACATAAAAATTTGCTCTCCTCATAGCATAACCTCAAATATCTCCGAAAAGTGTGTCTTTATCACTTTGAGATTAGGATATCGAGAAATCCTGACATGCTTGAGTAATTCTGCGGCCGGCTTTGAATACAGTGCAAAAAATGAAATGTTTCACTCAGGTGGTAAAATTTTGTTGAAGTGTGTTTTTGAAAATGAAACAACAGACGGACGGACACGGAACCAGAACATAAAGCTTTTTACTAAAGTTCTTGTAGAAGCCTGAAAAGACAATACAAAAGTTGAAAAACCATTTGCAACGGTTTAATAGGAGCTATTTCCTTAAATTTGATATGAAACCATCACCTATTTTTTAAAATTTACGTACGCTTAAATTACGAGTGTGAATGTAAAACGAACTTTTTCGCAATTTAAATAGCTATTTACGTACGAGCTAGCGAAAGTGATCCATTCCGGAAGAGTAAGCAAAATATCAGAACTCGCTAGCGCTCGTTCTGATAGCTTACGAATCCGGAATGGATCACTTTTTGCAGTGAGTCACGTATGCGGTTTTTCATCCAAGACAAGTCCTTTCCAATATATAAATATAAGAAATGTACGTCACTAGCCATAACAACGGTAATGAAATAAAGGATGTAAGTAATATTTTCATTACCGTTGTTATGACTAGGGATATCATGTAATATAACACAAAACTGTCTCGACTACAAAGTATCATTTTCCATAAGTAAAAACTGCATATAATGGTATACATTCCAAGGTCTTGGATGAAAAATATATTGACGTGTTCCAAAATCCTATTTTTGAATAGTGCGTTTTTATATTAAAATTTTATTATTAACTATTTTGATTTGGAATTTTATTAGGAACAGATTTGTTTTTGAATTTTATTATGATAATTTTCGTAAAATTCGTAAATTAATTCTTTTCATGTCAGTTATTTTCAGAATTCTACAAAAACTTAAATAATCACTAGCAATACAGTTAGTTATTAAATCTATAGCAGCTTTAAGGGCCAATCTCACCAGACAAAAAAAATCGAGGTTTGAACAAAACTTGTTAAATTAAAAAAATATGCTAAATTTGTTATTTTAATCTAAGTTTTGTCTAAAACTCGATTTTTTTTGGATTGGCCCTAAATAAAGGACGTGGTCGAAACCTAAAACATTGACTATACCTAGCTACTTTGGGAAATTAATAATTTAATTTTGAAAATATGAACAATTGGCTTGTCAGGAATTGAAAAATAGTTGAAGTAAAATTTTAATTTCACATAACAGCGAAAATTTTCAGAAAATTTTAATTTTCATTTTAAGCAAAATTCAAATCAAAATAGAACAGCAAAACAAAAATATAGCAATTTTGTGTATGAAAATTTAGAAAACACTGAGAATTTGCAGTGACGGCGCTTGATGTTTTTCGAGGATGTGCAGAAATGCACAAACATAATAGTGAGACTAACAAAGAAGCATTGTTTGTTGAAGTTATACAACTTGTAAAGTGTTTAATAAATCGTTTAATAAATTTACATTTTTAATTGTTTAATTGTTGTTTTTAACTGTAATTACAATTAATTGTTACTTGACCAGTAACACATCATAGCATTTAAATATAATTTAGGATGGTATTTCGATGCGGTTTACAAGTCCCTTTAACAACAACTGCCAAAATCCTTCTTACTAGACATGGGTTACTATTGAGTCCACTCTCACATACATACATATTATCGCCTTTTTAATAAATTAGGAAGGTACTATTTCAGTTTAGCATTTTAGATAATATTTTCAATAACAGCAAAATTGTTACTCCACTGTAGATGGCAAAGATGTAAGATTAATGTGAAACATGTATTGAAGACAAAGTATGAATAGACGAATAGAGGAAACAGCAAACAATATCAATATACAAATAGGCGTTCGACAGGGATGTATACGTTTCCTTTGCTCTATAATATGGATTCTGTATTCCAATAGTATATATTTTTTAATCTTTACGCTGAGAAAGCACCGATTGCTTAACTAAATCAAGATTAATTTTAAAATGTCTTTATTTTAATTTTTTACAGAAATTGGAAATTCTAGTTTAATGCATGCAATGCTTATTAAATTAACAAGGAGACGAAAAATAATTTTCTCAAAAATCTCAGAGATTTTGACAACGGTCTTGGTTGCTTGTGGTAGGACAAAAGCGATTCCGTTAAATATCGCTGAGCTCCTTTAGTATGTGAAAAAAGATTTAATGGCTACATTTAGTAAATATTTATCATGAGCGGCACCTGATTTTGAAACTTTTTCTCCAACATATTATTTGTCAGAACCTTAGATCAGAACGGTATCGGTTTCTAACATTTAGATGGAGGCGTTTATATCAGTGTGTTGATATGTGAAGTGTTGCCTACATATAAATGACACATTCTGACGCGACACATCACATCACATCACATCAGACAAATAATATGAATTTACCTTTATACACACACATAAAAGAGACAGAAGCAATACATAACTATAAAATTATATAAAAATAGTTTCTAAACAACTATTGTAGAATCGGGACGTCCACATTCTTAAACGTCGTTCTCAGCCAATTAACGTGACATAGCGCATAACGTAACATAACACAGCACTACAAAATAATTATTAAGTAGCGTTCTCAGCCAATTAACGTGACACAACATAGCATAGCTTAGCACAGAAGTTAAAATACATTGAAACTTATGTGTTTGTTCAAATTGACAAATGACCAATTTGGCATAACATAACAAAGCATTAGCGATTTTAGGTCTATTATGAATTTACCTATTATACCAACGAATTAATAGCAAGGCGCTGGTAGAAATTGAAAGTAAACGTCAGAAAATAATAATAATTTGTATAGTACTATACAAATTGTAAATCGATACCATTTTGTTTTGTAGTGCTATGTTAAGTTATGCTATGCCATGTTGTGGTTAATTGGCTGAGAACGACGCTTTACGTTCTGACGTTTACTTGCAATTTCTACCAGCGCCTACCTATTAATTTGTTGCTATAATAGGTAAATTCATAATAGACATAAAATCGTTAAGCTATGTTATGTTATGCAAACCTCGACATTTGTTATTTTGAACACACATATAAGTTTCAATGTATTTGAACTTTTGTGTTAGTTATAGAATAATTTTAGTCTACACTAGTGATAGAATAACTATTAGTAGTGACAATAAAACTTTAAATAACAAGTTAAATTCAATAATATAATCAAATTATATTTTTAAGCTTTTGACGACTTTTATCGTCTTCTTCAGAAATTTATTTAATATAAACAAAATAAATTACATGGAAACAGGGAACAAGCACATTGTCATTTGATACGACCTAAGATCCAAAAGATCGTGAGTTAAGGAACAACCTATACTGAATTTCCGTCAAATAGGAAAAACTTAACTCCAATGTGTGCAGTGGGAACTAGACTAGTAAATGGTTGTAGATGTTGCTTAAGCCGTCTATATCTGTCTTCCTATTCATTGCGTTCTTCTCTCTTGTAATGCATATCATTTCATGAAGCAGTCGATCTTTGTAGTTAGTAACGGATTTTATTATTTTGGCGTTTTTAAAATCTTCATCGTGCCTATCAACTAGAACGTGTTTAGCAATAGCTGTAGATTCGGGCTTATTACAGCGTATACTTGAAATGTGTCCACTCATTCTTTTTTGAAGCCATTGGTTTGTTTGTCCAATATATACCAAATTGCAGTTATTGCATTCGACCTTGTATACTAAATCCGACCTCTTCTCGGGAGGTACGGTGTCTTTTAATTTAGTATAAAGTTCACCAATGTTATTAGTGGACTTGAAGGTTACATTGGTTTTGTAAGGTTTTAATATTCTCTTGATTTTTTCGCTTAAACCTTTAACATATGGCATAACTGCAAAGTTGGAAACTTCTTTCTTCGTGGTGTTATATAGTTTGTTAACACGATCGTTGATAATTCTCTTCACCAGAGGTCCAGGGTAACCGTTCTTGAGTCAAGTTTCTTGGGCAATTTTTAAGGTCTCTTTCCTGTAGTCGCCATGGGTTAATTTTAATGCTCTATCAACAAGTCCTATAGCTGTGCCAATTGCTTGGCTTCTGTGGTGATGTGAGCTATAGTTAAGGTATCTTCCCGACCAAGTTGTTTTTGTGTCCATTTATACTTCAGGTGATTCGTTTCATGGATAAGTTGTATGTCTAGAAAAGTTATTTTCTAGAAGAATAATAGAAAATAACTTTTTCTAGAAACGAATCACCTGAAGTATAGATTGACACAAAAAACAACTTGTCGGGAAGATACCTTAACTATAGCTCACATCACCACAGAAGCCAAGCAATTGGCACAGCTATAGGACTTGTTGATAGAGCATTAAAATTAACCCATGGCGACTATCTAATTGATTAATACATTATATATTGCTAATCACCCATCTGTTAAATTGGTTTTCGTTTATTTGTTAGTGATAATGGTGCCTGTGAAGTAAGAAAGTTAAAAATTTCTTTGTTTTTAGTTAAAATTGGCATTCACAATAATTTTAAGACATTGTAACAATTTATTGCCTTTGTGGTGGCACAGTCATGCATGTACACGCATGCAGGACAATGTCACTGCAGGAACAGTCTATGGCATTACTTGGCCATTAGAAATTAATTTGGAAATCCAGGAACATAAGGATAATATTTCCGGTTAACGACAAAAAGCAAATGCTGAGCTTTGTTAAGGTTTTTGTTGTTAACTGTAACAGAACCAGTTGCATAACGAGCCATAAAAACAACACGTGCTGCAATTCCATAAAATTATTAAATTTCAAAAAGTTTATGTATTATGTTATAATTATATTGTTATTTATTGAACAATGTTTTATTAAAGTAAATCAAAGATAAGTTAAAGTTTTGGTTCTTTCCCATACATATATACAAGGGGAGCTCGATGAACCAAGATCCTAACACCTTCAATAATTGGACTTAGTTATGCAGAAACCTATCAACTCACAATTTTCGATAAAAGAGTTAATTACGAAAATGGATTTCTTATGAACTATTCTTTGACTTGCAAAAAGCTAGAAAAAATTCAACAAGCTAATATAGAATTTTTGTAGATATTCATTAGGGGCCGTCCTTTGTCCTTTAATCACATGAGGTTCTTTATGCAATTTTTTTACCCCCCCTCCCCCTTGGTGTTACGTCGTGAGGTTTTAGGCTACCCCTACCCCCCTCTACCCAACATCACGTATTTTTTTTTGAAAAATGTTTTCAAGTAGAGACGGCGAGACAGAAGGCCGCGGGCAGCGGAACGACGAGTGGCGTCACCAGGTCCAATGCCGGAAGCCAGCTGAGAGCTAAATATTGTTGTTATGTTGCTTTTTAGGCACAAATTTGCTCTCTCGGGATTTCACGTGGTAGCAAGAAAATATACACGTGATTGTCACAGAATCCCCCCCCCCATCGTGATCAATCGTGATGTTATTCTAACCCCCTCTCCCCTGTCAGAACCTCACGTGATTAAAGGACAACCCCTTATTATGCATAAAACTATCAACCCACATAATTTCAGTATTTTTGTACAAAATCAGGAAATAGTATTTTTGGCTAAAAGCTAACTTAGAAATAATTGACTGATGGACATAAAATCATTTTCACAACTGTCTTTCGCAGTATTCTATTCTCAGACAACATTTTTCATAATTTTTTCATAGTAATTTCTTTATTTTCTCAATAAGTGTCTTATTGGGTTGGTAGGTTTCTGCATAACTACGTCCAATTGTTCATGCCATTGGGTTTTTTCTTTTGCGCAAATTGTAGCACTTTCATTGCTCAAGACTATCTGGATATAACTGCATAAGGGCAGATTTGATGAGACCGTTATAGAATTGAGACGCTGTCAAATTTGGTTCCTAAAGTTAATGCTTCTGATTATGGCCGAATATTTAAAAAAGTAAGCCTACAACTAACTGAGTTTCAACGTGAAGTCGGTTGTTAACCGAGTTGAAGTGTCTCGCGCTATACTTTCTCAACATATTACCGGTTGCCTTCTTAGGATTTGTAACCCAGTATCAGTCCATATCGGCCCCCTAGCACTCTAATGGGAGAAAACATAAAAAGCGGTCATAAGTTGTCATACAAATTTTAGTTCCTTAGGATGGCTTTAGTAGTTTAGTTCAAGTGTGTTGCTCATAGTAAAGAGAGATAGATAGAGATGTTGCTACATCTCTGCTAACAGCTGTTCGATGTTGTGTTGATAATTTAACTTATTAATAAATTAAACTTGATAATTGTGTAATAAATTGTGTTCAACTAGTGTTTAATCGGTGTAATTTTCTAAAAAAAAGGTCGTTTTAAGTAAGGTTGACATTATAACAATGTCTGAAATGTATGATAAAATTTATTTTAAATCTTCCACATATTTAATTACATCACATAAGACGTCACTATTTGAACTATGCTACTAGCGCCCCCTACATGATGTGACAACATAACGCAACTTTCTGTAACATGGAGTGCAAGGGGGCTGGTCCATATGCGCCATTGCCAGCAAGTTGATTGTAATGGTGTTTAAGTTAAGGCGCGTTCTCACGATTCAAGTTTAATTGACCGATTACAGTTGATCCACACAAGTTGAATGAAAGCTGTAGTGAGAACTTCTGTTTCAATAGAGTTGATCAACTTTTTAGTTGTTCAAGAAAAGTTTGACTGAGTTAAACTTTTGTCGTTCAAGTGATGAATCATCAAGAATTGTTTTCAAATTGAAACTTACATTGAAACGTGTGATCTATGCAGTCAACTTTTGTCGCTTGCAACTACCGTACGTCATTGAATTTCAATATTATAAAATAATACTTTAAAATTAAAAAAATGAGCCTCAAGTGGTCTGAAAGTGATACAATAGAATTTTTGGAACTACATCATAAGAATCATTGTTTTTGGAACCACCGAACGGATTTATACAAAAATAGAGATGCACGAGAAAATGTTTTATATTCTATTGTCAAGAAAATGGAAATTGAATGTCTAAAAGCTGGTTTACACTATGAGTCACATGAGAAATTGCATAGTGTCAACCAGCTTTTACTATTGCTAATCTGAAGTGCAAAATCAAAACTATTCGAACAAAATAAACCAAAAAGGGGAATGGGATTTGAAATTATTGATCAGTTTAGATTGAAATGTGTGAACAAAAACTGATTCAAGTTGTATTCAACTTTTGTTGATCAACTAAAATCGGTCAACTAAACTTGACTCGTAAGAACGCGCCTTTAGATACACTTTCGAGCAAGAGATTCGTTGGAATCTAGTAGGTAGTTTTCTTTGCGTATACGTACAGATCCTATGTGGTGCTGTACAAACCTTTAGGGTAAGAAGCCCATCAAGTAACATTGACGGCTTTTTTTTAATATAGACTATTAGGAGCGGTTTTATTCGTTTATTCTGTAGGGTTCTCGCTCAGGCGGTTATATGGATTAACGTATTCGTTATTTAGTTAGAATACCCACGTTTTGTTTAGTTCATGGTTTAGTTTTTTTGGGAATGCTATAATTTTAAATCCACAACGTGTTGATGTATACCAGAACGCCGAGTTAAGAAATTCTGCCAAATCCGAGGTTCGAACTCAGAATTTCTGCTCTGTAACTCAACCATCGATCACACCAATCCACTGCTGTGGTTTTAAAAATGGTTCCACTTTACTACGGGAACCTGAACAATATCCTTTTCACGATAAACACTATTTTTGTTATTATGTCATTTGTCAACATTACTGTGATAATTAGCTTACCATCCAACTACAATCATTAAATCTTGATACTATCTTTTTACTATTTATCTTGGCGGATTCCGCTTTACCATTATTTTACATCAAGCCTTCGAGTCTAAACTATATGTGTTTAAACATTGTTGCTCCTATAAATTTTGGATTATTATTTTCTTTGGACGTCGAAATACGAAATTGATTGCATGTTTCACCGATTTTCTGAGAATTGCAATTCTCCGTGTTGCGAGCGTAATTTTATACGTAGTAGCAATATTATCACCGATAACTTGAAATTTTTGAAAATTATACGTAATTATACGGTATACGAAATTTTGCGTATTACTACTAAAGTTGTGATACGTTCGCGTAAAGGTTGGCAATTATTATTTTTTATTCATCCAGTTATTTAAATTTTACATTAGCTTGTTTTTATTATCTATTTATATTGGGGTTTTATTCAATACGATTTCTTTTCTTCTTTTTATGTAAGTGGTTAGTAATTACCGTACTAACTCTTGTGATCTATTATTTAATTTACTTGGCGCCCATTCAGCATCCAGGTTTCATCCAAGAGTATCTGAGCTAGCCTAGGAAGTTTTTTTGTTCACGAATCGGTTAACAAAATCCATCAGGCCCTGAGGTTGGTATTTATTTTGTATATATGGTTATTTTGTATATATTTTTTAAGGGTACAAGCTGTCAAAGTTGAAGCTTTAAGAGTGAATAATTCATGAAGTATTGAAGGAATCTCAACCAAATTTTGTATGTAGGAATATTGCTCCCCTAAGGATTTGACAGCATATGGAGTCATTAGATAAAAATTAGGAATTGAACATGAAAACAAAAAAGATTATTTTTTTGCAATAGTCCTTGTCCCTCGATTTTCTTCGGCATTTCTGGGTCGATGGCAGTCAAACTATTTGAACGTGTGTCTTGTGGGCTCTAGTAGTGAAAATAAGGTTTCGGCAGAAAAATCTTTGTCAGGGCTACCACAATTAAAAAAATTAAAAACTTGAACATGTTATCGTATCTCCGGGAATGTTGAACCGATTGAGATAAAATTTTTTGTGCTGATAGAGTCTTTAAAATACAAGTATTGGTGACGAAACAATTGAACTTAAATTAATTTTTACTTAAATTAATGAAATTAATCTTAAATTAATCAAATTAATTTCCATCTGTCCTCCTTCAAAGTGCAATTTTTGCACTCGGCTAACACCTCGTGCAAAAACCTTTGCACGCGGGATGAAAAGCAGCACCTTAGTCCCATGATGTATAATATACTATTTCTGGAGGTAAGGTAATCGAAAAAAAATTCAAATTTTTTTTAAACATTTTCGAGATCACCGTGTTCAGAAACGTAAAGATTTGCAAAAAATAAAAAAAACATTTCTGTGTCGGTCTGTCGTCATATTTTGTCTCTCGATTTATTCCTGAACCGTTCAACCAATCACAACCAAATTTGGTATGGTAGTAGGGTTCACGGTAGAAAGGTGAAAATAAGGTTTTCGTCGCGATCTGTCAATCAGGAGTGCCACTACAAGAAAATAACACAAGATTTAAAAAACAATTTTGACTTGTGATAGGTTATTTTAAAGACCTTGAAAAGCTTGATCCAGAATAGGTAAAATTAATTTTTTATCTGTCATCTGTCAAAAATTATAAGCTGTCAAAGTTGAAACTTCAAGAGTGAATAACTCATCAAGTACTAAAGGGATCTCAATCAAATTTTGTATGTAGGAACATTGCTTCCACAGAACTTGGCAGCATATGGAATCATTTGATAAAAATCTGGAATTCAACATGAAAAAAAATGATTACGTTTTTTTGCGAAATCTTGAAAAAAGTCCTTGTCCCTCGATTTTCTTTGGTATTTCTGCGTCGATAGCAATAAAACATTTTGGACGTATGTCTGGTGGGCTCTAGTGGTGAAAATAAGGTTTTCGCAGAGAAATCTTTGCCAGGGCTACCACAATAAAATAAATTTAAAAAAATGAAAATGTCTTCACATCTCCGGAAATGTACATCCGATTTTCTTCAAATTTTGTGTGCTAATAAAGCTTTTAAAGTACGAGTATTGGTGAGAAGATAATTGAGCTAAATGTAAAAGTAAGAAAATTACATAAAATATTAACTGAAATCTTAATTTATCTATTTTAGACCAGTCAAATTAGATCGATCTTGGGCTTGGCGCGGAACTAATTTTTCACATTTCACTGTAATACAAAAATCAGCGTTTACCGGACGAAAAAAGTTGAAGAGTCCTTTTTTGTAGGAAATTTCATCAGCAATAAAATCCATATGATTTTATTGATCACAAATAAGTGCTAAGTACCTTAAATCCTTAAATTTCAATTTTTCATATTCACATAGCTGTAAAATAAGTAAAAAAAGTCAAAAAATTTTATTGTGCCATGAAAAGTACCTTTCAAGGTTTCCCAAGGACACCTAAATTTTTGAGATTTTTTAATATAATTAGAAACCATCGAAAAAATTTTTTATCGAAATCCGCGAAACACGAAAATCACGCGTTTTTGAAGTCCGAAAATTTGACTTCGGCGGCGCGTGCATTCTAAACGGCTGCCTTTTTAAACATAATCATTAGAACCAATTTCATAGGAAATTCATGCTCTACAAAAAAGGTATGTATGGTTTGGTTCCGTATCTAGCATGGTTTAGGAGATATTCAGGTATAACCGGCGAAGGTCCCGTTTTTTGTCTAAATAATCGCCAATTGTTCATCCCCCACACATCGCTATCGAGGAGGAAACTTTTGCCAGTATGTAGACCCCAGACCAAACACTTTTTTGCGGGTGGCATCGAATTCTAAATTAGTTTACCCTGAAACACCTAATTTGACTGGTCTATTTTTTGTGAAAATTTGTTAGAAAATTTTCGAAAATTTAATAATTAATCTGACAGTTATCAGTATTTAAATAATTTAATAACGATTGAAAATTTGTGTGCTGTATAATATTTAATATGTAATGCCATGTTTAATGGTGATCAAATTTTGTAGTAATTGGCATGTGCATCTTAATTTTGACCATTACAAAGGGAATTCCGCCATCATATGTAATTCTGTTAGGTTTGTCCAATTGAATTGAACCGCAAATTCAGCATTTCTTTAAAGAACAATATTTTTACTAACAAAATAAAATCTCACTTTTAACACATATCGTAAATAGCTATTTTAGTATATTTTATGCATATTTATGTACAGAAACATTATTTAAATATCATTCCTCGATTAGCAGGTGGAGCTGCGCTGGTGTTAAAATCTTGAAATAGGGTATCGAAGCATAACTTTGAAATAATATTTCTGTAGGTATATAAAATACTAAAATAATAATAATTATAATTAAAATTAAAATTAAAAGTCTGATGTGACAACACATAACTTTCCCATTTATTACTAAATTGCTAATAATAATAATTAAAATTAAAATTAAAAAAAAATAATAAATAAAAAAATAACGTATGGATTTCAATCAAAATCTAATCAGCTCTCGAGATTGCTGTAACAATACCCAGTATATGAAATTTGAATAAAATCGGTTCACGCGTTTTGAAAAAATCATGGACGAAAAAATCGCACACACGCACACATACGCACACACATCCGGATATTATTGCAAAATTTGTCTCAAACGATTTGTACGGACTCATAGACTATGGAAAAAATGCTAGTTCAAAATTACAATTATATTAAATTAAATTAAATAAAATTACTCGATTACAATACTTTCCTTTACTACATAAAGGGGAAAGTAAAATCCATAAAATACTTATATTAACAAAAAATTTTTTTAAGTATTTCAAGAGTATATTAGTTTCCCATTTACGTAGTAAAGGAAAGTATTGTAATCGAGTAAAAAAAAATTTTTGAACCATAGTCTATAAGTCCGTACAAATTGTTTGAGACAAATTTTTCAATGATGTCCGGATATTTGTGCGTATGTGCGTGTGTACGCACATGCGCGATTTTTTCGTCTACGATTTTTTCAAATCGCGTGAACCGATTTTATTCAAATTTCATATACTGGGTTGTAACAGCAATCTCGAGAGCTGATTAGATTTTGGTTGAAATCCATACGTTATTTTTTTATTTATTAAATTTTAATTATTTTTTTATTATTTTTTTTAAATTTTAATTTTAATTATTATTATTAGTAATTTAGTAATAAATGGGAAAGTTATCACATCAGATTTTTTTTATTAAGCCTTATTGATCTTATATCAATATCTTTATTAATAATCTCATAAAAAATTTACAAAATTACTTTGTTTCATAGTAGAATCCTGCCTTAATACTTTTTAAAAATATATTTTGATCGTATCAATTTAAATTAATTTGTAAATTTTTTTGTCCATTTTCATTAAAAGAAATTTCGATTTAACGAATTTATTTTTCCGAACCATGTGCTTCGTTAAATAGAAGTTCCACTTTATTTAATTAATTATAATTCTTGATATATTTGTAATTGTTGTATATTTTTTCAGCTATACTTAAATCGCTGTGCAAAGAGTTTCTATCAGTCAACGTGTCTGCAATTCTATATTTAATGAATTATGAACAGTACGGAAGGAGCACTGCATCGGCTCAATACTTTTTACAGTTAGCTGGATATTTAGGAATACCTGTAATTGCTTGGAATGCTGACAATTCTGGACTTGAACGTCGAGCTTCTCAATCCTCGCTACAATTACAGTTAGCTCCTTCCCTAGAACATCAAACAGCTGCTATGTTAAGCATTCTAGAAAGATATAAATGGCATCAATTTTCAGTTGTTACAAGTCCGATTGCGGGACACGATGATTTTATTCAAGCTGTGCGAGAAAGAGTGTCAGCAATGCAGGTTGGTTATTCTTTTAATAAGGATATAAGGTATTAGTGGAAGTTCTTGGTGCAAAGTACGTTTTGTCTATGAAAACAGTAAAAATTTTAATAGAATACCCTTAAGAGTAATGTTAATTTTATTAAAATTTTTGCAGAGATTTTTTTAAATCACTGTATATCGGAAACGGTGCAACAAAATAGAAAATATATATAAACAAAAATGAAGAGAATGAAAGTTTTAATAAAAAATGTTTAATAAGTTTGCTGTAGAAGGGATTTTTATATGAGAAAATATGTCTTCAAAAGGTACAATTTACATTGCTAGCATAGGAGTGTATGTTCAATTTTGTGTATAGCTGTATAATATACAACAGCAATAAATACAAAAATAGTGATGAAAATGTCAAATATTAATGTTTCAAAATAAATGCAAAATAATGTATTTTGCAATAATGTTCAAGACATAACGATTTTTGTAACAGTAATTAATAGACAAAACGAATTTTGGCGAACTAGTAAGTTTTTCTTACAAAAATCATTGTTGAATTAATCACACTGACATGCTGACATACAGGCTAAACAAAAAAATTAAATTAATCTTTATTAATAGTAATGTGTAAAATTTAGATCCGTATTTGTTTCACCCCGAAAAACATGCGGTTTCGCCCAATAGTGGAATTTTAAGATTTCGAAATAAATAAAATTATTCTCAAAAATTTGTTGTAGAGAAGAAATATCGCTGCAGATTTAGTAATTTTGCAGCTTTTGAATTGATTTTTTTCTTATGAATAACATCGTACTTAATTTTAAAAAATTTTCTTTTTTCTTAACCCGTCGTTGTTACACATGTGAGAGCTGCGCTCACATAAATAACATTTCGATTGTCAATCGTATAAATGATGCCGAAGTAATCTGATACTATTAGTAGGTACCTTCAAATAACATGTCTACAAATATTGCCAAAAATAAACTACATCGCTATTTGTCATTCACGTATAGTTATCGTCTTACAAACGTCTTTTCACGTTATTGTTATTATCACCGTCGGACGTAGGGGAGAGTGGGGTACATTCGGCCACTGTTTTTATAAATTTAAATTTTTGAGGAATAAGTACATTTTTCATAAATATTTTTTCTCTAACCAATTATATACTATTTGGGTACTTGATTTCCGTATTACTAATTTAGTTGTAATAATTTATTTTTATCTTGTAGTATACAATAAAAAACTTGTCAAATGGCCGAATGTGCCCCACCAGTGGGGTACTTTCGTCATAAGGTAAAATGGTAAAATATCAAGTCATAAACACGTTTTAGTAATTACAGTTAAGTAGGGTAAATATCTAGTGAAATTTTTGTTCACAAGACTCAGGAATTCAAGCGATTTCCAAGAATTCCAACGGTTTCCAAAGAATTCCAATAATTTCCAAGGAATTCCAGAGATTTCCATGGAATTCCAGGGATTTCCAAAGAATTTCAGGAATTTCCAAAGAATTCCAGGAATTTCCAAAAAAATCCAGGAATTTCCAAAAAATTTCCAAAGAATTTCAGGGAATTCCAAGGATTTTCAAGGGAATTCCAAACAACTGTACACAAAATTTTTGAAATATTTACCTTTTGTATATGTATATTACATAAGATAAATCCTTTTTATGGCTTGAAATTCAGAGGAATTACGAATTGATTTTCGTCCTTCAAAAATATTGACTAAAGCAGCGTTTATATCTTCTTCACTAATTAAAGCCCTATTTGTTTTTCTTAAATACTTGTGTGGAATCTAGAATTTAAAAAGGACTACTTAACGTAAATTTTAAAACTAATTGTAGTGGAGTGGGGTGCATCCGACATGCCGAATGTACCCCACTGTAGTTATGACAAAAGTACCCCACTAGCAGTTATTTTTTTCAAACATTTTTTGCACTCAGTACCGTTGCGTTCAGCGCCGTAAGACGGCGCTGCATTTTGTTTCACACTTCAGCATGAGAGAAACATAGAAAATAATGCACTTTTACCATGGATGGATTGATTAGCTCCCCGGAGTCTATTCAGCCGAGGAAAGCTATTTTGCCTTCAGGGGGATGTCAACAAATTGAAAAGCCTGAATATATGACTCTGTGGTGTGTTGCTTAAAGAGTTTTTTTGGTATCTAACAAAGAAGAATCACCTCATAAACTAGCAGTCTTGGACCTTAATAAACTTAAATATCTCAACGTTCTATTTTTAAATGTCTTCTTCTTCTTCTTCTTATTTTCAGGGTTTAGGCTCTGTTGCCTGTTCCGTCTTCATAAGTTTCGACAACACTTTCACGGACGTCCAACATCTGTTTTCCCATTCGGGTTGTAAGAGAGTATTTTCTTTGGAATTCGTTTATCTTCCATTCTATACAGGTGTTCTTTCCAATTTTTTCTGTGTTCCAGAATTCTCTCCTTGACCGAGAAGATTTGTAATTCTGCGCGAATGTCTTCGTTTCTTATTTGGTCTAGTCTTGTGCATCCTTTAGTTTTTCTCAGGAATTGCATCTCCGCCGGCTGTAGTTTTGGTTTGTCTCTCTTGGAGGGGACCCATGTTTCACAGCAGTATATGTTAGGACAGGTATCGTCATAGTTTTATAGAATTTTATTAGGGTATCTTTCCTAGTTAGATTCTTTAGGTTTCTGTGTATTGTTCCACATATATGTTGGAATTTGTTTATTTTGTTTTCTATGTCGTTGTCTCGGTCGAAGCTTACGTCGCATCCTAAAAAGTTAAAATGGGATATTTGTTCTACCTGTTGATCTTCTATAAAGATCTTGCTTCTGATTATATCCTTTCCTTTACATTTTTTAATGTTCAATCGAAAATTGAGATTTTAATCTTAGATTTGAATTCACACGAAACTCAATTATTTGGGTTGATCTTGGAATTTGGTTTCCATCATGTTATAAACTTTCACACTAGATAACAGAACTGCACTGATAATGTATTTATTAGTTTCGATGATGTTTATGGTAAACATGTTATCCAATTGATATCGCGGATCATTCCGATCATTTGGGTATCTACAGAAATCGAATTTGTTGTTGAGGCTGTTCCAAAACCTACAATTAATTAATTATAGGATAGTTCGTCCTGTGACACCGACTGGTAAGATTAGCTTTTTTAATTGCTTAATTGACTATGATTGAAGTGAGCCCTTCAATAATTTAGATGTTGACGTAAATTTCAATTATATTTTAAATATCATTGGAGAGTGTATTGTATTTTGCTTTTCTGAAAAGAGGACAGTGATTAGGAGTGTAATGCTTGCACCGCAAATAACAACTGGTATACGGATGAAATACAAGCCATGAGAAATACTTTTGAAACCACAAGTATACAATATTTATTCTATTTTGAAAGACCCGGGATTACTTAAGTTGCAGAGGTCTTACAGAAAAGCCTATCGTAGAGCAGTAGTAAATTTTAAAACCAGCCTAAACGAACGCCTCACTGTTCAGGAAAGAAATAAACTGTGAGCGATTTGGCAGGTAATTAATTCTCACAGACTGGCTGACCTGGGGAGAGCGACGGATGCTGGTATCGATGCGGAGCGATTGAATGCTTTTTTTCTAGGTGCGGCTGAGCTGATTACTGATTCAGCTTCTATATCAGTCATTGCCACCAGTAGGTCCTGCCCATTATTTATTATTTTCTGAGGTGTCGATAGCGACTGTTGGGGATGTGGTGAAGTCACTGAGAAACACCCGATCTATAGATGTCTACGGTATCGGCATTACAGTAGGTGTACTGTAAACTGAGTGAATCGCGAAAAACTGATTTTTGTAATCTTTGACCTTTAATAACTTACGGCGCAAACATGAAATTTTATGAGACTTTTGAGACAACTTTTAGAACCCCAAAATGAAGGTGTATACGAATTTCCATCAGCTTATTAACTATCTCTCATTCCGAGGTGAAACCCCCAATATTACTGCACTAATTATCCAGGATTTGTCCGGCTAAATCATACGTGTGCCAGTATTAAATATTTTTAATACTTTTTTAATTTGAATTATATTTTCATAATATTGTTATGTTATAGTTATTAACATGGAAAATATTTTACAAATTCGTGAGCAAATTGTTAGATTCGGGAGATGCATGGCCTTGGCCTAAGGTGAGCATTCGTACTGGTTTTACCAGGACAGTACTGGTTTTGGAAGCTTCGTCCTGGTTAGTCAAGACAGTTAACCAGGACACAAAAATGTACTTGTATGACTATTGTTTTAACGTCCTGTTCCTGTATCGAAAAAAAGGTGAAAACCTAACAAAAAGATCCTCCGTTTTTCATATACTGGTTTTACATTTCATAAAAATGTCCCTTGTTTACTTTTTGTGTACTTGTTTGAATGGTTGCTAATCCGCGATATAATTATGTATTGATGTACTGTTTGTAAGTACTACCTATAATAGCAACCTTTGCATTTAAGGGCTCCCTGCCTGTATATTCTTTAATAAATAAATACTCTTAAAGACAAACAATTACGTTTTTTTGCGAGATTTTGGGTTCAATCTTGGGACATACATGTCATAAAAACCAAAATTTTAAATAAAATTGTTGAACCAACTTTATTTTTGTAAAAAACTCACCTTTATATTTTATATTTCTACTTTAGTTATATTTCAGAATGTACAATACTTTTTGTTAAAATCGAGAAATTGTACCATATTTCGGTCTCTCTATTACATTTATATACATACCTAAGGTATATTGTCGTGTTCCAAAATTCTTTTTCTTAAATTTTGAAGTTTTAATTTTTAATTTTGTTGTATGAACCATTTGATATTTGGAATTTAATTTTTATTTTTTAAATAGTTTTATTTTTGTTATTTTGAATTTGTGGTGTGAACACCACACCATTGTGAACTTACAATTTGTAAGGTTTTCAAGTTGAATTTTAATTTTGGAACAAAGAGAAGTCTCATTGCTCATATAAAAAGGGTACATATCTATCTTCGTCGGTGGGATTCTGCCCTAAATACTTTAGATTTTTAACTTTAAAAAATGTTGAACTAATTTGTAGAAACGCAAACAAACCAGTTCAATAATTTCTATATAAAATCAACTAAAATATTATTGAACAATTAATTGAATTTAAGCTATATGGGATATTTTTCCGTCGCACAGTGCCAGTGGGACGAAAACACGAAAAAGTGGCCGAAAATATAATTTTGACTTTAATGATTTAAAATTGACATAAATAACACGGGAAAATTAATTAAAAAAATTCAAAATTGACAGGGGTAGCTTAGAGGGGTGTTTTTTACACGAAGTATTATTAACATATGATTTTACTTTTAATGACCCCAAATTGGCATAAATAACACGGGAAAATGAATTAAAACATTCAAACTTTACAGGGGTGGTTTAGAGGAGTTGTTTTTTTATACGAGTGATTATTAAAATATTATACTTTTAATGACTTAAAATTGGTATAAGTAACATGGAAAATTAATTAAAAAATTCAAAATTTGCAGGGGTGGTTTGAGGGGTGTTTACTTTTTTAAAAGTTTAAAATGCTATGATTTTACTTTTAATGACTTAAAATTGGCCAACATAATACAGAAAACTTTATAAATAAAATAAAAACTATACAGGGCTGATTTTAGAGGGTGTACTTTTATATACATACGGCAAAAAATGTTTTCTTTCGCATATTCATCATGTTAAATATAACCTCGATCCAATACGGTAACAGTAACAACAAGTGCGTTGAATATGTGCATATACTTACATACGCAGCGTATATTTTAAAAGCGGTATCTGGTGGAATATTTTTTGTATAAGTCCACACAAAGTTGCAGAATTGCAATTGAACAGCTTCCAGAATTAAGCTATGTATTTAATGAATGCACTATTTTATTGTCTTAGAATTGTTTTAATTCCAAAGTAAGTACATACTTCAAGACATCTTTTCTATTAAATTCTAATTTAAATCCTAAATTCAAATCCGCACAATAACTCATCAAAACTTAATGTCGCACGGAGCGAAATGCTACTCAAATCAGCGATGAATGGAGGGGGCGATGTTTACATCGCTCTAACAAGCACAAATATTTTTCAATTCACTTGAGATTTTAGGAAACGGTGCACCGATATTTCCTCTAAAGATATACTGAACCTTGTTGAAAAACTGTTAAATTGACAAAAATGTATTTTTGTCCAATTTTCTAAGCGTTCTACCCACTGTGCGTCCTCACTTTATTTTTCAACTTGTTTTGTAATTAATTTGTGTAAATAACTAGGTATATATTTGAATTTGTTAAAAATTCGCGCCAACAAATTTTAAATTGGTACGAAAATGAACAATAATTTTGCTTTTTGCCAGGTCCGTCGAAGCGAATGGACGCTTTTGCGGGAGGTTCCGTGAAAAGTGTTAATTTTGCGTCTCAATTTATTGTGAGATTGATAATTTTGATTTGTGAAATAAAGTTTTGAGTTCACGTATGTGATTTTTATTTAATTGAAAATTGTCCGAAGTTTGGACAAAATTTGGTGACTTTGAAAAATTTAGTCGATGTGAAAATTTGGCTTCGTTAATATATTTAATATTAATTAATACTAAAATAATAATACATTTTAAATTGAAAGATAAGAATAAAATTAAAAATTATTTTAAATTTGCAATTTGAAAATTAAAAACCATTAAAATAATATGTTCACATTTGAACTGGTAAATTTATTTTATACTTGAAAATTTTTAATTTCGATAGAATTATTTAGACGAAAAAGAGTCTCTTGCTCTACAAAAATTCGTTTGCTCGGCGTAGGCTAATTTTTTAGTTTTTACACCCCAGTACATTGCAATATATTGGATGATGCAATTCGAAAACCAATACAGTGTCCTGTGATCCTTATGAATATACCGGGTGCTGAATGAGTTAGCCTAACATAGGAAATTAACATGTAAAAACTTATTTATGCAAATTCCTGCTTCCCTAATTATTTTAGAAAAAAAATTAAAGACGCAAAAATAATGCCGAAATATAAACTACAAATGATAAAAGCATCAGATTTCATTTAACTTTTACTTAAAAAAACAAAATATGCTTTCGAAATTGTTAAAATTTTCATTTATCGCACTGGGCATGTAATAAATTCAATTTAATTTCTATTTTCAAAAATAATTACCATGGAAATATACATGGTCATTCTGATAAATGAAACTTTTTCAACAATTTCAAAAGCATTTTGTGACTTTTTAAGTAAAAGTTAAATGAAATCTAATGCTTTTATCATTTGTAGTTTATATTTCTGCATTATTTTTTCGTCTTTCATTTTTTCACTAAAATAATTAGAGAAGCAGGAATTTGCATTAATAAGTTTTTACATGTTAATTTCCTATGTTCGGCTAACTCATTCAGCACCCTGTAGAATATTACAATACGAATGGTTACCATACAAAAATGATGTTTATCTACAGAAAAAGAAAGAAATGTAAATTTTTATTTACCTGAGAAATATTTAAACAAATTTAAGTAGAAAATCAAAATAGAAAATTTTGTATTGCAATTTTTGTGCTTGTTGTGATGATATAATTAAGCAGACGAGTATACAAAAATTAGTTAATATACTTTTGAAGACTTATTCAAAACTTTTGTGAAAGGATGGTGATTTGCATTTACATGAAAATTATAAATACCACATGGAAGCTAAAGGGGAGGTTTCAATTTTATGAAAACTTATCAAGAGTCTTTGTTAGATATTAGATGTAAACTCGATAAACATCGCAAAACTCAATTAAAAGAAATTCGGGAATGGTTAAAAATATAAATTATCAAAATTATTTAATTCGTTGATAAACAAAATATTCCTCTTAGAGCTTAGAGTAAACGAAGGAAATTTTCGTAAATTTGTTGTGTTATAACTAAAAGTGATGTATGTATGTAGACCAATTATTAAGGAGGCATTTAGAAAATAGTTTGTCAAAAGCTTACATACCTATATACATAATGTACATTTGTAAAACTTTTCAAAATGAATTGATCGACTTGTGAAAAAATTTAAGGAACGTATGAAACGATCATATTTAAGGGGTTAGGCTACTTTGACCGGCTGAAAAATAAGACTTCTTTACGATTTTTTTACGCTACTAATAAAGCGACAATAGTGAGGTATTGACAGATTATTCTACATACCTTAAGGTATACAAAAATAATTTTTTTATTTTGATTTAATATATAAAATGGCGGCATGGCAATAAATAAGACGAGGTTGCCTTGTTTTATGGGCGGTCCGCGGCAAGCAGCAGTACAATTTTTAAACACCACTTAAGATACTCAAATCAAGTTCTATAAGGTTATGGCGATGCCAATTCTATTATATTGCAGTGAGACTTGGGTTCTGACGCAAAAATATCGCTCATACATTCAAGCCAGTGAAATGAAACAGATTGGATAGAATGAGAAATACGGACATAAGAGACGAATTGAAGGTGACACCCGTTGTTGATTCTATCGATACCAACCGAAATAATTGGAGAGCCCACTTAGAACCCATGGATGATCAGCGATAGCCAAAACTTGCGTTTCAATATCGTCCCATAGGAAAGAAAGACCATGGAAGACCTCCAAAGCGATGGCAATGAGAAGTCGTAACAGGCCTAAAAGCCTAATCCCTGATGTTTAACCACGTTAAACATAATAAAATTTTTGTATCTTATTAAATGTGTAAATTAAAAAACCATACTGTATATATGATGAGTTTACCTATTTAATAGATTTGCAAAATAATATCCTGCAACGAATGCAATTCCAAACCATTAAGTAGGTAAACGTATCAGCATTTTTTATATAATTAGCTTTAAACAGTATTAATAAATATTAATAGATAAGCAAAAATTGTAAATAAAAAGCGGACGATCTACCCAATAAATGAGTCTAAAACCTAACACGTTTTATTCTACACCACGGCGACTCTCTGAGAATCCAAGCCTAATAATTCGTTGGTGAGGCTGCCAACGCTCAGAAGTCAGCTCATCTCCAAAATCTCGCTCCCGAGATTTTACATGGTCCTTCGAGCCGGATTGTCCATCAAACTTTGGAGTTCCGTCAAACGAACCAACGCCTAGAGGTCCATCAGCGACTCAAATCAACACGGTCCATCAGCGACTCATCTCAACACAGTCCATCAGCGACTCATCTCATCAGGGTCCATCAGCGGCTCAAATCAACACGGTCCATCAGCGACTCATCTCAACACAGTCCATCAGCGACTCATCTCATCAGGGTCCATCAGCGGCTCAAATCAACACGGTCCATCAGCGACTCATCTCAACACAGTCCATCAGCGGCTCATCTCAACAGGGTCCATCAGCGGCTCAAATCAACACGGTCCATCAGCGACTCATCTCAACACGGTCCATCAGCGACTCATCTCAACACAGTCCATCAGCGGCTCAAATCAACACGGTCCATCAGCGACTCATCTCAACAGGGTCCATCAGCGGCTCATCTCAACACGGTCCATCAGCGACTCATCTCAACACGGTCCATCAGCGACTCATCTCAATACAGTCCATCAGCGACTCATCTCATCAGGGTCCATCAGCGGCTCAAATCAACACGGTCCATCAGCGACTCATAGCAACACGGTCCATCAGCGACTCAAATCAACACGGTCCATCAGCGACTCATAGCAACACGGTCCATCAGCGACGAAATTAATTACCAAGGTTCATCAGCGCCGAAAATAAACAAAATATGAGCAAAACCGAAAAAACTGTAAATGCAGAAGATATTGAAAAAGCCAACAAGCTAGCATCAGAACAAGAAGAAATTGGAAAGAAAATTGTATCAATTCTATCCAACGCCAAAAAAGACAGTCAAAGCAGAAAAACAAAGGAGTACATACAGAAAAGGGAAGAAGCACTACAGGAATTAATTCGACAAGCAAAGAAAAATCATACCGAAATTCAAGGATTAGAAGTACCACAACATCCATACATAGTTACCAAATATTTAGAAACCATCGAAAGAAAATACGAGGAAGCCATCGAGTATTTAGAAACGTGTTCAATAGCCGAAAATTCAACTACGAAAAAAGAAAACAACGAAATGGAAACGGCCCAAACCTTTCGCTTGAAGAAGCAAAATGTAAAAATAACTCAATTCAACAAAACAATCATAACAGCAAGAAAGAAGCTATCAGAAGACAACACCAAAATTGCATACGAAATTTTAAAAAACAAGTTAGAAGTACAATGGACAGCAATCAGCGAACTTAATGAAGAGATCACAGTATATGAAGAGGAATACAAAGATGGATACTTCAGAAACCAAATGTTTGAAAAAACCGAAGCAAAATATGACGAAATGATGATCAATTTGGAAACGAAAATAAATCAAACAACAAACAAACCCAACATTGTATTACCAAAAATACAACTCCCGCTGTTCGGTGGAGGATACGAAGAATGGTGTACATTTCACGATATTTTCCGGAAAGTAATAGACGCAAATTCAACCATAACAAAAACAGAAAAAATGCAATACCTGAAAACACACGTCCGAGGAGAAGCCAGCCAATTAATACAGCATCTACTGATAACAGAAGAAAATTATGAAGCAGCATGGGAAATATTAACCAAAAGATACCAAAATAAACGGTTAATAATAAACAAATTAATGGATCAAATCATAAATTTACCAACTATTCAAAATGAAAATTTAATACAATTACGTCGAATGCACAATACAATCCACGAATGCTTAAAGGCAGTTGAAAATCAAGGCATTGACATTGGAACATGGGGAGCACTAATTGAACGATGGGTCAGCCAAAAGTGGGATCGAGAAACAAACAGAATATACGAACAAACAATTTCAAATAATCACGAAGTTCAATCATTAGAGACATTACTGGAATTTCTGGAAAAAAGATGTCAGTCGATCGAAGCAGCAAGGCCAAGAAGCAATTCAACATTTCAAAATTATTCACCAAAAGTTACCAGATGTATATGTGGCAGCTATCAACATAAAATTTGGGAATGCATCAAATTCAGAAACATGAGTCCAAAGGAAAGGAAAGAAGTAATCAAACAAAACAACAGATGTTTCAATTGTTTAGGTCAACATGATTCACCATGCTCAAGTAAGATCAACTGTCACCAATGCGGAGGAAGACATAACACGTGGTTGCATGAAGAATGGAAATCACCACCAAGATACGGTAATGCAAAACCAGCGTTAACAAGACAACAAAATTCAGCTTCCGGACCATTACCAACCAATTCAAGACAAAGCCAGTCAAATCATCAAATTACAAGAAGTTCGAACTCAGTCAATTATGAAGATAGTGTGGTATTACTAGCTACAGCATTAATATGTACCAAATCTATGGAAGGAAATAATGAATACTTAAGAGTAATAATAGATTCAGGAAGTCAGGCAGCGCTAATCACAGAAGAAGCTGCGCAACGATTGGGATATCCAAAACAGAAGATTCAAGCGGAAATATCAGGAATTAACGATGAAAACCCACAAATGTCAAAATACAAAATTCAAGCCACTATCAAACCAAGATTCCCTAGCGAATTTTCACTAAACGTAAACTTCATAATATTACCCAAGTTAACAAAAACTCACCCAAATCAACAATTGGAAATGGAAATCTCAGATTCATGGAATATGATATTAGCGGATCCAACGTTTAAGCAACCTGGACCAATTGACGCAATCCTCGGTGCAGAAGAATTGGGACAGATAATCCAACATGGACTCCACAAAATTAATGAAAAAACAATATGCCAAGAAACAAAGTTTGGATGGATCGTTTCAGGAAGCATGCAACAACCAACAAACAAACCAATAAAGATAATCAGTATGATCAGTCGATATGAAGAAGAAAAAAAGTTACAACAATTTTGGGAATTAGAAGAAATTATGATCAAGAAACCACTAAGCCAAGAAAACGAAAACTGTGAAAATCATTATAACAAACATACAATAAGATGCGAAGATGGAAAATACACAGTTAAAATACCATTTAAAGAATATCCACCAAATTTAGGTGAATCAAAACAACGAGCTCTTGCTAGATTTCATCAATTAGAGAAAAAATTGGACAATCCGAAAAATAAAGAACTCCGGAATCAATACAACGCGTTTATGCAAGAGTATATGGATCTCCATCACATGACATTGGTTCCTAATTACAACCAAGGAAAATACTATATTCCTCACCAACCAATAATTCGAGAAGACAGTACCACCACAAAATTAAGAGTAGTATTCGACGCATCTTCTAAAACAACTAATGGAGCAAGTTTAAACGAAACAATGCATACAGGTCCCAGACTTCAACAAGAACTTAGGGACATACTGTTAAGATGGAGAAAATATCCAATAGTTTTCATCGCAGATATAGAAAAAATGTACCGACAGATAAAAATATCAGAAGACGACAAACAGTTTCACCACATATTATGGAGATTCAACAATACCCAGCCAATAAAAGAATATCGTTTAAATACTGTGACGTATGGAACAACATCAGCACCATATCTTGCGATCAAAACTCTTCAGAAACTAGCACAAGATGAGATGGAAAAATATCCCCAAGCAGCCAAAATAGTCTTACAAGATTTTTACGTCGACGACTTAATGTCAGGAGCAGAAACAATAAACGAAGCTACAAAGGTACAATCAGAAATAATAAAATTGTTGAAATCAGGTGGATTTAATCTTCGAAAATGGGCAAGCAATCATCAAACAGTCTTAGATCATTTACCAGAAGAACAAAAAAACCAAAATATCACGGAAATAACACAAGAAGATTTAAAGAAGACTTTAGGAGTATACTGGGCACCTTACAATGATACGTTTCAATTCAAAACTAAAACTGCGAATCTCAAAATAACAACGAAAAGGGCAATATTATCCGAAATTGCCAAATTATTTGATCCATTGGGATGGTTGTCACCAGTAATCATAATTGCAAAATTATTAATTCAAGAATTATGGGTACAAAATCTAGATTGGGATAAATCCGTTCCACAAAACATTTACGAAAAATGGAATGCATACTATACAACATTGAAAGAGGTAGAAGAGATAAAAATTCCAAGATGGATCAACACCCACGAAAAAGATACTATCGAATTACACGGATTTTGTGACGCATCGGAAAAAGCTTATGGAGCAGTCATATACGTACGAACAAACAAAAAAGAATTCAAAACAACGCTATTAATTGCCAAATCAAAAGTAGCACCCGTTAAAACGAAAGCATCAATACCACGTCTAGAACTATGTGCAGCAGTACTTCTCGCGAAATTAATGGACTACACAAACAAGATATTGGAAATTCCAAATATTCAGCAAACAGCATGGACCGATTCAAAAATTACTTTAGCGTGGATAAAGGGTAATCCGGAAAGATGGAACACCTTCGTGGCCAATCGAGTTAGTGAGATAAACAACTATTTACCAGCACAATATTGGAAATATGTAAAAACATCCGAAAATCCTGCAGATTTAATATCAAGAGGCATACAACCATCGAAAATAAAAGAAAATACATTGTGGTGGAATGGACCAAAGTGGTTACAAGAAGAAATCTTAGAAGAACAAACAGAAGACATTCCTAATACAAACCTCGAACAAAAACGATGCATTCACATAGCCATCAAAAATAACACAAATACAATAATTGAACTTTTTCATCGCTGACAAGAATGTTACGAGTATTATCGTACTGCAATCGATTCTGCAAACGTACATCGGGTAAATTAACGCAAGGACTTCAAGTAGCAGAAATTCAATACACACTCCAACAAATAATCAAACAAGTTCAACAAGAAACGTTGCGAGAAGAAATAGTAGCATTAAAAAATAAAACGGGAATCAATAGGAAAAGCAAGATAATCAGTTTAAATCCATATTTGGACAATAACATACTACGAGTAGGAGGAAGACTTAAAAATTCGATAATACCAGTTGATCAAAAACATCCAATAATACTACGAAATCAAGATCATTTCACAACTTTAATAATCAGAGATGCTCATCACCAGACACTGCATGGGGGTACTCAACAAACATTGGCATATACAAGAAGAAAATATTGGATAATAAATGGAAAAAAGGCAGTACAAACAGAAATCAAGAAATGCGTAGTATGTATCCGACATAATGCAGAAACAGTGAAACAATTAATGGGAAACTTACCAGCTGCACGAGTTACACCAGCACCGCCATTTCTTCACACTGGAATTGATTACGCCGGACCAATAATTATGAAAATGTCGAAAGGAAGAGGAAATAAAACAACCAAGGGATACATAGCGATATTTGTATGCTTATCCACAAAAGCAATTCATCTAGAAGCGGTGACTGACCTAACAACAGACGCATTTCTAGCAGCATTTCGAAGATTCACATCTCGTCGTGGAAATTGCGAGCACATATACAGTGACAACGGAACAAATTTTGTAGGGGCAAACAACATTCTCAAAAAACAAATAAGAACAATTTTAAACAAAAACGATTTCCAAAACAACATAGGGTCTCAAGGAACACAATGGCACTTCATTCCCCCAGGAACGCCTCATTTTGGAGGACTTTGGGAAGCAGCCGTAAAGTCAATGAAACATCATTTCACACGAATAGTTGGAGAAAACAAACTGACATTCGAAGAAATAAGTACATTATTATGCCAAATCGAAGCATCTCTAAATTCACGGCCACTTTGTGCAATCAATAATAATATAGACGATTTAGAAACACTTACCCCAGGTCACTTTCTAATAGGTAGAGAAATCTTATCACCAACGCATCCAGCAAATACAATGGTTACAGCAGCACATAATTCAAGATGGAAATTACTACAAAAAATGAAAAAAGATATGTGGAAAGCGTGGTCTTCAGATTATTTGAATAAATTACAACAACGATACAAATGGCAATCAATACAGAAAAATCCAGAAGTAGGCGACGTAGTATTAATAAAAGAAAAGGACATAAAACCAAGTCAATGGCCACTAGCAAGAATTTGTGAAACGCATCCAGATCCTGATGGAATATTACGGGTTGTAACAGTCAAAAAAGCGAAAGGTCAATTTACAAAGAAAAGTGTGCACAACGTAATACCATTAATAGAAGAATCAACAAACAACACAATCCACCCAAAATTTAGCCAGGCTCAAAAAACAGAAAAGAAGCAAAAAACTTTCCTAACGAAAATAATAATTTCATTGTTAATATTATCAAATGTAATAACGACAAGCAAGGCAGAAATTAACATTACAAAAATGGAGTCAGGTTTATACATAGAACATCTAGGAAGTGCAATCATCGAACAGGGAATATTTCAAATGGAAATGAAATACAGTATCCAAAAACTGAACGAAGACAAAAATTCGGTAGAAAAAGTAACACACCAATTTGACCAACTATGTAACACCATAAAAGAAATACATCCAAGTACAATCTGCCACACAATGAGTCATCATCTACAGGAAGGGCAAAACAAAATGAAGTGGATTGAAGAAGAATTAAGAAATAATCAAAACCAAAATCGAAGAAGACGAAGAAGGGGATTTTTAGGTGAATTTATGACATCAATCTTTGGGGTAAATGACGAGGTTTACCAAGACATCGATGACATACAAAAGAATCAGCAAGAGTTAATTAAAACAGCAAATCATCAAACAAAATTTATGCTGACTGCAATCTCAACATTTAATGACACGGAAAAAAGAATAAACACGCAATTAGAACATTGGAGAACAAAATTAAATCAAGCAATAAAAACAATACAAGAATGGGAACGGTACCAAGGTCAGGAAAAGCTCGAAATTCAAATTTTAACATCATTCCAAATCGCAAATAATTACATTATAGAAACTTGTAATTATTATGAAAGCCTTCTCCAGCTAAAATTTGGGCGAGGCAACTTACATGACCTGATCTCACCAGTTCATGTAAACAAAATCATTGCAGAAGCACAACGGAAGATTTCAGCATCGTTACAAATCGTAAAAAGTCCTATCATTAAAACAAAAGTAATAACCGATGACAAGAACATCCACGTATTTAGTCAATTTGTACTAGCCGGAAGAAACAAATTCAGCTTGGTAAAGATCAACCCAATTCCACAGAAGATAAAGCACAACTTATATTGGACAACCGAAGTTTCAAACCCGTTTTTTGCAATAGATTATAATATGCAAGTATATTTTGAAATGAACAACCAAGAATTCAAAGAAGCAATCAGGATATCAGAAGTCAACCGTATTTACTCTCCAGTTGCTGTCATGAACTTCGATGCAACACCAAATTGTGTAATAGACCAAATATATAACCGACCAAACCCACTGATGTGCAAAACCACAAAGAAAAATATCACCAACACAATCTGGAAACAATTGTATACGCCAAATGCTTGGTTGGTAATAACCCCAAATCCAGTACGAGTTGATGTAATTTGTAAGGATCAACGCCAAGAAAACATTTTAAACCAAACATGCATAATTCAAATTTCTCAAGAATGTATCGTCAAAACAAAACAGAATGTTTTAACACCACTAAGAATTCAAACAGCACCAATATTAGCTTCATATCACAAACAACTACAAATAGACAACAATACATTCATCAATCAGAATAAAAATCCAACTCAAATGTTAGAACCAGTCCTGACTAATTCGGAAGATATTCAAGATCTACTAAATATGGAAAAGGACATTTCTCAAGACCTAGCCGAACATCATTGGACAAAAATCAAGCATCATTCAATCCTGTAAATGAGATTTTACATGGTCCTTTGTAATCTCTGGCACTTCCCGAGGTGGCAGTATGTTTAACCACGTTAAACATAATAAAATTTTTGTATCTTATTAAATGTGTAAATTAAAAAACCATACTGTATATATGATGAGTTTACCTATTTAATAGATTTGCAAAATAATATCCTGCAACGAATGCAATTCCAAACCATTAAGTAGGTAAACGTATCAGCATTTTTTATATAATTAGCTTTAAACAGTATTAATAAATATTAATAGATAAGCAAAAATTGTAAATAAAAAGCGGACGATCTACCCAATAAATGAGTCTAAAACCTAACACGTTTTATTCTACACCACGGCGACTCTCTGAGAATCCAAGCCTAATAATTCGTTGGTGAGGCTGCCAACGCTCAGAAGTCAGCTCATTTCCAAAATCTCGCTCCCGAGATTTTACACCTGATGTGAAGAAGAAGAGGAGAAGAAGAAGAACACCACTTAGAGCAAAATAAAAAAATTTCTCATCAACTACAGGAATCTGTCAGTCAATTTATACCACGAATTTCACTTTTTGTTATATACCATTGGAAAGAGGACAATTTTCTAAGCATATTAAAAAAAAATTCTTGAATCGTCCATTAGTTTTTGAAAAAACGGCATTTAAAGATCGAAAATTTTACATATAAAACCCATGTACAAATTAGTGAGAGGAGCCAAATTAATTTAATTAATTCATTTTACAGTGCCTCCTTAATTTGCCATGGTGATCCAGCCAAAACTGACCCTTCACAGCTCTCCGCTGCGCTCCGGGCCGTTTTGGCTGGCGCTTAACTTGCTAAAAACATCCCTGAACTCGATCCACCTCGACTGGGAGGCCCGACCGCGACTTGGAAGCCTGTACTCGGCGAGGTACTACACGCGTGTAGCGTAGCGGAGTGGCTTGCGAAGCATTTAGTGCCGGAGGCACTTTAATCTTCTTCGTCTGGTGTTTAAAAGTTTGACATTATTGAAATTCTTTGAATTACGCTTGATGTGGAAAAACCACTGCGGTCTGTGTCCACTATCACTAAGACTAGTTCAGAGTACATATATATACATACATACATTAGCATTACATTCTGAAAAGAATATTGCTTTCCTGTTTCCAGGAATTATAAATCCGAATGAAGGGGAGGATTAAGCCCCATATTACAAAATACAAGTAACTCAGTATAGAATTCTTCCTAATTATGTATTTAGAATTTAAATCAATCAATCATTCACATGTGTTTCTATAGCTTTGGGTAGGAAGCAGCGTTTCTTACAATATCCCTCCAGTACTTCCTATCTTAAACCTTCACTCTCCAGTTCTTCCCCTTCATTGAGTTTAGATCATTCACTACTTGATCCCACCACCTTATCCTTGGTCTACCTCGTTTTCTATCCTCTGCTGGTTTCCATGTCGTTATGCTTTTTAATGTTGAGCTCTCTTCACTACGCATAACGTGTCCTAGCCATTTTATTCGCTGCGCTTTTGCAAATTTCACAATGTCCTCTCCTTTCATTTCTCTTTGCATTTCGTGGTTCATCCAGGATCGGTACTCGCCACTTTCATCTACCTTTGGGCCCAGGATAGTGCGGAGGACTTTTCTTTCAAATATTCTTAATTTTGTTGCCTCACTATTAGACAGGCACAACGTCTCCGCCGCGTACAGTACTACCGGTCGTATAAGCGTTTTGTAGATTTTAACATTGGTTTCTCTTTTCAGTTGTTTATTCTTCAAAAGTGTCGTATTTGCGTAGTATGCTTTGTTGCCTGTTTGTATCCTTCTTTTTATTTCGTTATCACTGCTATTATCTCTATTTACTTGCACTCCCAGGTAACCGCAACTATCTATTTTTTCGATGGTATATTTATCTATTGTATTACCTTATTGTAGTCCAAGCGTTTCACTCTTACAGCATTTCATGTACTTCATTTTTTTTTCATTAATGAGTAGTCCCACTTTCTTCGCAAATTTCTCCAACTCTGTGAAAAGTTCAACCATTCTTTTATATGATCTCGCCATTATGAGCATGTCATCCGCGTATGCTAACAGTTGTCCCTCTCTACTTACTATTGTTTCGTCAAATTTCAACCATCTAACTATCTTTTCTAATAATATATTAAATAGTTTCGCCGACAAAGCATCTCCTTGTTTAACCCCGCTGTTTACTTCAAAGCTTTCCGTTTCGCCCACTGTCCTTCTTATGCATGTGGTGGTATTCTGCAACGTTAACCTTGTCATTTTAATCAATTTCACTGGTATGCCTATTTCCAGCATCGCCTTATACAGTGCACTCCTCTTTACTCTGTCGAAAGCTTGTTGGAAATCTATAAACATGAAATGCATATTTATGTTGTGTTCGTGTGCCTTTTCCATCGTTTGCCTTAGTATATGTATTACTCCTACCATCGATCTACCCTCAGTAAAGCCGAATTGGTATTCCCTAACTTGATTTCTTGTGTATTCTTTTAATCTTTTATGTATAACAGCTGATAATATTTTATATGTAGTATTGATAAGTGCTATTCCTCTGTAGTTTTTGCACTCTTCTGAATTACCACTCTTCTTCAAAGGAATCACAATGCTTTCTCTCCAATTAGTCGGCATTTTTTCTTCTCTCCATGTTCGTTGGACCAGATTGCACAATCTCTCTTGAAGTTTGCTTCCTCCATTTTTTATAAGTTCTGCTGAGATTTCGTCTTTTCCCGAGGCTTTTCCATTTTTCATTTTTTGGATTATGTTCATAACTTCTTCATGTGATGGGTTTGATATTTCCTGGGAATCTCCAATTGCTTCATCAAATTCGCATTCATCCAGTTCTTCTTGTGAATTCAGCAACTTTTGGAAATATTGGGACCAGATATTTTTTATTTTTTCTGTTTCGTATACTACATTCCCTTCGTCGTCCTTCATACCTCTTGTTTTTATACTGTATTTTGGCATTTGTTACCTCAACAATTGATAAAAATTTTTTGAATTATTGAAACTATTGCTTGCTCCGATTTTTGACATTTGTTCCGTGTATACCAGTCGTTCTTCTTTAGCTTATACATTTTATTTGCTTCCTTGATACTTTTCTTGTATTCATCTCGGTCTTCCATTTCTCCAGTTTTCAACCATTTCATTCTTCTCTATGCGTTTCTTTTACTGCATTCCATGCAGTCATCATCGAACCATTCCTTAATCTTTATACCTTTTCTGTATCCTATTATCTCTTTGGTGCTCTCTTTTATGCTTGAAATAATGCTGTTCATCTCCTGATTCATGTCTGCGTGTATTTCTTTTTTGTTAATTTCTTCATCGGTTCTTTTTCCATAGAGTTCTCTAATTTTACCACTAATGAATTTCTCTGTTGCAAATCTTCTGTTTTTACTGTGTTTATTACTGCCAAACTTAATTGCTTTGAGTTTAATTTTTGCCATCACCATGTAGTGGTCTGGATCAGCATTAGCACCTCTGTATGATCTTACATCATTCACTATTGGTTGCCCCTTTTTGGATATCAGTATATGATCTATTTGGTTTCCCTCGTCGCTTTCACCACCAGGCCATACCCATATTACCTTGTGCATTTTTTTATGAACAAATTTCGTGCTGCAAATTACTGTGTTTAATGATTCCGCTAGGCTACACAACCTTTCCCCTTTGCTACTAGTCTTCTCATGTATTGTTTGTTTACCAGCTATCGAGTTTATATAGCTTTCTTTGCCGATTTTGGCGTTGAAATCCCCTAGTACTATCAGTATGTCGTGTTTGGGCACGGAATCGCATAATGTTTCTAGTTTGTTGTAAAATTCTTCTTTTATATCCTCGCTACTTTCTTCCGTTGGTGCATATCCATTATTAATTGACAAATTCGGTTTCGATTTAACCCTTAAGTATGCAAGTCTTCCATCTATTGTCTTGAATAATAATACTCTTTCCATAATTCTTTTCGCCACAATGAAGCCAACACCATTTCTGCCCTGTGTATGCTCACCAGAAAAGAACACAGAGTAGCTCTTCTTGTCTATTTGACCCTGCCCTTTCCATCTCAACTCCTGCCGCGCTGCCACATCAGTTCGAGTACACGTACCGTCAAAATCCGTTACTTGCAATTTTTATGTACTCCCATGTTATATGGAAAATTTTGATTTTAACATGCCATTTTTTCGTAAACTAATGAATAATCCAAGAAATATTTTTTTTTATATACTTAAACAATTGTCCTCTTTCCAATGCTATATAAGAAAATGAGAAATTTGTGGTATAAATTAACTGACAGTAACCCAACTACATTAGATTTGTGACAGTAGTAGTATATAATATGAATTTTTAGTAAATTTTTCGCAAAATGGCATCAGTTTTAACAAATATTTTAAATTTTTACTTGTAATATCACAAGAGACTGAGAATAAATTGAAAATAATTTCACATATTTTCGAAAAGTTGGTGCCAGGTAATAGATACTAGAGCCCGAAGAGATCCAGTAGCTATTACCGATAGTAGCTATTACCGATAGTAGCTATTACCGACTTTTTGCCTATAGGTAAAAAATAATCAAATATTAGGTACTAAAATCGGAAATATCAACATTTTTTACCAGTCCGCTTCACGTGGAATGCCCCATAAGTAAGTTGATTTACTTAACCCGTGTCCAATATATTCGCATCACGGTACATAATATAGTAAGGTAATCCAGCGCTGCACTCTTTATGTGCATTAGAAAGGGGACGTCCATTAATTACGTGAGGCAATTTTAGCGAATTTTTGACCCCCCTCCCCCTCTGGTGAGATGTCGTGAGATTTGGCTCGATCCCCCCTCCCCTAATCTCTTGTGAGATTGTTTGTTTTACCTTCTTAATTTAATCCAATTCTCTCCCAATTTTACAGTTTCTGGCAGAAAAACAAATTACGTGATATTTGCTGAGACCCCCCTCTCCTTCACGTGAGATTCAGTGAGATTCTTCTCGACCCCCTCCCCCTTCTAAACGTCTCACGTAATTAATGGACGTCCCCAAATGAAACTATAATGTACAACGGGAGAGGTGCAAAATAAGGTATTTATTTTAGATTTTCTTTTAGATCATTTTACTACGACAAGCATCGCTTTCTGTATATACAACGCTTGCTTATAGATACCTTATTCTCTATCCTTGGGGACGAAAACGTTTCACGTAAACGTTTCTGGTCGGATTACCTTACTATATTGTGTACCGTGATTCGCATACACTTTTTCGAGTGCGTATTGTAAGTTTAATACCAACTTGGTGGACATGATTTTATTACAGTTTGATGTTGCAATATTTAGGCAAAAAATGAGGGTAATATCAAATTTCTGTCACTTGTCGTTTACTGAGAGTTTCTGAGGAAAAGAGGATAGAAAGAGCAAACTTGATACTTTCCTGACACGCAGGTGATGAGTTTATACTTTGTGACGAAAAACTTATTGTTCTGGAACATCCGCACAATGTTCAAAGTGATCGGTTATGGGTAGTAAAGATACAGGATATTCCCGAGAGTCAGAGGAACGTTCCTAGATTTCAAAATTCACCTTCAGTGATGATTTTGGGAGTGGTTTGTAAGCGCGGTAAACTTCCTTTAGTATTCATCGACAAAGGTGTTAAAATCAACCCCGAGTATTATTAAAAGGATCTTTTTGGAGAAAAATGTCGACCCAAACTGACGAGGTACCTTTGGAAATGATTATTACGTCTTCACAAAAATATGGTTCAAGCGTAGTGTCAGGCCACTTTAACCTGGGGGCCTTCCAGCTCTCCAAATTTGAACCCTTTAAATTTTTGTGCGGGGTCATACATACTTCCGAATCATAATGATTATAAAATTTTAAATCTGAACCAATTCAAGAAAGTTATCAAGAGCGTTTTGGGAAGAAACCCCGATAGAAACCGTGCGTGCTGTTTGTGACAGGTTTGAGAAGCGTTTGAAGCTGGTTAAGAAGGTTGAAGGTGGAGTCATTTCAAAAAAATTATGGTGACCTTTCGTTATAAATGCAATTTTAATGACCTATACTTTTTGACTAACAAAACATTGCCTTATTATTTGTTTTATTGGATTTTGAAAGGGTATCCGAATTTATTGGACACGGTGTATATTAATCTGTTATGATTTCATTGTATTTTAATGTAAATTTTAATAATAGATCATCAGTTATGGATATACGTCTTCATCTCATGAAGAGCTCGACCGCATAATGGAACTTGTTCCAGAAATAAGACAAGTGAGATCAATTCGTGATCTATTTAATTTATTTAGCAGCAGTGAATTTATATCCACGCAATATTTTTGGAAACCTAAATTCCCCCAAACGGCCCTTGTTGCTTTGCTTTTTTCTCTACTTAAATCTTCTTAGATAAAATTTGCACCGTCATGTAGTACAAGAAAGCGTGCATCTTGGCATATATTTTTCCACTTTTTAAAATTTTAAATTGGACCCCAGTTTTATTCACCAAATTCAGCTGGTCTAAAATCATCAAAATTTTCAGATGCTTTCAGCTTTCATTCTTCCAATAATTTCTTAATATTCTCAATACTCCACTACCCTCTGGAAAAATTTCTCCTCTTTCTTTATATGTAAAAATATTTTTATTTGGGTGTCGCATTGTGGAAATTTTCGGCACAAACCACGTGGTTTCACAAAACTTCCACATGAATCCGATGTTTCATCCTAATTTCAACAACCTCTAAATCACTTTCAACCTCAAGTTTTACTTAAAAAATTAAATTTTTTATCTACATATTAATAAATTGCTTGAAAAAATTTAAAAAATCAAAAGTATGTTATCGTATGGTCACGTGTATTTTAAACTCGTAGCTGGGGTTAAATAGAGTAAAGTATACCTACTTTATTATAATATTATAAAGTAATCATCAAATCAGTGTGATGGTATATCGTAAGTACTTCGAAGATAATAGATATCCAGAAATTTCAATCTAAAACTCTACCTACAGTAAGTTATGGATGCCAAATAAACTATCAGAAGCCGAATAGTTTGTCTTGGGTGATGACGTGGAGTGATACCAGCTCTCGCTTTCGCTCGGGCAGGCAATCCTCACCCTCGTCTGAAATGGTTTTGTTTCATCCCTAGCCAAACAATATCCTATTTCATGAAATAATTACTAGCATTCACTAAATATAGCTTTTTTAATACCAAAAATTGTTGTACGAAAATATGTGCATACAGTGGCTCTCATAATTATTCATACACCCCTATGCTAGCAATGTAAATTATGCGTTTTGAAGGCGTGATTGCAAAAAAATAGAAAAATGTATAAGTAGTTTTTATTGTGAATTTCATTCCCTACATTTTTGTTCCTATACATTTTTCAATTCGTTGCACAGTTTTTGAAATACAGACGAAAATTTTTTTTGCATTTCATCGAGTTTTGCTTAAATCACTTAACTCGGAAATGGTGCGACAAAATAGAAAAATTTATATAACCAAAAATGTAGGAAATGAAATTTTCAACAAAAAATTTCCAATAAGTATTGCTGAAAAAATAATTTTTATATGACAAATCACGCCTTCAAAACTCATAATTTACATTGCTAGCATAGGGGTGTATGAATAATTATGAGATCCACTGTACATAAGTACACTTTTTTTGTCTACAACCTATCTGGAATTTTTTTAGTGACATTTGTTATCAGCATGTACACTAGTTAGTTCTATAGGTTTGAATTTATAAGAAAATTTATTTTGAGATAAATTGCTTTATTCTTTACCTGCAAGGCACAAATTTATAACGTATCTGCAGTTAATGTGTCTAACACCGTAGGCCCCTGGCTGCAATGTTGATAACTGAACGTTTTGTTCTAACAAACAACTAACAACTATTTTGTTAATCAACCCACTCTCACTTAAATACTGTCATAAACCGGAAATTGTGAATTTTTAGTTGCATGTAAAAATGCTTTGTAAAACTGGGCCTCATTTAATAAAATATTGACGCAGGTTTATCAAAGAAAATAAATATCTAGAAATAAAGAGAAAGAAGTAATTTATTATTTTATTATCAGTAGTTTCTATTTTATCAAACCAGTAAAAATGCAACTCTAGTTAATATATTAAGTATATTTCCTTAGAAACAGGCATTTTCGACTTACGACAATGTTTCAGTGAGGGTGCGAAGAATGCTGAATTTAATGTGGTGTATATTGTTTCAGGATCGTTTTAAATTTACTATACTAAACGCGGTTCTTGTGGCAAAGAGCGGTGATCTAGCAGCGCTTGTTGATTCAGAAGCACGGGTAATGCTATTGTACTGTACTCGTGAGGAGGCTATCGACATCCTCACTGCTGCTAGAGATTTTCATCTTACAGGAGAAAATTACGTATGGGTTGTCACTCAAAGCGTAATTGAAAATCCTTTACAGGCTCCTTATCAATTTCCTGTTGGAATGTTGGGTAAGTTACTTATGATCTACAATTTTAAATACAATTTAAATACTATAATAAAAATAATAAATACAGTTTTAATGTTTTGTAATAATTTTAATAAGCATTTAAAAAAATTGTAGTATTTTGAATCGATGTTAAGCTACAACTACCACTTTGTCTAAATTAAAATTAAATCAGTCTAAAATTTTGTGCTAATTACGTACCGTATTCGCGAATTTTGACCTCCAATTTACGAAAAACAAGTGTAAACTTGTTTGGAATTACTTTTGAAATCCATTGAATTTCCTGGAATTCTTTGGAAATCCTGACATTCTTTGGAAATCTCTGGAATTCTTTGGAATTCCTTAGATTGAAACTTGTTTGGAAATCATTGTAATTCTTAGAAATCGTTGGAATTCCTTGGAAATCGTTGGAATTCCTTGGAAATCGTTGGAATTCCTTGGAAATCTCTTGAATTCTTTGGATATTTGAACATCACATTAAAAATTTTACTTGTTTTTACCGAAAATTACATCATGGCTGAACTTTGAACAGACTACGTGATCTAAACATCGATTTTTGTTAAAGGCCGTATAAGCATGAATTTGTTTCACTATTTTTTCTCCTTTTTTAAAAAACGTGCAGCCAAATTGAAACAGTCTCAAAGTGTTGCAGATTATAACCTAATCTAACCTAACTGCATAAAATATAGCACTAAGTGATTCAAAAATATATACATCGGACGGCCATGTTTAAATCTGATTGGTTAATTGTGGCGGGCAGATTAAATATTTTTTTGAAATTCAAAATTTTTTTTAAATTGTACGCTGAGTTTTAAGACCAACCAATTACATCAACATGCATCAGCGTTTTTATTATAGTTTCATGTTTATATATTATTACTAAAAATTATTTCTAATGAAACTCTCCCATTAACTTGAGGTGTCTTTGTTTGTTGTTTTATTTTAAATTGTTTTACAATGTCAGTAGAGCAGGTAACTAAAGAAAGTTTAAGTTATAGTGTCACTTTGCTTTACGTAACTTTGTATTCATACAAGTACGAGCAAGATGGCTGACGATGAGTTGCTAGATGGCGAGAGTGAAATAAGTAGTGAACAGAAAGTAAGATGATGTTCAAAACAATGTGCGGTGTACGTATGTGTGGTATGTCTTTCTGTGTACCATAAAAGCTGTGCCAAAAAGTTTCCTAAAATCGAGTATATAGGCGAAAATAAAGTGATTTGCTGCGATAAGAAAAATGAGGTTATAGTAGAAAATAATGGTGAAATAAGGTGCCAACAGATGGAAAACAAATTACTAAGAGAACTTTTGGAAGAGGTCAAGGATAAGAATAAAATTCTTCAGATGAATAATGATTTGTTATTGCAAAGAATAAAAACACTGGAGGATCAATTGATGATTGCTCAGGGAAATCGAAATGGTGCGGAGGGCACAAATTTGAGCGAAGAAAAAACCGCAAGTGCTGCGACGATTAATGCAGGAGAAACACCTCATACCCAGATTTTACAGAGACATCAAAATCCAAATCCAATAGCGTTTCCTGAATTACCGATTAGAAGGAATGTAAACAATATCCCTCCATTAACGCCAACAACGAGTGAAATCGTAAATACTGGTAATAATCAACAATTTACCAACTTTTCATATGCGGGAGCTTTAAGGGCAAGACAGAATAATGGAGAAAGGATAAACGAAAATATTCATGCGATAAGAAACAATACAAACGAGAATTACCGTTATCAGCAAAATGTAAACAAAAGGTTTATATATAGAAAGGCACCAGTAAAAACATAGGCACAGGAACAGGAAAAACTGAAAACACGAAAGGTTTTTTCGGGTACAAGGCCAAGTGTGACTATACTTATACAGAGTTGCACGAACTGCCACTTCACAAATGATAAAAGAATATTTGGTACAGGAACATGGTCTACAAGAAGATGAAGTACAAGTGCACGAGATGCCGAGTGAACAAAACAACAAGAAGCGTTTTTTAGTAACTGGTTCTCTCGAAAAAAAAGATGATATGTATAAATCAGAATTCTGGCCAAAAAGAGTTGGAATAAAAAGATTTGATTTTCAAAAATATCGTCACTTCTTAAATAACATAAATTTTTTGTAAGGCACACACATGATACAAAATGCAAAACACAAGAACAGATAAAAAAACTTTAGTATAATTCATCAAAATGTGCAATCCATTGGAAACTCGGTGATGGGACTTGAAGTTATGTTGCAAGAACATCAAGATTGCAAAATTCTTTGTATAACGGAGCACTGGAAAACAACGGAACAACTAAAAAGCTACGGTTTAAGCGGATATAATCTGGTTTCTGCCTACTGCAGAGAGGAAGGTCAACATGGTGGTGCCGCGATTTTTGTTAATAATAATACGTGCAAAGAGAGAAAAGACATTTCGAGTCGATCAAAAATGGGTGAATTTGAGTGTGCAGGTGTTGAATGTTACATAAACAAGATTAAAGTACTGTGTGTGGCAGTATACAGAACAGGTAGAGTAAATGTGTTTTTGAATGAAATTACCGAAATTTTAAATGCTTTAATACAAGAAGATTCTATAATTGTTATAGCAGGTGACTTTAATATTAATATGAATGACTGTAATAAAGATGTGGAAGATATGATTTCAATATTAAATTCGTACAACATGCATCAAACAATATTTGAAAATACGCCAGAAACGGCAACTTCGTCAACGTGCATAGATAATCAGGTCTATTATGTATCCCAAACGTTATTATAAAGGTGACAGTTATGACATAATATTGAAGGATTTCGGCAAATTGCTATTACCTATCGTTTTCACAAAGCGTTATTTTAACAAGATCTAGATAACAAAGATTTTCTTATCATTTATAGTGCATACCAATTTGTCAAAACCTTTATTTTATTTCATAACTGTCACCTTTATAATAACTTTTGGGATACATAATAGACCTGAATATATACAAACTTTGAAGGTCACTATGATGTGGCTATTTTAAACGCGCACATATCTGATCATTATGCTCAAAAATTATCTTTACAAATTAAGTATAATCAAAGTGAGCCGGAAAGTAAAAGGATATTGTCGATTGAAAGCAAGAAGAATTTTGATGAAATGCTGAGAGAAGAATCATGGGAAGCCATTTACTTCATTAATAACGAAGAGGTAAATAATCAATTAATGCAGGAGAAACACCTCGTACCCAGAAACCCAAAGTTTCCCACTAAGAAAATTTGTGCATAATAATAAGAAAAGATCGAAAGCAAAAATAAATAATTTACAAGTAATGGAATGTAAGAAGAAAGTGGATGCTATGCTGGTTGTAAGTCGGTTTGACAGTAGGTACCAAAATCTTTATAATGACACCAAAAAAGAATACAATAAACTGCTAACAAATTGTAAGAAGCAAATATTTGATGATACAATGAGTAAATCAGATAACAAGACCAAAGCATTATGGAATGTGGTGCACTCGATCAAAAACTGCAACAAAAACAAAGACATTGCAATTGAAGGAAATCCTTTACAAATAGCAAATGATACGAATAAACAGCAACAAGTAATCTAGTCAAGGACGGGAACCATGATATCCATAACCAAATGGGTTCAATGATAGAAAATGCCACATCCACTATAAACCCAATTACTAAAGAAGAAATAATTGAAATTGTGAAAAAATTTAAAAACAAACACAGCAGTGGCATTGACGAAATCCCTACCAGCATAATTAAATACTCCATAAACGAAATACTGGATCCGATTTGGCATATAGTGAATAACTCGATGAAGTATGGAATTTTCCCAAACATGTTAAAAGTAGCGTTAATAAAGCCAATTTACAAAAAGGGGGACCCAACTAATTATGATAACTACAGACCAATCAGCTTACTACCTGCAATATCCAAAATATTTGAAACAGCAATGTGCAAACAAATTATGCAATTTTTTATAAGTAACAATCTTCTCACAGATAGACAACATGGTTATATAAAGGGAAAATCCACTCAAACAGCGATTTTTCAATTTGTAATGAAATTCTTCAGGCCTGTGAGAAAGGACAGCTGGCGTTGGGGGTGTTCCTTGACTTATCGAAAGCATACGATTGCCTAAATTATGAAACCTTCTTTTATAAGTTGGAAAAATATGGAATAAAGGGAAAACCATTACAATGGATTAAAGCTTATCTAACGGATAGATGTCAAGTTGTAACAATATCCAAAAATAAAGCTGAGTATCGTTCGCGAAAAGAACTTATTCAAACAGGAGTACCTCAAGGCAGTATAGCAGGTCCTTTATTTTTTATAATTTATGTAAATGAGCTACCTAAAATTGTAAGTGACGAAGAACAGGAATGCACGAATTATGTTGACGATTCAAATATGTTAATATGTGGGAATAATTGGCCCGAAGAGCTCGTATCGATACTCCAGAAAATGTAATAATTGATCATGTTAAGTATGACATTGTAAATGCAACAACCTTTTTAGGTTTAAAAGTGGATAGTAATCTGTCATGGGCAGAGCATATACAGGAGTTAGGAACTAATCTGAACTCAATTGTTTAAGGCATCAAAGTGATAATGAACTACGTTAGTTTTCATGTGTTAAAAACTGTTTACCAGGCAAGTTTTGAATCGAAAATAAGATACGGAATTATTTTTTACGGTGCTGGAGAAATAAATAAATAATTTGTTATACAAAAGGCTGCAATAAGAACGCTGCTAAAATTGAGCTATAGGGAAACATGTAGAAGCAAGTTTAAACAGCACAAATTACTCACAATCTACGGAATTTATATACAAGAATGCATTTTATTCATTTACAAAAATAAAAACTTATTTGCATGTCACCACAATTGTAAACAATATCACAATACAAGAGCCCAAACTACACTACACCTAAACATAGACTTACAACAACCGAGAAGAATTGCTACTACACGTGTATAAAATTTTATAATAGATTACCTGATCAAATAAAAATTATAAGTGCACTAAAAGAATTTAAAAATGCTATCCATGAATATTTATTAGAAATTGAACCTTACAGTGTGAATGAATACTTACAAAAATAATTTGTTGTTTCTTTTTTAATTATTTGTTGTTATATTTTTGTTTTTTGCAATGACGCTATTTTCTTTTTCAATTTTACATTTATGTTAATGTACAATTTTTCTTAGAAATAAAGTTTAGTTATTATTATTATTATTATTATTGCTATAAAAGAACCGTAGGTATACGGGAAGAATATGTTAAAGCTAATTTCTTTTGAAAAATTTGTGTGTAATTCAAAACTTTTTTATAAGTTGATTCCAAAGTTGTTAATTAAACCTTTAAAAAATATTAATTATAATATTACATACATTTCCTTGTAGTTCACAGATTTACATTTCAACCTTTGTAGGAGAAAGCACCTCATTAGAGCGTCTTCTCCACCAGTTTGTATAGCACATAAACACTAAAGATACACAGTGCAGAGTTTTATTCTACTAGCTAGGGCACAGTTGAGAATTATAAATAGTGATAAATTTTCAAAAATAGTGCACAAGAAATAGAGAAAATATCGCGACATTCTTCAGATATCAAACTACAACCATTACCTTCCTAATTTGCATATCCTTATCCTAAATTAAGTAGGTAATCATTAGAGCTCAGAAATCAAGGCAATAGGAAACCCGATATCTGGTATGCGGCATACAATGATGCATAAAGATAATATCTTATGTTTATAATAGATATAAAAGATAATATCTTATGTTTATGCATCATTGTATGCCGCATACCAGATATCGGGTTTCCTATTGCCTTGATTTCCGAGCTCTAGTAATCATAATTTTGTGTTGTTTTTGGGCTTTTCAATTTACGAGTATTTTGATCGAACTGTTTAGCGAAGAAATTAATTATTCCACCACAACATCAACATTCCCAATTCGCGTATCTTCATTCCCATTTTGTATATGGTATTCAAGTTTTAAACGCCCCTCTCTCACCTACGCTCTACGTAAGAGCATAGTGACTACATATTTTTCTTTACAAGATCTCTCTAGTCAGATATTTCGTTGAATTGCCCTATTGCCCGCCGCTAGGGAAGACGCACTCAAACACCAGGCCGGCCGTGACCGTCTTCTTTTAAAAGAGTACCTATCTGAATACTTGAGAGAACCATTAACATATGTGAACGAAGTTCATTGTTATTCCACAAGAAATAATTTGAATTTCGCCATGGATCAAACCAAAAAGAGAACAAAATAGGAAGATCACTATTTTTTAAGGAGTTACAAATATATTACAAGTTATATATTACCTGATATAAAAAGTTGTAATAAATTGTATTAATAGCTTAAAAGCTAGTTAGAACTCCACACAATTAGTCTGTAACGGTAACGAGAACAGAAACGGGAACAGTAAAAAGTTAAAATGCATGTATTTAGGTGGCTCTATTTACATTGGTGCTATGGTTTTCCGCATGCGCAAACTGTCAAATTTGACATATTATTTTAAATTAATTCTGTAATTTAAACTTTATTTTAATAAATAAAGATATCGACACCACATGACTTATTTGTCATTTTTAGAATGATTGTAACATCTTACAAGAATCTTGTTAATCCATTTGTGCGCGTCATGAATAAATGTCTTTCTGGCACAGACAATTGCAACCAAAAATAGGAGATGCACAACTAGATGATATAAAAGTCTCAAATAAAAATTTTCAACTTTCTACAACCTACCGTATTTGAGTTATGCGACGTACGAACGTACAGAGGTACGAAACTAGTATATATTCAAGGAAGGTCAAAGCGGATATTGTTGTCTAAATCTGAAAACCGAATCGAGATGACAGTACTTCCTTTTTTACAGGGAAGTACAAATTAAAAATATCAGACACATTTCCAAATAACTTTTATCCACGACCACTATATTAAGGAGGTTTAATACGTTCGTTTTCCGTTGATTAGAGGTTTTTTTATGTTATTATTTACAATTTCAAAAATTCGCGCGACAAATTTTATGTTGGTATGAAAATAGAGTTTAATTTTGCTTTTTGCCAAAAATGGTCGTGTGAAGCGGAAGGTAAATTTTTATCTCTTTAATGCTGGGTTTCACAAAGGTTAGTTAAATTTTAATCTATGATTAAGGGTTTTCAACAATAAAAATTCATTGTTGTGACATTGTTGAAAATCCTTAATCATAGATTAAATTTTAACCAGCCTTTGTGAAACCGAGCATAAGTTTGTTTAAAATTTCGATTGAAGATTTGCAATTTGAGAATAAATTAATTTTTAGTTTCATTGAAGTTTTAGAAGATAAACTGGAATTGGATAATCTTGAGAAATATAATTAATTGAATGGTGAAGTGGATATCGCGACGTATGGTCGAAGTTATCTCGAAGATTTTATTTTCCACTTGGAATTTAAATTTATTGAAACTTGAAATCTGTATTTATACAAGAATATTTTAAAATTAAAGTAATTAATGGAGGGCCCCTAATAAATAACTTTTGTAAATTTATTAAATATTTAATTTATTTAGTGTGGTATGAAAAACAAAACAACATCGCGGTACAGAAAACACAACCTATCTGATAAATTGTTCAAAATTGCCATCATTTTGTTTAAAATATGATACTAATCTACGCAGGAGTTCATTACTAGTTTTTTTTTTTTTAATTGAGCGGGCTGAGAAGCTAAGACATCTAAGTGAAAAGTTTGAAAAACCGAAGATTAAAAACAGGGACTAGATGCTTCATTGCATTTTGTAATAAAGTAATCCAAGTAATAGTTAATTCTATACTTGTAACATATTGAAATTTACTGACTGAATTATGTGTAGTTTCTAATAAATAAAAAATATTATTATAATAAATAGTTATATTAACCGAATGTAAATCAAATTAATTATTAAAGTAATTAAACATTTGTTGAAATTCTGATCAACTACTAAATATATCTACTACAAAGTAGATACAAATTTCTACAAAAGACTATAATGAAAAAGCAATTATCGGTTAGGTTATCAGTACATATCTAGAATTTGTATTAACGGAAAACTTAGCAAGAAATTATGTAAAATTACAAAAAGAAGACGGATCTGTTTCATGCTCGCATACAAAGTAGGATTGTAATCATCAGTCCTACACTGGCGAAATGAAAAATAAATATTAGCTTGCCAATTTCCTTCGACATACTTTCTACGGATCAATCAATGAGTCAATACTCTCTTTTTGCAGCGATACCTACTTCATCGAGTATCATAATTAATAATATTACTAATATTTAGCCCTTCGGGCACAATTTACAAAAATGTTAATTACGTTAACTGCGTCCATTTTATACAAAAATATAACCTAAAATAGCATGGCTGCAGAAGGTAACCAACTATGTAACTTCAAAAATCACTAGAAATCACTAAGAAACTGACAATACCATTTTTAGTCAAGTGTAAACGAAAAATTGCTATAGGTATTAAATAAGGCACCGCCATATTGTGTTTTGGTATTTCAAATCTTACCTTCGCCACCAAAAGACGGGCAATAGCTTAGTATGTTAGCTGAATAATTGCTGACACTAAGGTACCCGGTTCGAATCCGAATTGGTTAGGAGGTCACGTGAAGCCGGTGCGGCGATCTCCCTGGGTTGATGTTTTGCCCTCATCAACAAAAAATCAAAGGTTACGGGCACATCTGAGACGAGCCCAGCAAGCTGCTTCAGATGTAAAGCAATTAATATGACTTCGGCTCTGCCTTCGATAGAAGACACCCCGAGTTCAACGTAAACAGGATTTATCCTAGCCTAAAAGTGGAAGAAGAAGAAGACCTTCACCACCGGAGAGTTACCAACCCCTAAAGTGACCGGAACAATAAAACGACGCTATAAGATTGACATATCGGTAAAGGTGAGTCTACATATTGCATCCTCGCGACAAAAATGATACAATTGAAAAAACTTGATTTTTCAGTTGTTGCTATTAATAGTTTCTCTAAATATTACTCTGTTAAATATCAAAACATCAAGATTATGTACTAAGTAAGTATTTTGATTAACTGGAAATATTTTTTCGCTATTTCTGACAAACTCACGTTTTAACATTTTGTCACTTGTGTCGCAAGGCTAAGGGTGCGATATGTCGGAAATCTATCTAAAAATTGAAGTAGTAAAATGTATTGAATAATTTATTGATTACAGAAAACCAGGAACTTAGGGTGTCCTTGGATACACTTTACATGATTTCAGTGGTGATAGAAGACACTATTCTAAGAAAAATATTTTCCAAAATTTTTTTTATAAATTCAAACCCTCGAGAGTTAGGCCTCCTTAAAGTATTTTCTTTAATTTCGACCTTCACATGGCCATAGCTCGGAAAATATTGATTTTTCAGTAAAATTGGTTAAGTGCTTTTTTAAAGAGCGTGAAATAATCTGCAAACTAGAGTGTAACCTTTTATTGTCTAAATTCAATAACTTTCGAGTTATGAAAAAAAGTAAGTAAACAAATTTTGAAAATTTTGAACTTATCTTTTTTTTGGTTTTCTTCAAATCGCTGTCTCTTCTAAACTAAACATTTTACAAATAAAAGCAGCTATAAAACAAAAAATTAAATTTAAAAAAATTTTATTTTATTGAAAAATTTGTTTATTAATAAAAGTTAAACCACTACGTTATTTAAGTAAATGTTTAAAATTCACTAAACAATAAAAACCGTTTTCTGAAAATTTTACTTTTAGGACAAAGCGAGTTTTGAAGAAACGGTCCTCAATTAGAATAATGTCTATTCAATTTAAATATGTTTTTAATTTTAATTTAGAATTCCGGGATTACATGGGCTTCAAAGGCTAATATAAAAGAAATATTTTATTCAAACTTTTCAACCTATCAAAGATAAACATTTGGCAACTATTTTGCGAAATTTTCATTTACAAACTTTTTAATTTCAGCCATTGGGACCTCATTTTCTGTGACCTCTCATCATAAAGTTTTTTGGTGTTGTCAGAATAATTCATTACATTTTCATCAGAAATTAAAAAACCAAAGAATTTCTGTTAGTAGATATACAGGGTGCCCGTTTCTCGAGCTGCACCATGGGGATCTCACTTATTATAAGAGATGTTAAATTAGGTAAAACTTGCGCATTTTTATGCTGAGCAATTATCTGAAAGAAAAGTAAATGTGTCAGTTTTAGTTTTTCAATTATTGGAAAATAACGGAAAACTACAGAACTAGATGTTTTCAACTAGGACGTTCTTGGGGCCCTTTTTTATAAGCAATCTAAATCTGCCATCGTATTTTCTAAGGCGTTCTTGATGCCAAAGTTAAAGCATTCAACTTTAGTTTTTTTTATGGACGCCACATTGGATTTTTGCATTTTTAAAAAGTTTTTTTTTCTGATTACAATATAAATATTTAATAAATAGCAAAATTGAGAAAAAATCGTTTTTGTGAAGAGTGTTTTGGAAAGAACGCCAACAATTTTGTTTAACAAACTAAATTTGGACGGTTCAATTGCATTTGGATCTGGAACGTTCACATTTCTGTCCAGGTTACCTACTTAAAATTACAATACTTAGGGTCAATTTCATAATAAAAGTTAACAGGGCATTAAAACTTAAAAAGCGACTTAAAACAAAACTGATGAGTTTTATTGGTCGGTTTTGTCTTAAGTCGCCTTTTAAATTTTAATGCCCTGTTAACTTTTATTATGAAATTGGCCCTAAATTTAAAAAATATAAAGTGCTGTTTTTACTAATAAAACATACGGTAGAAACCAAAAACTATGAACGATTGCAGGAAGAGGGGAAAGGGGTACTCGTGTAAGAATATGAAATATTCTCCATAAAATTTCGCGTTTTGTCACGTGCACGAATTTTCATATTAGAGTTAATTAAAACTTAATTAATACATATTTTTATAGATCCTTGGAAAGTAGACATTTCAAGCTAAATAATTAATCGAGTTAAAATCATCTTGGTATCTATAGCAATTGTCAAGTACGAACGATTTTAAAAGTTCCTTCAATTGGTTAAATACATTTTTTTTCGTTTTTGGCTTATAACTTTTTCCCCTCCCAATTGCTAATGTCCTAAACTCAGGATGTTGATCCAATAGGTCAATACGAACATTTTGATATATAATTCGTTTAGTTCTACGTCGTGATTGAGTTACTCTTAACTAAGCGCGACTTTTATGCATCTTCCCGCTCCATTAATATTGTTAGAATAGTATTCACGAATTTCATGTTTATTATTGTTGTATTCAATTGTTTGTTTTTTATTAGAATATTCTGACGTTTTTAAAATGTCATTCTAATAAGATTATTAAGTGTCAACACGTTATATAGAGCTTCATTAAATTTTAATTCTAAAATCAGAATAAACGGACTTTTATTCAAAATAGTAGAACTAAATTCCACCTAATTACAATAGGTTATGGGCCCCTAATGCGCATGGTGATATTATTTCGGTAAAACTAAAGAACATTAAAAAGATATTTCTGGATTAAAATAAAACGAAATTTTAATTAAGAACGTGTTGGTGTATCATAAGGAAAGAATCATAAAGAACAATGACAACTGAAACGAAATATACGCTTGCAAAGTTGAATAATTCAAATTACTTCAATTGGCGATATAGAATAAAAATGTTGTTGATAGAGAAAGGTGTTTGGAGTGCGATCGGATCAGAAAAACCGGATCCAGTGACGACTGCATGGACTGAAAAAGACGAAAAAGCCCATTCAACAATTGCTTTATCAGTTGAAGATGATCAAATTCAACATATAAGAAATTGTACAACAGCAAAAGATTCATGGAACAAACTAAAGGAATTTCATGAAAAAGATTCACCAAATAATCGTTTATTTGTCATGAGACAAATGATTACACAACGAGTTAGTGATGATGGTAACGTAGAGGTTCATGTAGGGAAAATGAACGAGCTGTTTCAAAGATTGTTAGCTTTCGATGGAGACATTAAACCAGATTTCATCTTAAGTTCATCATTACTTGGTTCATTACCAGAAAGTTATGATGGGTTAGTAACTGCATTAGAAGCTCGCAGTGAAGAACTAACGGCATCAACAGTTTGTTCAAAATTGATCGCAGAATACAGACGTCGTAAAGAAAAAGAAAAAGGAAAAGAAAATAATGACGAAGTTGCGTTACGAGTCGGTGCTCTAGCTAAGAAAAGCGAAATTATCTGTTATTTTTGCAAAGGAACAGGCCATTTAAAAAGGAATTGTGAAAAATACAAGGAATGGTTGAAAAATAAAAGTGAAAATTCACAAAGGGCAAATTTGACAGAATGTAGGGACGATAATGCTGTTACCGAATTTTTATTTTCAACATCAGTAATTGATGATGGATGGATAATAGATTCAGGAGCAACTTGTCACATTGTTGGATCAAGAAACAGTTTTGTCGATTTCAATGAAAAACATCGTGAACAAGTGTGTGTAGCAAATGGTCAGCAAGTTAAAGCAATTGGTAAAGGAAATGTTTGTGTTAATTTTGTAACCAAATCAGGTGATACAAAAGCAGTGAAAATTGTAGATGCGTTGTATGTGCCAAGCATAAAGGGAAATTTAATTTCTGTAAAGAAACTGACTGATAAGGGTTACACAGTGATTTTTGATAAACGAGAATGTGAAATAAAGAAAGGCCATATAGAGGTTGCATCAGGAGAAATTACAGGCAACTTGTTTAAACTGAAAATGCCGAATAAAGTTTCCATAGTTAAAAATATTGATCCAAATTCGAAATATGGATTAAATTCGGAATTAAAGGATAATTGTATTCATAGGTGGCACAGTGTACTTGGACATAGAGACATTGAAGTTGTTAAAACACTGGCATCAGGTGAACTTGTGAATGGTGTGCAATTCGATAAATGTAATGAAGAGTGCAAAAACATTCTAAACTGTGAAGTGTGCCTTCAAGGAAAAATGACCCGAATGAAATTTCCACAAAAGTCGAAAAATCGTGCAACTAAAGTGCTGGGTTTGATACATTCGGACATTTGTGGACCCATGCAAACAAATACACCATCAGGAAAGAGATATGTGCTTACTTTTATCGACGATTTTTCAAGATATACAGTGATTTATTTAATTGCGAATAAATCAGAAGCATTTGAAAAGTTTAAGGAATTCGTGCAGTTATGTTTGACAATGTTTAAAAGAAAACCAATGGTTATTCGTACGGATAGAGGAGGAGAGTATATGGGTGTGAATTTTGTGCAATATTTAAAGGAAAATGGTATTCAGTATCAAAGAACAGCACCATATACGCCACAACAGAATGGTGTTGCAGAAAGGAAGAATCGTACTCTAGTGGAAATGGCTAGATGCATGATAATAGAAGCCAAGCTTGAATACAAATTCTGGGGCGAAGCAATTACTATGGCAAATTGCATACAAAATAGTTTACCAGCAAGAGATATTGAGAAAACGCCATATGAGAATTGGCTAGGTAAAAAGCCTAACTTTGATCGGATCAAACGTTTTGGATCAAAGTGTTACACGCATATACCAGATGAAAGAAGACGAAAACTCGATTCAAAGGCAATTCAAACAATTCTTGTTGGATACGATATGGCTTCGAAAGCATACAGGTGTTTTGCACCATCAACAGGAAAAGTCATCGTTAGTCGAGATGTAAAATTCATCCACAAAGATAGCGACTGGAAAATGGATCAACAAGAAAAAGTAGAATTTTTCAGCTCGGATGAAATTAATGAAGCAGAACTGAACGATGTATTACTACAAAGAGAAAACACGACAAGAGCAGCGGTTGATAGCGACACAACAGAGGTTTGTAAATCTGAACGGTCAAATAAAGGTGTTCCACCCGAAAGGCTGATTCAAGTGATGAAAACAGTCAATAAAGAGGTAATTGAACCAAAAGGTTATAATGAAGCAATTACCTTGAATCAAAAAGAAAAATGGATCGAAGCAATGGAGAATGAAATGTCTTCATTGAGGGAAAACAGTACATGGGAATTAGTGAAATTACCAGATGGTTGTCATGTAATTGGATGCAAATGGGTTTATAAAATTAAAACAGATGCCAATGGTAAAATTCAGCAGTTCAAAGCTCGATTGGTGGCACAAGGATTCTCGCAAAAGTTTGGATCAGATTATGATCACGTATTCGCTCCAGTGGTAAGACAAGCAACATTCAGGATTTTACTTACAATTGCGACGAATGAACAAATGAAAGTGATTCATCTTGATGCGAAGTCAGCATTTCTCAACGGGAAACTGGATGAAACAATTTACATGAAGCAACCACCGGGATTCAAAGTTGAGGAAAAAGAAGATCATGTTTGCCTCTTGAGGAGGAGCATATATGGATTGAAACAATCAGCAAAAAATTGGAATAGGGCAATTCATCAGGTGTTGGTTGATGCTGGATATATTCAGAGCAAAAACGATCCGTGTCTCTACGTATTCACGATTGAAAGTAAATTTTGCTATGTTTTGATATATGTTGATGATCTGATCATTTCTAGCAAACACGAAGAGTTATTATTGGAATGTGAACGAATTCTGGGTGAAAAATTCAAGATCAGTAATCTGGGTGAAATTAAAAATTATCTTGGACTACGAGTTAACAGAAACTCTCAGGGAAGTTTCGCATTAAATCAAACGGCATATATAAATAAGATCGTTAGTGATTTTGGCCTGACGGATGCAAAATCATCTGATCTTCCAATTAGCATTTCATATGATAAGGGTGGAGGTTCAGAAAAGCTACCCAACAATGAAAATTATCGACAATTAATTGGCTGCTTATTATATGTTTCTGTGAATACTAGACCTGATATATCAGCAAGTGTATCAATATTGGCACAAAAGGTTTCTGAACCAACGCAAGAGGATTGGATCGAACTGAAACGCTTACTTAAATACTTAAAGGGCACTGCAGATTTCTCGTTGATGCTTGGTGGTGCTGAAAACCAAAATGATCTTATCGGATATGCGGATGCAAATTGGGCCGAAAGCAGAGTCGATAGAAAATCCAATAGTGGATATGTTTTAAAACTATTTGACGGTGTAATAAATTGGAGTTGCAAGAGACAAACATGTGTTTCGCTGTCATCAACTGAAGCAGAATTTATCGCCTTGTCAGAAGCATGCAAAGAAGTATTATGGGTTCGTCGCATATTAAAAGATTTTAATCAGCAAATGGACAAACCAACTGTAATATTCGAGGACAATCAGAGCTGTTTAAGGCTAATTGAGGAGGAGAAATTTTTAGGAAGATCAAAGCATATCGATGTACGATATTATTTTGTGAAGGACTACATTGATAAACGAGTGGTCAAATGTATTTATTGTCCGACTGAAGAAATGGTAGCGGATTTGTTAACAAAACCTCTGTCAGCAGCTCGCATCAAAATATTAAGAAAGGAATGCGGTGTGATGAAATCGGAATAAGGAGGAGTGTTAGAATAGTATTCACGAATTTCATGTTTATTATTGTTGTATTCAATTGTTTGTTTTTTATTAGAATATTCTGACGTTTTTAAAATGTCATTCTAATAAGATTATTAAGTGTCAACACGTTATATAGAGCTTCATTAAATTTTAATTCTAAAATCAGAATAAACGGACTTTTATTCAAAATAGTAGAACTAAATTCCACCTAATTACAATAAATATGGAATGACCCAAATGTTAGAAGAGGACTGTTTGCTTTAGTGTTTTTACACATAACTACACAACAATTTCTTTTTGAAGGCATTTTTCAGGAAGGTTTTGTAGTACCTGATCATGCTAACAGCATACAACTAACAAGTTTGACTCACCTACTTCACTCATCAAATCACCGCCTAGGCGGCACCACCATAGCTGTCCAACTAGCTTATAATCATTTTCTACGTATTGTATTTCTTCATTTTACTATTAATATTTTTTATTATTTTAACGTATATATTGTTTAGTTCTGTTAAATATATAAGTTAAATATAATATATAGGTATTTTGTCAAGTCTAAAAACAAACTACTCGAAGCTTTTTGACTGATAGATTGCAACACGTACCAATTAAGAATTGCGCGTCTTCTGTCTTATTGTTATTCGTTAACGACACCGGAAGGGTTTGAAGTGCCTTTACTTGTTATTTACAGCTGGTATCAAAATTTTCAAGTCTATCAAATCAGAAGTGGATTGTCTACCGTTTCAAGGAAAACATTTGGGAATATCGATATCCCTTGAACGGTAAGGAATCGAATGGAGTTAGTGAAATTAATAATTTGAATATTCGTTTGGATAGCCGCATGACGTTTAAGTACTCGCAGTTGGAGTATGCTGCATGTGTATGATGGGTCTCCGCACTATCGAACTCATGTTTTCTAGTTGGAAAAGTGCAATATAAATTTCTGAAGTACTATTTTTACAAGACTGGATCATCCTCGGAAGACTTTTCGGATAATGGAAATAATATTAACTGTAATAAGTCAAATGTAAAAAATAAGAAATAACATTAGGAAGATTTATTAAAAATTAAATAAGGAGAAAATCGTCTAATGTTAAGGATTTTAATATTAAATATTTTAAAATATTTCCTCATATGTTTCACAACGATAACGAATTTGGCAGAGTTACTTTTAGTAAGAAATAAATTTCTACAAACATTAACCATTCCAATCTTAATTAATTCTAACAATTTATTTTAATATTGAACTGAGTTAAATAAAAGATACAATCTAAATATAGAAGAAAAATTAATAAAGCAAAACAATAAATAAATAAACAATAACACCAGCTGTATGGCGTAAAACCTACATCGACGGACTGTCGAATACATTGCTGTGATCTATGGCTACGGGAGCCTATGGGGAAGTCAACGGGAAACCACCCCCATTAATTAATTCCCTAGTACGTCACCTTGGCTTCAGCCAAGTGATCACCTACGCACTGCATAGTGAATGGCACTTGAAAGAAGAAGAATAAATAAAAAAAGCGATGAATCTCGTTTGAATCTCAAATCTGTAGCTAGCAACTAAACATTTTCTAAAAATTATGGTGTTTGATATATCTTCCTTCATTCTCTTTAGAGTGTGGTGGTACTTTGAAACACATTACATCAAATTACACTGTTGACTATTAGCCGCCATTGTTCTCGATCTTGGGCACGTTGCGATGCTCCCGGTAAGTTCTCGTCGATCAGCGGTTTTGGCTGGTTTACCCATCACGTCGGAGAACGCCCTCTCGATCGTCGCCCGTTCATTTTACCCTGTACTATGAGGTTTTCCATTTTGCCAGTTCTTCGGGCAACATGACCGAAATATGTAAGATATTGCTGCCGTATTCTGGTGAGCAGTCGTTTTGCTATATTTAGATCTTGTAGTATAAAGTTATGGGTTTTGTGTGCCACCCAGGGTATTTTTAACATCCCCCTACAGCACCACATCTTAAAGGCATTTATTTTGTGACTATCTGCTTTTTTGATAGTCCATGTGGTAGCAATCGGAAACACCAGCGCATTAATAAACCTAAGTTTTATATGCTTGCTGATTTGTTAGTCTTTCCATATTAGAGTTAATTTTCTCATAGCTGATCTTACCATAAGTTATTCTTCTGCGGATCTCCACACTGCTTCTTCCTTCATCGGTAATTATTGATCCTAGGTATTCAAACTGGCTTACCACTTCGAAACCAGATATGTTTTATACATAATTGTTGTTAGCTCTATCTACAATCATTACTTTAGTTTTTTGAGCATTTAATTTTAATGATATATATGAGGGTATAAATTGCACACATAAACATAACATTTTGTGGATCATTAAACAATTAAAAAGAATAGATCTAAAGTTGTAAAAACGTAATACAAATATTTTATTGGTTAATGCTTAGGTTCAGCTCCGCTCATTAGAAATTAATAAATGTGACTATTCAATTCACATGTCATCTGTCAAAAGTGGAACAATAAAAATGTTTGATGTGAGATTACATGGCCAATCAAAATGAACTGCAGCGACTATTCAATTCACATGTCATCTGTCAAAAGTGGACCAATAAAAATGTTTGATGTGAGATTACATGGCCAATCAAAATGAACTGCAGCGAATATTCCACTAGTGGTGAATTGCAGCGACTATTCCATAGTAGGACAAGCGAATATTTTAAATAAATAAAAAATTTTATTGCTATTATTATCTGATTATTATTTCAAATTATTTTTAGATTTTATTTTTCACTACAAATAAAATTTTAAAAACTACATGTAGATTTACAATACAAATAAGTGTACAATGCGCAAATGAAACACTTTTTACTAATATTTCAATTAAATATTGTACACTTTTTTTAATTAGGTTAAGAAGTTATTTTAAAACATAATTGATGGTACAATTTGAAAAGCTTACGTTGCTACAATTGGATAAAAATCCCGTTTTACTTGAAGAAGGCATTGCCAAAGTTTCGTTCTCGATTGTATGGTTGGAACGCATCTTTTCAATTATTGTTTGGTGATGTTCACCGTCCAATTGTAAATAAGATTTTATTGAATCAGTATTTCTGTGTCCTGTTATTTTCATCAGCTGCTGCTCTCCAACCCCAACTTTTGCTAACGTTGATACAGCACTAGACCTAATCGAGTGGTTCGATATTTTACGTTTTTTAATGACTAAACCTAATTCTTCGGCCGCAATTTTAACCCACTTTGCGATTTCATTAACACCAACGGGCGAATTTTTGTACCATTTACTGGATTCATTTAATTTCCAAAATTTATTAGACGTCAGGAACATTCGATCAGTCTTCACATTGTCACCTCTCTTAGAAATAAATTTATGGTGAAGCCTGCAAAAGAAATAATACAATTACAAATTAAAATTACTGGATCAAATATAAGATAGCTTACCTTACAGGACACAGATCAACGTTTTTATTTTCAATGAGCCATTTGCTTTCGGCTAATTTCTTTCCACCTCCTTGTGCCGTTTTGGAAAAAATTGGATTGTATTCTATACGATTTGTAGGCAAGCCTTTATTGTTAATTTCTATCTTGAAATAATAAATTCGGCATTGATACCCTTCGCCACCTCGCCAAGCAAGTTCATAAGAGACCACGAAAAAAAACTTTTTTTGAAGGCCATCGGGATTATTTTCATCTAAACCTTGTAGAATGTTTAAATACTCGTCTTTTGTTAATGCCGCTGAGCTTATGGTTCGTTTTTCTGGAAGCGTTTGTAATTTTTTTCTTTTGGCGTCTCTAGCCTCCCTTGCAGTTTTAAATACCACGTCACTAAAGGGTTTAATTTCAATATTCCAGGTATTATAATACATGTCTTGAAGCATTTTTGCCGTGGTGTTAAACATATGCTTAATTACACCTTCTTTGTAATCCGTTCCATCTTGTTTTTTCATATTAGAAGCCCAACTTTTTAAGATAATGTTTAATTCCATACATGATGTGGATTTCTTTAATTCGAAATGCTTTTCTTTCAAAAAATCCGAAAATTGTCGCCATACCGATGAATGCGATTTTCTTGTATTTTCGGGCACATTGTGAACAATATCAGCGTTAATTTCTTCATCTGACTTACCACCAAATCTCTCCGAAGCATTTTTCATTATAGCGTTTACAAAATTCACAACATACATCAATATAAATTATTATGAATTTCAAGAATAACAAAAGTTTGTTTACTATAGTTGTCACAGAAATAAAATCATGTGTAACTCAATTTTTTTGTCAATTTTATTTTAAAAGTAAAATTTGTTCAGTGAATAGTCTCTTAAATACGACTCGTAATCATAGATGATGTAGAATATTTTGTGGTGATATCACTCATATTCTTTGCGCTTGCAAATAGCATTCGTGCTGGCGCACTCATGCTATTCATTTTGCAAGCGCAACGAATATTCGTGATATCAGCACAAAATATTCGACATATCTATGACTACTCGTGGTATTACAAGTGAATATTTTAACGCAAATGATTTCTCAGTTTATATTATGTTATTATCCCAATTCTTGATATGTCCAAAAAATATGCAATTAGGAATTCCTATTACTTTTTATTTAATAAAACAATAACTAGATAAAATTATCAGAAATATTTTTACCATAGGATAACCACTAGTGGTACCATATAGTAGGTATGTATGGCGTTTGCGATAATAATAAATTATACTTACAGTATATTTAATTTTAAAAAAATTTAAAAACATTGTAGTTCCCAAAAATGTGTTTACATTTTCTGAGTTTTCTAAAATATCAATGTGGTTATATCGAGTTTTATTATACACAAACCACGTATCCATCGATTAACTTATTTATTGAAATAAATGGGTTTTTTATGTCAGTTATCAGTTTGGAATTTTAATATCGATGATTTCCAATGTTAATTAATTTTTGAAGTCTTATATTATATTATATTGCAAATTTTGAAAAAATATAGACAAAAACTAATCATGGAGAAATAATTATTTTACAGCAAATTATACACCAAGTAAAATTGGTGTGAAGCGTTTGAGCTTCAATGAGCTTCTGTTCCTCATCAATGCTTAATGTTCATCATTGTAATTTAATTTGTTTCAAAGTTATAGGTGTTTTAAATTTTGTACACTTTTGAGCAAGCAGCGCCAGCGTGCGAAAATGTGCAACTTTCATTTAACAATTAAAAATTCGACTTAAGTTGCCCATTATTTTAAAACTTAAGATTAATCTTCAATTTATATTTGACGTTTCATAAAATCTACAAAGTTTTTCTGCAAACTAAACAAATGCTAGCTATTTTAGTATACCAATTTTAAACACGAAAACCAAATTTTCAGTACCAACATATAAAGATATTACATGGCGTAAAGTTATATTGGAATTAAACCTTACGGTGTAAAGGTAAATAATAAACTAGGGGTACCTACCTTTTCTAAAAAACATTTTATTTTATCTATCACTTCAAATATGTATTTTTTAAACCAAAGATCCAGTCTTTGGGTACCACCATAGTCTATAAAATCCCGTGTATACCTTGGTTGACAGACAAGAAACTATGTGTCCATATTAAGGAGTACGCTATATTATTATATAGAATATTACTGGATTTAAGAAACGCCCAAATCCTTCGAGTGGCTGATGGAGAGGAAGATGATAAGTGTACTAAAGGATCCACGATTCTATGCAGATATTTGTATCTATATAGTGGATCAGAATCATACCATCAACTAATATAGGATAGACAAGAAGAGAAAAATTAAAGAATCAATTCATATCTATTTGCAGAAGTCGTCTATAAATGATAAAAGAGATGTTAAATACTTTGACGGGGGTACAAACGTATCTTGGATATATTGAATTCAGTGTAATTTTTGGTTTTAAGATGGAATACTAACCTATGGCTTCTCTTGCTTTTAGCCAACACTTTCAATACCACGAGATGTTTTGAATTTAAATTAAATTGGTATAAATCTATTTTCTTTTACACCTGGAGAGCGGTTAACTCAGATTAAAAATTTTAATGCAATGTATCAGATGTTTGACAGTAAGGGTCGTCCTAAATATGGTGGCTATTTTACCTCAATTTTTCTTTTAACAGGTTAGTATTTTATTGACAGTGTTTGAATATTTTCATTTGTTTTGCGTTTTTTAGTCTTGATATCAATAAAAGACCCGAAACGTCGGACAATATTATTTATTCGTTTCATTTGACCACAAACTCAACTATTCTCGACTATACTTAGTGTAATAATGTAACAGAAGGTCGACTAATTATATTCAAACAACTTCAATATACTACTACTACTACATAAAACTTTATGATATTGCTATATTAAATTGGCGGTTAATTCTCACCTTTTCCCATTATGTAAGCAGTCAGTCGTCGCGCAGTTATTCCGCAAGAAAACATTACAAATCATTTTTCAAAATTTCAAAGCAATACATATGGGCTGGAAAGTATTCCAACATTCCATTTCCTAACATTTTGGGGCGTCCTGATACTCTAAACTGGCTTACACTTCTCTATATTTTTATATTAAATATTATGTAGTTTTGACTTAAATCTTTTTTCTCTGTCAGCAGAAGATGGAGACATAATAAATTCAGATTTTCGAAAAACTAGTAGTACTCTATAATAAAAGACATATATTTTACTTTTAGGGGCCAGTTTTTATATTGTAAAATAAGAATCTACTTTTGCTGCTGTTCCAAGTGCTTATATTTTCCTGGTGCATAACGATGAAATTTGCACGAATTTTATTTATAGTATATTTATATTATATTATTCCAATATCCAATTTTTAAATTAAAATTTATTAAATTCAAACACCCAAATAGAATGGTAAAATGTGCACTCCATTCGGCCGGCTGCACATGCGTCGCTATCCACATAAAATTTACAACGCCTTGATTTCAACTTACTTTAAATTTTATGAAATTAACCATATAACTATTTTATAACTTGGCCAATCCAAGTCCATTTCTACTTTCCAAGTCATGCAATCAAATTCAACATCCGATCCATAAAATCTTTTTCAAATTATTGCTTTCAAAGTTATTACTCAAAAAAACTGTCAAATTTTTGGACAAAACTTCCAAATTAATCAAATAAAATTACTCACGTTAAATTTAAATTAATTTATTCACAAAATCCAAATTTTCTCAACTATAGGGGCTCAATTACAAATTTCATGGAGACCCTCCGTAAATATGACCGGTCAAATGCCTTAGCAATAAGCAAAATTTATTATGCATTTTGGTGCCAACTTAAATAATTGTTAACGCGAAAATTGTACAAATTCAAAATACTAAATAGTCTACATTTAAATTAAAATTAAAATCATCAAAATTTCAAAAAAGGATTTTGGAACACGACTTTTTATTCAAATCGTACCTTAAAAACCGTTGTTTCCAAGTACAACTCGAGAGGAGATTTCTGAAATTCATGATATTACATCTAGAGTTCCTCAGGGAAGTGTTCTGGGACCATTACTGTATTTACTATATATTTCGGATTTCCCAATCGCACTAAATTCAGAAAGGGCAACATTTGTAGTGTAAATGCACATAAGAGCAAAGCAAAACTAAATGAATTGTGTACGCTTAAGCTTTACTCGGCGTTACGTCACATTAAATAGGATTCATATTATATGCTTGTTTTTTCCTTTATAATATGTGTACCTACGATTATCATTCATTAATAATTAGTAGTAGATTCTAAGCATTTTGCTTATTGCTCTAAATTATAAGCAGAAGATATTCCTTTCGGATCTCGACGTTTCTTAAAAATTGCAGTGCTTTGACCTAATGTTGATAGTGCTTTTTTTGCTTTCTTCTCAAAATTTTGCTTAAAACACACGTTAGAGCTTATTTGATCTTTTTTTAAATTTTTTTTTGGGAAATTTAGAAATTAAAAAATTTTAGAAAGCTGTTAAAGAAAATTTTCCAGATACACATATTCCTTCCAAACCAGTGTGAGGAACAACATAAGTAGAATATTTCAGACTCTTTTTTATTGAAAATTTTATTCCCTTCAGTTTTGTTTCTATATATATTTTATTATACATATTTCTATACATATTTCTGAGTAACAGTGATTTTAAAAACACTGAAAAAAATTTAATAAAACTCCCATAGAAGCAATGTCGAATTTCTTAAATTTTTTACAGAGTGTTTTGAAAGTACCTAGCTGTTACTCAGAAAACGTTTAACAAAATTGAAATATGTATAGGAACAAAAATGAAGGGAATGAAATTTCTAACAAAAAATTTCCGAAACATTTAGCTACAAAATCGATTTTTATATGAGAAAAAAGTCTTGGAAAGATACGATTTACATTGTTGACCTAGGAATGTATTAATAATAATTTCTGGAGCCACTGTATATTTTGCGACAAATTAAAAATATTTTCAAAAATTTGTTTCTGAATTGTCAGAATCGTCGTCGGCAGTAATAAAAAAATATCAAAAAAGTTTTAAAATTACATTAATTCTACCATCCATCGAAAATTAAAAAAAAATATTTGCTTTTAGTGAAATCGGTAAAAATTATTTATTAAAAAATTTTTTTTTTGATTTATAAGTAGACGTTAACGACGGACAACAAGTTTTCAAACTGAAAAATTTGGAAAAATATATGAACATTAATTTTTTTTATAATTATGAAGCGAATGTCTAATTAATATTTAATCAAAATTACATTTAGATCTTTGATTTTTAGTGCTTTTTTTCAATTTTATATGACTTTTTTTTCTGTTTTTTGAAACTTTTCAAAGCGCTTATTTTGAAATTTTAAGTGAATATAATTCACTTTCATTACAATATAATGATATGCTAATCATTAGCATAGCTATGATTTAGGGACTAACATTTAAATCTCTAAATGCAGAAAGGAAAGTACTACAAAATTTACATTTTGAGATAATCGATTTAACCTGTTTAAATTTTGAACCCTAGTTTTCAGCTGCACAATTTTTTACACATATTTAGAAATGGCTCTTAGCTATAGGAAAAGTGAAAAAATAAGTTAATATTTTCAATATCTTACCCAAAAAAAAATATTTATTAAATTTAAGTACTTACCTTTCTGCATTTAATAATGCCGTTTAATTTAAACAATTGAAAAAACTTAAGTAAAAAAAAATTTTATTCTATAGGACATAAAATGCATTCATTCAAAGGCAAAATAAACATTGTTTTTCGTTATATGCAGTGGCTAACAATATTATTCATCCAGTCCTATGTTAGCAATGCAAATTATGGGTTTTGACGGCGGGTTTTCTGTCTGTATCTCAAAAACGGTGCAACGAAATAGAAAAATGTATAAGTAGTTTTTTCTTGTGAATTTTATTCCCTACATTTTGGTTCATATACATTCTTCTATTCGTTGCACCCTTTTTGAGATACAGATGAAATTTTGAATTTTACAGAGTCTTTTTTAAATCACCGTAACTGTGAAATAGCGCAACAAAATAGAAAAATTTATATAAACAAAAATGAAGGAAATGAAATTTACAACGAAAATTTTTTAATAAGTATTTCTGTCAACCACAAACATCTACTGTTAATTATGTTAATTATGTAATCCTATATTCTAGGATTAAAAATTTAACTGACCAATAGAAAACCCCCACAAGTACCAACAAACGTTTTCTATTGGTCAGTTAAATTTTTAATCATAGAATAAAGTTATTTATCGGGCATAAGAAAAGTTTCGATCGCCCTCCCGTAAATAGCTACAAAAAGTGCCTACCCGCTCCAAGCAATATTTTGTAAATACGGTAATACCACACATTAAATAGGAAATCGCAGTTAAAAAAAGTTACTGAAAATAGAGTTTCAAAAGAAATTTAGAAAAAAAACGAAAAATTTTGCAGATTCATTTCTTCACAGCAATGGCAACCATGTTTCCTGGACTTAAACCCAATGAATTTTTCGATATGGTTTATTTTAGAGGTCAAAGTATCCAGTAAAAAGTATGAGACGGTCCACACCCTATAGATTTCTCTTTGCCGAGAAATGGGCAATATATAATCATGACAAATTCGTTCAGCGTGTGAAGCCTTTCCGGACAGACTCAAAGCTATTAACCACGCTAAAGGTGGCTACATCGAACAATAACATATTTTTCTTTAAAAATTTATATTTTTTCAATATTACTGAAGTTTTTAAATAAAAAAAAATAAAAATTACAAAATTACAGCTTATTTAATTGGTAACACTTCGAGCGCCGACCCCTATATAATAAAAAAATTAAATAAACATTAAAGCATCAACAAATAATAGTATATAAACCAAAACAGTCTGACTCGCTTCCGCTGCCGCTTTGACGCTTTGTGTAAGTCGCTTTTAATCATTTTGGGATAAAGGATAATTGAATATTCTTACTTTCAATATATTATGTACTTTTATATATTGTAGTGCTCTCCACTCTTATATCTGCTCTTACTCTAAAAGTGATCGTTGGTTCTCGAAAGTAAAATGGTTACATGGTAGACAATAAAAAACTGACGATATAAATAAAACATATTTATTTTGCAATCTGATAAAAAGAACAATAATAAAATACAGGACTCACGCAAACTTGTTGGCCAGCACGTATTTGTAGCTCTATTTAATTTTTCTTACACAGGAACTTGTCTTCGGATATCTTCCAAAATTCGGGACGTACTATTTAATTTACCTTGTACAGGAACTTGAATACGGGACAACTACTTCTATGACTGCATTCACCTCTACTGCTCTGCGGGTACTCGCGTTGCAAAAACGCGTGACTAAGAAACTCGCCAACAACTCCTTAGCTAAATTTTGGACCTCTAGCCCAAATAAAATTATTGTTGAAAATCTTCCCAAACTAACAACACCTCCACATCAACTCTCGAAACGCGTTCACCGCGGTTTGTCAAACACGACTTTCTTTTCCCGCTCTCAATTTATAACTAAATTGGTCTTTGTGTCTCAGGTTCATTGGTCTAGATATCCTTCGTTTATTTATAAAAAAATCTAGATTTAATTTTGTTTAAAATTTTAAAATCAAACTTGCTGACTTGTTTGCTCGTGCTGCCCAACTCCATACAAACATTAAATTTACAAGCAATGAAAATAATTACTGAAACAAAAACAACTTAAACTAAGCAATGCAACTTTAATTAACGAACAAATAAAAACGCGCATAGGATAAACTGAAACAAAAACAGCAAGTCCAGTGCTTATTGTTCCTCAGGTTCTGAGGAGTCAGTTCTTTACATTTAAATACGCAACCCACTTTTCATTGTTTGCTATGAACACAACAATATACATGGATGGCGGTAAGAAGGGTCAAAAAAGGGAAGTCAAAAATGATATTTTGCGAATACAGTAGATTGTATTGCGAAGAATAACTCTAAATTAAAAAATCTAAAATATAGATAGGCTATTAAGAGAGGTAAAAGGATCCTTATCTCTAAAAATCTCAACAAAGTGGAAGCTAATCCTTTTTAAATATTCTGCATACTTAATAATTCAAATTGAGCCTTTCTTACCGCCCCCTATAAGGTACATTATAAGGTTTATTCGCTAATTCACCGTGTAATATTACAAAGGACAAGTTGAAAAAGCTAGATTCTCTGTAATTTTTAAGAGTTCCTTGGATTTCCTTAGATTTCCTAAGATTTCCTATATTGCCTACACACTTAAAACGTTTTGTTTGAATAAATAAAAAAAAAACTATTTTGTTTGAATATTTTTTTGAGCAAATAAATTTTGTTTAATTTAAATAAAATTTTAATTGAAGAAACTAAAATTTTAGTTTCGTGAATTGATTAACTACAATTAAATATATAAAATTTTATTTTGATTTAAACAAATTTTTGTTTGAACAAAAATATTTTATTTAAATTAAACGAAATTCAATTTATTGCTTCAAAAAAAAAAACATTTATTCAAATAAAATGATTTTCTTTTCCCTGTGTAAGATTTCCTTAGATTTTCTCAAATTTCCAAATTTTCCACTTGTACATCAAATCTCTCCAGCAGTTTTCTCATCGACTTTTTATGACACATGACTAGTATTGGCGGCTATTATCAACTAAAAATTGGTTTACGATTGACCTGTTGGCCCCCCCCAGGGCCCTATTTAATAATAAAAATTTACTAATATTACAAGTTACAATTAACTTCAAATACTTTTCAAATCATTAATCTGAACAACTAGCTGCGTGGTTTTTGGTCATCATTCTCAAAATCATTCTCAATTAATTATCTTTCAATAGGAATAATATTCAACTTGTACTTTCCAACTACTATTTTGAAACGCAACCCTGGTCTATAGCTTATAATTTGTGATCAACTTTAAAACAATTTAATAAAACGTGGGTTACCTGCATTCACTGAGTCTGAAAGGGTTAAAATCTTTGTACTGCAAGAACATAAATACATTTGATCTTCTTACTATAAAATTAAAATAATTTTTATTAATTTCAGGTGTGCATTTTGATACATCTAGTGCAAGTTTAGTAAATGAAATTACGACAGCTATTAAGGTATATGCATATGGGGTTGAAGATTTTATTAATGATCCTCGCAATAAAAATCGCTCTCTAAATACACAACTTTCATGTGAAGGTGTTGGTGCAGCACGCTGGGATACTGGAGATCGGTTTTTTCGTTATTTGCGAAATGTTAGTGTTGAAACCGAAGCAGGAAAACCGAATATAGAATTTACGCAAGATGGAGTATTAAGAGCTGCAGAACTAAAAATTATGAATTTAAGACCTGGGATCAGCAAGCAACTGGTGTGGGAAGAGGTATTATTTTAGTTTTTATTAAATAATTCCTATAGTATATTTATTTAACACATGCAGCTGAGAATAACAAGTACATACAGTTTGCACGTGATTTATGGAGAAGGGCTTAACAGAGAGGGACTAATCTAGGTTACCTTGTTATTCAAACGCCACATGAAAATTATATGCATCTACTTATAATTAAAAACTGTAAGTATGGACAGAATATGGGATTGTCCTGACATTATGGAGCATCCAATCGCAATTTCAGGTGCAATCAACATAATGCAATCACGTGCACAACATGCATTGAACACTGTTTACAACAGCTGCATGTGTTATACAAATAACAACAATAACATAACAAATATATAAATATAATAACAAACAGTTGCTACGTTACGCTAAGATTCCAGAAATTATTACTGTATCAACTTACCTACTTCTGAGTTATGCCTAGTTTACACGAGCTTCGTAGCTAGTGCTTAGTACTTGTTACTTAAGGTAGATTCAGTTTTGGTTCCTAACATTTAGATGGAGGCATTAATATTAGTGTGTTGCTATGTGTTGTAGCGTCACCAATCAAATTGCGTTCTGACCCGTCACATTGCATCACGTCAGACAAATATAAATCTACCTTCATACTAATACCTTGCCTGTAAACATACTGAATAGCGCTTCGTATTAGCAAAACCCTCAGTGCGAGTGAATAGAAACCGATTCTATTTACTTAGCAACCGGAGAATACCTAATTATATGCGTATTTTCCGAAAATTATGCATTCGCGATCCAAGATGCCGTGGAACACTTTCTTTACACTTTGTAGAACCTGTGTCACAACAAAGGTTAAAAACAAAAAGATTTTCAGCCGCTACGGATTTCTTACAGTTTCTGTAGACAAATAAAAACGTTTCATGTAAATTTCTTTAATGTTTAACGAGATATGATTAAATCATTATAACAATCCCCTATCATAATCCACTTCGTGCGTATAATATCATGAGCGGCATCAATAGCGCAACAAATTTATTTTTTTTGTATCAGTGTCCATTGGTTCTGCATCTTGAAATTTACATATTTCGTAGGAAATTTAACGAGGAACACGCTCATATTTTTTCAACGTTTTCCAAGGTGGTAAAATTAGTTAAAAATCGATTTTAAAGTTAAATTGGTTCAGCAATCATCGAATTTTCAACTTTCATAAAATATAGAAAATTTACAAAGAAAGTACAATTCAAGAGCTTTAAAATGAGCTAAGACACGATTTTGTAAGTTCAATAGAATCAGAGATATTAATATTTGAATAGGAGCGTTCGATCGATTTTTCGAAATTTTTAATTGTCTACAACTTTCAAAATAATTATTATAAAAATCTGACAAAAATTACCAGTAATATTTTAGTAATTCATAAAGAATTCATATAAGACTTTACAGCTGAATCGGAGACATGAAGGTCAAATTTTACCAAAATTCGTCCCGCTTGACGTGGAATTACTCATATGTAGGTATACTCGTTCTATGTATGGTGTCATTCCATGCCAAACCAACAAGTCACTCAAATTGACTATCACAGATTTCTTTGAAACTTTGGTTAAAAATACTCTTTAACATCTTGAATTCAAATACGAATTTTTAAAAATTCTATCTCTTATAGTTTTTGAGTTATTTAATATTATAAAAATCGCAAAAACGACACTTTTTTGGTTCACGCTCAATCATACAAAATGTTATAACTTCAGTTCTATAAGTGCTACAGAGTTGTGTGAAAACTCATTTTAAATAGAATTTAAAGGCCTGCTAATCTTGCCCACTTTCTAATAAAAATGAATTCTTTTTAAAACCTGAAATTTTTTCATCGGGGTTTGTCATTCCTGCAGGAATGAGCGCTAGTGTATGCTTACCTAATATCTGGTCGATTATGATTAATTTGCATATGCGTTAATATCAACCTGTCCCAATGAAGAATGGAGAGGTTGTTCTCTAGCACAGGTTCAGGTAGGTATACCATCATAATATGGTCTAACATTGTGCAACAAATTGAATTTCATACCAATTTGGTGATGTAATATTTTACAAACCTGATGGATAAGTATTCGGAGATAGTCAGTAGGAGCTAGTATAAGTAAGATCAACCTGCAATGATAATATGCTCTATAGTTTCATTGGGCACATGATGTGCTTTTTGTAGTTATTTGTAGTAATTACACCATCTTGTATGGCACACATGAATCTTCCAGTTTTAAAATAAATTAATCACCGCTTCAACCATTCTACTGACATAATATTATCCTTATCTATTCCATTGGAGTCCAAAATTGTCGGATATTTATCATGGAGCACTTTATTTTCCCAATTTATAGGTATCTAAATGTAATTTTGTTTCACAATCTAAACTAACATTTTTCAAATTTAAGCCGCTAAAATATTTGTCGAGGGTTACAATTTCTTGAGTTATTAAGGGAGTATTAATTAAATAAAAATAATCTCGCAATAATTTAATTATTGATTTACAAGAGTTAAACAAGTTTATTAAACCTCGTCCTCCCATAATTTTCTTTTGATATATAGCTTTTTTGCTGACGATTTTGGGTGTAACTAAATATATTATGTACTTATAGTTTGCTTCAATTTAAATGGAATTAAAAAAAGGAATATATTAAATTACTTTGATATAAGAACGTATGAACATTTCCGCTAAAACATAATAATGCTACTGCCAATATGGCTAGCCTGCGTTTAAAAACATCACCTTATCTCTATATTACATGTTTTTGTGGCAAAGTTTATACGTTTTATATCAAAATAATTTGATACATTATGATCTTTTTTAATTTTTTAAATTTTTTTAATTCCATTTAAATTGAAACAAACTATACATATATTTTTAATCCATGGCATTCAGATCTGTATTCGACCATTTTAAAACTATTATTATTATAATTAATATTATTACAAAGTAATATTATTTAAATTTTAAAAATTCACAAACTTTCCACAACAAACTGTTAAATTACAGTTAAAATGCATATACACAATTTCTCAAAAATTAATTAGAATAGTATTAACAAACGGCTTTACTAAAAATATTTTAGTTTCAGAAATCAATGTTTAAAGATCTTTCTGTATTGAATAAAACTAGGTTATTAAAACTATATATTTTTTTAGATTGGTGTATGGAAGTCTTGGCAGAAAGAAGGACTTGATATAAAAGATATTGTGTGGCCAGGTAATAGCCATACGCCACCCCAAGGTGTTCCAGAAAAATTTCATTTAAAGATAACTTTCCTTGAAGAACCTCCATATATTAATTTAGCACCACCAGATCCCATAACAGGAAAGTGTGCTATGGACAGAGGAGTATTATGTCGAGTAGCGTCAGATATTGAAATTACTGAGTAAGTAGTTCAATATTATAACCTAAGCGTTTTGTTCGGGACCCAATTTAATCAGCTTTCTTTGAGGCGTCGCGTCGTATGTCCTCTGTAGATCAGGTAGTAAGTGGTTAGCCAATATTTTATTGACGGATAGTCTTATTGTCATTCAACTTCAATAAATAGGGTACTTTGTATTGCATTGAAACTTTTGTGGTTGATTCGTAATTATTAATAACAAAAGTAATTGTTGTTTGCATATTTCAATAATTATTTATGTTTCGCAGATATTTTTTGTCTAACTTTTTCATTTTTGAAAATAATAACTGATTCTCAGAAAAAAATATTTTTTCATTTTTTTAAATGAAGTTTTTTTTTTAAGAAAATTCAAAACATTACTTTATCGGAACATCAAAATAAATAAAGTTTTGGTTAAAAACTTCTTTTTGATTATAAGATTATATTATCGGTTTTTTCTTATTTTTTATATTAGTATAAAATATTTATTGATACTTGATAGTAAATGGAAAATTTGAATAATATACTGTCGTGTTCCAAAATCAATTTTTTAAAATTTTTAAGTTCTAATTTTTATTTTTTATTATAATAACTATTATTTAATAATTTGCATTTATTATTTTGAGATTGAATTTTATTTGTGTTTTTAATTTGTTTTGTGGATCTGAATTTTAATTTTGTTTGTGTAATTTGAATTTGAATTTTGTAAATAGTGTTGTGTAAATGTTGTAAATATTTGAAATTGTATGCTTTTGGCGCGAAAATGTTTAGTTGGTGGGAGATTGTAAATAATTTTTGCTTTTTGCCGTTGAAGCCACAAAGTGTGGACGTGCTGGAGTTGGTCTCCGATAAAAATTATTGTATTTGCGTTAATAATTTTAAATTTGATTAAAATTTTGAATTAAAAAAATAAAATTTATTTAAGTTTAAAAGTGAGTGATTTGTTTGATTTGTATTATTTGGAAAATTTACAAGTTTATGGAAAATTAGAAGAATATTTGTATAAAATTGGAACAAATTTGGAATATTGTTAAACAAGGCGTTGCAAGTTTGTGTGGATAGCGCCGAACGTGCAACCAGATGGGCGCACACATTTTACCATTCCATAAAATTGTTAAATTTGTTAAAAGTTAAATTAAATATACAAGAGTCTCATTTGCTCCAAAAATAAATCGATTACTGGGGGTAAGTTATTTTTTTGAAATTTTACACCCCGGTACATCGCAATACATACATAGGTATATTATGTACATATATAGTCATATACAATATCCCAAATGCATTCAAATTGACGACAATTTTTTTGAGCTCACGAATGCGTTTGTTGCCTTTGCAATTTTCCCGACTCGAAGAGGACTCGAAGAGGAAGGAAAATTGCCGCAAAGCAACAAACGCATGAGTGAAAAGCGAAAAAAAATTGTCTACTAATTTAAAATGCACGAGAGGATATTTATTTAGACTATTTCACAAATAAAATAGGAGGTTAATTTGTAGATTTATAAAATTATAATTTGAGTTACTGCTAAGAGCGCAATTTTTTTCAAGTTTATTAAGTAAATAATATTTATTATTTAAATATTGAAGCTAGTAAAAAAAATTGTCGCTTATATTTGCTTTAAAATAAACTTGAAAAAATTGTCGCTGCAAGTCGATTACTATTGGTTGAATGTTTCGTTGTTTTTTCATTCAATTGGTCTAATGACAGCTGAGTAAAATAGCCCTCGACGGGCTTGATAATTATCAACATTGACAATTTGACGTATAAATGACATTTGACAGCCTTATCAAGTCCTAGTCAAGTTTCGCTATTCTGTGAAGGTTGACAACGGATGATACCTTGTCAAGCTAGACTAAACTTGATAACTTCTCAAATAATCTTGAAAATGGTCAAGCTTGACAGAAATTCTTATTCAGGACAACATTTTTTAAGCAAAACTTGACAGTTATTAATTGACAGCAAGCAAGTAGGGTATACTACTTGCTGAAAATTGACAGCACTTGACAAGAGAAATAAATTTAGGTTAAGCATTGAGAAATTGGTGTTAGCTAGTAATATAAAGTCTTCGAGTACCTACTTTAAGTATTAAAATTTTAAATTAAAAAAAAAATTCAAGTCATATTGAAGAGAGTGATTTCATAGTGGAAGAAAAAATACAAAAATAATAGAGGTAAAAGCAAAACATGAAGTCAGTACAAATAAAAATAATTTGATTTTTAGATTTATGAATGTTATAGTGGAAGAAAATGAATGACGATGACAAGCAAGTCAAGACAAGCAGATAATACTAACGGTCACAGTGCTAGAAATGCAGTTATTCAAAATCATTTTTAAATTATATTCATTTTAATTACGATTAGGTACTACTTAAATAATAAAAAGACTAGATTCTTCTGAATTTTAATTTTATTTTTTCCGTGATAATTGACACATCATTTAATTTAATTTTTCTTCTTCGTATTCTTAGAACATTTCGTAGTGTTGTGGGGTGCTTTTTGATTTCTTCGGATGTAATGCAAAAAAGATCAAATGATATTGCTAACAACTTCTGAAAAATCACTTGAAGCTTTCTGACAATATTCAAAGCAAAAACTTAACGAGGATACCTATTGCGTAGAATTTCTTCTTGTACATTTTTTATTATCGGATAAGAGTACAAAATAAAAGCTGAACAAAAACAATTTGCATCAACAATATGTTATTAGCACTACTTAATATTATGAATAACATTAATAGAATTAATTATAAAAACTAAATAACATAAAATTTGAGCTATTATAACAATAAAACTATGGAAAATTTTTAATTTTGCTGATTAAACCTGATGATTGTAGAAATTTCAGTAGTAAGTTTCCGAATGTTGCATTTTGTGTTCGATATGATTTCTTGTAGGCTATCAGGCAGTTCGGCAAAGTGTTTAGCTGCCTGATAATTTGGACAGTGTCTTAAGACGTGGCTAACGTTTAAGAGGTTGCCACAAAGATAGTGGCAATAAATATTTTCTAAATAAATAGCTGTGGGTAAGCATTGTATGACCAACCCGAAGTCGGTCAATTGCAACTCTTCTCTCCTAGTTAATTGTTCTAAAGATTTCCAAATAGTTGTGTTTTTTTTGAGTCTTTTAATTTATTATGGTGAATTTCTTGTCACTCATCTTCCCATTTTGCAAGTATTTTAGTAGAGGACGGTTACGGTCTGCTGCTTAAGTGCGTCGGCTACTAAGCAAAGAATCGTGGTTCGAGCCCGAGTAGAGCAAGAACTTTATTCTAATCGTTCTCCTCGGCGGGGAATGGCAAACCACCGAGGTAATTTGCCTGGAAAACCCTTCATAAAATGAAGTGGTTAGCCAAAACCCACTCTGGGTTGTAGCGCTGTTTGTTATGTATGTTCTAAAAATATGAAAGTTTATAAGACTTATAAAAAACTTAGAAAATAAGTTTACCTGGAATGCTCTAATAATTTTAAAATAATGTTGCTTTACCACTTAAAAAATTGAAATTGAAACTAATATTTTTCCTCGGTGGACACTGAAGTTCAGTTATTGTTGGATTTTTATTCTTTTGAAGTGCAGGCTTGATAGACGTTCTTCTAAAAGGCAAATAATCATTCGCACAAAGTTTAAATTACCTACGTTACTTATATTGGTGATTTTACAACAAATTTTTTAAGAAAATCCAAGTAAATTGATAATTAAACGTAACATTTTTTGATGTTATACCCACTTTTTTGACAGGTTATCTATAAAATGCGATGTTGTCATGTCTTTAATATTGACTATTATCAATCAAGAAAAATAGCTTGATAGAGGTGTCAAGGAAAAGCATTGACAAGGAAAAATTGACAACGATTGATAATAGTCAAAACTTGACAGTTACTAACATGGTCGTGAATAGCACTGATTATGTTTAGAAAGTTGATTTCTCTATAGGCGATGTTCTATTCGTTATGCTTCTTGACAGAAGCGTCGTGATCTATATAATAGGCTTTCTTGACAAATTACCTTGGGCTTTTTAAATCATAGCAGTATAATCGACGCGACTAGGATTCGAACCACTATACTTCTGGTATAACGGTTTTATATTGTTGGGTGATAATAATGATTAATTATAATCGTGAATACTTTTTTTGTGAGTTCGAACATTAATGAGTTATTATATGAAAATTAGATTAAACAATTATCTTCTTTTGTATGAACTTCTCGCACTAACTGTTTAAAGCAAAACAGATTCACCCGACATTCTGCGACATGCCTACACACTGCCTGATTTGGTAATGTCGGATAATAAAACCATAGTATACTATAGTAATACTATATATAATAGAATAAGTAGTTTCACTCCCGTGATTTTTTGTCTCAAGTTGGAACTCGCGCAGGCACCTACCCGCAGGCCAAGGACCAATAGCAGCCCACAGCTATTCAGTATCCTTGTCAGCTGTTGCTTGTAAAGTTCACTTTAATTTTATTCTTATATCTAATACTAGTGCGCCGCGAGTTCACACTTTGGACACCAACTTCAAACATGCCGACAGGGAGTGAAACCATACTATACTATATATAATAGAATAAGTAGTTTCACTCCCTGTCGGCACGTTTGAAGTTGGTGTCCCAAGTTGGAACTCGCGCAGGTCCCTACGCGCACTAGTATTAGATATAAGAAAAAAATTAAAGTGAACTTTACAAGCAACAGCTGACAAGGATACTGAATAACCGTGGGCTGCTATTGGTCCTTGGCCTGCGGGTAGGTGCCTGCGCGAGTTCCAACTTGGAACAAAAAATCACGGGAGTGAAACTACTTATTTATTATATATAGTATTATACTATGGTGAAACTACTTATTCTATACCATGATTATAGAATATAATCTATGATTATACTATGATAAAACCATCTGACTTTCGTCGAATTCTCATTAAATGTGTATTTAATGCGATGCTTCTAGGACAATTGACCAGATTGGGTCATTTGTGCAAAGTCATACTGTCAAAATGGTTTCGAGTAGACGAGAGTCAGGTTAACCTGAACAATATTTTTTATAAAAAATAATAGTAGCGCTTACCAGTCAATTTTTTTATTATACATCAGTACAAAATACAATGGCTTTACATATAAAATTCCACTTAACTGAGATGGCTTCTATCAATTTGAATTGATTCGGATTTCCTAAAATTTGCACTATGATTTCTACAAGGGTGTTCCCGGATACACTTTACATAACTTAGGTGGTGATAGAGGACACTTTTCTAAGAAAAATATTTAACAAATATATTTTTTCTAAATTCAAACCTTCGAGAGTTAGACCTTCCACCTTCACATGGCCATAGTCATGTAAACCCTAATAGTCCAGTCAATACGGATCCAAAAATAATGTTTGCTTGCAATAAATCATAAGGTTTTGAAACTTGGCAGAAAGTTTCGTCTTAAAAAAAGTCGCCATTCCTCCGAGGTTGGAAAGTATTCGCCATCTTGGATTTTAAGTGACAATTTATGGTTTTTCAATAATATCAAAAATATTAACTTTACAAAAAAATATTTCGTATAAAAATTGAAGCTCGTTAAATTCTCAATAAGTAAGTTCAGTAAAATTAGATAAAAATAAACTATTAATCGGTAAAGATCTGAATTTTGGTACATAATATGTTTATTACGACTTTCTGTTAAACATACTAAAAGTCCTCGTCGAAATCTGTTGCGCTTGAACCACCATCTTGGAAAGAAGGTACACTTTTTCAGTTTTTTGTCTATATTTCATCAATTTGTACTGATACAAAAAAAACTTTAGGTAAATATTGTAGTTTATTAAATTTTCTTCAAAAAAGTTTTTATACATTTTATTTGTATCTCCAATACTTTAGCTGTAATCTGACGCTGCATACAGAAGGTCTAAAATTATTTATTTAAAAAGTATAAATTAAACATAAGTCCTAACATAATATAATACCTTAATCAACAAGTATCACTGCAAAAAAATGGTTTATTGTCACATTGATGAAAAATTCATCATTTTTATACCGAAGAAGAAAATTCATCATATTGATGAAAAATTCATAGTATTCATGAACAAAATCAATGTATTTATGAATTTCTTCATCAAAATGGTGAAAACCAAAATAATTAACACAATTAAGGCAAAGAGCGATAGACACATGTACTGCTTCTTCGACTAACCAGCCATCACACCATGACATGTGTTTCTGACTGGTTAGTCGTCATCAGTATCGCATACTTGTTGTAATCACTTAATTGTGTGTACTTTATCAGCTACTGGTCTAAAATTTCATGGGGACCGATATATTCGCGTCACTACACAAAATAAAGGCCCCGCCAACGTGCGTTCACGAGCTATGCTCCTATCGAATATGTGATATAAAGTAATCATGCAAGTTGTGCAAAAATAGTTTAAAAACCAAAATAATTAACACAATTAAAGCTGGGAAGTCGAAGAAGAAGTACATGTGTCTATCGCTCTTTGCCTTAATTGTGTTAATTATTTTAGTTTTTAAACTATTTTTGCACAACTTGCATAATTACTTTATATCACAAAATGGTAAATTTTGTTTATCAGTGACTACCCAATATGGATTGTCGAATGCTCCCCATAACCACGTTTTTCTTATAAAACTTTATTAAATCTATATAACCTAATTATTAGTAAAAAATAATGTTACTTACCAATTCAACAAACATCAATGTTTATTAGAATTGATATAAGTAATTACTTTCTTGACTTACTTTTTATTTTATAATATAAAATTACTTAATTATTTTGAACACTGTAATTTATACAAAGTGTGGCGAAAAGCAGCAAACACGTCTACACTGAACAACATTTACAGGACAACTGAAATATTTTGATTGATTATTGTATAGACTACCTCGTGTATTCTCAAATTTTTCCGAAATTTAAATGTTTCATTTATAGGAAAAATCGAGACTGTCAAATGCACCCCAGTGTCGGATCCTACCCAGTCTACCCTACATTGACGCTAATACTGAATATAAACTTTCTTATTGAGAATTTAACAAGTTTCAATTTTTATACGAACTATTTTTTGTAAAGTTAATATTTTTGAAGATATTATTGAAAAACCATAAATTGTCACTTAAAATCCAAGATGGCGGACACTTCCGGACCTCGGAGGAATGGCGACTTTTTTTGGTTAAACAAGGACCTAAGACGAAACTTTTTGCCAAGTTTCAAAACTTTATGATTTATTGCAAGGCAAAATTCCGTATTGACTGGACTACAAACTTAAACCATAATATTGATTTAGTGCTTTTTTAAAGAGCGTAAAATAATTTATTGTCTAAAATCAACGGCTTTCGAGTTATGAATTAAAGTAAATAAATAAATGTTGAAAAATACTTATTAACTTTTCTTATTTAGTTTTTTTTTCAAAACCCTGTATCTTTTAAACGAAACAGTTTAGAAAAATCTGACGCCCAATTCCGAATGGGAAATTTAACGGACTATAACTTTTGCATAGTAAAATTTTTTGAAAAACCAATCCATTTCACAGAAAATCAGAAAATAATAAAAATGGCAGCTTATTATGATTTTTTAAATTTTGTATTACTAAAAATATTAATACGACATATTGTATTCTAGAGTAGACATGAGTCAAGCTCATAAAAATGGGAGCTTTTATCAATGTTGTTCTGGATTTTGTATAGATTTATTAGAAAAATTTTCTGAAGAACTTGGTTTTACATATGAATTAGTAAGAGTTGAAGATGGTAGATGGGGTACTAATCAAAATGGTAAATGGAATGGATTAATAGCTGAACTGGTTAATAGAAAGACAGATATGGTTTTAACATCTCTTATGATTAATGCGGAAAGAGAAGCTGCTGTAAGTAAATATTATATTGAATTCTAAAATCAGCATTCATTAATAAAATACAAATTTTTACATTTACACAACTTACTTTTTAAATAATCTATTGAATATGTATGCTTCCCAAAGATGTAACGTAGATCTTTAGAATCCGTTAAATAACCTACATAATTATACAGTAGAAGCTCGATTCTGTGAACACAAAAATCCAAAGGTATGTTCAAACTAACGCAAGTGTTCACACTAACGGGGCGGGGGTGTAGAAAAACTAGCAAAAGCTTGGAAGTTGTTTTCAAAGCGATGTTATTCGATCGGTAGACCAGGGCGAAAACGGATATCCCTCGACGCCGTATTCACGTGAAACCTAACGGCTATGTCCCCGAACATATTTATTTCTTATAAAACGTACAATGCATAATGTTGGTAATTAAAATTACGAAAAAACGTAGTTATCTTATTTTGTTTTTTAACTTTTACTGTTCATATTACCGAGTGTATAACTAATAATGTTTATGTTACCGAGTAGCTATAGAAAAATTTGGTGTTCACAAGACCGCGATGTTCATAAATTCGGATGTTCACGTTATCGAGCTCCTACTGTACTGTACTTTAACATCAGCTGTAATAAAATATTAATATCTCTCTTACAATTTCAAACTTTCAAAATTAAAATTATCACAGTGTTAAAATAACTGAAAACATTTTAATTTTGTTTATGTCCCTTTTCGACAATCAATTTGAAAGCTATATAAATTTTCAAGATTTTGACTTTAAAAACCCTCGAATTTTTAACGTAAATACGTTTATAAAGTCGGTAGCATGGTTAAAAATTTTATAAAAATATGCAACGGAGAGTGTCTGTTATGTAAAGTGTACATTCAACTCGCCGCGCCGCCAGCTAAACGTTCTACCATTTTTGGTTTAAATAACTGATGATTTAAATTAAATTAGATTTAAATTAATTATCCCTTTCTTTAGAACACAAAAAAAGACATTTACAGCAATAAGTATTAGACATTTTTTTTGGAAATTTCATTCTCTACATTTTTGTTCATATACATTTTTCTATTTTGTCGCATCGTGTCTGAGATACAGATTGACAAAATTTTTGTATATTACAGTACTTTTAAACTCACTGTAACTCAGAAGCGATGCAACAAAATAGAAAAATGTATATAAAAAAAATAAAGCCAATGCAATTTCCAAGAAAAAAAATTTTGCACGCGCATGCCGCAAATGTCTAACACGTATTGCTGTAAAAACCATTTTTATGTGTCAAAAAGTTTTCACAAAAGGCAAAAATAAATGTAAAGTATACTAGCGCTTCCAAACTTTTCGCCGGTAGTGTACATACGCACACACACCTATACACACATAGAGAAGTTTTTCAAAAATAATAGAAATGGTTTAAGGGAACCTGAAAACATAAAAATTTGATAAAACAAGGTGGAACTCGCTTTTGCGACAGTTCTTAGGCTTCCATACTTCTACTTTTTTGATATAGATTAAATTATTTGGGCTTTATTTTAATGCGTTATTCTTCTAAATAGGTAGATACCAACAGCAAATTCTTTTATATAAGGAAAACTCTAACGAGTTTTTTTTTAATCGTGCGGACAGACAGACAGACAAACAGACACGGAGCCAGATCATAAGGCTTCTTCCTATACGTTGCATAGAAGTTACTAAGGAGTTCGGAGAGTATATACTAATTACTAAGGAGCTCGGAAAGTAAAAATAAATTAAACGATTTAAATTAAACCGGCTTATTGGTTCATTTTATAATTATCCGCGATTCCACATAAAAATGTAATTATGTTTCAGTTTTCGTAATCTGTAACCAATTTCAACATAATTTTAAACTCAATATTATGTGAACTTTGTTTGCTCTTTGAAGATAATACACAAAAATTTGACCTAAACCTACTATGTCCTCTGGAGAGGACGCTGTATCTGAAAGATTTATTATTAATTACATATGAATTACGTCATTAATTATGTGAGAACAATTTTTGTAATTTTTGACTTCCTTCACGTAAGGGTACGTAATATTTCTGATACCCCCTCCCCCCAAATCCTCACGTAATTAATGCAGGAGTATCATTAATTTAATGTAATAAATCAATACAATGATTTATTATCATTTGTAATTTTAAGTTGGTAATCATTGCCAATCTATTATATATTTTGTGGTAGTGTATTGCCCGCTCCGCGAGCCTCAAGAATTAAAATCATCCCTGAGGCGCGACCGATCTGACTCGCAATAAATCCTAAACACCCAGATCTAGTTTTTTCGAGAATTACATATTTTTAACGCTCAAAAATAAAATTTGCAAAAAAATTCTGAAAAATCAACAGTTAAGCCCACTTCACACGACGCTTTGTTTTGCTAATGGATTGCTTGCTTGTTTCGCTGCTGGGTTTCTAGCAGCTGGGTGGTGAGATGGTTTCTGTACTTTATTCGCTTCACACGCACTTTGTGGTATCAATCCGCACGCAGGTAGTGACAGCAGATACTATAGAAGATTATAACTTATCTATAGCAGCGAAGGCGCCAGTATTTTTGAAATGGGTGGGCACAAATTGGGCCCAATATATTTGGGGTGAGCAGGAGCACACAAAATTTATAAATAAACTCAAAAAAATACATTAGGTGCCTTTAGACACACAATCCTGTCACTCGGGTAGCATTGAACGCCAGCTCGAGTGTCAGTCGTGTGTGTCTAAACGTAAGGAAACGCCACGCCTTGACGTCACAAAATATTTTGTTTATTATTATTTTGAAAGTTTTCTTATATCAAAAATATTATTTCTTGACGATATTTTAACGCAAAATTTAATTTATGCGAGTAGGTACCTACTTAAATAATATATTATAATGTAGGTATAGTTTGTACGAATAAATAATTGCATTCAGGTCTATTATGTATCACAAACGTTATTATAAAGGTGACAGTTATGAAATAAAAAAAAAGTTTCGACAAATTGGTATGCACTATAAATGTTAAGAAAACCTTTATTATCAAGATCATGTTAAAATAACGGTTTGTGAAAACGATAGGTAATACCAATTTGCCGAAATCCTTTAATGTTATGTCATGTCATAACTGTCACCTTTATTATAACGTTTGTGATGCATAATAGACCTGATTATTTGCAAATTCATTATTGTCAATTTTAGAGGTTCTAAAATGAATAAATAAATAAACTGCAATATCGTCAAGAAATAATATTTTTGATAGAAGAAAACTTTCAAAATCATATTGAACAAAATATTTTGTGACGTCAAGGCGTGGCGTGGCGTTTCCTTACGTTTAGACACACACGCCTGACATTCGAGCTGGCGTTCGATCCTACCCGCGTGGCTGGATTATGTGTCTAAAGGCACCTATTATTGAAATTATTATTATTTATTATTACTCGACATTTCTTGATACCACTCGTGTTTACGAATATGACGTGGCTTTTTCATTGGTTAGCGCTGAAAACCATCACATAAACCAGCAGCAAAAATAGCACAAGATCTATCAAAAAAATTCAGCACGAAAACAAGAAAGTAAGCCAACAGTGACGTCATTTTCCATCAGGGCAGCCAGCACCATATCCAGCAGCGAAACAAGCAAGCAATCCATCAGCAAAACAAGCGTCGTGTAAGGTGGGCTTTAGCAATAGTTTTGGAAAATATCTGGATGGCCGGCACCAAGGCACTGAGTTGTCTACATACGTACTCTAACCGAACCCGGTGGGATCTAGATGCCGGATTATGAGACTCTTTGACCATCGGTGAAGTCTACAATCGCCCTATCTAGCAAAGAGGCATTCCACGTGAAGCGGACAGGTAAAAGCCGATTATAGTAATATTTCATTATTTTATACGTATATAATAATATCTTCGACCCAGATACAAAATATTTTTACAGTATAAAGTCTGGTTAACGAGTTACAGGCCTTTAAAGTTTTGACTAACCGGCCGGTATGCGCTACTTCGAATCTCATTACCCAATTTAAAAAGGTACCTACAATAAAATAAATAAATCCGCGAAATTTACGCTTCATTTAAATGAGCTAATTAACCGCATTTTTGGATATTAAAAAAAAGTTGTTTTAATTTTTGAAACTTGAATTTTACAAAATTAGACCCTTTTAATTAAAAAAAAAAAAAATTTTATATACTTAATAGTGTGCAAAAATCCTTGCCAAGTTTCATAATGGGCATAGAAGTCGTTTAGGAGCTAGACCGGTAACAGTTCCGAAGTGGGTTTGCTGCTGTTGTATCTTACTGGGTTTCCCCGGATACACTTTCCATAACTTAGGTGCTGATAGAGGACACTTTTATAAGAAAAATATTTAACAACCTTTTTTTTCTAAATTCAAAACCCTCGAGAGTTAGGCTACTTTAAAATATATTTTTTAATTTTCACCTTCGCATGCCCTTACCTCCGAAAATATTGATTTTTTTAGAACTAGATTTAAACCTTTAAATGTCTAAAATCAACGGCTTTCGAGTTATGAATTAAAGTAAAAAACTTTGGAAAAATTGGAGTATTTGTTATTTTTTGTGTTCTCAAAATCTTTTATGTTTTAAACGAAATATTTTACAAAAAATCTGATGCGCCACTTCGAATAGGAAATTTAACGGACTACAACTTTTGTTAATTAAAAATTTAAAAAGGACTAATCTGTTTCACAAAAATTTAGAAAATAATAAGCAAAGCAGCAACAATACAAGAAATTTGATTGATGTTTTAAAAATTATTAATTTTTTTTAATATCCAAAAATGCGTTTAAAAAGCTTATTAAATGAACTACACATAATATATTTCGCTGATTTATTTATTTTATTGTATCTTTTTTAAGCGGGTAATGGCATTCCAAGTAGCGCATACCTCCGGTTAGTCAAAACTTTAAAGTCCTGTTATTCGTTAATCAGACTTGATACTGTAAAAATATTTAAATCTGGGTCGAAGACATAATATAGTTACAAAATAATCAAATATTACTAAAATCGGAAACGACATAATTGGAATTAAAAAAAGTCGTAAGTATATCAAATTTCTTTGTTATAATAACGTATAAACTTTGCCGCAAAAGCATAATAAGGAGATGTTTTTAATCACGCGCCAGCCATAATAACGCATGCATTGCTAAAAACACGCATTCGGGAAATTCTTAAAAACTTTTAAATTTCAAGAATATTATACAAGAAATCAACTGTTTGACACCAACTGAATTAAAAAAGCTAATTTCGTCCATGCCCAACCAATTTTCTGAAGTTATTTGAAATAACGGAAGTTCAATCTACATATTACTGAATAAATTGCTGTGTGTTGAGGTTTGATAATTTTTTAGTGTGAATTTTAAGTTGCCTTTATAAGAATTTCTCCTTTTTCTTGAAGAAAAGGATGTATAAAATTAAATTTCTTGCTTGTGAATTAAACAATTAATTTTTTCTATAATTTTTAGTTGGTAGTCATTAATATTATTATTATTAAACTACTGTTTGTAGTGTGTCTAAGCCAACTAATTTTAATTTTAATATATTCTTAATAATATTGAGCAAAAAATTTAACAATACTGTAACCATTTAAATATATTTGCTAAAATATCTTATTGCAGATTGTAGGACAGTCATCTGGCAGTCATCAGGCCGATATCTGGCTCTTGAAAAACTTGAAAATAAAAAAGAATCCAATACTTTGGATTAGTGCAAATGTTTGGAATGCCCCTTGCGATTAAATTTACATACCTATATTTATTTTCACTTTGCTGAAAATGGAAAGTGGATGAAAATAAAGAATATAAATAGATACAGCAAGGGCATGGGCATTCCAATTTCAAAAATCAATTCACTAAAACTTGTTTTCTGAGACCTCCGTTGGGAGGTGAACCAATTGTCCCGAAGGCCAACAATCACGAAGGCCAATTGTCGCCAGGGCAAGTTGTCGGGGGGTCAACTGTCGTAGGGTAAACTGTCCGATCACCTCCATTGCCTTTATGTGAATTTCTTCCAGTGTATGACTTTTTTAATTCCATTTATAATAAAATCCATTTATTGAAACAGACAATTTAGCAATGAATGCGTTATCATGGCTGGCGCACGATTAAAAACATCACAAACATTATGTTTTTGCGGCAAAGTTTATACGTTCTTACATCAGAGTAATTTGATAAATGACTTTTTTAATTCCATTTATGTTGAAACAAACTAGTATACTTTACAAATTATTCTAAATATATTACCTTTAAATGTTTAAATTTTTAATCAAACATACATAATATTATGTACATGCAAATATAATCATATGGTAAAATTTTACTAACATGGATTGTAATGTAAAATATAATAATATGAAGCGCGGCTTCAACAACTAACTTTTTACTTTTTGCTTTAGGTTGATTTTAGTGTCCCATATATGGAAACTGGTATTGCAATTGTTGTAGCAAAACGTACTGGTATAATTTCTCCTACAGCTTTCTTAGAACCATTTGATACGGCTTCTTGGATGCTTGTTGGTGTGGTAGCTATTCAAGCAGCAACTTTTACCATCTTTTTATTTGAGTGGTTGTCACCTAGCGGATTTAATATGAAATTATCTCTGAACCAGGTATTAATAATTTTTTAATTTAATATTAGCTTCTACAAAATTGATTTTAATTATTAATTACTCATGTGTAAGAATAAATTATTATTTTTATCTGTTTCTAATACATAATTCTCGCGGTTGACGTCATGTACAAGCTGTTTTTACTTATCACTTAAAAAAATTACTTAATTTTATCTCATAATGAAATTTCATGTGCCTACGTAGGTACACCTATACACCTATGTATTTAGGTATATAGTGTAGTAAATATTCACCTTTTATTATTAACACGTCGAGTATGAGTATCATACATACTATGGTGTAGGGTAAGTATGAGTATTACAGTAAACCTGCAAGTTAGTTTCTACAACATAGCGTATCAAGTTTCTTTGTTAAGAATTACTCAATAGTAATAACTTGGAATTTAGCAGATATTTTAATTTCAATTTTTTTTGATATATTTTGTATTTAAATATATTTAACTAGATAAATTTTATAGAAACAGATAAAATAATATATTTTAACTCAAGTTTAAGCTGATCCTTAATAATCGCTGGTATGGATTATATAGGGTGGCCATCTGAAAACAAAACAGACGGGATTGTGACCAGTAGAATCTTTTTTTAAGAAATGCAAGAACAAGTAAATTTTATCATCGAGGGGGACAACTTTTGCGACCAATGTCAGTCCCGTATTGTTTCATCCCTTCGCGCTGTGATGACAACGCTGTGATGATATGGCAAGTGACACCTCATTTGAAAGTTCTTGCTTCCCTGAATTCAGTGCAATAATTTTTTTGAAGTTTTATCAATTATTCAACCACAAAATTGAATGCAAAAATGCGAAATAAATACGATACTTCAAGACATTTAAGAGTAAAAAGTGAAAAACGCTTGGACAGGTTGATTTTCATCTCAAAGGGGGCTACTTTTACTGTTATTCATAAGCATTGACAGTTCAACCCTTAAGGTGAAAGGCAAACCACCCTTGGAATTTTGAATTAAAAGATGGGTCTGATAAAAAGATCAGTTTAATCAAATTAGATGTTCAAATTGTTGAACATCTAATCTAAAGCGCGAAGGGATGAAACAATACGGGAGTGACATTGGTCGCAAAAGTGATCCCCCTCGATGATAAAATTGACCTCTTTTTGCATTTCTTGAAAAATAAATTCTGCTGGCCACAATTCCGTGTGTTTCGTTTTCAGAGAGCCACCCAGTATATGTACAGTAGTGGAAAAAATTCTGGAAACTTTTCAAACTACTATATTAATTCTATTATTTTTTCTTTAATACTTAATATTTCTGTAAATGCTATATATGTTTTATCAGTAGAGTACGGATTTCTAGCAAATTTGCTATACATAAATATTGATAGCAGAAGTGTAATTGTTATAAATGTTTATGAATTTGATAAAAATAAGGCATTTGGCGTTAATTTTTTTATGCTTATATGCTTATTTTGATACTTTTGTGCTTAGATTTATTTTTAAGCATTCACATTTTGGATAAATTAAAAAAAAATTGCAGTAAATACATAAATACAACAACATTTATTTTAGACCGGGAGCTAGTGACGATTTGACCTAAACCATTTTATAAGTCATAAAATTTTGTGAGCTAAATATAGGATGCTTCTTGACTAGAGAATTGAAATTGGCAATAAAAGTAGTCACTTTTATAAAAGCACCTTATAGATAAGTTAGCTCATCTATTAGGTAGCTGAAAACAATAGATTTTCTTTTAACAGAAGCTATAGATGTGGTAAATATCTTTCAAAATACCATTTCAAAAGTTCCAGTTTTTTGGCAAGAAATGGTTAAGTAACCATTAACCAATTAACCATTAATTTTTAATCAAAAATTTAGAAACAAATTTAATAATTTAATTTTTTAGAAAAAAAATGATGTAGAGAAATTATTTTATTATTTTACTTTTTATTAATATCTTTTTTAATTTATTACATGTTTTTGTGTTACTTTTCAAATAAATTTTATTTAAAAAAAATATATTTAATGCTTATATTTAAGATAAAATCATATTTTTATGCATATAATGGCAATTTTTTGTGCTATTTTAAGCGCTATTTTCACGATTTTTTATGCTTAAAAGTCCGTACTCTATTTATCAGTAATCTAAAACTGAACACAAACCCACGATAATTGTTTCTTTTTGTTTATTATTGTAAAACTGGTGAGTCCTTAAAAAGGAATTAATCATTTTATTTAAAAGCTATTTAAGTAAATACTATAAAATAGGTACAATAGTATATTACATGACTAGTGGAGAAACCGAAAGATTCGCTCACGCATTTGCCAGTTTTGCACGCGAGCCGACAGGCGAGTGTGCAGAGGCCAATAAGTGAGCGAAAGGGTTTCTCCACGAGTTATGTATAGCGTTTTGTTCAATCCTGCACTTATAAATCTAAAAAATTTATGAAAATACAATTTATTATAATTCGTGTCATCAATAATTAAATTTGAAATTTTGAATTTGCAATAACTCAAAAAACGCGCTAGATATCGAAAAACTGAGCTAAAAATTTACCCCCCTTTGCTCGTACTCAACCCCCCGTAGCAATTTGTTGTAGGAAGCTTTATGCAAAATTTTAGATCGATAGCGCGCATTTAATTAAAAAAAAGTTAGCTTTGGTTTTAAAACATTTCAATATTATTATAAAAAACGTAGGCAGGTTAATGAATGACTGCATTTTTCACTCACTAGTGGGTGAAAAGTCTTTCGCCCACTCGTTACCATAGATATAATTTGAGTGAGTAAAACAAACGGTTTCTAGTTGCGTATCCAAGTAAGAAACGACATGTTTCAATAGCAGGATTGAACAAATATTAATTTACGTATTGTTATATAAGCTTAATATTTTGTTGTGGCACTCTTGGCTGTAAGTACAGCTGTATATCTTCGTGGTATTGATACGATTAATCGATGCAAAAGCTCGAATGGTGAAGAGTTCCACATTTCGGTGATTGCGTCAAACAGCTCATCGGATTTTTAAAATGTGTGACATTTGTACAATCGTCCGATCTCCCCATACCACTGCACTACATTTTGCTACAGTCAACACTATTATTATTGGTGTTAAACCACTCTGAAACAGACCATTCTCTGTGTTTTAGATCATTGTCATATTGATATATCCAATTTTGAGGCATTATATCAGTTGCATATGGCGGCATTATATTTTCTATTATTTTGTAATATTTAATTTTGTCCATTAAGCCTCTAATTCTATATAACGGATCTATACCTCAATAATGCAATTCTTCCCTATAACCATAATATTTCTACCAGAATGATATTCAACTGTAGCAATAGTATATTATATCTGATAATTTTTGGTCGTCTTACATAACGAACACTATCACTACCTGATTTAATATTGCAAATTAAACTTAGATTCATCCGTCTGTAAAACATTCTTCAACCGACCTACCGTCCAATGCAAATATCCCTTACAAGGGCAACTTCTCAGGTGTGAAATTTTGTTTTGCTTTATACTTATACTACATAAAGATTACACCTCCGACATTATGTGAATGAAATAGTAGCGCGCCATATTCAGCCAATTTTGAAAAAATCGATTTTGAAAATTTTAGAACTAGGGATAACATTTAACTAACCGTGTGAGATCATATCAGCAAGTAAATGTTTGTAGCCTAGTTCTGTAAAAGCCGGACTAGCAATGAACCATACAAACCAGTATGGGTTCGAATCTGAACCCAACTACATTTTTTTTTATTAATTAGGAGGTTTCTTTTATTCATTTGTATTATTTACGTGTAAAAGCAATTAAATGTATGCCAATTATCAGTAATTTAATATTGTAATAAATTAAATAAATAATATAATATATTATATCTATTTTAATTTATTTTAAAATTATTATTTTCAATCGAGACCATAAATTTTCAGTCGTTACAAATAATTATTATATTACTGATACTTGACATAGATTTGATTGATTTTACACGTAAATAATACAACTAAATAAAAAAAATTACTCGTAAATAATAAAAAAAAATTAGTTGAGTTCTGATTCGAACCCATACTTAGTTTGTATGGTTTATTGCTAGTCCAGCTGTTACAGAACTAGGCTATGAAACTTTCGTTACTTAAATGATCTCACACGGCTACTTAAACGTAATATAAAAAATTTTCAAAATCGATTTATTCAAAATTGACTGAATATGGCGCGCTACTATTTCATTCACATAATGCCGTAGGTGTAATCTTTATGTAGTATAAGTATAAAGCAAAACAAAATTTCACACCTGAGAAGTAGCCCTTGTTAGAGAATTTAACTTTCTTGTTCACATCTTTTTGTAAAATGTACGGTTTTCTTGCTATAATCTTTCTATAAAGTTCTTTTTCCACTAAATGACGCTGAATACCTCTGGCACTTACTGCGATAACCCCAGTTATTGCTCTAATCTTGGAAGTTGTTGATTTTTGGTTCCTTTTACAAGCCATCACTAGCCTGTTATCCATTCTATAAATAATATTAATTCAAAATTTTTCTCATTTTCTTCAATAATTGTACGAATGTTAATACAGTAACGTGGCATTAGTTTTCCTATTTCTCCTTAGTATTTTCGAAAGAAAATAAAAGAATCCCTAGGATTTTCAAATTTTCAAAATGGCATTTTTAGGCATTTCTATTTCTTCAATTTTGTATATGTCCATGTATTTTTATCACACAGCTTTACAATAATTTTTATAACAGATGATGCGCTACATTTATGAGGTACCATTGTAAAATATTCAAGTTCTTATCACAACTGATGAGCTGATTACACAACATTAATTAAAAGTTTCTAGAATTTTGTCGCATTAAAAACGATTCATTCCTTTTTAACGACTCGTCAGTTTTACAATAATAAATAAAAATCTACAATTATCATGGGTGTGTGTTCAGTTTTAGACCGCTGCGCGCTGATAATACATGTATACGATTTCCAGAAATATTAAGTATTAAAAAATATATAATAAAATTAAAGTGCTGATGCTGGTTTAAGAGCTTTTAAGCTCTGGTTAAATAATATGTTTATAATTAATATAATAATATATAATATTATATAGATAGAAGCATTAAATCGTTAACGATTTCAAGCATTTTAAAAAGTAATGTTACAATGACGGTTGAATATTTAATTATATTTTATCGGTTTATTAAATTTCGGTTATATTATTATATATTATAAAAAAAATATTGAAAAATGATATTTGTGCATATTTAAATTAAAATAGGCGCTAAGCATTTTAACATTTTCATTTTTGAATAAACAACCTATGAACTGTATGTATGTGACACATTTATCTTCTATAAACATTTTTTTACTTTTTTGATTTATTAATCACGGCTGTTTTGATGTTATGTAAAAGTTGGAAATAATTCAAACTTCAATGTTGTGTTTTTAATTAAAGCGTCGTTCTCAGCCAATTAACGTAATACAACATAGCATAGCATAGCTTAACACAGGTTAAAATACATTGAAGCTTATGCGTGTGTTCAAAATGACAAATGACGAGGTGTGCATAACATAACATAACATAGCTTAACGATTTTATGTCTATTATGAATTTACCTATTATACCAACGAATTAAGAGGTAGGCCCAGGTAAAAACTGTAAGTAAACGTCAGAACGTAATAATTATTTTTTGTATTTGGAATAATTATAGCGAATTTATTACTACAGAATTAGTCAATTTAATTACAGTAGAACCCCCATTATTCGACACCCTCTTATTCGACAATTCCGAGAATTTCTCATGCTAATGGACAGATAATTATGAGGTGATGACGCACAAGTTGTGAGCTTATCTCGCCACGACTGGAGTTCAGGACGTAGGCAGACAGATTGATTACCTACGTTATAATGCTTGAAACATGATAATAGCAAAATAACAGCATTTTCAATGCTAAAATAAAGAGTATTTAAATTTGAAAGAGGTTATTAGAAATTAATAAAAATAAAATATTTACATTCTAATAGTATAATAGTTTTGTTATTTTGTAACGCTTATTGTCACAATTTTTTCATTTAATTTATAAAATTTATTCGTAAAATATAAAATTTTTTAAAGTTTATATTATGTATCTAATTACATTTTAAAGATATTTATTTCAATTCACTATTCGCTACATTCTATGTTTGGACAGGAAATGGGTCCCGTTTATGTCGAATGATGGGGGTTCTACTGTATGTCAAATGAATCGATACCGATTTGTTGTGTCATGTTATGTTAAGTTATGCTATGTTGTGGTTTTTTTAAAATTAATTTTTGACCTTGACTCTGTCAATTGGCCAGACTTAAGTAAATATAGAACCAATTCTTAAATCCACAACTTGTTGATGCACACCGGAAGGCCCAGCTAAGAAATTCAGAGATTTGAACTCGGAATTTCCGATCTGTAACAAAACCAGCAATTACACCAATCCACTGCTGTAGTTATGTTGTGGTTAATTGGCCGAGAACGACGCTTTATTACGCTTAGCGGTAAATTTGGAATATATAGCGAAAGAATTTCATGTTTATCCTTTATGACTTTTATCGACGTTTGTTAACCTATCGCTTGCATTTAAATTAATAAAGGGCGCAAGGTGTTGATAAAGTACAACCCAAATAAATTTGCCGGTGCGTCATTGTTTAAAATCGTATGAATCAAGCTGGAAATCACTAGTCAAATAAATGCTATTTAAAGTGAATTTTTTATTTTAATATATCGTAGTTTCTCTTTTTGCCACAATTTGAAACAATGTAAATGGGGCACTGTCAAAGTGTTGCAGGTTATAAACAACAATGAAAACCTAACCTAACTGCATAAAATATAGCACTACGTGATTCAAAAATATATATTAAAACATTTATCAGTTCAGACATACTAATTTTTCATTGTTATGTTTTTATAATGTACAATATTAGTAACGTACGTCTTTTATTGGTTTCGGTTAGCTAGTCATACAAATATTTTTGCACTCATTTAAATGAAGATGAACGACGTCCAAAATTATATTCAGTATGTCATTTCTTAATCAGAATTTCGTGACGTAGCGGCACAGATATTTGAATCGTAGTTTAGCTGAAGTATTTCTAAAAGTTTTACCGGCGTATATTGATGTGAAGATTTTGGCCGATATATGATCACTGCATGTTAATATGTGGCTGATGGTAGGAATTCTTCTCGGAGTAATCCCGAAACCGGTAACTCAATAAAATCTTGTAGTCTACATGTTGACTTTCTATCTGCATGTATATTTTAAGCTGAAAGAAATATGTTACGCTTTGAATACGTACCTTGGGAGGAATATCTATCATTTGATAGATCACGTGATCGAAAATTAGCTTTTTACGGTCTATTTAAGTTTGAATTATTTCAAACTTTAATATTATGATTAGTAAAAGCGATAAGAAGGATTTCTGAATTTGAAGAAATTAAAAACTTTTAATTTTATAGAGTAGGTACCTTATTAGTTGACGTATAATATAGTTTTCACTTACAATATTATTAGCCTCGTATATTATGTAAAATATTTTATAAATTTTTTGTATATTATGATATAAGTAAGTACTAAGTAGTATCTTTCTAACTTGTAGATTGATAATTATCTGAAAATTCAAAACTTAAGAAAAAAGCATGTTATTTAATTAATTTGTTAATTGAAACTAGAGGGAATTATGTAATAATTATGAAAAAACCATTGATACATAGGAATATTGTGTGAGTTATTATGAGTATCACATCTTGACCATTGGAAAACTTTTTAGTGTACCCAAGGTTATATACTACTTCTTTGTTCCAGTTCCACCTCAAGTCAGAACAAAAACTATACCAAAAACTAGGTGAGGGAACTACAATTATTAATACAATATAATAATATAATTAATGTAATATAATAATATAATTAATACAATAAATTTAACTATACCTATTACCTATTATACAATTTAACTAATTCTTACTAAACTATAAATCCCAACGGTAATACAATTTATTTGGTTGTTAATTCAAAACTTAAAAATGTTAAAAACCGGTAATATTTTTATAAAATCAATTCTATATGTAACAATTTTTGCAGAATCCGTCTACGGCGCACCGATTTTCATTATTTAGAACATATTGGTTAGTTTGGGCTGTACTGTTTCAAGCTGCAGTTCATGTTGATTCACCCAGAGGTTTTACCGCTAGATTTATGACCAATGTGTGGGCTATGTTTGCTGTCGTTTTTTTAGCTATTTACACTGCCAATCTTGCTGCTTTCATGATAACGAGAGAAGAATATTTTGAGTTTTCAGGTTAGTACAAAAGACAATTTAATATAGGTGTACTGTAGACCGCGCACAGCCTACCTACTCATATAAACGAGTTTATAAAATATATCTAAACTTTGTTCAAAACCCTATATAAACTTTTGTTTGTACAAGTTTGATTATAATCTCATCTATTCGTATTCAACGTGAATACTCTCATATATTGTAATGAACGACTCCTGACAAAGTTAACTTCATTTGATCATCTTAACACGTGCCATCAAGCTTTCAGAACTTGTGCCTTGATTACACGTAACGAGTACAGTGGCGAGACAGCAAAATGTCACTAGACCGAGAAAGTAGTGTAGACGAGTGAGTGTTTATACGTACATATTCGACTTTTATGGCGAGTCAGTTCACTTTTCCTGTTTATTATTAGACATTTTTATAACAATGATAAACCAACACTCTACTTTATTCATTTAGCACATGCAGCTGATGTAAAAATGTTCACTGCGTGATATTCGCGTGATTGCATTATTATATTCCATTGTGATTGGATGTTCGTAAGGTTAAGACAACCCCATATACCGTCCGTATTTACAGTTTTTCATTGTAAGTAGGTGCATATAATTTTCACCGGGCTTTTGAATTTGTAAAAATATAGCGCAACCTAGATTAGTCCTTCTCTGTCAAGCTCCTCCTCATAAATCATGTGCAAACTGCATGTATTTGTTATTGTCCGCTGCATGTGCTAAATGAATAGAGTATATAGGTAATGATTAATGAAGTATGTCAAGTAGGTGCGGTACGCGTGCATGCTTGCAAGTGGTGAGTATGCACCGAATGTGTGTTTAAACATGCCGAGCAGGCTAACGAGCAGGGCCGATGGGATGGAGGGGCACTCGGTCTAGTAAGTAGAAAAGGGTCCGAGTGACTGTCTCGCTATTCTACTAAGCTAAATGCTCGGCCGAGCGCTCGGTAATATGTTTATACCAACCGAGAACACTGTCTCGCTACTTTATTCGTTATGTGTAATCAAGGCAAAAGGGCCCGAAAGCTGTCTCGCCATTCTACTAGGCCGAATGCTCGGCCGAGCGCTCGGTAATATGTTTATACCAACCGAGCACTCAGCAGAGCATTCGGTCTAGTAAAATGGCAAGGCAGTCACTCGGACCCTTTTCTACTTACTAGACCGAGTGCCCGTCCAACCCATCGGCCCTGCTCGTCAGCCTGCTCGGCATGTTTAAACATACATTCGGTGCGTATTCACCACTTGTCACCATGCACGCGTACAGCATCTACTTGACATACTTCAGTAATCATTACCTATACTTTATAAATTAATATATTTAGTACATGCAGCGGACAATAACAAATACATGCAGTTTGCACATGATTTATGGGGAGGAGCTTGGCAGAGAAGGACTAATCTAGGTTGTGTTATATTTTTACAAATTCAAAAGCCCGGTGAAAATTATTTGCACCTAAGTGCTTACAATGAAAAACTGTAAATACGGACGGTATATGGGGTTGTCTTAACCTTACGAACATCCAATCACAATTGAATATAATAATGCAATCACCCGAATATCACGCAGTGATCAATTTTTACATCAGCTGCATGTGCTAAATAAATAGAGTATAGTGTTGGTGTTATCATTGTTATAAAAATGTCTAATAATAAATAGGAAAAGTGAACTGGCTCGCCACAAAAGTCGAATATGTACGTATAAACACTCACTCGTTCACACTACTCTCTCGGCCTAGTGACATTTTGCTGTCTCGCCACTGTACTCGTTATGTGTAATCAAGGCATTAGTATTGCTTTTAATAATCTATTATTCTTTCTAAATTTTTTTCTATGGCAGATGTTAAAGTGCGGTATGCTCAACTAAAAATAATTCAACAAATGACACTTTAACTAGAATAGTAGATGGAAGTAGCATTTTAACAGCAGTACAAGTATTTTAGTTTTATTGGAATTATTATTGAAATTGCAAAGTACACATTAGTTTGATTTATTGTAAAATAAAAACAGTCAAATAATAATTTTAATTTTATAATAACGACGATAAAATTTAATTATTGATTTGTGAAAAATAATTCCCTACCGACCTCGTCTCTCGTGTATTAACATTTCCCACTCGTCCGTCGTAAAAATTCCATTTTATGAACTAAATAACTATTTATGTTTTTAAATGTAGGATTGGCTAAAATATATTTTATTTAAATTTAATATATTATAAATATATAAATCTTAACTTGTGAGAAAATATGAACAATAAAACTTCAATATAACAAGTTAAATTATATAATATAATTTCAATTATTTTCAATTTAATTTAACTTTATATACTGAAGTTTTATTGTTAATATATTATAGAAAAAAAGAGCTTTAACAGCAAACAGTTGTTATTATTTAACTGATAACAAGGGCCTAATATTTAACTTACAAATATGAAAATTTTTTTACGTATATATATCAACATTTTACATAATGCAATTTTATTTCTGCTAATCAGGACTTAATCTCAAAATTAAATTATGTAAATTAAAACTTTTTTAGTTGATTCATATCTTTTGGCATTTCGACAAAAATTTAAAATGTTGTAACCGAATTGTCTAGTGCTGTTTTTATCTTCCAGAGGCCATTTTTAGCATTTTTTGTACTTGGTAAAATAAGTACCATCCAAATGTATACATATATCAGATAACGAACGAATTTAGTTTACATCAATGATCAATACTTAAAAGGTCTTACAGTAACATCTTTTTATAAATCAAGAAAGTGTTTGAGGCTTGATTCGAATGATCTATATTTTTTAAGAGAGATACTTCCTTCTTAAACCCAGCTAAAGCTTTTTGACACAAAATAGTAGCAGTTACCACTTCTGTATAAAATGTTAATGCAGATGGTTTGCCAAAACAAGGATCCTCTTAACTTAGGACAAAACTCGAGTTTCGACATTACCCATTACATGATTTGTACCCTCGGTCAACACTGCCAGCAACGATACCAAGTTTCGTCAACCTACAATGGCATTGCCCATAACTTGAAAAAGCGCATATTGTGCTTGGTACTGTGCAGAGGATGGAATATGAAGGATATGCAATAGTTCTAGTATAGATAACTAATAGTAGTAGGTCGTAATTCTCTTTCAAACAAAACGCACGCCTTGGATATTGCTAAAATTTGTGCGGCTCGTGGGCGGCTCGTCAGAAGAGGCAAGGGAGGCCTAATCTCCTCTGAAATTCAGGACTATTAAAATTTTTTAAAAAGTGAAAAACGAATTTTAGAATGTACTTAGAACAATACTTATCCAAAATGTACCGTGAGGATACCGAAGAAGCATCATCCTTGGCTTTAGCGCATAACATAGATGAGCTTCAATCTCCTTTATGAATCATGTGCCTTGTGCAATTAAGATGGGTAGCTACTCTTTACCCTATACTTTCTAGTTAGTCTCCCCAAATAAAAAAATCACGAACTGCTACTGATGATCATTCGACTAAACCGACAAACACTTTTTTGATTTATGAAAATACAGTCGACTTATAGTAGACATTAACCCTTTCAGCCCTGACTTTTTTGTAGTTGAAATAAAAAAATTTTTTTTATAAATTCTTTATCTGGACTCATATAATACGGTATTCACCAAATTTCAACAAAATCGCACCTTGAGTCTAGGAGTTAGGAAAATCAACTCCCAAATTTCAAGCGTCTATGGCAAGGGTACTCGTATAAAAAATATCGAACCAAGTTAACAAAGCAACTGATTAGACATATACGAGTATGTATGCCCATAATTCACGATAAAGTCAAAAAATAATTGGATATACTAAAATTTTCTAATTTACTAAACATATTATTTAATTTTAGACTCCAACTTAGACTCAATTTTTATAACACTACAATAAATATCATTAGGGCACTCAAAACTAATAATAAGGGTGACTTTATTTATGTTTTCAGAGTCCGTAAGGTCCAAGCTTTTGACCTCTAGTAGCCAATATCGAAATTATTTACAGATCTTCACGCTAAAATGCTAAAAGTTAAGCGGTGGCAATTGCCACCGGGAGAGCCGAAAGGGTTAAATTCAAATTACATATTATTATATTACGGCTTTAGTTAAAAAAATGGATTAAAATGTAAGAATACTATCACATTTCGGAAATAAATAATTCAAATTAACAAATAAAAATCAGTAAAGCACACAGGTGCAGACTAAGGAGCGTGAAACCGTGGTTCTAGCCCTGGTGGCGCCGAATACACTTCTGCGATCTAATTGCAATTTACTATTTATAGTGTTTATATGATATATTCTCAACTCTCTTACTTTAGTATTATTATTATTATTATTTAAGGTATCCATTCCTGTAAGTAACAGCCCCGGCCGGAGGGCGAAGCCCGAGAACAGGCCCGAGAACAGGAACAGGAGAACGGGCTTCGCCCTCCGGCCGGGGCTGTTTATCTTGGAACGGCCCGAAAAAGAACGAGACGGTGGCGCCAGGTCGGAGGAACGCGTACGCGAAATTTCGTCGAAAAAAATTCATTGGTTTTCGAATTATTGCAATTTTTAACCGATCATTATCCCGGGGACAGGTCCTGATGCACTTATTTTCAGTTTTTTCCTTTTTTTTGGTTTTCGTATTCTCGTTTCGAAAAATCGGTTTTTTTTCAGTTTATTTTTATTTTTTTTTATTTTTCGGGAATCTCGTTAATCCATTCGAACGATTTTTTTTCGAAATTTCGACTCGAAATTTTTACCATACCAGTTTTTCGATATCTCGCACCGTTTTCGAGTTATCGCCATTTTTAAAGAATCTCGTTAATCCATTCATGCAGGTCATGAGGGCTGTTCCCTGAGGAATATGCCTACTTCAATGAAGTTTTTACGATTCGTCTTTCGAGGTGAATCACTTCTCATATTCTTATTTTCAGTATTCTATAATTTTGCTTGTGTTCTGGTCTTATTCGTTATCTTTCTCCACAGTATTGAATCTTCGCATTTCTTTCTCCAATCTGTCACTTCCATATCTTTGAGGTCCTTTACCACTTCGTCCAGCCATCTAGATCTTGTTCTTCCTCGATATCTTGTTTCCCCCGGTTTCCAGTCCATGATTTGCTTTGAAACATTGTCTGGCTCTTTTCTTGTTACGTGGCCAAGCCATCTAACTCTGCGATATAATGTATTTAACAATGTTTTCGTTTCCTAGTACTTTGGCATTTGTTCCTGTTCGATATTTGCTTTCACCAATCTTTCTTTGTCTTGTCATGATTCTAAATATTTTTCTCTCGAAAATTCTCAGTTTCTCTTCCTCAGCTTTAGCGAGGCTTAGCACCTTTGCAGCATAAGTGACCACCGACCGTTCTCACAAATGTCTTCTAATATATTCTTATTTTGGTTCTAATTGATATATTCTTGTTTTTTAATATTGCGTGGAATGCTTTCCATCCTGCTTGTATCTTTTCATTTATTTCTGGAGCTCTTTTGTTGTTTTTATTCAATTGGACTCCCATCAGGTACTTAAAACTATGCACTTCTTCGAACGTGTAGTATCAAATTTTTAGTTCCTTGTGGTGTGTATTATCAATTCTCTTGAAGTTCATATACTTTGCTTTGTCTTCATTGATTCTCAGCTCCATTTCCATCGCATGTCTCTGTAGTTCTTGAAATATCTATGCTATTCTTTGTTTTGATCTTACTATAATTCCGATGTCATCTGCGTAAGCTAGTGTTTGCGACTCCTTTGTTGCTATTGTTGCTCTGGGACCTAATTTTCTCACTGCACTCTCTGTTATCAAGTTGAACTAAACGCTGACAGTGCGTCGCCTTGTCTTAGGGTACGGTTATGTTGGATCTGTGATAACTGATAAAGCGAAGAAATTGTTTAGCTCTAATCGCTGCACTCAAAGAAAAAACTTGGTAAAATTAACCAGAAAAAGGATATGAAAATGCGTCAAACACTGAATATGGTATTATCAACTGTAAAAAAATAGTTGATTTTATCTAACCTCTAGTAACATGTATAGTTGGTAGAATTTACCAATGAAATAGTGTATTAAACAAAGTTGTATATTAACAATTTTATAGTTTCTTAACCAATTTTTTGTTACCTAACAAGTAAAATGTTGCTTAACTATTTACATAGTTCTTGTTAGTTGCTAAACCAAAATAATAGTTGGTTAACCATTTTAATTTGCGTCTTACCTATACTTAATAGTTATTTTAACAATTTTCATTGTTAACTTATTTTCATACCAATTATTGTAGAAATAATAAAAGTTATTTAAGTTTCAACTTATAATTTATTACAAATACATACACGTAAAAGCACATGGTACATAGGTATATAAGAATAAAATAGCAAACGTTAAACATTAAACATTAAAAACTAAAATCTTAAAACTAACTAAATTAGCTAACAAAAGAATGGCTTCCAGTTGCATCTGCGAACATATAGATGCTAATACTCATTATCTGAAGAAGCGAAAGGTGAAGTAACATTATTATTAAGCCATAAGCTTAGTTCTGCAATAATTTAAATTTAGAGGCTGAAGAACGGAACTGTTTGGAGCTGAATTCTGTAATAAAATCAATTTTAGAACATTGCTAACTTCAAAATATATTTTCGAAATATTAAAAAAAATAATTAACAATAAATTGTAACTTACATTTTCCGATTGCTACTTGGTTAAGAAATTGCGAAACTCAATTTTTAAATTCAGTTTCTTATCCTTAAAGAGTTCATCGAGATCTTTTTTTCTTAAATATTTTAACCGCTCCGCGACGTGATATCTTAACCTGCAATTGACAATAAGTTCAAATATTTTGAGAGATATAGCACATTAATATAACAAATATATTTATTTAAATATAAGTATAGATACAAATATTAATTATTATTACTTACTTAAGAATTCTTCAAATAAATACTCAAAACCCCACGTAGTACAACGAAAGCAATGAAAACTGAAATATTTTTTAAAAAAGGTTAAGCTTTACAATGGCTACTATTTGGACATGTAGCATTAGACAAACTGTACCTGATTCTGAAGCAGGTTTCGAAGCAATAAAATATGCCCCTAAAATTTATAAAGAGTCGGGATAAAGATTACCAATAATTTTTAATGAAAGAACTATTTACAAGGTTATTTACCAACTATTTTGTTTAATTCAACTATGCTCTTGTAGCTTCTGAAAAATTGTAAAAAGAACCAAGATAAAATGTTGCAATACCTATATAGCTCGTTATTATCAAACCATTTTGGTACACTACAATTAAGTGTTAAAGAACAACAAACATCAGTAAAAAGAACTATTATCATTGTTAATATACATTCTATGTTTAACAATTTTGAGTTGATTGAATCTACAATTGTAAATTGATAAAATTAAACAAGCTTTCGTTTAAATATACTAAATTTAATGAAATTGTTGTATGACAATTAAATCTGGTTAATTTAACCGTTCCTTTTTCTCTGAGTGTGTTCTACGAATTAACATCGACTTTCGCGCTGCTTCAACATAAACGGTCCTATAAGAATCAATGCTATACAAATCACTGCTTTACGAGAATCAGTGCAACCATCACTGCTTACAGCTTCAACATAAACGTACCCTTACACCGCTGTTAATTGTGAACTTCCTTGTTTCGTTAATCCCGACTTTTACTGCAGCGCTCGAACCTCTCATTGTCATTTGTATCAGCTTTCTTATTTTCCAAGGTATATTTAGATATATTTCGTCCAACTTTTCACATTTGACAGATTCGAACGCCTGTTGAAAATCGACAAACAAGAGATGCAGCTCTATGTTGTGTTCGTGTGCTTTTTCTGTTATTTGCTTCATTACATGCAGCGCATTCACTGTCGACTGCTCCTCCCTAAAACCTTGCTGGTATTCTCCAGTTGTCATCGATAATTGCTTTTGCTCTTTTGTATGAGTGCTGACAGGATCTTCTAAGTTACTTGTAGCAAGGTTATACCTCTGTAATTTATACATTTCTTCTTCATTTTCAACAGTTTTTAGAAATATTTCTTCAATATCTCTTTTACTTCCTCTTCACTGTTAGTCTGCAGCCCGTTTTCATCTTTCATAGATCTATTTTTTACTTTACATTTTCTCATTTGCTGCTTGATTCTGAGGTAAAATTTCTTGATGTTGTTTCTGTTGCAGTCAACTTCTATTTCATTCATCATTTCGTTTATCCATTTGTCTTTTTTTTCTTTGTATTTCTTGAATGCCTTTCTCTTTTTTGTTCTATACATGTTCTTGTCTTCCTCTCTTTTTGTTTTTATCCATAACAATCATGTCTTTCTCTTTACTAAGGAGTTCGGAAAATAATAATAATGCCTAAATTGCAATTTCGGTAATAATTTTAGGAAAAATAAAGTCGAGAGTTTTATCCTTGCTGTGGTAATGGTACTTTATGTACTCTTGCGGTTAAAGTGTCTCGTGCTTCATTGTTTTTAGTCAAAAACTGCATTTTAATATCTGCTATAGAAAAAATAAACAACATTGTAATTTTTAGGTTGCTACCAATTTAACTACTTAATAATAATATATTGATTTCGTGTTACTGGTATTAATTGCGAGTACTTAATATTATGTAAATACAGCTGTAAGAAATTATTAGATAGAATGTTCTTGATTAGTTTTTCTTTACCCTAGTTGGTATTCGGAACGTGTCAATTTGTAATTTAAATTGACAAGTTTCTAGCTTCCCACACTCCGAAGCGAATCATGTACATCTTTACAGCTAAACAATTTTCTAACCAGAATTACAATTGACACGTTTTGAATTACAACTGGACAATTGTTTAATTTACTAATTCAAACGTTTTATATTTTTACTACTTACTAGATCAATAAATTATTACGGAGTAACAAAGATTTAATCTGAAAATTAAGGATGTATAGGAGATACAATCGGAGACAAAAGTAGGATTAATTTGAATATCACGAATATTGGTCTTATGTGTGTAGTAAAATACTTTTTAAATATCATAAACGATAAACAAAGTTATAGAAATGCATGAAGAAAGGTTTTTTTCGTTTAAATCGGTTCATTTTCTGAAATTACAAATATTAAATTTGACATAACAAAATTTTTATTAGTGACTATCCCTGCAATCCAACCTACTATCTAAATGAAAAATGTAATAATTTTTATGAGTAAAAATTGATATTTGTTGTTAAAACTAATAAAAACCGAGATATACATAATATTTTTAATACCAACAAGTTTTAAACATGTTTAGGGATCTTTTAACGTCGAAATCTATTTTATTTTTAGCGAATTGAACGTGACAACTCTATATCGGTTGTTCAATTACTAATTAATTTCTCGAGAACGGGGTAGTAAACCGTGATGAAATTTTGCTAAAACCTTCTTTTATTTACAAGCTACAACTACAGAAAATTTGAAAAAATTCTTATATTTTGATCATATATTTTAAGCTAATATATTAGCTTAGAATAATATATTATTCAATAAAATGTTTTTCATAAAATGATTTTTACATTATATAATTTTTTTAGGATTTCTTAAGATTTAGCTTTAGATTTTTATTTAGACAAGTATTTTACTGTTTAACACCTTGTGATTTTCCCTAAAAGCAGACTCTTAAGCAAAACCATAGATGTGATTTTCTTGAATTTTAACGAAAAGTCAATATCAAATTGAAACTGCAAGAACTATTGAACGGTGTAGTGAATCGATTTGAAATTTTTTTTATTACATTGCAAAGGCAATGATGACATGTGTACCAATTTTCATCAATATCTTATATTTTTGAGTTTTATTTTTTGTCTCCTATACATCCTTAAATCAACTTACCTTTTATAGAGGGTTTATTCACCGAATTTGACCGATTACATAAATATCACATTTGACATGTTATAAAATACTACTTTTTTTTCCGTTTTGTTTGTAAAATTTATACCGGGTTTACGTCAGAATGTCTGCCGCTGCTCCTTAACTTTTTTTTACGTGTTCTACTATTTGAATGTTTCAGCAAAACTATTTTAAAAACTCAGCATAACTCTTTTTTCGGCCGGAAAACCTAACAGACGTTTAACTAAAATGTCTAATTTGAATATTATGGAATCGAACAATCAAACAAAATTGGGTTCGTAAAGTTGTAAAACTGAATTTTAACTTGTAACGGTTCTGATTGCAATATCGTTTTTATTTCAAATACACCCATTGAATCGTATCTTATTACTTTATGATTTGTCAACTTTGTTGGGTAATAGTACATCCATTTAATATAGTAAAGATATCGTAAAATAGACATATTTTTGTTTTAAACGTTTGTTTTACGGTTTTATTATTATTTAATTATATATCGTTTGGTGTACCTACTACAGCGGGCCACAAGCAAACTCACCTTATGCAACCTTACTTAATAATATGTATCTAATTATTATGCTAAATAAAGTTGATTGTGTTAATAAAGTTGTTAAAAAATTAACTAAAGATTTAATTCATAAACTAACTAACTTTTCTTACTAACAGGTCTTGACGATCATCGATTATCAAGACCATTTTCTAATAAACCAACAATTAAATTTGGAACCATTCCTTGGTCACACACTGACTCCACAATTGCAAAATACTTCAAAGATATGCATGCATACATGCGAACTTACAATAAATCGACAATAGTAGAAGGAGTTGATGCCGTATTAAATTCTGATTTAGATGCTTTTATTTACGACGGGACTGTATTAGATTACTTAACTGTACAAGATGAAGACTGTAGACTATTGACTGTCGGTTCGTGGTATGCCATGACAGGCTACGGTTTAGCCTTTCCACGAAATTCGAAATATATAAAAATGTTTAATAAAAGATTACTGGATTTTAGAGAAAACGGTGATCTAGAAAGATTGAGGCGTTATTGGATGACTGGAACATGCAGACCTGGCAAGCAAGAACACAAAAGCTCCGACCCACTAGCTTTGGAACAATTCTTGTCAGCTTTTTTACTTCTTATGGCTGGAATACTTTTAGCTGCTTTACTTTTATTTTTGGAACATCTTTATTTTAAATACGTACGCAAGCATTTAGCAAAAACTGACAGAGGAGGTTGTTGTGCTCTAATAAGTTTATCTATGGGGAAAAGTTTGACATTTCGTGGTGCTGTATATGAAGCTCAAGATATAATAAAGAATCATCGTTGCCGTGATCCAATTTGTGATACACATTTATGGAAGGTGAAACGAGAATTAGACGTATCCCAAATGAGATGCAAACAACTTGAAAAAGAATTAGAAGCAAACGGAATAAAACCTCCTCCATATGATAAGTAAGTTAACAATATTGTAGGTGGTCGTTTTTTTTTTAAATTACTTTAATGCTTGCTACAGTACGCTTGCATATTTTATTGTTTTTACGTAAAACACAATTATGTTTTTTTACTTTAAATAATCACGTTTCAGTGCACACTAAAACGCTGTTCTTTAGAATAAAAAAAGGCATTTCTTCTTTAAAACCTCCTTCTCATAAATGTATTTAACTTTAACTGAATTTTTATTTACCTATTTTATTTACTAATTTACGTGAAATAGTGTATACATTAATGAAAACCAGGATTTAAAGAAGAAATGTTAGTTTTTTTAATAATTAACGTCTAAATTACTTAGCGTTAATTGGATGAGATGAGAAGCAATAATATTAATTTTTATGTTATAAATATCAATTATTATGCACTTTAAGTTTTTAATTATTCTATTTTTAATCTTGTTATGTATGAATGGTAGGCAACACCAACGTAGTACCAATTGTCTTACGTCCTGTATACGCTCTTCAACTGATTTTCCAGAGTAAGTTAGTAAGATACTGCATGAAACAATCGGAATGATGTTAAATGTTTTTATAGAGTAGTATATGTGAGCATTCAGTAGCAAGGAGCATAATTTAATTATTATAGACGTTATTATGTAAATGCATAACGAAATACTCTCAATATCCCAATTTTGTTTTTGTATAATATTATATCAGGGTAATTCTCACGAAATCTCGAAATTCCTGTCCTTTCCATTTTTTAAGAAATCTAACCGACATATATAATGGTAACTATTTTTTTCTTGCAAAGAACATTACTGTGGCTGATAGCATTGGTTATAATTCCTGAATCATATGTGACACTTTAAATAATAAAAAATATATAATGCCCTTACAATAATTCCCTTACTATGTCCCAAACTCTAGATTTTAATACTTTGGAATTTTTAAATCAACAATTTTTCAAGTAAAACTTATTGCAAGTTTGACTAATCAATTAAAAAAACTACAAAATTTCGAAAATCTTCTGAATTTGGAATAAAAAGTAAAGAAAAGTCTTCAAATCTTTTTTTAAATGTGTCCCATAAAAAAAACATCATTTTCTTACACCTTTGCTGATAGTCGATTTAAGAACGCATTTTTAATTATTCATGAACGCTTTCATCAGATTTTGATAATTGGCAGTAGGTACTGTCAATGTTTCAAAATAACGAATTCACCTTGTGTGTGTTAAAGTTTCTGTTATAAAGAAGTTTAATTAAAATTATGTAAAGTTTACATTTTTGGCCGTCATTACCTCACACCAAAGAAAGGGAAGAAGTAATTACTTTCTTAACTAAATATTAATTATTATTATAATTAGGTCGGGTTTTGGGGGTAGTAAACTTACACAAAAATTAAGATCTAAGGTAAGCTTATGTTGCAATATTTTTTTGGTTATGTTTTATTTCGTCATTCCCTCACCGTCATATCCTCATTTCAATTTTTAGTGAGGGATTGACAATTTATGAGGGATTGATTTATTGACTATTTGGATTGGATTTTTTGTTTCCTTGCTTAGGTAAACCTTGAATTTACCGCTGCCTTCTACTTTTACGGCCAAATAATGACAAGAAAAAGAAGTTGCTTGATGCAGAAGTTTAATTTAAAAAAAAGGAGTATGATAAGGAGCGCAGGGAAAAAAATAAAATTTGATCCTGAAAGTTTAAAAAGCTGTTGGAAAATAAATGCTTAGCGGGTAAAAATTAAACAAGATGTTACAGATTTCCTGGGGAAAGATGAAAATTCCAGGATGTGCCCAGGAAAAATAGATTTTATCAGGTCAAAGGGACAAGTAGAACAAAAACGTTTGTTAAGTGACACTATAAAAAATTTACACATAAAATTTCTGACAACAGTCGAATACAAAGTGAGCTTAGCAACGATGTGCAGATTCCGACTTGGGCGAACGTAGAAAATCGAAACACTTACAAATGTGTGATCCGTGCAAATGTTCAACTGATGATTATGAAGTTTCACCATTTATTTTCTATAAATTTGTATTGTCTATTTTCTATTTTTTCCGTTTTCATTATTTTCTGTAAAAAATAACAAATTTTGATTGAACAAGCTTCATGAATTGCTTGTAGAGATCACTCTCTCACCTCAGTCGTCATTCCCTCACTCTTAGATTTATATAATATCTTCATAATTCGCTTTAAACACGCTTATTCTGGGGACCGCTATATAATTAAAATCTAGTAACATAAGTACTCTTTCGAAATTCAAAAAAAAAAAACAAATTATAACTATATTTTTTTTAAATTCATTTTGATTGAATTGCGAGATTTCATGAGATCTACCCATCAGTATTAAGAAAATATTATCAATCACCCAAATTTCACATTGTTGTAAAATTAAGAAGGAACTTCTGGGAAACTGCAATATAACCAGTGAAAGGAAATCTCAGTAAATTTAGGAAAATTTGAAGAACTCTTAAAATTATATACTCAGAAAATCCCAGGAAATATAAGATATTCACCAAATCTTAGGAAATCCATGGTTATATTAGAAAACTTCGTAATCTCTGGAGTAATTTTAAGTAGAGAGCTTTCTTTTTGCTTTTTTTTACTTTTATAATAAATGCATATTTAGTACTTTTTAACTTTTCTAATTAAATTCTGAAATTTTATTGAAACTATAATAAAATTTCCAGCAATACTAAAAATTATTCGGGTTTCTAGAGACAAGTAGAATTGGAAGTTAAACAAAAAGTTAAACAAAAAAATTTTTAAATTTCAACTACTATTAAATAAATTGAGTAATTTTTAAAGAAATTATGATAATTTCAGTGTAACAACAACCTGAAACTGATTTGAAAAATCATGCAAATTATGCGTCGGTACGTTATTTTTTCTTTATTTAATTTTTTTCAATAATTTGTTCACAGATGTAGTGGCATTATACCTCATTTTAATCAGTTTGATATAGGGTATATGTGGGATATATGGCATACCTAAGGAAAAAAAATCACCTAGATGTTGTTTCAAGAATCAATATAATTTTTTTTGTTCTAATGGATAATTTAATAGGTACTTATGTTTATCACTTATAAATATAATTTCAGATACGTATTTATAAAGTTTTGGGTTAGTAATCCTTGTTTAAAAAAAGAGCAAATGGCCGTATAACCCCCACTAGTGTAGGTTTTACGCCCCAGCATAAGAGTATATAATATGCTTACTTTTTAATTCCATAAGGTATTTATGGCATAAAATTTCAACCTGTCTTGAATCAATATGAAATGAATATCTATATTAATTTTCTAATACTTAATAATTATTGAATAGAAATAGAAAAATTAAAATATAATACAAAAACTAATATAAAATATAATAAGAACATGTAATATAAAATGAATAGTGATAATAAAATACTAATAATCACTAGTCATTTCATTACAAATCACTTAAGATATTCTTCTTTTAACAACACTTTTTCTTTTTTCGTTTCTTCCGCAGGTATTACATTGACAAGCGTACATTGTGCAGGTTTCATGCAACCATCCATAACAATCAATGTACTTTAACTTTGGCCTGTCAAGTATTACGGGCCATATATCCCACATAAGGTACTGCCATAAATCCTCGTTGTTGTAGGATATACGCCCCACCGTATAATTATCAGCACATATAATAAATTTATCACGTATTTTAACGTCTAGAATTCAAGGTTATGTATCTTACTGATTAATTGCATCAAAAATAATTACTAAATATTCATTCAACATCATAAATACCTTAAGTTGATTTGTAAACATTTTTAGGAATTATAAGCAAAAACAGTGCAATTACCTTTAATAATTATTTAACTCAAGATTGTCGCAAAAAACTGCCTGTAATTGAATTATATTAACTTGGACTTATGTCCCACATTAAACACTAATTTATTGTAAAATGCAATGAGTGCATACCTTACTAGACCGAGAGCTAAGAATAAAAACTACCGCCTCATAAGATACCAAAGATTTTCAATTTCAGGTGTGTAATATTGCCCGCACTAAATACAAAACCGCTCGTCTGCCTGCCGGAAGTGGTCGCCTTATATTCGCAATAATTTTCAAAAGTGTGAAAAAATTTACCTACTACCGCTTAATTAATAGCAAGATGATTTACGAGCCAAAATGAGTGAAAATAGGAACTATATCGAAAATTATTCGTCTGCCGCTTTTATGTGGTCGCATTCTCGAAGCAGACGAGTTCAAAGTTGAAAAAAAATAAGTTGAGATTTTGATACTAACTCTCTGTCTCATCAATACCATGCTAGTTCACGCAAAGAAAAATGAAAATATGATTAATTTTTAATTAGACGGCCTTAAAGCAAAATTGCAGAGATTTTTTAACCAAAAACCGAGAAATGGGCGAGAAAATAGGTGCATTAATTCCGGTAAAGCTAATTTTTTTATCAGTTGTACGGATTGACGCCTGGATGGAATTTTAGTAATTTCTCAACAAAAATTTTTGCCGCGGGCGCGTCATCTTCGAAAAACAGCAAACTTTTCTTAATTTTTTTCGGTTTTTGCCAAATGGCGGTCAAAATAAGCATTTGTAAAAAAATTTATACCTTTTCAAAGCACATTAAATCTGCTATCATTTGAAACTAAAAAGAGTTTTCTAGCTACAATAGTTTCCATGCTACAGCTCTTCAAAAATTAGAAAAATTTCTCAAAATTGGAAAATTTGGGAATTTCAGACAATTTTTACCCCGTATCTTCTAAATGACTACTCTTAAGTAAAAATCCTGTATAATAACTTTCAACTAGTGCAAATTTTCTACTATTTGACCACCTAATACTATAAAAATCTTCAAGTACACGACGGTGACGTAGAATGTTGTTTTGCATAATATAACAAAATAAATAATAACAGTATTTTTCAATATTCGATTATGGTCTTATTTGTATTTGTAATTCTTACGTTATATGTGTTTTTTATGTTTTATGTACATTGTGCACAAGCACTTAGAATTTGAATTTTAAAAAATGTAAAAGTACTACTTAAAAATTAATTAAAATGCTTAAAACATTTTAAAATTGAATTGGTATGAATGACAATGGCAGAAGAAAATATTTAAACAAAATTGGTTAGAACTATTTCACACGGAGTGGATACAGACGGGTGCCAACAGAATGTTTTAACCATTGTTTTTTGACAACTGATTCCGTTTTTCCGAGGAATTAACAGTTCAAATAAACGAATTACATGTTTTACTTTAATAACCGCCACAGATGCTTTTATGTTTTTGATTAAATATTAGCCGTTGGTAAGGTCACTCAATATACAAACCTTCCGGATGTAAAAAACTACAATTTCTCTAGAATTTTAAAAATAACCCAAATAAAAAGATTTTTGACAGAACACTAAAAATAAAATTTTAAGAAACTTTACAATAACTAATGGAAATTTTGAAGAAATATAATATATTTATCTACTACAACTATTTTGAAATTATTCTGGTCTGGTCTTGTATGTAACTTTATCAACGTAACTTCAAACCATGACTACAAAAACAGAAAAATATAAAGCCAGTGTCTCACTATAAAAATTTCATCCAAATTTTTATTATCAAAACGGTTTTGATAGTGTGACACAGCAGTACTTTTAGAAAATTAACGTACGTAAAAGTATCTTTATGGTGTTTGTATTTTCATGGCAAAAACGTCATGTCGGCGTGGGTGACAAACTTTCCCCTCGTGCAGAATGTGCCAATTTCTAACTCGTTACAGTACATTTTACATGTGAAATTTGGGTATTCTATTATTTTGAAATACTGGTGGTTAGTTAGTGTTTCAAACACTTAAACCCAGGAATAGTTTTAATTTACAAACTAGATAACAATACATTGCATTGGTTAGCTAATACATTTAATAATTAAATTTATTTCCAGAGTTATCATAACTGCAGAGCGAGCCAGAGCAAGACTAAAAAGTTTGAATATAAATGAAGTGGATAACATGACGAACGTATACAGGTATGCTAAAATTATTTAAATTATTTAAAAACTGTTTCATTATTTCTTTTGAGTATAGTCTGCCATATCATAAACGCATTCAAAATTTTTGACAATTTTTTTTGCTTACAATTGCGTTTGTTGCTTTTGCAATTTTCATGACTTGAAGAGGAGAAAAAATTGCCCCAAAAGCAACAAATACATAATATGTAAGTGAAAATCGAAAAATTATTTTCTCATGTTTTGAATGCGCGAGAGAATATTTATTTAGATTTAGATGATTTCACAAAGTACGTAGTAGCTTAAATTGATAAATTAAATATTTTGGTTAATTCAATAGGTTAGTTCGTTGGAACAAATCGGGTGTTGACGCAATTCGATTATCGTCCGCGACCAGTAACAAAACTACGTAATGCGCCTGCATTAGAAGCATTGGTAAATTTACAAGAAGTAATGAAAAGTTGTGTTGGAACCTTGAAACAAACCAAGATTAACCTCAAATAATTGACAAGTGACAATAAAATCTTGACCACGGTGTTAGGAAACCTAACACCACGATCTTGACTTGTTTTTATAATATATTAGAATGGCTCGGATTTAAATCCGATTGAAAATCTTTGAGGCATTATGAAGGGAAAAATGACAGTTAGAAATCCAAAATCTATAATACAATTATTGCAAAATTTGTTTTGCAATGCCTAGGCAAAACCGATACTAAACTAACATTTGCACATGGGTATTCATTTGACAAACTCATGGTACTTGCTTCAAAGCAAGAATCGTTTGAACCTTTGAACCGCAATTGAACTGAATTGAGCTGTTCTACATATTTGTTGGAACAGCGGATTGCTAGTAATCTAGAATTCCGTACTGGTAACTTGTATCTGTAACGACATTTTATTCATGCGCATGCGCTTTAGTAATATTACTGTAATTACTCGTTGTTGGAACAAGCCTATAATAAAAATATGAACAAACGAACAAACGATGCTGTGTCACATCATGAATGCATGCTTGCAAAAAGATATCTTTCCGGATACCGTGAAAATATCGAGAAGAATTCCAATATACAAGAAGGGAAACAAAAATGGAGCAGAAAATTACAGACCTATGTATATCAATACTCCCCATCTTCACAAAAATAGTTAAAAAAATTGTTGTGCGACCGTTTACTGAGCATTTTGAATAAAGAAGAAGCTATTACAAAACATCAATTGGCTACAAAAAAAGCAAAAGCACGACTGACACAGTCATGCATTTGACATTTCATAATATTATACACTGCGATAAAATGCGAATAAAATTGAAGGTAATGAACGTGCGGGACTGCAAAAGTGTGCAGAGGGTCGTGGAATCTGACGGTAAGCTTCCGCAAATTTTTAAACAATTAATTCTGTTCACTATTTTATTAAAGTTTTATCATTTGAAAATTTCGATCGGTGGACTTTAAAATTCACTAAAAAAATAAAATTTTATGATTTACGGCACACAACGGTACAAGTCGATTATAATCCAATACAATTTAAATTTTTAGAATTATCTAAAACGGCGGGGCTAACTTCTATCGATAAAATAGGTTTTGGCCCAAAAAGATTTTATTTATCAAAATAAAATGTTATAATTTAGGGCACACAACGGCACACGTGGAGTAGAATCCAAAACAATTTTGATTTTTGGAATTATCGAAAATAGCGGGGCTAATCTACCCTAAAATAAGCAATCGCTATAAAATCAAAATAAAAAAAATAAAATAAAAAAAGTACAGCACAACGTAGCACATATCGGGCACAATCCGATACAATATTCAATTTTTAAATTATCAAAAATGGCGGGTCTAACTTCACGCATATGGAGGCTTACAAGAAAGATAAGAGAAGCGTTGACTTACTTTGGACTTAGGTCCAAATCCCCAAAAATACTATTTTAGATTAATTTATTGAAATGAACGAAAATGGATATTTATCAAAAAATTAAATTCACAAAATTTTTATTTTTACTGGAAAATTATTTTATTAATTAAGGTTAAACTATTACATTATTTACGTAAATGTTAAATAATATAGTCAAAAAAAAGCAATTACGTTCACTGAAACATGTACATTTATTGACATTTTGTGATTGTTATATCTCGGCTTGTAGTCAAACCTCAACCTCAAAATATTTTTTGAGTATTGCCATTATATAGTACTGTTATGACTTGAAATTTCAAATTTTTATCTGCCCCCCCCCCCCCCAGCGATATTTAATGCCAAAAATCGCCGTTTTGTTAAATTTGCAAACTTTGAAAATCTTTAGAAGAAAAAGGGAATAAATCTTAAGGTTAATATTTGGTGTGTGATTTCAACTGCTTATAGTCTCTTCGTAAAAAAAATTAACATTGAGATATTCTCCCTTCATGCATAAAATTCCCTTTAAAAATTTCATTTTCTTATAAACTAAATAAGAATTGAGGCTGCAATTTTACTCTTTAGAATTACCTTTAGCTAAAAATAAGTAATAACTAATAAGGAATATTGCAGTCGGTTTCTTTTTAAACAATTTCAATCATAATAACAATCACTAAATGTCAAAATAAATACCGAAAATAGCAATTACGTTCACTGAGACATGTACATTTTTTGACATTTTATGATTGTTATATTTCGGTTTGTAGTCAAATCTCAAACTAAAATTTTTTTTTGCGTAATACCATTATATAGTACTGTTATAACATGAAATTTCAGATTTTTATCTGGTCCCCCACCAGCGATATTTAGTGCTAAAAATCGTCGTTTTGTTAAATTTTCAAACTTTGGCATTTTGTAGAAGAAAAGGGGAGTAAATCTTAAGATTAATATTTGGTATGTGATTTCAACTACTTATCATCTCTTTTTAAAAAAATATTTAACTTTGAGATATTCTCCCTTCATACATAAAATTCCCTTTAAAAATGGCATTTTCTCATAAAAGTAGATAAGAATTGAGGCTGCAATTTTACCTTTTAACATTGCTTTTAGGTAAAAATATGTAGTAAGGAATATTGTAGTCTGTTTCTTTTTAAATAATTTCATTTTTTCTCCATCTTGATAGGACAAATCATAAGAGCTGAAATATTTCGGTTTCCGTAAACCCTTATAATTACAGAATATGCCGCACATTGCAAAGCAAATATGGCCCTCACACGAAAACAAAAGGCAATAAAATTTACTAGACAAAAGTTGTAGTCCGTTAAATTTCCTATCCGAAATTGGGTGTCAGATTTTTTGTAAAATGTTTCGTTTAGAAGATACAGCGATTTGAAAAAAAAAGTTCAAATTTTCTACATTTTGTTACTTACTTTTTTTCATAACTCGAAAGGCGTTGAATTTAGACAATAAAAGGTTAAAACCTAGTTTGTAGATTATTTCACGCTCTTTAAAAAAAGCACTTAATAATTTTTACTGAAAAATCAATATTTTCTGAGCTATGGCCATGTGAAGGTGGAAATTAAAAAAAATGCTCTCGAAGGTTTGAATTTAGAAAAAAATGTTTGTTAAATATTTTTCTTACAATAGTGTCCTCTATCACCACTGAAATTATGTCAAGTCTATCCGGGGACACCCTGTATAATGGAGCTCCATTTTAGTTTGTACAAAATTGTAAAGAATTTTTAATTGAATTTTTAAATTGTAAAAGTTGTTTTTTCCTTTTTAGTAAGTTTTTGACTATTTGAAATGTAGGGGGGTTGATGCGTTGCATGTTTATACTGAGATTCGAGGGTTTTTGAAGTACTTTGTATTTTTTGAATATACATATAATATACATATTATATTTGAATTATACATAAGAAATCGAAACTAGTCAGTAAGAGATATTGTTGCAGTTTTATTTAATTTGACCCAAAAAATCTACGAGGAACACCCAAATTTACCTGTGTCATATTATATTAAAAATATTTCTAAAAGTGATTCATGGTCGAGTTTACTCTAAGTATAAGAAATACTTAATTGAATCTCAATTCGGATTCCGCAGTGGATTTGGTACAAGGAAATAAGCTTTTATTGGACTGGATATTGGACTGGATGGGAGAGATATGTGTCTAATCTATACTAGAACCAAACATCTACCGTAAGAATAGACGGAGTAGATTCAACAGCAATCGATATAAAGCGAGAAGTATAAGGCAAGGTTGCATCTTGTCTCATTTGCTTATTAATGTTTCCTCCTCGATAATTTTTAGAGAAGCATTATTGCTAATGGTGAGATTATTAACAATTTACGATACGCATATGACACGGTACTTTTAGCATCCAGCGAGGAGGACCTACAGGACATTCTGAACCGAGTTGTGTCAAACTGTGCCACAACTGGTCTTCACTTGTATATCGGAAAAACAAAAGTGATGATGATCACTGATGATCACACAAAAATCCTAATATAGTCTCTAACATCACAGTTGGAAGCAGCAGCAAGTTGATCAGATAAAGTACTTATCATGACAGTATTTTAACAAGTGGTGCTGACAGCCAAAATGAAATAAGATCACGAATTGAGCAGGCTCGTGCAGTCTTTAAGAGGATAAGTAGAGTTCCATGCTGCAGGGATTTGAGGTTGCCTTTAAGAGTTTGTCTGAGGTGCGATGTCTTCTCTACTCTTCTTCTTCTGTACGGTGTGGAGACCTGGACCATTATCAGCAAGGAAATGAAACGTTTTGAAGCTTTTGAGATGAGGTCTTACAGGTCAATGTTAAAGGTTTCGTGGGCAGAGAAAATTGGAAACTCCGAGATACTCTCACGTTTGCAGAAGGATGCCGCGATTGTGATTGTGATAAAAGGTAGAAAATATTGACTACTACAAAACATGATGCAAGGTAAGATAAGCGGGTAGACGAGCACCGGGGCGAAGTAAGACATCCTGGATGAAGAATTTCCAGAGTATAAAGAACTTTAAAAATTTAAAAGCAATTATACTAAGAAGAAAACCGCCTATTTCAGAAAAACATTGCAGAAAGCGATTAGCGTTTACACGGCAACACATAAACAAGCCGTAGGCCGAGAGGGCTATTTTCTTAAGTGACTTGTTTGTTATTAACACACGCGTGGTATACAAAATTTTATCCAATATCTCGTAATAATAATTTAAAATATAATTAAAAGTTTTGATATTTGACATTTTAAAATGACAAATTTATAGTAATTTATGGGACTAGTGAGTAAAGATACATTTTATCCACGAACGGAAAAAAAACGCCGAACTCGGCGTTGCCTCGTGTGCTATCTTCCGTAAGTGGATACAAATATCTTTACTCAAGAGTCGCATATAACATTTTATCCAAAACCTGCAAGTAAAACGTTGACGTTTGAAAATGTCAATGTAAAAGTTATTTTACTTGCAGGTATTGGATAAAATTATGAAAACTAATAGGTATAAAGTAGGTGACCCCACCCATAAGTTACTTTACTCACTAGTGAGTTATATGTCACTTTACTTATTTAAAAAACCATAGTTATTTTATTTTAGTGTCTACCAATAAAAGCAATAGAACTTGTTTTTTTAATTAATACTCAACCGTGTAAAATGCAATGGATTTGTTTGTATTTATTTGAACAAAATATCATATAAATGTCCACCTCTTGATCGTTTGCACCCACGCCCCCCGCATTCGATGGGTCAAATTTTCGATGACTTTTCCAAGTAAGGCCGGCTGCGAATTACTCGTTAGATGTTGGCTTTCAAGTCATCAGTTGTTTGCGTAGCCTCATAGAAAGAAGTCCAGCGCCAGCGGAGTGAAGTCACACGATCGCGATGGCCAGTTGACAGTAGTCTGATTTTGCAAACCAGCTGCTCCCATCGAATACGTGGATGCAAACGATCAAAAGGTGAACATTTAAATGATATTTTTTTCAAAACATAAATGGTATGACCTGAGCTTCAAATAAATATATTTATATAATAATAATAATATATATATATACCTATAAGGTATATTATAACAATATAAAAATGAACGCATTCAGGCACGTTCAGCTTTATTTAGCGGTTGATTAGTTTAAAACTTTTGTTCACTACTCGAATATTCTATACCAACTGATACCAACTTTACGTATTAGATTAACTTAATATTTTTCCAAGTGGTGGCGTTCGCTTAATGAAAATCGTACAGTCACTATGCTCGTGCTAAGTAGAAATGAACTCGACAATCATCGTATTTCAGCAATAACTTTCTTAATTTTTGAGATACGGCAAAACTTGTAATATACGAATTTAAATAATTTTATTAGTTCTTTAATTTGTATATTACAATTTTTGCTGTATCTCTAAAATCAAGAAAGTTATTGCTAAAAACGATGATTTTCGGTTCTATTTCTATTTGGCACGAGCTCTAGATAGATACAGTACCGCAGAGTTCGGCCATATTGGGGACCTAATTTATGCGGGAAATTTAAAAAAAAGTTGCAAAATTGTAACTGGGGTTTTCATTTTTCAATCATGTCAAGTTAAAACAATACATTTCGTCTTATGTATATGGGGCATTCCACGCCAAATCGGACAACCTTTTACTTTTGCATCTCGGATTTTATTGAAAATTTTTTTTCTTTTAGTTCTAGTTGAGACTAGCCTTCATGACCTTTTTCAATTTTTTTTATGAAGCCATTCAAAAGATATATATTTATTAAAAATTACGTTACTTTTTTTTTAAATGCTCATAACTTCGGGAAAAATTTACCAACTGCTACGTTTTTTTTTTAAATGTTTCTTTTAAAACGCATTTTCTATAAAAAATATCGAAAAAATTTTAAAACGACATTACTATTAGATTTTTAAGTTTTAAAAATAAATCGCCATTTTTAAGAATGTTTGTACTGATCGATTTTTTTAAAAATTTTTTATTAGAAACTGTTATCCATTTAACAAATTTTAAGCCTAGTCTCATCATGGGCAAACAATGGGTTCTATTTTTTTTTTGAATTTTAAATTATCAAGATTATATAAATTTTTAGAAAATTACGTAACTTTTTTTTGAAATGCTCATAACTCGGTGAATAATTTACCAAATGCCACGTTTTTTTTTTCTAAATGTTTCTTTTAAAACGTAATTTCTGTAAATTGATCAGTACATTGTTAAAAATGGCGATTTATTTTTAAAACTTGAAAATCAAATAGTAATGTCGTTTTAAAATATTTTTCTATATTTTCTATAGAAAGTACGTTTTAAAAGAAACATTTTAAAAAAAAAACGTGGCATTTGATAAATTATTCGCGGAGTTATGAGCATTTCAAAAAAATGTAATGTAATTTTCTAAAAATTTATATAATCTTGATAATTTAAAATTCAAAAAAAAATAGAACCCATCGTTTGCCCATGATGAAACTAGGCTTAAAATTTGTTAAATGAATAACAATTTTATACAAAAATTTTTTTAAAAAATCGATCAGTACAAACATTCTTAAAAATGGCGATTTATTTTTAAAACTTGAAAATCAAATAGTAATGTCGTTTTAAAATATTTTTCTATATTTTCTATAGAAAGTACGTTTTAAAAGAAACATTTTTAAAAAAAACGTGGCATTTGATAAATTATTCGCGGAGTTATGAGCATTTCAAAAAAATGTAATGTAATTTTCTAAAAATTTATATAATCTTGATAATTTAAAATTCAAAAAAAAAATAGAACCCATTGTTTGCCCATGATGAGACTAGGCTTAAAATTTGTTAAATGGATAACAGTATTTTACAAAATTTTTTTAAAAAAATCGATCAGTACAAACATTCTTAAAAATGGCGATTTATTTTTAAAACATGAAAATCTAATAGTAATGTTGCTTTAAAATATTTTTTGATATTTTTTATAGAAAATACGTTTTAAAAGAAACATTTAAAAAAAAAACTTGGCAGTTGGTAAATTATTCGCGAAGTTATGAGCATTAAAAAAAAAGTAACGAAATTTTCAAAAAATTTATATCTCTTGAATGGCCTGATAAAAAAAAGTGAAAAAGGTCATGAAAGTTAGTCTCAACTAGAACTAAAAGAAAAAAAATTTTCGAAAAAATCCTAGATGCAAAAGTTAAACGTTGTCTGATTTGGCGTGGAATGCCCCATATGTTTTCCTGCATTTTTTCTTTTATTTTTATTTTTAATTTTAAAAATTTTAGGGAATTCGGGCGAGCCGCCACTGATTTAACCGTAAAAATTACAACAAATGTCGTTTGACATTGTCGAATGACGCCATTTTGGGGCCTTAATTAAAGTTCTCTCTCTAACTCATTGGCTCATAGGTTTGCGGTACTGTACACGGTGTAAAATATAAGATGAAAATCATCTAAAAACAGAGACTATATAAGTCGATAGAATTTTTTAAAGGTTTTTATCTGTTTATAAAAAGATACACTGAGATACAGTTTCATCATTTAATTTAGTTGATGTAGCACTAACATTAAATAATCTTTTCCATTAGATGATAAAATAAATATCTAAAAATTTTGATGAATTTGAGGAAGTTATCATAGAATAAAGATACTCGAAATCATCTAACCAATAAAGAGCTAAATCTTCTATGTAATTGAAGTAAATTTATCTAAATATGCTTTATCTAACTTCAATTAGTGGACTTACACTACTCGATTTTACACAGTGTATCCACCATGAGTGTATCTATCTAGTGACTGTAGAAAATCGCAAATACTAGAGCTAGTTTATGTTAGTTATGTTAGATGAAATGGTAACTGGTAAGTGGATTGGAAAGTTCCAAGTTCGATTTTCTTCAAAAACAATTTTTTCAGATATTCCTATCTATATCTTTCCGAATACGATACAGAAAATACTATATTCTGCTACCCTTGTAACTGAAAAAAAATATTCTAGACAAAAAATTCTAATACACTTGCAAACGCGTTACTATTTCAATAAGTTTCTGAGCGTCTCCGAATTCGCCCATGTAATTTATCGACAGCCTCACGAATAGAAATTCGATTTAAAATGCCTAAAGTTTGTTTGAAAATAAACCTTAAAAATTGAAATACAATCAATAATATTAAATGAAAACCATTACTTTATGATTCTTAAAGATTGTTACGCTGAACTACTTTGAACACTTACTAGACTTCCCAGGTCATAATACAAATTTTATGTAAAAATTAACTTTGATATTGTTATAATAATTTTTGATAATCAATAATAATTCTCCTTTTTTTTAAGTTCTCCAACCGAAATAGCAGAAATGGAAACCGTTCTGTGATGCATTTTCAACCCCATAGGAATCAACACCAAAAACTTGTGCGAACCTACTACCAAATCGTAGTTTACAAAATATACGAACTCTTATGATTGTGGTGCAATTTGTTATCTAGTGTCAATATACTAACATAAGTACTAATAATTATTATGACTGCTAAAATAGAAGCAGGTAAATTTTTTATTAAATAAATAGCAACAGACTTGTATATGAAATAGTTTGCAGTCTGGTTGCTTTTTATTCTAGCTTATTTTTATTTGCCAGAGATCTTACTTTACCTTACTTCAAATCATTTTAAATATATGGTAAACTAAAATATTAAACTAAGATTTGTGGCAAACAGAAAGAGCCTTATAATAAATGATATTATTATTATTACAATTAGAAAATTACATAAACTTGTGTTGAAAATTTTCTGCATCGAGTCGTCGCCGTGCTATCTATTACCTTTTTCTAATTTTTATTATTCAAGAATGGTGAAGTAAACTACATTTAATACTTTTTTTGAAAATCTACACAGAGAAAAATGTGTGTTACTAATCTACTCAATTGTGCAGAAAATGTACGCAATTGTGTATTTTTCTGCACAATTGTGTGGATTAGTAATACAAATTTCGCTCTGTGTATTTTTTAATTAATATTAGTAGATATCTAATAATTAACTAAACATTTGAAAAATCAGGAAGCACTTTAGCGATTAAGCACTTCCATTTAATAAGTTTAAAATTATTTTTAAATTATCTGCAGATAATTGGACGTAGTTGTGCAGAAATCTACCAACCCAATAAAACACTTATTGAGAAAATAAATATTTAAGTATAAATTATCGCAAACTTTTTCACAAGACTACGGTATCATCAGGCGATGAACTAGAAAGAAAATTTAGAAAAAATCCGTTTAAATAACGTTCACGTATTTTTGAAAAGGGGATTATTTGGAAAGTGATTTAATAAATGTAGCGGGATAAAGAGTAAGCGCTCTTATTGATTCAAGTAAGGGTGGATTAAAGTTTTTATTAAAGATGTTTGATAGAGGTAAGTTATTTAAATCAGATTAACTCTTAAATTGTTCTAATTTATTTATTTCCATAGCTTCTAAAACTTCTAGTTTTTTATTCTTTTGACTCTACATGTAAAATTTCATGTTCTCACTCTATTTGTGCATAGTTTCGAAGAAATGTTTCACGAAAGTAGATTTTCCGCCTACAACTCTATGAGATCGCGTGTGTTCGTTAAATCGTGTTTGGAAAAAGTTCTAAAAAGTATGTACCTTATTCATTTTTTGGGTATTCTAAAATATTGATATGGTTAATATTGAGTTACACGACCTAAACCATACTATAAGCGTCGATCTCAGCCAATTAAGCACAACATAGCATAGCGTAACTTAACATAACACAGCACAACAAAACGGTATCGATTTATTCAACATAATTAAATTGATTAATTATATAATAATAAATTCGCGATAATTAAGCGTCGTTCTCGGCCAATTAACGTGACACAACATAGCATAGCTTAACACAAAAATTAAAAAAATACATTCAAACTTATGTGTGTATTCAAAATGACAAATAGCGAGGTTTGCATAACATAATAACATAATAATTATTTGTATTGTACTTTAATTGGTATTATTATAAAATATAATTAGTCAATTTAATTATGTCAAATAAATCGATACCGTTTTGCTTTGCTGTGTTATGTTAAGTTCTGCTATGCTATGTTGTATCAAACGACTCTTTATGCTTAATAATGATTATTCATATAAAATGTATATTAAGTAGCTTGTATTTTTTTGTAGATTTTTGCAAGTTAAAAAAGAATTTATAATAAATTCATCTTTGTACCTACTAACTCATTTTCAAAAATTATTATGAAATAGTAGGTTTCTGCATAACTACATCCAATTAATTATTATTTTACTTTGTAGTAAAGTGACCACTTGACTCTTTATTTTGAGGGAATATAGTACCACGTTTCATCTTGCAACTTAAATGTGGAGAAAAGGATGGTTCAAAAGTAGCATAATGAAAGAGATATTATTGTAAAAATATTTTTTATATACAATATAATTTTTACTAGCTTAGTTGTAGGAATTTTAGATTTCTTAGACTCTAACCTTCATTTTTCAGTTTAGGAACGCTCACAATTTTAAAAATTGACGTATGTGCAAATTAATATTTTGCAAATACCATTTTTTAATTTCACTTATGGTTTAATTTCAAGTTTACAGTTTTATTTGCATATTATAAATTTGAAATCACGGCCATAAACTATGTCAGGTATACCAACTTAACTACCGCAAAATAGTAGCTCATGCAGCATATACCCTACCATAAATGAGGCGTTGAGAGCAAAGGAAATAATTTTTGGAATTTGAGGAAATAATTAATAACATAGCGCAATCACAGATACCGGATAAAGAATTTTGATATGTTTTTGTGGGATGTATACTTACAATAAAAAAAGACTGAATTGTTTAGTTTACAATTTTTTCAAATTGAAACAAATTACTAGTTTGATGTAGGATAGGCCACTTTAGCATAGTCATAGTCAGCTAAGTGTGAAAGTGACCTATCCCCTTTAGGACAAAAACTTTTCTAATAAAGAGAACATTTTATTGAAAACAGCAAAAACAATAATTTTTTAAACATTTCAATTGGAATAGTCCTCTTCATCATTAACGAGACATCTTCTGCTGATGCAGTATTGCGTAAATTATTATAAAACGAATGGTGAATTGGTGGAATACAGGAAAGTAATTCATTGAGATTCACGATTTTCTTTGCCTCTAAAGGTTTTTCCTTCGGATAAAGTAACTCCAAACTCTCTACTGTTGTAGCTTTCTTCCGTTTTGCTACATTAGCAGTAGAAAATAACATTTCCTTGAAATTTAAATATTTAAACTGGAACCGATATTTAGTTTCAGATGTGTACGCAATCCATTGCATCTTCATCCATTCCACCTTTTCACCTTCATCATCAGTTTTGCTATTAGTCACAGCCATTTTAAAGTTTTTTGTCGAGAAAAAATTGTCTTAATAAGTTAAATTTTTAGTCATGAATGGGATCTTCTTTCGTGCAGACTCAATAATAAATGTGATCCAATAATCTGGCTAATACACATCTTTATGAAACTTTTTTTTTTTAATTACCCCGAATTACCCGACTATCGCAATGTATAGTCGATTCACGATTCGAACAATGTATGTGGCACATCGAATGCAGAACCACATTTACAAAAAAAACGTCACTAAAATATTTTGTTACGTGTGTTGCCTAATCTAGAATGTTTATAAGTTTACAAAACGTATTTTTACAAATTTATTTCAATTTTAATGCGATTTTGATAAAATAAATAATGAAATACTGCATAGGAACTATATTTAAAATTATACGAAAAGTTAAATATTATCTGTCAACACCACTTAAATTTCGCTAGTGTGAAACCACCTAATTTCAAACCAATTTTATTGGTTAATATTTCGAGGTTATCGGTTTAGTATAAATTCTTATTTGTTTCTAAAAATAAATGGACTATAGATATGAATGGCCAGATACCAGGAACTCGGTTCTCGGTTATTGAGAAACCTTACCTAACCCGGGTTAGGCCACTATAACCCAGAATAAATAGGAAAATTGATAAATGCTAAAACAACAACAGTGATGTAATCTGTCTTTGAATAGTTCAAATAAGATTAGACCAGTACAACGCCAAAATTATAAACTTTATGTAAGTGCGCAGTGGCCTAACTATAAAATGTTAAAATGTGGTTTAGGTCACTTTTGTCCTCACCGCCTCAAATAAAGTTATATTTAGGCGTTCTTTTTATATTTTTCATTTATCAAACGCGTTAAAAATTCACAATCATTTCAGAATTGCAAAATATGGTTCTTACAGTATGAGAAACATGTCCAATAGAATCCAATTTCTACATAAGATATTTATAAAAATTGCTCGAAAATTCAATAGGCATGATGACAGTAACAAAAAATCACTAAAATTATGTTTTTATCTAATGAAATAAGATTCATGGATTATAAAAAACGTATTTTTTTTATATTATTATGAGCAAGATTCATAACTTTTTTGATAAAATAAAATTTGAAAATACAAAAATCCGCTATGATAAGATCATAGCGAATGATGTCACATCTCATAAAATGAAAACCTAACCTAACTTCATAAAATATAGAACTACGTGATTCAAAATTTCGAAATTGGGAACGCCGATATCTGCGTTTTTTGAATCACGTAGTGCTATATGTTATGAAGTTAGATTAGGTTTTCATTATTGTTTATAACCTACAAGACTTCGACAGTGACATTTATGAGATGTGACGTCATAAACACGCGCCATGACACAAGCGAGCGTTTTGGCGTGAAGATTAGATTTCAAATTAGAATTGTAATTTTTTCTACCAAACCTTTATTTTCTTCAGAAATTTAGATATTTTTTGGAAATAGTAGATACTTTTGGACATCATAGAACAGTTTTTCAAAATTAGTCATCATGCCTATTGATAAATTTAAACCTTTGAACCGCGTTCGGAAGGTTAACAACTTGAGGATCAATTATTTTATTTATATTTTAATATTATTTAATATTTAATTTTTAATATATTAACTGAATAGCTGATGATTGCTATCTAAGTACAAAAATTTGACTTATGTATAGCAGATTTTATATTTGTATGATTTTTATTGTAAATATTCAGATTTGTAACTTTCTTCCCCCTAAAAACACAATTTTTAACTCAACATCAAAATAATAAATAATAACTATTACCTACATCAAACAAATAATGTTGTGTAAACATTTTACACAAATTTGATATAAATTTAAAGAAAACTAATTTTTTCTTTAAAATAAGTAATTAAATAATTTTTTTAAATAAATCATCTTCGAATAGTATGCTCAATATTAACTGATCGAAAAATCTTTGTTTTTTAAACCCATCAGAAGATATCATTTTGACACTTGAACGGTGAAATGTTCGAAGTTATTTAAAAATACACCTATCATTGTTGCTAAATTCCAAGCAGGTTAATATTAATTTAAAAAAATGTATAAATAACCCAACTAGCAAAATGGATCACTTAAAGAACGGAAATATTTTATAACCATCGTCTAGTGTTGCTTGAAGAACAGTTTGATTTTTTAGAATATACATAGAATAGATAATTTGATCATATAGATGGCGGATTTCAATAAATGTGTTGTATAGACGCTTTTACAACTTGTGTTATAGCATTGACTATAGGAGTTATCAAGACACGCAGCCATATATGTTTTAATGCAATACTAAATTGTCGCGACAACTAGATGGCGCTAATTTTCAATGTAAATCCTCATTAACAATTATTAATCTCGCGATCCATTCCGTTAGAACGTGTGGACAGTATAGTGCGCGGAGTGCGTTTGAGTGAGAGGGACATAGAATTTACAATTCTTCCATATGGCTGCGTGTCTTGATAACTCCTATAGCCAATGGTTATAAAACAAAGGATCGTTGGAAGCATACAAGTCTTTTATAAAATTCTTCTAAAATTTCTAATACAGTTGTATACTTATTCTAATACTTTTAATTTCAACATTAAAAGATAGTTGTAATGCAAATTATGTAAAAAGTTGTATTGGAGTTCTTTAAGCAAAATGATAAAACTATTACGTAAAAACATTACCAAATAAACATGAAACTATTTTATAGTTAGCCGGTAACTACGCCGGTTTACTCTCTTATAAAAAGCTTATAGAATATAAATGTAGTTCCCAGGAACAAAGTTATCCTAAATTCTGCCTTATAAAATCTGTTTATACATAACCTAAATTGAAAAAAAATGAAAAGGGTGGGCATTTTATAAGATCAGTAAAAATGAAATACCACATAATTCAACAGTCATTGCGTATATTGCTTCTAATAAAACCAAATTATTGTATTACAATACGCCATTTATTTTAAACGTTCGCCTGTTCATAAATCGCCGCCATTATGCAAAATTCACATACAATAAACGTAAAAATGAAAATCACAAATACATTTTCATTTTCTAGAAGTATAGATAATTGTTTGGTCAAATTCACAAAGAAGACATTACATTTTTTGTTTAAATTGAAAATTTGAAATGAAAAAAAATTTTTTAATAATACGAAATAATTTACGTGTGTGCTGAACTGGGGCGCTTTAATTTAGTTTTCATCAAAAATATATACATATTTTGTCAGAAAAGTTTAATGCGCTAGAAAATTTTGTCCCAATTGGTGTATATCAGAAAGATTTAATTATAACATTTTTAATATGAAACACTTCGCCATAATGTATGATGTGGATCTTAAACGATTAAGTTAATTACTAAGTATTTGTGGCATCTAACGACAGAAAATTATTGTATATGTGAATAATCTTGAAGATATAAGTACTTTATATGACAGTTTTATAATCATCACATTAAACTGTTGTATAAGGGTTGTGTAGTTTACTAATAGAACTCTTCAAGTACTAAACGGTTTTATAAAATGGGCCCTTTTTGATTGTGTAAGCATTGTATAGTGGTATTTAACTTTCGTATAAAATTTTCGCGTTTCTATAAGATATGCTGTATAGCATTTAAAACAACCTTTATAAAATTTATTTTGCTAGTTGGGAAAGTTCCTAAAAAATTTTAATACAGAAATTTCTACCTAAAATTTCGAAAGTTTGTTCCGGGAGGTCTGAGCTGTAATAATAACAGCCGCTAAAGTTTTGCTTTTTTTTATATTGAACATTTGAATCAAGAAATATAAAACGGTAAATATCTACTGGTACAATTTTCATAAATTAATATAGGTCTCTTTTAGTTTCTCAAGATCTCACCATCTCTTTGTTTTGTAAACTTAAATAATAATACCCCCAAACTTAGTCCGAATGATCATATACATTTATTATTTAAAATGCAAGATTATGTAATTATCTATAGTTAATGTTGTTGTTGCTAAATTGTTGTTGCTGTTATTGTTGATGTTATCACCTGCTCTCATGTGTATGTAAATCACAATCAAATAAAAATACATTTTCATTTTGTTAATCTATTATGCAATAATTTACAAGATTTATTTATTTGTATACATAATTTACTTCATTGTAAAAATTTGTGAATTAATTTAAAAGATCAATTTCATAGGTAGGTATAGAAAAGAGACAACCATTATTGGAATACACTGAAACAATATACTAACAATTTTTCTATAAAATATTTTATTGATAATAAATTAATTTTATATACAAGTTGAACTCTTTTAAATTATGCATTACAGTAAAATAATAATTATGCTAATTAAAATACACACGCTACTACTGTTGGAAATCACCGAATTTTATCGAAAGAAAAGTGGTTACCGTCAGTTAATTTGTTCCACGTATTTCACTATATACCACTGGAAAGAAGACATTTTTTAAGTAAGTATGTTAAAAAAAAGTTTTTGGTAGATTATCCATTAGTTTTCGAGAAAACGGCATTTGAAATTCAAAATTTTGTTGACGGTATTTGTACTCTGAACTAGTCTTAGTGATAGCCTCCCAGTCGAGGTGGATTGAGTTCAGGGATGTTTTTAGCGATAGTTAAGCGCCAGCCAAAACGGCCCGGAGCGCAGCGGAGAGCTACGAAGAATCAGAAATCACGGATCCACCAAAAAATTAATGAATTAAATTAAATTACATTAGCTCCTCCCACAAATTAATGTATGTTACCATTGACTATAGGAGTTATCAAGACACGCAGCCATATGAAAAAATTGTAAATTCTATGTCCCTCTCAAACGCACTCCGCGCACTATACTGTCCGCACGTTCTAACGGAATGGATCGCGAGATTAATAATTGTTAATGAGGATTTACATTGAAAATTAGCGCCATCTAGTTGTCGCAACAATTTAGTATTGCATTGATAACTTGATAACTCCTATAGTCAATGATGTTACTTTATAAGTAAAATTTTCGATCTTTAAATGGCGGTTTTTCGAAAATTAATGGATAATCCACCGAAATTTTTTTTTAATTTGCTTAAAAAATTGTCCTCTTTCCAATGGTACTTATATAAAAAAAAAGTGAAATTTGTGGTACAGATTAACTGACAGACCCCAATTATTACATTTCTTTTATTTTCCGAATGGAAGTTATATGCAGAAAATAATAAGGACTAAATGTGATAAAATAATACGAAATTTTGTTTAAAATTGTCGATGTTTAATTATCTTGTTGAATTATTCTCCGGAGCTAAATTGTCACGAATTGCTCATGTTGTTGGAATCCAATAGCTTTGATTTAAAAAGAGCGTAAAAGGCTAAAAATTGCTAATTTGTATGATGCTAAGGACAAAATAGTTGGCTGATATGGGACTGTTGCCTCAAAAGTGTCGGTTCCGCACGTCCGTCCGGTCCCAGGCCGCAGACCACAATCTCCCACATAATTCTCAAAGTATTTGATGCAATTGTACCTAAAATGGACATAATACGAACGTAGGTACACTATTATACGTTTGTGTGCTATATGGATGTTATTTATAATATGAAAGTAAGTATAGATTTAGCATAATATTTTTTATTTTAATAAGTAAAAAATAAATCTAATGTACCTACTCGTACATAATAAAGTACAACCCAAATAAATTTGCCGGTGCGTCATTGTTTAAAATGGTATGAATCAAGCTGGAAATCACTAGTCAAATAAGTGCTTTTTAAAGTGCATTTTTAATTTACTATATCGTAGTTTCTCTTTTCGCCACAATTTGAAACAATGTAAATGGCACTGTCAAAGTGTTGCAGGTTACAAACAACAATGAAAACCTAACCTAACTGCATAAAATATAGCACTACGTGATTCAAAAATATATATAAAAAAATTTATAAGTTCAGACATACTAATTTTTCATTGTTATGTTTTTATCATGTACAATATTAGTAACGTACGTCTTTTATATGTTTCGGTTAGCTAGACATACGAATATTTTTGCACTTATTTAAATGAAGATGAACGACGTTCAAAATTATATTCAGTATGTCATATATTAATCAGAATTTCGTGACGTAGCGGCACAGATATTTGAATCGTAGTTTATATAATAATTGCGGATAGACTATTTTGACAGGCTGAAAATAAGCCTTTTTTACGATTTTTTTATACTACCAATAAAGCGACAATAATGAAGTTTTAACAACTTATTCTACACATCTCAAGGTACCTATGCAAAAATATTTTTTATTTTGATTTAATATAGACATTGGCGACATGGTAATAGATAGACAAGATTGCCTTTTAGGCTTCTATACAAACTATATCAAGAAACTTTATGGTCTGGTCCCGTGTCCGGCCGCCCGCATTTTTCAACTTTAAAACTAATATTAACTTAAGAAAACTAAAATTTGAATTTTGTTTTGAAGCTGATTTGAAACTAAAAATAATTCTTAAAATTGAAAAATGCGGACGGAACACAAGGGTTCTTGCTATACTTCTGAACAAAGAACAAGTACTTCTGTTTTTTATGCTATTGCACAGTGAGCCAGGATCTGCAAAAAGTGGACAAAAATCTTAAAATTTAAAAATTTACTTGCACGAGGTAAACATTCGTAATTAATATACCAAGAGCTGGGCATATTTCCGATAATTTGTTCAAGCCCTTAACAAGTGTTTGTTCCACGAAAACTGCTCAAGCGCCAGTGACGGCGCCAGGGGTGAGCCAGGATGGGCAGTTGCCCACCCTGTTGATTAGAGTGCCCCAAATTTTTCAAGTGCTTATTTCAATAATGTATATTTTTGAATTTATTTATAAATTTTGTGTGCTTCTACTGACTCCAAATATATTGGGCCCAATTTGTACCCACCCATTTAAAAAATGCTGGCGCCGTCGCTGCCAAGCAAAGTCAGTTATCTAAGCGCAACACACACGCGTGTAAGTAGCGCGAACAAATATTTAATAAAATCAAATCTTTGAATGGGGTGAATTTCACCGGGCGGGGGGCAACATAAATAAATTCTTAAAAAGCTATAATTTTGGGGATATGTCCAATTTGAGTAAATATCCATAGGAAAAATATTTTAAAAAATCAAATCTTTGAATGGGGTGAATTTTAGGGATGTGTTTAATTTGAGTAAATATCCATTATAAAAATATTTAAAAATATCATGTGACTATACAGCTAAAATTTTGTAAACAATTATCCACTTTTGGAAGTTTTTATTTTTGTTTTCAATAAGAAAACAATATTTATAGAAAGCCAATATAGTGAAAATAGTTGTAACACCCTGTACAAGAAAATATCACAACCTTACCTGCACCTTCGTGCATATAGATTTTTAGGTGGAAGTAATTCCCACAAAGATGGGGTTTGTGCTTTTCTTTAAAGAACAATATTTATGCATTGAACGGTCAATAATACAGTAGAAAACAAACACATCCATTCCATGTTCCAGAAAGGATGGATTAAGTAAAGTAAAATATGAAAATTATAAATACCACTGAAAAACAAATAATTTTTATTACATTCAGAATCAGTTTATTTATGTTGTTCAATTAAGAATTAGAAATCTATCTTCATCACAAGAAAAGATCAATAATTATAGACGTCGTGATTCAAGTTTGTTCCACTACTGTGAGTTACAATAGTTAGACATCTTCTTGCAACAGAATAAACAGATAATACTGAAAGTTCCAAAAATTACAAAAAATTTAAAACAATACAAGCTATAGGTATATATTGCGGTGCTCTGTAATACAACTTAAATCCAACTTAACCAAATCTAATGCAGATGTTATTAGCTGTCAAGTGAAATAGTTATATGTCGTCATTTAAATGTCAAAGAAACTTATGTAATAAATTATGACAACGTCAAATTTGACGATTTACAGTTTTGAGGTTAAGTAAAATAATTGAAAGGTTAGGGTAAGCCATGTGGCTAGTGATGATGTAGTGAGGTACATTTACGATGCGCCCTCGTATTCAAACAAGAAAAAAAAAGAATCTTAGATAGAGTAACGTGTCGTAAATAAAAATATGTGAATCTGAAAAAAACATTTGAATTGCCTATAAACGGCTGAAAAAACAATTTGGAAATATTTAGTTAATCTTTGGACGAGGTCCGAGAAGGTTCATCTCTGGACACGTTTCAAGGTAGTTCAATTTTGGACAAAGGTCCAACATATTGGAACACGGACTTGAGTCCAATCAAGTTGTTAAGTGGTGTTTTCCAAGAATCAGGAACCATTCACTAAGTGTTAATAAATTTTATTTCGGCAAATCAAGAATAAATTCAATTTACGAAGCTATGAATAATTTTGGGAAAACAATTTGGAAAGTGGCGTAGAAATTCATGGAGTTAATTTGGACGTACCTCCATTTCACGTGGTGGCGAGTTGGAAGATAACCACAAACTATTTAAAGAAGAAACGGAAGGACGAATTGCTGCTGTTTAGATTTGCATAAACTGAATTTTAAAGTGCTGTTACGGAATATTGTGGATTTTGCGAAAAGTTTAGATACGGGACAAGCGCATTGCTAGGCGGAAATTTAAAAATATAATCTTTGTAATTCATTTGTTTGATTTAACTGAAAATAAATTTAAAATTCATTTCAAATTTAAGTTTCTTTGAAAAACATTGTTTTTTTTTAAATTGATCATTATTTATTTCGTTCACCACCTAGATGCAGAAGTTCGTTAAGTCGTGCATTCATTGCATTATAAAGAAAGTAAGTATGGACTCTTAACAGTCTTCCACTGTTAACAGTGCAATATACAAACAAAATAGTGCTAAAAGTATTGCCTAATTTAATTATAATTTTTCATTTACAAACCAATCTCCGAATTTCTTTTTGTAATTTTTAGCTAGCACTTTCTCGGGAGAACTTCGATACCAGAGTAGAAATAAAATATCATTATCGATCATCTCTCCGAAATTAGAATTATGATGAGACTTGAAGTTACTTGACGACTACTATATACACCAAACAAATCTCCGAAAATCTTGAACAGATTTCGTTAAAATTTGGTGTAGGTACTTTTGATTGGAGGTATAGCGGCAGAAGTGACAACATTTTTTTTTAGTTCATTGTTTTTATCTTATCGACAAACTAAAAGTTGAGAAAATTGAAGTGTACAAAATGCGTTTTGTTGCCGTTATCTTGAAAAACTTCAAAAAAATCATAAAAAATTGTGTGTAGTATCAAATTACAGAAAATTTCTTGCTGAAAAAGATTATAATATTGGTTATAATGATAATATTAAAAAAATGTATTGTCGTTGACGGAGCTATTCAACATATTGATACAGGACTCTTCACCCAGAGAATGCCGGTGTTTGTCTGCATATTCTGATATGCAAGATTAAAGGATAACTTCAATTATGAATTATCTGTACCTCCTCCATCTCTATTTAATCCAGAATCTCAGTTATTGAAAAAAAGTGACAAATCATCATTGACAAGAATTTTGAATGACATAGCAACTAACCCTTTTAGAGTATGATTTAGAACAAATTAATGAAAACAGATTTGGATCAAACGAAAACAAACTTAAGCGAAAACAGACCTGGAACTATAATGAAAACAGACTTGGGGCAAATGAAAACAAATCTGAAGCAAGTGAAAAGAAATTTGGAACATTTGGAACAAAATGAAAACAGACTTGAAGCAAATGAAAAGAGATCTGAAACCAGTAAAGAACATTTGAAACAAAATGCAAACAGATTTGGAGTAAATGAAAACAAGTTGAAAATGAAAATGAAAATTTTTTTATTATGACTTAAATACATAGGTATATTTATTTTTATTGTTATAAAATGTCAAAATTTTCCTACCGTAATGATGTACCATAATAAATGGAAAAAAATAAATGGAAATAAATTAAAATTAAATATGAATAAAACAAAAGCAATGATATTAGGTAAAGAAAAGTTAAAAGAAATAGCTAGGAGGCAAAAGTTAAGAATTAATTGGAGGGAACGGACGTTGAAATAGTAGATAGCATGAAATATTTAAGGATGTATAGGAGATACAATCGGAGACAAAAGTAGGATTAATTTGAATATCACGAATATTGGTCTTATGTGTGTAGTAAAATACTTTTTAAATATCATAAACGATAAACAAAGTTATAGAAATGCATGAAGAAAGGTTTTTTTCGTTTAAATCGGTTCATTTTCTGAAATTACAAATATTAAATTTGACATAACAAAATTTTTATTAGTGACTATCCCTGCAATCCAACCTACTATCTAAATGAAAAATGTAATAATTTTTATGAGTAAAAATTGATATTTGTTGTTAAAACTAATAGAAACCGAGATATACATAATATTTTTAATACCAACAAGTTTTAAACATGTTAGGGATCTTTTAACGTCGAAATCTATTTTATTTTTAGCGAATTGAACGTGACAACTCTATATCGGTTGTTCAATTACTAATTAATTTCTCGAGAACGGGGTAGTAAACCGTGATGAAATTTTGCTAAAACCTTCTTTTATTTACAAGCTACAACTACAGAAAATTTGAAAAAATTCTTATATTTTGATCATATATTTTAAGCTAATATATTATTCAATAAAATGTTTTTCATAAAATGATTTTTACATTATATAATTTTTTTAGGATTTCTTAAGATTTAGCTTTAGATTTTTATTTAGACAAGTATTTTACTGTTTAACACCTTGTGATTTTCCCTAAAAGCAGACTCTTAAGCAAAACCATAGATGTGATTTTCTTGAATTTTAACGAAAAGTCAATATCAGATTGAAACTGCAAGAACTATTGAACGGTGTAGTGAATCGATTTGAAATTTTTTTTATTACATTGCAAAGGCAATGATGACATGTGTACCAATTTTCATCAATATCTTATATTTTTGAGTTTTATTTTTTGTCTCCTATACATCCTTAAGAATAATCATTGACAATAAATTAAATTTTAAAAATCATATTGATTATATTTTTAAAAAGATAGCAAAAAAACTGGGTAAAAGTGGCCAGTTGTCACCAGAGCCAGTTGTCGTCAGGGCCAGTTGTCGCCAGGGCCACTTGTTGTCAAGGCCAGTTGTCCGAGGCGAGTTGTCGCAGGGCCAATTGACTCAAGGCCACATGTCACCAAATCGATGCAGTAACTTCACATCTAGACAAACGAGACTCACTATATACAATTTAATTGTCTTACCACATTTGATGTATATTGGGACAGTGTATTTATGGCTAATTCAACGGAACTCAATAGAGTATAAATACTGCAGAATAGAGCTATGAGAGCATTCTTGAAGGCAGTTAGGTACACCAGGATCGGTGATAATTATGTTGCATGAGCTTATGTGGTTGGATATATAGCACATGGCGGATTACCAGGTACTATTATTTAGACGTAGTTATGCAGAAACCTACCAATTCACAATTTTCGAAAAATGAGTTAATTATGAAAATGGGCTTATTAGGTACTATTCTTTGACTGGAAAAAATCTAGAAAAAATTCAACAAGTTAAAATGGATTTTTTGTAGCTATTTATTATTATGCATAAAACTACCAACCCACATAATTTGAGTATTTTTGTACAAAATCAGGAAATAGTATTTTTGGCTGAAAGATAACTTAGAAATAATTGACTTCAGGATATAAAAGCACTTTCACAACTGTTTTTCGACGTGTTCTATCCAATACAATTTTTAAAATTAAATCTTATTTATTTATTTTCTCAATAAGTGATTTATTTACGTCCATTTATTCAAAAGGTGGTATTAGGAAAGATGCCCCAGTATTTTGATGGGATAATCAAAACCTTCAATGAAGTTCATCAGCATGACACTAGGAATGGGAACAAGATTATATTGTGACGACCAAATACTACATTTGCTTGAAATACAATCTCTTTAGGAGGTGCAGTGTTGTACAATTAGTTGCCGGAGGATTTGCGGGGCTGCACAAACAATGATATATTCAAAAGCCAACTGAAGATTTACCTTAAGAAACATATGAGAGATCTTAAAAATTTTGGGTAAAATTCTTTACTTTTAATCTCTAAAGTTTTGTATGATATATTTTCCATTTTGTGTGCATATTTGTTATAAGTAGAGACCGGATTATATGCATTTGCATATTTGCATATGCATTTGCATATTTGCATATGCATTTGCATATTTTGGCTATTTTTTTTAAATATTGCATATTTCGACTGAAATCTACTGATCATGCATATTTGGGCAAATTTTATAAAATTTCGTGCATATTTGGGCACATATTATACAATTTTGTGCACATTTGGGCATATTTTATAAAATTTCTAAAAAAACAGTAAAAGTTTCTTTATTAGAAGACGGCCTGTTTTGATAATTTAAAATTGAAATTTGGCAATGCCAACTAATTAAATTTTTGGTTGGCAACTACTTTATAATTAGATCTATATCAAAATAGTAAAAAATATTAGTAGAAAATAGTAAAATCAAAGAAATAACGTTATTTTGTAGTATTTATTGAAATTTGATTTTCATTAATGATGATGAAATTTTGACAAGTGTCCATAATGTAAAACATAGAATAATCACAGAAAATGTACCCCCCATAGCCAAAAGACCATATCGAGTACCATACCACCAAAGAGAAATATTGAAAGAGGAAATCAAGAAACTTTTAGATGCAAAAATCATCCGAGATTCCTCTAGCCCATGGTCAGCCCCAGTTGTTATTGTGACCAAACCACTTCCAAATGGTGAGTCAAAGGTCAGGATTTGCATAGATTATAGATGTTTGATCAGCGTAACGAAGAAAGACTATTTCCCTCTTCCTGATCTACATGAGACGATTGAGCAACATTTCCACGAATCAGCATTATTCACCGTACTGGACATATCACAGGCATTCCATCAAATCGAAGTAGAAGAATCGGACAAGGAAAAGACAGGTTTTTCCACAGCATTTTCCCTCTTCCTGATCTAGATGAGACGATTGAGCAACATTTCCACGAATCAGCATTATTCACCGTACTGGACATATCACAGGCATTCCATCAAATCAAAGTAGAAGAATCGGACAAGGAAAAGACAGGTTTTTCCACAGCATTTGGTCATTACGAGTACAACAAATTACCCTTTGGCTTGATGAATAGCCCCGCGACATTCCAACGATTCATGAATGTAACCCTTGCCGGATTAATTGGAATTATGTGTTTAGTTTACTTAGAAGATATTATAGTATACAGCCCAAATGACGAAAACGAACACTTGCGTAGATTAACCCTTGTTTTTGAAACATTACTCAAATCAAATGTAAAACTTAAACCAAGTAAATGCTACTTTCCTGCGGAACAAGTTAAATATTTAGATTTACGGAGTTTACAATACCGTGAAACGTATCATAAGTTCAATCTTTCCTCGGATTAGTAGGATGGTATAGGCGCTTTATAAAGAATTTTTCCGAACTAGCTTTGCCCTTAACTAATTTAATTAGTAAAAAAAATAAGTTCTTAATTACCCCCAAAGTTTTAGAATCAATAAATAAATTAAAAACAGCTGTAACCTCAGAAGATGTACTAATATTTCCAAATTTCAAAGAACCATTTATATTGTCAACTGATGCCAGCGGAACCGGAATCGGCTCGATACTAAGCCAGAAAAGAGCAGGTTTCGAACACCTATTGCTTTTGCAAGTCTGAAGTTGCAAAAAGCCGAAAAAAATTACACCGTAACCGAGTTAGAATGCCTTGCAGTAGTTTATGGAGTAAAATAATTCAGATGTTTTCTATGCGGTCAAAAATTTACTGTCATCACAAATCATAGAGCATTAAAGTGGATTATGAATTTAACCCAAGCAATATCTAGATATATTTATTGTTATCGGAATATGATTTTGAAGTTACTTATAGACCAGGTGTAAAACACGGTAATGTAGACGCCCTCAGCCGAATCTACATGTTTGAAAAACCAAATTTGTAAGAATTTTTCACATCTTATAAAAATAATAGCATTCCCAATAATAATTTAATATCGACAACGCAATTTACTCTAACCACGATTCCCGAATATTATTCTTTAGCTTTTTTGGCATCAAAAGGCTTAAATAGTGTTTCAGGAATAGCAAATGAATTTAATTGGGTTGGGTACAACTCGCCGCGCATGATTCACCGCGGCACGATTCGCCGCCGGCACGATTCGCCGCCGGCACTATTCGCCGCCAAGCACGATTCGCCGTGGCACGATTCGCCAAGAGCTTCTAGCGCGACATATCAATTATCTTCGGAATTAAACAAGAAGAAAATTATTCGATGTGTTGACCTTTTGTATTTACATGAATACACAGGTCAATTAATATGGTTCAAATTTTATCTTTCATACCTCTTTACCTTCCATGTTTTGTAAGTTAGGATTAAAATTTATCTTTATAAATTTCCAATTTCTGATTGGTTACGGTATATTGACCAATCGCATTATACCATTTCGAAGAAGAAAAATCCAAACAATTTTAAATGTCCAACCGTCACTTCCTAATTTATTCATTCTCAAGTACTTGAATAGGTAAGATGGTGTATTTTTATCGTTTTTTTTCTGTATTTTATTGCTTAGCCAATTGGTTCGAAAGGTACTACATGGGCGAAAGAAATCGTAGAGGCAATGGTAGGCAATCTTGACATTAGTCAATGATTTTGAGAATTGGGATATATTAGAATACCTTCGTGGTTTGGACCACAATTTCGAAATGTTGGAGGCTTAATCTAAATAAAATTGAAAATAAACGAATATATAAAATACTACTGTTGTTTTTTCTAACTTTTGAGAAATTTATCTATTTAATTTGTTTAATTTATTTAATTCATTTTTATGGGTTAAAAATCTATCAAAGATTATCAATAGATGGGGTTATTGAACGGATAAAAATAAAAAACTCACGGTGAATAGTGTCGCGGCGAATAGTTTGCGGCGAATCGTGCGCGGCGAATCGTACCGTTCCCAATTTAATTAATTAACACGATAACACATCTGAATTACGTTTACAAAATAAAGACATAGGCGAAGTAGCAACCCTTAACTTACCGGAAAGAAACGTTTATTATTTAATAACTAAAAGCGGATACAGAAAAGCGTCATATGAAACCTTATTCGAATTACTCAGTAATTTATTTAATTCATGAATGCGAGACCAAATTTTCAAACTTGCCTTACCCGATTTAAAAAACGAAATCGATAATTTAGATTTAAATACCGTAATATACATGATCAAATTCATATTCAAAAACACGTCAGTCCAAATAAAAATTTCGGAAATTAAACAAAAAAAAAAAAATTGAAGAAGAAAGCCCAATGATACCCACCTGGGATAGGGATTATATTAAGAAAGCTCAAGGAAATGACGAATTTTGCAAAGCCATAATTAACGAAATCAATCCAAGTGGAGAAGAAGACTTTCCGTACTATTTAGATCAAGACAGTATACTTTACAAACAAGATAGTTCAACCGGTTATAACATTAATTTGGAATTACCCGATAGATTTAGGATAGGATTTGCGCGGTGAGAAGGAGAAGATAGAGAATCAGAACGAATAGATAGGTAGTGAAAAATTAGAAATGAAGTTTATGAATTTTACTAGTAATTATTCATTTGTGAGGCTACCGTAAAAATTATAGTTTTTCCCTTTGGCAAGAAACATTGATAGTGGTTATTTCTGTTGTTAGAGATTTGGGGCTCAGCTTTCCACAAGGAAGGTAATGTATTTCTTTGCTGCATAATCGTTGCTGATGTGCCCTTCAACCAACTTGCGTTATTATTAGTTCCTTTTCCCACGCCCAGCCGTAACTGAGTTTCCGGGTAATGTAAGGCCTAAAAGGGGTTACACGGTCAAGAATTATTAGTGATCCCCAAAACTTTTATAAACAAAGCAATTCACGATTTTTACAACGCCCCATTCGTAGGTCATCCAGGCCAAATCAAAACATTTAAGTATATTCAAAGAAAATTATATTGGCTCAATATGAGAAAAGATATTAATGATTATATATTAACTTGTAACATTTGTAACCAACGTAAAACTTCACTGCATTTCAAACCTGCCCTTTTGCAAGAATTTCCACAATTATACGAAAGAACCGCGATGGACATTGTAGGTCCTTTTGTCTCTTCAGATAATGGAAATAAATATTTCTAACATTTCAAGATCACTTTACTAAATACGCAGAAGCCATACCCTTACCAGACCAAAAAGCAGACACCATCTCGAAAGCTTTTGCTACTCAAATCATTACTAGACACGGTACACCCAAACAGCTGATCACAGATCAAGGTGCAAATTTCGTCTTGAAACTTTTTAAAGAAACTTACTTACTTACTCCAAATCGAAAAAATTCAAACAACCGAGTATCATCCGCAATCAAATGGAGTAATTGAACGATCACATCGCGTTTTCAAAGACATCCTTAGCTGTTACGTTTCACCAACACAACGCAACTGGGCCGAATGGATACCTTACGTACTAATGGCATATAAGTCACACATTCACAGTTCAACCGGTCACTCACCATTCTTTTTGTTACACGGCCGAGACATGGTGCTACCTTACGACAAAATAATAAAGGCAAACAAGATAAAATACGACGTCAGCACAAATTATCCTTCAGAAATGATGTGCAGATTAAATAAGACTTACACGGTAGTTAATAAAATAATGGCAGAAAGCAGCAAAGGACGTGCATAACATTTTAATCAAAAATCAAAATCCTGTGAATTTTTAATTGGAGATCTCGTATACCTACACGAAGAAGCCAGTAAAGTAGGATTGTCATAAAAACTCTGAGACCCTGGAACGGTCCCTTCAGAATAATGGAAGCAATTTCTCCAGTCAATTACCGCATTAGAAAAGTTGTATCTAGGAACGATCAAGTAGTACATTTAAATCGATTGAAGCCCTAGCGATGTGGAATAAAAGAAGAATAAGTAGAAGATGGAAATAACGAAGAAGTTGAACAGAAAACACTCCGATCGTTCAGAACAAACTTCAGAATCTGAACCTGAATCACAAATATACCCATTACCCTATTTTTTGCCTACTACAAACAGAACTAACCGAAGAACTAAACAACTAGAACCCGTTAAAATTCAAAAGCACGAATCATCAGCAGAAGGTATTGATGAACAGCCTCCAATAGAAGAAAGAACACCCCCAGATTATCCAGCAAGAGAGGAATCACTTCAAGAAGAAATGCAGCTCTGAACCCCATTACTAAATCCTACACCCCGACGATCAGAAAGAATCGCAAAACCAAGCATACGTCCCGATTTCCACTACTTTTCACAAATCAAACCTTAAAAACTACCCATTAATCTTAAATCATCCAAAAATATTTCAAAACGTAATTGTTTCACCTTAGTAACCATCCCAAATTCTTTTTTGTTTTTTTTTAATATACCGGGTGCTGAATGAGTTAGCCGAACATAGGAAATTAACATGTAAAAACTTATTTATGCAAATTCCTGCTTCCCTAATTATTTTAGAGAAAAAATGAAAGATACAAAAATTAAGCAGAAATATAAACTACGAATTGGATTTCATGTAGCTTTTACTTAAAAGGTCAAAAAATGCTTTCAAAATTGTTAAAATTTTCGTTTATCGCACTGGCCATGTAATAAATTCAATTTAATTTCAATTTTCAAAAATTATTACCAGGTAAACTTGCATGGCCAGTCTGATAAATGAAACTTTTAACAATTTCAAAAGCATTTTTTCACTTTTTAAGTAAAGGTTAAATGAAATCTAATACTGTTTCATGTCTAATGTCTTTCATTTTTTCTCTAAAATAATTAGGGAAGCAGGAATTTGCATAAATAAGTTTTTACATGTTAATTTCCTATGTTCGGCCAACTCACTCAGCACCCGGTATATATACAGCGATCTTCCAGCTGTACATTTAAAAATTTCAAATTATGTTTCCGTCATAATAATAATTATTATTTCAACTTGCCAAAATATTTTTCTTAATTTCTATATTTTTCTTTTCACACCATAATATATTTTTTATACTATTTTGCATAACCCTTTTCTTTAAATTAATCAGATCTTTTTACTTTATCATACGTAATATGATAATAAAGTTATGGGCATGGCCACATCCGATTTTTTTTTAAACGAAACATCAATTCATTAAATTAATAATTTAATTGATAGTCATCAAGTATTTAATTTTTTTTGCATTAAAATACTTCACTTTAAACATTTTTTTTTAATATGAAATTTTATTATTGACTTTTTATATACATATTTTATAAACTTTTTATTTTTTGTTTTTTGAATTATCAACAAATTTTAATTAATATAGTAAATATCAAATCTTAATTTTATTTCTCGTTTTAAAATTTTTTTTATTAATAAACATTTTAAATTTTGGATATAGAATTTTTCAAATAATTCTTTCTTTTTACATAAGAACCTTTTTCTGTTTTGACTATTGTACAAAAAGCAAAACAATGTTGAAACATAAGAGAATAATCGAAACTCTTTAAATTTTATTAAATCTTTTTTTTGTATAAATTTTTTTTTTGTTGTTAGTTTTAGTCAAGTTTTATTTAAAGCAAATTTTGTGTTGTCAGTAAATTTGCTTAATTTTTTTTTTTTACTTTTATTTTTATTTTATGTAACATAATTATTGTGTTATTTTATTCTATTCTATTTTAATTTTTTTTTATTATATTTTTTTTTCAACTTGTCTGAATCAGTGAGTCTAAAGACAAATACGTAATTTACCAGTGAATATCAATGACAATTTAAAATATAAACAGTGCGAGGATAAAAGCTAAACTTAACAGTGAAATAAAGAGACCAAACATACATAAAAATTTTCGTGAACATTATAAATAAAAGTTGCAGTTCTATTTAGTTTTAATGAAAAGACTTTATGAACAGTTTTTATCAACAGTGACTGGCATAATAATTGTTCTCTATATAGTACGGTATGATAACACTGATAAACACGCATTTTGTGACAAGAAAATTTTTAGGTGTTTCTGGTGTCTTTTGGCACAAATTTGAAAACAGAATTTGCCTATCACCCACCAATTTTGAGTAACAAGCATTTACATCTAACAAATATCCGCCATATGGACATTTTCATGATCCTGTTTCTCATATAAAAATCGATTTTATAGCAAAATGTTTCAAACAGTTTTAGTTGCAAATTTCATTAACTTTAATTTTGTTTCTATACATTTTTCTATTTTGTTGCACCGTTTCTGAGTAACAACAACTTTAAAAACACTCTGTAAAAAATTTAATAAAAATTACATTGCTCTTATGGGAGTTTTATTTAAATTTTTACAGAGTGTTTTTAAAGTCGCTGTTACTCAGAAACGGCGCGACAAAATAGAAAAATGTATAGAAACAAAAATAAAGGGAATGAAATTTGCAACAAAAAATGTTTGAAACATTTTGCTATAAAATCGATAAAATCAAAAAGGTTCCACCAAGACGTCGCAGCCACGGAAAAGCGATACCAAGGCAAATGAAGTCTTGATTGCTTGCTGATTACTGCTGGACATTAATCCATGATACCCCAGAAACCAAATATAGCCGTAAAACATTCGCAATAATATTTTGAGGTAAATTCAACATTAACAACATACCGATATTGATATATTTCTATATAACGCAAAACACTTCGTAGCAAAAAAACTGTGGGTGATAGAGAAATTCTAAAGTCATTTTCTGCTTTCTGATGAAATTTTACATAGCATACACCCTATTCTATCCATGTCACACAAAAAAAGTCGATTTTTGTATACCAGTGTAATCAGATGTTTAATCACCAATCAATCAGTGGCATCGACCAAGAAATTTAGCCGAAATTGTAATGAACTCTTACTGTTACATTACAATCAAATTGGAAAAACCATCAAACACATTAGGTGTGAACCAAGCAACATCAATCATTTCTAAAATCACAACCAAACTCTACCAAAGTGAATGGAAAAACTCCAGAAGTCAGCAAATTTCAGTAGTCGATAAATTCCAGTAGTCAACAAATTCAAATTATTAATCAACATTTAGTGCAGACTCTTTACGAGTATCTCAACTAGAAAATATGGCAAATATAACATCTTGATACACCATCGCGTACATTCAGATTATCAATAAAATCCATTGAAACTGCCAACCAAAAACAAGAAGACGAAATTGTAAATCAAATCAAACAATATCAATTCAAATCTTCAAAATACCCGGAGTAGGAAAAATTCAAAATTCCAGTCAACTTCCAACTGTTAAACGTTAAAATAATAAAAATTATTGTGAACACTTCGAAAACATGACCTTAAAATGAAAATACAATTTATTTTTTTCTTCCCATAGTGAACATAAAACGAAATAGTGCGTATATTCGAGAATTACAAAGAATCATTGAGGTCCTCAAAAAAACTTTTCTTGGAAAAACTGCAAAGGCAAGTGTACCAGAAAACAAACATTTTACTCCTCATTGTGAATCGCGTTTTAAAATTTTGTGAACTTTAAGTGAATATGAACCATAAATTCAGCTTAAGACTCACTGAACAAAAATTGAAAACAATTGTACAATTTTTCTTTATTGGTAGACCAAGGACAAGAACAATTTTTTTTTATTTTACTATTTTATGTACCTACTATTATGTAGCTTAAATATTTTTTTTCCTGATAACTTTAAACCATTTTTAAAATATTTTTATATATTAATTTTTTTTTGATAAATAACAATTTTATTACGTTAATTTTATTTATAGTATAAATATTTTTTTTATCTAACATATTGCTATCAATGATAATTTTATTATATTGTTTTTTATTATTTTATTATATTATTATTATTATATTTTTATTTGTTTTTAATTTTTTTTATTGATAAGTTACAAATTATTATCATAACTTTTTTATTTTTTTTATAAATTTTTTTTTAACTACTATAGCCAACATATTATAGCTATAATTAATTTTTATATTGACTTTCTTTTTTTTTTCTTTTACTTGATTTTACTTTATTATTGATTTTTTTTGGTAAAAAGGAACGCGTGCATCCGATACACACGTTCTTTTTTAAAGAAGGGGGATATATAACAAACCACCATCAGGTAATTTAGTTAAAATTAATTATAAATTACAATTTAGCTCGATTCCTAAAAATATTCATTTCAAAATTATTTTAAAAATTATCAACACGATTACAAATAGGGTAGGAGCGCCTAAGAGTACACGTTCCCTAAGAGTACGCATGGGTAATTACCGTTGGTACAAAAAACTGTTTAATGCCAATTGAGAGCTGTTGGTAAGTGGATGAATTAGATTACTTTGTTTTCATCTTGTCGATTATTACGCCGAAATTGTAGCAAATAAATAAATTTTCGAAATATTTTTGTAACATTTTGATCGTACGAACTAAGCCATTGTGTTTACTACGTGTTTCAATTTTAAATTACTAAGTTTCTATTATTTAACGTTGTCATTAAGCTATACAATCATATATAAATCTGACGCTAAAAGGTTTCTGATATTGATAATGTATAATAAAATAGATAAATTCAACATTGAACCAAAGAATACGCAGCATACTCCTTTGCTACCTGCGTAGTACTGTTAGGATACATTTTTGAATTTTTATCAATTTTATTATTTCTTTCTGCTCTATGAATAATAAAACATAGTTGTTTTGCTTATTTTTTGATTTTCGTGATGTTTAGCATTTTATTTTCGTTATATTTAAACGTTTAACCCCTTACCGCATACGAAGCCATATATGGCCATATTTTTGTGTGATATAAATTTTATTTTATAAAACCAACTTCTAATCATAATTTTGGTGTAACGGAACATATTTTAATTCATACAATAAGGGGTTAGCAGCTTCATAATCAATGCGTACTCTTAAGACCACCACTGCGTACTCTTAGACTCATATGGCTCCAAGAGTACGCATTTTCAATGTCTTACTTGAAGCTGCATATTTTTGTTTGTATTTATAAGAACAAGTATTCCTTTATACCAATTATACTAGAGACATAACTCTTTGATTTGCAGCAAAAAAATTTATTTCGTTCATAGTTGATATTTGTATAGCAAAACATAAGTTAAGTGCGTACTCTTAGGCACTCCTAACCTTATTCAAATATCATGCAGACGTTCAATGTAACAAAACGGCTCAATTATTAGGTCAAAATTTTAACCCAAAAGCCATAAAATTTCTTATCTTGACTTTTTATTTTTTAGAAATAGAAAATTATTTTTCTATCGATAGATTTTCGACATACAATATTCAACCATATGAACATTAATAGTTCTTTGCAAAATCACTAGCTTGATAAAAATCATAACATAAATATAAATTCATTAGTTAATGAAATTCTTCTTAAAATTAATATCAAATATAAGAACCAACGCGAATCATTATAACTTAAATTATGTCACAACTATAATTAGATAAAAATATAAAAATTACCCCAAACGCATTAACGTTTCAACACTTGAGATAAGATGATTTTCAAACATCTTTCCAAAATTATAATTGATAAAACCAAGTTCCGTCCACACCAGAGGTGGAATTTCAAACTAAGACAAAAATTTTACATAAAAGAGAGGTCCTGAAAAATAATTATTCAGTCGTTTTTTTCGAGTTGTTGAGTTTCTTCTTGGTTTAATCCAAAAGAAACGTCTTGTTACGCCTTTTCCCTTTGTTAATAATTATCAAATTTTTCTAAGTTCAATTTTTAATTAATTGTTCTTATTTTTTTTTATATCAAAATAAATTCAATTTAATTAATTATCTTTAAATATCGCGTCGCAAATAAAAATATTGTGTTCAACATCGATAAAAGATAATACAAACTTAATTTTTACAATTATTTTATTTGTATTTTTTTTTTTGTGTTTTCGAAATAAACCAAATTTACGAGTCGAGCATAAGATCTACATGTTTAATTAAAATATTCTTTTTTATTTATTAGGAAAATTTCATAATTTAAATTTAATTTTTTTTATTATCATCGACATAAACATTTATTTTGTTTTCTTTAATAAACTGTTAAACCAAGACTTTTTATTTTACTTATTTTTTTTTTTATTTTACTTTGTGCAAAGATAATAAGAGAATTTGAATTATGCTTTGATTCATACGTCATCCAAGTTCGCACGTTATACCGCAAGTTTTACGAATTTCTTTAAAAAATTCGTTGGTGGCAGCCAAGAGGAATTCCGAAAGAAGACAGCATTGGACAGTTTCGACATCCGAACCCGTCAACTTCTGACGTTCGTAGTAGTAACGTTGGTCAATTGCTGGCTATAGCGTTACAATCAAAGACTGGGTAATTGTAACACGTGTTACAATTGGTGACAATCGATGGGATCGGGTATTACAAGTGGAACAAATCTCCGTTTCCCTGACTTCAAAATTAATGTTAAAATTTTGTTTAATTTTTCGAATTAAGTGTCCGAGAGTGTATGTTGTTGAGCAAAGAAGAAAATAATATTTTTTCCTTTTTGAAGGGAACCGTATTTGTTAAAGTAAGGTACGTTTATTATTAATTTTTATTTTTGGAATATTTTTTATTCTACATTTTCTTTCCGATAACCATTTTTGGTGCATTCATACTTTGATTTTGCGTTAAGACACACAGTTCATCTATTTTGAATTCAGACTTTTTAACTGTTTCTTCATAAAATATTTTCAATTGAATATCTTCAATATTCTCACAACACGAGTATACATCATGATCATTTTCAAAACCAATTAAATTTAAAGCAATGCTTTCACCCATTAAATCACAGCTTTTTTTGATAATGCCAATGCCTTTTCTTTTATGATTGTTTGAAGATTAAAATCAATACTATCAGTTGTACCTTCAAATCCAGTTAATATAATTGTTTACATTGTGATATTAAAAAAGGATAATCGATTATTATTAATAAAACATTAGTTATGTAATATATTACATATTATATAGTAACGTAGTAAATTAGTAACGCATTTAAATTTAAATCTAAATAAAAGGAGTTTTATACGCAATTTTAATGTATAATATTAATAAAGAAAATAATTTTTATTTTAACTTTTATTTCAAAAATTCGGATGTGGCCATCGCATAACTTTCCGAATATTAAAAGTAACTCCCAATTTACCTCGGATAGAAAAAACTTTTTTTTTTATTTAACTCCCAAGAGATACAATCAATCTATACAAGTATAATAAGCCTTCCTTTTGACACAATTGTGACATGCAGAGTCTTACTTCAATAAGTAACCTCTATATAATAAATAAAAAATTATGACCACTTAAATTATAACTTGGTGATGGTCCTAATATAATAAAACAGGTAAAGTTTTATGTTATTCTGAATCTGTGTGCTAAGTCATCCGGAGTAAATCTTTTTAACCTGCGCTCCTCAATTTTGTTGCTAATTAATGCAGTTGCGAGTGGATTAGAATGATCACAAAGTCTTTGTTGGTACTTCACACTAAATCGTTCGATCTCTTCTTTGATTGTTGGTAATGGTATGTCGTGTTGTATGACGCTGTTAGGCACAAATCTTGATGCGTCAACTATCATGCGTAGCACTTTATTTTGGAACCTCTGCAATATTTCTAGGTTGGAGTTTGATGCCGAGCCCCAGAGCTGTATTCCATAGGTCCAGATGGGTTTCAAAATAGTTTTGTATAACAGCAGCTTATTTTCTATGGAGAGTTTAGATTTTCTGCCGATAATCCAGTACATCTGTCTTAGCTTAAGCCCCAATTGTTTCCGTTTTGTAAAAATATGCTTACGCCAAGTAAGCCGTCTATCCAGATGTATGCCAAGGTATTTAGATTCTTCTGATTGTGGTAATTGGTGGTTATTGAGTTTGACAAAAGGACAAGTTTCTCTTTTCAAAGTGAATGTGACATGCATCGATTTGGCTTCATTAACCTTGATACGCCACTTTTTTAGCCACTCTTGGACTTTTGTTAGGCAGACCTGCAGGTTCCTGGATGCAGATGTGGGGTCATTGTGTGAAGCAAAAAATGCAGTGTCGTCGGCGAAGGTGGCAGTTGTTGTGAGCCTTGTTGTTGGTAAATCATGCGTGTATAGCAAATATAGAACAGGGCCTAAGACGCTTCCCTGAGGAAACCCAGCATCGATGGTATGTAGTTTGGTGTATTCATTTTGGTGTTTAAGAAAAAACTAAATTACTAAATCTTATCAGAGCATCAGCAGTAATCGTCAAAAACATTCAGGAAATCGAAATAATAAGCAAAAACAAAAATACAAATAAAAAAATATATACATATCACAAATAACTAAAATTTTATGTAAAAAATTTTGTTTTATTTATAGGCAATTTAGAAATTTCATAAACAATTTTTTTTTATTTTTAATTTTTTTTTTATTTTAGAAAACATTTTATAGAAGAAAAGTTGTAGGTACTTTTACACAGATAATTTTTGACATAATAAACTTTTACCTATTTCATTGCGTTTCGGAGTTATGATAGATTATGTTTTATCGCTTCAAGTAAACCCCCCGTTTCCCCCTTACGATTTTATCCATTTTCAATAGGCTTTATGCCACAACAGATAAAAACATAAATTTAAAATTTGGAGTGATTTCGTTACTTCGTTTGGCTACTATCGTGTTCACAGACATACATACGCACACACACACACACACCCATAGTACATACAGACATTTTTCAAAAATAATGGAAATGGTTTAAGGGAACTCCTTACTAAAGAGTTCGGAAAGTAAAAATAATAGTAATTGCGGTAACACCATTGCGTTTAAAATATGCGACCGAATTGCCTAAAGTCGCCACCTTGTGTGCTACCGTCGCAATTCAAAGTTGTGCACCATCCCAATACAGGTTTACAAAATGCTAGAACTAAAAGTTTAGCTTCCCCGTCTACGATGATCATAAAAACGCTATCGTTTTGATATCTTTACTTGGGTCTAATTCGTTTCGACGTGTACGTTTCGACGCGACCGTTTTGCTAATATTTGTTTTATACGGACAATTCTGCCGAATTCCCAATCTTCGACCCTGCACACAAATTGCGCCCGTCAGTGCAGCACAAACAATACCAACAATAAGCCAGGCCGGAAATCAAACAATTCCTCTTCCCCTCATGGGACCTCCTGAATTTTCCTCTACACGCAGGGAAACTGTCAACCAGATTAATTTTACTGTAGAAGCCCTGATAGATGTTAATCTAGCTGTAGATAGTGCGGAAAGCGAGGGATGTAAGTTCCGAAAAAAAGTTACAAAAACCAAAAAATTAATCTCTGTAAGAAGTATCCTGCCAAGCGGCAGTTGCAACCAAAGATCAAAAATCTGATGTGACAACACATAACTTTCCCATTTATTACTAAATTATTAATAATAATAACAATAATAATAATAAAATAACGTATGGATTTCAACCGAAATCTAATCAGCCCTCTAGATTGCTGTTACAAACCAGTAAATGAAATTTGAATAAAATCGGTTCACGCGTTTTAAAAAAATCGTGGACGAAAAAATTGGACACACACACCCTCACATACGCACCCACACACAACGCACACACACCCGGACATCATTGCAAAATTTGTCTCAAACGATTTGTACGGACTCATAAACTATGGAAAAAATGCTAGTTTAAAAATTTTTTTTACTCGATTACAATACTCTCCTTTACTACGTAAATGGGAAAGTAAAAGTCCAAGCTACTCGTCTCAATTATTATCCTTCGGAGAAACATAACTAAAAACGTGCAGCAAACGCTAATTGTTGAACCTATACAGAAATAAAGAAATAAATTTAATTATAAGATTAAATATTAAACGTTGTTAATAATATTTAACGTTGGAAAATTTGCGAGCGAAGATAAAAGCTATCGGTCGATAAGCTCGTATTTTGACAATATTCTTTTTAAATCGTTTGATCTGATGTTTTATACTGACTGGGAATCTCGTACTTGCTTCTGAATTGCCGTGTAATCATTTTAAATAATTTCTAAAGGTAAATTATTTTATGTGGAACCAATCTAATACTAGCTTATCGACCGATAGCTTTTATCTTCGCTCGCAAATTGGTTCTAGGACATTTCGTTACGGGACATTTTGCTTTCGGACATTTCGCTCCGCGACAATTCGCTCCCGGACATTTTGCTACTAGGACATTTTGCTCCTAGGACATTTTGCTCCCGGACATTTTGCTCCCGGACATTTTGCTCCCGGACATTTTGCTCCCGGACATTTTGCTCCCGGACATTTCGCTACCACATCCTTACTAAACTTACATATTAAAATACTTTACGTCTTCGCACGGATCGCTCTTTTAAGCGCAATTTTGCTAAACAAATAACTGAAACTAACACTAACCTATATAACAGAAATATGTCTTTGCACGAATCTCTTGTAAGGGCGATTTTGCTAAACAAATATCTTAAACTAACAATAACCTATACATAATAAATAAAGCCATCGAGTGAATTCTCTTTATTTTGTATAGATATTTTAAAATTACAGTACAGAGATGTAGACCAACGAATGTTAACTTTACGTCAAACTTATAATCCAGAGTATAAGCTTTATTTTCTTCGTAGCATTATTGCTCATAATTTAAAAAATTTCTAGTTTTTGTTTTTTAAATAACTATCTTATTTTGAAATTTTTATTTCAATAAAAAAAAATTCATTAAATGTAATAGACATTAATTTCTTGTATTGTTCTGATAAAATATCAAATTTTGAATCTTCATTATAGTACGTTTAAATATTTTTAATTAAACAATATTGTTTACAAAACTGTAGTTTTCTTTAAACCCACTTTTACTATTATTATTAATAATAAAATTATTAACATTAATTAACATTTTAAATCTATTTTATGCAATATTTCACAAAATAACTATTTTTGGTAACAGTCCGGGAACGAAATGTCCCGTAGCGAAATGACCGGTCACCGTCAAGGTTAGGTTGTTTCCCTACGAAGTTCATTACAAGAAGTAAAAACTTACTCCAAAATAGACGAACACTTAAAAAATACTCTCGCGGTTACTAAAGTTCACACCAAAGTCCCGGAAATCGCGCTCTGGCGTTTTCAACACGCAAACTCCAATTTCTCCCCAGTCAGACTCTAGGTAGGGGCGCACTCAGCAGTTCAACAAATTGCAAAAATTTGTTACAACTAACACAAACCTACATAACCAATGCATATCTTTGCTCGAATATCTCTTTTACAGACGATTTTGCTTAAATCCACAAAACTAGAAACCGAGAAAATGTACTTTAAATGTTAAAACCGTTCTATTTTGCCCATGTAATACCTCTATTATTTCTACATTATTAAAAACATATTTATTAGTGGCGTGCATGTTTACACATTAATCATTTTTGTTTGACTAAATAAGGTCAGGTGTTTACAAAAAATAAATAAACAAATTTAGACAAAAATGGAGATAAAACAAAATACTAGTTTCATCGACGAAACAGCGGATATGGAACATAAATTGGGATATAGAACATTATAATGCAAAATATGTATATTTTATTTTGTGTTCTACTTGGTTCTACATCACTCATATCGCTCATTTTGAAGGATTAAATGATTAAAAGGTTAAAATTATTTAATTCTATGTGGAAAGAAAAACAAAAAAACAAATGGTGGAGAGAAAATCAACTTAACGAAAAACTCACTAAATTAAACTAAACTGTAACTTAAACTAAAAAGAAAAACATGCGATCAGTTTCCTTTTTCTATCTCTTTTTTATCAGTTTTCTTAGAAATCTTAATATTTTTGCTTGTTCCTGGCTGCTTCCTTTTGTCATTATTTTCCTTCTGTTTATTTTTTGCAGTTTCTTGAGGTAAAGATGTTAAGAGTGGGTTATAAACCTCGGAGATTTGCAAAAAATTGGAATTATTAAGGGAACCAATAACTTGAATATTTATCGATGTGGCTTCTAAACTCTTGATTCTAGATGGCTGTGCGCTCCCCCTTTACCGTTAAGTCTGTCGTTGCGATGGAGAACATAGTACAGCATGTTGAATTTTGAGGACACACGAAAGTGCGTTTTGCTAATCAGGATGACGTCCAGCTCGTGCTCCTTCGCAAAGTCTCCAGTTCGGTTATTTTCTAGCTAGTTAACCCATTGGGGTTCCAGTAGGCCATCCTTAGGTTGCTGTGAGCTATTCTAGGCTTCATCTGGGCAAAGTTGTTGGCGTGAGTTGAAGAGAGTGACCGCTTAGTTGATCGGCTATAACGAATAAACGTTTGGTCCCTTGCCTTTTGGATACTGCAGTGTCTAAAAACGCAAACAAACAAACGAACGAAATGCAATTGTTAAATTTTTCAATTCAAGAATTATATTTAATCAAATCAAAATTTCAAAGAAGCTTGATATTCAAAATTATGACAATGTCAATTCTGACAAAACAATTTTGAGGTTAACTAAACAATCGGAATGGTAGGACATGCCATGTGAGCAGCAACGGTTTGACGACAGTGCGTGTGTGCATGGGTATGCAAAATAAAAATAACAAATCGCAGTATGAATAACGTGCATTAAATAAAAAAATAACAATAACTGAAATAGTTAGTTGGTCATAAGACTTGGTCCGAGGTACTTGACCATAAGACTTGGTCCAAGCAAGTCGTTGAAGTGGTCGGCTTCAAAGAAAGCTGAAGCCAACCACATAGTGATTAATAAAATAAATATTTCAAAACAACAAACAATAAATTCAATTTGGGAAAAACCGCACGAGGTAAAATTTTGGAGAACAGTATTTTGGACACGTGGCATAGAAATATGACTGGACGCAGTTCCTTTTCAAGTGATCGGGGAAGGTGAAGAATCACAACAAGCTTAATCGTTGACCATCGGGTCGAAGAAGGAGAGAATACGGACAGGTTTGCATAAACTGCTCCATTAAAGTGCTACTGCGGGTCTTGCGGCAAATTAAACGGCACACAGTGGTCTGAAATCACAAATTCCTGGACATAACCTCGAAAATAAATTTTACAATTTCAGGTATATTTTGATTTCCCTTCATGGAAAAGACATTAATCCATATAATTCCAAAAATTTAAACTTCTAAGTTTAACCTTGTGTTCTGTAGAGGGACTCAAACTTACCCTTTAAAGGGTTATTACAAGTGTAATAACTGCGATTTTAACTACTGATGTTTCGTTTACTTCGAGCGCTCTGTTAGAAATATTGTAGTATCGTTATTATTTGTTAAAAGTGAACAAAGTAAAATGGAAAATGATCAACAAGGTATGTATACAATATTTCTATATATATTTATTACAGTATTTTTAGGATCGATCGTTCGAAAAATGTATTTGAATGTGGCCCTCGAAAATTTCTATGTTTTAATTTGAAGCATATTAGCACTTAGAGAATTAGTTGTGAATTCAGTGACATTCAAATTCGTGTTAAGGTTCATTATATACAAAAAAGTGTAAGAAATTCGGTAGTGAAAGAAAATTAACCGAATCGAACTGATAAGTATGCATAAAATAAGATTGAAGTCCATCTATCCCGATTTGAAGCATCGTGATCGTATTTGTGAACCATTTCTTCTGACCAATTGACACGATCCTTGTTTTCAGCGATTGTCAAATTATGTGGGTTCTAACGCAAACAAATTTTTTTGACGACCAAATATTCAAGCAAATTTAAATATCTGTCCCTGAAATGCCCAAGGATGCCTCAATCTCACGATAAGTCACATAAAAATTTTGCAGTATCAGTTCATGTACAACATCAATGTCTTACAGAACAACTTTTAACTTTAGACGACCTCCACAAAAGTCGTTGACGAGCAAACTATGGCCAGAATTTAATTCGGTAAATCATCGATAAATACTGATCATCGATGGTACTTCATCGCCAAAAGTTAAATTAAGATTATCAATGACCTGCTCTTGAGATAATCCATCTAGAAAGTTGTAAAAATAATCGCAAGAAAATTTTCACAAAAAAATTCCATTTTTTTGTCGAGATGCTATCTTCAAGTTACTATAAACAGCACAAACGGCGCTCGTACTTCAATAAGTTTTGAATAAGAGTACCGTTTAAAATGTCCAACTTTACGATAGAGACGTCAGTTGCCAGATGGCAGCACTAGTATTGCTCATTCCCAACACTTAAAAGGCAACCCTCGTAATCTATTGCAGTTCTATTTCAATAAATTCATTAATTATTATCTATTGTGTGGAATTTTCAATTTATTTGCGTACACCATTGGAATAGTCCAGATTCGTGAACTAGGATCCAAAAAATTCGAAGTTTTACATCAGTCATTTTGTATTTGAAACACATATTAACGGATTTGTAATAAAAACTCCAAAAAAAATCATACATTTAATTTCATGAATATTTAATGAATATTTTCGAAAAAATCGGCATTTCTGGGCATCCATTTCATTTTTTCAAAAAATAATTTCAGATTCGTAATCTAATCAGCGACCCGATAATTTCCAGTGATAATTGTAATTTTGTTCAACAATTTAGGATTTCAAACTACTGTGCGGCACGAGAAAAGCGCATCGCTATACGACAATTTATGTCCTCCGAATTTAATTTTGTAATTTAATTGTTTATTTAATTTTGAAAAATAAATTTGAACATTCATTAAACATTTTTGAAAATTTTTTGAAATCTTAAAAAAAAATTGCTAATAATATTTATTCGTTCCATAATTATTTGGATGCAGAGGTCGTTAAGTTTTGCATTCATTGCATTTTGAAAAGTAAGTATGAACTCTTAATGGTTTTCCACCATTAACAGTGTAATACATACCATACTGAATGTTTATAGCAAAAATCTGTTATAACGAGTAAGTAGGCTTGTCTCTTAAGTTCTCGTTATAGATGGGTTCTACTATATGTACCATTTTTCAGTATCTCTTAGCTTCAAAATGCCACCTTGGTTCCTTGGTCAAATAGATAATTAAATCATATAGAAAAAACTTTTCAGCTAAAACTGCAAAGCACAAAACTACGACTTTTCAATTTCTTCATTTTGTGTGGACCGGAAGTGGCAAGTGAGAAAATGAAATTCTTCTAGATTTTGGTCTTTGGCACCTTAAAGAATATTTCCACAAAGTTTAATCAAAATCTAAAATAGTACAACAACAGTTTTTTATTATTTCATATGAAAAGACTCTTTTGAGTATTGTGACCACAAGAGAGCGATACTCAAGGCGATACTGAACAAAACCATGATACTATAACAAGTTATACAAGTTATAGTATCATGGTAGAAAACTGTCAATTATTTTAGGTTATTCTTCACGCTCGAAAAACTCTCATCGTCCCGCACCATAAATAATATAACTTGAGTGTAACTATACCATGAGCATAGATGATAAGAACTTGGACACCCTTATGTTACCAATGTAAATTGAATATTTTGAAACCGCTTTTTTTATATAAAAATCGATTTTACAGCAAAACTATTAAAGATTTTTTTGTTGCAAATTTCATTACCTTCAATTTTGTTTATATGCATTTTTATTTCCTTTTAAAACAAAGAAGTATTGTAATCCCGATTTTTTTCGGCTTGCAGATTTTGACGGAAATATCCGTTTTGACCTTCCCTGAATCCATTTTGACTATTTTCGTTGTGACGTCTATACGTACGTACGTATGTATGTATGTATGTCGCATAACTCAAATACGGTAGGTCGTAGAAAGTTGAAATTTTGGATTTCAGACACTTATAGCATCTAGTTGTGCCTCTCTTATTTTTTTATTTTGTTGCAAAGAAGACTTTTGACTTAAACAAAACTGTAAAATGTAAAAAATATTGTTATCTATATCTCAGAACGGGGCGAAAAAATTAAAAATGTATAGGAACAAAACTGTAGAGAATAAAATTTACAAAAAAAAACTTATTGTATAATTTTCAAATTTTTTGCATTGTTCTCGAGATATTAGGAAATAGTATATTATACATCATGGGACTAAGGTGCTGCTTTTCAACCCGCGTGCAAAGGTTTTTGAACGAGGTGTTAGCCGAGTGCAAAAATCGCACACGGGATGGAAAGAACCTTAGTCCCAAGGTGTATATACTATTTTTCACAATTTCGCCGAAAATGCTGAATTACATAGGTTAATAACTAAATTTGAGATTTTGAAATTGCTCGAAAACGGCGCTAAATATCGAAAAACCGAGCAAAAACTTTACCCCCGTCACAGTAGCACCCAGCAATTTGTCGTAAGAAACCATATGCAAAATTTCAGATCAATAGCGCACAATAATGGCGCGGGAAAAAAAGTATTACTTTAGTCCCGCAAAAGCGGGAGTAAAGTGAGCACTTTACTCCCGGAATTGTGAAAAAATATTTTTTATATTTTATGGAGTTTTATTTAAGTCGCTGTCTGTATGTATAAATGTATATAAACCTAAGGGCCAATCCCACCAGACAAAAAAATCGAATTTTTTACAAAAAATATTAAAATAACTTTAGCATGTAGTATTAATTACCAAGGTAATTTAACAAGTTTGGTCTAAAACTCGATTTTTTTTGTCTATTTTTTTGGGATTGGCCATAAAAAGTTGTGCTGTAAAATTGGGTTTTGTATGAGAGAAAACGATTTCAAAATGTTCAATTTACATTGGTAACATAGGAGTGTCCGAGTTCTTTTGCGAATAACTGCAGTGCAAGTAAACGAACCAGGAGACCTAAATAAACGTTCGTACCAATTTTTAAAGTTTACCTACTTATTTATTTTATCCAAATTCTGAAAATAGAGCTCGTCGACTGGGCTATATGTTAACGTCAAAAATACTTCTATTACTGAAACGCGACAACGTCGCATAACTCCCACTTATAAAAACAGTATTAACTCGAATCGATGAATATTGTTCAAAGTCGATTATAAAATTTATGTATGTATTTATTATAAATATGTACTATAATTGAAATCTAGAAGGCATGTGAATTTATTTAAACGATGTCAATGTGATTTCTTTTTGTTTCCACATAAATTTTGATTAAGAATCAATCAGATGCAAGTTAATAGTGACATACAATACATATTTATTCAATTATATTGTAGCGATTAAATTACATGTATTATAGCGAACAAGTGCAGTTACCTACTCGTAATTTTGAGTTGCATTAAAATATACATCACTTGAAATACCTAGGTGCATTAAATATTTCTTACGTCATGCATTATTATGATTGTTATAATTTTGAATAAACAATACCAATGACGCATGCAGTGACGTCGTAGGTACCAACACTGACGAATTTTATTATTTACTGTAGGCAACAAATATTTCTGCTGGAGGTAAGTGATTTGTATGAACTGAAAAACCGTACTTGCATACTAGTATTTGTTGTAACAGTAGTTTATTACAGTTGATTTTTTATATTGGCTTGTTACGATGACACCTCCTGTCGAAGAAAATGTAATTCCAAAGAAACGTTCAGCAATTGACTTCATATTTGGAAAAGTAATTGGAGAAGGTAGTTTTAGTACAGTTTATTTAGCCAAAGATATTCACACTGATAAAGAATTTGCTAGTAAGAAATATGAATTATATTGAGGGTAGCACTTGATACTTATTTAATTGTTTTAGTCAAAGTACTGGAAAAGCGACATATAATACGTGAAAAAAAGATGAATTATGTTGTTCTAGAAAGAGACGTACTTCAAATTTTATCAGGTTGCACAAGTCATTTTGTGCGATTGTATTGCACATTTCAAGATACGGAACGATTATATTTTGTATTGACTTATGCAAGAAATGGTGAACTCTTGCCACATATTACTAAAAATGGTTCTTTTGGTTTAGTTTGCACTAGATATTATACAGCAGAACTTGTAGTAGCATTGGAAGTGTTAAATTCTAAAGGAATTGTTCATCGAGATCTGAAACCAGAAAACATATTGTTCGATGAGAACTGGCATATTCTTATTACAGATTTCGGAAGTGCTAAAATTTTATCTAGAAGTGAAAATAAAAATGAAGAAAGTATAAGTAAACAACGTAAAAACAGTTTTGTTGGTACAGCTCAATATGTGAGTCCAGAACTATTAAGTGGATCCGAGGCAGTTTTTGCTTCTGATTTATGGGCTTTAGGATGCATAATATATCAAATGGTTTCTGGAGTGCCACCATTTCGAGCAGGCAGTGAATATTTAATATTTCAGAAAATTTTGAAACTTGATTATGATTTTCCTGAATGTTTCGATGCAAATGTTAGAAATTTAGTAGAAAAATTATTAGTTTTAGTTCCCGAAAAACGATTAGGAGCACTAGATAGTGAACCATATAAAAGTATTCGAGAACATGATTTCTTTTGTGGTTTTGATTGGAATAATAGTGGCCAACCTCCTAAGATTGCACCACATGCCACCGATTGTTCAGAATCTTCTAAATCAATTAGTGAAATTCTATATAATCTAGAACCAGGCTTTGATCACGAAAAAGCTTCTCGTTTACAATTAGAAATGTTTTATCAACCGAATAACATTCCCGCAGATAGAAAAAATGCTGAGAATGTTAAGAAACTAATGAATTTGGATGAAATTGAAATGAAACAAATGCTAGAAACTCAAAAATTAGCTAAGTGGCATAATTTAGTAGGAGGAAATCTGATTTTAAGACAGGGTATAGTCGACAAGAAAAAGGGATTATTTTCAAGAAGAAGAATTTTCTTTTTAACTTGTGGACCACATTTATATTATGTCGATCCTGCTTCTATGGTTCTTAAAGGTGAAATACCATGGAGTAATGCTTTGCGAGCTGAACTTAAATCGTTTAGGACATTTTTTATTCATACAGTAAGTCTTATTTTATTTTTGTAGTAAAGCACACTGATAAACTCTGATGTTGAATGGGAAAAAAAAAACTAGATTATTTTTACTTGAATATAAAATCCGTGGCTGGCAGGTTAAAAAGGGGCTACGTTTTTAGCAGGTTAAATGGGTTACATTTTTTAATTTAATTGTAAATTCGGCAGCATTCATTTTAGCATTCCATAAAAACATTTTTATTAAAGAATTAACACCAATAGCTGTTCAGATACATCAAAAAACAGTTTTGTATTTCCTGCTAAAATTCATATTTTGTTCTTATCTCTTTTTACGTTCTACCCACAGAAATTACTTTGATGAATTAATATTATGCAAAAAACTTATTAATGCTCAGTTTTTCAATCGTGAGTTAACCCAAATTCAATGGTTAATTTTGACATCTGACCAATCAGGGTAGTCATAAACTTAGAGGTTAATTCGCGATACACTTATTATACCCGTATGATCATTGAAGCTTCTAAAAGTGTTTTTCTTGCGCATGACGTCATTCCGAGGTAAATTGTAATGTTTAGACTTAAGATTAGCCCCCTATCACTCCAATGGGAGAAAATATAATAAAAAGCGGTCATAAGTTGTCACAAATTTTAGTTCCTTAGGATGGCATTAGTTTCAGTTAATGTGAGTTGCTACATGTCTGCTAACTAGAGTTGCCTACTATATTTTATAATAAAGTATATACAAATAGTATATACGTTATTTTTTGCGAATAGAATTTCGATATATATCGATTAGGTACTGATGATTATTGTTTTATGATTCAAACGACAGATGTCATAAAATTATTAGCTTAAAACTTAAAATTAAAAAAATACTTTTTTTTCTTACAAATACTCTTTATTTCTCTTTTAAAAGATTCGATACTTTATTTCTTATCAAGAAAAGTTGGCAACCCTACTGCTAATAGCTGTTCGATGGTTGTGTTGATAATTTAACTTATTAATAAATAAAACTTGATAATTGTGTAATAAATTGTGTTCAACTAGTGTTTATTGTAATATTATTGTATTAGAATAGTTGAAGAAGATGTCTGAAATTTATGATAACATTAATTTTAAATCTTCCGCATATTTAATTACGTCACAATATGAACTATGCTACTAGCGCCTCCTAAATGATGTGACAAGATAACGCAACTTTCTGGAACATGGAGTGACAGGGGGCTGGTTTAGACTGGGAAAGTGGTGTCATCACAATATGGCCGATCAATCAGCTGATGGGTGATAACCTCACTTTATTTACGCTTAGTTACCATATAGCTTCATTGTAACGATGGTTTTAATAAATTTATCAACCTCCCCGTATAACTCTTGTGGTAAAATGGCAATGTTTTTACCCATCAGCTGACCGGTCGGTCATATTTTGACGTCACACTTTCGCAATCTATTTGAATCTATTTGTGTACTGTCATATTGAAGGAATAACACGGTATACGTATACCTCGCAGTGACGTCATCATACATGCGCGTGAACATACCGGTATAAGTGTAATTGAAAAACTGGGCCTAAGCTGTACATTTCTGGACATTTTTAAGCCCATAAAAAATGATCAAAGATTGTTTTTACAGATGTGTACACAGCATAAAGCTGGATTTATAGTTTGTCGAACTGTAAACGTTGACGCACTGGATATGTAACAAACGGACTGCAAAATTATTAAATTTATAAATCGACAGAACGGAATTTTTTCAAATGGGTAGAAGTGATGATACAACTTTACTAAATAGACGGCGGACAAGTGACAGTCACACTTACATCACACAGAATTCTTTCTTTTGATTGGTCGGACGCAAGAAACGCACTGTAAAAGATACAAGTTGGCCAACTCTTCCGTTCCAGTCCGTTTCACTTAAGCCCACCTCTCACGACGCTCGTTTTGCTGATGGATGATGGATTGCTTGCTTATTTCGCTGCTGGCTGCCCTGATGGAAAATGACGTCACCGCTGGCTTGCTTGCTTGTTTTTGTGCTGGATTTCTGTGATAGATCTCGTGCTATTTTTGCTGATGGTTTATGTGATGTATTTCAGCGCTAACAAATGAAAAAACCGCGTCTTACTCATATTCGTAAACACGAGTGGTATCGAGAAATATCGAGATTGAAACCACAAAGAGCGTGTGAAGCCAACAAAGCACAGAAACCATCACACCACCCAGCAGCGAAACAAGCAAGCAATCCATCAGCAAAACAAGCATCATGTATGTGAAGTGGGCTTTATGTTACAACATGCTGTTACGTTCATTTATCAGCAAGACGACACTCCCAACAAAGAAGGACGTAACTCATTTTTACCTATTTTGCAGGAGAGCAATTTTAAAGCTTTGAAATGTACATACATGCATAGGAGATACAACTTTTCTTCGCTGATTATTTCTGGAATTATTGGTCGTAAGGTAACGTTTTTTTTTACCAAATCAAAGGTTTTTTCTCAGAATTACAGCAGTAGTCATAACTCAAATTACTAGTAACTCGAGTTACGTCCTTCTTCGTTGGGGGTGTCGAAGAGTGCATAAATTCTATAATTGATCTTTTTTTAGTGCGTCTACGTTTATAGTCCGTCAAACTATAAATCCAGCTTTCACGGTGGCGTAAAATAATATTCGAACAACGTGGGAAATTATTACATTGGTGCATCAATAGACTGCTAGACAGTATCCAATCGAACTTACAGGAGGGGGCGGCTATACTCGTCATTACCGATTTCGTCCGGATTTATAGTGTATGGAGGACTTGACTAGAAGTGAAAGTGACGCAAGTTGTAGATCATAGATGATAGAGATCGTCTGTGTTGTAGATCCAAATGGCCAAGCGTTTAGGAAATGAAATTTTTGTCGGAGATAGTTAATCTATACATAAGTCTTTTACGTTAAAATTTTCCAACCACTACTAGCACAGTGGTAAGAGCTCGGATTCATATTTCGAAGGTCGCAGGTTCGAGTCCCCGTAAGGGAAATTTTTTTTCTTTGGCATTTCAATTATTTATAATAATGCCACAATGAACCGTAATGAATGTATTGTATTTATTTATACGATAGTATAGGTGAGTTTATTCTTAATTTTAGTAGCAAACATACTAATATAAAATTGAAATATTCCAAAATGCTGGTTGCAATTTTTCAAAAATATTAAAATATTGCTCGTCAAATGTTTCCAAAAGTAGCGCAAACTGCAATAGGCATGATGACAGTAACCAAAAATCACTAAAATTATGTTTTTATCTAATGAAATAAGATTCATGGATTATAAAAAACTTATTTTTTTTGTATTATGAGCAAGATTTATAAGTTTTTTGATAAAATAAAATTAGAAAATACAAAAATCCGCCATGATAAGTTGAACACCAATCAGACCGAATGTACTTCCGGACATCTTAGAACAGTTTTTCAAAATTAGTCATCATGCCTATTAACAATACATAATTACGGTTTGTAAGTATTGTAAAAGAAGCCAATGAAAAAAAATTTTCCTTATGGGGACTCGAATCCGCGACCGTCGAATTACGAATTCGAGCTCTTACCACTGTGCTAACTAGTAGTTGGAAATTTCTAACGTAAAAGACTTATGTATAGATTGACTATCTCCGACAAAAATTTCATTTCCTAAACGCTTCGCCTTCTATAGCTACAACTTCCGTCACTTATAGTCAATTCCTCTATACACTATAAATCCGGACGAAATCGGTGATAACGAGTAGCCTCCTTGTTAAATATGGCATTTGGTTACATACTATTTGACGTCCCACTAATTGCCTATATTGATATTTGTCAAGATTTTGCTGCCTACTCATGTGAAAGAAGCGAAAATTTAATTGTCTGCGCCATTGTATTAGTTTCCTTCGGTTCAATGATAAAGATACTTATTATTAAAATGATTGTCATCAACTTTACTATAAATTAATTTTTCCATTATGGTGATGATGCGGTCATCACAACTTGGGGTTTCACAATAGTGATAATCAGATAAAAGTTCATCACTATCACAAATTGTTACCTATTTAGTCCGGTCAATTTAGACATAAAAATAGTGGTCAAATAACAAAAATTGCCGGAGAGCCAAATTTTGGTAAAGAGCTGGGGTTTACCATTACAAATAAAGTTTTAAAAATCCCCATCGATCCTATGTGTGCTACAAAAGTTATTCGGGGTCAAAGGTCAAAATTTGAGGTTTTTTGGAATTTTTCTCGAAAACGGTAAGTTTTATCAAAAAAGAACCTCAAACCAAAGTTGTAGATCTTAAAATTCTCTACCAAAATGGTCTTCATGATTTTTTTCCTAAGAGTTACCATTCCTGAGATATCGTGAATCTAAAAGTCACATTATACATGATATGCACACTATATAAAAGCTGCTTTAGTCACTGATTCATCATTTTGAGTGAAAATGTTTGACCACTTCTAGATGTCGTGGAAAGCTGAAATTTTGCAAACTTGTTGGATTACTGGCACAACCACCCAGAAAAATCGAAAAAGTTGAAAAAGTTACCCCCGAACCCTTCTGCGAGGGTTAAAAGGTTTTTGCTAAATGCGGTTGCATCGCCGTTATTTGGCGACGGATTTTGATTTTCTAAAAAGTTTTGAAGTCGTTGTGACGGCGGCATAATAGAATAGCCAGATGTTTTTCAAGGCCACGTGGGTAGAGGGGATTCAGTTCGTGGCTTATTGTGTGCATATCATGTATAATGTGGCTCTTAGAATCGCGATATTTCAGGAATGGTAACTCTTAGGAAAAAAATCATGAAGACTATTTTTGTAGAGAATTTTAAGATCTGCAACTTTGGTTTGAGATTTTTTTTGATAAAACTTACCGTTTTCGAGAAAAATTCAAAAACCTCAAATTTTGACCTTTGACCCCGAATAACTTTTGTAGCACACATAGGATCAATGGGGATTTTTAAAACTTTTTGATAAACCCAAGCTCTCCACCAAAATTTGGCTCTCCGGCAATTTTTCTAATTTTAAATGTCTATATTGACCGGACTAATTATAAATTTTCATAAACTTTGTCACACCTTTGTATAAAATTAATTAATTATAAGAGGCTAAATTTTAATTCGATACTTCCTTAGGTAACTTGAAGTAAAAACGATTGTTTATAATTATTGGAAAGTACAAATTGATTTTTATTATTAATGCATAACATTGGAGAATGATTTTGTATTACGCTTTTAGAGTAGGTTATTTTATTAATAAATACCAAGAATTACGCTGATCAAATTAACGCACCGTCAAATTTTGAAGCCTTGTTAAACTGAAAGTCTTTTCAGCAATTTTGATCTTTCGATTCTTTCAAGTCAAGTAATATTTATTAATTAAGTATATGGCACGAGGAAGCCTTACAATCGTGATTTACAGGGGTTACTTATATTATAGATAATTAGGGTGGGCGATTGTAAGTTCCACCGGTCCCTTTTGGGTCACTATTTTCCAACATGTAAGTTCCATTTATTTAATAGTTTCTGCAGTGATGTAGTAGTATTTCATTATTAATTAATAAAAGTGTCTAATAAGTTTTGCTGTAAAAGTAATTTTTATGTATCAAAAAAGGTCTTCAAAAGCTTGAATTTACATTAATCTATTGATTCGTGGTTTAAGTAGTGCAACTCGATATTAACCATATCAATATTTTAGAAAACCCAAAAAATGCAATAAACAGCGAGTATAATATTATACTTACAGTGTATTTTACATGTGATAACTTAAAAACATTTTAGTTCTGAAAAGTGTTTAGCGCATTTTTTGGGTTTTCTAAAATATTGAAATGGTGAATTTACATTGTTAACATAGGAGTGGACGAATACGAATGGGAGTGACTATATCTACCTACAGTGACTCACAAAATTTCTTGGACACTCCTATGATACCAATGTAAATTTAATTTACAGAGACCGAATTTCAGTACTTACTTAACTGAAAATTGCAAAATTTTGGAACCGCTGGCTGGTGAGGACCTTAGATATTCTGCAGAGAGAAAATACTAAATTGTAATTTGGGGTATCTATTACCCCATTGTTATTATTATTTTCATTGCTTTCAATTTTGTTTATATAAATTTTTTTATTTTGTTGCACCGTTTTTGACTGACAGCAACTTAACAAGACTCTGTAAAATGCAAAAAATATTGTCCTCTATATCTCGGAAACGGTGCAAAAAAATTAAATATTATTAAGCTTTTTTTTGTAAATTTTATTCTCTACAATTTTGTTCCTATACATTTTTCTATTTTATCGCACCGTTTCCGAGATATAGATGATAATATTTTTTGTGTTTTGTAGAGTCTTGTTTAAGTCGCAGTCTGACAAAAAAATAAAAAAATTCATTTAAGCAAAATTGAAGGCAATGAAATTTGCAACCAAAAATGTCTCAAAGGTTTTGCTGTAAAATCGATTTTTATATGAAACACAGCGGCTTCAAAATGTTCAATTTACAATGGTAAATTGTCCGAGAACTTTTGCGAGTAAATGTACCTACCTAAATTTATTGTAGGTTAATCTGAGTAAATACGATATGCCTAATGTTATTAGCCTGGGGCGCTAGACTAGCTAAATCCAGCACTGAGCTCATCTAGCAAATAAACCACATTTTTATTTAATTTTATAGGTAAAGGTCGATTTGTAATCTTGTGTTGATGTCATTCTATCAGTTAATAGTTGATAATCGCTGAGAGAAATTAAATAGAGCTCTACATTTTCTTATTTATAATATTTTTAGAAGGTGGAGGAAGGGGGCTTAAAATTTTAAATTGATCTAGAAAAACTTTTACGTCAAGAGGTAAGTGGGGTTGTAAAGAAAAAAGCAGTTGAAGATGTTTCGGGAAAACCTTCAAAGGTTTTCCATGCTGCTTTAAGAAGTGTTCCTGTTGTTAATATTCCAGAACCTGACGTGGTGCGTATTAAAAGAAATGCATATAATGCAAGGCGACAAATGTAACCACCTTTACCAACGTCAATGTTAGATGTGCATTCCGCTTTAAATGCCATCAATGTCTGACAAAGAATATTTAATGCTGAACGATAGTAACAGCAGTAATTTGATTATAATATTTTCATGCTTAACTAACTGGTTGAGAGAAACCGTTGGAGCATTTACTAACAGATAAGCATATTTCAATTTGTACCAAGTATCTCTAACCGTTTCTGTGAGATAAATGTGGATGAATCTTAACTAAAGGGGGGAGAAGGGAATCCAGTATAACATTTTTAAATTTCATTTTAGAATAATATTTTACCTGTAATTTGTAAAAAAAAGTATGCTTTTTAAACTTTTCAAAAAATCATTTCTTGCAGTTTGAATTATCGTTACATCATTATGATAAGTATTATAAGAGGCTTACGGGTCTTAAACCAGTAATACTTTAATTTGCCATCAGTGGAACTTACATGTTTTGCCCGGGTACCTTTTTGGTCATCGGTGGAACTTACATGTTTACCTTCGGCAGATTAGCAAGAAAAAGGCTTTAAACCTGACCATTGGTGGAGGTTACCAGTCAATGGAGATTAAAAAAGGCCATTTGCTTACAAAAGGTGGTGCAAATTTGAATTTTTTATATTATGTTATTTAGTACCGGGCCCTAATGAAAAATACAAGTTTTCGACCTCGGGGGAGGTCGGCGCGGCGATCCGCCATCTTGAATTAAAGGTACAAAAACTTGTTTTTTTCAAAATAATTCCTCAATGGCTGATTCTTCGACAAAAATGTCTTATACAAATTTGAAGAAAACTAAATTCCCTACATTTCTTGTATAAACACTTTTTTGTAAGTCTGATGTGTAACGAGTTACAGCAGCGAAAACATAAACATTCTTCATCCAAAAATCATCCAACTCATCGTTTTTTTCATTTTAAGAAATCATTTTTAATTATTTATTACATACTTAATTATAATAATTTTCTAAATTCAAAATTAACACAACCCTGAGGTAGAGTAAACGGCGCGTTTTCCGTACAGCTATGGAAACGTGATCATTCTTCCGAAAAGACATCTCCGTCTCCTCTCTTTAAATAAATTTAACACACACAAGGTCGCTGAGTCAGTCAGTGTTGTCAGATTGGGGGATTTATCGTAAATTGGGCGAATTTTGAATATAATTTGCGCTTAAGTTTCTCACGAACGAATTTTGGCTAATGAAAAACAAAATTATTTTTCGATTGTCCAAAAAATTAAAGAACTCTATGCCGTCATTGGCATCTTCAAAGATGAAGAGGAAACCTTGGAAGAAGTCCGCTACCGACTTTTCGCAAAATCGACAATAAAAAACAAATTTAATCTAACTTCTTTAGATTAACGGAGGACGCTGCACGATACCATGCGATTGTAACCTACCATAAAGTCAAAAAATGGTGTGGAATCCAAAAATATCTATCTAGCTGGGGCTGGAAACTTGGTACTAACAAGCTCACTCCAGTACCACTGTCAGAAAACCTCTCCCATATACTTTATTGAATGTAATTGCATGCAATTGCAAAAAGGGATGCGGTGGAGCATGTGGCTGCAGAAAAAGTGGATTGAAGTACTCTGTTGTATGCGGATTCTGCAAAGGTGAATCATGCGAGAGTGCACCACAGGTCCATCGAGAGCTACGACGAAGATAAGGCAATAAAATGGACAAGCCCAGATTCTCAGTACAGAAAATGAGTTGGAAGATAGTACTGACGACGCTGATAATGAAGACATCAACATCAACCGACTCGGACCATCAAAACAAAGGAAATAATTAAAACAACTCGAGGACATAAATACGGAATATGAGCTTGACTCAATTGCAAAAAAAAACATCTGTGGATTATGCATACTGGGGATATCGCAATTCAAGCAACGGGAACCAAGATTGGAAAACGTTCGAAAAAGCACTGCTGAAGTCCGTTTGTATGAAACATACCAGCAACGGGAAGCAAGACTGGAAATGTTCGAGAAGCACTGGAAGTGCATCGGAGGTTCAGACCACACGAAGTATTGTTATATAAAGACAAAGTATTTTATTTTTAGTGAGACCCCTTGCGAAGCCGGGTATCCAGCTAGTTAATAATAAAATGCACATTTTGAAATTTTTAGAGTACAAAATAGAAAAAATAGTATAAAAAGCTTGTTTCATATAAGACGTTTTATCACACCTATGTGTGAAACCTGAACGGATTGCTTGCGATAAAAACGTGTCTTATGAAACTAGTTTTTTAATATATTATTTTAAAACATTTTTTTACCGACATTTTTTGATATGTTGCACTTTGAATTGTCTACCTTTAATGATTATTTCTAGGTTTGAGTAATATGAAAATTAAAACTTGGTCAACGCCCACTATAAGTAGGCAATCAACATCTACAGTTGTTACAATCTATAGTTTCCTCTTTTATGATTTAATATACCCACGCTTCGACTACCATAGTAGTGGATGTTATTAAGGTAGTAGTCTGGTAACTTGCACGTTTTTTTACGTCTTTATTGGGAATTTTTTTCTATGTGAAAATAAAATGCAATGGTTTTGGTTTTTTAGTATATTATTATTGACATCTAAAGGATACAAAAAAAAATTTTTTTTACTTAATTTTGCAATGTTTTATTATTATTATTATTGGTCAAAGTAAAAAGAAAAAAAAGAGATTTCGGCTCTTGAGGACATCGGAAACAAAAAAATCCAAAAAAGGATTAATCTAGGTATAGACTTGTCGTTATCGCTGGAACTAGGATTTTTTTTTTCATCCCTAACTTTCCATTTTACATCCCGATTTGTGCCTGAAAACAATCAATTTTATTTTATAAGTCGGCCATTTTGTTATTTTTTGATAAAATTTAATAATCCTAGTTCCAGCGATAACGACAAGTCTATAGATAAATAATATTTTTGATTTTTTTATTTCCGATATCCTCAAGAGCCGAAATTACCCGGGCCTGTTACGTACCTTTTTTTGAGACGCCTACTTTGACCAATAATAATAGTAATAAAACGTTGTAAAATTAAGTAAAAATAATTTTTTGTATCCTTTAGATGTCAATAATAAGTAATAACATACTAAAAAATCTAAACCATTGAATTTTATTTTCCCATTGAAAATAAATTCCCAATAAAGACGTAAAAAAACGTGCGAGTTACCAGACTACTACCTTAAGAACACGACAGTATAACATGACTGGACCCAACATACACGGCTGCAATGATGCAAGTTGTATTAGGTTTTTTTGATAAGCACGTGTCGAAACACCTGCATTGTATTAAGTTTCTTGGATAAAATTGGACAAATAATTTTTTCTCCAAACGTCACGAAAGTCAGCTGTTTCATTATCGATTTTAAACACGAAAGTCAAACGTTTCCTTACCGACATACATAAAACCACGTGGCGTCGAGTTTTTTCGAAAGTAAAACTGTCGGCGACAGGAAAAAAAATAACTAAAAATGTGACATTTTTTAATAAAATTGAGTAATTTTGGTATCTACCTTTTCTAAAAATTATTTTAAGTTTATTTACCATTTCAAATATAAAATATTTTTATACGCAAACGCAAAGGAAAACGCAAGTTTTCCATTCGCTCGGCTCGTTTCACTCACCTCGCAAATGAAAAACTCGCTAGGCAGGAAAAGTTAAGCTTTCCATCCTAATAAAACAATATACTATAGTCCCGATCCACGCGGTTGGAACTGAACGAAATTAAATCCGCTTTCCTCTCTAGCTATCACGGTACATAATATAGTAAGGTAATCCGACGAGTAACGTTTTCGTCCCCAAGGATAGAGAATAAGGTACCTATAAGCAAGCGTTGTATAGACAGAGAGCGATGCTTGTCGTAGTAAGATGATCTAAAATGTGCATGTATTATTACATTTAGATACCTTATTTTGCATCTCTCTCGTAGTACATTATGGTTTCATTTCTAATGCACGTAAAGAGTGCAGCGCTGGATTACCTTACTATATTATGTACCGTGGTAGCTATGCAGTATGAATGAATCTTCATCAAAAAATATATTTTTTGTGAATAATATTTCTGTTAAAACTGGTTTACACTATGCGATTTCTCATGTGACTTATCATACAACTTGTCATATTAGAAATATTTTTACGTTCACGCTACAATTTTTGGTATTTAGCAACGTAAAAACAAAAAAAAAGCAATGCGCATTGCTTATGATTTTAGATAAGATTTTTCATACGATAAAGTCACATGAGAAATTGCATAGTGTGTACCAGCTTTTAAACATGTTTTTTATTTGTGTGTGTGAATTAAGTTTCCTAATAGTAATTTGAAATAATTTTAGCCGAATCGTACATATTACTTAGAAGATCCAAATGGATTTGCAACAGAATGGTGTCGAGATATTGAAGAAGTTAAAGCATTTTATTATCCTTTATCAAAACATTCTTAGCATACCTGTCACATATTAAAATGCCATTTTGACACTTTTGTTATTGTATTTATTTATATTAAATTATTTGTCGTTATATTTAAAATGTCATTTCATTGTCGTTAAATATATTATATTTGAAATATTTTTTAATATTGAATTTTTATAATTTTATTCAATAATTTTTCATGTTTTTACAGTGTTAATATTTTAATACAATTAAATTTGTAAATACGCAAATCCAATTATCTTGTCAAAAGTTATCTAAAAAATATGTATATTTTATAAGTATGTAATATTAATATTTATTATACAGTCAAGATGTATTACATCTACAAATAAAAATTTGAATTTTTAGGATTTGTTATCATGGGGTATTGGCATAAAAAAAAGTTTATGCGAAATTTGCAAAAATATGATCCCTATGAAGCTAATTGGCTATTTGAATTTTATTCTTTTTTTTTGTTCAACTATGGAGTAATTTATTATTGAAGAATTAAGTATTTAAATAAACATGTTGTGACGTACTTTTTCCTTGTCAACTTTTTGTTTCTTTCGGATTGATTGCTTTTGTATTATTTCACTTATCAAATTAAACCTACAGTGGGTAATATTATGTCAATTAAAATCATAACAGAAATAAAAATAATTTTTATATTCAATATGATTTATTTATTTGTTTTCTAGGACCATTTATGGTTTCACCCACTATTAATTCCATATAAATGAAAAATCCTTCAAGTTAGAAATCTTTCTTCCATACGACATTTGTTATGTCGTTTTATTTTGAATTTTTATTCCATTCTTTGCTCGACATCTTGATATAATGCTACATATAACTGTCCATGACTAAATAAAGGCCTATCGGTATAATATGTATATACCAACTTTGTCAAAGCTCTGCCCTTGAGATTTATTTATAGTTATAGCGAATGCCAACACTATCGGAAATTGTCGTCTATGTAGTAGGTACAAATGATAATCTGTTTGCAAATGTATCGCCAGTATCTAATTTAATTGGAGGTATAAAATATAACATTACCGAGATGATCGCCAATAATTATAATTTTACCAGCTATTGAATGTTTATGTAGTTCATGTAGTTTAACAATTTGTAGATGAGTACCGTCATAATAAAAATAACTGCAGCTACAGGAGTAATCCCAAATGCTGACAAATCAAAATACAAGCAATATACAAATCTACATACGCAAAAATTATATACACAAAAGCACTAACAACAAAAAAAACAACAAATTAACAATAATCCGCTGCAAAAAAAAGGAAGAAAATGATCATTCCCTCAAACACCTATGCAATTGTCTCTCATTAAAATGAAAATCTAAGCGGTCATAACAGTCATTGAAAAGCGATGTTATAGCACTGACTAGCTCGTTCAGGGAAATTGTAAATTGCCCTCCAAACTTAACCATAAAATGTAAACTGCCCTCCGAGCAAAAAGGTTGCCAGTAATCCCAAATGTAAACTACCCTCCAAACTACCTGAGGCTTAATTTGTTGATCCCATAATTTTGGTTATTTTACAGTACAGGGTGTTACAAAATTATTATTACTTACTAGGTTGATCCACATCGACCAAGTTTCGTTTGTTGGTGATTAGCCGATGCTAATCTCGATAAGTTTTCAGAATATCTGTTAACATATTATGTGGGGGACAATGCGGTACTTCCTCCCAGAGTATGGGCCAAGGTGTCTTCGGATTTACTTTCGACTACAAATTGCTGTGAATCTTTTCATGCGGCTTTTAAACAAAATTTTAATTCTCCTCATTCCAACATATATCAATTTTTGAATGCGTTGAAACAGGAACAGAACAAAGTTTATATTGCTTTGAATAGTGTTGGAAAGCCACCTACACAAAGCAGAGAATCTAAAAACAAACAGAACACTATTGAGGCACTGCTACAAAAATACAACCTGGAGGAAATATCGCGGTTGGAGTTTATAAAATCAGTCTCGTTTTACAGTCACCCCAAATGTTAAGAATGTCTTTTCTTTTGTTTTTTTTTTTTAATTATTTTATGTATAATGTGATTATAATAAATACCTACTTTTAAAAATCTTTTATGTTTATTATTAATTAATAATTTTTATAATCAAGGGGGGGGGGGCAGGTAAAATTTCACCTAATCTCATTGAAAGGGCCAATGAAAATTTTACGTCAACTTTTTAATTCAGAGAATGTACATTATTATAACATATATGATTTTGTATTAAAATAAGTAAAATAAGTTTTATTATTTAAAAATTAAAGGGTAAATCTCAAATGAGGGGGGGGGGTTCTCTCCACATCTTTCCAATAAGGAGGGAGGTCAAAGTTAAAAAAAATCGCTAAAAATCTAATTAATAGACGTGCTCTAACAAATATCGTTGTAATTTGTAAAATCAGTCTCCTTTCAGTCGACAACCTACATAGCGACAACCGCTAGAGATATAGGTTATAATAATTATTAATTATAATAATATTATATTATAAATAATTTTTTAGGTTGCAACGTTTTTCTTTGATTTTGAATAATTAGTTTTATTTGTTGTAAAAAATTTATTGATAAAAATTATTATTTAAAAAATTTATTAATTTTAACTGATAATAATAATATTTTTCATAAATACATTTAATTGCTGTATCACCATGTACTTTATATTAATCAGATTAGTGGCAACCTTTTTGCTTGGAGGGCAGTTTATATCTTTTTGTTTGGAGGGCAGTTTACAACTGGGATTACTGACTACCTTTTTGTTAGGAGGGCAGTTTACACTTTTTCAATTTTTCGTTTTTAGGGGATTAGGGCAGTTTACATCGACCCCTCGTTCATACCGTAAGTGGTACGGTGAAATGGCAAATAATAAAAGCCAATTTCTAGTATAGTAGAAATAGGGTTTTAGGTGGAACTAATTCCCACAAAGACGGGCTTTGACTTTTTCAGTTCGTTGTTTGTATCTTATTGACATACTAAAAGTCTAAAAAAATCGGAGTGTGCAAAATGCGTTTTTTGGCCGTTATCTTAAAAAAGTTTTTAAAAATTATAAAATATGGTATCAAATTACAGAAAATTTATTGCTAAAAAAGATTATAATAATTATTGGTTTTAAAAAATAAATAACACAAAGGTGGCCGAGAAACTGAAAACTTTTGCAGTGAAAATCATATAGGTACTTTTATTAATCAAAATGCGGTTTATAATATTGTTGTTGATGTAAACCAGCTACGGAAACCCTGTGTTCTTATAATATGTAATTATAATAATTATAATTATAAGTAATTATAATATGCAAATAAAAAAGAACTCTTTAAAGGTACAAAGTAGGACAGCAAAACTGTGGATCATGTATTTGGATATGGTATATTTTGTCAAGGTATTTATTTGGGCTAAACGAACAGGAAACTTGAAAATGCATTTGCAAGCTGTAGAGCACATGCTGGCTTTCTTTGCAGCTGCGGGACATAATAACTATGCAAAAGGTGCTAGGGTGTATTTACAACAAATGAGAGAACTGGAAAAAAACCATGGAGATGTTTATAGCTTGTTGAGTGCTGGTCATTTCACTCTTCGAAGACACGCTAGATGGTGGGCTGGAATATGGACAGATATGTTTATAGAACAAACTTTAATGCAATCAACAAAAAGTCGAGGCTGGTTAACACGTGGAAGAACCATGGGTCAACGAGTTTCATGAATATTGAGCCACCCTGCATGCTGTGAAGTTATTTTTGCTATTACCAATCTCACTCATGTTTCCCGTTCTAGCAGTGAACAACACATTGAAATATCCGATGCTAGAAATATGAAATATTTTCTTACATTACTTCAATTTATTTTTGGAAGATCACAATCCATTTGGTTCACAATGCGTTTAGCTACATAATATTTTCAGTGGGTTAGTAGACAGTCAACACAAGGTAACTGCAGATGAAGCGAAGCTAGTTGGACTTCAAATCCAATCCAAACTGACTGGAAAAGCTTTCAACTCTGATACCATGGTTAAAAAAGATCAAGCTGTCACAATGAAGATATTACGAAAAGGTATTGTAATTGACGGAGCTATTCAACATATTGACACAGGACCCCTCATCCAGAGAATGCTGGTATGTTTGTCTGTAAATCCTGATCTGCAAAAATTAAAGATAACTTCATTTATTAATTATCTATACTTCCTCCGTATCTATTTGATCCAGAAACTCAGTAATTGAGAAAAAGTGACAAGTCATCATTGGCAAGAACTTTGGATGACATAGCAACTAGTTTAAATTACATGTTACCCACGGAAACATCGTATGTTCTTGACGGAGGTGCATTACTACACAAATTGCCATGGCCAAAAGCTGGAAAATTTTCAAATTGTTACAACTATACAGCAGTCATATTGCTAAGCAATATAAAGTTGTGACAATTGTATTTGATGGCTATGCCATTTCTAGTACTAAGGATGTAGAGCATCGGATACGCAGAAAACTATCATCAGTAACAGTAAAATTCATTGAAAACTCTCTACTTCTTATTGGCAAAGAACCTTTTCTTTCCAATAATGAAAACAAACAGTGCTTTATAACCATGCTTGGGAAACACTTAGAAGCGAATGTCCACACTGTTATTGTAAAAACAGCACTGAATTTGTCAGAAGAAAAACATGTAACAGTTGTTGCTGACAATACTGATATTCTAGTACTTTTAATTTACCATAATACACAAAATATTTGTTTGCAGTCATTTAGGTTCAGTGATAAGAAAAACGTGATATTAGAACGATGCAACATAAGCTTGGTGAAAAGGGATGCAAAATTACTCTCTTTTCACATGCTTTAACTGGATGTGATACCACAAGCTCCTTATTTGGTAAAAGTAAATCGGCAGCATATCGGCATTTTTGCAAATGTGTGGAATTTAGCATTTGCGATAGTCTGTTTGGGTCAGAAACTGCAATCAGAAAGGAACTTACAGATATTGGCACCAAAGCATACCATACCATACGGTGGAAATTCAAAGACAGTGACTCTGAACCTGCTACGGTATAATCTTTACTTAAAAAAAATTACAACGGCCAAAAGTCAATTTAATATTGCCACCTACAGAAGATGCCGCTGTTCATCATCTTCTCCGGGTACATTTACAATGTCTCCATTGGAAAACTATGAACACCAATGTTGCCAATCCGAAGAGCGGGGTTGAAAAAAAGTAGGAGACCATATTAAGTATTCAAATAAATGAACATGAAATTGACAAGTTTAGTAGCAAATGTTTTTGTCATTGCGCATGTCAACAAAAAAGACGTCGTAGTCGTAATGCAGATTACATGCAAGTAAGACGCTCTTATTTTTGTTCATCAAACTTATGTGTTATTCATATTCAGTCTTGTACAGTTATTTAATAAAACATTCTTTATTTAATTCGTTATCGTTATTAATCTTAAAAGGTTATGCGCCCAGTGAACGCGAAAAATTAATAAAAGAAAATTAAGTGAAACGTCGTGAATCAGTTTTAGGCGTGGCAAAAAAAAAAAAATGGCTGACAAGATAGAAATGGGTTCAATAAATAAGTTCGATGGGAAGAACTACCAGCAATGGAAATTCCAAATGAAGTGTGCTCTACGTGCAAAAAATTGCTACGATGTCGCAATTGGAGAGTCCATAAAGCCAAATTCCGAAGATAAAAAGCAGCTTGAACTTTGGAACAGGACGGACGCCATAGCTATGTTCACCTTGACATCGGCAATGGAGCTTGCGCAGATAACACTAGTGGAAAATTGTAACAGCGCAAAAGAAATCATGGATCGCTTAGACACCATCTACCAGCAAAAGTCGGAAATGAACAAGATGATGCATCAAGAACGTTTTCATCAGTACCGAATGGATCCTAATGATGGCGTTGCTTTACATGTTGCCAAAGTTGAAAACCTAGCTAAACAAGTAAGAGAAGCAGGTGACGTTGTTAGTGACGTAGCGGTGATGACTAAGATGTTGAGCTCCTTACCAGAAAAGTTTCGAGGAGTAAGGCAAGCTTGGTTATCAGTCAACGAGGAACGTCAAACAATACAAAATCTTACTGCGAGATTGTTAGATGAAGAATCTAATTTAACCAAAGTCGAACAAGTCGACAACGCGTTTTCAACACAAGTAAAGTTGAAAACAGCAGCAAATGGAAATTCGAAAAATTGGAAAAAGAAGATCACTTGCTACAACTGCCAGAAGAAAGGGCATTTCGCAAGAGATTGTTCCAACCCAAAGAAAGCAAGAAACAACCAAAAATGTGTCAAACCAGATGAAAATGGACCACAAGGAAATGTATCGGCTTTCACAACAGAGGACAATGTTGTCCATGTAACTGAGTCAAGAGATGACGTGTGGACGCTAGACAGTGGTGCATCGGGACACATGAGTTTCAAACGCGAGTATTTCCATACATTTAAAGAAAACCAAAACGAGAGCTTAGTCACTCTAGGAAATAATAACACTCTTGAAGTTAAAGGAAAAGGAACAATAAAGATTCGGAAATTGCTAAATGATGAGTGGCATGACGCGACAATAACAAACGTGTTATATGTTCCTCAACTAAGAAAGAACTTATTTTCAGAAGGTGTCATTACGCGTAAAGGAATGAAAATTGTGAAAGAGAACAAACATGCATATATTTACGAAAATGATAAAATTACGGCAAGTGCGGTTCGCGAGACAAACAATCTTTATCATTTACAGTTTAAGACAGTGATTTCACACCAAGGAAACGTTGTAACGGAAATCGATAAGTTGAAAATGTGGCACAACAGACTAGGTCATATCAATTTCAAAAAAGTGGAAGAAATGGTGTCGAAAGGACTAATTACAGACGTAGACTTAAAAAATGTTAAACACGAATTTTGTGAGTCATGTGTTTACGGAAAACAACACCGACTCACATTCGGAAGTGTAAAACGTAACTCAAAACCGGGAGAGGTCATTTACTCAGACTTGTGTGGGCCGATGACTTTATCAACCTTAAACGGTGCAAATTACTTCGTACTATTCAAGGACGAAAGCTCAGGTTATCGCGTAGTATTTCTTATCAAGCATAAAGCTGACACGCTAGAATGTTTTAAAACTTTTGTAAACTTATGTGAAAACAAATTTAATTACTCAGTAAAAACTCTACATGTGGACAATGGAACGGAGTATATCAACATAAATTTTCGGCAGTTTCTAATCAAAAAAGGAATTGAATTAGAAAGAACGGCACCCTACACACCGCAGCAAAATGGACAAGCGGAACGAGAAATGCGAACAATCGTTGAGTGTGCACGGGCGATGTTATACCAAAAAGACCTACCGAAAAATTTGTGGGGCGAGGCTGTCAACACAGCCGTATATATTCTAAATAGAACGTTGAACAGCAAAACAGAAATGACGCCATACGAAATATGGACGGGAAAGAAACCTACTTTAAACCACATCAGAACCTTCGGAAGTGATGCTTACATGCACATCCCAAAAGAAAAAAGGACAAAGTTGGATTTCAAAAGCAAAAGACTGATAATGGTTGGGTATGATGGTAACTCGACAAATTACAGACTTTTAGACCCCGAAACCAAACGGATAAACATTTCCAGAGACGTAATCTTCAACGAGGATATAGCAACGATAAACTCCAGAACCAATACAACAAAAGCAAGTGTGGAAGAAAACGAAGAAAGTAGTCTTGATAATGAAGAGAATGTTCCACAAGAAGTTGAACCAGAACAACACGAAAAGGAAGAAATGGAACCGTCAACTTCCAAGGCAACTCCATACAATTTAAGAAGACGTGAAACACTACGTGCTCCTAACAAGTTCCAAGATTTTGAAGCAAATTGTGTAGAAATGGATATCCCACAAAGCTATGAAGAAGCCATGAAAAGCAAGGACTCGGAAAAGTGGAAAGAATCTATTAAAGAAGAACTAGAAGCATTAGACAAGAACGACACTTGGAAATTGGTACCAATGCCAAACGACAGAAACATAATAGATTGCAAATGGGTATTCAAAGTAAAACGAACACCCAACGGAAACATATCACGTTACAAAGCGAGATTATGCGCGAAAGGATTCACACAAATAAAGGGTATAGATTATGAAGAGACTTTCTCACCCACGACAAGGTACGATACCATACGAATTCTACTTGCAATCGCAGCAACAAATGATTTCGAAATCACCCAGTTCGATATTAAAACAGCATTTTTAAATGGTGATTTGGAAGAGGAAATTTTCATGATGCCGCCAGTAGGAACAAACATTGAACCTGGTGTTGTGTGCAAATTGAGAAAAGCGCTGTACGGTCTCAAGCAAGCGTCTCTTAGGTGGTATCAAACACTGAATAAATTTTTGAAAAATCTTAATTTTGAACAATGTGAAGCAGATCGGTGTGTCTACAAAGGTGAATTTGAAAAGAACAAAGTTATTATAGTAATTTTTGTTGATGACGGTTTGATAATGAGTAAAAATGGAGAAATGATCAAAAAGATTCTACAAGAACTAAAGAAAAGTTTTGAGGTCACTGTAAGCGATACCTTGAATTATTTTGTTGGACTTGAAATTTTACGAGATCGTAAAAATAAAACTATTTTTATTCATCAGGCAAACTACATCAAACAAGTCATTCGCAGATTTAGGATGACTGACGCAAAGTCATCAAATACACCAGCAGACAAAAACACAATACTGACCTGTCCCAATGAACAATCGCAGACAGATGAAATTCCATACTATCGAGAAGCAGTGGGAGCTTTAATGTTTATTGCTATTGTAAGCAGGCCTGATATCATATATGCGATAGGATTAGTCAGCAGATTTTTGAACAATCATAACACATCGCATTGGAATGCCGTAAAACGAATAATAAGATATTTGAAATGTACCCCAAATACAGGCATTAAATATGGTGCAACGGATTCAAAATATCCAAAATTAATCGGCTATTCTGACTCAGATTTCGCCAACGACCCAGATACAAGAAAGTCAACTTCTGGTTATATTTTCAATCTAAATGGTGGAGCAGTTACTTGGTCAAGTCAACGACAACAAACAGTTTCCCTCTCCACAAGCGAAGCCGAATATATCGGAAGCTCAAACACAGCAAAAGAAGCGATTTGGATACGTCATCTTCTACAAGAAGTAGGTGAATTAGAAGAAGGACCAACAACTTTGTGCGTGGACAATCAAAGTGCTATACGATTGGCAAAGAATGCAGAACACCACAAGCGCACAAAGCACATTGATATCAAATACCATTTTGTGCGCGAGAAATGTGAAAGCGGGCAAGTTAAAGTTATTTTTGTGCCGTCTAAAGAACAATTGGCCGACATAACAACTAAACCTATTAGCAAAAGCCAATTCGAAAACCTGAAGTCACAATTCGGCATGATCGAAGGTGAAATGATATGAAATTTTTATTTATGTTTTATTGTTTTCAAATTTAAAAATTTTCCTATGTATTAGAATTAAACTTTCAATTAGTGGGAGTATTAAGTATTCAAATAAATGAACATGAAATTGACAAGTTTAGTAGCAAATGTTTTTGTCATTGCGCATGTCAACAAAAAAGACGTCGTAGTCGTAATGCAGATTACATGCAAGTAAGACGCTCTTATTTTTGTTCATCAAACTTATGTGTTATTCATATTCAGTCTTGTACAGTTATTTAATAAAACATTCTTTATTTAATTCGTTATCGTTATTAATCTTAAAAGACCAACTACAGCCCATCGCATGTGAAATGAACCCTGCAACAGAGGTATTATTAAACATGATCCGCTGCACCTGCAAAACAGATGGTACAAATGAGCCGTGTGGAAGTGGTAGATGTACGTGTCGACGATATGGTGTTGAATGCACTGAGATATGTTTAAACTGTTCTGGTCGAGATTGCACAAATAGTGGACTGAAAGAAAGTGATATAGATGAAGCTGAAGATGATTATTAAATTAAGCTTTTCTCTTATGTAAGATGTGAGATACATACGTACGCATTTATATTGCTTAATAAAATATTATTTATTTTTAAAACTAAAACTTATTATAATCTATTATTCAGCACGAAATTTTCTGTAATTTGATACCACACACGATTTTTTATAATTTTTTTGAATTTTTTCAGATAACGGTCAAAAAACCGCATTTTGCACACTCCGATTTTTCTAGACTTTTAGTATGTCAATAAGATACAAACAACGAACTAAAAAAATCAAACCCCGTCTTTGTGGAAATTAGTTCCACCTAACACCTATTTTTTGCTTATATCTACCGTAGGTACTATATCTCTAGTTGCCTTAACCTGTGTATTGATAGAGAATAATTTTAGAATCTCTGGACATACTATACTCCCGTTTAATAATTTTGTAGTAAACATAACACAATGTCTATTTCTTCTTGTGTCAAGCGGCTCAAGTCCAAACCTCATACATCTACCTTGATAATTTATTATCATCAATATTTACGGGATTGACATACTGTGTCTTCCACATAATATATTTTAAAAATCGTTTTTGAACCTGTTCTATTCGTGCAACATGTATTTTATAATATGGATTCCAAACCAGTGGAGCGTATTCCAGCAATGATCCAACATACGCATTAAATAATCGGACCAATACCGTTGGATCCTGAAACTCTCTACAGTTACGCATAATAAATCCCAACAATCTATTTGCTCTTGTAACAATATGATCTATATGCCGAGAAAACTCCAAGTAAGGTACAAATGTGATTCCCAAATCTAGTTTTTCCTCTACCCTTAACAATCTGCAATCACCAATGAAGTAACTTCCAAACAAAGGAGTACGACTACCATGAAATGTCATAATGCTACACTTTTTCTCATTCAAAAACAACTTATTTTCATTACGCCACTGATAAATTGAATTCAAATCAAGCTGAATTTGGGCAATGTCAGACATCGACCTTATCCTTTTATAAATCTTTAGATCATCTGCAAATAGCAAAAATGAACAAAATCTTATCAAAAAAGTTATATCATTAACAAACATCAAAAAGAGCACAGGACCAAGATGACTACCCTGGGGTACCCCTGATAATACGTCAATAAGTGCAGAACGCACTCCTACTATATTTATATATTGGGTTCTACCACTAAGGTAAGATTTCAGCCATCTTAGGAGAGAATACGATATACCCGCACTCCTCAACTTAGATAACAATATATCGTGTTGTACGGAATCGAAAGCTTTACGAAAATCTGTGTATATAACGTCAACCTGTTCTCTCGATTCAATTGCATGAGAGACATAAGTGGTGAAGGTCACCAAATTTGTTATTGTTGACTTCTGCGCTATAAACCCATGCTGAGATTTGCTGACAAAAGACAATGAGTAATATCTAAGATAGCGTGCTACTACATATACCTTCAAAAATCTTTGGTATCACCGAAAGGATCAAAATTCCGCGATAGTTCGACACACATTCTCTCTTTCCGTGTTTGGGAATAGGCGTAATGCTTGAAATCTTCCAACTCGAAGGGAACACCGCCGATTGCATAGACTGCCGAAACATCAATACCAGAGGTTCAACTAGTTGTAAACTATATTTTTTAACAAAATCCGCAGGAATACCATCCAGTCCACAACCACTATTAGCATTTCATATGGCCTCCATTACACTTAGCTCATCAATAAACACAGAATCCAAAATGTCATTTACATAGTTGCATTCGGGCAATTGCAATGATTCGTGACTAACATACACTGATGCAAAAACGAACTAAAAAATTCAACTATTTGACTTGGATCAGACGAAGACTCCCCATTATAATTCATTCTATAGGGTACCTACTGTTTTCCATTTTTCATCCACAAATGACCACAATTTTTTAGGATTGATCTTCAAAGTATTTTGTATGTCTATAGTCCAGTCAAATTAAGACTAAAAATCGACCAACTTGAAAATAATTCCCAGGAGCGATTTTATTTTCTTAAACTCAAGAAAGGTTGTTTGGTAGTATAAATATCGATTTTCGGGAAAATAACTCACTTATTCTCAACTTTAGAGTAAAAATGATAATACTCAAAATTATAGAAAATGTAATTTCCCACAAGTTTGGTTTATACAACTTAAGAATAATCTATATCTCTTTAATAAAATAATATGGAACCACATGTAATAAATAATACATAATATAAATTAATATTATGAACATCTTTCAGTTTCAATCTAATGTTGTAATGTATGGAAGCCGTACCTGTACAACAGGTACTTACTATTCAAATATTAGTACTTAGGTTGGCCAGCTACCAACCTAATAGTTTAGAAAAGGACTGATATATCAAGGACCCGGGCTGCAGGAGTAGGAGGACGAAGCATGCAAGTGACGGTTGTTTGTAATATATAATTGTAATTATAAATAAAGTAAGTTCTCAGTGTGCATTGTTGAATACTTAATAAATGTCAATGTCGAATGTCAAATCTTAAAAAGCACTGTTTTTCTCTTAGAATATAGAGTAGGGTGGAAGGACTCAATAGACCGGGAAAGTGTGACATCAAAATATGGCCGACCTAACAGCTGATGGGTGCAGCCCCCTGGTACTCCATGTTACAGAAAGTTGCGTAATGCTGTCACATCATGCAAGAGGCGCTAGTAGAATAGTTACAGTTCATCTAGTGACGTAACATATAATTGTGACGTAATTAAATATGAGGAAGATTTAAAATTAATTTTGTCATAAATTTCAGACATTGTTATAATGTTATAATTAACAACCTTTTTTAGAAAATTACACTGATTAAACACTAGTTGAACACAATTTATTATACAATTATCAAGTTTTATTTATTAATAAGTTAAACTAGCAACACAACCATCAAACAGCTGTTAGCAGACATGTAGCAACATCTCTATCTATCTCTCTTTACTATGAGCAACACACTTGAACTAAACTACTAACGCCATCCTAAGGAACTAAAATTTGTGTGATAACTTATGACCGCTTTTTATGTTTTCTCCCATTGGAGTGCTAGGGGGCTGGCCGGGTGCATGCGTTATTTTAAATTTTTTCGTGATTTTACAATGTTTTTATTTAAAATTATACCTTATTGTATTTGTCTAGGTCGCCCACATAATTCTAGATTTGAGTAATGCAGTTTTTCCTGAAGTGACGCAAACAAATTGAGGCTATCACCATGTTTGTATCCATCAGCTGATTGATCGTGACGACACGACTTTCCCGGTCTATAGACTGGCCAAATCTGACGTTACAAAATGGCCGGCGACCATATGATGGGTGCGCACATTGGTATATTTCCCATAAGATTTGCATAGAAGTGTGTTGCTGTCAATTTTTGAGGTTATTGATATGGAATTTTAGCGGCGTTTCTGGGTGAATTTAGTGCAATACAAGTCTTGGCAATTTAACCCAGAAACACCTCTGAAGTTGTTAATTAATGTACAACTAACAATTTCCATGTAAATCGGGCAATAAACCTAAATAAACTATTGTGTGCACCAATCATATGGTCGCCGGCCACTTTGTGCCGTAAGCACTTGGCCAGTCTATGCTCTAAACTACATACAACGTTTAAGAGTCAAAAAGCGTGGGTTTTAACTCCGCCCAACCTACCAACTTTTTATGGGTGACTCATAATTATTAATTTTTAAATCGTTATAATGGTTAGTTGTGCTGTTTGTGGAATTTCTTAGACCAAGAAATATGCTAAATGTGCAAATACTTTGCTAGTACTTAGATTTATTTAAATTATTTTATAACAAAAATATAAATTTGTAAGGTTATAACCACCATGATGCTTAAAACATAGGCGTAGGGAAATTCTAAACTTTTACAGTTGTATATGTACATATTTGTTAGTTTTAATTTGTTTGTAAACCGTTGTTTTATTATTTATATATATTGTGAACATGGTGGAAGTTACCACCGAAACCGGTCAATAGAATTAAATAAATTAAGTGGTTTGATTATTTGTTTTGTTTTCAATTTTAATTGTCTAAAATTTAATTTAATTTTATAGTATAATTTTAATATTTTTATGCTACGACCCTGGCAATTCTATCAAGCGGCCGCCATAGCCTACCACTTTGACTCTCATTTTCGATTCAAAGACTCCCTACTCAATATTCTAAGGTTTTTCTAGAGATTTTTGTCGTATTCAGGAGTAACAACATAAATTTAAAAATTAACTCTCGGATTAGTTGACTCGACCTACATAATATGTACAACCGCAAGGGTGTTGATCCTGGTTCAAGACTTAAACCAGGTTCGGCTGATCCTCGAGTTATATCACTGACATACAACCGACCCTTATTGTAGAGGCCATCCTTAATACTTAGATTGCGAATTAGCATAACAACAGATTCTATTTTGAATTAAAATTTGTGTGCCAGAGATTCACCGAATAATTTACCCAAGTATACTGAACACAAATTTTAAAAAATTATTGCAAAACCTCCCACCAGGTGCCCTACGATCGGCAAGCAAAGATCTTTCGCCTCCATTGAAAAACCTTTTATCATAGGGTTGATATTTATATCAAAACCGTTTTGTCAAAGGTTTTTCGAAGAAAAGAACGAAGTCTTTTATCGCATGATATACCGTTTATACCTCGAGGGTTTTGAGTCAGAAGAATGTAAATTCAAATTACTATATTTTAGATATTGAAAATAACCGACATTTTCAAGCAAGTATACTGTTAACCTTTAATAACTAACGTCAAATAATTGTCATACTATAACTTGCGTGCTGTCACAGTGACCGCGCTTTATTTCTTTCTTTTTTTTGCGTGCGATGGGGAGGGGGAAATCCTCATGGACACCACCCCCAAGGGGTGGTAGTGTCGGACTCTTACCGACTAAAACTCCCTCCCTTATAGCTAACTGCAGGAGTGGTATCCGTCGTGAGACATTACTTCGCCGCTCCTGTAGATTTACCGCGTAGAAGATGTGCATTTCGCCCTTTCGGGACTTTGCTCTTCTTTCCGTATTATGTTGCTCCCGCACTCTCGGTGTTTTGGTCTCGCCTCTCATCTTCTTCTTTTTCCTTCATTACTTGTCTAATGAAGCTTCCGATAAGGTTCCACTCTTCCTCCGACCTAAGCATCTCTTGCACCATATTTACTGGAGTCAGAGGTTTGCCCAGCTTCCGATACATGATCTGCCTGGTGCCCAGTCACTTCTCACACTCGAAAGGCGTGTGGTGTGGGGTGTCCACCATCTCACAGTATCGGCACGTAGGTGAGGTTCTTAGCTTCATTCTATGCAAGAAGAAATTGAAGCATCCGTGGCCCGTTAGACACTGCGTAATATGGAAGTCAACCTCTCCATGCTTCCTCTCAATCCACGTTTTTAGGTCCGGGATCAAGGTGTAGGTCCATCTTCCTTTTGCGTCCCCGTTCCACCTCGCTTGCCATGTCTCAAGTGCCTCCTCGCTGACTTTTTGCTTATTGTGTGGGTCTTTGTAGCACTCGGCCCTAATCTGTGCCTGTAGATCTATGGGCATAAGTCGGGAGATCAGCAACACAGCATTTTCAGATACCGTGCGGTATGCACATACCATCCGCAGTGCGGTTTTCCGTTGGACTTTTGCTATTTCATTACGTTAAAACTGGACTTTCATAGCCTTGTACCACACTGGTGCCCCGTACAAAATCACCGAGTGAACCACTGCTCCCAGCAGGCATCAGCTTTGACAACGCCGTTGTTATTGCTCCTGCTTTGGCTGCGACTTTTTTCAGATGGTCAAAGAAGGTCAGCCTCTTGTCGAATGGTATACCTAGGGAGACAAGCGTTTTTTGCGGCAAGATTTCTTTACCCCGGACAGTGAACCGCATAGGTTTTATTTTACGTCTTCCCGTTGGGAGCATAGCCTCGGTCTTCTCGGGGACCATCTGAAGGCCGTGTCCTTCCATCAACTTGTCAAGAATGCCAAGTACTTCGTTGACCTTTAGTTCTAGGTTCGTTTCTTGTTTCGCTGTCACCACTGCCGTTATGTCGTCAGCAAAACCAACTAATTTGTTGTTTCTTTTGTTTATCCATGCACAACTTAACTTTCTGCTTTTGTTTTGCAACAGATGTTTTATTTGGTATTCTAGTAAGCCAAAAAAATTTAAAAAGTAATTAATTTTAAAATTTTATTAACTTTTAATAACATTAGCATTTTTGGGCACCTTTATACGACATAACTGAAATTTATTTTTTTTCTTAATCTAGAACATATGTAAGCAAACTAAATCATAATATTTCGAAGTACATACGTGAATAATTATAATCAAATAAAAAAATTTTTAAAAAACAACTATATCGCAAAAATCACAACACCTGAAAATCATAGTTTTTGTATGCAATTCGTACACAATTTCGCACCGCACTGCAAACATATTAGTTTGTGAATTGAAATTATATAATAATTAAAAATTCATTTAGTTGTGCTAAGACTTTTACACAGTTTTATGAACAATAATAATGATAATTTATATTTTATAATCTTTAAATGCGACGTTTACTAGAAACACAAAAGTTACAGTAACACTATCGTGCGGTCACAGTGACCGCTAGCTGTTTTCTTTTAATTCTATAAATAAAACAAGGCAACTTTCAATCACCCCCAGTGGCGTATTTACCGGGAGCGGGGGGGAGAGCGGACCCCTCTGTAACTAATCAGTATATTAAATAACATACAAATTTTGTTTTATGAATATTTAAAAGTTCTTAATGATTTTTAAATCCTGATTTCTTCTGTCATAAAAATATCAAAATAGCAAAAAAAAACAATTTTTAGGACAAATTATTTTTGTATTTCATATTTTAAATTTCTATAAGAACGGGTGACCTTGAAAATTAAAAAAAATTGCCTGCTGCGCTTATGCCAGCACTCGCTTTGCTTGAGTTTTAAATGTTGTGCTTTCACTTTTTGATTTCAGGCCCCCCCTACACGTAATTGCTAAATACGCCACTGACCACTCCTCTTTGTCAATATACTAGGAGTGATGTAACTTGAAGGTACTGAAACCCATAATGACTAATTTTGAACGATGCGTAAAATAAACACAAATTAAAACCTGATGCGGTCTCAGTGACCGCACGCCAGCGATTAAGGGTTAATGAAGAATTTCTCAATTTCTTTTTTAGGTAATATAATATCTTACGAGTTGTTTAGATAGTAAACTAACAAAGTAACTTATTGATAAGTAGTGCACTACTATAAACATGTTTATTAAATTTGCTCTAGAAATAAAGTAACTCAAAACAGCTATTTTTGTAGTTACACCCTTCCGACTCGAAACCGTCGACCTGAGCGGATGGGAACTAGCCGAAAAAAGTGTAAGAAATATTCGGGAGACGTCAAATTGCGTCCCACGGTCAAGGGTACGGGTAAATTGCGTCCCATCGGCCCTCATGGTCAGAATGGTTAAGTAAAATTCTCTTATTCCTTAAGCTGCATAAAGGTTCACAATGTTTTGGGCATTTTATAGTACAGGGTGTTACAACTATTATTACTAAATTGTGTTTCTATAAACATTTTTCTCTTATTTTTTTGTTATAGTTATTGCCTAGAAAAATTAATTTATTCACTCAGGAAAAAACAATCTGAAGCAAAGAAAAACTTTGTTGTAGCATCAAAAAAAACTTAATTTTTTGAACCCCCCTTAACATATATTAGATATAATTATCCAGGGTGTCCACGCAGGAACCCGACAGAAAAAAGTATATTAATTAATTATGGAAGAATTGAAAATTCTATGTCCCTCTCACTCAAACGCACTCCGCGCACTATACTGTCCACACGTTCTAACGGAATGGATCGCGAGATTAATAATTGTTAATGAGGATTTACATTGAAAATTAGCGCCATCTAGTTGTCGCGGCAATTTAGTATTGCATTAAAACATATATGGCTGCGTGTCTTACTAACGCGCACAGTAATTAACTAACGCGCGTTAGTAATTTTTTCCAGGTTTGCCTGATGAGAATCCGAAATTCGAAACACCTATGCCATACGTGTCGCAAACTAATTTACTTAATTTGCATATTTTTCGGATTAATGAACAGTAAGCACTTTCAATCATTAATAATTTTTTACAACATTTAATTGTATAGGATTGCAAAATCCATATAATAAGATTTATTTGTATCCTTTAGCTAACTATTGATAATCATATTTAATTGTAAAATGATGCAGAATATCGACCCTATAGCTTAATATAAATATTAGATGGAAAAATTATATTGGGTTTTTTGGGTCCTTAAGTAAAAATGCCACTAAATAGTTGCTGACCGGTTTCGGTTTTTAATATAGGCCTTCATCAGAGTCTAAAAATTATAAAACAATCATAAGGTTGGACATCATAGCAAAGAAGAACGTTATTACATACCAACGAGTCTACAGTAGCACAGCAGTAAAAAACATAATACAGATCTTAAAATTTTTCAAAAAACATTAATAGAAATGTAGTCAAATATTAAAAAAAAAAAAATACAAAAACGAGACTCAAACATATAGTAAATTAATTTTTAACTTTGCACGCAATCATTCTAATATTCCATATTTCAGATAACATTCAAACCAGACCTCACCTTAAATCAAAAACAGGACCGCATTCAGTAGGGAAACACTGACTGATCAATTTTTCATTGGCTTTATAAGACCCGCGTAGATGCTGCTTAAACCTATCATATCAGTCTGAAAATTTAACGATATTAAGTGATAGAGCCACATATCAGATAGTTAACAAAGTTCAAGTACTCAATAATCTATTGGTGGATAGGTTGAGAGAACAAGATGTTATTGATGATGGGCTGAAGACAACACTAAGAATACATAATGCAGTTATACCTAAAGCATATGGTCTCCCCAAGACCCATAAAAAGGATATGCCTCTTCGCCCCATCATCAGCACAGTGGGTGGTCCCTCATATGGTATGGCAGGATATATCATAGGCATTCTCAAAGAATTGAGAAGCGATTTGAAGTTCAATATAAAAAACTAATATTCGGCCGCTGATAAATTAAAAAACTATAAGCTTCCTGTCGGATATGTATTGGTTTCATACGATGTCAAGTCGTTGTTCACTAATGTCAAAAAAGAATCAGTGTTGAAAGCGGTGATTAAGCACTGGGAGGCGATTATCGAAAAAACTCCTATGACTCAAGAATTGTTCGTTGCTTGCGTGGAATTTTTGTTTGATCAAAACTTTTTTAAATTCAGAGATGTCTACTATCGACAGGTTTCAGGATGTGCGATGGGTGGCCCGGCTTCGCCGGGTTTTGCGGAAAGGGTTATGAACGACTTGCTGGTTTCTTGTCTAAAACGCGTCCCATTTGAGGTCCATTTCCTTTTATTGTATGTTGACGATATTATTACAGCAGTCCCAAAAGATGAAGAAAACATATTGCTTCACATACTAAACGATAACAACGACAATATCGCTTTCACAATGGAAAAAGAAGCTAACGGCTCCATCCCTTTCCTCGACTTGCGTCTCATCAGAGGAGACGATAATATTATTGTGTTAAATTGGTATAGAAAAGAAATCTCTTCAGATAGGCTCCTTAATTTCAACTCGGCACACCATATAAGCCAGAAAACATCGATATTCGATAGTGAAAATGATGAAGCACAAAATAGAGAAGATAAGAAGTCCGGAGTTACTAAACGAGAACTACAAATTAATTACCAATATACTTAATAAGAACGGTTATCCGATAAAATTCATAAATAATATTCGTTATGCGGACAGGAGTTCCAAGGGATGGACAGATAAGATAAAAGATGATAGCGGTGAAGTTAAAAAGTAAGTCAAGATCCCATACGTACCGGGACTGTCAAATAGATCGAAAAATCTATTTGACTCAGAAACTACAAGGACCATCTATTATAGTGAAAAAAACACTTCCTCGCTTTTTAATTATGGGAAAGATAAAAACTAGAAGGACAACGAGAGTGGTGTTATCTATAAGATCAATTGTGAATGCGGCTTCAGTTATGTGGGACAGACAAATCAATATTTAAAAAAACGCATATACCAACATCAATATGATGCAAAGAGAAACAAGAGTAACACGGGATTGTCGACACATGTCACGGAAACCGGCCATAATATGTTGTATGATGAGATAAAGATTATGTATTAATTATAATTATTAGCTCTTGAAAATACAATAAATATGAATATCAATTACGTGCTAAAGGATACTAATAAATTTTATTATATGGATTTCGCAATCCTATCTAATTAAATATTGTAAAAAAATTATTAATGATTGAAAATGCTTACTGTTCATTAATCCGAAAAATATGCAAATTAAGTGAATTAGTTTGCGACACGTATGCATAGGTGTTTCGAATTTCGGATTCTCATCAGGCAAACCTGGAAAAAATTACTAACGCGCACAGTATTCAATTCAATATTGAATTTAAGGTGATGAGAATCCGAAATTCGAAACACCTATGCATACGTGTCGCAAACTAATTCACTTAATTTGCATATTTTTCGGATTAATGAACAGTAAGCATTTTCAATCATTAATAATTTTTTTACAATATTTAATTAGATAGGATTGCGAAATCCATATAATAAGATTTATTAGTATCCTTTAGCTCGTAATTGATATTCATATTTAATGATAAAGATTATGGATCGGGAAAAAAATTATAAAAAGCGAATGGTCTTAGAGATGCTGCATATCAATGATAGTAAGAATAAAGGAGAATCATTAAATTTTCAGACTGATATGATAGGTTTAAGCAGCATCTACGCGGGTCTTATAAAGCCAATGAAAAATTGATCAGTCAGTGTTTCCCTACTGAATGCGGTCCTGTTTTAGATTTAAGGTGAGGTCTGGTTTGAATGTTATCTGAAATATGGAATATTAGAATGATTGCGTGCAAAGTTAAAAATTAATTTACTATATGTTTGAGTCTCGTTTTTGTATTTTTTTTTTTTTAATATTTGACTGCATTTCTATTAATGTTTTTTGAAAAATTTTAAGATCTGTATTATGTTTTTTACTGCTGTGCTACTGTAGACTCGTTGGTATATAATAATGTTCTTCTTTGCTATGATGTCCAACCTTATGATTCTTTTATAATTTTTAGACTCTGATGAAGGCCTATATTAAAAGCCGAAACCGGTCAGCAACTATTTAGTGGCATTTTTATTTAAGGACCCAAAAAACCCAATGTAATTTTTCCATCTAATATTTATATTTAATTGTATTTTCAAGAGCTAATAATTTTAATTAATAAAATAATTGAAGTTCATATGAAAAAAAGTTGCCGAAAAGGTCGTATTTCAACTTACTGTTTGACTATTCGAATATTCATGATTCCCAGCCGTAGTAATTTTTCAGATAAGGAGGGGGGGGGGCTTTTTATTCCTTAAAGGTGCATCTGTGCCTTTTTTTATATTTTTAAATTTTTTAGTTGTATATTTTGTTGGTTGGTACTATTACTAATATTGTTTGTATACCTCAAACTCATTTTATTCAATGAGTGAGCGGGTCGAAGTGCCAAATTAAAACATCTCAAGTAAATAATTTACAAAAACGTGTTTATTCACAGAAAGTCCGTTACATAATGGTCCCTATAACCTGGTAGCTGTTAATGTTGCCTATACTAGCACTAAATAAATATTACCAACATTATGTACATGGTGTGTTCAATATTATTCAAATTTACAATATACTACAATATCTCCCCCCTTACAAATTTAAACGGTCGGGAGGTTTAATGCACCTCTTCGGTCTGCCTTGCACTACCTTTGACCCTATCTCGCTTCTCCCTGTTGGTGCCGTCTCCTCATTTATCTGTATGTGCTCTTCCAAATTGGTGCCTGCTTCCGTGTCTTACAACAACTCCCTAAAAGTTGGCAGTTTCTCTTTATCACCACCCAGCAGTGGCCACTGCTCCAGGAACTCTAAATCTTCTAGTGGTGCAGCAGAATTTTCCCTTCTTACTTCTGTAGCACCTTCCCTCTCGCTTGCCGGTTCTTCCTGACCTTCCTCTGTTGCCGATACTCATCCTTTCTTATTCGGGTTTCGGTAATCACGACAAAATACCCGGTCACCCACCTTAAACCTGATATCTCGACTACCTCTTGAATGAATGTTTCTATCCTTACTCTCCAATAATAGGTCAAAGCGATTCCTAATGGTATGTTTAAATATCATACTAGCGGGTGTTGCCTTCGTTGCCGTATGAACTGAGTTTCGATAGTGAAAAAGGTATCGGTTCATTAACGTTTCAAAGGTGCAATATTTATTCCTCTCATCCCTTAACGCTTTGTTTAATCCGTTTTTAAAACTTTTAACTCCGTTTTCAGCGAAACCGTTTGTAGCCGGATGTCCTGGGGGGTGAAGTCACATGTTTAATTTCATTGCCATATGCAAATCTCGCAAATTCTTCCGATGAAAATTGAGGCCCGTTGTCTGTAACCAGGACTTTTGGTAACTCAAATCTTGCAAAACATTCACGGAACTTCTCCATTGTAGTTTTCGAATCTGTCGTTTCAACAATAAAAGTTAAAAAAAATAAAACCCATTTCGAGAATGTATCTACCACTATCAAAATTATTTTTCCCTGTAGTGGTCCTAAGTAATCCTCATGTATTCGTTCGAAAAAATAATTGGATATCTCTGTTGGGATTAATTTCGCTCGTACTGGTTCTGGCCTTAACGACAAACAAATCGAACACGAATTCACGAAATTTTCTATGTTGTCGTTTAAGGATGGCCACCAAAAATATGATCTAGCGTTAGCCTTCATTTTGGATATCCCTTCATGCGCATTATGGAGTTCTCTCAACAGCTGCGGCCGACATATTTTGGGTACAATAACCCTGTATCCCCACATTATGACATTTTTCTCATTGTGTAATTCTGATTTTCTAACAAAGTACGGTTTTAGGCTATCGTTTTCCTTTACTATGGGAAACCCTACACGGATATAATTAAAAATTTTACCTAACTATGGATCTCTTCGTGTTTCTGATATCAATCTTGGTAGGTCAATTGGTAAACTACCCTCGACAAAGTTCAAATAATCATCCTCAGTTTCGATATCCTCTTTCTCGATTAATGGTAACGGTAACCTCGACAAATAATCCGCCTGCACATTGTCTTTGCCCTTAATAAACCTAAACGTATAATCAAAATTTGCTAAAAATAAGGACCATCTCTGTAGTCGACCCGCAGTCATCTGCGGTAAACTCTTATGTTCCCCGAATAACGCCAACAGTGGCTTGTGGTCTGTCAAAATTTCAAACTTCCTTTCCACTAAATGTTGGAAAAACTTCCTAGTCTCCCACAGAATGCTTAACGCTTCTTTCTGTATCATTGCATAATTCTGCTCTGCTTTTGATAGGACCTTCGAAATAAAACTTATGGGTTTGCATACTCCATCGGGATACACATGTGACAGTACCGCCCCGATTCCCTTCGAACTGCTATCGCAGGCTAAGCGCAAAGGCAAATCTGGGTTATAATGTACCAATACCCGATCGGAAACAATTTCCTGCTTGATCCATTTCAGTATTGTTTTACGATACAAACAATACAAACTGAATACAATACAATACAAAAAAAAATTTTTTAGTTATTGAAAAAAGGGGGGGCTAACTTCACACACATTCGTTTTACCCTAAAAATTCCATATGGGGTGATCCATGCTAGTAAATCGCCGGTTTTATCATATAACACCAGTTGATTGAAAGCATTTAAGAAATCCAATTTGGTAAACTGCTGCCCCTCTCCGATGGCCGCGAACAATTCTTCAATACGTGGTAGAGGGTGGTTAAAGTCCTTCAAATACTTATTTATCGTAATTTTGTAGTTTGCGCAAATTCGGATGTCTTTGCCGTTGGCTTTCATAACCGGTACTAAGGGCGTACCAAAATCCGAATTTTCAACCCTCTCTATTACTCCATTCTTCTCCAAACGGTTCAATTCTTCTAGGACTTTATCCCTGAAAGCAAAGGGAATTGGTCGGGGCTTGTGAAAAATTGGCTTTAACCCTTCTATCGTCTCCAACCTAATTCTGTTTCCATTATATGTACCTAATTCGTTTTTGAACACATCCTTGTGTCTCTCTAGGATACTATCTAAACTGGCACATCTTAACCCGTTAACCTGCACTTGAGGCCCTCCAATTGTTAACTTAAATTCGTTTAAAATATCTCTTCCTAACAGTGCTCGACTAGCCTCTTTTACAATTACTAATCTACAATTTTTGTGCTCACCATTTATCGAAATCGTTACCTGTAGCTGTCCTACCGGGTTAATCACATGACCTGAGTATGTTTTCAACTTAACAATTGTACTTTCTATCTGTGCCTCTCGGAAATTTCATTGAACAACATCTAACGGTATAAAAATAACTCCTGCTTCTGTATCCATCTCCATTGGTATTAAACGGCCATTGACCTTCACCTTGATTATAATTAGAGACACAAAATTACAACTGCTTGCAACGTTTAACATATCCACCATCTCTTCCTCCACGAAATGATGGTACGATTCATTTTTGCAAGCTGCCGCAATATGTCCTTTTCTATTACATTTTGCACAAAGGTATCTTCTAAACCTACAAGTTTTAAAAACATGGTTACCCTTACTACAAGCAAACCACAATGAGCCGGTTTCGTTTCCATCTCCTGTTGGAGGGGGCTTTCCCCGTAAGTCCCTCGATGGTCTCTCCGTATGATAAAGCTTGTCTACCTCCACCTGTCGTTTCTCACTTAACGTTGCTTCTTTTTGGGTAGCTATTTGCATCAAATCTTTCAATGGTTTAATTAATTTTTCTTCCCCTAATCTATCAAAAATGGGTCCCGCTCGCATTCCATAAACAAACTTGAATTTCACGTGTTCCATTAAAAACGCTCCAAATTCACAGTCCGCTGCAACCCCTTTCACCTTTGCGTACCATTCCTTAACATTCTCGTTTGATTGTTTGAGATTTTCAAACTCTCTTCTTTTGCAGTGAGCCGCAAGGTGTTAAACAGTAAAATACTTGTCTAAATAAAAATCTAAAGCTAAATCTTAAGAAATCCTAAAAAAATTATATAATTTAAAAATCATTTTATGAAAAACATTTTATTGAATAATATATTAGCTTAAAATATATGATCAAAATGTAAGAATTTTTTCAAATTTTCTGTAGTTATAGCTTGTAAATAGAAGAAGGTGTTAGCAATATTTCATCACGGTTTACTACCCCGTTCTCGAGAAATTAATTAGTAATTGAACTTCCGATATAGAGTTGTGACGTTTAATTCGCTAAAAATAAAATAGATTTCGACGTTAAAAGAAACCTAAACATATTTAAAACTTGTTGGTATTAAAAATATTATGTATATCTCAGTTTCTATTAGTTTTAACAACAAATATCAATTTTTACTCATAAAAATTATTTTTATTTAGATAGTAGGTTGGATTGCAGGGATAGTCACTTAATAAAAATTTTGTTATGTCAAATTTAATATTTGTAATTTCAGAAAATGAACCGATTTAAACGAAAAAAACCTTTCTTCATGCATTTTTATAACTTTGTTTATAGTTTATGATATTTAAAAAGTATTTTACTACACACATAAGACCAATATTCGTGATATTCAAATTAATTCTACTTTTGTCTCCGATTGTATCTCCTATACATCCTTAAGCGTATTTTAAATTATTTTACAAAAATCAGCTGTGTCGTGATGCAGTCACGTTATGCAGTGACAATTGAAAATAATTGTTTATTAGAAACCTCAGAAAATTGCGTATTTTTTATAACAGTTTGTACTATTTGGCCACAAGCTTTTCTTTATTCAAGGAACGAATATCAATAATTGTTCTAATTCTAATGTGTTATTTATTATTTATATATTTATAAATGTGTATGTTACTATTATAAACTAATAACCAAGTGTAAAAAAGCTTTTTTCCACTACTAGTCATATAGGCTATCATTATAGCTTAATCAAGTCGCACGTGAAGTGACGCATTTAAGACAAGTGGTAAATAATTTTTTCATTATATACTACTAAACTACGATTCAACTATCTGTGCCGCTACGTCACGAAATTCTGATTAAGAAATGACATACTGAATATAATTTTGGACGTCGTTCATCTTCATTTAAATGAGTGCAAAAATATTCGTATGTCTAGCTAACCGAAACCAATAAAAGACGTACGTTACTAATATTGTACATTATAAAAACATAACAATGAAAAATTAGTATGTCTGAACTTATAAATTTTTTAATATAATTTTTGAATCACGTAGTGCTATATTTTATGCAGTTAGGTTAGGTTTTCATTGTTGTTTATAACCTGCAACACTTTAACAGTGCCATTTACATTGTTTCAAATTGTGGCGAAAAGAGAAACTACGATATATTAAAATAAAAATGCACTTTAAAAAGCACTTATTTGACTAGTGATTTCCAGCTTGATTCATACCATTTTAAACAGTGACGCACCGGCAAATTTATTTGGGTTGTACTTTAGTAAATAATGAACATATTGATATTTTTCTATCGTTTAGCAACTATTTATAAGACAAATTTTGTTAGAAAACAATTTTGTATAACCAAGAGATGCCATTTAATTACATTTAAACTATTCAAAATGTTTTTTTAATAGATTAATTTCATTTTAAACATTTTCAAAAAACTCGAATTAATTATGACAGAAGCGCTAAGCGCCATCTCTTTTTAATTTAAGAAACCGCGATTTAAAACATGTTAGTATCATTAAACGTGAAAAATTACAAGTTTATTGAATAATTTCAGTATTTTAAGACGATGAAATGCAAAACAATACTTTTGAATAACATCGATGACTTCTATCCATTATTTCAAACAGAAAAAACTCAGTGAATGACTTTCAAAAACTAAATTTGTCAACAACTGTCAAAACAACAAAACAAAACAAATCTGTCATTTGAAATATATATTTTAAATTTAAGATTTTTTTTATTAATAAAAATTTAAAAAAAATGGCAATAAATCTAGTAGTGGAAAAAATCATATATAAACCACGGTTGTGAAGACCATTATAGCCTACGCCACTTATATTCCTCGGCGCTTCGCCCCTCGGAATATAATCTTGGCGCTAGGGCTATAATGACTGTCTTCACAACCTTGGCCTATAATATACTATTTTTTACTAGTGTTAAAAATATTTTTAACGTGCTACCTTATAAAATTGAATTTTTAACCCGGGTAACTTGACCTAAAAGTGACATTTTTAATGTCAGTTGTATAAAAACGTGTTCATTCACAGAAAGTCCGTTACATAATGGTCCCTATAACCTGGTAGCTGTTAATGTTGCCTATACTAGCACTATATAAATATTACCAACATTATGTACATGGTGTGTCCAATATTATTCAAATTTACAATATACTACAATCTTGCCAATAAATTTATTTCAAGAGAGTTAAAAAATATCGATAAGTTAGAAGCAGAAAATTTTAATAACATATTTGTCGGAGCTTACGATTTACAAAAAGTAGTTTCTTTAAAACGTTATCTCGCCAGTTTTCAACCATTTTCTTTCTTTTCTTCCCTGGGGTAGTCTTCTTTGGCACGCACCTTATCTTATTTTCTGCTTGAGTATTTACATTGTCAAGCGCTATTTCGGTTTGCTGCAACTCAATTTTTTTAAGCACTACTTTTCCTTCATCATCTTGTGTTGTCACTTTCTCGAGAGCTTTTAGAGCTGCTGGCTGTTCCGCTTATTTGCATAAGCACTCCATGTCATTTTTTTTGTACAAGCTGGTACCTACCGCAGTTATTTTTGCCTGGAACACAGTAGCATGACAGCCCAGGTTTATGCCAAACACATCTCCTGTTCTACGTTGACTGATCCCTGCTCCAGTACTGATTTCCGTTTTAGATGCATCTGGTTACCAGATGCTATCGTTTGAGCCCCCAGCTCCTGCTTGGTGCCATCCATTTCCTTATCAGGTATGAGAATCTTGAAAAGTTTTGGAAGTTCCTTACAGTACTGGTTCTGTCCGATTACATGCATAGCATGTTGTTACTCTTGATGGAATTGAAGATCATGGTATGATGGCCGATAGACCTCTCTGGGGATCACTCGAAGTGCGTTCTCTATTGAGTTGAAGGACGTGTTATCAAACGCCCCCTCTTTGTTAAGGAATCGCCCAGAGCAATTTCTCTAAAACGTAACCAATGTCACAGTCAAAATCATTCAATCACAATAAAAAAATACTTCGTTACATAGGTAGAATAAGTAACACAAAAATTGTACAAGTTAGAAAATATTGCTAAAGAATTGAACATAAATTGCGATAGAGCTCATGATGCTTTTAATTAAACATTCCCAACGATGATTTACTTGGTTCTTGTAACAAAATTACAGTTGTGAAGAATTAAATTAGTAAAATTAAAAAGAATTAAATAAAAGCATTAAATTTCCTAAAAAGCAATTATTAATCAACAATTATTAAAAAAAAAGACCGCGGCTAAATTTTATAATATAAATAATAACCGTAGATATTTTTATAAAACCTACATTCTCATATTCCAGGCATTTTTAAATTTCGTGCGCGTTTTTACCTTTTTTACTACGTTGCCACATCTAATGAACTTCGATATAAAAAGTACATGTTTGAAATTTATTAGCTTATAACTACTATCACATGCTCTGAAGCTGTACTTTTAAGTGTCTAAAATGTTTTATATAATAAGTTCTCTCATTTTCTCTGTTTTTATTGAAATCTGAACGACACTTTCTGTAAATGTGATAAAACCTATAATTTCCCATAAGGCTCAATATTAAAAACATGAAATTTCAAATGCCAATATTTTATTACTGGTTCTCTGTAGCTCTTCAAAAATTTAATTGAATCGTTATCATAGCATAGTCTACTAATATGCCGAATTTCATTAAATTCTAAACGGTAATTCTAAAACCGACAGTACTACCTTAAAGTAGAAATAGGAATAAAAAGCCCCCCCCCCTCCTTATCTGGAAAATTACTACGGCTGGGAATCATGAATATTCGAATAGTCAAACAGTAAGTTGAAATACGACCTTTTCGGTAACTTTTTTTCATACGGACTTCAATTATTTTAAGTGGAACAAAGACGTAACTCAAGTTACCACTATTTATTACGAGCAATATTATTAAAATCTGAAACTGTAAAAAGCAGTAACTCGAATTACGTCCTTATTACAGCTGAATAGGAAAAAAAGTTGAGATACAACCATTTTCCACTGGGTAACTCTGAGATTATTGGTCGTAAAAAAACAATTTTTTTTTACAAAAAAAAGGCCTTTTTTTCCTGATTATAGAAATGCTTTTAACTAAAATTAGATGTAACTCGAGTTACGTCTTTCTTCGTTGGGGGTGTCGATATAATAATAAAATATTTATTTTCATAACTTTTAAAAAAAGAATTATTAATTTATTTCATTGTGCCTGTTATTTAAAAAGGACTTTTGTTTGTTTTATTTTTGTTTGTTCCAATAACCGGGTGTTTTTATTGTGTTTCTATTATCATGAAGTTACATCATGTATTATTAGGTACTGTTTGATAAAAGCGATAATAGAAATTTTGATTGTGAGTCAGGGCATGAAACTTTATAATAGCAAAATAAATTTGAAATGCAAAATTGTTAATACTCGTATAAATACATTAGGGTGGGCCAAAAAAACCTTTTCATTTTATTTTCTTTAGCTACCATGAAAGTATTGTTCAAGATGACGAAAAAAAAATTCTGAAAAAGTTTCAGCTCTTAATATTAATATTAAGAGGTGGTTAATCGTGATTTTTGATTTCCCACTTAAATAACACGAGAAATTTTATTTTTTTTAATTGGAATTTTAATGCGCTTGAACGAATTATCGTCTAATAAAATTTAAAACTCATACTTGTAAGAATTTAAGCGATCTACAAAAAAAGGTCTGAAATGATTTTTCGCTAAGTCGACTCGTTTAAAAGTTATTGTAGGTTGTAGTTAAACCTCAAGTGCTAAATGAAGATTTTCACAATTATTTATACTCGATCACAAAATAATGGCTCAAAAACATAAAACATCATATTTTACGTAAAGTTTATCGAATGTTCTTCGGTAAAATAGTAACATTTTTACGAAATATCAATAACACTTAAAAGAATTAATCATTAAAAAAAAATAATAAATGTCCTATTTGAAAAATATGAAATTTTTGAATTTTTGAAAATTAGAATTTTTTTCAAGTAGTTACGAATTTACAAAGAAAATATTAAGTAGTTTAAAATAAATAATACACATAAAATCAACATAATAAGGAATGAAAATATAAAATTACAAATTGGCATCTTTTTCGTCACTACTTCCATCAGGCACTTCTTTGGCTGCAAATATTCCGGCAATTCAAATTTCTCACTGCTCGTATAATATTAAATTAGAGTTAATTAGAACTAAATTAATACATATTTTTATATATCGTTGAAAAGTAGACATTTCGAACTAAATAATAGTGTTAAAATCATCTTGATATACCTATACTAATTTTAAAGTACGAACGATTTCAAAAGTTCTTTCAATTGGTTAAATAAAATTAATTTTTTTTTAGTTTTTGGCTTATAACTTTTGTCTCTCACAATTGCAGATCTCCTAAACTGTGTATTTTAAGTCCATTAGGTCAATATGAATATTTTGATATATAATTCGTCTAGTTCTACGTCGTAATTGGGTTAGTGAACGCTTTTGACGATAATCCGCTACACTGTAGTCATAATCAGACGTAGTACAACATTTCACGACAGGCAGATGGATTTTGTTGGTTAAATGTTACATTTAGGCTAAAATTGAATAAAAACTTTCTTATGGAGAATTAAACTAGCTTCAATTTTTATACGAACAATTTTTTTGTAAAGTTAATATTTTTGAAGATATTATTGAAAAACCATAAATTGTAACTTAAAATCTAAGATGGCGGACACTTCCGGACCTCGGAGGAATGGCGACTTTTTTTGGTTAAACAGAAACCTAAGACAAAACTTTTTGCCAAGTTTCAAAACATTATGATTTATTGCAAGACAAAATTCCCCATTGACTGGACTAATACGATAATAATTCGTTCAAGCGCATTAAAATTCCAAATAAAAAAAATAAAATTTTCCGTGTTATTTAAATTGGAAATCAAAAATCACCATTAGCCACCTCTTAATATTAATATTAAGAGCTCAAACTTTAACAGAATTTTTTTTTCGTCATCTTGGACGATATTTTCATGCACCCAGAAAAAACTCATTGGTCAATTGAACTAATGAAAATAGTTATTTAACAATTTGCTGAATATCACTATAATCAAACAAGATGTAGTTTAATATAAATTGTTTGAGATAGTTATTTCAACCAAGAACAAATAGTTAAGTTACAAAATATTTAGTAATCTAAAAAGTATAGTCACTTCAAATATCATAAGCGTAGATTAACTATTAAATATTTACATCTATCAACATTTTTGTAAGTTTAATACATTTTTAAGTCATTTAACTAAAGAAATTGTTAAACAACGTTGAAAATGTAATATGCAACTATGAAAATAGTCCAATTACTATTAACTTTAAATGATTTGACATTTTTACTTGTTGCAGAGAATATTATCTTTTTCAATTAACTATTTTAATTGTTGATTCATTTAAGAAATTATACAGTAACAATATACTTGTTAAATTTTATAAAACAAACTTGATTAGATTATAATATTAATAGTTACTGCACTGAAATATTTTATAATTCAACAATTCTAGTCTGTTGACAACGAAGAATTTTGCCAATCAACATTTTTATGCTTTGAATTGATCTATGTGTACATCACAACGAAAGTGTTCTCTGATGCACCTCTTGCAAAAAATTAAAATTTCAGTCTTTTCTGGTCTTTACAAGTGATTATTATTTAGCCTTCATTATTTTGTAAAATATTATCTTAAGTAGTGTTTAAACCTAAATTGTGGAATTCAAGAAACTGTTGGTGACCCATTAGTAAAATTGCTGGAGTCCTGAGGATTATACACAGTTTATTTCAGAAGTTTATAGGTAAGTAACAATTTGACTGCTTTATATGTACTTATAAAACCAACCAGAAGAAGTTTTTTTGTTTAAAATTTGTTTAAAGTTGAGAGATGTTTAATGTATTTAATTTAAGGTAAATTGGTCAAAGAGATGCCAAACTGGGTAAGATGCCAACGTCGATATTTCTAAGCATCAACTACCAACAGATGGTTTTAATACCCGCTTTAATGTCGTTATTTGTGTTAACAGTAACGAGTGCTATCGCAGTTTTTGTTTGAAACCAACGATTAATTCGAGTATTAGAATAGTATATAGGTAAAAATTTTATTGCGTCTTATTGTATTTTCATATCACTTTGTTGTAACTTGAAAATTGCATGGTTTTTAGTGAATATATGATAGATAAGGCATGAATGCGTATTACCTACTAAGAGTGTGAGGTTACTTTAGGAGGGAAATTAAAATTTATTATTTGCTTTGGCATCTTACCAATGCTATCGGGGACAGATGCCAATGTGTAGATAGGGTGATATGCATCATTTGGGTTAAGATGCCAGGGGCCCTATTCTTGAACTTACTCGAAATTTTTCACAGGCGAATTGTTTGCATGGCAAGTTTCGCACAAGATTGTTTGATCACTAAAAATGGTATTCTTGAATTGCACACGAAATTCACTTCCCACAGGAATAATATTGCATGGTAAGTTTCATACACGATTGATTGAAGAATGCACATGAATGTTATTCTGTGCGAAAAAACGGCTTGACCAATAAAAGAAAGAGAAACAGAAACAGCAAAAGAAAAGAAAAAGCTTGATAAGGTTCAGGTCAAGAAAACATCATGTAAAAAGAAAGTCCAACAAAAACAAAAATATTCGAGTGAAAGCTGCGATTAAGACCATGTTGATAATGTCGTATCAGATCACAGTTCGGATAATTTTGACAGTGACAGTGATGATTATTGTATTGTTTGCAATAAATATTATCATGATAAAAAGGGTCCAAAAGTTGACTGAATATGTTGTACAGGTTGTAGTCAATGGTTACACGAAATTTGTACACCATATCCAGACAACTGTCCAAATTGTAAAACACAATAAAAAATTATGTTTATCATTTTTTTAATCTAATTATGTATGTCCATAATGTTTTAACTCTGTTGGCATCTTACTCAAATAAGGTGTCATCTTGCCCCATCTTATCTGGGTAAGATGCCATTTGACGCTTTAAAATAAAAACAAAATTTTATGCTTTTAAACGATTATTATTCATTTTTTCCTAAGTTTTCTTTTTCATTAATTAGTGTAGTATGACTACCATTAGTTAAACTAAGTCATACTTCATTAATACGGATGCACTGAATTTTCTAAAAAACTATAGGCATTTTTGACCATTTTACCTTAAATATAAAAATATTATATTTACAGATCAGGACATTGTAGTAGATCGTCTGAAATTATTAGCTGAGGCACTGAAGCTGATTTAAAGGAATTGTTTAAAAATGAAAAATTGGGATTAAAAGTTGAGTTCCGACACTATTTGAACAAGTGGAAAAGTAATAATGTGAGTTAAAGATTTTCTGTATTATTAGTGTTTATATTATAACAGTTTCAGAATATTTCCAATTCTACATTTTATATTGAGCCTAGCGTACACAAATTATTGGTTAAACCCAGCTGATAAAGAAGGATCTTATCGTTTTGATTAAGCAAAGGTGTTTTTTTTTTATTAATTAGTGTAAATTACTGTTTTCTACAGATAGAACTAGATTTTAAAAAAATTTCATTTTATTAAGAACAAACATAATGTAACCCAGCTGAAGTATTCTAATACTAGAGGTAATATACAGAAGGTATATAATAAAAAAGAATTTCTATAATATTTTAAAAATTTATGTGATTTTCGTATTTTATAGCTGTTGAACACTACAATACTTTATTTTAATTTTAATAGTTATTTTGGCTTATTTACGATATTTTTTATTTCTGTTTTTCTAAACCCAGTTTTCTGTAAACCTGTTTTTTTTCGCTAAAAAAATTGCGATGCAAATACAATATGAAAGCGTTATATCGTATTTGTGTTTAGATTTGGTTAACGAAAGAAAGCAGTTTCGCAAAAGAACTGCAGAATGGTGTACCAAACCCACCTAGAGTTGAAATATTAAAAAATATAAAGTGTAAATCAACTATGCAAATAGTTATATTACCAGCCCATAGTAGCTAAACAATAATTATAGTTAGCAAACAAAATAAAAAGATTATTAAACATATTAAATAGTCAATCAACCATAAAAAAGGTTATTGAAGTAGGAAAATACTTACTGTACAATTAAAATAGTACGGTGACATATTTAAGTTGTGGAATAACTATTTTGTAGTTAAATCAAACTTTAATAAGTGTTGAAATTGATATCATAAGATATGGATAAGGTTTAACTATTTTTTTGTCGTTGAATTAAACAGAAAGAGTTAATGGCTCATTTTCATATGCTGTTTTTAGTTGATTTTACCAACGTTTTTCTTTGGGTGTGATAGCTAAGAAAAGAAAATTAAAAGTTTTTTTGGCCCACCCTAATATACATGCTACCATAAATAGATTAACAAAGTTGTTTCTTGCCTTATGATGCAATTTACTCTTATATCTTTATTAATTGAAGAAAAAAAAATTTTTTGGGAGTCATATAATATGGCAATATATAGAAGACATTTCTATTAAATTAAAAAAAATTAAAAAACTTGAAGAACCTCAAAAATCAAAATAATAAAATTATTATTAAAAATCATCTACCAAAAGTAGGTTAACAAAATTAAAAATATAAATTAATAGCCACAATTAGCTCCGTTCCTTTCCGACATAATCGCCAATCTTGATGGTAATGATTGCGTGTGCTTCTGGTACCCCGTTGTTGTACCCTCTTCAATGAAGCTCCGCAGTACCGTTAATATATACCAGATATTTTCTATTGGTGACAGGTCTGGGCTTTGTGGTGACCATGTCAAAACATTTTTATTAGTGTCTTTGATATAATAATTATCAACTATTTTAGCACGGTGTATGGGTGCGTTATCCTGTTGCAATACGGAATCTTCGCCAATAAATCGATTTCTTTTATATATTATTTCACTCTTGAGTAAATTTAAGTAGATTTCCGTATTAACTTTTCCTTCTATTACCACAATTTTGCCAACACCGGCTGTGCACATGTCGCCCCAAATCATAAAATCCTTAGAGTGACTTTAGAGTGGGTTTTGTGCATTTAAAAGTGTATACTTCTGTAGTTTTTTACCACATGTACATTTGTTCATGACTATATTTTAACGAACCATGGATTCGTCTGTCCATATAACGTTATCCCAAAATTGCATGGGTTTTAAAACATAGTCCGTGTAAAACTGCATCCGTGTTTTAATATTTAAGCTTGCAGATAATCAAAAATTTTTGTGCAACACGTCTATTTTTACCGACTTTGTATAGTCTGCTTCGGACTGTTTGTGGTGATATAACAATTTCATAGTCATTTTGCAACCGAGTTCTTCTTTTTGGTACTCTAAAGTCAATTTATAAGGGTATTATGATTTGGGGCTACATGTTCACAGCTGATATTAGCAAAATTGTCAAATTAGAAGAAAAGTTAATGCTGCGGTCTACTTAAATTTACTCAAAACTGAAATAACACCTGAAGAAAAACTATTGATTGGTGAAGATTTCGTACTGCAACAGGATAATGCACCCAAACACCGTGCTAAAATAGTTGATAATTATATCAAAGATACTTATAAAAATGTTTTGACATGGCTACCACAAAGCCCAGACCTGTCACCAATAGAAAATATCTGGTCCTTATTAAAATCTCGAATCACCAAAAGTGCACCAAGAAATTTAACGCTACTGCGGAGCTTCATTGAAGAGATTTGGTATAATATTACACCAACGAAAAATTGGCGATTATGTCGAAAAGGAACGGAGCAAATTGTGGCTATTAATTTATATTTTTAATTTTGTTAACCTACTTTTGGTAGATGAATTTTAATAATAATTTTATTAGATTGTTTTTTGAGGTTTTTTACGTTTTTTGACTTTTTTAAATTTAATGGAATGTCTTCTTTATATTGCTATATATGACTCCCAAATTTTTTTTTTTAATTTATACAATTATAAGAGTTAATTCCAACAAGGCAAAAAACAACTTTGTTAACTTATTTATGGTAGCATGTATGTAAATATTCAACAAGTCCACATCATCTGAATCCTCTTGAACATTTACAGAACAGATTGTTGGACAAATAATAATTAATATATCGATGAGCATATTGTAAACTTCCATCAATTTAGCCTCTCTTCAATCGATATTTTAACTTTTTTATGCCAAACTTTTGGTAAGGATTGGTAAGTCAATGAAAAGCTTAAGTAGTTGATTACTTTTACGAAATTAAACATTCAAATTAACTTTTGTTTAGCTCGTTTGATCAAGTATATCGATGTCTCCTTCGTAAACTATCGTAACCCACAAAATACTTATTTTTGGTGTTTACATCAACATTTCATTTTGGAGCTCACATTATAAGCTTTGTAAAGCTCCCTGTAAAATTAAGATTTTGAAAATACAATCATTTACATAGGAGGCATCGATATGCACCTCTTCTTATGGGTGACGGTAAACTGCCCCAATCCATGAAACAGGTAATAACACTAACTATCACTAACCTACATAACGGATGCATATATTTGCGCGGATATCTCTTTTTCGTGGACAATTTCGCTAGAAAAATCATAAACTAACACTAACCCACATAACTGGTATATCTTCACGTGGATATCTCTTTTTACGGACAATTTCGGTAAAGAAAAATCATTAACTAACATTAACCAACATAACCGATGCATATCTTCGCACGGATATTTTTTTTTTTTGACAATATTAATATTATTTAAGGAATTAAAGAATTTAATCCTATAACAAAAGATGGTACGTTGGAGGCCAGTTTACCTCTCAGCTTAGGCAACCTATTTGCTAGCAGTTTACTGCTTATGGTCAAATTTGGATGCCATTTTCACAAAAAAATTAAAAACCCAGGAAGCTGCTTCTCCTACAAAAGGTTATTTTTTTTGCTAAAAAAAGCAGAAGACAAAGAAAATGTACGATACAAAATTGAAGATCAACGTTTTAATGGATAATCGGATAAGTATATAAGCGGATAATCGGATATACGGATGAAATTTTTGGATAATAAAATTTATCTGGAGATAAAAATAGTTGATGGAAAAGAACAAGGGAAATTGATTCACTGTTCACAAGCAGTATATGTACACGAAATAATATATTGTGTTCAAGGAAGTACTAACTACACTAGGCACTAGGCAGTGCTAAATATTTTATTGCATGGACACTAGACGAGACCACTTTTTAAAAGCGAGACGAGACCATGAAAAGTCTGAGACGAGACTGATAAAAAACAGTCTCATCTCGTTTCGAATAATGTGACATTATTTTTTTAATTTTGCCTAATGGAAGAATGGGACTTTGTTTTACTAGCAACTAACAAAAATATTAATTTTAATTATAAATACAAACTTCTTTAACGGAGGCGGATTTACCGGTGCGCGTAGTCCTTAGCCGCGGAGGGCTTCAAAATTTTGTTATCATAAAAAAAAATAAAGAGATAATTAATTTAAATTATCATGGTGGAAAGAAAATGAACAGAAGTTCCCAATTTTATCGAAAATGGTTCGAGATCTGTTTAGCACACCGTCAACTTCCTATACCTTCTGAAAGATTACTTTCTAAAGCAGTCCTAACAATTAGAAAACAACGAAATCGTTTAAGGGGGAATTTTAGTCTAGAGGCATGATTTTCGGGCGGTGTTTTGAAGCTCCGTACAAACGAAACCAACCATATTTTTACTATCCATTTTTTTATCATTTGTTTATTCATATTTTAAGATTACATAAAAAATTAACCAAAGAAAAAAATTCTAAATTTACAAAGTTATGAGCTGGCAAAGTAGGAGGTTCAAAAAAAAGAGTGTCCTGGTGTGCACGATATCTGAAGTTCTAATAAACCTTTTGATTTGAAATTTGGTGTGAATGCTTTTTTATAGATGCCGCTATAGCATGAAGTATGGAAAAGTAAAACAACAATTTTTTCACAAAATGGCGGCCGTTTGAAAGAAAAAAATTCTTTTTTGCATGTGTTTTTTTTTAAATTTTTTAAAAATAGTACAATTTAAAATTTTGACTTGAGCGTGGTTCATGCGATAGAAGAATGTATCAAGAACGTTCACACCAAATTTCAAAAAAATCGCTTCATTGGAACTTGAGATATCGTGCACACCAGTATATTTTGGAGCTCCCACTTTGCTAGCTCATATAGCTTTGAGAATTTTGAGTTTTTTTTTCAGTTAATTTTTTACATAATCTTAAAATATCAATAAACAAATGATAAAAAAATGGACAGCAAAAATATCTTTTGCTTCGTTTGTACAGAGCTTCAAAAACCGCCTGAAAATTCATGCTTCTAGACTAGAATACCCCCTTAAGCAACGAATCAACACGTAGTCTAATATGCCCAAATGGTTGGGTATAACTAATCCCTTATACGAAAATTGTATGCTAATTGTTCATAATTACTTATTATTACTAATTTTATTATTTGTTTATGGAGTATGTGGAATATTTTTAATTTTATTTTAGTAAATGGTTTTAGTATCATATATATTAGTATCATATATATCATATATATTTATATTCCAAAATAATTTAAAATGGCTTGAACTGAAAATAAAAGTAAATCTCAAAATTTCTACATGTAATTGATGAAATGATTCGTTTAGTTCTTAATCAATATTAATCAGACGAGAATTTTCGAAACGACACGAGCCCCAACTTGACATGTTCAAGACGAGACAAGACCAGTTCAAGCCTCGTCTCGTGTCCATCACTAGTAAAATAGAGATACACCGCTCGATCTTAGGTTAGCGTTAGAAATTTTTTAATTAATACCGCTTAAAAAAGATCTACCGTCTAGCTGCTCGTCCGTGGACGGGCTTTCCAACTAATTTTGTTATATAGTTATTACAATAAATTTATAGTGACTTGTGAGACGATGTTTTCGTATTACTATTAATAAAATAAAATTATACAGATCAATTTAAATAATAATTACTTGAGTTTTCTTACAAAACAGAGGTGATGCTGCTTCTATTTTCTTTACTGTATTATCGGCAGAGTATAATACAGAGGTGGGGCGACAAAATAAAAATTAATTAGAAAAATAAAAAGTATAGTAGTAATAACAAATATAAATAAAATTTTAGTTTTTTAATAAATCAAGATTTTTTTAATAAGAATTGATGGTTTATTTATTTATTTATTTATACGGATAAACCATTTTAAATAACATTAAACACAATTACAGTTTAATTCCACATTATGTTCTTCTTAAACCTATAATACGATTGGTCAAAAAGATCGAAGTCGTCAAGATCGTTCAAATCGTTGCACAGTGGTCTGAAATCCTAAATTGTTGGACAAAATTACAATTATCACTGTAAATTCATAAAAATTTGTATATAAGGGTTTTTGGGTCGCTATATTATATATACGACTGATGGGAAATAACCGTGAAATAGGGACTTTATTATATTGTATTATAAATTTCTATCTTGTAATTTTTCACATATAATATTTTTTCAGCATATTACATTCATATTCTGTTAAATATTTTTAATCCTGACCTGTTAAGTGATAATTATGTCTTTTTTGATTTTTTGAACTATTGATTTTTTACGTATTGTATTTAACTTAACATTTGCTTAAAAATATTAATTTAATTATATTTATGTATATTCTAACTATTATAAATAATTTTTTATATTTAAAACAACAACAATAATTATTTCGTCAAATTACAAAATTAAAACAGTTAGAAATAACTAATCTTGATATAATTAATGTCAATAAATATTTTGAGGAACGTTTTTTTTTATTACTTAGCTTGATTATTAATATATTTTTATAAATTTATTCTATTAATATAGGTAACCAAACTTCAATATGTATTAATGAAAAAAAGAACATAGTTTTTCAAATTATTAAGTCAATTTTCTACAAATAAACAATAAAGAAAAGAATAAAAGATACAGGAACAAAATGTATAGCTAAAATTTTGATTAATAGAAATTTTTCAATCTTCATCACTGTCTTCTTTAATCACAACTGAAATATTGTCTTTATCAAATAGTCTATTTAATATTGGAGCAGACCTGAGAAGTTTTGATAAATTAAATGTTGTTTCTATGCTGCCGCAATTGTTTATTATTTGTCAAACGGGAGATATTTATCAAAAATTCTCAGGTTTGCTGTAATATTCAATAAACTATTTGATAAAGTAAATATTTCAGCTGTGATTGAAGAAGACAATTTTAGCTATATATACTTCGGTTTTTTATTCTTTTTTTTATTGTTGATTTATAGAAAATTGACTTAATAATTTGAAAAAATATGTTCTTTTTCCATTAATACCAAATTGAACTTTTATATTGATTATATTTGTATTGACATTAATAATGATTAGTTATTTTTAACAGTTTTAATTTTGTAATTTGACGATATAATTATTGTTATTTTAAATATGAAAAATTATTTATAATAGGTAGAATTCATCAAAATATGCATAAAAATAATTAAATTAATGCTCAAAAACATTTAAATAAATGCATTATTTGAGCCAAAAAATAGTTTTTATTTTTTTATACTATGGCGTACCCTTTTTAAAAATCTGAAAAATTCATGAAGTTTAAGGGTAATATATGAGGCTTGAAAAAAAAATAATTTCATAATTTTACAAAACTTATACCATAGTTAAAAACTGAAATTAAAGAAAAACCAAATTTTTTTTCAAGGAATTTATGAAGCTATGGAAGTGTTAATTTTTTTCTTAAGAGACCCTATCAGCCCCCATAACATATCAAAATTTTAGATCAATCGATTCAGCCATTCCGGAGAAAATAAATTTTTCCAATTTTTACATATTTTGTTTTTTATCGAAAACCAATTGAGTTAGCTATCTGAAACTTTCAGGATCTTAGTATTTTATTAGTACCAACATATTCTATGAATATCGTTTAAATATCTTTCCGGGGCCGATTCACCATGCTTATACCCCTAGGGCGTTTGCGAGGGCCACATTCTAATACATTTTTCGAACAATTGATCGTAAAAATATTGTAGTAAATATATATAGAAATGTTGTTCATACCTTGTTGATCATTTTCCATTTTATTGAGTTCACTTTAAACAAATAATAACTGCAGTACAATATTTCTAACAGAGCGCTCGAAATAAACGAAGCAGTAAATAAAATCGCGGTTATTAAAATGGGTAAGTTTGAGTCCTTCTACAAAGCACAAGGTTAAACTTATAAGTATGAATTTTTGAAATTATATGGATTAATGTCTTTTCTATGAAGGGCTATCATAATATAACTGAAATTGTAAAATTCATTTTTGGGGTTTTGTCCAGGAATTTCTGATTTCAGACCACTGTGGCGTTGGCCAGTCGACACATTCTCGTCATTGGACTATGCCATAGTTTGAGGCATGATAGGCAGTCCAAAACAATCTTGAATTCCTCGTCGGATACGTAGGAATATTTAGTTGAATGCGTGATAATAACAATTTGCAATCGATTCTACCGTTCAACAATCGAAAAAGAAAACATAGGTCGGTAGCTAATCTTCTATATACCAAGGATTTGCTTTAATTTGAAGTATACTGGGAGTATATGAATCTTCCTCTGATGTACGACCTATCTTGAAATTATAATACCTTAAGAACTTCCGTTCGATTGATTCCAATCTGCTATCATGAATTTGGTAATAAGGCGACCATACTGGCGATGCGTATTCCAAATGCGGTTTAACACGCGAAAAATATAAAGCTTTTACTGTGTTAGCCGAGCATTGAGGGCTTTGCAGGACCTTATCTATATGACACTTGAAGGTTAAACCATAGTATAATACTAATAGAATAAGGTCCGCTTTTACAATGGTCAGTTAAGTATTATTTATCCGGGGTGTAACGTTATACGGATGTTTATTGGTTTATTGTTTTCTGTGTTTATCGTTCATTGGTTCATAGCTATAGGTTAGTTATACTCCTACTTAACCGACTATTGTAAAAGCGGACCTAAGTAGTATCACTCCCTGTCAGCACGTTTGAAGTTGGTGGCCAAAGTGTAAACTTGCACAGACCCGTACGCGCACTAGTATTAGATATAAGAAATAATCTGATGTGAAGATCACATAACTTCCTTGTAATTTTTATAATGATTGTACAAGAATCTCGTTAATCTATTTATGCGCGTCATGAATTACGACTTTTGGCACGGACAATCGCAACCAAAGATAGGAGGGGCACAACTAGATGCTATAAGTGTCTCAAATCCAAAATTTCAACTATCTACGACCTACCGTATTTGAGTTATGCGACATACAGACGTCACAACGAAAATAGTCAAAATGAATTCAGGGAAGGTCAAAACGGATATTTCCGTCAAAATCTGGAAACCGAAAAAAATCGGGATTACAATACTTCCTTATTTTACAAGGAAGTAATTAAAGTGAACTTTACAAGCAACAGCAACAGGATACGGAATAACCGTGGGCTACTATTGGTCCTTGGCCTGCGTGTACGTGCAACGCGAGTTCCAACTTGGACCAAAAAATCACGCGAGTGAAACTACTTATTCTATTAGTATTATACAATGGTTAAAGCTTTGTCAAGAAGAACCCCTAAATTGCTTGTAAGCAATTTTTGAGCTGTATGGAGAGGAGATTGTCCCTTTCTGGATTCACTACTGATTTTCGGTATATTATCGTTGATAGGCTACTTCCTTCCTTCCTACATTGAATGCCACTGTTATTATTTATTAAATTTAAAATCATCTGTGTCGGATTCAGGGGGGGGGGGTCTAAAGGGGCTGCAGCCCCGAAACTCTAAATTTCTAAGGGCTTCAGAAAAATAGAATCAACAGAATTTAAATCACCCAAGTTGTAGCTCCGATTAAAATAAATTAAGAAGTAGTGTTAAAATACGTTTAAGTTCTCTAAGTTTAATGAGCATTGAAACTGATCTATACTTCGACAAACAAATTTTGATAATTTTATTATTGAATTTGTGTAACTTAAGGTGCTAGATCAATAGGCACTGAACTGGTGTCAAGTTCAACTCAAAAACGAATAATCGTAGTAAGTTGAAATTTTCAGTACATACGTAAAACATAATACCACATAACATAAGCTAATTTTTATTTAAACAAAATTAATAAAATTTATTTTTTCTTTGAGTTTTCAATAAAATACATTTTAGTTATATATATAAAATAGCTTATGTAAAGTAATACCTACCATACCAATCAATCGAAAAGAAAAAGTAAGATTATCTTTCTTGGTTTGACTTGCAAACTTGTCACAAGAATTTGAGTAATTTACGCGAACTTTCAAATTGGTGCCATGGCATTAACCAATCAGAGAAAATGTGCAGTTGGAGCACTTTTAAAAAGATGTCGGCACTTAAATTTGAAGCAAAGCCACAAACCTACCTATTGTTGTATTGCTAGAATATATATGGAGCAAAAATCCGGCTTTCAAAATTCCTGCTTTACTGGCAAAAATTAGTCAGTTTCATTTATTTTACTTTAAGTATTTTACTTTCATTTTCATCACAAAAGTGATTATTGTTCAAATTTCAAATGTCAAATATATTACAATATTATACCTTCTTAGAAGGTATGCATCTTGAATAAAAATATATCATAAAGCAACTGGTGAACTAATATGTTCTGTGGTGACAACTGCTTGATTTTTATGATCTATTCCTATTGATCTAGCACCGTAAAGTAATAAAAAAATATTTTTAAAATGTTATTATTATCTATAAAATGTGATTTAATTAATGTAATTTTGTATTCGGGTTCCAAAAATTGAGAAGAGGTGTTTGAAATAATAAAATCCATTGCATGGATTTATGTTAGAGTAAATTGGTTAATTATTAGTATTATTATAAAGGGTTGGTATCTTTATATATAACAAATATAAAAACTTATAATAAAATATATATAAAAATTTATTATTATCCTTTCAGAAATGTTAAATTTGAGCTTAAGTGTCGTTGATCTTGAAAAATCAAAAAATTTTGCTTACGGCGCATTTTGTTAAAGCAGGCAAGGTCAAGGGGCTTTCAAAAATAATTTGCCCCAGGCCTCGCATATCCTTAATCCGGCTCTGAAAATCGTGCATAATTTTTCTCAAATTATAACAAAATGTTACAACTAACTTATAATCATCTACTCTGTACAGTATCTCCGAATTTCATTACGTAAAGTTATCGATCAGATAACTCCCAGATACAATATTTTGTTTTATTATAAGTTAATAATAAACATGTTTGGTGATTTGTGCATTTAATAGGTTGGCGTGTTTAGTACTACTGTGAAATTTAACATGGCGGAATGAAATTAGTTTTGTAACATCTGAGTTTTTCAAGTTGTTTTATTAGCTCATTATTTTGTTGTGGCATATCTTAAATTTTAAATTTATTCTCTGCACGTGATTAGTTTCCTTAGTAGTTTATAAAATGATACTTCGCCGATTATAAGGTGAGTTTCAAGCGATTTTTTAATTAACCTGCTTTTTGGTTTTAACACCCACTCCTAATAAATAAACGAACAGATGATATTCGTGTTTATCTGTTTTAAATTAATATTGTATTTACAACTAAATCGATTTTAATAATCAAATAAATATAAAAGAAAACAAGTTCGAGTGTTGGTAAACTTTTTTTTTTATAGTATTTGCGCCATTGCATTGTCGCTAGTTATGCAGTTAGTAGTAACCAAGATTATAATATTATTTGATAATAGGTGCTTTATTCTAGGCACCTACTATGTAATGTATCAAATTTTAATTATATGTTGTATTAACAATAAATTGAATCCCGATACTGTTTATTATAATGACAGGTAATATTAATATTTGTTTTTGTATAGATACGTACATTCCAAATTAATAATGCATGTGTGTAGGTAGCAAGCAAGGTAGCTTAGTATTAGTTTAATTTAAAATTGTTAGTAATACATAAACATAATAATAATAATAAATTATAGGTATTCGTTATGTAAAGGGTGGACCAAATGTAAGATTGTTGATATGATAATAATTTCTTACTAATTTAAACTTTTAGTAGGCGAGTTTTGTGTACGGTTTGCCAAGTCAGTTAAAACTGTCACTTACCTATCTCCCCTATTATTTATTTAACTTTTGATACAGAAATGATTTATTTTGCTTATTATTATTTTTACTTACGCAATAATAATCAAAGTGATTGCAGGTATAATTGTTATTTCTATATTTCAAAAGGACATTAGGGATATTAAATACAAACACTTTAACACTACATCAGAGAATGTTGTTTGTGAATCGTAAGGTACAATTTAGTATTAATACATACCGGGTGCTGAATGATTTAGCCGAACATAGGAAATTAACATGTAAAAACTTATTTATGCAAATTCCTGCATCCCTAATTATTTTAGAGAAAAAACGAAGGACACAAAAATAATGCAGAAATATAAATTACGAATGATAAGATCATTTCATTACATTTCATCTAGCTTTTACTTAAAAGGTCAAAAAATGCTTTCGAAATTATTAAAATTTTCATTTATCGCACTGGCTATGTAAGTTTCCATGTAATTATTTTTGAAAATATAAATTAAATTGAATTTATTACATGGCCAGTGCGATAAATGAAAATTTTAACAATTTTGAAAGCAATTTTTGACCTTTTAAGTAAAAGCTAGATGAAATCTAATTGTCTTATCATTCGAAATTTGTATTTCTGAATTATTTTTGTGTCTTTCATTTTTTCTCTAAAATAATTAGGAAAGGAGGAATTTGCAAAAATAAGTTTTTACATGTTAATTTCCTATGTTCGGCTAACTCATTCAGCACCCGGTATAAATTGCTACCACACATATAGTAAGAATACCACATTTTATTTACTTGAATTAAACATGTAATATTAGTGTCTATGGAGATATCGGATTGAAAAATTTTGTCAAGAAGTTTATGAAATCAAATGGTTTCTGACGACGTAGGCACCGGACTTATATTAGCAATTGTACCCGAAGTCACTCAAACTCTATACTTTTGGTTCATCCATCTTTTTTTAAATTATACACATCTATCGAACAAACGATTTAAGTATCTCCATCGGTCACTTCATCGAGTTAGCAATTACTAAATTTTGTTTAACATTTTGTAGATGCAAATTTGATTCTTGTAAGTATTGTAGCAAATTGTAAATTACATGTTTCTAATAATCATTATTTTTGCAATACACAACAGTGTATTGATTTTTACGAATTAAAAAGTGGCTTTCGATGAGCAAATTTCGCGCTTCAAAAAAGGCACTTTCAATCCAAACGAAGCACGTGTGGGGGATATCACTGCGGAAATCTAGTGTATAAGTGAAGGGAAATCCTAGAAAATCTTATCTTTTGAACTGTTTCGAAAGGAAATTCGGGAATATATCTCAATAATCTCATAAAAGAAAATTTAGTGAACAAAAATTTGTCTTGGGATATTTTATGCCACAGATTAGGGCGAATAACAACAGTTTTGAACTTTCAGTATAAATATCGACAAGTATTTAGAGATGTGAGTATATTGAATCAAAACCTACAGCATTGGTTTTCCTTTTAAGCACAAGCTAAAATAAAATTATAAACATACTGATTCTATACACCTCTTATGGCCGGGATTATAAAGGATAGTTAAATATTTACTCGCTAGAATAAAATTTACTCCGTAGATTTGCGTATTATAAAAGACAGATAAATTTATTAGCTAGGTTAAATCTATGGATAAATTAAACTCACAATTTCTAGGGATAAATATTTACTTGTCGAGTAAATATTGCAAAATAGACCAATTATGGTTATTTTTGCGCTATTATAGTTGAATAGTGGTATTAATTTAACCTATAAATTAACAGCCTTACTAATAAAAATTCGTTATACACGCGTTGAACAAGTGTATAGTTATACACTGTATAGGGACCGAGCGAATACCGTAAAGTGGCGCCTAAGGCGGACACTTTGAACATTTTTGGCGTGAAGGTCATAGCCACAAAACATATATTATTATTGTTAAAGATCGTTAATGTTCAATTTAATTATGATTTTGCTATGAATCTAGTATTAACACAAAAACGCAATTATTTTCAAAACATCCTACATTTTATTTGTAAAAAAATACAACATAATTACATGACAAATTAAAATAAAAAAAAATATAAACCAAATTTAGCTCTCTTGGAAATGTTTATAGATTTTAGGGTGGTTGTCGAATAAATTGGTGGTTGCAAGTTAGCTAATGCACAACACATACGGACTATGTCATCAAGGTAAGGCATTAAATCGTGGCTTATATTGTGCAAAATATGATGGGTTTTGATTCGCTGTATGCTTCTTTCGACATGAATTCGACAACTCACTTGACTACAAAAAACTCTTTAAGCTTCTTCTGCATAATTAATGTTCACTTGTTCTTTAGATCCACAAGGTGCTACTAATTCTAATTTATTTTCATTTCGCTTGATAGCTCGTTCAAACCTGACACATTTCTACTTTTTCTAGAAATTGGTGTTTTATGTACCTAATATAAAGTTTTACTGTTACTTTTATTATACTTGAATCAAACATTAATGTTATATTTCTTCTTCACTCAACAACATAAACTCTCGGACACTTAACTCTAAAAATTAACTTATCATCCTCCGCCCCCCTCCCCCCGCCATTACAAAATTTCAAAATTAATTTTGAAGTCAGGGGAATTTTTAATTCGGAATTTATAAACAGGCTTCGTAAGTGGAACAAATCTCCGTTTCCCCTGACTTCAAAATTAATGTTTAAATTTTGTAGTGGGGGGGGGGGGCGGAGGATGATAAGTTAATTTTTCGAGTTAAGTGTCGGAGAGTTTATGTTGTTGAGTGAAGAAGAAAAAATTATTTCTTTCTTTTTAAAGGGAACAGTAGCTTTTAAAGTAAGGTGCTTTTACAGCCAGGGATTTTTAAAATTTTTGATTTTTTATTTTATTTCACTCTTTCTGGAGTACATTTTGTGAATGTAGTCAGACGATGTGGTAGCGCGAATTGTTAGTCAATGATATGAATTTGACCCTACATAATCTAACAAACATAGAGAACGGGGTGGGGGGATTAGAGTAACTAATCTTGGCTACAGTGACTGTAATCACTGTAATCTTGGCTGATTAGACCTTTGCGGCAAAAGGCATTAATTGGCGGGATTTTTAGCTTCTGTTACAGCGATCTGAGATCAAAAATTTTGGTTTGAGCGTGTTCATAAAACATGTACCTATCTTCTAGTTGAACCAATAAAAAAACAAAAGAGTCAAAAAATCATAAATTGGCTCGCCTTAGAAAATAAAAGTACAATTATTCACCCTTTTTTTCGATGGATTTTTCAAAGGTTTTTCCTTCCTAGAATACTTTAAATTTCTGGCGCCTTAGGCTTTCGAGTTCATTTTGTTGGTTGCCATAAACTTTCATCACTAAAATAAACAATTAGGATGTCTTTAGTTGTACCAGTAAATGAGGAAAATATGGAATATACTTACTTGTTTTTCCTGCAAACACTTTTTATCCATTGATCACGTCGCTTTTTTTCGTGTGGTTTTGCGGGAAATCTATAAAATTTTACAGCTCCTTCGGTGTTTAAATAATTATTTGTACACCCAACAACACAGCAATTCACACGAGTACCGATTTTCATTGTTAAAAACACGTGATACTAATAAACAAAATCTAATATGCAATATCACTATTTGAAATGATCACGCCAATTATGCAAATTATCACCACTACTGGCGCTAGTTGCAAATACGCTCGGTCCCTATAAGCACTGTATAAGGGGTATATAAATTTTCTACTAATAAACATTGTATACAAACTGCATAAGCTATAACTGTGTTATACTATGGTTATACACTCGAAATGTCATTTTTGTGACTTTTTCTGTCACTGTCATTTGAATTTATATCATTAAAGTCATTTAAGTAAATATATTTAACCTAAAAAATGGAAAAAATGACAAGGAATCGTTAAACTAGAGTTCTAGTTGTATAAGATTTGTATAAAATGTGTTTTGACACTCATGAAAACCTTGACTACCTCATCGCTATACACGGTTTATTAGTAACGTTTTTACTTATACACCATGTATACAGGCTGTATACAAGCTTTATAGGTACATCTATGAATAGTTATGACAAGCTTATACAGAGTAGAGCTTATCCACGGTTTATTAGTAACGTTTTCTTATGCAACCCTGTATAAGCCCTGTATAAAATTTATACAACGTTTATTAGTAAGGCTGTAAGTGTTTAGCGTTTAGTTCTAATCATGGACTTAGAAGGAGAGGACTGGTAACTGCATTGTTATAATGCCGATTCTCGCGTGCGCTTAACCGTATACCCACCAAACTAAACCACTAGGTGGCGCGAAAGTAGAAGAGTGCTGCGAGAAGTTGCTAATCAACTGTTGTTGGCTGTCATTTAGGTTATAATAAAATTTTGTACCAATAGGGGTGTCAATTGTTTGAATTTACTTATTTGAATTTTGTGTCATACTGTTTTGATCAACTTATAATGTAGAAATTATTAATTTTTGATTCTGATTATGACGAAACCTTAAAAAAAGTATGTAATTGACATGGAAATATAATTGCATAAAAACGAAATATTATTTTTCGGTTAAATTTATAAGTTAAAAATAGTTCTCAATAGTTCTCTTCATGTTTTTAATATTTTTTATTTCACCACACTTATACCGGCACATTAACTTATTCAAATTGGTGAAAATTGGAACTTAAATGAATAAAAACAACTGAATTATAATTTTATTAAAACCTACATGACAACTGATCGACACTCTTCTACTTTCGCGCCACCTAGTGGTTCAATTTGGGGGGTATACGCTTAAGCGCACGCAAAACCAGGTAGAGTTGCCAGTCCTCTCTTATGAGTCCATGCCTCTGGTACAAATATGTGCTGCCGCAAGGTAACTAACTTTAGTATACTTTTGGTTTATAGTCCCCAAAATTTACTCGGTAGATTTTACTAATCAAGTAAATTTACTTTGAGAGTAACTAACTAACGATTTAACTGTCCTTTATAAACCCGGCCATTAGAGTGGGGTCAATAGAAACAGTCATTGTTTTCCTTGTCTGTTTCTATTACAGAATCTGTTGGGCCAAAATTAACTTAATAAATTGTGAAATCACTAAGATCATCAAGAAAACTAATTTTATTTTTCAAACGAGAGGAAGGCTTAAAGGCGGCAACAGGTGGCATCAGTTTCTTCATAATGTCATCATTGGAGAAAACACTCTTCTTCGGTTGCTGAAAATGTGTTGCTGTTAAGTGATTTTTTATAAAAAAATCCAATATACTTGTCTTCTTGAAGCTGAGTGACTTTGGAAAATGAAAATGTACATACTACATAACATGTTTAGATTTTCCATCTATTTCACAAAATTGTATAGAAGCCTAACTAGATGAACTCTAATGCTCTTATCAGTCGAAGTTTATATTTCTGCATTATTTTTGTCTTTTGTTTTTTCTCTAAAATAAATAGGAAAGCAGGAATTTGCATAAATAAGTTTTTACATGTTAATCTCCTATGTTCGGCTAAATTCATTCAGCACGCTGTATATTATTGAAGTTTTTAAATTATGTTAGGACGCTAGAATTAATTAACATTTTCAACTTTACCGGTCAAGAATAATAGAAAATAATCTAAAGATATATTCAAAATCCGAAGTGAGCCTCATCCTCAAAAAGTTTCGCTTCAAATATATTCCTTGAGACGTCGTATTTATACCGATTGAATTTTATTTTACATTTGTGTATTAAAAATGCCCAGAGCTAAAGAAAGTTAGGTGCAAATTTCAAAAATCACAAGAATAAAAAATAAAAGAATAGTTTATTAATATAGTAGTATTTTATTTCTAAGGATGTACTCTCATTGTAATCACAGTTCAACACCAACTAATCTTCTAAAAAAATACTTAATTCATTATTTGCACTAATTGCAATCCAGCTTTATGTGGCATAACAAAAAATTTTAGAGCATATTTTGAAGTTTTTAGAGCATATTGCCTGCATATTTTCAAGTTCTTTAGTGCCTATAAATCCGGAACCTATATTGATTACTTGTGATTACTTGGTATTATTTGTGATTAAATAATAATTTTAAGAGTAAACAATTTTGTAATTTAATAAAACATCAACAGATGGCGTTACATTAGTTATTGTTTAAAAATTCACCAGCAGATGTCGCTACTATATTGGAAATATTAGAAATCCTCAGGCTTGTAAAAAAACATGTTTATACGCTACAAAAATTTAACTTGACTAAACTTACATGTATAAGTAGTAGTACTAATATTTGTTTTATTTTATTTCAGTGTAAATCTTTTATATAAAAATTAATATGTGCTTGTTTGTTTGTTATAAATTATTTGAGATTAATGCCCATAATCACAAACGTTCGTAAAAATTTTAACGAACCGTTTATTTAAACAAACCAATGGAATTTATTTGCTTGTCCTACGAAATCATTTTTATTGGTTTGCAAAATTAAACGGCTTGTTAAATATTTTACGAATGTTTGTGAATATGGGCATAAGTATTTGAAATTATTTGAGATTACTTCAGATTATTTAAATTACTTGAGATTATTTAGATTACTAAAAGACCCTAGTGGTGGCTTGATGTGATCGCTAGTTGAGTTATGAGCGGAAATTCTGGGTTCAAATCCCGGACTCGGCAGAATTTCTTAGCTCAGCCCTCTGACGAACATCAAACTGGATCAAAATACTAATAACTTTCCTTAACAACTTAATGGAAAACGGGGTACAATAAACCTAGAGCTTCAGTACAAAGTGGGCATTGAACCACTACCCGTGCAACTAATAATAATAATAGATTACTAAAGATTATTAAATAATATGGGAGATTAGTAATAAATTATTGATATTTTCTACACATGATTATTGAAGTGAACAACCCCTCGGTTTAATGGGCTGGTCATGGTCACACTGTCAATATTTTCATTATTTTTCAAAATCACAATTGCAAAATTTATTAAAAGTTGTATGGCAGATGGCAGAAAGTCATTACAGATGAAATTTTACAACATTTTGTTAAATCTATGCCTGCCCGGTTAAAAAACGGTTTTAAAAATTAATGCGGGTTCTAGAGGATGCTAATAAAATACCTGTAATGTAAAGACTTCAAGACAATAATTAATGATAGAGAACGGCTGTACTCTCAACTAACATTTGCGCATGGCTATTCAGGTTTCGAACTACTTGATACTTGCTCCTTAGCAAGTATCGTTTGAACCGCAAATGAACCAATTCGATCCGTTCAACATAGTTGTTGGAACAGCGGTTTGTTAGTAATCTAGGATTGCGAACTGGTAACTTGTGTCTGTTGGAACAACATTTCATTAATGCGCTTGCGTTGTAGTAATATTACTAAAGATACTCGTTGTTGGAACAAACCTAATGTCATTAAGGGGTTAGGCCTAGTGCTGGGCGATATTCATCGATGTTACCCGATCGATGTTTCGATGTTTTGCCATCGATGGCAGACGTATCGATGTTTGCTTTGCGATGTTATCGCTGCATTCGATGTTACAGAGAATTTGTAAAATAAAATAAATTCACGTCAAATACACGACGGTTGGTATTATACTCATTTTTTTTGTCGGCATTGATAAAAAGTTTTGGGACTTATAATTGTAATTTTGTAAAAATTACTATGTATTGTAACTTATTTGTAGCGTTTGTAGTTTACTTTTTAATAAAATAACTGTTTTAAGTGTTTTATGATGTTTTTTCCATGATTTAAACTAATAGACAATAACATACAATATCGATGTTTCCAACCGATGTTATCGATGTCCAGGTTAGACATCGAGCATCGATGTTCTTCTATCGATGTCCCAGCACTAGTTAGGCCCACCTAGGACGTATAAAAAATAGGTAATATTTCCAATTTTTTTGTTGAGAAGTGTATGCATATATTTGTACAATGGTATAGGTATTTTAAAGAGCTTTATTTAGTGAGTGCTTGATAATTTTTTTGTTACAAAATATTAATAAACAACAAAGTTAAAATGCATTTTCGACAAACTTGTTTTAAAAACACGTTTTGTGGTGAGCAGCTTTATTCGGAACCAGGTTATCTGAAATCAAAAATTAAAAACAAGTTCGATAGTCTATTAGTTGGTCTTGTCTCTATTCGAAGGACTTTAGAAAAAAACTCAAATTTGACAATATGGCAGCCATTCAATGTCAAATTTTCAATTTTTGTTAAAAAAAGTGTGCAGTTTACACAAAAGTAAAAAGATAATTTTATAATTTACACATAGTCATCTATTCTAGACCGATATACTGTATCTTTTTGGGTTTGACCCAAAACGAAGTTTAAACGAAGTTCAGCAATACCGTGCGTAGTATAGGGTGCGTACTAGGTTCTGTTTACAAGGGCTTAGTGACACCTGCGTATCAAATCTAACCTGTACAAGTAAATAGCGAATAGTGAATTTGAAGTAAAATGCAGTAAATTTAAAAAAAGTAATATACAATTTCTACAATACGTAGAAAATCAATAATTCAAGAAATCAAAAAAATCACTGCAAGAAAATAACACAAGATTTTTAAAAACCATCTTGTCTTGTGATAGATTATTTTAAAGACCTTGAAAAGCTTGATCCAGAATAGGTGAAATTAACTTTCCATCTGTCATTTGTTAAAACTTACAAGCTGTCAAAGTTGAAACTTCAAGACGAAATCTGGAAAAAAGTCATTGTCTCTCGATTTTCTTCGGCATTCCTGCGTCGATGACAATCAAACTTTGATTGCCATCGAATCAATTGCCTTCTGAGCAACATACGAAGGGTTCCCGCTTTTTCTCCTTTTCAGTTGCGGATTAGTAAAAATTTAACTGATCACTTTTCGCAAAATGTGAAAATAATTTTCTTACATCCAGTGGCGTAGCTAGATGGAAGAGGGCCCCGGGGCAGAGAATACATTCGGGCCCCTAACCATTGTACAAATACAACGTTATAAAATTTTTTTCAATTATTTTTTAAATACATATTTTAGAAAAGTAATTCATTACGCTTTACATACCCCGTCAAAACAGCCCCGGTCAAAACAGCTCCGGCAAATTAGCCCAATGGCAAAATAACTCCGGCAAAATAGCTCAATGACAAAACAGCTTTGACAAAATAGGCAGATGACAAAATAGCTCCAACAGAATAGCCCAATGGCTATGATGTCTCACTCTTTTAAAGACATGTTTTCTCATATAAAAATCGCTTCTACAGCAAAACTTATTAAAAATTTTTTGTTAAAAATTTTATTTACTTCATTTTTGTTTATATACATTTTTCTATTTCGAATCAGCGTTTTCGAGATACAGTGACTTAAAAGAATCTCCGTAAAAAAATTTTTACAAAAAAAAATGTAAAATTTTTACAGAAATTTTTTTTAAGTCTGTATCTCGGAAACGGTACGACAAACTAGAAAAATGTATATAAACAAAAATGAAGAGAATGAAATTTTCAACAAAAAATGTTTAATAAGTTTTGCTGTAGAAGCGATTTTTATATGAGAAAACATGTCTTCAAAAGGCACAATTTTCATTGCTAGCATAGGAGTGTACGTTCAATTTTGTGTATAGCTGTATGTTCAAATGTTTGTTTGAACGTGTCTTTTACGTGCTTTAATATCACAAATTTATCTATTACTTTTACTCTTACTAACATTCAGTATTGTTATTATTATTATAGATTATAGTTACATCAAAATTATTATAATTAAATCAAAAATATTCAATTTTCTCATGAAAATAGTTAGAATTGACCGAGGATCCCGGGGGCCCCCTGAGCTCCGGGGCCTTGGGGCACTGCCCCGGTTTGCCCTATGATAGCTGCGCCACTGCTTACATCGTGTACTATTTTAGTATTGAGAAGAAAGGCACTATTTTCTTATTCCTTATCCGGCGCTGAAATACTTATGATTTGGCCACTGAACTGCTGCAAACTTCGGAAGATATGGGAATGCCTATTTACAAAAAAAAATTCATAAATGGATGCTGCTTCTTACAAAATATAATTTTAAATGTATAAACTGATGGATATAATTATAACCTCTATAAAAGTCATCTTGTCTTATTGTAAGTCATTATCTAATTCGTAAATAAATGTTTTGATTCAATGAGTGAATAAGTTGAACAATGTTAAAAAATTCTTTTATTGAATTTGAATTTATACAGATTTTATCTATTACATATAAAAATATGAACCTCTTTTATCCTTAAATAAAATATTCTAAACTTTTCAACATTGTATTATATTTTTTTAAATAACCTTGGTTAACGCATTAACGGCAGTAATGACGAAACTGTAGCTCGGTGGCATTCGTTAACATAGCAAGTTATATATTCCACAGCAGTTAGCTGGTGAACGTCGACGCCGAGCGTCTATTCGCGACGCCCAGAATGTCTAACAGACACGGAAAAGAGCTTATAAACATGCAGGAAAGTGGCGTGTAATCTGAAGCTGGAACATGCCCGTGAGCACGGGGTCACCTGGAGAACCTCGCGCCAAGCGATGCAAACATTGCGACGGTAAAAATGTTACAACGAAACTTCACATCAAACAAAGTTAACATATTTAAGTTTTACGTTGTGTGATATTCCTAGTAACATACTAAGCTAACATACGACAACGCCTTTTGAGTAATACTAAATATCTGTTGTAATTTTGTACCACAGCGTTTGAGAATGTGTGCCGTGTATTAATAGCTTTCCTAAGATAGCATTAACGCTGTCACCATTGGCAACTCTTAATAAAATAATGCTTAGCAAATATAAAATTTTATAATAACCATAACCAAAATTATTGCGTTAATTTGTTGATTTTAAAAATGATATGCGTTTTTTCATAATTCATATTTTACAAAAATATAATATTATTATATGTTCAGTGGCGGCTCCTAGTATTTTGACAATTGCGGCGTATTTGAAAAAAGCGAGATAAACTCGAAAATCTTACTCGAAAACAAAATTGTTCATAAAATCGGTTTGTAAAACTGCACGCAAAACAACTGCACCTATACGAAAGAAATATTTAGCTGCTTCTACCTAGTATATTATGACAGTATTAATTAATTTATAGAAAATTTGACGGGAATGCCATATGGAAAAGATCACATTATTTGGGCAATGTTTTCGATTTGGCCGTGTATTCTTGCTTAGATTTAACAATGCTGTGTTGTGTGCTCTTTTATTCCCGATAAAACGTATACACATCAAACACATCTAAACCAGAATCTAGGCACTAGCATGAATTATGCGTTGCTATATTGTTGCTTCTCGAATTTACAATTCAGCAAATTGCTCCAATTTGTCATTATATTGTGGCAATCTCAAACCTTAACCTATACTAAGTAATTATTATTATAATATAATTAATAAATTGTTGAAAATACTTACCTGTACATTAGGTACATTATGATCTACAATAAATTCACTTATGTGATCTGATTCCTCCTTTAGCATTAAAAAGATTTATTTTTTATAATTTCATGATGTCATAATATTTTTCACAATTCCGGTAGTATAAAGTAATACTTTTTTTCCGCCATTATTGCGCGCTATTGATCTGAAATTATACATAAGGCTTCGTACGACAAATCACTGAGGGATTACTGTAACGGGGGTAAATTTTTTGCTCAGATTTTCGATATCTAGCGCGCCGTTTTCGAGTTATTGCAATTTCAAAATTTCTAATTTAGTTATTAACCAATGTAATTCAGCATTTTCAGCGAAATTGTGAAAAATAGTATATACACCTTGGGACTAAGTTTCTTTTCACCCCTTATGCGATTTTTGCACTCTACTAACAACTGGTGCAAAAACCTTCGCACGCGGGATGAAAAGTAGCACTTTAGTCCCATGATTATAATATACTATTAGTTACTCCTGTAAACGTAATATGGAATTAACCGTTCGTTAATGGCTACTGTAAGTAGGCTATAAAATCCCTAGTTTTTACAATCTTTAGTTTCCTCCCTTACAGAGTAATATAACTACTCTACTCATAATATACTGATAATAGTAGTGGATATTATTTTTTCTAGTTGTATTTGAAGAAGTATAACTTTTCGATATTCGTTTGAGTATGGTAAAATACATTTTCTCCGCACACGTGCGGAAAAGTAAGTTTTTCACGCTTTAGTGCGTTTTACTTTTATGTAAATATGTTCATTAATCAAGTTTTGCATAAAAAATTGGCGTTTCTTAAAAAAAGTTAATTCCGTCCTCAAAAAGTTAAAAAAATATAAAAAAGGGTTAAAAAAATAATTGTTGATAGGCACTATTGTAACTTATTCGCCGACCAAAATTTATCATCGACTTTTTTCTGTATTGCAATCTCCTTGGTTTGACGCTTGTGCTGTTTTTTTTTTGTATAAGGAGGCATCATGATAAACGTTTTATTGAGAAGTATATATCTAGATTGTCTTCGTCGTGAAATACGTTTTATGTAGTAGGTGGCATGTGCATCTCAACTGTGACAATCGCATTGGGAATTCCGCCATCATACGTAATTCTGTAAGGCTTGTCCAATTCAATTGAACGCTTTTCTCAAGATTTATTTGATATCCCGAATACTGTTGAATTAAACTCAATGTGAAGATGCTACATTGAAAAATTATGATTTTATGAAAGTTTTAGTGGCCAGTGTTGAAAAAGATCCCGTAATTCGGTAAATCTAGAGCCTACATTTCAAAGTGATCTTCAAAACAGAAATAGTAGATAATCATATCATAAAATGAATAATAAAGATTTCAAATTGCGCATTTTTATAGAGAACAATATTTTTTTACGTTGAACGGTCTTCATGTAGAAGAAAACGAACCCATTCACTCAATATTCCAGAAAGAATGGATTCAGTACAGTAAAATATTAAAATTATAAATACCACTGACAAACAAATAACATTTATATTTTATATACCGGGTGCTGAATGAGTTAGCCGAATATAGGAAATTAACATGTAAAAACTTATTTATGCTAATTCCTGCTTCTCTAATTATTTTAGAGAAAAAATGCAAGACACAAATATAATGCAGAAATAAAAACTACGAATGATAATAGCATTAAATTTCATCTAACTTTTAATTAAAAGGTCTAAATGCTTTCAAAATTGTTAAAATTTTTATTTATCGCACTGGCCGTGGTATAAGTTTCCATGGTAATTATATTTGAAAATAGAAATTAAATTGAATTTATTACATGGCCAGTACGAGAAATGAAATCTAATGGTGTTATCATTCATAGTTTATATTTCTGCATAATTTTTGTCTTTCATTTTTTCTTTAAAATAATTAGGGAAGCAGGAATTTGCATAAATAAGTTTTTACATGTAGTCCAGTCAACGAAAAAGTATAGAGGGAAATGTTGGGAACACAATTTGTGACATCGTTACTTTGTTTGGACTAGTTAGGAGATAAACATGTCAAAAGTCCCCGCCCGTAGCCCTTGAGCCGGGGTGGTAGCGGGGGTTTGAAGGTCCCATTTTTCGGTTTCTTGCTTATATCTCGGAAAATATGCGTCCTAGCGAGATAACCATTCTATAGAAAATGAAAGCTGATAAAATTTGCTACAAGTTTTATTGAGTCAAGTTTTTTGTATCTTGTATAGTTTTGGAAGTATTAAGGTTTAGCCTAGTGACTTGCACGTTTTTCTACGTCTTTATTGGCAATTTTTTTTCTATGGGAAAATGAAATTCAATGGTTTTGGTTTTTTAGTATGTTATTATTGACATCTAAAGGCTACAAAAATATTTTTTTTTACTTAATTTTACAATGTTTTATTATTATTATTGTTAGTCAAAGTAATACGAAGGTACGTAACTGGCCCGGGTGATTTCGGCTCTTGAGGACATCGGAAATAAAAAAATCAAAAAAAGAATTAATCTATAGACTTGTCGTTATCGCTGGAACTAGGATCTTTACAGCCCAATTTGTGCCTGAAAATAATCAATTTTATTTTGTAAGTCGGCAATTTTGTTATTATGTTCAGGCACAAATCGGGCTGTAAAATGGAAAGTTAGGGATGGAAAGAAAAGATCTTAGTTCCATCGATAACGACAAGTCTATAGATTAATTTCTTTTTTGATTTTTTTATTTCCAATGTCCTCAAGAGCCGAAATCACCCGGGCCAGTTACGTACCTTCTTTCTACTTTGACCAACAATAATAATAAAACATTGTAAAATTAAGACAAAAAAATTTTTTTTGTATCTTTTAGATGTCAATAACAACATACTAAAAAACCAAAACCATTGAATTTCATTTTCCCATAGAAAAAAAATTGTCAATAAAGACGTAGAAAAACGTGCAAGTCACTAGGCTAAACCTTAATACTTCCAAAACTATACAAGATACAAAAAACTTGCCTGAATAAAACTTGTAGCAAATTTTATCAGCTTTCATTTTCTATAGAATGGTTATCTCGCTAGGACGCATATTTTCCGAGATATAAGCAAGAAACCGAAAAATGGGACCTTCAAACCCCCGCTACCACCCCGGCTCAAGGGCTACGGGCGGGGACTTTTGACATGTTTATCTCCTAACTAGTCCAAACAAAGTAACGATGTCACAAATTGTGTTCCCAATATGTACATATATATGTAACGTGCAAGTCACCAGGCTAAACCATAATACTTCCAAAACTATACAAGATATCGAAAAACTTGACTGAATCAAACTTGCAGGAAATTTAATCGGCTTTCATTTTGTATAGAATGGCCATGTCGCTAGGACGTACAGTTTTTGAGATATAAGCAAAAATCCGAAAAATGGGACATTCAAACCCCCCCCCCCTTCTACCCAGGCTCAAGGGCTGCGAGCGGGGACTTTTGATATGTTCATCTTCTAACTAGTCCAAACAAAGTTACGAAGTCACAAATTGTGTTCCCAACATTTCCCTTTATACCTTTTTTTGTGCATTCGTTGCCTGGACTAATGTTAATTTCCTATGTTCGGCTAACTTCAGTTCCCGGTATATAACTATAGTACAAATCAAATAAATTTGCCGGGGTGCGTCATTGTTTAAAATGGTATGAATCAAGCTGGAAATGCATTTTTCTTCTTATTTTGATATAGCTTTCTCTTTTCACCACAATTTGAAGCAATATAAATGTCACTGTCAAAGTGTTGCAGGTTTTAAACAAAAATGAAAACCATTTTAAACAATGTCGCACCGGCAAATTTATTTGGTTTGTACTATATCTTTGCTATAACTTAACATATATGTATTTAATATTACATATTCTTAATATTACGTCATAACGGCATCTAAAAACGTATCTACGTTGTTTTTCTTCTCGCCATCAAACCGAATCGTATATTTAGTAAAATTTCTATCAACTGCCTGCGAAGGTGTATTTTCTCTTCACTACTTGTCAAATACCACATGACAAATTTAAGTTCTAACTTAACGATGGCGCAAGGCACAGTCTCACCTTACCATTGTTACGGTCTTTTTTTTTTTAATATATTAAATATAATGTTCAATTCATATAAATTGAAAATATTTAAATTATTTGCATTATATTTCTTCGAGGTAGACTTCCCACGCCGGTAAGTATGTTATCACATCCTTAATGCCTAGTTTACACGAGTTTCGTAGCTAATGTTTAGTACTTGTCACTTATACTAATACTTTGCGTGTAAACATAAGGTCTGTTCGTTTGCTTGCACTAACTTGAACCGCGCAGGCAAAGAACCAATCAACAAACGCCTTTATCTGCACTAACTTGTTCGGTTCAATTTAGTGCAAGCAAACGAACTAACCTATACTGAATAGTGCTTCGTAAACTTCGATTCAAATATCTGTGCCACTACGTCACGAAATACTGATTAAGAAATGACGTACTGATTATAGTTTTGGACGTCGTTCATCATTATTTAAATGAGTGCAAAAATATTTGTATGTCTATTCTAGCGTACCGAAACCAATAAAAGACGTACGTTACTAATATTGTATATTATAAAAACATAACAATGAAAAATTAGTATGTCTGAACTTATAAATGTTTTAATATATATTTTTGAATCACGTAGTGATATATTTTATGCAGTTAGGTTAGGTTTTTATTGTTGTTTATAACCTGCAACACTTTGATAGTGCCATTTACATTGTTTCAAATTGTGGCGAAAAGAGAAACTATATTAAAATAGAAATAAAAATGCACTTTAAAAAGCACTTATTTGACTAGTGATTTCCAGCTTGATTCATAACATTTTAAACAATGATGCACCAGCAAATTTATTGTACTTTATTAGCTAAACCGTCAGTGCCAGTGAATAGAAGCCGATTCTATTTACTTAGCTCGTGTACCCAGGCATTATGCCTGGGATACACGAGTTTTGTAACTAATGCTTAGTCGACTTGTCGCTAAGTAAATAGAATCGGTTTCTATTCACTCGCATTGGTAGTTTACTAATACCACTATTCAGCATGTTTACACGCAAGATTTTGCTATAAGCGACAAGTACTAAGCATTAGCTACGAATCTGATATAATGTAAATCCTGAAACAAGATAGCAATATTCTACTTAGAATGTAAAAGCTGAAATAAATAATATAGCCAATATTTTAAGTGCGGTACAAATGCCCCAACGCGCCCATTCATGCAACTTTAAAAGGCGCGCCCTACGGAGGGATAAGGAAAATGCGAAATATTCGATGAATATTGATTCTGAAACCTTGAACGAATCAAAGTGCACATGTCCTTATTTTTTAAAACGTCTGCAATGTAAACATGTCTTGGGGATGAAAATACGAAAAAAACATTGTTGATGTTCCTACCGAGACAAAATTAATACCATTAGACCAAAAGCGTAAACACAGACGTCCAGCTAGATCAAAACAGGCTTTGATTGTGCAATAGGAAATGGGGAAAACTTTTGTTTTATTTTGTAACTATTTTTGTAAACAAAACTGAAAATAAATGTTTTCTAAGTTCATTCTTGTCGTTCATTTGTACTTTCTATCGTTTATATCTTGTCGTCCCTTAAATTGTTTTCAGTGCAATACATATTTTTGTCGTAGAAAATATTTGTTCACCGTTCAATATCAACTTCTGTCGTGCAATAACCTTTTTTTGACGTGCAATACCTTTATTTATCGGGGAATAATTTTTTTTGTCGTTCTGTAGGTACATTTTATTGACGTTTGAAACACCTTTTTGTCGTTAGTTTACCCTCTTCTGTCGGGCCGATAAATCATACTGGGCCTAATTATCATAATTATATCGAAGGTTGTAGACGCTAATTTGCAGTTTCAATTGTTGAATATGCTACTTTAAAGCTGCCAATTCTAATTTCATCCGTTTTTATTTATAAAACGTGTTTCTATGCAAAAATCCGAAATCTATAAAATAATTTCAAATGAAAAAAAATGTTTTTATTTCAAGCATATAATCTATTAGTTTTAACATACAAGTATCAATATTTTAGAAAACCGAAAAAATGCAGTAAACACTTTTCCGAACTAAAATGTTTTTAAGTTATCACATGTAAAATACACTGTGAGTATAAATTATCGCAAACGTTTTGACCATACTATGGCATCATCAGGCGATGAAGTAGAATGCAAATTAAGAGAGAATTCATTAAATCTGTGGTACTAAGGCAGAACCCCATATGTCAGGAAATGTAAAAGAGTATGATATGTCAAACTTATCAAATTATTTTTACTACCCGTAGAAATTTTTCAATAATCCATATATAGGATGGTAGATAACACTTTGACGAATTTTGTCTTATTATTGATATCAAATCTGAATTTCAGTAACCTCGCAAACTTTAAAAAGCGCTTCCTGAAAAATCATGCTTTGACATAATATGGGGTTCTGCCTTAGTACCACAGAAATATTATTCGGGGTGGTAGGGCCACGTACTTTGAAAAGGAAGGGATTATTTTGAAAGTGATTTAAAAAAAGAGGGGGTTAGGTGTACAAAATAAGCGCTCTAATAGGTTCAAATAAAGGGGGGGGGTTAATTATTTATTAAAGATGTTAAATAATGGCGATGAGGACGGTTACAGTCTGATGCCTAAGTGCGCCGAGTACTAAGCAGAGAACCCTGGTTCGAGCCCGAGTGGAGCAAGAACTGTATTCTAGCCGTCTCCCTCGGTGGGCAATGGCAAACCACCGAGGTAATCTGCCTTGAAAACCCTTCATAAAATGAAGTGGTTAGCCAAAACCCATCCTGGGTTGTAGCACTACTCTGTAAAGTGCAGTTTACGTTATGCGATTTTGTACAAGTTTGCTTGAGATTACGAGCAATTGCGAGTAACTACGATCGGACTCGAAAATATTTTAATAAGTTAACATCTTGGTAGGTACTACATCTGGGGTCCATCCACAAACAAAAGGACGTAACGAATTAAACCTTTGGTCAATGGTCATCCATCTACAGTATCGTACTATTTACAAATTACAAGAACGGAAAATCTTGACCCCCATTGAATATTTACAAAAAATTACTTAAATTTGTGAATCCGAACAAATATCTATGACAATGTACTTATATCTCGTACATAATGGGCAATTTATCTATCAACAAAATAAACTATTATAATATAATTATTATATACCAACATAAACCAAAATTCAAATTTGAAATTTCAGGAATTTGGTAACAAACTGTCAATAATAATTATCAGCCTGGATATGTCGCTAAAGTAGATTTCATTAATAACAGCAATCGCAGGAAACTTGTATGAAAATAGAGACGGTCCTATTCATAAGATTTGCTTACGACTTCGTTTGCGAGTTCATCTTCGGGTCGAATCGTATGCTAAATCGTATAACGTGAACTTCGAAATATTTGGTCACAACTTGGAAGCAAAATCGCAAGCAAACTCGCATAACGTAAACTGCTCTTAATAATGGTGCACTGAAAAAAACTCACTATGGAAAATTCTTACAAAATTGTAGTATGTGTTTTGTAAAACTTATTTAGACAATTTGTTGACAGTTTTAGAAAACCTTGTAGTAAAATTCTATTAAAATTTGTAGGAATTAAATGTAGCATTTATTACTACAATATTTAAAATTTGTAGTGCAATAATATAGTAAATACACTGAAAAAAAAATGTATTAGTGAATCTTCAACATTTTTGTGGGAGATGGTACTACAAAAATTTACTACAAAATTTTATAGAATATTACTACAAATTTGTATATGTCACTATCTATTTACAAATTGTAGTAATTTGTACCACAATTGTAGTAATTTGTACCACAATTGTAGTAAAAATTGCTACATATTTTTTTCAGTGTGAATTGTTTAAATCAGATTGATTATTATTATTTAAGAACAATGATGAATTTATTAATTTCTAAAGCTTCTAAAAATTCTAATTTTTTACTTTTAGGCTCTACTTATAAAATTTCATACCCCCCTTGTTTGTGGTTGGTGTCTAAAAAATGTTTCGCGAAAGTAGATTTTCCATCTGTAAGTCTGTGAGATCGTGAGTGTTCGGAAAAATTTACCTGTATAACCGATGTATTTTTGAGAACTTTCGCAGTAAGCGAAATTTAGTTAAAATATCTGACTTTGATTTTGCATGATTCTGGGGAGAAAAAATCTACATAACACCATCATTAATCAAATGAGTACTTTATTTTTCCACAAATCAATTATTTCACCATACCCTCACGGATAACCGACAGGTGCAGCACAACAATCGCCAGGTGAAAATTGATTTGAAGTTCTACCTCACCCATCAAGGTCGATACACCAAACAAGAATTTGAAAAATATTAATCAAATCTACAGCTCTTGAGATAATAATATAATAAATAATAATAAAAAATAAAATATAATAAAAGCTTTATATTTTTTAGAAGATAGCTATCCTATATCCACGATTTTCCCTATAAAACATATTTCAAGATACTTATTTCACTTACAATGAATAAATATCTTGCTTTACACCAGGGGTCTCCAAACTACGGCCCGCGGGCCAAATCCGGCCCGTGAGCACCACCAATCCGGCCCGCAAGAGCGGGCCTGATAAAGGTTTGAACATTTTCGTTAGTCACTGAGGCTAGATCTTGGCCCTCGGGATTTTGTGGCGCAACCAATCTGGCCCTTAGGCTAAAAAGTTTGGAGGCCCCTGCTTTACACTATAATCTCATATGGGCAGCAGCCTGTATATTGTATACTGTACTGTTGGTCATGTACTTTTAGCATCTTGTCCCTTACACCTATTGTGTTCAGATCGCTTGTTATCTGGTCTCATCATCATACCCTGGGTCTTCCTTTTGTTCTATCCTCTCCAGTTTTCCATAACGTTGCTTTTTTTACAATGGTGTTGTCGCAACTTTGCATAATGTGTCTTTGCCATTTGGTTCTTTGCGACTTAGCAAACCTCACTATGTCTTCTTCCTTTAACTCATTGATTATTTCGTGAATCGTGAACCCACATCACCATAGAGGAAGAGTAAAGGGGCGCATTTTTTTAACGTAGTATCAGAAGGTATACCCCACGAAGCATTCATTATATAGTTAACGATGATTAATGCTTGATTCTTTTCGAACTCATACACATTGTTACAAATTACAATTACAAATAGTTAATCAATCGTAATAATCGTATGTACTTTTCTAGAGAAGCTATAGTTAAAATTTCAAGTCAATCGGATGAAAATTGCTTGAGTTCTACTGCTTGCCGCGGACCTCCCCAAAATAAAAGACAATCTCATTAATCTATTGCTATATGCTATAGTGTATATTAAATCAAAATAAAACATATTTTGGTATACCTTAAGATGAGTATAATAAACTGTTAAAACCTCATTATTGTCGCTTTTTGGTAGTGTAAAAAAAATCGTAAAGACAGCTCATTTTCAGCCCATCAAAGTAGCCTAACCCCTTAACCACAGCCAAGTTTCCATATTTATTTTCAGTAATTTTCAATAAATAGTCGATAATGTGTTTTTAGTATTTCTACAGATTCATTCCTTTTTTTTTCTAATAATTTATTGGTCTCACTCACATCGTCATTCACCGATTTGATTAAATCATCACTTTTAATTATTTTTTTTATTTTATATTTTTAACTGGTGTTGTTATTTTTTGATATAAAGTAGACGAGAAGATAACACAGAACCATTCTTGGTTTTTCTTGATTTAAAACTACAATTTAGCAAACTAGCGAAAACTAATAATATGTACTGATTCGTATACATACTAACATGTGAAAATTTCAAAGTAATAATATAAAACAAGTATTTTTTTAAATACATAATTTATTATAAAGTATAATAATCGTCAAGGCATTTTTAATATGCCTTTAATATGGACAAGCGATGTTTTTAATATGGACCATAATATATTAAGACGTAACATAGAGATACCCGTTACGGCTACATTCGACTATATATAAGTATCGACTATAGGTATGAGCATTAATAAATATCTGCAAAATGATGACATATATATATTTTAGAAAATCAAATCTGCTCATTTCCTTTGATTGTTTTGTCTTTTATATAGTTTTAGTACGGATTTGTTTCTCTTTATTAATATTATCGAATATCGATTTTAACATAGACAGATGTTCCAACACAGCGCCAGCGTTCAAAAATGTGTAATGTGATCAGCTGTATGGAAATTTTTAGCAAAATAGTTGTGGAAAGACTCGCATGCGTTAGTTGTTCAGAACATGTTTGATGTATTCGATGCCAAAATTTTTGAAGGGAAATTTTTCTTGTATGTATGTCTTATCTAAATATGAAATATATTCAGATTGTCGTGCATCTGAGGGCATATAATAAGCATTAAATCTTCAGCAAAACTTTCGCTAAACTTCAGAAATAAAAGATGTCCAAATTAACTTAAAAATAAGTGAAACTTCTACAGTGTGAAAATACGGGCTAAATGCACCTCTGTTAAATTAAAAATAAAAGTTTTTAGAGCCATAATCCAATCCTATTGACCCTATTAATCCTATTAATTTTAAGGTCAACCCTAAAAATTTTTGGCGCAATTTACGGGTAGGATTAGAAAAACCCTTGACCGCTGGCGCAATTTACGGTCCCCGAATTAATAACCATACCTTGATTGAGGATACAACAAAACACTAGTGCGATTTGGAATTTTCAAAGTACTTATAATTCCGGTAACCAATGTTTCTTGGATTATTTGGTGGTGCGAATTTGCACTAGTGTGGTTACCAGGGTTAAGAATATGTAGATTTGGGAGACATCAAATTGCGTCCCACGGTCAAGGGTACGGGTAAATTACGTCCCATCATCGGCCCTCATAGTCAGAATGGTTAAGTAAAATCCTCTTATTCCTTAAGCTGCATAAAGGTTCACAATGTTTTGGGCATTTTATAGTACAGGGTGTTACAACTATTATTACTAAATTGTGTTTCTATAAATATTTTTCTCTTATTTTTTTTATAGTTATTGCCTTGGTGAAAAATTAATTTATTCACTCAGAAAAAAAATCTGAAGCAAAGATAAACTTGGTTGTAGCATCAAAGAAAACTTGATTTTTTAACCCCCCTTAACATATTATATAAGATATAATTATCCAGGGTGTCCGCGCAGAAACCCGACAGAAAAAAGTATATTAATTAATTCATATAATATAATTATGATTTATTTTTAAATTTATTGCGCGAAATCTAAGAACTTCGTTAAAAGGAGTCCCAAAGCTTGCCAATCACACCTTTTCGACTTTTTCCCACCCGGGGATGTTTTTATTTACTTGCCTCCCATCAATAAATTAATAAAATAAATTCATAAAATACTTAATTCTGAATTCTGAAAAAGAGAGTTATGTATTAAGTTAGTGATAATTTAAGGGGGTATTCTACTCTAGAAGCCCAAATATCGGGCGTTTTTTTGAAGGTCGATAAAGCAAAAACACTTAATATTTTAACTATACATTTTTTTACAGTTTATTTATTTATATTTTAAGAATTCACAAAAAAAATGTTCAACGAAAAAAATATATATTTTACAAAGTTACACGCTGTTGAAGTAGAGGGGAAAATAAAAAACAGCGTGCCCATCTTGTCACGATTCCCACCCTTCTGGTTATCTGAAAAATAAAAGCAAGGTAGATTCTTTATCACTACAAATGTCATTATGGTAGGAACCAATAAAAATGACAAAAAAAACTTTTCTCGCAAAATGGCAGCTACTTAAAAATGAATTTCATATTTTTCAGATATTTTTTAACTTTTCCGAATTTTTAAAAAATAGTAAACATTTTTGATTTTTTGTTGGTTCCTACCATAAAGGGATATACAAAGAAAATTCATGCCAAATTTCAAGAAAATCGGTCGATTAGAACTTGAGATTTTGTGACAAAAATTTTTTTCCTCTCTTTTTCAACAGCGTGTAACTTTGCGAAATATATATTTTTTTCTTTGAAAATTTTTTTACGAATTCTTAAAATATAAATAAATAAATGATAAAAAAATGTATTGTTAAAATATTAAGTGTTTTTGCTTTATCGACCTTCAAAAACGCCCGATATTCGGGCTTATAGAGTAGAATACCCCCTTAAGATATTTCTTGAGTTAATTGTCCGAAGATATGCATCGATTATGTCTGTTAGTGTTAGTTTGTGATTTTTCTTTATCGAAATCGCTCGTGAAAGAGATATCCGGCGAAGATATGCATCCGTTATGTAGGTTAGTGTTAGTTCATGATTTTTCTTTAGCGAAATTGTCCGTAAAAAAGAGATCTACGCAAAGATATGCATCGGTTATGTAGGTTAGTGTTAGTTTATGATGTTTCTTTAGTAAAATTGACCGTAAAAAGAGAGAAAAGTGGTTCATTTTGTATTTCAAGACGCATTACCCCACCCCGGTCTCCACGTAAGGTCGCCCATGTGTTAGGTTTTGTTTTTGCGTCCTATGATTTCCTGGTACCCACAGGTAAATTGTTGGGATTTGTGTTCGAGATTACCGCAGATCTGATTAGGGTTCGGGACGCAATTTACCCGTACCTTTTTTGACCAGATCAAAAATCTTCAAAAATTGTGACCATGGGATGCAATTTACATGCGTCCGTAGATTTTTATGTGCCTAGATTTAAGCGAAAGCGAAAAAAGCGATTTAAAAGAAAACAAATTCTCTTAACTAAAAATTAGAAACATTATTCGAAGTGAAATGAAAAGGATATTAGGTCTAGTGGATACGGTAATCAAACAAATATATTTGCTGTGCCTATTCGAAGACATCTTTTTAAGGGAAAATCAAAGTCAAAATTCTCATATTATGCATACCATGCAAAGAAAATAAATTGAATTCATAATATGCTAAAATTTTCAAAGCAATATTATAGAGTATGGGGCCGTAAGATCGATAAAAAATAATAATAATATTATACATTTCCAACAGATTAATTCTTAATTTAATGCTCGGGTTCTTGATTCACTTCTTGAGCAACTTTTTTTGAGTGCTCCGGTATATAGGGACTGTTAACCGTTATTGAGTCCTCTGTTTCGGCAAACACTAAGAAAAATACTTGAAACGAAATACAAAATTAACTTACTGAAAGAAAACTGCAAAATTTATTGACATGCAAACCAAAACGGAATTGACTAAACTTACAAATGATAATCCTATACGAGTATATCTGAAAAAAACTATTGATTTCAAAATTGGAGGAGAAAAAAGTAGCCTTTTACTATAACACAGTATTTGATTATCTGAAAAAGTTTCAAAATATGAAGTTTTCGATTGGATGACGCTACTTGAAATTCCTGGATGAACAAAAAGTGAAAATGAAAATGGTGTAGAGATTTTGTGGCAACAGTTGCTTTCAACAATATATGTATCTGAAATTTTTTTCGAAGTTCGAACGTGCATCTGAAGAGTGGCATTCGAAGAAGTCAGTGGAAGAGAGATGGATTTACTTTTGTAATAAAATCGAATATTCAGAAAGAAAAAGCGAAATGATAAAACTACATATGCCAGTATTTGTTTGCAATTCCAGCTCTCAATGCTACAGTGGAAAGAGTGTTTTCCTTAATAGCTGCCCAGTGGATTAATGAAAGAAATCGTCTGCTGCCGAAGATTGTGGTGTCGATCTTATAATGTCAGATGAACTTCAATATGACTTGCACCGAGTGCTATAACTATGTTAAATGGAATTCTAAATTGCTGAAAAAGTGGTCTTCGACCGCTAAGTAATTACTTCTTCCGCTCCAACTACAATTTAAAATGTGTCTAAGCTAAGCGAATCACTATTATATTTCGATCCGATTTCGAGAGATCCGACGAGACACTAGCAAAATATATTATATTATCTAATATTATATATAATAGGTACATGACATTGAATCCATAATGATGGTAACTGAAACTAATCGATTCTAATTTTATTTCAAAGAATATACCAATTTCCTCAATATTTAATTATTAATAAAATCTTTCATAAAGCTGGCCACAGACCGGCGTACATGTGTGTACGTCACACAGGTTAAACGTTGATGTTCTCCGGTGTGGGCAAAAAAATTGACCTACATGCGCGACGCTCAAGTTTTCTATTTTACTTGAATTCATGTATGTCATACATCAACGTTCATACATGTATGCCGGTCTGTGGATCAACCGTCATACATGTATGCCGGTCTGTCGGCAAATTTTGCTTTTTTCTGCTATAATTATTTAATTTTACTCGTTTTCACCACTCATCGTCAACAATCAAATTACATGTTTGACACCCAAGCATCATAGTCTAGGGGCAACAGCGCACCGTCATACATGTACGACGCACATGTATGACGCACATGTATGACACACCTGCATGACACACCTGCATGACACACATGTACCCGGTCTGTGGCCAGCTTAAGGATCGTATACATTTATTAATATTTTACTTATCCAGTGAGCTCGTAACGTTTGGAACAAATTCGATACACATTTTTAGAAAAATTTTCTCAGAAAATTATTTATTTTTTACTTTTCCCATATGTACACGTATGTATCCTTATACATACGTATTCCCTTGAAAGTATTGTAATCCACTCAAAAATCGAAATTTTGGTATTAAAATGTTTCTTATCATATCCTGATAGTTTTTGATGAATTTTAGTTGGATGTTCGTCTGTATATCAGTGTGTGGTTAAGATATTAAAAGAAATAGTATCAATTGCACAGGTTAAACCACGTTTAAGTTAAACTTAGGGGCCAGCTGAAAATGATGAAAATTTGTTGAAAATTGCGGAAATGATCATGACTATAAAAGAAGTTCAAGTGTCAATTACTTTTGGACCACCATTTTTATTCAATTATTTTGATATAAATGAAATGTTTGGGTTTGTCGATAGTTTGAAATTAAGGAAAAATAATATTTTGAGCATTAAATGGGTAGTTTTCATGAAATCCCGAAATTCAATCTAAATAAATTCAGAAAAAATATTGATAATAACTTGAATTTTTTTTCAGGGAATCTCGTAGTACTTATGTTACTATATTCTATTCATTTAGCACATGCAGTGGACAATAACAAATACATGCAGTTTGCACGTGATTTATGGGGAGGAGCTTGACAGAGAGGGACTAATCTAGGTTGCCTTGTATTTTTAGAAATTCAAACGCCGTGTGAAAATTATATGCATCTATTACAATGAAACACTGTAAGTACGGACGGTATATAGGGTTGTCTTGACCTTATGAGCATCCAATCGCAATTGAATATAAAACAAGCATGTGGATATCACGCAGCGATCATTGTTTACATCAGCTGCATGTGCTAAATGAATAGAGTATAGATTTTAATGATATAGTGGTCCCCTGAAGAAACATGTTTTAAGCGAATTATGAGGGTATTTTAAAAATCTGAGAGTGAGGGAATGACAACCGAGGTAAGGGAGTGACCTTTATAAGCAATTCATAAACTTTTTTCAATAAAAGATTGTTTATTTTTTATAGAAAATCTTGTTATTTATTATCAAAATATTTTTGTAACATTACTACGAACTATTATTTTGAATATCACAAAGTAATACTAATATTGCAGTTTGCAGATGACATTACTTATAGTGAAACTTACCATAATTAAAATTAATTACAATAAAATAATTAACAAATATACTTGACCTCTTTGAAATTTGACTTCTTTAATATATTTTTAAGAACCTATGCCATCTCAAAGTTAATAAAATCTTTCATATTATTAAATATTTTATTATTTTTTTTTTATTTATATAATTATTAATAATAAAGTCTTTCATTCATCAGTCTTCATTAAAATCTTAAAAAATTTTTTTTTTATTTGTTTATTTTAAATTTTTATAACTTGAGCTGATTTAGATTTTGGGGGCTTGCTCTTCTGCAGAACATCTTTCCAGGGGTACAACTGTTCATCCTTGATTATTGGCAATCTCCAGGATTTGGTTCTCTCTTTCATACACTTTACCAATGCGCCTCCCTCAGAAACTGAAATTATTTCTCCCGGATAAACTGCTTCTTATGCTATCTTGTTTAATTTTTATCCGTTGAGCTTTTGAGTTGTTTTCCTATAGCCGCTCTTTTTGTACATCTCATGTTTGAAAAACGGTTTTGATAAATAAAGCAATCATGCCTTGACGCTCAATATTATTTTGAATAGCGGGTTCTATAATACCTACATCTTGGGCTAGCAGGTGGTGTCATCCAATAGTCTTAACAAATTCTTATGTAGTTTAGCTTTTCGATCTCTGTATGTTTTGCTATTTTTCTTCCAATTTTTTTTTAGTTTTCTTTCTCTGGAACTCATGATATGTATATATAGATTTTACTTGGCCTTTCTCTTTTTTTTAAAGATTTTATTTCTTCCTTACACTTCCTATCATATTCCTTCTTTTTAATTTAGCTTCTGCATGCATGCATGCAATTTGTGCACTCGGCTAACACCTCGTGCAAAAACCTTTGCACGCGGGATGAAAAGCAGCACCTTAGTCCCATGATGTATAATATACTATTTTATTATTTAAAGTGACAGATGTAATTCAGAAATTATAACCGACACTATTAGCCATAGTAATGTTCTTCCCAAGAAAAAAATAGTTACCATTATATGTCGGTTAGATTTCTGTAAAAACTGAAAGGACAGGAATTTCGGGATTTGGTGAGAACTACCCAAATATGCTTAAATTTTCTATAATATTATTTTTAATTGTTCCTTTTTACTTCCTTGTAAACAAGGAAGTACCTATTGTAATTCCGATTTTTTTCGATTTCCAGATTTTGACGGAAATATCCATTTTGACCTTTTCTGAATCCATTTTGACTATTTTCGTTGTGACGTTTGTATACGTATGTACATACTACGTACGGACGTCTGTATGTCGCATAACTCAACTACAGTAGGTCGTAGAAAGTTGAAATTTTGGATTTAAGACACTTATAGCATCTAGTTGTGCACCTCCTACTTTTGGTTGCGATTGTCCGTGCCAAAAGGGCATTCATTTATGATGCGCACAAATAGATTAACGAGATTCTTGTACAATCATTCTAAAAATGACAAGGAAGTCACGTGGTGTCCACATCAGATTTTTTCTGTCATTTTTCAGAGTGTGAAAATATAAAATTCTTAATTTTTCTAGATTATCAAATAATAACATACATAATAATATTGCCAACAAATTTACAACCAATAATAGGAAATAGTATATTATACATCATGGGACTAAGGTGCTGCTTTTCATCCCGCGTGCAAAGGTGTTTGCACGAGGTGTTAGCCGAGTGCAAAAATTGTACACGGGATGAAAAGAACCTTAGTCCCAAGGTGTATATACTATTTTTCACAATTTCGCTGAAAATGCTGAATTACATTGGTTAATAACTAAATTTGAGATTTTGAAATTGCTCGAAAACGGCACTAAATATCGAAAAACCGAGCAAAAACTTTACCCCCTTTACAATAGCCCCCCAGAGATTTGTCGTAAGAAGCCATATGCAAAATTTCAGAACAATAGCGCGCAATAATGGCGCGGGAAAAAAAGTATTACTTTAGTCCCGCAAAAGCGGGAGTAAAGTGAGCACTTTACTCCCGGAATTGTGAAAAATATTTTTATTATAAGAAATTGCCTATTAAGTAAAATTTTCTTTTTCACAACAAACATTCTCGAGTGAGAATCGAAGTCAATTTATCGTCACTCGGGAAGTCGACTCGCTCACCGTACGGCTAAATATGGGAGATAATTCACGAGAACGCACCTACCCGGAACACAAGAAAAACGATTTTTTTCTGGGAATAAACGGACTTGTTAAAGAAACTCATATGCATCTAATGTTTTTTGAAATATTTCACGCTGCCATGGCAACTAGGCAAACATATTAAAACAGTAACTTGACATATCGTAGAGCGTATATGGTTTTGATTATTTTTTTAAAGTTTTTGGATAATTTCTACTTATAATTACATATTTTTGTTTTTGAAATTGGCGTTTTGAACCGAATATGTTTTAAATTGTGGCTTTATTTACTTGTAAATAAATGGTTGCTGCCTTAAATTTGAAGATTTCTTAAAAATATTATTTGCAATGCATTATTCCATCATAAGTAAAAGACATCTCCGAATACTCCTATATAATGAACTGATGAGGTGCAAAGAATATTTGACAATAATTACTCTATGAAATGCAGATAAATTATAGATAAATCTAATTCCAGGGGCCGCTGATACTATTTTTACTACAAACGAAGCGAGGGAGTGCATGGTTCTGCCAACTGTATATTGACGCTTTCGCTTAGAACCTACTAGACTTAATTACCTACAACCAAAAAGTATTTCATAATAGAAACAATTAATTTAAATATAACTACTTTAAGAATAACAATAAATTTAGAGCACTACTTAATGCTATTTAAGAAAAAGTACCAAATCGAACAATAAATTATTATTTATTCCGGTAGGTTACCGCACATCGACAAATTTAAAGCCCAACTTTTAATAACAACTTTGTTAAAGTTGTTTAATTATTAAAATCACTATACTTTTGCCAAGACAAGTAGGTATCTGAAACTACTTAATACCCAGATTCGCATTCATTGATGCATTAAAGTAAAGTGAAGTGAAATGCATTAAGGCCGGATTTTAGCAGTCGAAAGGAAATTGTAATGAATGCTATTATGATACCAAATTTTAAAGTTATTGCTGCAATTATCATTTTCATTTGTTTATTAGACATCAAAAAGATGTTATTGTAAACCACTACGGACAAATATTAAGAATAACGCAAATAATTTTTAAAACAAGACATTTTCTAACATAAAATACGCAATTATTAAGGCACGGATAACAATGAAATTTTTTTTCAGAGCAGTTAAATGTTGTCTTGAGAGCAGTACGAAGTCAGATTTTTCAATTTTTTACTTATGCTTGCGCAGTAATATTTTAAACATTGCTTATTTTCATGAACTTTGTGAATTTTTTTAACTGTTTTTGAACAAAAAAAATGCAAAAATCTCTTCGTAGTACTTTACAATAGCATCTTTTCAATGTCTAGTAAAAAAATGAAATTGATAATTTCAGCAATAACTTTAAAATTTGGTTTATTAATAGCATCGATTTCAACATGTTTTCAGCTGCTAAAATCTCGCCTTAAAGAAATCTTATTAAAAAATATTTTTTTACGAAAATACAATAAAATCATTTCTTAATTTTATTTAATTTATTAGTATCTACTTATGTATCTACTACGTATCAGTGTACAAATTACTTTTAATACTAACAATATTTTTCCGAATTGTTCTAATAGTTAATTTGTTTTTAACAATTACCTAACACTTAAGTATTTGGTGCTTTTGATTGTGCCGTTTTCATTGGAATGTTGAACTGTAATGTCATTCGTGTATTTTTAAATGCTTTTTTTCATGTTTATGGTGCCTGAAATTTGAAAGGTGTCCAGACATTCACATTTCAGTTCAAATCTATGCAAAAAATTTTCGATAATATGTTATACTTGAAAAAAAATTGTCGGTCACATTTGTGCAAATATCGTTTCAGATGTAATGACAATTGCAGTGTGTCTACAAGTTCATATTTTAATCTAAATCTGCGTTCAAATTTCATTAAATTTCATTACTCGGTTGTGTGTTCAACATGGAAGAAGTACTAATGTTATCTTCTATTCTTGCTGTTTGTCTAACAAATCTACTCTATAATATAAGAAGATAAGGCTTTTTATGCAACGCTCAGTGGCATGGGGCAAAGGGGTAATTGCCCACCAAGGATGACTCGGATTGTATCCCTGTACCAATTGACATTGACAGGCGGTCGTTTTACTTTATTAATAAAGTAAAACGGACCAGTACCATAAAATGGTACCTTATGGCCGCTAAATGATATTGTAATCATGTTATTATAATACAGTCGGACATAAAAGAACTTTTTTGTGCTAGACCTAAAAGTGATTATAAACTATGACAACTTAACCCTTAAGTACGCGCGCTGGTGTATTCGAGGCACCACTATGACTAAATCATTCAGCATTTTAAGCAAAAAAAGCGTACGCACTTGCTGCATCGATCTAACCTATTATAGATGCATTAGTTACACCCCTATCTATATTGTTCCTGTTGTCGCAGCGGTTAATTATCAGTAAAAGAAACTTAACAGCGGTGCATCGCGCGAGTAGTTATTTTATAGTTTAGGGCGTGCGTAGTTAAAGGTTAATATAAAAAACAAAAATTCAAGTTACTGGATTTTCACTACACGAATATTTAAACAAAATGTTGGAAGTAAATTAAATTTTGAATTTCGCTTAATTAATGATTTACCTACGTAGCATTTAATTTTTGTTAGAGAAGAAGTAGTGTCTCATTTGGATTAAAAGTGTCTTTGTTTGACGTTCAATTATTGCATTCGCTTGGTTCCGCTAGCATTATTTTATGATTAGTTGCACGGTTACACAAATAGATATTAAGTAGCGTTCTCAGCCAATTAACGTGACACAACATAGCATAGCATAGCTTAACACAGAAGTTAAATTACATTGAAACTTATGTATGTGTTCAAATTGACAAATGACCAATTTGGCATAACATAACATAACAAAGCATTAACGATTTTAGGTATATTATGAATGGACAATTTGCATAAAATTCAAATTCACCTCAAAATGGCATTTATTGATAGTTCAATATACCTATAATCAGAATATTTGAGTGTTTTATCAAAATTCTGTATTGTCAGTCCGCAAAAAATTAATGAAATGTTATAATTTATTTGAAAAAATCACGTGATTGAAATCAGGATGTGACGACATGAGCCTCAACAATTGGTGCCAATACACCAGTATAATTTCCACTATAGTATCTACCAAGTAAGTACCAACCGGTAATGAAGTTATGAAGTAACCAAATTTTAGTTACTAATCGCCATTTTGATGACGTCAAAATCCTCAAATTTCAAATTAAGTCAGCCATATTTATTAATACGGTTTCGCGCGACAAATATACATTTAAATTTCAATATTTTTTTCTGGCTTTATTTGTAAACCAAATTTAAAAAAATTAAGACACATTACATATGTTGTTATGTAGAATATTAATATACAAAAATTAAAAATCATGCAAATTGTCCATTTACCTATTATACCAACGAATTAATAGGAAGGCGCTGGTAGAAATTGGAAGTAAACGTCAGAAAGTAATAATAATTTGTATTGTACCATAATTAGTACAATTATCGCGAATTTATTTATTATTATATAATTAGTTAATTTAATTATGTCAAATAAATCGATACCATTTTGTTTTGTAGTGCTATGTTAAGTTATGCTATGCTATGTTGTGGTTAATTGGCTGAGAACGACGCTTAAGTGTCATTTTTCCGATTGATATTCATTCTACTTTGATTCGGCATGCGAAATCGTAATATTTGGAATTTTAAAATATTCGAAAACATGACATACTCTTTGCATTGTGTACAAACTATAAATTCGGTATTTCTGGATTTATGCAATTAATTGTTTATTTTTAAAATATCTGATAGCAACAACCCAGTGCTAAAAGCTCATACATACAAATACTTCGATTTATATTTTTTAATAAATAATTGAGGACGATTACAGTTTAATGCTTAAATTCTAGCCGTCCTCCCTCGGCGGGCAATGGCAAACCACCGAGGTAATCTGCCTTGAAAACCCTTCATAAAATTAGTGGTTAGCCAAAACTCACCCTGGGTTGTATTGTATATTGCATAGTTATAAAAATAATTAATTATTTATTGTAAATATTATATTAAATTATTATTAAAAATAATTAATTATTTATTATAATCATTAAAAAAAAATAAACAATAATAGAAGAACTCTTAAAGAACAAAAACAAAATTCCACTGACTTGGGGTAGTGTATTCTAAATTTAAATTCCCGTTTTATTTCATACAAATGGTGGAAATGTTTATAAAGGCATGGCAGGGTGCGAAGTGCATAGTGGGGGTATTAAAATCGACGCCAGCGTATGCTGGCGTATTAAAAAAAAATTTTTTTTAATAAGAAAATAACATTTTACTGCATTACTACAATGGAAAATTTAAAACTAAAGGGAGGTATGTTGAAAATGATTAAATTTTGGTAATTTTTTTAAATTTTATAATTCAGTACCCAAATTAGAGTAGATTACTCATATAAATTAATTTATTTACATTGAACAGTGGCAAACACGGCTATAAATTAAAATCAAAATTAAATATTACAATTTGATGGAAATAAAGGCACTTGACGTAACTTGACCATAAACTAAGAAAAAACTTTTAAATTTAAAAATTAATATTTTTTCTATTGTTATTTCTAGTCACCTCAAATAAATGATCATGGATTTTATAAAATTTTTCAGCTCAAATAGCTGAAACTTGCTCAAACATCACGTCTGCGTTGTTTCAACTCTGAAATCTAGTAAACTCTAGTGTCTTGATTCTCCATAACTTTTCTATTGGAAATCTTCACTAAAAGATAACCATGGAAAAACTTTCATATTCTTGCTTTGAAATCAGGTTTTGGTTGCATTCGAATAATAAATTTCTGCATTATTACTGAATAATAAATTTCTGTATTATTACTGAATAATCCAATTATCTCCTCCGGTAGATTTGGAAAAATTTTGCAAAGCAGTATATTATAATTTCTTAATATACTTTTTGGAATTCAGTCTTGTTGAAATGCAGCGTAATGGAAACGCTATGTTTCATTAAAAAGCATCCAAAACCATAAAGTGCCACCATCAAAGTTTCTGATAAATTTAAATTGCTTTTATTTTTGCAAATTGAGCCAATAATATTTCAGAACACCGGGGACATCCAAATTTCACTTCTTCTGAACCCTAAAAATGATGTTTTGCCAGTTGGCGGTCCAATAAAAATAATATTTTATTACCGTTTATGTACCGGTCACCGTTTTAGCCTCTTTGTTCATTTTACTTCAATTAAATTATCTAAAATTTGCCGTATTATATCTTGTAGTTGGAACCTTGGATTTTGCCTTAATTTATACGTAGGTAATTTTTATTTTCATATTTGTTAGACAAACAGCAATAATAGAAGATAACATTAGTACTTCTTCCATGTTGAACACACAACCGAGTACATTACATACATTTGGCCAAGGCTGTAGTTTTATGCAGAAACCTACCAACCAACAATTTTCCAGAAATGAGTTAATTACTTAAAATGGACTTATTATAAACCTATTCTTTTTGGATATTACAGCTTTTTTAACTGCTAAGGTCATTACGCATATTTACATGTTGTTATGATAGTTATATTACATTTGTTAGGGCATTTTATATTTTTCTTTGACTTTCAAAACTCGAGAAAAAATTCAACAAGGCAATATGGATTTTATGTAAATAGGGTAAGGTAAGGATATTCCGTGACATAGGCAATGTCGTGATAGTTTTTAAAAAGTGTGTAGCTACATTGCCTATCAACGGATTTTGTACATCAAGGAGTCCTAAAAATATTATTTTTTATTGCCTAACCAGAAATGCAATTTTTAAGAGAGTTCGAACTTCAAGCGGTCTGTATAAGAAAAATAAATAAAAGATACGTTTTAGTGAATAATATTTTACTGTGTAATCGTTGTTTGTCTTATTGTAGCTGTAATTAAGGTAATTTTGAACTAAAATTAATTTTCTATTTAGCATTTTAAAGCTTATAGTTTGTAGTATATTTTAGGTATTTTGAAAATTTTCCTGGAATTTTGAGTGCATTATGAAATTCTTAGATAAAGTAGCATAATTCTTAGCTTTAATCTAATTTATTACACCTGAATAATTAATTAATACAAAAATAAATTAAATTTGTTAGATGCATACAATTTAATGTTATATTAAGCTACTTTGAACTTTGAAAAATCATATTCGTTAAATTTCGGTGCTTAAATTATTGTTTATTTTTATCACGACATTACCTATCCATTTTTAAATGAAGGTGATAGCACGCAATAAACAATGCTAACTTGCTGAGTTTTACTTCTTGTTAGTGATTTAACTTTGAAAAAATATGGGTCCTAAGAATAGGGTAGTCCAAAATGGTAAAGAACGACAATACCATCATGCCAGTCATTTTTTTTTATATTTTTATATAATTTTAGTTTATATCGGGCAGCTAAAGAAACTGGGCTTCCTCTGAATCTTCAAAATTTACATGTGTAATATTTGTGAAGCCGTAGAACAAAATATTTTTTAGCGAAAATTTACTTTTAAGTTTTTATTTTTTATTTTTTATTTTGTTGTTATTTAAAATTTCATATTAATTTAATGCATAAAAGTAGTGTATGGTAAATAAATTTTCATTTTTACAAATGGTTTTAATCGTTTAAAATTTATTAGTTATAGTTTTCACCACATATATTGCTATCGCGACATTACCTTACCCATATCACGACATTAAATGTCCTAGCACGACATTAACTTAAATTTCTGCTTAAACAGAAATAACACTAACAAAGTTGTGTTTCGTTCAATATATTTAATTTTTTACAAAAACGTAGATTAATTGTAGTATTATTGCCTCCTGATATCAAGAATAGAAAAATTTATCATTCAAGCCCATTATCAACAGTTTTTCTAAAATATCACGACATTACCTTACCTTACCCTACTAGCTGGAAAGCCCGTCCACAGACGGACAGGTAGACGGAGGATTTCCTTTTTAGCGGTATTAATTAAAAAATTCGTAACATTAACATTAACCGGTGTATCTTTATTTTAACGATCTAAATAAAAACAACATTGTTTCTTAATATTGCAAATTTTAAGTGATCATCTTCACGTTGAAACGTCTCCGCGTTTCATGTAACTCAATGTACATAACCCAATACTAAACAAATCATACTTATTAATTTTTATTTTATTTTATTTGTTAATTAAAAATAAATTACTGCAGCAAATAAAATCTTTAGCACTGCCTAGTGCGTTAGGACTTCGTTGTACACAATATAACTATTTCACATACTCTGCTTGTGAACTTTGAATCAATTTTCCTTGTTCCTTTTCAAAATTTTTATCTTCTGATAAATTTTATTATCCAAAAATTTTATACGTTTATCTGATTATCCGCTTATACACTTATCCGGTTATCCAATAAGACATTGATACATCTTCAATTTTGTATCATAGATTTTCTTCGTCTTCGGCTTTTTTAACAAAAAGATGACTATAGGAGAAGCAACTTCCCGGATTTTTAATTTTGATATACCTATAGCTTAACCGGTTGATCGCTCTTTTAACGGTCTCAACTAAAAAGGTAATGCTCGGAAGCTACATTGATATGTAACTCGATTGGTAGTTATAAAATTTGGATTTATTTATGTACAAAACTAGTTCGTTGTTCTCCCTATTTCTATTATCTTATTTAATTTTTTTGGTTTCTTCTTCTTTTGCTATCTTCTTATATCTTTGAAGGGCGGTATCTCTTCACTAATTGCCGTTACTTTTTACTTTTTCATTTTCCAATCCTTCTCCTCGTTTCTCATTAGTCATTGTCTTCATATTAGACGCCATCCGTTTAGAAAACGACTCATGCAGCGGGGAGTTTGCTCAAGGATAAGTAAATTCTTTTAAGTTACCACTAATCCGCTATTCCATTACTATAAGAAGAAGTTAACCTTTTCAACTCAATGACTTCCTTCAAAAGTAGTTTTTAGGCAAGTTTTAAATAATTGTTTGAATTGTTTCCACTTTAAAGGAATCGAATTACAAGAGAGAAAAACAAAGATATTTAATTTTCATTTCGCATATCGTTCTCCTATAAACTCGCATTACCTCAGTAATTTTAAGAATTTCGGAAATTCTTCAAAAGGTGAATTTGAGTGATTTCAAAAGTGAAAACATAATGTTGCTACATAAGCAATCTTATGATTCGATCTTATGGATCGAAATACTAATAACTTTCCTTACCATCTTAATGGAAAACGGGGTACAATAAGCCAAGAGCTTCAGTACAAAGTGGGCATTGAACCACTACCCGTGCAGCTAATAATAATAATAATATGATTTAATTGCACAGCGATGGTTGAATCGCATGCTTGACACACTGTTCTTACTGTTTACGATATCCTTGGGATATCTTTCATTTTGATCCTGAAAACACAAGATAGCAATTAAGTATATCGCAATAATTAAAATCTCATTTATTTCAATGCAATATAATTTTTTGGTATCAGTAAAATAATTCAGAAACAACATCAGCAACGATTTCACAGATAAAATTTGTGAAATCACTCTTAAAATCACTCATGAAAAAAATAGTTAAAATGCAATATCGCATAATATCCATGTTGCATCCAGCAACGAATGTTGGTACCTAACAGGTACCAACCAGAAAAAGAAGATAATTTTGTGTATATAAGAGCATGTAAGGAGGAATTTAGGTGTGCAATTTTAGCTAATAAATTATCATATGTAATATAACAATCTGTGGTATTATTGTGTATTATATCTAAGGAACGAGATATAACAATCCACATATCCGGAAGTTAATACTCGTATACTGATTTCTAATGTTCTGAATATGCGTTGTGATTAATGAAAATATAATGTTTTTTTTTTAATTTTAGAGTCCAATCATCGAAGTGATTCTAGCTCCGGGTTTTGGCAGCTTCAGTTGGATCGTGATTTAGTGGATACAATTGCTGCTATCTACCCAGAGTGGTTTAAAAATAATCATACAATGGCTGACAGTGATTCATCAATTACCTCTAGGGAATCGCCCCCTAAAGCTATAGTAGATACCACCCCACTTCTTAATTCTTTAGAGCAAAATAAAGAGTGTAAGTATATTTTACTGAATTTTAATTATTATAAAGTCTTTTAAGACCAATACTGGCTAAAACATATTAACCCCTTCATGTACACATTAATTTTGAATTGTTGGTCAAAAATGACCAACCTCACTATACTTTGAAATTGACGACCAAATGACAGACTGGAGACGCAGGGTGACAATTTTTCGTAGCTTCGACAACTGTAAGGCATTAAAGTTACTGAAAGTTACTAAAAATTAGCACAGTATGGCGGCCAAGGAGGGTTGGACCAATTGTGGACATAAATATACAGTAACTGGCTATCCAGTTTATATTCATAAATCCGTGGTATAGACCTAAATATATTGGACAGTTTACCTTTGATGCATAGTAGCTAAAGTTTCAACAATACGTTTAATTGCACGGCTCAGTGTACTTATAGTCTAAAGGTGTGTCTAAAGGCTTCTGCGCGCAGCAGCCTCGGGATACAAGTCTCACAAAGTTTGTACCAAGTTTCCTGCGAAGCTGCTGCGCGAGGCACGCTTCGCGCTGTGGACGGTGATCTTATAGAAATTTCATTTGCTGCTAGGCAGATGCACAACGAAGCTGCTTCACAGCGACCCGAGTGTTGTCGGTTTACTCAAAGGCAAGCTTAGGTTCGATAGTGGGCGAGTACACATATATACAAAGTTTCCAAACAGGATCAAGTTTCTATCACTACCCTAATTAGTATGCTTAATTGAAGAAAAAATGTTATCATTTCTGTGGTCACATGCTAGAAGGGAATAAGCCTGCATAGATTCCTATATACTTATTCTCTTCTAGCATGTGACCACAGATTTATTGTTCCATTTTAACTTTTTATTTGTTACATAATTTATGTCGAAGTGCATAACTGCACGAAGCTAAGCCGAACTTTTTATTGTAAACATTTCATGTTTATGTGTATTAGGTTAAAATAATAATATGGTGTTATTTCTCAGCAAAATATTGCTTTTTTTTAATGCCCGATTTCTTCACCTTGAGATATCTATCGAATAAGTATAACTATAAGTATAATCAATCAAACAACCGTAAACATTTGAATTACGGTTGTTTGATTGGTTATTCTTATAGTTATACTTTATCTGATCTCTGACTGATCTCAAAAACCACTAGATTGAATTGGATGAAATTTTTATTGATTATTCCTTAAGATCTGTTGATTATCTCGGTACGCGACAACTGGGCGAGTCCCACTGGGCGACGTATAACTGGGCGACGTATAACTGGGCGATGGGTAAACCGGGCGACGGTCAACCGGGCGACGGGCAACTGGGCGATGGCTAAACTGGGCGCTGGGTAAACCGGGCGACGGACAACTGGGCGACGTGTAAACTGGGCGATGGACACCTGGACGAAGGACAACCGGGCGACGGGAAACTGGGCGACGGGAAACTGGGCGACGGACAACTGGGCGATGGGTAAACTTTAAGGCGATCAAGCATTTGTTCTCCAAATTATACATAATTTATTCGATATAGAATTTTATTTTTTTTTTGTTTGAGGATTTAGAGGATCTAGATTTGGTTTGTAAGGGGCAAATTCAGTCTTTGAAAGCGACTTCGTGTTTGGAGTTACGCGTCAATTCCGATGGGTTTTTCTTGAGATCAGATGTCGGGATGGATGGAATGGTACTAAGTTCGGGAGCGAATAGAAATTCGAGAAGCTCCGACTTTGATTGTGCTGAAGCAAGAGAGGATAGGAGGGGTGGTTGCGAGCAGGGGGGGGGGTATGGATGAGTCGTTGTCGGGGAGGGGGGGGTTAGCTCCAGGGGATTAGGAATGGGTGATTGGACTTTGGTTAGGGATTTAGGGGGGGGGAGCCACGATTGGGAGGGCCCTTTTTCAGGAACCCTCGTGATTGGTTGTGATGATAAAGTTGGGGGGGAAGTAGAAGAGAGTGATTTGGTCTCCTGTTGTTTGCCTTTTTTTGGATTTTTTGTTGCTCTTAGATTTGGATTGCGACTGGGGATTTGTGGAATTTTTTACAGCAGGAGGGGGGGTGAGGATTGGGAGTTTAGGGGCCATTAGGGGTGGATCTGTTTCATCATCCTCATGATGAAATTTCATCATGTGTCTGGGAGAGAGGATTTTTGCCTGAGAATTTTTCTCAGGCCAACGAAGTATATTCCCTGAAGCTCTATATGATGCCTTCCCTGCATTTTAGAATTTGTTGAGATTCGGGCCAGCCCCGTTCATCCTCAGCGGATGGGAGGTTCGCTATATTTGCGATGATGGGGATAGACTCCCTGAAGGTTTGGTCGTCTGACTCCGCAGCCAATGCCTGGTAAAAAATTTGAAATTGGATCTTTGATCGAAGCAAGTTCAAATTCAAATTCAAATTTTAGTACCTCGGATTAAGTTAAGGTACTTGCCTGGATAATCACTACACTTTTATAACAACTTAACTACACTACGGGACTAGTAGCTGCAAATAAGTGTTCAATAAAGTGTTTAAGTGTTCAATAAAGTGTTTAAGTGCTCAAGAAAGTGTTTAAGTGTTAAGTTAACAACAGCAATACAAAATGGAAAATTTTAATATTGTAACTCAAAGAGGAAACGAAAAATACAATTGGGAGGGATATCTTTATACCAAAGATAAAATGAACAAGGACGGCTCAATTCAATTTTGGCGTTGCGAGTTGAAAAACATAGGATGTACAGGTAGAATTTGGACCAACGTAAATGATAATTCCTTTCATTCTTTACGGAAAGAACATACGTGTAGTACCACGGGAAATGCTACAAATGTGGTATTACAAGCCGTTGCAACAAATGTAAAACACAAGGCAATCACGACAATGGAAACGCCAGCAAATATCAGGACGCAAGCCATTGCAGATATTCCAGTAGCAGTGCATGGAAATCTGCCAAGCACAGATCACATGCGCAGGAACGTCCAAAGAATAAGAAACAGAACTATAAATGCGCCTTCCAATCCAGAATTTCGAGAAGATATAATTATTCCTCAAGAATATTCACAATATGAATATACTCCAACCAATTTTGAGCGCTTTGTTTTGGCGGATTCGGGAGAAATGCAAAATGATCCACAGCGAATTCTTATATTTGGTCGAGAATATCACTCAACATGGACGTTTCAAATGAAAGAATTGTTCATGGACGGAACATTTTTGCTATCACCTCCTCTTTTTTCGCAAATTTTTGTTGTTTTATCGAGAAAAGATGGCGGTGGAGTTTACCCGGTTTTATTTTGTTTGCTGCCCGACAAAACTACTGAAACATATACAAAATTAATGACGATGATACGCGACCTTTGGCCCCAGCTAAATCCAGATAGCATAGCTGTAGATTTTGAACTCGCTATCCATCAAGCTATTCGTACGGTATTTCCTGATGTAGCCATCAATGGCTGTTTATTTCATTTAGTGAAAAATCTTCGAAAACACTTGGCAGCAGTGCAACTTTTAGGAAGATATAATAGTGATCCTACTTTTCAATTAAATGCTAAAATGATAACATCTCTAGCATTTGTTCCCCAAGACGACGTTATACACGCTATAACAAATTTAGAAAATCATTTGCCAGAAGAGCTAGAACCCATTTTGGAATGGTTCACCAACAACTATATTGGACGTCTTCGCAACAATGGGACACGAGCTATCCCAACATTTCCCTCTAATATTTGGTCCGTCTACCACAGAACTCTAAATGGAACCGATAGGACCAATAATTTTGCAGAAGCGTGCCACCGAAAAATACAATTAGGTTTTGGTAGTGGAATTTCTCACCCTAGTTTGTGGAACTTCATTAACAAATTGAAAACAATTCAAAAAAGTTACGACGTTGAATATGAGAGACACGTTGCTGGTCACCAAGTCGCAACAAAAAGAAGACGATACCTGCAAGCTGATGAAAGAATCCTGAATAAGGTAACAAGTTATGATCGAAATAATATAATTGAATACCTTCGTGGCATATCCCATAATTATAATATGGATTGATTTCTTTGATAAAATTTTTATTTGTTTTGTTTTTGTTTTAATTAAAGTTTTAGTTTTTTATTTAGAAAAGATAAATAGAATATTTTTAATAATTTAATAAATGCGCCTATATCGTATCTGGAATTTTGTTCGACAACATTTGTTCGATTAGCAGCTATTTGCTATTTGCAGCTATTGCTTGACTGCTTGACATCGCCTAGTTGTCCGTCGCCCAGTTGCGGGTCGCCCAGTCGACGGTTGTCCAGTTGACCGTCGCCCACTTTACCCGGCGCCCAGTTTACCCATCGCCCAGTTGTCCGTCGCCGGGTTGACCGTCGCCTAGTTTAACAATCGCCCAATTTACCCATCGCCCAGTTGTCCGTCGCCCAGTTATACGTCGCCCAGTTATACGTCGCCCAGTGGGACTCGCCCAGTTGTCCGGGTCCGTGATTATCTATACTAATATTGGGCTACAAATTAAAGTAATTGATGAAGTTTTTATTCCACCAACGTCGTTTCCCCTTTTTTCTTTTTAATAATTCATTAATCAAAATAAACGAGGCCGCACTTGTTGCTACATCAGCTGCCATTATAAGGTTATCAACTATCTTGGGAAGCATCCAGGTGCATCGCATTCATCTTGAACATGTGTTAATTACATCGAGGCAACTACGCAATCGCAGGGGATACAAACGCACAATCTTGAAACTTCTGGCTCGCGGTAGATTGTTGACAAGTGGTCCAGACTATGCGCCTGGACACGCCTTAAGAGCTGGCTACAGGTTGAGCAACATGACTCGGGCCACGGAATATTTTGCTTGGAAAAGATTCGATTGTTGCCTACGTAGCGAAAGCCCGACCATCAGAAGGCGCACTGGAAGATTAGTGCCTGTGCGGGCGATTAAACTTGTAAATTTTCCGACAAAACAAACTGTCCATTGACACGGCTGAAAATTTACATAGATATCGGGTCGAGATTAGGGAAAAAATTGTCTGAAGAGTAAGTGGAAGCTAAAGGGCTGTCAGAAGCTTCCAAGTTGCGAAAAATGTCGTAGAATTTACATGTTATTAAGAACCATTTCTGACAATTTGCATTTCCAAGTGGAAGAGAAATCATGAAAAATCGGGGGCAAAGTGCGAGAGCGTCTTCTGGTACTCGGCGCAGTCAGGGAATATTTAATCGCCACTTTGGGGATATGTAAGTACTGATGAAATACTAAGATCGTGAAAGTTTTAGATCTCAAGCTCAAGGGGGTTTCGAGAAAATCAAAAAATACTAAAAAATTGAAAACAAATATTTACAGTATTCATCCTTACAGTACCCAAGCCGTTAGTTTGAAATCTGAACTGGTCCCACCGAAGGCGGTCACTATGGCACTGCTCGTCTCATAAAGCTTTTATGTATATAATATTCTTATTAGGTGTAGGAGTGTTCTCATTTCTTACAGGAATTTTCATGGGTTATTCCATTTCCCTGTATTAAGCGCATTGCTTTTAAACACCAAAACACTTTCGCCTGGAACTTCTTGCTTCCTCAATTATTTGTCTAATGTTTAGAATTTCTCGCGTACTATTTCCTGGTACAAAGCCCGATTGTTCCTCCGCTATTTTTGGAAGATGTGTAGCATAAACCTTAGGTACTTGCACGAAAGACCAGTGCTATGTATGGTTCAACAGTTATTGCATAGTGTCGGGTTTCTCTTTTTGTGTACCTATTGGGATTAGGATGGATGTAGTCCATTTTTCGGGCCATTTTTCAGATAACCACATGCTCTGACATATATTATGCATTGCATGAATTCCAATTCATTATCAAAAAAATCTATAACAACAAAATCGCGTTTAATTTGGTAAATGCTCGAAAATTGTCAGTTATTATAAAATCTCGTTTTGTTGATAAAAACTGAGTTTAAATAGTTGGTGAAACGCGAATAGTACTTAATCGCGATTAAGTATTTTTTATGCATAAGTATTTCTTATTCTTAAGATGCTAAACTGCGCAATATCATGCGCATAGCCTAAAGCTGCCCACTCACGTTACCACTCCGCAGTACGATTTTGTCGAATACAATTGCCGGACAATTCTGTTGGAAATCGAAGCTAGCCGCTCACGTTTTTGCGCTGCTGTACGATTTTGTCGAATGCAATTGCAATTGAGCAGTTTAAGTACTATTTGTGTAAAGCACGAAATAAACGTTCAACTTGGTTGACAACCTAAGTTGTCAGCTTGCCATGTTGACAACCAAGTTGACCGTGTGTAGGCTAGTTGAAGGTCGAAAGAACAAGTTGATGCCCAGGTTGAAGAAAATCAAGCCTACACACGGTCAACTTAGTTGTCAACATGGCAAGTTGACAACTTAGGTTGTCAACCAAGTTGCACGTTTATTTGCTGCTTAAGGAAATTGAACAAAAAAATTGCAAACTGCAACATAAGGTCAAATTATACCCAACCAACAATATTGTCCTGCAGCAGACTGACCGGCTTCTCTACGATCCTATACTGCCTAGTTGGTCGGAGCGGTGCAACACCGCATCCTGCAGAATCGTACTGCGGCGCAGTAACGTGAGTGGGCAGATTTATATTTCCACTGGTCATCCAATAGAAACGATGAAAACTCATTTAATTTAATTGCGATTCGATTTGATTTAAATTTATTTTTTATCGAGAATTTCTTAATCTCAATTTTTCGTAGTTTGGTGAGACTGGCCCTAAATGTATCTTAAATCACTTAAACAATTTGTAATTTGAATAATTATGAGCAATCCTGGTTAAAATTATCAATTTAATTTTTATAATAACTAAAAAAATTTGTAATTTTTTACTAAAAAAATCAGAAAGGATCTCTTTGCCATACATACAGCACAATAAATAATATCGTCTTACCACTATCGTGGATATAACTCTGCTTAGAGCGTATGAGGGCATGGAATCTGCGAAAGTACCCGGGTACCCATGCCGTCATTAGAAGGGCTTTTATTTCTGTCACATAAAGGTTAAACCTGAAAATATTCGGTTTATTAAAAAGTTCCAAATATGTATATGCAAAAAGTAGATATTAACAAAGCAAACGGAATTCTTTAATTTTTCGATAATCTATGCGCTTATTATAGCCGTCATTATCGAGATCGAATTCTGACAAAATAACTACATACTATAGGTATAATAAATTATATTAGGACTTGCTTAGCATTTATAGTACTAACTTTGGTAACAATGATAACTATCCACTATGGTATTGATACAAACACGAACGACGACTCGCTACTTTTAAGTTCTTTTTCCCATATGATGCAGTATTTGTTTCTTGATTGGGATAGTTATCACCACATTAACTACACGCTGCGTTTCGTCTCTTAGTTTCTTTGCTCACCGAAGTTTTCCACAAAACAGCCAAGTCATAATACTAATATTTAATAAAATCAAATGGATAGCAAAGTTTTGATTCGAGCTTTTGATATTAATAATTGTAGTTCTGCGGAGCTACCTGAGATTGACTTGGGGTGCTTTAGCAATGCTATTTAGCCGCTGGGGGTAATTTTTGCCATTTAAAAGTATTACTAAACAGCAGAAAGTTGAACGTACATAACGCAAACCAACTCGATTTACGCTGCACTGAAATAAAATTTTGTTTTGTTGTAGCTCTTAAAGTAAAGCTGATGCTGAGGAGACCATTTGATCAGTTGATAGCTCAAGGAATTATGCCTCGTAAGTGATTGCAATGACTGTTACATTGTTCAAATTAAGTATAATTAATTTAATTTAATTTTTTTAGCCCATAAAACACCAGCCGCTTATCATGGACAAAGACGTCAATTAGAAAGAGCAAAAACGGGGGATATTTTAAAAGCTAAAATTCAGCAAAGACCTTCCAGACAAGAATTGGAAAGGAGGCATATTCTAGATGAAGATCCAGGCCACGTTGATCCAAGTTTAGCAGAACGTCAAAGGATGCTTAAGAAGGCTAGATTGGCGGATCAACTTAACGATCAGTTATCTCATAGACCGGGTCCTTTAGAATTGATTCGAAAAAACATTTTACATACAGAAGAAACAATTGAAAATGCAGTCAAATCCGGTCGCATTCCATATAAAGCCACATGCGAGGGTCAGGTTCATAGACCCCAACATCCAAACAGTTATATGTGTGTCGAAGACGACTCCCAGAGTTCTGAAGGAGATGCATTGGTTAGTCCAGGGCCATGTGACGTTATTGAAACGGCTGCAAAATCTGCAGGCATAATGGTTTCAATTATTCCTGCCGTGGAAGGGGCAATGGTAGTTACAGCTGCAACACCGGCCACCAACAGAGATAACGGCGACATTGTATTTACAGAATTAAGTCGTTCAGTTGGTACTCCAGTTTTATCGCTTGGTTCTGTATCTAGTCCTTCATTAGTATCTTCTTCTACTTCAACACTTAGTCCCTTATCGTCTATTGCAAGTCCTCCTTTACAGTCTTGTACACCGATTCCACCTCCGATGCCTGTATCGCTCACTCCCCGACCTATTTCCTCTCCAGCTAAATGTGATGCTCCTGGTAAAGATAAAAACAGAAAGAAGTCTAAATCTAAATCAATACCTAAAACTCGTACTATAAAATTTCACGAATATAAAGGTCCACCCAGCGCTCAAAAAAATTTATTATCTAATATGGGTCCTAATGCGGAATCATCTTATGATTTATTATTACAACAACAAACTTTACTTTTGCAATTCCAACTTCAATTACAACACAAATATCCCCAAATAATTCTTCCAGCATCTCAAAAAAGTAGTAACGAAATTATTTCATCGACAAACAATGTTCAGTCAACAGCTCCTAGTTTGATTGAAGCACCTAAATTAGTGGGACGCCTGGAAGATATGAAAGTAAGCGATTTAAAAGCAGAATTGAAACGGCGTAACTTACCTGTGTCTGGTTCCAAGCCCCAGTTAATAGAGAGACTTAAACCATTTATGGGAAACATGGAAATCATCAATCAAGTGAATACAAGTTCGGATAGTGCACTTAATGTTAATAGTAATGATTTTCATAGTACTTTTAAACAAGAAGAAAGTGGTTCTCCAGCTTCATTAAATATGGAAGATACTCAAGACAAAATGGAAATTGTTGAACCCAACAGTCCCTTAAGTCCATATTCACAATCAATTACAAAATCGCCTCCATCAAGAGATGACCTTGTACGAGAACAACAAAGACAAATAGAAGAACTACAGCGAGAACTTACGATATCTCAATTAAAGTTACAAGCGGCTACTCGTGCCGAACCAAAGGCGCAATTATTGGCTCTACAAAAACATTTACAAGCTCGTCAACAAAATCAACAGCTGGCAGTACACATGCAGCAATTGCAAGCTCAACAAGCACAGGAACAACAAAGAATTCAACAGCAGCAACATATAGCATTCCAAAATCAAAAAAATTTGTCTCGGAACATTAGTCTTGATTCGACAAATATTCTTACCAGTTTTATACAAAATAAGTCAGATCATTTACCAACTTTTATCAACACAATAAATGGTACTTCACTGGAAGTACTTGATCCTTCTAAAATTAAAGTCGAGTGTATTAAAGACGAAGTTAAACCTCCTCCCATATATGAAGAAGCTACAAAGCAAATAAAAAAACAAAAGAGTAATATTAAAAGTCAAACTGTAGATGATGTTCTAGAAATATTAATAAAAAATGGCGAACTTCCCCCGAGTGCTGCTCAAGATCCGTCTACTCCTGGTTCTGCAGGAACAAAGGTTACAGAACCAATGTTTCCCAATAGAACTCAAAATGTTATACCAATTACAGAAATGAATGGAGAAGGAACCCTTGAACTAGATACCGCAGATCTTTTAGATACTCTGGATACTCTTGAAAATATGGATTTTAATCAGCTGGCAATGGAATTTAACAATGGACAACAAAATGATAATTGTATGAACAATTCGCAAGTTCCAATGGATACTGACGATTGGTTAGAAAATTTGTTACCTATTGCTAATGATAATCGTAATGGAAATTCAATTGTCTCATTGAATATTCAAGAACCAGATTTAACTGCTTGTGATCCACTGTTAAGTACCGTGGAGGATCCTTTTGATCCATTTTGTTTAGAGGAATTTCGCTCTCCTTCTGATCTTACTGCAGCTCTTTCGTGGGACAAAGTAGATTTTGCTGCGTAGAAATATGAATGCGACTTATATTCCAGTGATGTGAAATTCCACTCGGTAAGAAATTGACATTCCATGTACAGTCGCCAAGATTGTCTTTAGGCGTGGGACCACGGCGGCTTTTTTGGCCAGGGAACACATCATAAATATGTAAATAGTAAAATAGATTGTTTTGAGTAAATCATCTTTATTTTCTAAATTATTAAAATGTTATATTTTGTTGAATATTTATGTTTAACAGTTGTACTTAGGTTGGTATTATTATTTGCTCAGTCAAATTAACACAAGAAGTTTTGTGAGTGCATTTGTTACACTCGACAATAATAAAACCAATGTATAATGAATGATATTATACATAACATAATATTATTATATTGTTATTTTTAAAGAGAAGATCGGTTAAGAAGTTTACGTTAAATATGCAATTTACTACGAATAATATGGGTATTAATTTGGAATGATGTGCCGTGTTTGATTACAAACAGTAATGTGAGTGAATAACACACAATATGTTCATATCATTCAATTATCTACACCTACATACTAGGTACTTTATATTGTTTCAATTATTTTCCTAATGTCGACTATTATAATATAGGCATCTACTTTTAAAAGAATGTGAGTGAATAAAGCTTCAACCCTGCAAGTATGTGCATTTTTTCCAATTTGCTTAAATTTGAATATTGCAATAATTTTTGTTAATAATAATATTATGATGTAGATATGCTATACCTACTGCAGGTTGAACGTGAAAAGTGCATTGATTTTGATATTTTTGTGATACTAATTATTACGATAAGAAAATTAAATTTGTTATTCTATAATATATTTTTGTTTATTATTCCTGGCCACCATACTTATCTTAGATTGTAGCCCAGTGATGTATACTTTTCTATCTACAGGGTTATACATTAAGTTTGTATCATTGATTTTATTGATTTTTATTTAACCCTACAGTGCATACGTCAATAAAAATCACACCAGTGCATACGTAGGGCCTGTCAGGCCCGTAGCTTTAAATCGACGAATGTTGGGATATTTCAGGAAAATAAGATAATTTTTGTATATATTAAACTTTATAATAATAAAATATTAAAGAAAAAACAGAATTGCTGAAATAAATCAAGGAAATTATTGCGAAATATTATAAAATTCAAAGTCACCTAAATCTTGCAATTAGCTGAAGTCATTGAAGTTGCATATATATTGCATTACGGTGACTTGTAAGAATTGTAAAGATACTTTTGATAAATATACTTGAATTACATGGAAATTATCGCAGTTTTGTTATTATTTTGCGAATAATGATTACAGAAATTGTTATACAAGCTGAAAAATTTTTTTTGCAAAACTTATAATTTGATTGGAAACCGATTACCATTTTTAATATTAAATAGTAACACCAGTGCATATGTCGGGCCTACCAGGCCCGAAGCCCTTTTATTGGCAATCCTTTCAAGTTTTTTAAACCCATGTCGATGTCTTTTCATATTTTAGACAGCTACTAATGATATAGTGAAATTTATTTACACGGTTCTCTTTTTATATTCATTTAAATGTTCACTCGGGCCTGCTAGGCCCTACGTATTCACTGGAGGGTTAAAAACAAAGTTTAAGTAAAGTAAATACAGCTAACAAGAGGAACCGCCCAGGTGTAACTCTAGAATCGGGACAAGATTTGGTGGGTTGAAAGAGCACTAAAATTAAGCAAACATTTGTTGCTTTTTTTAAGCGTTTTCTGAGCAACACTTAAGGAGTGGTTATGTCGATCTAGCTTTAATTCACGAACGCGAGGGGGCTTACAAGCTATGGTGAATAAATTAATTAATTAATTCGTTGGTAGGCAACAAGCTTCACAAATAGTCTGGTTGCATTAATGGGTAATTCAATAGCAAACTTACAGGAATCTACTTTTAAAACCTACGTTTAAGCTGAAATATAAGCTCCGCCTTTTAAAAATTATATCAATCGTAAGGGTGGGAATTTTGCACTTTACTTTAATATCTAATTCTTATTGTTTCCATTAAATATATTATAAGATCGTTTAAATTGTTTTATAATAAAATGGAAGAAACCTTATTCGAACTATAAACTATCAGCTGTATTCATAAAAATTTAAAATCGACTTAAAGAACTCTTTAAACCTATTTTAGCGAAAACTTCAAAAAACTCTATTCATAAACGCATTTTAGCTTAACAAACCTTCTGTAACAGTATTGTAACTTGACAATATTTAAAATTGGGAGGAGCCTTCTTTAAACCTATTTTAAGGACATTTTTACTTACAATACAGTTTACATTGTATGTAATAACCCTACTTTATGTTTTTTGTGTCAAACAATTTTATTAAAACTTAAAATTATTTATTGAAATTACAAATTCTACTTCTAATTGCTACAAGATTAATCTTAAGACTGCTACTTAATACATAAACTACAATTTTTATATAATATTTCCAAAAACTTGCATTCGGCAATTCACACGTTATATTGAAATGACATCTTCCCGGTGGATGCACTTAGTAGCTGATTCTTATGAAGTAATTTTATTTATATTATGTTAACCAATATAACTTGCTTACCGGGTCGAAGAAAAACTATAATAATAATAATAACTTTATTTAGTAATATTCATCATGATCCATTTTACAAAAATTTAACTGTAACACCAAAATAAATTCAACTGTAACACCAAAATAAATTCCATGGTAACATAATCTTTAACTTTCCTTTTAAACTTCATCAAATTTGTCTCTAACTTAAGAGACGATGGCATACAGTTGACCATAATCTTAATCCGCTAGTATACAAAATCATCGTCCGATGTTATAGCATCATTGCGTTTTCAATTGGGCACCGGCTTGAAGCTTTCCGAAGCACTATGCATTGAAACTAGAAAACACAGAAAAATTTAAGTTAATAATTAAAAGATATACTAATACCAAAATTACTTGTTCAACAAACCATCTCAGCAAGTTTTCTTCTGGCTGTTGGTGTCTGTATTTTTATTTTCGATAGTTCTAACTTTTCCTTAATGAGTTCTTGTAATAATTGCTAAAACTGACAAAATAAATTATTTTAAACACATTCAAATGATACAAACAGCCTAGAAACCTTATCTTCCTCAAGCAAATTTTCACTTCTTACCTTCTTTTTTATAGCAGTCATTATTGATATTGATGATAATTTAATTTTACCCAATTAATTATAACACAATAAAACAACTTTTAGGTTATAGTTTACTTCATTTATGAACTAGTAGTTCATATATTTCGATGATACCAACTCAATTACACCAATTTCACTTGAATCGGTATTGTAAAGCAATTTTAGTTAGGGAAGGTTTATCAACCGTTTATGAATGGACCAAAGTTAAACAGCTCTGTAAAGCTTAAAACACGTTTTAACTAAAATAGATTTAAAGAGTGTTTTACAATATTTTTATGAATACAGCTGTATATCTATAAGCATAGGAAATTCGAATAAACTTCAAAGATTAGTTTACGAGTTATAATAATTAGGAATTGGATTTACGTACTGATTATTTTTAATTTAAAATATGTATAAATGCATAATATAAATTCGGTATAATATTATAATTTCGCATCTGTTGTAAAAAAATTTGCAATCGTATAAAACCATGCACAGTGCATATCTGCGATTTAACCTTGCAAGATAACGAATGCAGAAAACTGAAGTATTCCAATTTGCTTTTGCAGTTATCCAACGATAATTTATTATAATATTATGTTGTATTGAAGATTACTATATTATTACGTTCAAAATGATGAATACACATATACAGTGGCCGTAAAAAGTATTCGTACACCCCTATCTTAACCATGTAAATAGTACATTTTGAAGCCATTGTTTCACACATAAAAGTCGCTTTTACAATAAAACTTTTTAGACATTTTTTGTTAAGAATTTCATTGTCTTCAATTTTGTATCTATACATTTTTCTATTTTGTCACCCCGTTTCCGACTGACAACAGCTTAAACAAGACTCTGTAAAATACAAAAAATATTGTCACCTGTATCTCAAAAACGGTGCAACGAAATAGAAAAATGTATAAGTAATTTTTGTTGCAAATTTTATTCCCTACATTTTTGTTTATATACATTTTTCTATTTTGTCACACCGTTTCCGAGATACAGATGATAATATTTTTTGTATTTTACGGAGTCTTGTTTAAGCTGTTGTCAGTCGGAAACGGGGCGACAAAATAGAAAAATGTATAGATACAAAATTGAAGACAATAAAATTCTTAACAAAAAATGTCTAAAAAGTTTTGTTGTAAAAGCGACTTTTATGTGTGAAAGAATGGCTTCAAAATGTACAATTTACATGGTTAAGATAGGGGTGTACGAATACTTTTTACGGCCACTGTATTTGATTTACAACACTATTATTATAATTTATGTTATAATAATCTTATAATACATATAGTATTTGAAAAAGTAAAAATTTAAATTTTAAGCTATGGTCTGTTTAAAGCCAAAAACAATACGATAGTATTGACGAGGTCACATTAGACCAGCGTTGTAAAAAATGCGATTAGGATTAAGCAATACGCAACACTGTACAATGTATACATAATCAAGATATACAGTGTTGACGTGTATTGTTTTTGGTTTAGGAAGACCGTACGACCATACCATAATAGTAATTAAAATAATTATACATTACACAGTGACGGCGCCAGAGGGGGGAACAGGGTGGACACATGCCCAATCCCTATTGACTGGAGTGCCCAACCAAGTGCCCACCCAAATTTTTTAGAATACCTATACGTTTTATATTTTCGCCTCAACCACGCTCAGATCAAATATTTTAATTTTACTATTTTTAAAAAATTCGGAATTGTTAATTAAAACATGTAAAAAAATCGGATGTGGCCATGCCCATAACTTTATCATACTTATTATTATGGTGCAAAATACAGTAGAACCCTCTATAACGAGTCCGGTTATAACGAAGAATCGGCTATAACGAGTAAAAATTTAGTCCTTTGACTTTTGTTTACATGTTAAACTGACTGTTTATAGCAAAAATCTTGTTATAGAGAAGTTTTACTGTATAATAAAAAAATAAAATTTGAAAATTAAGAAAAAAGTTTTTTTTACATTTGAAAAAAGAATAATTACAAAAATTGGATATTTACACGATTATTGATTAATACTTTTTTAATATTATTATTATAGAGAAGAATTTAATAAAAATCTAAAATTTGAGAAAAAGAAAAATATAATTTTTTTAGTTTGCCAAATATTTTTTTTGCGTTTCCGTGTACCGATTTTAACCAAAATCTAATCAGTTCTAAGTCCCAATATATCAGTAATACTAAATACGAAATTTTGTTAAAAAATTCCTATTACGTTTTGAAGTAGAGGTTGAGGTAAATTTGACCACATACACACACACATACAGATTACAGACATTTTTTGGAAATGATGATTTTCCGCTTCTGGAACCCCAATATGCCGAAATTCATCAAAATCAATCTCAAATTTCTTTTTCTGCACGATAACAATACTTTTTCATATTTTGTATGATAAAGTAAAAAAAAAATTTTTAACGGCCGCCATTTCGTGAAAAAAAAATTGTTTTACTTTTCCACGGTTCATGCTATAACGGCATCGATAAAGAACATTCACACCAAATTTCAAATAAATCGGTACATTCGAACATTAGAACATCCTTTTTTTTTGGACCTCCCACTTTGCCAGCTCATAACTTTGTGAATTTTGAGGGTTTTCTCGGTTAATTTTTATGCAATCTTAAAATATCCATAAATAAATGATAAAAAAATTGATAGTAAAAATATTTTTTGTTTCGTTTGTACAAAGCTTCAAAAACCGCCCGAAATTCATGCTTCTAAACTAGAATACCTACCCCTTTAAGCAGCCGTGGGGTCTAATCTGTCGGATTAAACATTTGTGGCCCCCTAGGTAGTTAAATTTTCGGGGTCCTCTAGAAAATTATTACTTGCGTAATTAGTTTTTAATTTTACTACTCAATAATTAAAATAAACAGTCTCAATAAAATATTTGAAAAAAAAATTTTTTTTTCGACAAAAAAAATCAACTTTAATTGTTTATAACTTTTTTGTTGTTAATCAATCGCTAAAATCGTATGTACTTCACTAGATAATCTAATGAAAAAGCTACAGTTAAAATTTCAAGTCATTCGGATGTAAACTTTTTCAGTTCTACTGCTCACCGATTGATTTTGATAGTGATTTTGCAGCATAAAAGTTGTTCGGTTAAAATTGATTTAAACGAATTTTGAGTTTAGATCAGTACTTGGGCGTTGTAGATTTTGATTCTATGATAGTTTTAGCATGATTTAAGCCAATACAAAAAAATTGGAAAAAAAAATAAAAATTTGGTGGACATTACCCCTTAATTATTTTTATTTAGGACTAGTAAGATAAAAAAAATTACATGATATTTGCCGAGACCCATTTCACCCCCATGTGAGAGTGGGTGAGATTCGGCTTGACCCCCCCCCTAATATTTTTATATTTACTACTATGTACTTTAAAACACAGATTCTTGATAAACTTTAAAATGAAAATTTATAATTAAAATAAATATATTTTTCCGTTTTCACGAGGCTCCTAAAATTAACGAGGCCCCTAGGCAGCCGCCTTTTCTGCCTTAATATCTGTAATAGTGTAATCCGGCACTGGGTCTAATCATGTCTAATGCTGTACGTGTAACCATGTTTAACCATTTTCGAAAGAGAAAGAAGCTGATTGTTCAGAAGTGTATTGAAGGGTTTTACTCTTTTGTTAGTACAATAATTCAATACTGAAGAAAATAAAAATTTGAATATTTTTATAATAATATTATATTATTTATTTTGATTATAGAAAATTACATTCATTTATTACCTACACTTATATTGTATGCTATTTTAATCGAATTAAAATTATGCGAATTTATATTATTTAATAAAATATTTTTGTATTCATCTAAAATGTAAACATAGGTATTAAAACATTGGTGGTAGATTTGAAACGAAACGCAAATCCACACCGCAAAATATTTTTGTGTTGATAAGATAAGATAAGACGGGAGAACATTTAAAATATTTCTAGCATTGTAACTCAAAATATATATGAGTTACAAATTATCATTTCGATTTATTTGGGCGACTGTATAAAACAGGCAACTGTAAATTTGCTTTAAATTGAACACAACACGTACCCATCTTTGTGATAATGACTGAACTATAATGATTCATTTCATCTCAAATTATTCCCGCCTGATTTTAATTGAACAATTATATGCAATTTCATTTATAATGTGTTATAGATGAAATAAATTTTCAAAAAATGTCTTTATGAATTCTTTTAGACGTGTACATTATTTATATAAGTAAAATGTTATTAATTGATAATTACAAATATGGTATTTAAACACAATGAATTCTAAATTACACAGATTGCAAAAAAAAATATTTTACGACAGTCCTTAATTTATCGTTAATATAATTTCAAAATTTGAAGAAAATCCATTCAGCCGTTTTTTAATGCAAGGTGCTTTACTATTTTTTTTTGCACCTGGCCAATTTTTTTTTTTTTTTAATTGATAATTCTTTGTTAGTAATTATTTAATCTATTTTAATTTTTGTTAAAAAAATTGCAAATGGGGCATTTAAACACAATTAATTCTAAATTAGACAAATTGCAAAAAAAAATTATTTTACAACAGTCGTTAATTTATCGTTAATATAATTTCAAAATTTGAAGAAAATCTATTCAGCCGTTTTTGAATGCAAGCTGGTTATACAAGAGCGCATCGCAATATCCTAGCCTTAAGCTAGATAGAAAACAATATCGCATCACGTGCAAGGTATGTAGTTTAAAAACTAAAAATTAAACACAATTAAGGAAAAGAGCGATAGGCACATGTACTGCTTCTTCGACCATGACATGTGTTTCTGACTCATTAGTCATCATTAGTATCGCATACTTGTTGTCATCACTTAATTGTGTACACATCAAGGGCTACTGGTCGCGATTCTATGTGGACGGTTAAATACACATCACAAACACACAATAACAACCGTGCCAACGTGCGTTATCGAGCTCAGTGCTCTAATCAAAATTAAGCTATATAGTTTATTAACTAACTTAAACTAGTTTATTTAACATTAATTTTGAGATCTTCTAGCTGTTAAGGTGGTAACAGCATTTAAAAATTTGACTGCAATACTTTTTACCTATAAATAAAAATTCAAAAATTTAAAAAAAAAAAAAAAGCTGACATTATAATTTTGAATTATTATTGTATTATATCTAAGGATCGGATTTTAAGCCATGAAAATTTTTAAAATAGGAACATGTTTTACGCCTTTCTGAGTCGTTTTATTTTGCCTGTAAATGCATATTTTGCATTCCCACTAAATTTTCTCCAGGTTTTCCCGAAAAAAGAATAAACGTTTTTCCTTATATTTCGATAAATCGGAAGATAAAAAAGCAAAAAAATCTTAAATTTTTAATTTAACCTTTTTACTGTTTATGCGTACATATGTCCATTGCTTTACTTTAAAAATGCATTGTGTTCCTCTATGTTATTCTGAAACACATAAATACCTTTGTGCTTCCGGTATTAATTTGAAAAAGCATGCAATACATTTGATTATCCCCAGTATTTAATTGTTTTTTTATTACAACAAATAGTTATTATTCGGACCTCTGTAACATGATAGTAATTTTTACATACCTCTGTTGCAAATGCCCAACAAATCCCAACAATATAAAAATTGTTGGGCTGATGTGTGTTTTTGTCACGGGAATTCCCAGCATAACCCAACATAAACAATGTTGACATTGTATTGGGAAACACCAGCAAATCCGAACATAATTCCCAACAGAACCCAACAAAAACATTACTACATGTTGGGAAAACCTAGTAAATCCCAATATAATTCCCAACAGAACCCAACAAAAACAATACTATATGTTGGGAAAACCTAGTAAATTCCAACATAAATATTCCCTTCAACAGAACAAGTTAATTCAAATAATAAAATTTTTATTTGATTTGAGCTTTCAGTGATGGTTATTGCTTTCGATATTATTTCTAACGAAAGCGGTAACCATCACTGAAAGCTGAAATAGAATAACCATTTTATTATTTGAATTAACTTTTTATGTATAAGTTTTAATATTGTTGCTGTCAAAATTAAGATTAGTTAGTTCGATAATTTTTTAAATATATATATTTACTATTTACCACGACTAAAGACTCGAATAAAATACACAGGCCGTGGTTTGATTAATTTAAACAAAGATTAAAACATGGATTACTTACAATAAATTTATTAAACAAATGATTATGAAAACTATAATACAAAAAAACTATATATTACCTATAATTTAAAAAAATACAATTATAATTTGGAAAACAATAAAATTTAAATTACCCCAAATAGCAAATTAGTGGTTTATTCCCGGTCCGGTAGTTTTCCGACTGTCAGCACTTATACACTTTTAAATTAACAATATTTTAGCTTTCTTTAATAACTTAAATTTGTTACACTTTTGCAGCCGATGTGATGATGCTGAAGAGATGTGTTTTGGTGTTCCTCTCGTAGTTCGCAAAATGGTAACAAAAAACAAACTTTCTTCTTGAGTTCTCGACATATTTTTGTTATTCCGTCTTGGTGGAACCTGACATATGCAAACGCCTTGCCATTATGCTGCCCTGAAATTTCTAGATTTAGAATATGAAATAAAATAATTAATTTATTGTTTCTAAATAAAATAAGCGAAATTAAACAATTTATTTTTCGAAAATTATTAATGAGCATAACAATGAGAACTAAATTGATTATTTAATTTCGTTTATTTTATTGATAAAATAAATAATATTTTATGCAGTAGAAGCCGAAATATTAGCCTTGCTCGTGCTTTTTGAAGTGAAATCTAAGGTATAGAGTAGGTAATGCTTTATTTTAAAATAGGTAGGTACTTACCATCATAATTAATTCCTACACCTTCGAACATTTTCAAAAGAACAGTACACAAAATAATCCATAAGTAACACAATTGGCGTCACCTACAAAACAACCGCCATTTTACAAATGACAACAGGGGACGATAGGGTGACCACTAACTTGCATTCCCATCAAAGACCAACAAAACCGTATACCTGGGAATTCCCAACACAACCCAATTAAAACTACCTGCTCTATAGTTGGGATATTCCAACAGTTTTCACTAACTTGCATTTCCCATCATATACCAACATAGCCCATTACAAAAATTGTATAATTGGAAATTCCCAACACAATCCAATTAAAATAAAAACTGATTTCCAACATGTCCCAATGGCTCCAACAAAGGCCAATATAAATCTGAAGAAATTTTTGTGATATATATGATTTGTATTGGGCATTTGCAACAGGGACAGTTTAGATGTGAATGTTAGGTGGCAATTTAGTACTCTGCAATTTTTTTCAAGTATTACTTATTTTATCATTGTATTTTCAAAGTTATTGGTGCATCGATAGTGCAAAGAGCGTCTTGTTTTTCCTGTATATCCTATCTACATAAATTAGTAAATTTATTTCTCTTTTGAGTGTTTTTCCGTTCATATAAAATAACTTCGTACCCCGAAAATTCCTACCTATTAAAAAATTATAGAAAACGTACCTAAAATCACAGGGCTCATGGGATTTTTCTAAATCCAAAAGGGTACAAAAATCTTCCGTGGTCTAGCTCAGTGGCTCACCTATCGAAAAAGTTGGTAATGAGGGCGCCAAGTATAATTATTGGATAAGTCGCCAGGTGAGATCTAGGTAATTACTAACCTAGGTACTTCGAGAAAATAAATAGGTAGGGAAAATAAATTAATATACCAAAATTTACCAGGAGTGAAAACAAAGTTTAATGTAAATAATTAAAATTTACAAACAAAGAGATTTAATCAATGCAAATTTTCAAAATTAATCAAAAATAGAAAAATTATCGTAACCGATCTTAATCTGAATAAAGAAATAAAAATTCAGTCAGTACGCAAAATGTTAAGTAATAATGAATTGCAAATAAAAATAATTTGCTAGGTAGTTGTATTTAAATAAAGAAATAATTGTCGCACCTATACCACCAAGAATTGCAATTCTTTTATGATAAGATAACTTACCACCTCGACTGGGTGTGCACGGGTAATTTTAATTTTACTAAAATCCGAAATTTTGCGTAACGCTTCACAACTAACAGTGAACCACGTATCGGATTGCTCCCAAATTAAATTAATTTAAAAAAATAAATAATCACTCCGGAATCAACAATTTCAAATATACAATATTTACTACCACTAACTTGGTAATATCAAAGACAATGAAAATTTACAAAGTTATATCAAACAATTATACGAACATAAATTGATTATTCTTCCTTCCTGTCTTCAAATCTTCACTTCTTAATAGAAATTAACGGATGACCAACGATAAAACGGTTCAACAAACAAAATGCTCGGAAGTAAATATCTTTCGGAAATTCGAAAACGTTATCAAGTAATTTCAAACTTTCATGTAGGTGTATATCCACTTTTTTCTTTGAATATTTACAAGAGGATGAACCAATGTTTCCGGAAAAACTTCAACAAACGGTACTTCTTCCAGGAAAGTTGTCAAGTGTGCTCGAAAAGGTGCAAGGAAAGATAAAAACCCAAAATTTATTCTTGAACTTACTCGAATTCATTCGCATGCGAAACTTGGCCACTTTCGCATGCGAATGATGAATTGGTATTCTCGAATAATCGTGTACGAATGCTTTTCGCATGAAATTATTCGTGCGACTCACTTTCGCATGCGAATGAAAAATTGGTATTCTCGAGCAATCGTGTACGAATATTTGCGCATGAAAATCACACAAATTGCAACATCTGGATCTAAGCAGGAGAAACTTTGATCGTGTGCAAAAGTCTAAAACTTGCGCATGTGCAATTAATAAAAATTATTTAATTTATTGTCATTATATAGGGTGAATTTGGAAATTATTATTTCTTTTTATTTTTTTTTTAAATAAATATAAATTATTTATACCTACTTAATCATTTTTTATTTGCAATATCGAGAAGTGCATTTACAATTTTTTCTTTTGCAATTACCTCCCTTTTTTAGTAATTCCAATTTTAATTTCTGGTACAACTTCCTCTTTCTCAATTTTTCTTTGCAATGCTCTACAAGTTTCTCGCTTGCAGAAATACTGTGTTGCAGTCGGTGTGAAGTCTTTCTGCGTCTTGATGTACTTCTTGGCAGTACTTCCTTTTTATTTTCTGGTTCTTGTGCTAATAAAGACAAAGCGATAGATGACCTCTCATCTTCAAATTGTCCATTTTCAGTTGTTGAGCTTTCCGGTGGTAATAAATCCAAGTCTGCTTTAGATTCTCGCGTATCTGCATGGCCATCTATAGAAATTGGATTCATAAGTTCTAAAACGTTTTCGTCAAGTGTGGTTAATCTTTCCTTTGTTGGTTTTCCACCACTTGTTTCGCTAGTGTAGTTTTTTTATGAAGCTGTTATTTTTTATTGCTTTAGTTCTCATATCTTGCCAAGTCTTTCTCCATTGCTTCCAATCTTTCTTAGTACCCCCCCCCCCCCATAGAATTTAATGATTCCGTTAATTCTTCCCATAGATTTTCTGCAGTCTTAAAAGTGAAATTTAAAAAAAAAGTCTTAAAAAAACCAAAAAGTGCATTTTCAATTTTGCGTATTTCCCTGTATAATGACGCAATACTATTGGTCGAGCCGTTTTTTCGTACGGAATAACATTTGTTTGCATTCTTCAATCAATCGTGTGGGAAACTTACGATGCGAAATTAATCGTGTGCGAAGTGAATTTCGTGTGCCATTCAAGAATACCATTTTTAGTGATCGAACAATCTTGAGCGAAGCTTACCTATGCGAACAATTCGCATGCGAAAAATTTTGAGTAAGTTCAAGAATAGGGCCCCAGGATAGAAGCAAAACAAGTCACACAGAAGCTATTGATGACCAAAAAATCTTCGTGGGAACAACAGGTAATCTAGTTAGACCAACTCACTAGGTTTCGACGTTACTTAAAAATTTTGAAAATCTGTTCTCTTCTTCCAAACTCTTCACATAAAGCAGACAAGACAAAATATATATACAGAACTAACAATTGGACGGCACAAAATGAATTTATTTACATTTTGAAAATTAAGTAAAACTTTCGTTAACTCAAATTATCATTATCAAAAATTCTTCCCATTATCCGCCACATTTTTCTCTCTCGGCGATAACTCATTTTTAAAATTAAAATTGGTATATGCATTGCCATCTATAAGACAACAAAAATAAACAATAATGAAAATTCCTACACAATAATTTACTATGCAGGAGTTTCACGTAACAACTTATAATCAATTCCTAAGAAATAATTTTAAGAAGAAAAATTGGAAGAAAACGCACATTTAATATGCACTTGGGTACACACGTCCCCATAAGCAACATATATCTTATTTTGTGTGAGGGACAGAAGAAAAGGTTAAAAGAAAATTTATTTTTGACTGAAAATTTCCCTGACTTGTCACTAAAAATAAGAAATTTCCTAACTAACTTTTCCCTGACAAAATTAGGGAAATCTGAAATTCCCTGTTGCTACAGTTCAATACCAACTAAACTGCTAAAAACAAAAATATAGTTAGGGCAAAGAAAGACAAAGAGACATTTCATAATGCTAACAAAGTGTGAAGTCTTTAGTTAAAGGCACGTTAACGGTGATACTTTACGAGAAGCTAAAATCACCCACGATTCTATATCAACAGCGCATGCGCTAATTTTTGTTCAATTTCTTTTACAAGTATTCCAAATAGTATATTTTCCATTTGTTCAGAGCTCTAACAAGTAGGATAACAACCCGTATTCTCTAAAGTTCCTGAACAATTCTAAGCAACATTCTGTGCGACAAGAAATCTTGAACTCGAGTTTATTTAAAATCTCACTGTGAGTTACCACCATTCACCTCAAAAATGACAAAATATAAGTAAATTTAGTTTTACATTTTTGTTCTGTGAACTAAACCATTTATATTATAAGAATGTGTGCTGGTGAAAAACCATTTAATATAAAAATTTGTATTTTGTTTGTAGTTAAGCTCATACCATCATATTTTTATACTAATACAGATATACCTACATACTCAAAATAACAAAATAATTTGTCATTTTCGGTTAATAATAAATTGATTAATAAAAATTTAAAATTAATACAAAACAACAAAAATCTGATGTGACAACACATAACTTTCACATTTATTACTAAAGGAATAATAATAATAATTAAAATTTAAAAAAATGCTAGTTCAAAAATTTTTTTTTACTTCATTACAATACTTTCCTTTACTATGTAAATGGGAAAGTAAAAATTAAAAAAAAAATTATAAAAATTTAATAAATAAAAAAATAACGTATGGATTCCAACCAAAATCTAATCAGCTCTCTAGATTGCTGTTACAAACCAGTATATGAAATTTGAATAAAATCGGTTGACGCGTTTTGAAAAAATCGTGGACGAAAAAATCATTGCAAAATTTGTCTCAAATAATTTGTACGGACTCATAGACTATGGAAGAAATGCTAGTTCAAACTTTTTTTTACTCGATTACAATACTTTCCTTTACTACGTAAATGGGAAAGTAAAAAAGGTTTTATTACGAAATTCGCACAAGTTCACATTTCTTCCATTAATTTACAAACTACAGGCTCATGCGCAGTTTGTCTGGAATCGTGGGTGATTTAGCCTCTCGTGGTACTTTAGGATTGACAATTATAATTAAGTAATATATTATATAAATAGTACGACTTCGCAAAAATCTTATTTTTAATTCTTTAAAAAATAGCACAACATGTTTCGTATGAAGAATCATACATCTTCAGGTGTCTACAGAAGAAATTAAAGTAAAATACAATTCTTTAAAATAATAAATTACATACCTAATTAAATTTAAAATGAAATTATGAAAAACATTTTTGTTTTTAAAGTTGAAGTATTTAAAAAATAGGAGTCAAAATATAAGTGTAATGATTTTTTGAAAAATAAAATAAAGCGGTGTGATGATTTTTAAAAATTTGGAAATAGGAAGGTTAGAGAAAGATGTTGTAAAGAGGTAGAAAGTTTAATAGTTCGTGTTTATTAAGTAAGGGTTAGTTCATTTTAGTAGCTTTTGAATTTCTTATAATTTCCATATTATTCTTTTCAAATATTTGTCTTCATTATGTAGGATAATAGATTTGTCATGATTGATTTGATGTTTTTTAAGTTTAATATGTTTCGAGACTTGGGAAATTGCGTTTAATCTTTCATGTTCGGCAATTCTAGTTTGTAAGGGTCGTCCAGTCTGTCCTATGATGAAAAGTCACAGTCATTACAAAATATTCTGTATACGCCGTTGGAATGCATAATGTCTTGTTGTTTACAGTTAGATAAAATATTAATGAGATTTCCAGTAGTTTTTTCCGCTAGAGTAATATTATGTTGTTTACATATATTATTCATTATTTTGTTTATAATGCCAAAATATTTTGTAGATTTATATATAGTTAGTTCTTGATTATTATTATTAGTAAAATATGTGTGTTCATTTTTTAGATTAATTCTTTTTATTAATTTGTTTATGGTGTTTATTGAATAACCATTATTTTGTGCTAATTGTTTAATAATGTTAAGTTCTTTAGTTTTGTTAATAGAAGAGAGTGGTAAGTTAAAAGCGCGTTCTATTAAGGATAGGAAAGAAGCGATTTTATGTTTGTAACTATCGCTTCTTTCCTATCCTTAATAGAACGCGCTCTTATTAAATATTTTTTAAATATTTCAACTTTGAAAACAAAAATTTTTTTTCACAATTTTATTTTAAATTTAATTAGGTATGTAATTTATTATTTTAAAGAATTGTATTTTACTTTAATTTCTTCTGTAGACACCTGAAGATGTACGATTGTAACATGTATAACATGTTGTGCTAATTTTTAAAGAATTAAAATTAAGATTTTTGCGAAGTACTATTTATATAAATTAATTAAAACATACTTCTCTTGACGTAAAATATTCTATTGATAATTATAGTTTGTGTACAAAAATATGAGCTCTAATAGGTTCGAATAAGGGGGGGGGGTAATTACTTATTAAAAATGTTTAATAAAGGTTAATTGTTTAAATCCGATTGACTATTTAATAACAAAGGCGAATATTTTAATTTATTTATTTCTAAAGCTTCTAAAAATTCAAATTTTTTACTTTTTTTATGATTTTTTGTATAAGTAGTACCTATTTTATTTAGACAAAGCCAAAATTTAATTTTTCGTTTTTTTATTTTTATTTAACATTTTTCAATATAACGGGATGAAACCGATATAATAGACCCTACATGTTATATATAATTGAAAAGAGGATAAAAAACTATTTAAATATGTCATAACCATCTATGATTTCCATTTAAAAAAATAACTTGATATTATAACTCAGAAACAAATGAAAATATTTAAAATTTCTTTAGCCCAGTTTATTCTCCTTAAAAAAATGTCTGAAAAAAAGAGATCGAGGATGCGGCGCCATTCATTTTTTGATATCTCTTATAGTTACCGATTTCCCCATAAGAGGCATCGAAATAGAGCGACCCTGTACAATGTTTCTTCGGGTAATGATGAATGGAGTAAGGAAACCCTCTTATAATTAGAAACACCGCAACCACCATCATCAAAAAGAAATTTATCTAAAAATTGGAGTTGCTCAAACTTTCTTTTTATTGACGATTGATTGAATATTGTATGATCATGAGAAAATCTATGTCAACAAGCGACGATATCTAATATGTGCAGCTGAACATCACCAACAACTTGGACCTTTGAAGAAAACCATCCTTTTCTGTTACGATAAAGTTTTCTGTTACGAAGGGTGAGTATTGACTAGTATTGACAGTGACAGTGTGCAGACGTGTTACGGTTAATGTGAACTAGAGCGTTTCATCATAATTGAGTTGGTAGCGATTATTGTTTTTTTTTAATCTTTCCGGGATGCGTGTCAAAAAAGATGGACGCTAGTGGAAAGAAAAAATATAGAATGGTGAAGACTACCCCAAAATAAATAAAAATACAATAGAAGATAAATACCCCCTCCCATGAATAGAAGATATATTAGATATGTGGCCTGCAACTAAACGGGCCAATGTGAAATTTTTGCTGTTTTGAATTATAGCTTACAGCTGTAGAAATTACGTGTTTTTAAAGTCTTTTTTAATGTTAACTTGTCTATGGTATTTATGGTAATATGGTCATTGTAAAGCTAATAGTCCAGTAAAATTATTAGATAAAAATAAAATATTAATCCGTAAAGATCTGAATTTTGGTACACATGTTTATTACGGCTTCCTGTTAAACATACTAAAAGTCCCCGTCGAAATGTGTTGCGCTCAAGCCGCCATCTTTGAAAAACGTTACACTTTTTCAGTTTTTTGTTTATATCTCAGCAATTTGTGCTGATAGAGAAAAAAGTTCAGGTAAAAATTGTAGTTTATTAAATTTTCTTCAAAAAAGTTAATATACATTTTTTTGTATCTCCAAAACACTTTAGGTTTAGACACTTCAGAAGGGATATGCATTAGGCACGATGTTAATGCTTACCAGTGACGAAACATTATGCGACGCATATCTTTCTTATACCTCTTTGTACTGGAGAAATAGTCAGTGTTAAAGATAAAGGATTTACCACCTTGAAAAAATAAATTGACTGCATTGAAACGATAAAGCTGCAAAAACACCTTCTGTAGCAACGTCGGGTTACATGTAAAGTATTAGAGATGCAAAAAAATATGTATAAATTATTTTGAAGGATATTCAATAAACTACAATTTTTATTTAAACTTTTTTTTTGTATCAGCACAAGTTGCCGAGATACAGCCAAAAAACTGAAGAAGTGTACCTTATTTCCAAAATGGCGGCTCGAGCGCAACAGATTTCAATGGAGACTTTTAGTATGTTTAACAGGAAGCCGTAATAAATATGTATACCAAAATTCAGATCTTTACCGATTAATGTTTTTATTTGCCGAAAATTGATCTAAATTGACTGGACTAAATAGTACATGTAACGATTAATCATAGCAGCCAATGTCTCACAGATATACGTTATTAATAGTATATTAAACAACAAGTTTAGTAAAGCAAAGTTTTACTAAACGAATTTAGCTTTTGAGTACGAGGCAACGAGGGGTTGATTTTTTGCTCAGTTTTTCGATATCTAGCGCCGTTTTTGAGTTATTGCTAATTCAAAATATTTCATAGTTGGTACTTGTGTAGGATTTCGGTAATCTAGTAATTTGACACGAATTTGTTTTTTAACTTGTTTACATAACAACAGTTAACAATTTTTATTTTCTATTCGAATTTTGCTTAAGTTACACACTATTAATTTATTATAAAAATGAGTGTTGCTACTGAAAACAATTTAGAAAATTGTTCTGAAGACATTTTAAATGCCGCTCGAGAAGCGTCTTCAAGCTTACTTCCTCTTAAATCCAAGGAAAAATACCTGAAGGTATACGAAACATTTTGTAATTGGAGGATGATAAAAAACGCACTAAGAACTGATGAAAGTGTAATGCTAGCGTATTTTTTTGAGAAGGTAAGCTATTTTATATTTTTACATAATATTTTAGTGTTTTTCTTACAATATCTTTCATTATTTTTGGCAAAACCACTTAAGGCATCTAGTTTATGGTCTACATATTCCATGTTAAAAAGCACTATACAAATAAACGAAAATGTGGATATATCACAATACAAAAAGTTACTTGCTTTTTTAAAACGCCAAAATGACACATATGAAGCAAAGAAATCAAAAGTTTTGAGTATGGAAAACGTTACTACGTTTTTTAAAGAGGCTCCAGACGATAAGTTCTTATTAATGAAAGTGGTACTAATATTTGGTTTAAATGGGGCATGTCGGCGTGCAGAATTGTGCAGCGTAACGGTAGAAAATATAGAAGACACGGGAAAAATTTTGGTTATAACTTTACACGATACCAAAACCAAAAGGAAACGTGTATTTACCGTAGGATCAGACTGCGATGGATATGAAATTTATCATAAATATTCACGACTAAGACCCAAACAAGTCAAACACAATAGATTTTTCATTTACTATAATCACGGTAAGTGCACAATACAACCTGTTGGCATCAACAGTTTTGCAAAAATTCCCCAAAAAGTTGCCGAGTACTTGAAACTTCCTGATGCATCTAGTTACACTGGCCATTGCTTAAGGAGAACGTCTGCCACCTTCCTCTCTGATAGTGGAGCTGACATTCAAACACTTAAAAGGCATGGAGGATGGCGTTCAATTACTGTAGCTGAATGGTATATCGAGGAAAGCATCACCAATAAGTTGAAAATTTCCAAAAGTATATTTCATCAGCAAGAACTAGCGGCATCTCAAGATCATTCCGGAATGCGGATGGAAAATCAAAAGAGTTTTCAGGAAGAACAAATAGAATTGTACAAATTTGGTGTTGTTAAGTTTTCAAATTTGAATAATTGTACTTTTAATATTTATAACAATGTTTCCAATAATTAAATAAACAATTAGGTACTGTCAAACTGTGTCTTATTGACAGTGACATTACTATATACTAAAGTGACTTTTCTATGTGGTAAAGTGCCACTTTAATAAATGATTTTGAATTTAATAAAATAGCACATCAGTCAAAATTCGAAAAAAGCTGTTTGTGCTACAAAGGCCAAGAAAGACATTGGGCCACTGTTTATTTGTAAAATAATTTAAAATAGCCCAATGTCTTCTTTGCCCCTTTTAGCACAAATCAAGTTTAATTTTAGCAACAACATTGGCCTTCAATCTCACTTTGATAATACTTCTGTTCGTGTGATTACAGAGGCATTTTATGATATTAAATAAAACAAAAGGTGTCAGTATGCATTTTATGTTTAGCCCTTAATCTCTGTCTTGCATTGCATTGAATGAGACAATAGCTGGGCAAGAAATTGGTTCCTGCATTTACCATTATTTGCATGGTCTAGTCTCTAGTTAAAAATACAAACATCTATACAGTGAATCTGTATAGTGACTCGTGTGAAGGGAAAAATAGGAATGTTTATTTTTCTACCATTTTACTCAGTATGGTTTACCAGCTGAATGCTCAGGGCAGAGCTTTCACTATTAATCACAAATTCTTAGAAGCTAGACTTACTCATATGGAAGCAGATTCTGTAACATGCTGCTATAGAAAAATCAAGAAAACGTACTACAGCTGATATTAAGTTACCACGCGATTGGGCTAATTTAATTCGTTTTGTGCAAAGAAATCCTCATAATTCAGTGATCGAACTAGAGTAAACAGATTTTTTAGACGTCAAATCTATCCTAAATACGCATTTTGTACATTGTAAAGAAAACGTATTTCATGAACCTCTTCATGACGAACTATGTATGTACGTCATCATTTCTCATATCAAGAAACATAAATGTTAAGGGATATCCTCATCGTCTCGCAAATTTCGTGTGGTTATGTAGGGTGGCCGAGCTTGCCTTTGTTTTGGGGTTGGTGTACCCTAATTAAAAGTTGAAAATCTTTGTTTTATGATTTATTTTCTATTCTACATAAGTAAGTTGTTCATCATTCGAGGTAAAATTATCAACTGTCCGTTCCTATCTCGGCTTATCAACACAAGCTGTCCGAGAATAGAAATAGTTACTATTATTATTATACCTGCATTCTAGGAGTTCATCACATTTCCCCCCTAGAATAAAAAGTTAAAACAATGATTTAATATCTTTTGAACTTAATTTAAAATAATAATGAACAGGTACATAATTAGCGTGTAATAAACATTTTCTACAATTGATTAAAAGATTCGGCTATTTTGCCTGTTATGTAAAGGATCTCGAGCCTGTACATGTGGAACTGTAGGAATTTCTGATGATTTTAGTTCATCCTGTGAAGATGGAGATATTGACCTGTTATCTCGATTGACATTTCTATTATTAAAATTTATACAAAGATAAGGAAGATTTCCACAAGTGCAAGATTTCCTTCCTTTGCATCGACAATAAATTTTGTAAATAATTCCTATAACTAATAAAATACATACAGTGGCTCCAGAAATTATTAATACACTCCTATGTTAATCATGTTAAGCAGACATATCCATGATCCTTTTTCTCATATAAAAATCGATTTTATAGCAAAATGTTTCAAACATTTTTTGTTGAAAATTTCATTCCCTTAATTTTTGTTTATATACATTTTTCTATTTGATCGCGCCGTTTCTGAGTAACAGCGACTTTAAAAACACTCTGTAAAAATTTAAATAAAACTCCCATAAGAGCAATGTTATTTTTATAAAATTTTTTACAGGGTGTTTTTAAAGTCGTTGTTACTGAGAAACGCTGCGACAAAATAGAAAAATGTATAGAAACAGAAATAAAGGGAATAAAATTTGCAACAAAAACTGTTTGAAACATTTTGCTATAAAATCGATTTTTATATGAGAAAAAGGATCATGGAAATGTCCGTTTAACGGTGTACCGTCAATTCATCGCGGACAATTCATCGCGCGACAATTCATCCCGGACAATTCATCGTGCGACAATTCATCGCGCGTGACAATTCATCGCCGCGACAATTCATCGCGTGCGACAATTCATCACATAGATATTAGTATTTTTGTAACACTTTGTATTTGTATTGTATTTTTTTTAAATAAAAAATCCTGTACACTTTTGGGACCCTGAAAAAGGCTGAGTTGCTGTTATTTACACCGGAAAACGTGTGCGCGATAAATTATAGTCCTGTATTTAAATGTTTAAAGCTATTTTAAGTTTAAATAGCTTAAAGATAGAACAATTTGTTGCTTGAAATAAAATTCTACAAAAACGAGTGTACAGAGACACCGCCAGAAGAATTAAAACAATATAGTGGAAAATTACGCTTACAGATCTGTTTTAGATTTTCTTCGAGGTATAGCTCATAATTTTCAATTGCAATTATAAAAATATGTCTTGTTTTCATTTTAATATAATTGTTTTAATTAATTTTGTAATATGAAATTTTTGTTTTTATTATTTTAATTATATTTAATTGCGATGAATTGTTGCACGCGATTAATTGTCGCACGCGATGAATTGACGCACGCAATGAATTGTCGCGCGATGAATTGACGTAGGTTCCCGTTTAACATAGGAGTGTATTAATAATTTCTGGAGCCACTGTATGAAATAAACAAAATAATCCATGAAAGATTTCGAACGATTGTTGCTAAGAGTTTGTAAAATTTTAACAGCTAATTCGTCAATGTTCGACAATTTGTAACTTGCTAAATTTAATTCGTCCAAATGAAGAGATCTTACCTTATATCCCTACTTAATTTTAATTCAGAAATGTTAATTTGATTTTTATGACTAATTTCACAACAATCCAAATCTATGTTAAAATTTGGAATGAAATCCATAAAAGTAGTTGAAATAAATTCTTGACTTGGAGTCAATAAGGTTGTACTGGTAAAACCTTTAAAATCATTATCCAGTTTTATCATACCTGAACCTGTTAAAAGAACATCAACTGGTATGCTTGAATTTTTACAATTTATTACTAAATTTTCGCTACCAATCGGAATAATGTATATACATCGATTGTTGGTTTTCAATTGATAAAATATTGGTGAATATAATTCAATTATTCTGGTGTCGCATGAATCCGGCACCCTTTGTACATGGTTAAACAAAAAAATTTCACAATTATTTAAAGTATTGGTTACAAATGTTGGTTTCGTTTGAATACATATTAATTTGCTAATATCGAGTCTTTTGCAATTTGAAAATTCTAAATCACTTAAAGTAAAATAATGTTGCTTGGTTTCACTCACTGCCAAATAATTATTGGCTGGTTGAACAAATAAATATTTGTTTTCACTTTTCACTAACACTGGGAGTGGTATAAGATGATGTGCTGAAAATATGCGTTGTTCGACCAATGGTAATGAGATAGCATAAGTTAGTTTCGAGTTGAAATAAAACACTACTAATTTAACAATTTTCATAATAGTGTGTACATTATTAATGTCTAATGGTACAACAAAATCAGTCCCACTTGGTAAATAATTTCGCACCTTTTGCAATTTGTCTAAAATTTGAATAGCATTTATAATAAATTTTTGGATGAAGAATTTCCTTTTGAGCAAATGAAATGGCATTAATTATTGAATCTAATTCGTTTTGATATTGCTGTGCTAAAAATATTAATAAATTTAAGTGTTCGTCTATAACTTGTCTTGTTTCGACCACCGATAAAGTTTTTGTTTCCGCGTTTACAAATTTTTCGATTTTTTGTAAATTTTGATTCAATAATTGTTTATTATTATTAAGTGAAGTAGGTAATAGTTTCGTTAAAATTTTTAATAGTAGTTTGCACAATACTAGATTGTTGCTTGATTAAAAAAATTAGAGTTTTTTCATCGTTATTGAAAGAATTAATTTTTTCGTCATAATAGTTTGCATCGTCAGCATCCATTGTGCCGAATAAAATTTTTGCTCCTTGGCCAATAATATTAATCCATCCGCGTTTCCTTCGCGAGTGATCCTAATGACCAATAATCATGCTTAAAATATTTTTGTCAACTTCAATTTGCTGAATAATATAATAATTTAGTAATTTAAGTTGCTTTTCGCACATAGTAAAATTAATAAAAAAATTGTTATTACCAAAGTTGGGATGACTACAATAATTTTGAGTTGTCATTACATATGTTTTCAAAGTGATAAATTTTTCAAAAACTAAGTTCATATCTAAATAAGTAATTAGCTTCCATTCTTGATTGCTTAGAACCAAATTCCCAATTTGTTCAAAATATATTCCTGGTGTAAAATTGAATTTTGTTTCATTGTAAACTTCATGAGTGAAGATGATGGTACAATGGAAAAGAAGAATTGTTATTCTGAAACAAGAGAAAGATATGGCTTCAGACGGTTTGCATGAACAATTCTTTTTTGATTTTTTATTAGAATGGTAAAATTACAATTTCATGGTTTTGAAATAATTTTGTAAGGCCCTAGATAATATTGATCTAATTTTTTAGATCTACCTTTTGCAGTTGCTTCGTTTGTTAGCAAAACTAGATTTCCAATTTTAAATTCATGTTGAATTAGTTTTTTATCATAATATTTTTTGTAATTTTCCTCACAACGTAGGAGGTTGTTTCGCGCAACTTGATTTGAAGTTTGCAATTTAGTACGTAAATCTATAATGTAGTCGTCATAACTATAAGAAAATTTAGGATTCTGTGATAAATTAGATGGAAGTATAGCTTTCTTCCCGTATCTAAGTTCGAAGGGAGTAAAATTTGTTGCAGAATGAGGACTAGTATTGTAAGAAAACATTGCAAAATCTAACCAATCGGGCCAATCCGTTTGGTCTTTATTTACAAAATGCTTTAAATAATCTGCTAACGTCTTATGTGACCTTTCTAAAGCTCCGTTGGTTTGAGGATGATATTTAATTTTGAAATTTTTAAAAGTTTGCAAGCTCTTTTAAATATTGAGCTCATAAAATTTGATCCTTGGTCGGTGATTATATATTTTGGAATACCGTATTTACAAATATTGCATTTTACAAAGGCCGACGCAACGGCAAATCAGCTTCCTGATTTGGTAAAGCTATTGCCGCAGAGAATTTTGATAAATCATCTTGAAAAGTTAATATAAATTTCATGCCGCATTCGGATAACGGAAGTGGTCCAACGATATCTAAAAATACCTTTTCGAAAGGTTCGTATGATGTTGTAGTAATTTCCATCGGTATTTTGGTTGTCTTCCGATTGACTTTGTTTATTTGACAACTTTTACAACTTTTGACCTATTTTTTGATGTCCTTCCTCATTGAGGACCAATAAAATTTTGCCTTAATTCTTTTAGTTGTTCTGGAAATTCCCGAGTGACCGCCGATAGGAGTATCGTGATAGGCTTTTATAATTTGTTGAATTTCATTCGGGTCGGAGACACTGATAGTTTCGTTTTTGCATAGTAGAATTTCTATTTCAGTGTTTCTGAAAAGGTAGCGTAAAACAATTCTGAAAAATTCATTATCACGTTTATTGTAAAATTGTGAAATTGCAATCCTTTCAACTGAGTCTTTGACGAGGTAATCGCGAATTGCAACAAACTTGAGATGTTTCCGCTGCAAAGAGATAATAAATGTTATAATTTCCTCGATTATAATGAATAATTTTGTTGAGGTCTTTGTTTTCAAAGAAATCCCGATTATTTAATTTCTCGTTAAATTTTTTAAAATCGATGTCAGTACACAAATCTTTTGAAGTTTTACAAATCAATGAATAGTTTTGATCGATATTAAAAATTGATTCATCAGTTTCTTTAACCTTGCTGTTTTGAATAATATGATTTTGTTGATATTCAATAAAATTGAAATAAGAATTAGTAGGATTTGTTTGTAAAACTTTAATTTCCAAACTTGGTAGAATGCGACTGGTAGAAAGCATCTGCGTTCAGATTGTTTTTACCTGCTCTATGAATAATTTCGTAATTGTATTCTTCTAAATATAATCTCATTCGCATTGGGTCGATCCTAAATCTTTAGAACCAAAAAGTGAGGTGAGACATTTATGATCAGTTACCAATTTAAATTTTGTAGAATAAACGTATGGTCGAAAATGCTTGACTACCCACACGATGGCTAATAGTTCCTTTTCTGTTGTATTATATTTGATTTCAGCTTTGTTGAGGGTTCTGCTGGCGTAAGATATTGGAAGATCCTTGCTTAACTCGCCTTGAGAAAGAACTGCTCCAAGAGCGTAGTTGCTTGCATCAGTTGTAATAATAAATTCTTCCTTAAAATTTGGATATTGCAACAGAGGTTCTGATGTAAGAAGATTTTTTAATTTTTCGAAAGAATTTTGTTGTTGACTTGTCCATAAAAATTCAATGCTTTTCTTCAACAATTTCGTTAAAGATTTTGAAATTTCAGAAAAGTTTGGGATAAATCGTCTATAATAACCGGCTAAACCTAGAAAGCTTTTAATTGATTTAACGTTTGTGGTTATAGGAAATTCTTTTACCGCTTCAATTTTTCTAGGATCAGGTCGAATACCTTTGTTTGTCATTAAATGACCTAGAAAAGTTACTTCCTTTCTTAAAAATTCACATTTTAAGGGATTAAGTTTCAAATTATGTGTTCTAAATCTAGTAAATATGTCATTTAATTTTTTTATATGAGCTAGTAATGATTCAGCGTATACTACAATATCGTCCATGTAAATAAAACAATGTAAACCGTGTAATCCACTCAATATAGAATTCATTAATCTATGAAATGTTGCTGGGGCACCCTTTAACCCAAAATGGCTTTGATTTAAACTGATAATGTGCATAATTTGTACTGAAAGCTGCTTTATGTGCATCATCAGGATTCATAGCTATCTGATGGAATCCGGACCCGAGATCTAATGTAGAAAAATATTTGTAACCCCCTAATTGATCAAGTATATCTAAGATGTTATGCAGAGGGAAAGCATCCCCAATTGTAATATTATTAAGGGCACGAAAGTCCACGACCACTCTATACTTTGTTTCACCGGACGCATCCAGTTTTTTTCGCACAATAAGTAAAGGTGCATTGTAGGGACTTGTACTACGTTCCACAATATTTTGGGCTTCTAATTCTTTTACTTGACGTTCAATTTCTTCCTTTTGAGAGTGAGGAATTCTATACGGTTTTATATTGATAGGATCGTTGTGTACTGTAGGAATTTTGTGTACAATGGTATCGGTTCGACTTAGTACGTCGCCAGGCAAATAAAATGTGTCGTTAAAATCTTGACATACCGAAATTAAATTACTCTTTTCTTCAGGATTTAAATGATCAGTTCGTAATAGTGACTCGAATAGATTTAAACGATGACTACCTGAATTTTGATTATATAAAATATTTCTTTGAGAACTGCTGAAATTTTTGTTATCATTGATATTCCGCGTATATTTCTCTATGTTAATCTCTGGAGTATTTATATCCACAGAAACTTCGTTAAGATTAAGAACACTGACCTTAGCTTTGTTATCTGTACAACAAACTAAAGAATTTGGATGAAATTTCTTTAGATGCAATAATTCCATCAAAAATTTCGTTCGGATTTGAATTTAAAATATTTACTTCAATAACAACTACTTCGGAATTTAATAATGTCGCTTTTACAATGAATTGGAATAGCTTCATCATTGATAACAATTGTTTTGGTACCATAATTTATATTAGCATTAGCGAATTTTAAAAAATTGCTACCTATTATACCTTCAGAAAAAATTTGAAATTCGTCTTTAACAACTTGGAATTGAAACTTGGGTTTATTATTATGATCGTTATACAAAGTTAACTCACATGAACCTAATGTTTGAACGGACTCGCTTGAAATACTGTTTAATTGTAAAACTTTACTTGAATCTAATAGAATATTTGGTTTTAGACTACCAACTTTTATAATTGAAACATCTGCACCGGAATCGATACTAAACGAATTTGGCGTATCGATACACTCTTCGACATTTAAAAGAATAGAATTCAGTGGGTCGGAAAGAGTTAGAATTTTAGTGCATTTGTTGTTCGTCTATAGATAAGTTATTAATATGATTAGATTCGTTAAAATTAGGTTTAGTTTTTAGGGTAGGTGGTATAACTGCAGATAAATTTGTAATATTAGAAGTTTGTAAAATTGATTTAGACGATTTAGGATAATTAGAATTGAGGCGGAATTTTAATTTTGTGATTTCTGAAATCCGTACGGAGAAATCTGCGACTCGTTTAAATTTTTCTTTTTGTCTTCGTTGAATTTTCGTTTTTGACATTCGGATATATGATGACCTAAATTTTTGCAATACGCACAAGTGATGCTTCGCGAAAAGTTTGACGGAGTTGGAGTTGATTGAGTAAAATTTACTTGGTTAATATTACCCTTTTTAAATTTAGAAAAATTTCTATAAAAAGTGCATTGCGAAGTTATGTGACCTAACTTGTTACACGTAGAGCATTTTAAAATATTACTTTCGTTTACTTTTTGATATTTGAAAATTTCGCTTTTGCTTAAAAGCTCTTTTTCTTCTGAAAATGCCAAGCTAATAGCTATTTCAAAAGTTGTAGGATTTCGCGCTTTTACGACAGTGGCTATTGGATCTTTTAAACCTAAGATAAATACATGTTGGGCTTGAGTTTTGAGTAATCTTTCGTGTGCTACTTTGATAATTTGATTTTCTTCGCCTATAATTACGCTATCGATTAATTTTTGCAAAATGGTTTCTACTCTATTTGCATATGACATAACATCTTCATTGAAATTTTGCTTACATGAATGCAATTCTAATTCCCATTGTCCTTGGGAACGTCTATCCGAAATAACTTCGATCAAATGAGTTTTTAATTGATCCCAAGTATCAAAAGTTCTGTGCTGAGTTAAATTATAAGCACGACCACTTAATTTTAATTTAATAAGTTGAAATAACAACTCTTTGTCATCGGACACGCATAATGTTAATGTTGATTCGCATGTATTTATGAATTCTGATAAATTTTCCCGTTTTTCCGTGAACGTTTTTAATTGAATCGTTAAGTGCAGAAAGGGAAGTACTGACAAATTTGTCGAAATTGAGTTATACATCATGTCATACATTTTCGACATAGCCCGATCGTTTAGTGCAGGAATAAAAGTTCTACCATAAAACGTTAGTTAGTTATTCGTCAGCAAAATATGCGTTTTTGCGACGTCGCGTCGCCTACATAATTAACAGTAGATGTTTGTGGTTGACAGAAATACTTATTAAAAATTTTCCTTGTAAATTTCATTTCCTTCATTTTTGTTTATATACATTTTTCTATTTTGTTGCGCCATTTCAGAGTTACGGTGATTTAAAAAAGACTTTGTAAAACACAAAATTTTATCTGTATCTCAAAATGGGTGCAACGAATTGGAAAATGTATAGGAACAAAAATGTAGGGAATGAAATTCACAAGAAAAAACTACTTATACGCTTTTCTATTTTGTTGCACCGTTTTTGAGATGCAGACAAAATTTTAATTTGTATTTTTCAGAGTTTTTTTTAAAGTCACTGTAACTTTTAAAGATGCGACAAAATAGAAAAATTTATATAAACAAAAATGAAGGAAATTAAATTTTCAACAAAAGATTTCTAATTAGTATTGCTGTAAAAATAATTTTAATATGACAAAACACGCCTTCAAAACCTATAATTTACATTGCTAACATAGGACTGGATGAATAATATTGTCAGCCACTGTATATAATTTCAATTTTTAAATGATACATTTTGGAAGAATTGCAGAAGATTGTTTCGAAATTATTTAACAGTTCGTAAAACTGCAATTTTAGAAGTGGAATTGAGTTAATATGTATAGACATAAAATTAATAATGTACTTACAAAATTTTCAGGGTCAGTTACTTTGCCCCCCCCCCCCAGTTACAATTTTTGGCCAAAAAGCTAGCTCCCGAATCTATTGAGCTAGCACCGGCTAGCACCCAAATATTAAAGCTAGCACCATTATAGTTTTTTCACAAATCCAAATTGAAAGTGGGGGGGGGGGGTAAAGTACCGCTAGCCCCCCCAGTTAATATTTTGGCTCCAAAAGCTAGCTCCTTAATCTGTATAGCTAGCACCAGCTAGCACCCAAATATTAGAGCTAGCACCGTTACAGTTTGTTTACAAATCCATATTGAAACTGGGGGGGGGGGGCTAAAGTAACGCTAGCCCCCCCCAGTTAATATTTCGACTCCAAAAGCTAGCTCCTTTATCTATATAGCTAGCACCAGCTAGCACCCAATTATTAGAGCTAGCACCGTTACAGATTTTTCACAAATTAGTATTTAATAAAATTGTCTAGATGTTTCATTCCACTGCGCATGAGCAATGATAGATTCCACATGCCCCGCCCATTCTAAACTTTACTAATAATTTTTAGCAGCTTAAAACTTATTGTTAATCTACATTAAGTAATTTATATAAGAACTCCGATATTGTCTTATATGCTATAGATAATAAAATGACACCCGACTATTTGATTTGGCGAAACATCTTCTTAATTTTTTAACTAGTCATTATAAATATCCCATTCACCGTTGTGTCGCCTTCCATAAGTCAAAAAGTGTCCCATATAATTTCAAAACTTTGTATCTTGAAAATATAATGAGCGTTATTTACTTGGGAAGGGGGGCAGAAGTATATCTTCAGTCTTGCTTGTAGCGTCAACCCTGGCTATTATAGAGACCGAAATTAACTGAACTAAAATGGTTTATCGGTAGAATTAGCACATAATATCCGAACATGTAATTAGAAACAATAGGTTCTTGTGAAAGATTACTTTCTTCGGTTACCTGTTTCATCTGGTGTATTAACTCTATTTTTTGCGAAATCAGAAATGTTCTTGCACCAACTTCCAAAATTATTAACGGCTTATTATTATCAGTCATAGAGAGTGTCGGCAGAGGGATTGGGGGCACTGCGGGATTTGTCCCCGGGCCTGGGATCTCTCAAGAGCCCGAGGGAGCCCAGATGAATAATTGGCATTGCCGAAAATTAGTTGATTACTGATTTTTTTAAATTAATTTTATCTATTTTAGATGTTTTGTGCGTAGTTTTAAAAATACGAAGTTTCATATTTTTCTTTTCTATTTAGGAAATTTTAAAGAGTAGAGGGCTCGCAAAAAGTCTTGTCACGAGGCCCGACGGCCCTGAGTGCTGGCGCTAGGATATATGACGCTCTAGGAAAAAAATCTATCATCCCCCCCCCATTTATATAGTAGTACTAAGCTGGGAGGTAAGAATCCGCGATATTTAAAAAATATTCTTACATTTACATATTTTTATTTAAAAAAATACCTTTCGAACAAAAATAAAACTTAAAGAAATAATCAAATAACTTTTCTGACCATTTTTGCGGCCAAAGCTGCATCTCGATCTGGTTAGCTAATATTATTTATATATAAATAAGCTTAAAGCTGTTAAAAAGTGATTAGTAAAGTTTAGAATGGGCGGGGCATGTTGAATCTATCATTGCTCATGCGCAGTGGAATGAAACATCTAGACATTTTTATCAAATACTAATTTGTAAAAAATCTGTAACGGTGCTAGCTCTAATAATTGGGTGCTAGCTGGTGCTAGCTATATAGATTAAGGAGCTAGCTTTTGGAGTCGAAATATCAATTGGGGGGGGGGGGGGGGATAGCGTTACTTTAGCCCCCCCCCCCCAGTTTCAATATGGATTTGCAAACAAACTGTAACGGTGCTAGCTCTAATATTTGGGTGCTAGCTATATAGATTAAGGAGCTAGCTTTTGGAGCCAAAATATTAACTGGGGAGGGGCGCTAGCGTTACTTTAGCCCCCCCACTTTCAATTTGGATTTGTGAAAAAACTATAATGGTGCTAGCTTTAATATTTGGGTGCTAGCCGGTGCTAGCTCCGTAGATTCGGGAGTTAGCTTTTTGGCCAAAAATTTTAACTGGGGGGGGGGCAAAGTAACGGACCCAAAATTTCATCATGATTTAGGAACTTGTAGCTGCTGAAATAGTTGCTGTAGAATTTGGTTGATGGATGATGCTGGTTGATAATGGTATTGATGAATTGATGATGTTTAGAAATTTATTGTTGTAGTAGAAAATAAGTTGTAGATTGTCGGAAAATAATTTTCACTTTATTTTTCCCGTTGATGGTAAACACACCGCACCTGTCACCAGGTGTTGTCCGAGAATAGAAATAGTCACTATTATTATTATACCTGCATTCTAGGAGTTCATCACAGTTATAGCGTTTGTTAACTATATATGAGGCATTCCACGCCAAATCGGACAACATTTTGCTTTTGCATCTCGGATCGTTTTGAATTTTTTTTCTTTTAGTACTAAAGTTGAGACTAGCCTCCATGATTTTTTTTGATTTTTTTTATCATGTCATTCAAGAGATATAAATTTTTAAAAAATTACGTTACTTTTTTTTGAAATGTTCATAACTTCGCGAATAATTTACCAAATGGCACGTTTTTTTTTGTAAATGTTTCTTGTAAAATATACTTTCTACAAAAAATATCGAAAAATATTTTAAAATAATATTACTATAAGCTCATGCTATGTTAGGTTTTTTGTTAAGTTTTGATGTTAATTCAATAATTCGTCCATTATGAAGTGAATGAGCATTATATTTTATAATGTTGATTTTGTCAGTTGTTATATTTGGTAATTGTTTATCAATTTATAGATATGTAGTTTCTGGTCCAGTTTTTTAATTTTGTGTTAAGCCAAGTTTAAGGGTCAAGGGTTAACCTATGTTAACCTCAATTGGTCAGATGGCAAAATTAAACATTGAATTTGATTGAAAAATTAGACCTCTGTATATTGTATCCATTTTTGTTTGCTACTTGAATTATTGATTGTATTTCAATTTTTAGATATATATCTGCATCTAGTATTTCGTGTGCTAGGTGAAATTAGCCAGTTTCTTTTGTTGGTAATGGTATAATGATTTGGGTATAACAGCTGAACACGTCGGGCCGTAGGGTGTTTTGTATATTCTAAATTTGAATCCATCGCCTTGTCTGTGAATGCTGAAATTAAATAAATTTTGCTTTGACTATATAAGAGTATCAGTTAGCAATCCCAAATGAGGTGATCCCATAGTAGTCCAGTCATTTGGTATTTTTACCTGGAAAGTTTTCCGGTAGTTTTGAAAATTGGTGATTTTATAGATTACGTCATGCTCTTTTCGAGTTTCTACTTTGCCACCTCGTATTTTTGCGCCTAAAAACAGTTTTCTGATAATATCTCCTTTCTGACTCATTTTACGATGAAAATAGTTTTGTAATAAATTAAACTAGAGAAAATGTGCTATAATTTATGTATTTACTGTTTTTTTTGTAAAATGAATAGTTTCAGCGTACAAGTGCCACAAACCAACATACATCTACACCAACAAGCGGTTTTTGTACATACATTATATTAACGAAAAATATTGTATTGTTATTAAGCCCATCGAGGTTATTTATAAAAATAAAATAAAAGAGACTTTCGTCGAGTATACCGGGTGCTGAATGAGTTAGCCGAACATAGGAAATTAACATGTCAAAACTTATTTATGCAAATTCCTGCTTCCCTAATTATTTTAGAGAAAAAATGAATGACACAAAAATAATGCAGAAATATAAACTATGAATGATAACACCATTAGATTTCATCTAGCTTTTATTTAAAAGGTCAAAAACTGCTTTCAAAATTGTTAAAATTTTCATATATCGCACTGGCCATGTAATAACTTCAATTTAATTTCTATTTTCAAATATAATTACCATGGAAACTTATGGAAACTTACCATGGCCAGTGCGATAAATGAAAATTTTAACAATTTTGAAAGCATTTTTTGACCATTTAAGTAAAAGTTAGATGAAATCTAATGCTATTATCATTCGTAGTTTTTATTTCTGCATTATTTTTGAGTCTTTCATTTTTTCTTTAAAATAATTAGGGCAGCAGGAATTTGCATAAATATGTTTTTACATGTTAATTTCCTATGTTCGGCTAACTCATTTAGCACCCGGTATATGAGTCGGGTATATGCAAAACCGAACAAGTCACATTTTACAAAAATCAATCTGAGATATACGTTTTGTTCGTTGTGGCCTGTTTTACCAATTAAATAAAAGTTTTTAGTAATAAAAACAAAGAATTCTGCTTAAAATAGGGGTTGAAAACTGACATTTGTATGAAATATAATGGTGAACAAGATTCTTTTATGCGTTTATCTCAAATTCACGCTAAGTGACATGTCCGGTTTTGCATATACCCCCTTCATATTATATATTTTAATGTAGACTAGTTTCGACAATCGTCTTCGCCAGCACATCTCTTTCAAACAATATGAGCATTTAAATTATCTTTTTTTGACAGTAGTTAAACTTATTTTATAAAACAAATAATACGAAGTTATTAAGCTGTGTTTTAACTTTAATTTGTCATAAAAAATTTAAAAAAATATTTATTATTAACTAAGTTATCGCCGTATTTGTTGGATTCCGTCCCACAAGTCGTGCTTTGCGGTGACTATCGTAACATTTTACTACTTCATCTAAAATCAATCAACTAAAAAATAATCTGTAGTTTACTAGTTAATCTAGTGCATGATTAAAGGTTTTTGCTTTTTTTTTGAAAAATAACAAAATGGGGACCACTAATAACTAACTTACAGATTTTCATGGAAAAGATCGCTAGTTCATTGTTTATAAAATCTATAAATTTTATTTAAAAAACAAATTCCTTCGTTCAGGCACTAGATTTTTATGTTTTCAATAAACTGTATAAGTTCTATTCAAATCCATTGAGTGGTTTTTGAATTATAGCGGTCACCGATTTTCAAAACGTAGTTTTGAGAAAATCAACTTTCAAGTTTTACACTAGATTTATGTACTACGTATTATATTTAAAAATATTTAAAAAACTATTTTACGACGCATTGAAAAACCGGCTCTCTACAGTCTACAGCCTGTAGAGTCCTTCGCAGGAAATGAGTTTTCTGGCTATAACTCGTGTTGGAGTAAATTTGCGCCGCTCGTACGCTAAAACTATTCATTTTACAAAAAAAAAGTTACTAGATAAATTATATGAAATTTTCTCTAGTTTAGTTTATTATATAACTATTTTCATCGTAAAATGAGACCGAACGAAGATATTATCAAAAAACAGTTTTTAGCCGCCATTTTTCACATATGGCAGTGCGAGCGGCAAAACTACGAGGTGGCAAAGGAAAAATTCGGAAAGAACATGTAAAAATCTATAAAATCACCAATTTTCAAAACTCTCGGAAAACTTTCCAGGTAACCTCTTCTTTGAGCACCAAATGACTGTACTGTAGGTAAGTTGGTTCTAGTAATGAAAATACAAAATTAAAGTTAGTATAATTTTTCATTTGACAATAAAAAATAATCGCTCAATAAAGAAAAAAGTGCTTAAGTTTTATTTAAAATATAATGTATTTTGTAATCTAATTTTCGTTAGTTTTTACGCAAAAAATTTAAATTTTAGTAATTTAATGTAAAATATGGTGAAAAGCACGCAATCTGATAGTAAGTAATGATAACCTAAATCTGTATGCGCAGTCAAACTAGCAAATTCAATAATTTGACTCAGGACTATATTATATTTATTGGTTTATTTCATAATGTTCTTACTCAAGAGAATTAGTACCGCGATAATAATTATAAATGTATAACACATCTATATGCACACGTGTATGTAGATCATCTAACTAAATTGTTAATTATTAGTTATGCAATAAAATTAACATTTGTTGGATTTGTACCAAATTACATTCAGGCGGAAGTTCTGCAATGGTTTACTACTTAGAATACATTCATTTTAAAAACGAATAAAGGATCAACTTAAAATTTTAATGATATTTTTAAGGCATTAGCGATTTACTAAAATAAAATAATCCATCAATATAATGGTCAATACTTTTCGCATTTTACACCGTCATTATTATGCGTATGTAGGTAGTCAATACTTTATGTCACAATTTTAAGTTCATTAGTTAAATTAAAAACAATAACCAAAACATAAATTTCATCAGATTGATAACCATTCGAAATTTTCAACTCTGGATTATAGTAAAGTTTTAAATTTTTTACAATTGAAAGAGGAACAATAACAACTAATAAATAAATTATAAATGATAAAAAAGTTCTCGTCCAAAAATTAGATGATCAGTAGATATCGGGTTAGTGGAACTTATTAAATTAAAACAACTAGTTTTATCGTCGATGTTTCGGTGACGCAAGGTACACCATTTTCAGGACTATAAAAATAAATGAAATATTTTTGATAAGTATACCCACTTATGTATATACTATATACAGGGTGTCCCCGGATACACTTTATATAATTTCAGTGGTGATAGAAAACACTTTTCTAAGAAAAATATTGAACAAAAATTTTTTTTCCTAATTCAAGAGAGTTAAGTTTTTTTAAAGAATTGATTTTAATTTCCACCTTCACATAGCCATGCTCAGAAAATATTAATTTTTCAGTTAAAACGGTTAAGTGCTTTTTTTAAAGTGCGTGAAATGATCTACAAACTAGATTTAAACCTTTTATTGCCTAAAATCAACGGCTCTCGAGTTATGAATTAAAGTTAGTAAAAATATGTTTAAAAAATTTTTTTGTCGGTTTCCTTAGCCAAGAATTCCTATATCTTAAAACGAAACGTTTTACAAAAAATCTAACGCCCGATTCCTGATAGGAATCTGAAAAATCAATATTTACCGAGCTATAGCCATGTGAAGGTGAAAATTAAAAAAATGCTTTGAAGAAGGCTAACTCTCGAAGGTTTGAATTTTGAAAAAAATTGTGTTAAATACTTTTCTTAGAAAAGTGTCTTCTATCACCACCTAACTTATGTAAAGTAAAATATATATTTTACCTAGGTAAATACACAATTACAACAAACAAATTAACAAAAGCAAATAAATTACATGTAATGGAGAAAATCCAATAGCTATTTATGCAACAAGAGGTAAAAGTGATACCTACTTTTTAAAGCAAAGGTGAAAATTGCTCATCAAGGCGCAGCTGAGATGGACAACACGCAGTGTTGTAAAAGACACTCTTTCCTTGTGTTTCATACAAGATATTTTCTAATTCTGTAGAAAAGTGGTTTTTCTGAAAACTTAAATTTCTGATACTAGAAAATTACGCTACGCATAGTAGAAATACGTTAGATACTGAAAAACTGAACAAAAAACCTCACCTTGCCTAATATCTATGTATCCGGTGACTTGGCTTCCATATTGGCTGATGCTGGGACGGATTTGTTAACATTAAAGCGGCATGGGCGATGGATATCTTCTACCATTTCCGAGGGTTATATTGAAGATCTATAGAAAATGAGAAACAAATTTCTACTAAAATTTTAGGCGAGAATGTGAAAATGAGCATTACTAACATTCCGATGCAACCGGCGATTTCTAGAAGAAAATCTCCATCGCCATTGATATCTGGGATGGAAAATAATCACGCGGGAATATAAAATTTGTAAATTGGGTTGTAAATATTCATAATAATTAAAAATTCAGTTAACTTACATTGTGATATTATTTTCATTGTATCACTATCACACAACAGAATAAATTAGAAAAAATATATAATACGTTTGGTAATTTGAATGTTTTTAATTTTTCGGACACAAAAAATCTATAAATTTCTAAAGCAGCTTCAAATATTCGTTCGAAAACCCTAAAAGTAATTAAAAATTCTAAGTGCTGAAAGGTTGCTTTTTTAGGGGATGTAATAAGGGGATGGGATAAATTAAAGGAGTGATACAAATTTTAAATTTTAAAACACTTAAAATATTTGAAATATTAGTTGATCTTTCTTGATAATAACAAAATACAGTAAAACTTCTTTAACTCGGACTGCTCTAACTCGAATTATTCTATAAATCCAATTTTGTTTGACATAGGTTTGTCAGATATTTACGTGTAATTTTATCTCCATAACTCCACGTTTCTCTAATTCGAACATTTTTGGTGGTCCCTTGAAATTCGAGTTAGGGAAATTTGACTGTAATATCGTTGAAAATGATGGACTTAAATTATTTATTACAAATTCCACCAATAGTAAGTCTATAGTATTTAAAAAAAAAGAATTGGTTTAAACTCCCGCGCCGTATGGGTTTTTAACAGATGTAAAAAAAACTATTGGCGGTAATCTTTTCCCGTTGGAAAATTTTGATTTATTAATCCACAGCAGCCTATTCCCATATTTTTTAAGTAGGAACAAAAATAATTATTATGTATGATATGTAAACTTTGAATTGATTTCGATTGGTGTAAATCCACATAAGAGTAGTGGTGGCTTCAGTATGTCCCGCGGGCCACACACTGGCCTACGAAAGATTTTGGATGACCCACGCCTTGATTTTTATAAACTTATTTTTATGTAATGTCGAACTTACCAAAAATTTATTGTATTGCTCTTCACTTGCAAAAGTAAAAGTTGTAAAATAAAAGAAAATGTAAACTTTTTTAGAAGATTTCAATAGTGAAAACTAAAAATAAGGGACAACTATAAAGTTTCTCTGTTAACAGAATTTCGGTGTTTCCAAATTATTGGCACCCTTTCCTTCCTACTCTCCTTCCAAGTGACGCTACTAACATAGTGACCCACAGGCTAGTGTTAAAAAAATGAACAAAATGTAATCCGTCTTACCGTTTTAGAGAAACAAAATAGTAAAGTATACAAATGTGCGCACCACCTTTTTGAATACTCTTTCTAGATCTTTTTATTTTGACTTAGTCTGTGCGCATTTAAAAAGATTTACTTTTACCCTGAAAAAGAACGTTATCTGCTAATTATTATTAATAATTAATATAATCTTTGTAAATTTAAAAATCTAAATTATTTTCAAGAGGTGGGATGGAGGGAGCCAACCCCCCAATGTTATAAAGAGTTGACAATTTTCACTGAACAGTTGGCAAAACTACTATAGTTGTTATTATTTTTATCTTTTGAAAAAAAGGAAAAAAGCTAAAAAAAGGGTCATTTGTATAATGCGAAGAGAAAAATAGTTGGCAATTTAAAGACTGCTCTCTCCTCAAAAGAGTCTGTACGGCACTATTCCAAATAGTTCTAGAGATAAAAATATAATTGTATTATAATATAATATATTATAACATTAAAATTTTTATATAAGTTTATTTTTAAAAATTGAAAAGAAAAACTATAAAATGTCATATCGTCAACATTAAAATTTAACTGCGAAAATTTTAAACTGTTATAGAAACCACAAACATTTATTTATTTCAGCATCACAACTAACTTATTATGTTGCCTATATTAAGTTATATGCTATAAATACGACAATATGTATCTATGATAAAGATTATAAGACCTTTATTATGTGTTTAGAATAATCTCAAAAAGAATAACGTCAATGATGGAAGGATATTTACGCGTGCGCGGCGCACCTGGCGTTCCCCATAAGTTCGATTTCATCTCGCATATACGGTTACGGTACCTGACGCCTAATCATAAATTCGCAAACAATTTATTATGCATGTTGTTACTTGTTTAAAAAATTAATTATTTAACTACAATGCATATTTAGGTAAGCGTTATATTAGGTTATAAATTTCGTCTGTAGTATATGCACCCTGAGGAGATCAGTGGCCCTTTATATTGCTATAGCACGATTAATAATTTCAAATTCGCAGGCTTTACAATCAAAACTATAACACCTTATCAATTAAAAATAAACTGTTACTTCAGATAAATTAATATTTGCAATTAATTAATTGCAATGGATGTATTTTGGTTTGTATGGTTTAATAGGGAAATCAAAGTATTATATTTCTATATGAGATTTTGTAATATATTAAATGTTAAATCAGTTTTTGGTTTCCCGAAATTCAACTTAAATTAAACCAAAAGCATTAAATTACGAAAACTATTAATTGATGCTATAAATTAAAAGCTAATTTTATGTTATGAGTTAAGTTTATTATTTTAATGTAATTATTTTTACAGTAGATTAGAAGAATCACGATGAGCTTCTTTAGTTCTCTCCAAGAATATGTTAGTAACAGCGTTGCAGGATTGTCGTTAAGTCCAAAAAGGTAAAATATAAATTATGTAGCAATTATTAATTGAAAAGGAATGTATTTTAAACGTAATTAATAGAAAGAGGAAATAATGCTCTCCAAATTACATCGAGCTCAAAATTTGAAATACAAAATGCAATACAAAAAGTTTTAATGTAGTACAATATAAATATCGATAAGTAGGTACCTATTGTTTTATGTCAAATCTACATCTTTTAATTTAAATTAAATATTGTTTTACTAAGCATATCACACATTAAATGGCTTAAATAAATTAAACACTGCATGTCTGTTTTGAGTAATTATTAGGAAATGTCGTTCAAAGCTGAACCGACACTAGGGTTGCTTTTCATAATACGAGTATTATTTATTATAGTATTATATATTTATCCAGATAAAACTGGATAATGATTTCTATCTATGCTTAGTTAGAATAAAATATTTCATTAGTAAATCCCAAATCCAAGTTACTTGTAACTTGTAATATTCGGGAGTCTTTTAAGCTATAACTAGAGCTATATTTTTTAAGATAGTGTTTTATAAATGTAAGCAATTTTATTTTTGCACAATTAAAATTTAATTAAATGCGAAAAAGCAGAGCACGCTTTATCTTTAATAAATGGATAGCTTAAACAATATGCGCTATAAAAAGGTTATTTAGCTACCCCGAATGTGTTTAGTGATTAGTCATTTTCTTTGTACTTTTATTATATATAATATAAACCTATCCATTAGAATATTAAGAGTAGTACTAATTAAAATAAAATTATGCATTTTTATTGCTGAAAAAATTAAAATCGTGGAACGTTTCAGTTTCAAATAACCATTATAGAACTTTGAAAAAGGTATGCGCAAAAATTGTCTTTAGAGTAAGATATTCTTACCCATATCAATTGTTTCTTTATTTTGTTCAGTAGGTACCTTATAAAAAAATGTATTAATTAAGTTGCAATTATAAAATGTACTCGAAATCACGATGAACCGTCACAAATCCGTTTTACTTACGACGGCGACGGTGAAGTATGGGGTAGCACGGTGTTTACAAATTGATTACTGTCATCAGTTATTTCACTTATCTAATGGAATCAAATTTGATTATTGATTTTATTATTTATACCTACTCTATAGTTTTTACTAAAATTGAGCGATTTTCAAAAGAATGTTTTCGAAAAATTGTTTACTAATAAATACAATTAATTCTTTACATGGTTATAAAAATTAATGATTGAAAATGCTTACTGTTTGTTTATGAGAAAAATATGCATTTCAAGTGAAATAGTTTGCTACACATAGAAAAATTGTTTAATAATTCTAGTTGTAAAATGAAATGTTAATTAATGTGTTATTTTGTAATACTATGTATACTGTATTTGTACCATATTATTATAATGGTACCAAAATGTACATGAAATATTTCGTCGGCATACAAGCAAAATTGACCAACTGCAAAACTCAAGTTTTACAGGAGAGCAGCCATTAGGTTAAATATCTCTTATAAAATTAATGCTAAATTTCAATAATTTTAGTAATAATACAATTGAGGCGTTTACAACCAGAGTGGCCTAAGTCATGGATCATCATGGATTGCTTTGTGCCTAAACTATAGGCCACTAGTACTTGTTAATTTAAAATGTAAAGTAACGCAAATGTGGCTTGAGAGCTGCTTCCTACTGAAGTTGTTACCAATTTAATATAGGCCACTATTGAAAATTAATATAAGATGTTTAGGCTACGATAGACTAAAATAGGGATAGACTGAAAATCAACTTAGGCCACTATGGTTGTAAACGCCTCAATTAATATAGTTTATTATATTAAAATTTTAATTATTCTTTTATGATTATAGCGTTAATCAACTCAATTAGTCAAGTATATTATTTTCGCCATTTATGCAGTTGGTCACTTTTGCTTGTATGGCGACGATTTACTGTGAACAGTTCCAGTTAACAGTCTTGACACAATCATTCTATGCCAAAGCGAATAAAAAATTTTTATGTTATGTAAGTACCACCCAATTAGATGTTATTTTCCAATTTTTGTTAGGAATAGAGCATTATTTGAAAAAGTCACGTAATTCCATAGCTGGAAAAAGATAGCTTCAATTATGAGAAATTGTGTGGCTACTTAAAAATTTCTTTCTTTGAGCATGACTAACATATAAAATGATATACCTACTAGGAAAGTTGATAAGGAGAGGAAAGTAGCCTAAAACCAACCCCATTTTGATTTTTTGTACACAGTTTTTCAAATAGAAATCTATTATTTTAATTTAGAATAAAATATCTAATTGAAATTAAAATTTTTTATATTATATTAACTTAGTACTAATATCGTAATTTTATATTTTTGAGTTAAAATTTTAATATAAAAATTTGCTATGTAAACATTGCATAACTTTCCGCAATTAAATTTGGTATAAAAATTTTCGATCAACCTCCTCTTCCCGGGTACCATTCGACGAGAAAGACGCATCAAAAAGTTGAAAAATTTGAAAACCCGTTAAACTCAAGGTGCAGATTTACTTCTTTGCACACATAATTAGAGGGTACATTTTCATCCTTCACCCTCTTGCCGTGTACAGTTCGACGCGGAAGACCTCAAGGAAGCGACAGATCGTTTCTGCGGCACTCAAAAATCCCGCTACGTAGGACGCGGGGCATAAAACCCGAAAACATGTCAAAATGTCATAAACGTCAAACTTGAATTAATTTCCGAAAATTTTTAGAATCGAGTTGCGACGCGATTCGCATTTCGTCTAACTCGATTTACGTGCTTTAGAAAGAGATGCGACACGGTACGATTAAATAATTTGGGTATAACAAATGGTAGTCCAAAAGTAATTGACACTTGAACTTTTTTATTTTCTTTATCATATCTGCAGTTTTCAACCAATTTTCACCATTTTCAGCTGGCCTCTAAGTTTAACTATGATGTACATTTATGCCAAATTTTTTGACATTTGGTTGCTTGCTTTTACCCGGGCAATTGATACTATTTCTTTTCATGTCCTAACCACACACAGACATACAGACGAACATCCAACTAAAATTTATCAAAAACTTATCTGGGCACGATAAGAAACATTTTAATACCAAAATTTCGATTTTTGATTTTTGATACGGATAAGTTAAATTAAATAATATAATAAGAAGTTTAGATTTATATATTTTTATAAAAATACTACAAAAACTAAAATTGCAGTCAATTCTGCAAATGTTTTACCAAACAAACTTTTGATATATTTCGTATATCTACTGAGTTATAGTCAAGAAAACTAAAACAAACATATTTTTCGGTTCTAAAAATTCTTGTTCTAAATCTGACCTCTCCATGTTCAAAATCTGACCCTACTATTTTTATCAGATTTTTAATTTATCTCCAGTCCAGTTTTTGTTATTGTTTAACATGCGAGATAATAATATCTATTATACCTACACGGAAAAAATTACTTGGTTTAAATAAGTAGGGGAGAGTGCGGCAAGATGGGGTGACGAGGCAAGACGGGGTACAGCTATTATTTACTATTCCTGTACTTTTATCTGGTGATATTTACTATATATTATAGTCTGTAGGATCAAGGTTGTCTACCCAACCATAAATAATTGCTGCTAGTTCAGTGCCCCGCTAACTATGATTACTATTAGTAAATGTATGTTGATTTGTGTCAAATGATCTAATTTTTCTACATTTTGTAAGTTGATTTAAGTAAGTTTGACTGCATTACTATGTTGTTATACCGGGTGCTGAATGAGTTAGCCGAACATAGGAAATTAATATGTAAAAACTTATTTATGCAAATTCCTGCTTCCCTAATTATTTTAGAGAAAAAATGAAAGACACAAAAATAATGCAGAAATATAAATTACGAATGATAAGAGTATTAGATTTCATCTAGCTTTTACTTAAAAGGTAAAAAAATGCTTTCGAAATTGTTAAAATTTTCATTTATCGCACTGGCCATGTAAGTTTCCATGGTAATTATTTTTGAAAATATAAATTAAATTGTATTTATTACATGGCCAGTGCGATAAATAAAAATTTTAATAATTTTGAAAGCATTTTTTGACCTTTTAAGTAAAAGCTAGATGAAATCTAATTGTCTTATATCATTCGAAATTTGTATTTCTGCATTATTTCTGTGTCTTTCATTTTTTCTCTAAAATAATTAGGGAAGCAGGAATTTACAAAAATAAGTTTTTATATGTTAATTTCCTATGTTCGGCTAACTTATTCAGCACTCGGTATATAAACTTATATTTAAAGTATTCAATTAGTCGTATAATTATTAGGATATAATATTTCTATAATCACTATTTTAAAAAATGCAAACATTTTAATCGAACAAGTGCGACTGGGGCAAGATGGGGACATTCTTGCTTTCATATAGAAATACAGCCAGTATTTTGCAAAACTTTGAATTTTTTGCAGTCGGCTTAAAAAATAAAGGAAAACTCAAGCTAATTAATAAAAGTAAAGAAAAAAAAACGAGAAAATAGAAAAAAGCAAGGATCTCTACTTCAGATTACGAATATGTGCAATGCTTGTTATAATTTGAGTCTACGGAAGGGTGGATGTGCTGCATTGTTTGCAAACGATAGGCACATTGCTCTTGTGCAGGTGACGAGGATGAAGACATGGTTCATATTTGTACGTTTTGTATGTACATAATTCTGCACTAGCGTTAGGTACCCCATTTTAGCCTACGGGTGGGGCAAGACGGGAAATTTTCGACTTTTTATATTTTATTTTTCTTTTATTCAAAATAAATATTTATTATAATTTTTTAATGGCAATATTGTGAAGTATGTTTTAAAGAATTCATAAATAAAATTTTGTTTAATTTTCTTGGTAAATAAACTGTGTACAAACTTTTAAACGTTAATGGCCCCATCTTACCTCACCCTCCCCTACCACTTGAATCAAGAAATTCTCTGTTTTCAATAGCCGCACGCAAATATTTTCTTTTTGTAAGAAAAAAATATTCTTAATTAAGTTTTCTTGGATCATACAAGTGTATTCTTAAATGAAGTAGTTAAAAATTTATTTGATTTAAAAAAAATCTTTTTGAATTAAGAAGTTCTGTTGTCTTTATTAAATTACTCCTAAATATTTGGAGTTTTGTATATTTTTGTAACCGAAGAGTGGGTTCAAGTATTATGGCGTCATCTGTTGGACTTCTCTAGCGGGATATTATATATTTTATATTATATAAAACTTCGTCCGGTGTGGGGTTCAAACTTAGGTTTTCCAGCTGCGAAGTCGTAAGATGAGTACAATTACCATTTGGCTATACTAGTCGAACTAATAAGTTTGTACAAGTTCGTAATATAAGTTTCACAATTATAAATTTTTTTTAAAGAAGTTAAGGTACTTATATATTGCACTGTTAACAGTGGTAGACTGTTAAGAGTCCATACTTACTTTCTTTATAATGCAATGAATGCACAACTTAACGAACCTCTGCATCTAGGTGGTGAACGAAATAAATAATAATCAATCTTTTTAAAAAAAATATTTTTCAAAGAAACTTAAATTTGAAATGAATTTTAAATTTATTTTCAGTTAAATCAAACAAATGAATTACAAAGATTATATTTTTAAATTTCCGCCTAGCAATGCGCTTGTCCCGTATCTAAACTTTCCGCAAAATCCGCAATATTCCGTAACAGCACTTTAAAATTCAGTTTATGCAAACCTATACAGCAGCAACTCGTTCTTCCGCTTCTTCTTTAAATTGTTTGTGGTTTTCTTCCGCCTCGCCACCACGTGAAATGGAGGTACGTCCAAATTATCTCCAAGAATTTCTACGCCACTTTCCAAATTGATTTCCAAATTATTTGTAGCACCTGTGCTTCGTAAAGTGTATTTATTCTTTATTTGCCGAAATGAAATTTATTACACTTAGTGAATGGTTCCTGTTTCTTGGAAACCACCACTTAACAACTTGATTGGACTCAAGTCCGTGTTCCAAGATGTTGACCCTTGTCGAAAATTGAACTACCTCGGAACGTGTCCAAAGATCAACCTTGTCCAAGGATTAACTAACTATTTCCAAATTGTTTTTTCAGCCGTTAACAGGCAATTCAAATGTTTTTTTCAGATTCACATATTTTTATTTACGACATGTCACTCTTGCTAAGATTCTTTTTTTTCTTGTTTGAATACGAGGGCGCATCGTAAATGTACTCACTACATCATCACTAGCCACATGGCTTACCCTAACCTTTCAATTGTTTTACTTAACCTCAAAACTATAATCGTCAAATTTGACGTTGTCATAATTTATTTCATAAGTTTCTTTGACATTTAAATGACGACATATAATTATTTGACTTACAGTTACTAGATAGATACAGTACCGCAAAGTTCGGCCATATTGGGGCCCTAATTTATGCGGGAAATTTAAGAAAAGGTGCAAAATTGTAACTGGGGTTATAATTTTTCAATAATGTCAAGTTAAAACAATATATTTCGTCTTATGTATGTATTTTTCTGCATATTTTTGTTTATTTTTATTTTTAATTTTAATAATTTTAGGGAATTCTGGCGAGCCGCCACTGATTTAACCTTAAAAATTGTATAAATTACAACAAATGTCGTTTGACATTGGCGCCATATTGGGGCCCTATTAACGTTCTCTCTCTAACTCATTGGTACTGTATCTATCTAGTGACTGTAATTTGACTTGACAGCTAATGACATCTGCATTAGATTTGGTTAAGTTGCATTTAAGTTGTATTACAGAACACCGCAATATTTTATATTTTATTTTATATAAAACTTCCGCCAGGTTTTTCAATCGCTAGTTAACTTTTTAATTTGGTTACCTTCACCAAATACATTAAACTATTAATACGTACAACTTCGCGGGTTTTCAAGCATTTTTTGGGTATCAGGCTCTTTCGCGCCATCTACCATACGAGTTGGAACTTGGGCTTTCAAATGAGAAAACTTAAGGCCATCATGCATCATTTTGATTGATTTTGATGAGGAATTATCCGAGTAGACAGAGTAGCTATCTATATTATGAATTTAATTGCAATCGGCGCGGAATTTCTCGGTAAGGTACAATTTGTTTTCATTAAAATTCCAATTTTCCGTTGTAAATGACATTTTGAAATGAGCTTTAAAATCGCAACTTTAGAAAAAGAATGCTAAGAAAAATTAAAAGTGCAGTTGTAATTACTGTGGGAAAGTTTTTGTAATTTAATGTTTTCAGTTTTTAGAACAAATTTAAAAAACTTCTTTCTAAAAATGACTTGCTTCATCCACTTTGTTGTAATGCGACAAGATATGAAGACTGTATCCAGTGTAAGATGAAATGCAAAGCTACCTACCATATTCAGTGCATCGGAATGTCATTGGAGGATTGGCGTAAAATAAATAGTAGCGATACGATAGACAAGTGGAGCTGTGGAAAATGTGATGGCATCGACATAACCTCAAACTCGCAACAAGATTCAACAAATAAAGTAGTCAGTGAAAAGGAACAACAAAATTGCTTACCAGAAACTATAACTGAACTAGGAGTCACGTCAAATTTAAATCTAGCTATTCTTTCAGGTGAAGGTTCACTTAACAGCGTTCCGAGGCAAAGTCAACCAAGTACAAATGACCCATATTCTGCAAACAATTGGAGCACTGTTAGATACAAACGTGGTCGAGAAAACAGTCCAAGCGAAAACAACAGAATTGTAAGACAGAGGACCTTAAATGAATTCATACCGAGAACAATAGTACAAAATCGTTATTCAGTGTTAGCGCCAAACAACGAGGAACAAAATAGAGTTATTCCAGCCAAACCTAAGGAGCCAAAACCCTCTCCTATAATTATTCCAGATGTTGCTAACATGGGTTTATTGATTAAAGATCTCGATGCTGTAGCAAAAGATCAATATACAGTGAAACTTCTTGGTAATCAGCAAGTAAAAATTCAGCCTACTAAGGTTGAAAACTATCATGAAATACTTGGAATGCTAAAAACAAACAACACACCATGTCATACCTTCCAATTAAAACAGGAGCGCACATTCAGGGTAGTATTAAGAAATATGCATCCATCTTGCGACGTCAATGACATCAAAGAAGAAATTGAGAAATACGAACACAAAGTTGTCAGAGTTGCTAATATTCTGAAAGACAAAAAAGCAACACCACTGTTCCACGTAGAATTGGAGCCAAGTGAGAATAACAAAAACATCTTTAACATACAAGTCTTGCAACGACATATAGTTTCGTTTGAGCCACCATATCAGAGACGAGAAATACCCCAATGCTGTCAAAACTACGGCCACACAAAAAAATACTGTACACGTCAACCACGCTGTGTTAAATGTGGCCAATATCATCTTACCAATCAATGTATTAAGACCACAGAAACACCGGCCACATGCGCTCTCTGTGAAGGTTCACACCCAGCTAATTACAAAGGGTGTAGAATCTATAAAGAGATTCGAAATAAAAAATATCCGCCACTACGTCCAAAACAATTAACGCAAGTAAATCAAACCCAAACTGGCAACAATACGACCAACGTGCCAACACACAACGAGCCTCTCCGCGCCCCTCTCTTCCGACCCTCCTACAGCGCAGCAATTCGAGGTGAAAACGGACAAAACCAGTATACTGACACCATTCAACAAAATGTTCCTATCGCAAATCAAAATTCTAACAAACTGGAAGAAATGCTGTTAAAGCTCATGGAAAGAATGGATACGATGCTCAATATTTTAACTCTCATAGTCAACAAAACAAATAATGTCTAAAAACTTAAAAATAGCAATCTGGAACGCCAATGGCTTGGCACAACATAGTCAAGAAATTAAAGCATTCATACAAACACACAATCTTGATATTGTATTAATCTCTGAAACTCACTTCACCAACAAGAGCTACATAAAAATACCAAACTATACAGTCCATCAATCAAACCACCCCGATGGTACAGCTCATGGAGGAACTGCAATCATAATCAAGAACTCCATACACCACAATGCACTGGAAAATTATCAAAAGGATTACCTACAAGCGACTTCAGTTAAAATTAAAGACCAGAGAGGTTCAGTAGTCATCTCGGCAATATACTGCCCACCAAACAAAAGAAGGCAGGAAATAATCAAACAAGAACATTTCTCACAATTTTTCAATTCACTTAGCAGCGGGAGATTACAATGCGAAACATAACCAATGGGGTTCTAGATTAATCACCACAAGAGGACGTGAATTATACAAAGCAATGGAATCCAACAACCTGCAACACTTATCTACAGGTCAACCAACTTACTGGCCAACAGATCGGCAAAATATCCCAGACGTTCTCGACTTCTGCGTGATCAAAGGTATATCAAAAAATTACATAGAAATCGAATCTAGTTTTGATCTCTCATCCGATCACTCACCTATATTGGTAACAATAAAATCCCAAGTTATCCTAAAAGAAAAATCTCCTTCATTGCATACCAAACAGACAAATTGGAAATTATTCAGGAAAATACTCGAAGATAAAATATCACTGAACACAAGACTAAAAACAACAGAAGAACTCGATGACGCCGTCGATTACCTAACGAGCTCGATCCAAGAGGCAGCCTGGTCTGCCACCCCGAATAACTGCAGAGAAAAAATAGCCATCGATAACTATCCCATCGAAATAAAAAAAGCCATAGCTGAAAAACGCAAAATAAGGAGGAATTGGCAAAATACTCGAAACGTAACTACCAAAAACAAACTCAATAAAGCAACAAGAGAACTCAAAAATATGTTGAAGAACTTCAAAAATCAAACGTTTAGTAACTATCTCGAGAATCTCTCTCCAACGAAAGCTACCGAATACTCGCTTTGGAAAGCCACACAGCGAATTAAACGACCACAACAACCAACCCCACCTATTCGTAAATCAGACTCCACATGGGCTAGAAATAGTAAGGAGAAGGCAGAGGTATTTGCAAAACATCTTGCCAATGTTTTTCAACCGTATCCGAGAGAAATAAGTACAGAAGATGAGGAACAAATATACAATTTTCTAAATACATCTACCCAAGAGACCACTCCAATCAAACCAGTCACAGTCAATGAAGTTTCAATGGCCATCCAACAAACAGCAAAATCTAAAAAAGCGCCCGGACACGACCTTATCACCGGAACTGTACTTGCTCAACTACCACCAAAAGCAGTAAAACTGATTACATATATATATATAATGCAATGCTGCGTCTGCAATATTTTCCTCTTCTATGGAAGGTAGCTCAGATAATACTAATTCCCAAACCTGGTAAACCGCCCGAGGAAGCTGCATCCTATAGGCCTATAAGCTTATTACCCATTCTCTCTAAGCTATTTGAAAAACTGCTGCTTAATCGACTCCTACCTGCATTAATAGAAAAACATCTCATACCGGACCATCAGTTTGGTTTCCGAAATCAACATGCAACAATTGAACAGGTTCACAGAGTAGCTAAGGAAATCAGAAAAAATCTAGAGGAAAAAAAGTTCTGCTCGGCCGCCTTTATCGACGTGACGCAAGCTTTTGACAAAGTTTGGCATGATGGTCTCTTGTATAAAATAAAACTACACTTGCCGGCTGCTTACTATCATCTAATAAAATCTTATCTAACGGAAAGAATGTTTCAGGTGAAGGTCGAAAATGAGTATTCAGCACTAGTTCCTATCGATTCTGGAGTTCCACAGGGTAGTGTTTTGGGGCCAATTCTGTACCTCCTGTTTACTGCTGACTTCCCAGTTTCCACTAACGTTATGGTGGCTACCTTCGCTGACGATACAGCTGTCATGGCATCACACTCAGATCCATCCATCGCGTCAGATATTCTGCAGGCGAATTTGAACAGTATCCAAAAATGGATGAAACGATGGCGAATCAAGGCGAACGAAAAAAAATCTGTGCATGTCACATTCACAATGCGCAGAGAAACGTGTCCGACAGTCTCTCTAAATGGCAATAGTCTTCCCCAAGCAGAAGATACAAAATACCTTGGTATGCATCTGGACCGAAGGCTAACGTGGACAAAACACATATGGTCCAAACGAAAACAACTCGGCGTCAAACTACATAAGTTGAACTGGCTAATCAGTTCGAAATCCCAGCTAACAATCGAAAACAAACTATTATTGTATAAATCCATCATTAAACCGATTTGGTCATATGGTATCCAGCTATGGGGTTCAGCCAGCAACTCAAACATTGAAATATTACAAAGATTTCAATCTAAAACACTGAGAAAAATAAGTAATGCTCCATGGTACATTACCAACGAAGCTATCCACCGAGAACTAAGAGTAAACACCGTTAGAGAAGAAATACAAGCTAGTAGTGCCAGATATTGTCATAGGTTAGCGGAACATCCAAATGACCTTGCCAGGAATCTACAAATCAACACCAACCAAATAAGGAGGCTCAAAAAAGCAAATTTTCTGGACCTACCGCATAAATTCGAGAACTAAGATATAATATGTTGTAAATTATAGTTTTTGGCTACCGTCACTGGATGGTTTGCCTTTCATGTCAATATCAGCTACAAAAATTACTGAATGTACAATGTACAGATTGTAAATAAATAAAAGGAGTTTAAAAACAAAAAAAAAAAAAAACTTTGTTGTTTGTAATGATTACAGCTGGATACAGCACATTGGACATTGCACCAACTTTATTTGACATTTCATAAAATTTAATTCGCATAAAATTATTTGTTTAGTGCTTTCAGTCAAATTCACTTTAGTTGTAAACAGTGACAGTGACATATTATTACGTCAAGAGCACGCATTTAAGTAATATCAGTACCAACTCGGCTGGTAGGTGGCGCCACTTATGAATATTCCCTCAATTTGGCGAAGTTGTACGTATTAGTAGTTTAATGTATTTGCCTTCACTTTCAAGTTAACCTATAGTTAGAATTTGTTTGCGTTTTTCAATTCACATTCTGATGTTGGTCAAGTAACTTCTAGTTTACGGTACATCTGAACTATAGCACATGATTAAATACCTACTAATCAAATATTTGTGTGTAAGTTGTCAATTGTCTGTCATTTTTAATAGAATTTGTCACAAATCGATATGCAATGATAACTGTAGATTTATTAATAGTTGTTATACATTTAAATATTTAATATAAACAAATACCTACAAAATAAATAATTATTAAAACGCTATCTATATTTAATTGCAGCTATTTTTTGGTCTATTGAGGTAGTACTCGTTCTTTTTCATCTATGGAAATGTGTTGTGTAGCACAGCTGCAGTGGTTATACAGTTATTGTGCAGTATCTAATCGAACTCTTAACCATTAACTATAGATAAACAATCCCTTAACCCTGGAAATTGCTGGAAATCTTCTTTTCCAAACATTGTCTTTCCATAATATTTCGTGTACAAATTTGAGATTCGTCGAAGAAACCCTCGTGTTCGTTTCTTGCTTCGCGAGTACGATTTAATTCGATAACCACTATCACCAACTATTAAACTATTATCACCATTAAGTCCCATTTCAAAATCACCATGAAATCTTGAATTTCTAAATATATGGGAATCATGAGACGACCCGGGCCACCTAGCTACAATATTTTGATTTCTTAAATCTGGACTAGCCAGAATTTGAACATTGAGTAAAAAATATTGTTTTCTATTACGAAAAATTGCAGCATCATCACCTCCAGGCGACTGTACGATATTATCCTATTTGTACAATCCAATGCACCTATGCATCTGGGAAATTTGACGATATTGTAGAAATATTGTTGAATTTGAAGCACTTCTTCATTTTAAAGCAATTTTTTATAACGCAGTCGCAAACCTGCTATAAAAAAAACTGGCTCGCCTCACATTTACTTGTAGTGAGATTTGCTAACCCTAGAAAGTTAGAACCATCGTATTCTTCAAAAAAATTAGACTTGTAACGAATTATTTTTGGCCTCCTTATTTCTTCATCACTGCTAATATGCATTAATATCGTAATCGTCGTAATAATGCATATCTAACAAAATTAATAATTTCAAAAAATTAATTAATTGTATTTATTTTAATGAAAACTAAGGTTATAAAGTAATAGTAATTCGTCAACTTATAGTTAACTCATACCTTAGGTGTTGGTAAACATAATCACGACGTAACCAACACTTTACGTTAACTTACAATTGAAAAACGTAAGTTTTAACATAACTAATAGTTAACTCTGAACTAATAGTTAACCAGCGATTGAAAAACCGGGCGTAAGTCCGGTGTGGGGATCGAACTTAGGTTTTCCAGCTGCGAAGTCGTTGGATGAGTACAATTACCATTTGGCTATACTAGTCAAACTAATAATTTTGTACAAGTTCGTAATATAAGTTTCACAATTATAAATTTTTTTATTATTATTTTTTATTATAATATTGAAATGTCAATATTTATCAACCAAATGTTGAATCTGGATTGTCAGCGGTCGGTGATGTTGATGGTCCCGGAATTGGTGTAGCCGAGAGTCGTGGAAATGTTCGACCTGGGATAGCTACGGGCGGCATGGAATATGCAACATACGCGAATAAAACTAAAACAGGAGCAATTCCAAAAAATGTCAAGAAACCAAGAACGAAATCTGAATCGGAGGTGGTAACCGTGATTAGTGACTCTCAAGGAGATCAATATAGAGGCATATCCCAAAGAATTAAATCGCGAGATAGGAATCCAACGGTGGGAAGCGTTGTAAACGTAAACAATAACGTTGTAGATGATGGTTTCAAACTGGTTTCGCATAAGAAGCGTAGAACAAGGACCTCAATAGTGATTGGTACAGGTGGAGCGGGTGCTGGGTGCAGGCTAAGTGCTGTCGAAAGAAGGTCAAGTTTTTTCGTGTCACGTTTGTGTCCAGAACTATCCGTTGACGACATCAAACTGCACTTGTCTGACCTGGGAATAAATGATGCTGATTGTTTTTCAATAAAAACGAAATATAATACCTACGCCTCTTTTAAAATAAATGTACCGGAGAATTACAAAAACAAAATAATTAATGCCGAGAGTTGGCCAAGGGGAACATTTATAAATTCGTTTTTTGCACGAAATTCCAGTGCATGGGAGGGCGCTCCTTCTTCTTCTTTTTTGGGACCTCGGCTCCAACAGGAAGCAAAAATATGAATACCACTGGACAAGAAAATATTATGTACCCAGATGAGGATTGTTGTAAATGTGCAGTAAATATTTATTACCAAAATGTAAATGGGTTGCGTTCTAAAGCTCGCGAATTCATGGAATTTGAACTTTGTAATAATTATGAAATAATATGTCTTACAGAAAGCAAATTAGACGGTACAGTAAGTAATCAAGAATTATTTCCCTCTTTTTACAATGTTTACCGATTAGATCGAAATGAAAATAATTCATGCAAAGAAAGAGGAGGAGGTGTAATTATTGGAGTTTCTTCTGCATTATCAAGTCAACAATTAATAATAAACGAAGCAAAAACATTAGAACTTCTTTGTGTGAGAATTGGAAATCATAACTGGCATTTGATGGTGATAGTAGTTTATATTCCCCCCGCTAGTAATGTTGTTGTTTACGATAGAGTGGTGCTTGTTATAGAAAATCTCATGTCCGAATACGAAAATGAAAATACACATTGGACAGTGATGGGCGATTTCAACCTACCGAATCTTCAATGGTGTGGGGCTGATATTGAGGAAGAGGATCTGATGGATGGTTCTTTCGTGCTCATTCCAATCAATACAAATTCGCGTACGGAAACAACGTTTATTGATGGTATAAATGCATGTGGTTTGTCGCAGGTTAACTTTATTTGTAATACTTTTAATAAATTGCTGGATCTTGTATATGTTGATAATTCACAAATGTTTTCTGTTTTTAGCCCAGAGAGTATACTGCAATGCAGGGATAGGAATCATTGTCCTGTAGGGGTATCATTTCATGATGCTAACACTAGTTTTTCAAACCTTACAAATCGTGGTGAAAACAAAATTAAATTTAATTTCAAGTCTATCGACTTTAACGAATTTGTAATTTATTTGTCTTCCATTAATTGGTCGAGTATTTTAGATGATACGAATATAAATGCAAACGTCTCTAGGTTCTATGAGCGTATTTACGGAGGCTTGGAACGTTACGCCTCAAAGATCAAGTATAAGAACCGAAATTTCAAGTATCCTGGGTGGTTTGATTCGCACCTTATACATCTACATAAACAAAAACAAAAGGCATATAAAAAGTGTATTCAATCTAAATCTGCAGTTGATTATGAACATTACTCATATCTGAGAAGTAATTTCAAGGCCCTTCACTCGATTGCCTATGATATTCACTTACTAGACTTACAAAATAATTTAAAATCAAATCCAAAGATGTTGTGGTCATATGTAAATGAGAAACGGAAGACGGTAGGTTTACCGTCAAAGATGTATTACAACGGGAGTTCCTCATCTGATATAAGCGAGATAGTCGGTTTCTTTCGTTCTTTTTTTGCATCCGTGTATGTTAAACATAATATGCCAACAGAATTGCCAAAATGTAATTATATTAACGATGCGTATGTTGTTGATTTTGTATTGATAGACGAGCAGAGCGTTCTGAAGGCCATTCGAAGTGCTAAGCGTGGATGTGGTCCTGATGGAATTCCAACCGAATTTGTTCAGAGATTTGGACAGCAATTGACCTTACCTCTTGTCTTGTTATTTAATCAGTCACTGCAATCGGGAATATTCCCTTCTCAATGGAAAATTTCTAGTATTACACCTATCCCTAAACATGGGAAAAGGGAATTTGTAGATAATTATCGTGGGATCTCGATCCTGTCTGTAATACCTAAGATTTTTGAAAGCATAGTTGCAAGTCATGTAAAATTTAATACGTTGTCCATTATAAATGATGCCCAACATGGTTTTATGTCCCGTAAGTCAACCGTAACTAATCTGGTATGTTTCACTAGTTTTGTCTCACGTGTTATTGAATCAGGTGAACAGGTAGATGTGATATATACGGATTTTCGCAAAGCCTTTGACTCGGTACAACATGATATCTTATTAACTAAATTGAGCGGCGCTGGTCTATCTGGCCCTTTGGTGAAGTGGTTGGAATCCTACCTTAGTGGCAGGACCCAATACATTGAAATAGGTCGAATACGCTCTGAAATCATTAATGTACTATCAGGTGTACCTCAGGGTAGTCATCTTGGACCATTGCTTTTCCTAATATTTGTGAATGATTTGACATTTTTGATAAAATTTTGCTCACTATTGCTTTTTGCGGATGATCTTAAAATTTTTGCAAAGGTGAAGTTTTTATCCGATTCTGAGTTTATCCAGCGTGATCTGGATATAGTTTGTCAGTGGTGCAATGACAACAAGTTATTTTTGAACGAGCGGAAGTGTAACATTAGGTCGTTTCACCGCAAGCATTTTCCTTTGGTTGTGGAATATTTCATTGACGACTGGAAATTGGTGAGAGTATTTGAAAAGATTGACTTGGGAGTTACGTTTGTTTCTTCTCTTGAATTTTCGCAGCATGTAAATTTGGTGGTCACCCGAGCAAACAGACTCATGGGTTTCATTATGCGTATTTGCAGAGAGTTCCGTGATCCTGTTGTCCTGGTTCGGCTTTATAATGCATATGTACGATCGGTATTGGAATATGCTTCTCAGGTATGGTGCCCTTATTATGAGGTTCACTCGTCACGAATTGAACGAGTACAGAAAAGATTTACAAAGTTTATAGCCGGGAAGTTAGAAAGAGATGATATAAATAATAATTACGTGAGTAGATGTATGAGGTTCGGACTTGAGCCGCTCAATATAAGACGGGATAGGCACCGTGTCCGGTTTATTGCTAATTTATTGACAGGGAACATAGTATGCCCTTATATTTTGAATTTGCTATCTGTGGATACGCAAGTAAGATTGACTAGAGAAGTGAGTTTCTTTTATTTACCATGGCATCGTACAACTTATGGCATGAACGAGCCACTCAGTGCTATGATGATATTATTCAATAAATATTATAATGATTTCGATTTTCACCACGGTGACAGGTATTTCAGGAGAGCGATAAATGATTGTTAATGATATAAGTAAAGTAAAGTAATAACTTGATCATCGTTGTTTTGTTTTCTTGAGAACATTACAATGATTTTATACCTATCCATATATATAGCATGTATATAATATATAACCTTTACAAGTATACTCTCTTTTTTTCTCAGTTTTATATTGAGTTTTTTTTTATGTGTAATACTGGGAGTTTTGTATAATTTTGATTATCAACATTTGGGATTTGTCCCGTAGTTGTAATGTACATATTAAACATTAAACGAACTTTAAAAAAAAACTAGACCATTTTTACTGAAAAACCAATATTTTAGGGGCTATGCCCATATGAAGGTAGAAATTAAAAAAATGCCTTAAAGAGGCCTAACTATCGACGGTTTGAATTTAGAAAAAAATGTTTGCTTAATATATTTTTTAGAAAAATGTGCACTATCCAGGGACACCATGTATATTATTAAAAAATTTAAATTATGTAATACCGGTAGATTTGATTAACATTTTCAACTTGGCTGGTCAAAAATAGTAGAAAATAAATAAATAAAATATTCATAAACCGAAGTGAGCCTCATGTTCAAGAAATTTCACTTCTTAAATGTACCTTGAGACGTTATACTTACTTTTAAATACTAATTGAATTTTATTTTACATTATTTGTGTATTAAAAATGCTAAAAGAAACCTAAAAACTAAGAAAACCTAAAAAACCTAACCCAACTGAACTTGTAACAAAAGTTCATTACTTGTACCAATTATTGCAATCCAGCTTTTTCAGGTATAATAAAACTGTTTACTAACAATAAGCAAACAAACAGATCTAATATATTTTTTTTGTTGGAAAAACTCAATTTTTAAAATTCAAATTTTTTATTTTGTTTAAAATATAAGGGTTTTTAAAATACTACAAAAATAATAAAGTTTTGAATTTTCAAACAATTTTTTATTTAATCAAGAACTTCAAACTATAATTGATTTTATTAGAATCTAATCTGAAGAATATTTTGCACCATGCACCTTTTATAAAAGCACTTCACAATTTACATTAATAATAATTTAATAGCTTTGGGAGCTATGACCGTTCGTAGGCAGAAATTAAAAACTAGAAACGAACAGATTAGGATAAAAACAAAAAGTAGACAAGCTTTCTTAGAAAAGTGTCTTGTGTAACACCCTGTACATAAAATTTAAAGTTTTCAAACAATATTTTAAGGTTAAGCTGTCAAATGTCATACATTAAGCTATCAAATCTCGTACAATGTCATACATTTGACAGCTTATCTTTAAAATATTTTGAAGTGCACCAATAAAAAAAAATTATGTAAAGTATTCGTGGATACATGATCTTTAAAGCACTTGCTCTATTTCGAGCACTCCGGCTGCGCCGTCGTGCTCGCAAAATCGCGCGTGTTTTAAAGATCCTAATATCCACTTATACTTTAATATACTAAAAAAGCTTGGTCTTAATTGGTAGGTGATACGATGGTACGGGCGATGTTAACAAATCAGAAATTTTCTGGGCGGGTTTTTCGTTACGTTATTATTTATTATTATTATTATTGCTGAACGGGTTGTGGTTCCATGCCCACTTGTACTGAAGCTCGAAGCTTATTGTACCCCGCGTTCCAGGTTTTACTCCATCAGCTTTGTTTCCTCAATAAAGTTGAGTATACTGCTGATGGGTGCTTGAGTTATTTCCTCAGTTGTCGGCTATGGCCAGCCGAGGTGTCGTAGCCTCAGCGAGGCTAGAGCTGGACACACACAGCAAGTGATGTGGAGTCTCTTCCTCTTCACCGCACTTCCTACATGTGGGATCTTCTACAACCCCAATTATATTGAGGTGCCTGTTCAGACAGCAGTGTCCTGTAAGTAGACCTACTGTCTTCCTCAGCTGTGGTCTACTCAGCTTGAGGATTTCACATTTTCTTTTACTATTGGAGGGCCCCCCAATGAACATCCGCGATAGCCTCAGTCCCGGAAGGTATCTTCAGTACCCAAGATGTTGTTTCTTTAGTAGTTCCTTTTGCGGTCAGATATGCTATCCCGCAAGTAGGTTCTGGTCCTACTAGATGTCGTTTTGCTGCAGCCTTAGCAAGGGCGTCTGCTTTTACGTTGTTTTTTATTCCTGAGTGTCCCGGCACCCACCTCAGTGTTAAGCTGTTCTGTTGTGCAAGTGTTACTAGCACATCGAGGTTCGAGGCAGTGACTTACAGCCCTGGATTGTGTTTCCACTCTTTCAAGGGCTTTTATAGCTGCCTGGCTGTCGGTCATGATACAGATCCGCTTATTTTCATAAGCCCTCCTTATCATTTCGTCTGCACAGGCTGTTACAGCAGTTATTTCTGCCTGAAAAACAGTAGCGTGGCAGCCCAGGTTAATGCTAAACGCATCTCCCGTTCTGCGCCCACTAATCCCTGCTCCAGTACTAATTTCCGTTTTGGATCCATTTGTGTACCAGATAGTATCATAGAGCTGCCAGTTCCTGCTTGGTCCCTTCCGCTCCCCTATCAGGTATGAGAACCTTGAAAGGTTTTTGGAAGTTACTTACAGTACTGGTTCTGCCAGATTGCATGCATAGCATGTTGTTACTCTTAATAGAGTTGAAGATCATGGTGTGATAGCCCTCTCTGGGGATCACTCCTCTATGATCGTTAATGGTTAGCCTGTATGCTGCCAGTAGAGCCTCCGTTTCCACCACCAGATGTAGTGGAGGGAGCCCCAAAAGCGCTTCCCATTGCCCCCGTAATCCCTAGACCGGCAAGTCTTTGCAACTTGTTTAGCATTGTAATACTACCCCTTTTCCTGGCTTGATGCCACCAGATAAGGGATGCATATGTTACCGTGGGTATCACAACTTTGGTGTATAGCCAAAGAACCATTTTCGGTTTTAATCCCCATGATTTTCCGATCATTCTCCTACAGGCCCACATTGCCCTAGTCGCTTTGATCGTTGTGTTCTTAATATGTTGTGTAAAAGTCAGTTTGCTATCTAGAGTTAAACCTAGATATTTGACCTCCCCTACTAGTAGTAGTTTTTTCTCCCATAAGCTAGGCATTCTCACATCACGCAGGTTTCTGCGCTTTGTGAAAGCTACCACAGCGGTGTTATCCGGGTTAATCGACATTCCTTCTTTTATGCACCATTTCTCGACGGTATTTAGGGCCTGTTGCATCAGCAAAGATACAACCCCCCCAAACTTCCCGCCGATAAGGATTTTGATATCGTCCGTAAATCCTTGCGCATGTATGCCCAGCTGTTCCAGCTCCCACAGAAGGCCGTCAACGACCAGGCACCACAAGAAGGGAGAGAGAACTCCCCCCTGCGGGCACCCTCGCGCAGCCGAAACCTCCGCGGTCGATGTGCCCAGAGAGGCCTTAATTTTCCTACCTCTCAGAGTAGAGGCAATCCATCCAACAATGAATGGATTTACCCCACGTCTTCGAAGTGCGTTCTCTATCAAGTTGAAGGACGTGTTATCAAACGCCCCCTCTATATCAAGGAATGCGCCCAGGGCAATTTCTTGTCCCACAAGTGTTTTCTCTATCCTTAGAGTCAATTCGTGAATACTTAATTCACAGGATTTTCCTGACTGATATGCATACTGGTGTCTATGCAGTGGTGATCTCACCAAGACATCGTCCCTGATGTGTCTATCAATCAGCTTCTCGAGAGTTTTGAGAAGAAAAGGTGTTAAACTAATAGAGCGGAAGGATTTTGCCTGGGCATATGTGGCACGCCCTGGCTTGGGTATGAATACCACTTTAACCTTCCGCCACCCATACGGCACATATTTCAGGGCAATACTTGCCCTAAAAATATTGCACAAGGGAGTGGATAACTCCTCAATCCCTTGTTGAAAAAGGGCGGAAAAATCCCGTCAGGACCCGAAGACTTGTATGGTTTGAAGGATTTCAACGCCCATCCAAGCCTTGTCTTGTTAATGAGTTTCTTTGCAGCCTTCCATCCCCCCTTTCTACCGGACCGAGGTTGGGTGTCCGGGTTCGTCTGGACTGCTACAGAATTTTGCGTTGGTTTACATCCTGGGAAGTGTGTCTGGAGTAACAGCTCCAGAGTTTCCTCCCCGTTGGATGTGAACCCTCCTTGTGGTTTTTGTAGGGAACCAACCTTACCATGGTTGTCCCTCATCAGCGCTCTTTGGAGTCTTGCACATTCTGGAGTTCTTTCGACCTCCTCACAGTACATCCTCCAAGAGTTTTCTTTTGCCTTTCTGATGGCATACATGTATTTCTGACGGGATTCCTTGTATGATTCCCAGTCCCCAGTCCTTTTGGATTGGTTAGAGAGTCTATGAGTTTCTGTCCTGAGGGAGGTGAGCTCGCGATTCCACCAGCTGGTCTCGCTCTTTGCTACCCTTGTTCTCATTGGGCAGTTTGCCTCGTAGGCTTTTAATATAGCTGATGTGACTATGTCATTCATCAGTTCTAATTCTGTTGGAGTTTTCGGCCTTCGTGGACAGTTTTCCAGTTCCTGCTTTAGGTGCTCTCGGAAGAGTCCCCATTTGCAGTTCCTTGGATTCCTGTACCCCTTTCCCTCCTCCTTCAGCAGTGTATCTATTTCAAATCTTATGTATTTGTGGTCCGAGAGTGACTCCTCATTAGAGACGTGCCACCCGCTCGCCACACTACACACAAACGGTGTCCCGATTGTTATATCAATACTTCCTTCCTCGTCTTTATGCCGAAGGTAGGATTATTACCTGTGTTCATAATTTCCAGGTTTTCCCTGGAAATAAATTCTAATAAGAAATCTCCTCTGCTGTTGGTGTCCGAACTCCCCCACACAGTGTGGTGCGAGTTCGCGTCACAGCAGAGCACCAATTGTAATTTACTGCTTTCGCAGTATCTTACTAGGTCTTTGACTAGGTGGAGGTCCAAGTTGGTCGTATGGAAGGTAAGCTGATGATACCACCAGGTTCATCGCCCCCCTTTCCATCATAATGTTTATACTTACCGCTATTAGGTCTCTACTACTAAGTCCCCAAAGCGGAAGTACATTATGTTTCTTTTTTGGTATAATGCATACTCTAGGGTCTTTGTTTACCGGGCTAATTACTTCCCAGTCCCCTGCAATGTTTAATCCTCTGATTTGTCCCCTGTTTAACCAGGGTTCTTGTATCAGAGCAATACCAATGTTTTTATTTATTATGTACCTTTGCAGATTTATTTGCACAAATCTGAAGGGGTTTTGTAATTACCCCTCTTGATTTGCATTCTCCGTGTTGCTGGGAACGCCCGGAGACACTATTTCAATGGGTGGATCAGTTTCAGGGTGCGTCTGCTCCCCCTCTTCTGTTTCAACTTCCATTGCTTCTTCTTCTCCTTCCTTCTTCTTTCCCAGGGCTTTAAAAATTACCCTGGAAAAGTTCAGAAAGAAGTTCAAGAAGCCTCATCCATCAGAATGGTCAGTTGCTATCCTTTCGGATCTGTCTTCCGGCCCACTACACTCCAAGTGCTAGTAATAATCCCTGGGTTTTGGACCGCAAGCCTTTTTAGGATTTTGTCCGGTTCCTCACTGGGTCCAGGAATCCATGTCAGGGTTCTGATGGATTTAGGGATGTCCTTCGAGTCTAAGACTTCAAGTTTCGCCCCCTCCCACGGTGTTCCCTAAGCTACCACTCGCACCACCCAGTCCTTAGTAGGACCCCTTTTAATCTCATCTCCGAGAACCTCAGAGATAGTCCGCCTATTTCGATGTCATCCATCGCCCTGAGCAGCATCCCTCTAATGAGGTCGCTTTGCTCCGTGCTGAGGACAACACCCGGATACCCTTCAGGCCTAATGGCTATCCGGACATCCGTTAAAGCGGCTTTATAAGAAAGGGTAGGTTCTTTACCCCTGCCCTTCTTACTAGGTCTTACGACACTAGTTGGTGTGCTACCTTCTGACCGGTTACGCTTTTGCCCCCCGGTTGAAGTGGTCGCCTCTGCATCCTTAGATGCCATAGGTGCAGGTTCCTCTAAGGCCCCTGCACTATGTTTGTTCTCGGTCGCCTCTCGGCGTTGCTTTTGCAAACGCCTCCTGGCTGCCCCGGAAAGTTTGGTTTTTGGTAGAGCCCTCCTTTCGGAGTCTCCACCCTCCTCCTTTTCTACATTTTGTTTTTGTTTAGCGGTCTCCATAATTGTTCCCACGAGTAAAAGGGAAACAATAAGACCCCGTCACGCAGTGCCCCATACGCAACGGGTAGCATGTACAACAAGGGTTGCCAGAGCCCCGAGATTTGGTGATTAGCGACTGAGCTTCCCCTCAGCCTTGCATCCCTTTGGCATACACCTACCGTGGGAATTGGGAGGTTTTTATGGTAGTTCCTCATCTACTTAGCCCGGGCGATTAAGCCAAGGCCCCCGCGCCCCTTGTCACTACTATCTTCCCGGAACAAGTTCCGGAGAAGAGTCGTTGCAGCCCACAAGCGGATTGCGGTATGATCTTTTGTGATTGCCAATTGGTCTGGTTTTTCACCCACAACCGTCATAACCTTAAGAAGACGGCCAAGTCCGGCCCAAAGAGTTTTTAAGTCCCGGCCGGCCCCGTGCCGACTCCCGTCCGAGCGAGCAGGGGGTGATCCCTACTGCTCGTCCTGGAGTATACGCTTGTAGCTTCATCAAAACTCGCAAGCCCCCTCACCACGACAAGGTTGCAAACACATGGAGGGGGTTCGTTACGTTAACATTACGTTCCTTAACATTACAATTAACATGATTTTGGACACTTGTATTGAACTCCTATGTTTTGGACGTAAACGTTGCGTTAACATTGTGCACTACCATTAACATTACCGATAACATGATTGTGAACACTTGTACTAAACTCCTATGTTCTGGACGTTACTTTCAACGTTACGTTCCATCAACGTTACTTTAATATTACGAACAACGTTACGTTAACATTGCCACTATTCTGACAGGGCAGTAATTTATTGTCGATGCACCGAGATATGTTCGTAATAACATTATCCCCCGTGACATATGTATGACTACATTCTATCCAGGGGAGATCAAGAAATTCAGTACTAAATATGGTGAAAGATTTGCAGCCCATCCAAATTCTCTTGCCACTGAACTATTTACTAACAGCCACACTGAGTTGCGTAGACTAAATTGGTTTGTACCGGAAGACTTAGTGATAGGTTCACCGAGGACAGCAATTAAGTGTACATATCTAAAGAGATTGTTTACTGAAGCAATATTAGCAATACTAACAAAGTTTGTTTTATTTATTTAAATGACTGTCAAATGTAAAGTTTATTATCACTGATGAATTGCTTGTATGCAGGGCTGGGCAAAATACATTTTTTTTGCATTTGAAATAAAAATACAAAATACTCGAAAGTCAAGTATTTGAAATACATTTTTTGTGTTTGAAATACATTATTTAACATAATTAATTGTTGTTCCCGTTTAAAAAAACCAATCTCTCGAATTGTAAATCGGAAAGCGAACCTTTTGTTGCAAGCCAAAAACGTGCAGATTTGGGGGTAAATATAAAAAATTTTATTTTATAATTTAAAAAAATTGATTAAAGTAATGGCGACAAAATGTAATTGAGTAAAGTATTTCAAAAATACAAAATACATTTTTATTGTATTTCAAATACAATTACAAAAATACATTTAGAAAATCATCAAAAATATATGTACTTAACGAAATACATTTGTATTACAAATACGTATTTGAATATTAGGGCTTATTAAGGGGTTAAAAAAAATTTATTCGACGGAATTGCAGAAAAGTTTGAATTGAATATTTTTCTAGTATTGATAAATACAACTTGTTTTCGAAAACGGTGATAAAAGTACTGTCTTAAAACAATTTAAAATATCACAGTTTGTTTTATTTCAGATATTACAACATATTGGCAATGCACGATTTTCGGAGTATTAAAAACATATTATAGTATCTTAATATTATATTAATACATTGGAATACACCTTTCGCCATTTTCTTTCTATTCGCGTTATTGTTTTCTGCTGAATACCGTAGTGATATGTTAAAACCAAGTACTCAGTTGAATACATCATTATAATATAATACAATATATAATAAGAATTTAATTATAATAGGTATTCTGCTAATATAAATCTTTCTAATAATCGGTATATTTTAGGTTTTCTTTAACAAGACAAGACAGCGAAACATCCACCGCAGTTCCAAGTCTTCGTAGTGCATCTACCGATAGCAGCACTCCTGGATTTCCAAAAGTGGTTCCATCTCCAGGGACAAGTGCATTAGTACAACATAGAAGGCGAACATTAGAATGCCTAAATCCCCCTCCGATGTCTCGTCGGCCTGGTTCGTTTAGACAACCTAAATCTTTAAAAGCTGCAACCGAACAACACTTGGGTAACTTTTGCTGTAGACGTGTTTCATGGCCTGAAATAGATCATCAAGTTGACTCTGGGTAAATTCATTAACTTTTCTTTGTTAAAAAATCTGCACTGTATTATTATTTTATATTTTCTAATTAAAAGATAAGTAAGTAGGTACATCAGTTTATGCTTTCTGTATTCTTCTTTTGCCAGAAGATGAAATCTATGAAAAATCTATGAAATCACTTAACTGTGGTATTACAGTTGAGTGAATCAATATTAGTCACTTAAGCTAATTAAATTAATGTGCATAATTTTTGTTTAAATTCACATAAATACTTGTAATGTCAAAACGTCAAATCAAATCTCCCACGAATAACCCCGCTTCCTAAGCTTAACCGAACCCTTCTAAGCGCAATTATGGTGGTCACCAAACCTGCAATGCCGTATCGTCTAATACCTGGACCCCCACGTTGTGTACAGAACCTACCCCGACATTACATCCCAGACGTAGTACTTCTCTCATATCGAAGAATAAACTTGAGCAAAGCAAATGAATCGAAAGAAACGCAAAGCAAACACATAATTAAACTGATTTCAAATATGCTATTAGTTTTTGTATAACAGCTCTAGTTTTTGAATTATAAAGAAGGGGTGTTTTTGAGAAACACCATAAAAAAATATTTAATTATAAAAAACTACAAACTTTGGAATTTCTTTTATATGATTTTCTACTGTTATTGAATGATGAAGTGCTACTCTGAATACTCCAGCAAAAATCGGCCATCATATGTGCATTCCAGCGACCCTAGAATCGTTCCTCCATAGTCCGAATATCTTGGTGGAATCGTTCGCTCTGTTCTTCACTCAAGTGATCAAGATTTTCAGGAAAACGAGCTAAATGGCTGTGCAGGTAGTGTACTTTGATGCTCATGTTGCATCCAAGTCGCTGAAAGTGAGACAAAATCTCTTCAACGTACTCAACGTAATCATCAAGCTTTTTATTGCCTAAGAAATTTTTAATAACCCAAACAAATGAATCCCATGCATTCTTCTCAATTTCTGACATTGATCTGCTGAAATCAGGATCGTTCACCAATTTGCGAATTTGTGGGCCGTCAAATATGCCTCCTTTGAGTTTTTCTGAACTCAGTTAACTCGATATGAACGTAGTAGTTGTATCTAAAAAACTAGAGCTGCTGAAAGGGAATTGTGGGTAGATTCGAGCTTAGCCACCTCGAATTAGTAAACAACCGTTAAAATATTTCATGCAACAAAAAAAAAGTTTGATTTTGTTATGCTGTGTAATCAGTGAAATCCCCAACGTGAAACCAAAAGAATCAAGTCTCGTGTCGTGCCTTTCATAATAAAATGACTACCGCACAAAAATTCTAATCTTATTTCATCAAATCTTGAAATGTCTTGAGGTTTTGCAATGAACTCTGTCTAAGTAGTCTCACAGTGACCCATGAGGTCTCCTGTGAGTTTTGTTACTGGGGTCAGCAAGTTCGTCTCTAACTCGTGTTCATAATGATTAGAATTTATTATATAAACAAATATGTTCAATGAATTCGATTACACGAGACTCGTATCTTTGGAATATATTAAATATAAACATTATTACCTTCAGATTGTTTCAAAACCACAAAATTGAATAACCATTACAAACTGCTATATACAGTTAAATATTAAAAGTACGTGTTCAACATTCATCAAGATGTCTCCCTTTTTTCCTTTCTACCGTTCACTCTCCCGTTCACTACTCCTTCTTCCCCACCATCATTCTTCGTCGTCATCGTTCCTCGCTCGCTTATGTCGAGCGCTGTAAAGCCATAAGTTGCCATCTCGTGCATTATTTCCAAAGTAATGGGTATGCATTTGGTGGTAATTTCAATTGATTTAAAATCGTTCATTAAGCGCCAAATATAAACTACGTTTATAACATTACATACTTTTGAAAATAGTTAGGTTATAAAATTAGTTTATGTTGGTTTAACCATTTTCCAACTTTGCGATAAGTTCTCGTATATAATACTCGTATACCAAGAGCTGGGCATATTTCCCATAATTTGTTCAACCCGCAAACAAGTATTTGTTGCACAACAAACACGCGTGTAGATAGCGCGAACAAATTGTATCAGAAATATGCTCTGCTTGAAATATATTAAGATAAACTATCGCTAGAACGAGTAATAATGATAAAACAAATGAATTAATACAAATGTCATTCATTAGTTCATAAATAAAGTTTCGCGGGAGACTTTGTCAGATGTTGGTTTTAAAATTTGAATTTAGCCCCAACATCTTATCATCGATGACACGGAAACTCCCCATGGACCACGTTGTAACATTATCTACCGCTACTCCATCTAGTAATCAGTTCTTTCTTCTGATGTAAATACAATTTGATAAACACTAATGAAACAAACATATAATCGATCCGAATGAGGAAACGATCATAACTCACAACACAAATAAAACACATATATTTGGGTTATATCAAATCTTTATTTCCAGATTAATTCTGTTTAAAAGGGTAAAGTCAGAAGCAAAATAAACGAAGAGTAAATTCCTAACATCCTCTAGATAATTAACCCTGAAAGCTAACTGCAATGGACAACGTAATGGGTAAACTTATAATGTAAAAAAAAAATGTCCAACCAGTTATTCGGAGTAAAATTTGGATTGTTATAAGAATACTGCTGTGTGAATGATTGGGCCAAGGTCATATTTGGGTTATAATAAAATAAATGTTGAGTGGTTCATTGGGCCAAGTTTAAATTTAGTAAAGATTGTTGAAACCAAGAAACCACCTCTAAGTTAAAATAGATCTGCAAAATAGATCAAATCAGACCAATGATAGTAATTCCAAGGATTAAAGATGAATTGGCTAAAAGGTTTTTGGCTCTTGCCTGGTGGGATGGGGCACTTTTTCTAGATTTTCTTCGAGGTTTATACATTTCGTACATTTAAGCTGGGAATCGTTTTTCTTCTAGATTAAACATTCATACATTTCAATTGGAAATTACTATCACGGTAGATTTAATATTATAAATACCTCTATGCATTTTAATTACAATGGACTTTAAATATTGTATGGCTTGTGATCACCATTGCAGTAAATAAATACCATTACAACTAAAATTTCATATAACTAAATAGTGTCATTTGCTAAAATAACCACCCTGTATATAAGTACAATAAAAACCCATTACGTAATTACGTTACTAAAAATAGGTAGAACAAATAAAAGTTGACTTATATCCTGTTAAAAATACCAAAAAATCACGATCCAGCTTAAAAATAGATCTGTACCTAACATAAAAACTTGTCGTATTGATTGCTAGGATTGCTACCATAAAACATGAACTACTAAATTGCAAAATTATAACTACATACCTATGTACATTTGAATATTCAAATGAAGATTAAACATTAACCAAAATTTTACTACCAATACTCTAATTAAACTAAAATTCAAACAATCTACCTACATTTAACTATTTTATAATTTACTCTAATCAACTTTAAAATATTTTATCCATAAACCGCTCACGTTTGAAATCCCTATTTTACCAATGAAATTAAATTACAAAAAACCTACCAAATATTATCTGACGTTACACAAATATACCTTATATCAAAAACATGTCTAAATATTATAAATCTTACCTAAATTCAATTAATTGTAAAGTTAAAGACCACTGATAGAAAATATATTCCAACTTGTTGCTCTGGATCAATGAACTGAATGAATCAATACTAACTGTCAATCTCTCCACCCCTTCCCTTGTTAAGTTACCAAAGAATTATAAAATTTAACAGATGCGTAAGTAAAAATATACGCAACCCAAGAACCATTTTAATTATGAAATTATACCTTCTTTCAACTTCGCGATTGTCTCCCTAAGGCGATTTCCATTTTTCAAATTTTCGCTAAATTTGGTCTACATTTTGTTAAACCAATTTCTCAATTGGTTGATGTTCGTCACATGATATGTGAGTGCGATAGTTAAAATACAGTAGAGCGTCCATAATCCGGATTAATTGTGATCGGACCTTGTCCGGATTATCAAAATGCCCGGATTATCAAAAAAAACCAAAAAAGGTCGTTTTAGTTCATAAAAAAACGAAAACTTGGGTAAAACTATTAATAATTCACTTCAGTGGTTAAGGTGCTAGATCAATAGGAATAGATCATAAAATTCAAGCAGTTGTCACCACAGAAAATATTAGTTCACCAGTTGCTTTATGATATTTTTTTTATTCAAGGTGCATACCTTTTAAGAAGGTATAATATTGTAATAAATTTGACATTTGAAATTTGAACAATAATCACTTTTGTGATGAAAATGAAAGTAAAATACTTAAAGTAAAATAAATGAAATTGACTAATTTTTGCCAATAAAGCAGGAATTTTGAAAGCCGGATTTTTTGTTCCATATATTTTAGCAATACAATAATAGGTAGGTTTGTGTCTTTGCTTCAAATTTAAGTGCCGACATCTTTTTAAAAGTGCTTGAACTGCACGTTTTCTCTGATTGGTTAATGCCATGGCACCAATTTCAAATTTCGCGTAAATTGCTTAAATTCTTGTGTCAAGTTTGCAAGTCAAACCAAGAAAGATAATCTTACTTTTTCTTTTCGATTGATTAGTTTGGTAGGTATTACTTTACATAAGCTATTTTATATTTATAACTAAACGATTATTCGTTTTTGAGTTGAACTTGACACCAGTTCAGTGCCTATTAATTTAGCACCTTAAATAATAATTGAAGCAGACAAATAATAACTATTTATGGTACAAGTGTGTTATATGACAAATAAGTCACGCGAGAAAGTTTAGCCCGCAAGGCCGTCAGGCCGAGAGGGTTATTTTCTTATTGACTTATTTGTTATTAACACACGCGTGGCATACAAAATTTTATCCAAAATCTCGCAATAATAGTTTAAAATGTAATTAAATGTTTTGACATTTGACGTTTTAAAATGTCAGATTTAAATTATGAAAACTAGTATAAAGTAGGTGTAATAAATAATTAGGCATACTTATTAAAAATGTAAGTGAGTTAGGGCCGATCTTTTCATATTTAAGTTATACGTCAAGTAGTTACTTGTCGTTTACTTTACTTGAGCTTTTTAATGGTCGAGTAAGACAGTTGGGTCTTTTCATCGAATTTTATGCAACGATTAACTACTTGAAGTATACTACGGTTGGTATTACATTTAAAACTAAAAATTTAGCGTCATTTGAACTAGTAGATCAGATTAACTTAAACTTAAGTATGAAACCTGACAGGTGAAGTGTTATTTTAATTTGGCCAAGTTGTAAGGTAACTTGAAAACTATCCAAAAGATATAAAATATTCATATTTAGTGAATTTTTTTACTAATAAGTAATTACTAAAAGTAGTAGTAAGTAATTACTAAAATATAATTTTTAAAATATAAATATTTTATATGGTTTGGATGGTTCTAGAAATGTTTTTAGAAACTGCAATTCGATACCATGGAAGCCAAGATGGAAGCAGCTGAGAAAAAGAGGACTGCTAAGTTAAAGAAAGTTAAAGATTTAAAGAAAAACTGATTAGTTTTTTAAGATTAGTCCAAAGGTTAATAATGAAAAATTGCAAACCGAATTATTAAATAATCAATCATTATTAAAATAAATTTTATTACTATAGTTTAAATAATTATAAAAATATTTTTGCAGATAAAAACGTCGAAAATATTCAAAATCGTCGTCTATTTCATGATAATTAATTCTTGAATTTAACACTCGCGGTCTACTATAATTTACATCTATATCTTCATCATCTGCTGAAGATAGAATATTATTGTAAACATGATTAATGTAAATAATAACAAATGATCGCTTTTAAAACCACTTTTTCAAACACATAACACGTTAATTTTCTTCGCGCAGACCCAATCCGTATGGATTGGGCATTAACAGTGATTAAACTTTTCTAGCCAGCCAAAATTGGTTAATTAGTTTGAGGACTGGTTAACTTGCTTTAACCACGATTAAACATTTGGTGGAACACTTCATTTTATTTAACCGTGATAAATTTCAACTAACCGACATTAAAGTATTTAATCAGAGCTGGTGGAACCAGCACAACTCTATTAAATATTATTTTCAAAATTCAAAATTCATTCAAAAATGAAAATATTAAAACCGTCATTATGATTTAAAATTTTAGTAAACATAATCACAAGTTCGTTTTTTGTCCGCTAAGTTTATCATGCTAATAAATATTTACAGGCCTGTTGAAGGTGCTAATAACTTTACTAGCCAGTAAGCTGATTTATTAGGCTACTAAATTTTACTAGTAGTTGAAAAGACCGAAAAGTAGCTTACTTGTCGATTAGAACTTACTTGGGGTTTACTTGAAGGTGAAAAGATCGGCCCTTATAATATTAACCACACTCATAAGTTACATAAGTCACTAGTGAGTAATATGTTATTTTACTTATTTAAAAAACCATAGTTATACCTCTATTATTGCGAAATATTGGATAAAACTATTAATTAATATGAACTAATAATGTATTTTAATGAAAGAATATACATAATATATTTTTTTGCAGCGGTACGTTTTTTTTGACTTTTGTTTGACATATTTTTTATTTCAACTTGTTTTTCCCCGGAATTGAATCCGGATTATCGACGAACGGTCCAGATTATTGAAGCTGTACTGTAGTTGCTTTCTGTTGTAACGTTGATCTTCGTTAAATACGTCAACTTACCTTGACTAAGTAATTCTCAGGAAAGATAATGATTACGACATAATGCAAAATCGTATGAACTAAGCTAAGAATCCCTAGTCAAATGAAGTGTATTTTCAAATAAGAATATTTATATTGGTTATCTTCTGTCGTTTTAGTTTATCAATTTCCTTGTTATCACCTGTCAAACCAAATATAGGTTATGATGAAGGGAAATGTTTTATGTTTTTATTCAAATTTACCTATTATTTATTTACTAAGCATTAGTTATGTACAAATTCAAAATAAGACAGCATAAATATACAGCACCCGAAGAAATCCAAACTGATAAAAAAAATCAGTCATAATAATTACTTTCTTCAGAATCACTTGAGCCGTTAGCATGGATGATAAGTTCATTAACCGTTATATCTAAAGCTTTTTCTCGCTCGTACCAATCTTGTATTACCTTTTCAGTGTGACGAACACAGTTTTTCCATACTTCGGGAGAACAATTTTGTAATGCTTCATTCCACATATCGATTGCTTTATCATCACCATTACTGTTGTGTTTGTCATATTGGATTTATTCTTGTTAATTCCTTGTTTAATCTTTTTCAACTTTCATACCTTTATACTTATTTATTAATTCAAACAATTTTACTTATATATTAATTATGTTAACCATTATTATCGGATTAAGGGATTATAATGACATAATTAAATCCCATTGTAGTATTTCATATACTACAATTACCATCTCTTTCAATGTGTTTGTTGTATGTTTTACAATGAGTTCATACCAATTCAATTGCATTGAATTCACAATGGTATGGAGGTAACCGTAAAAACTTCATGTCCGTAGCTTCTTAATAATTTGTCCACTTTGTAGCCATTTTTTTATGTAGTTTAGCTAGAGATAGCAATTCTGGTTTAAGCACAGAAGGTTAGACGCGGAAAAGAATCTCTTCAAAGTGATACCTTTTTCATTCTTATCAGTTGTAGGAGAAAGAAATTAAAAAAAAATAAGTTTTCATGTTATTTTTCATGGACGAACGGTCGGCCACCTTGTATATAAATTAATTTTATTTTTGGTAACTGAATTGTAGGTCAGAGGTTGAAAAGTGATCTACATAAGTATGGGCATTTGACTGGTAATGCTAAATTATTTTATTAGAAGCTAATTAATAATTACAAACGAGCCAGAAAAAACAAATTAGCTCCGAATAAAACATACCTATTTATAATTATTAAATTTAATTAACATTACTTTTACTTCGGCGTCATATTATTCTTACTTTACAAACATATTGTTTGAGAAGTGTCACTTTTCTCTGTTTCCGTTTTATAACACTATTTAACTATATTTTTATGTTTTCGTTATAATAATATTCTTTACCGTTTTTGCAGTGTTCAAAAAATCGATGGTCAATATTTTGAAAGCTTTACGGCATTGGCTTGGAAACAAGAAAGTCAACGCCAAAATTCCTTAAAAAAAGCTGAATCAACAGCAGCTGAACTACCACCACAAGAAATGGATTTAGGTATCACTCCTATAGATTACAGTACCTCACAAATTGAAAAAGACAAACTTTACGTAGAAATGCTTTATACCATAGCTAACGCGGTAAGAAATATTAATTGTTTGATAATGATGTATCTATATACCATAATATACAAGGCATTTCATGCTAAGTCAAACCGTCCAAATGTTTTATATATTTTGATTTATGCCCGATTTCTTCACTTTGAGATATTCATCGAATAACGAATCTGCCCGAAAAATTAAACAAGTGATCAATCCGAGAACCACAATTAAAATTCAAAATAGCAAATCAAAATTTTGATTGGTTACTTGATTAATTTGTTTTGGATTAATTATCTGATAGATATCTGAACATGAAGAAATTGGATATTCTGTAAGGGGAACTTAATAAAGCTTAAGTTAAAATTAACGATCAAGATTTCTTCAGCTTTCGTCTTAAAAAAATCCGATGTGACAACACAGAACTTTCCGTAACTTACCCATTTCCCAAAATTTAATAAAATAAAATTAATTATAATAATAATTAAAATTTAATAAATTGAAAAAGCAAGAATGGGATTTCAACTAAAATCTAATCAGCTCTCTAGATTGCTGCTACAAACCAGTATATGAAATTTGAATAAATTCGGTTTACACGTTTTGAAAAAATCGTGGACGAAAAAATCGAGCAAACGCTTTTGCGTGTACTCATACACACTCGGATTTAATTGCAAAATTTTTCTCAAACGATTAGTACGGACTCATAGACTATGGATAAAATGCTAATTAAAAAAATGTTTTAATTGTTTACAATACTTTTCTTACTACGTAAATGATAAAGTAAAAAGGGATAAATTATGTTTTCATAATTTCGGGAGTTAAGGGGCCACTTTGTTCCCACTTTTGCGGGTGTAAAGTACACTACTTTTTTTTTGGCACGCAATATTGCGCGATATTGATGTGAAATTTTGTGGCAATTGATGAATCGTGGACTTACGCGTATGAGCCCAAAACTAAATTTGTTGTTGTTTGGAGCCAGGAGTTGTATTGAAACATTTGACATCATATTCCAGACATACGTTATGTACGTGCAACAATACTTTGGAGAGAAGGTAACAATTATTCACTTCTAAGCATTCAGTAGCTTATTACCAGAAACCCAAAAAGTAACTATAGCAACAATTATTGGCGTAATTGGTGATGTTTATTAATTATAATTATGATAATAAGAATAATAACATTATAATATTATTTATTCTCGAAATGTATGTACATAATGTATTTGGGGCATGCCACGTCAAATTCGACATCATTTTGCTTTCGCATTTCGGATTTTTTGATATTTTTTTTATTTTAGTACTCCATGACTTTCTTCGATTTTTTTTTCATCCATTCGAGAGTTACAAAATTTTTTTGAAATGGTCATAACTCCGCGAATAATTTACCAAATGACAAGTTTTTTTGAAATAATGTTTCTTTTAAGACGTACTTTCTCTAAAACATACCGAAAAATATTTTAATACAATATTACTATTAGATTTTCAAGTTTTAAAAATAAATCGCCATTTTTAACAATGTTTGTAATGATGGATTTTTTAAAAATTTTTTTGTAAAACACTGTTATCCACTTAAGGGTTTTGATGGTCTAGAATTTTTAAAAAATCAATTTTTGTTTTCTTGATAATTCGAAAGTATTGTGTTTGTTGAATGTACTGTTAAATTTTTGTAAGGAAATTTAAGGTATTTTAGTTTCTACAACCTTTTAACACATTACATAACCAATTCAAGAAATTGGATGCAGTTGCTATAAATGCATAATGCAGTTGCTATAAAAACATAATCTTTAGTTTTTATATATTACTTTTTATTAGGGATTTTATAATATGGTGCTTGTATAGCAGATTAGCTATAAGTATTTATATTTATTAAGTTTTTGATGCTAAATATCCAAACTTCAAGCTTTACACTCTCATTTATTTCAAAACTACGTTTTTCTGTATGGTGTTGTAGAAACCAAACAAACTATACAACCGAATCATCTAAAATTTTAATTTAACACCATTGGCTATCGCTGGAACTAGAATCAATATTTTATATCAAAAACTTCGTATATTTTACATTCAGAAACTGGTGAAAAGAAGCCTGTTTTTAGAATTTCAACTTCAAGTGCGCGTCATTCTGTTAATTTTCATTTCTTTTTGTTTTTTCTAGTTCCGGCCATAATTGCACTTATACTGATTAATAATTTTTTTGGTTTTTATTTTTCCGATAAATAGAAGAGTCAAAATCAACATCGTCCAAGTCCACTTTTTTGAGAGGATGTTATTTAGCGCTATTTCAGACGTAATTAAAAATTATTTTCAATTTAAAAAATTTTTTATGTATGCCCAATGAGTGTTATAATATATCTAGAGAATATATCTCTATATACATATAGAGAAAAACTGCAAATTACAAAAATGTTAAAAAAAAGATGTTGCCATTTGAAAAAAAAATTCATGTTTGAAGTCCAAAAAAATATACCTCCACGATTTCCGATGGCAAATTTTGAGTTGAATTAAAAACTATTTAAACTTTTTTTATATCTAGTAAGATAAAAGAATTATTCACCGTTACTTCTTATCGTGAACATACTGTATTAAGTATGCTATAATACCCTAGTGCGTATAAATCATAATATCCGCTTATTATGCCCTCCCTCTCAATCGCAATTATATGTACAAGTCACCGCAAACTAGGAAATTTAGCAAAATCAAATTCAAAAATAAAAAATTTTAAATTTTCTTAAATTCAAATGCAGTGTAATATAAAACGTTGTATGCATCACTGGCATTACTCGATGTTTATGCTCTCGAGCAACTTAAAAACTCTCGGACCTAGTGGCCCTCGACTTTTTAAATTGGTAGCCCTCGACATAAACATCGTCATAATGCCCTTGATACATAAATAACTATTTAAAACTTTAGAATTTGTCTCGAGATTATTAAATTAATTACACCATATTACAAAAATGTATCTTCTATGAAATTGAAATGTAAAACATTGATCGTTGAGTAATATTAGTAATAATATTAATTACACCGATAGGAATTTTAATTGCTAATAATATTAAAATCGATAGATTAAATGGAAGAATTTACTTGCACTTTTGTGTCATATTTTTATGTGTAAATATTATTAAGAAGGTTGTGTAATTTTTAATGTATCTTTTACGAAGCTGTGTTCCAAAACGAAAAAAATACCTTAAGTTTTTTTTAAATTTTGTTGCAAAATGACTACTTATTAGAGTTTTAATAAGTCATCCTTTTTATCACCAGTAATAATAAAATGACAATAATATTACAATATAAGATTTATTCTTGATGCTTTTCAATCAAAATAATAAATACCAGTTTTTCTGCTCAGTTTTTTGATATCTAACGCCGTTCTTGTACGAATCTTGTATAAAACACAAGGTAAAAGTGTCGTTTTATAACATGGTTGCACCTCAATGGACAATTTTCACACCTGGTTATAAAAATTATCACGTTTTTCTCTTGTTGCATAAGTAGCTATTATATCATTGATTTCATTTTGTGATAGTTATGAACATTTCAAATAATACCGTTTTGTAAATAAGGAATTTTTCAAAATATCTTGACGACTTGAGATAAAGTAAAAAAATTGTAATTAACCTTTTTAATAATATATTTGAAGGTAAATCAAATCAAAAGGTAAATCAGCTAAATCAAAAATACCAAATATTTTGACGGTTGACTTAGCATGGAACGCCCCCATATAATATATATATAAATATTATTTTTGCTAATAATCTAATAGTAATGGGTCAGTCATTTCTATACACTGTATAAATATAAAATTTATTATACTTAGTTATTGCGGATATTCCATAGTGTAAACAGTTTTCAAATATTGTACAGCAATTTTTCATCGAGAAATCAAAGTAATATCTATTTAAGGGTAAACTAACGACAAAGAATGTGTGTGAAACACCAATAAAATGTAAAGAACGATAAAATAATTATTATTCATCGATAAAAAAGAATATTGCACGGCAAAAAAGGTTTGCATGACTGAAGTTAATATTGAACAACGAAAATAGCTATTTACGTACGAGCTAGTGAAAGTGATCCATTCCGGAAGCTTACGAATCCGGAATGGATCACTTTTGCAGCGAGTCACGTATGCGGTTTTTCATCCAAGACAAGTCCTTTCCAAAATAAAAATATAAGAAATGTACGTCACTAGTCATAACAACGGTAATGAAATAAAGGACGTAAGTAATATTTTCATTACCGTTGTTATGACTAGGGATATCAAGTAATATAACACAAAACTGTCTCGACCGCAAAGTATCAATTTCCATAAGTTAAAACTGCATAGAATGGTATACTTTCTATAGTCTTGGATGAAAAATATTTTACACGACAAAAACATGTATTGCAGTGAAAAATTTTCCAAGGAACGACAAGATTTAAATGACAGATAAGTACAAATTAGCAATAGTAACCGACAGATACAGTCGGATTTTCATACTTTTCAAGTCTTAATTGCTTCAAGTACGTGACTAATTTTGGCTGTGGAGGTTCCAGAATATTGTTTTGTCTCTTAATGGTTAATATGGCGTTTAGTTTTTGAATACCTTCTCCATATTTTTCCCTAATAAAAGTTTTGATTTCATGAGTTAAACCACTGCTTATAAGTTCCATGTTATCATCGTGCGTATGACCACATTGTGTTGTAAAATCCAAAACTTAATTGCTTGTAGAATGATACAACAAGTATAATCTAGCTGGATATTCAATAACCCTATATTTTCCTGCAGAAAATCTAAACTCTAAAATATCAGCAGTGTAACACTTCCTTATACCTTACAGTTTCCCATGAAAACGTGTTCTAGGCAAGCGTAACGTAAAAGTTTTATACTGTCTTCATTACTACATATATCCTGTCGTGCAATCTCTTTTTCTGTCGTTCCTTTTGTGCCACTCTGAAACCTTTTATTTATCGCGCAGTTAACTTTTTTTTGTCGTGTGAACGCTGGCGTGAATAAAATATTTTAGTTGTTAATTTATACTATTTTATGTGTGAATTCCTGTCGTGCAAATGACCTATTCTTGCGTGCCAATATATATTCTCCATTTTGTATTACGTCAATGTATGCATATATTAATAAGATGCATTTCTGTAGTAATCAATTCCTTATCCGAATCTCCGATTTGCGTTGCGAAAACTAAACACTAATAATAAAAAAAAACCTTGAAACAGAAAGAAATTAATTCCAATGGCTAGCGTTTTTCATATTTTAAATATTAATGGCCGTATTCACAAACGTCCGTAACATATTTAAGCAGCTGTTTAATATTGCAAACCAATGATAATGATTTCGTAGTACAAGCAAATAAATTCCATTGGTTTGTTCCAACGGTTCGTTAAAATTTTTATGGACGTTTGTGAATATGGGCATTATTCTGTTTTCACTTTGTATACGTAAATATAGTAGTCGACGAAACTGTTGCGTCTAGGAATATCCAGAGGCCATTTTGTGTTTTATAATTTAATGAATTCTGAACATAATGAATTAGAACAGCTCAGTTTGCTACTTCAAGGCAGAGTTCATATTTTTTTATATGTGTTCTATTGCAGCTCTTCCACTACAGCATTATTTTTTATAGAAAGTGGAAACGTAATTAAAGTTTAGAATATGTCAAGCTACGTAATGGAATTATTTTCTTTTGTTTACAAAACCATTTATTATTATTTACCATAAATTTACACACAAAATCATCAAAATATCAAAAAGGAATTTTGGAACACAAGTTATATTTTGAAAAAATAAATAAATGCCGTGTAGTTCAGGAGGGTAAATATTTTTTAACATTCTTACGGTGCTAATTCATTCTGAACTACCGTATACAAGCTAGAGACTCTATTTTAACTTTTAAATTCCAAATTTAAAATTAAATTTTCACAAAATAAATTTTCTATACGAATGAAAACGTTCAATGTGCACGGGACCAGCCGGTCACACGTGTCTTGCTGTCCAGTCAAGTTTTACGATGCCTTCAATTTTTAACTTGGCTTTAATGTTTTTATTTTACCAATTCAATAATAATTTCATCCAATTTAACCAATTTTTCCTTGTTAAATATATTAGTAAAATTACTGACGCAAAATTAAAAACCTTTTTATTTACAAAATTATAAAAATTTATGGAGACCCTCCGTTACGTCAAACGCCTATAGGCAATAAGTAAAGTTATTAAAAATTTAAAGTCTTTCTTCTTCAAGTATAGCCGACAGATATATTTTGGGCTTTTTAGATCACAGCAGCAGCAGTGTATTCGACGCGACCAAGATTTGAACCGCGGTTGTCCGTTTCCCAGATGGCCGGTATAGGTTTTATGCCGTACTGCTTAGTAATGTTTACAAAAATAAAATTAACAAATTATAAAATATTTACAAATTAAAAGATATCTACAAAATTTACAAATTAGGTATAAGATATTTTCAAAATTTACAAATTATAAAATATTTACAAAATTTACAAATTATAGGATATTTTAAAAATTTACAGGCAAATTCAAGATATAAAATAAAATCATCTTAACAGAATAAATAATGAATGTTTAAGTGGTTTTTGTATTATGTTCAAAATAAATAATCATAAAGTAAGAACTCAAAAATTCAGATGAAAAAGGGATTTTGAAACACGACAATATATCTTTTATATTAGATCAAAATTAGTTGAGTTTGAGGTCTTTTTAACAATATTTCATTGTCCAACATTTCAGGTCGTTTTCCTATTTTCATATTAAGTCTGTATTTCATCATAAAAACCAAAAATTATGCTGAATTTAACATTCTAGCATATGTTTGTAGCTCTCGCAAAGTACTAAACATCTTTATTGTTCGACTCATATTATGCGAGTAGATATGTATCGACTTCTTATTTTTCCTTTTTTTGTCTATTTTCTCATGATTTAGAATTTTAATATTGTCAAAGTTGATGGTATGACTTTTTAAACATTTCAATCGGAATAGTTCTCTTCACCATTAATATAAAACGAATGGTGAATTGGTGAAATATAGGGAAGATTCGTCATTTTCCTTGTTTTAATAGGTTTGCCCTTCGGATATAGTAGCTCATCCAGACTCTCTACCCCTGTAGGTAACTTTCTTCCGTTATGCTAAATTAGCAGTGGAGAATAACACATCCCTAGAATTAAAATATGTGAATAGAATCAATGTTTTGTTTTAGATGTGTACAGAATCCATTGCATTTTCATCAATTCTACCTTTTCATTAAGTTTTCTTTTCACTATTTCTTATGTTCCTATAGTTATTTTAATAGTCTTGAATGGAAGTTTCTTTTGCACAGACTCAATAACTGTAATCCAACGATCTGCCATAACACATATTTATGAAACTTTTTTTTCTTTTTCAATTACCCCTGAGTCCTGGTCGCAAAGTAAGTATAAATCGCCAGATACCAGCAACTTATGGTCTATCTCGGTTATTGAGAAACCTTACGTAACCCGGGCTAGGCCACTATATCCCAGAATAAATAGGAAAATTGATAAATTAATGCTAAAATAACAAAAGTGATGCCATCTGTTTTTGAATAGTTTAAATTAAGATTAGACCAGTGCAGTGTCAAAAATATAAACTTTATGTAAGTGATCAGTGGCCTAACTCAAAAATGTTAAAATGTGGTTTAGGTCACTTTTGCTCTAAATGCTTCAATTGTAATCGGTGTTTATCTGTACAATTCGGTAGAGTACGATTCAGTTTCATTGGCAGTCGCAAACCACAGCAAACGTCTATAAAAAGTGCAAGTACAAGATAGACTGCGGTTTTCCTGTTTCAGTAACATAGGAAATTTAAGTTTACACGATTTTGAACAAGGTATCATCGAAATGACGCCCCTCACCGTCCAAATTCTCAATAAGCATTTTCTGAAGTTTTCGTGCACTCTTCAGTGGATGTGTCAATAAACAGAATATGCGGTATTGGGGTGATACGAATCCCAGAAAGCTCCTCCAGAGACCCCCGCACTTCTACACTGTGACGGTATGGTGTGGAATTGACAGAATTGGGATCATTGGCCCTTACTTTTTTGAAGAAAATGATTGAACGGTTACAGTCACTTCTACCCGTTACCTGATGACCATGATCAAGGATTTTTTCTTGCCTCCGTTGAGAGGGATGGAACTGGAAGACGCCTGGCTTCATCAAGACGGCGCTACAGCCCACACAGCAAGAGTTTGCATAGACATTTTTTGAGAAGAGTCGATTTGAACTAGCCAGCGCGCTCTGTGTGTAGGTATTCCTTGTGTAGGGATACCTAAAATCCTTGATTTACAACGATCATCTCAGGACCCCGGAAGCCCTAAAATCACAACATATGAGCCCAAATTGCCGAAATACCTGTGGTAATGCTTTAAACAGTGAACGAAAACTTTGGAAATAGGCTTACTCAGTGTTTGGAGTATCAGGAGCGCCATTTGGACGATACCTTGTTCAAAACCGTGTAAACTTAAATTTCCTATGTTAATGAAACAGGAAAAAATAAAAAATTTGGTCATTTTGTAATAGTCTGTGTTTTATTCCATGCGTCTGCCGCGCTCCACCCTGTATTTTAACTTATTTTAGAACAGAATGTGATTCTACTTACAATATTTACAATACTACTTTTTTGTTAATGCAGATTATTAAAAGACGCTAAAAGGCTTATTATTTATTATTGATTAGCTTATACATTCATGTAGATTATAGAATATTGCTTATCCTATATTGAGGATTTTACATATCCATTTAGTTGGGAGGATTAGGCCCCATAATACAAATTTTAAGTTATTTCACTTTAAATGTATTAATATCCTATACACACTGAAAGCTCTTAACTCATGTTGGTGGCAGCCTCAATAACTACTTTTCTTCAGCTTTGACAATGGTGTACTTTTGTCATCCAGTCTCCTTTCACCCATTATGTTCAGATCGCCAATCACCTGATCCCACGATCTTACCCTAGGTCTACCTCTCCTGCTAGCTTCTCCTGGTTTCCATAACGTTGCCTTTTTTACGATGGAGTTATCGCTACTTCTCATTATATGACATAGCCATTTGATTCTTTGCGATTTAGCAAACTTTTCATTCAGAGTTTATTTCGTGGTTTATCCGTGCTCTAAGTTCTCCGTTTTCTGTTCTTTTGCAGCCCAAGATCATCCGTATCACTTTTCTTTCGAATACCCTTACTTTCTTCGCTTCTGCCTTAGTCATGCATAGTGTTTCCGCTGCGTACATTATAATCGGCCGTATTACCGTTTTATAGATTTTCATTTTCATGTTCTTTTTTCAGATTGTTATTTTTCAAGATTATTTTGTTTACGTAGTAAGCTTTGTTGCCTGTTTGGTTCCTTTTTTTTGTATTTCCTGTTGCCTGCTACTGTATCTGCCTACATGCACTCCCAGGCAACTACAGCTTTCTATTTCCTCGATATATCGTATCATTTATGCACCTGATAGTCCAGGGTAGATAATTTTTGAAAGGAAAAAAAAATAATAATAGGATGAAACCCATTGGATAATGAAGAGAATATAACAAAAATGAAAGGAAAAATAATTTACAGGCGTAAATTCCTATGGAAAAAAGTTAAATGGCAAAGTTGTAGGTAATAAAAAGATCTACAACTTTTGTATTTACAATTTTTTCATATAACCTCAAAATTTATGTGAAAAATTCAAATAACCAAGGTTTTGGTTTTATATTTTTATCTTTTAAAAATAATTTTTTTTCACGAAATTTGGTGAAAACTTACTTTTTTATGTACCAAATACACTGTAATTTTTTTTATTTAAAATATTCATATATTAACCTTATTTTGACTTAATATCGAAAAAGCACCCTAATTTTCAATTGAAAATTCTCGAGTCAGAATAACGCCTTTTTTAAAAAAGTCGGTGAGCTTTTTGTTTGTTGAAATCTCTACTTTCTGATGGTGTAAGAATTACTATGGTAAATGTTCTCAGAAAATGCAAAGCAACGAAAAAACTCGAATCTGAAAACTTTTTTTTAAATCATTATGAACAATTTTGAGCTATTTATTAAAATTTACACTTTAATTACTCGAATTTTTTTTTCGTTTATTACTGTAACATGGAATCTTACGATTTTCGAATAGTTAAAGTGTAAATTTTTATAAATAGCTCAAAATTATACATAATAATTAAAAAAAAATTTCAGATTCGAGTTTTTTGCGTTTCTTTGCATTTTTTGAGAACATTTACCAGAATAATTTTTACACCATCAAAAAGTAGAGATTTCAACAAACAAAAAGTTCACCGACTCTTTTAGAAAAGCTGATATTTTAACTCTTGAATTTTCGATTGAAAATTTGGGTACTTTATGGATATTAAGTCAAAATAAGGTGAAGAAATAATCATTTTTAAATCGAAAAAATTACATTGTATTTGGGACATAAAAAAGTAAGTTTTCACCAAATTGCGTGAAAAATAAAAATAGTTTGTAAAAGATAAAAATAAAAAACCAAAAACTTGGTTATTTGAATTTTTCACATAAATTTTGAGGTTATATGAAGAAATTGTAAATACAAAAGTTGTAGATCTTTTTATTACCTACTACTTTGCTATTTAACTTTTTCCATAGAACTTGTAGTTTTGCCGAAAATCGAGATAAACCGTTTATTACCCTTAAAATCTCACCCCCTTCCACTTCCCGAACTCAGATCGCCCGTAAATTATTCTTCCTTTCGTTTTGGTTATATTCTCTTCCATTTCCAATGGGTTTCATTCTACTATTATTTTTTTCTCTTTTTGCCATTTTCAAATGCATTAGCACTGGTCTAAGACATATAAGTTATATTTTAATTATTATCATATTATAAAAAATAATTATTACGCGAACTGTTTTATACGAGTTTTATAATAATAAAAATAATATTAATAATAACTCGAAGAAAGCTTATTTTAAGTGACCAACTTCCAACTTTTAACATTATAATGAACATATAGTACATTAATATCTATGTAATTAATCAAATTTTATGATCAGGGTACATTTAGTTCTTTTAACAGGTTGGGGCACCAGCACCTGGTGGACAGTATGCACATTATAAAGAAGATCTTTATTTATACGGTCAAAGAGCCTTTGGAGTTCCTCCAGATCGGCATTACAGAATGCTTCATTTGGCAGGAGAAGAAAAACCTCCTATTGTTGTTTTAAGCGTAATTGTTTTGGAAGCTGAAGGTTTAGAAGCCAAAGATGCAAACGGTAAGATTTTGTTAATTAATTATTTAAAAAATAAACATTATAGTTTTCTTTAACCTTTACTTGTAAAGTATAAACAAAATATAAGTTAGCCCAGCAGAGTGGTACTGTGGATAACGTATGCGACTAAGAAGATGCAGTCGCGGGTTCGAATTCCGCATCAGCCTCTGTTGGGTGAACGGAATAACCATAGCTGTTAAAAACGCTTAATATAATATAAAAAAAATATAAGTTTAACATTGTAATTAATAGATTTAATCCAAATTTAAACGTAACTTTCCGCGATAATTTCAGATCTCCCACTCTAAAATCTTAAAAACGGTTTAAATTTTAAATTTAAAATTCCAAAATTCCAAAAATAATAAATCGATATAATTTTTGCGCTTTCAGCGATGTTTATCGGTTTCCTCAAAAAACTTATTTATACATTTTTATGATTTACCTACTCTATAATATAAAAAATATATTATTAAAAAATAACAAAAAAACCCGACTGCGTTAAAAAATATTGACTGAAATACGAAAATAATAATTTTGACTGAAAAACAATAAACTAGCACTATAATCTATAGAAATTTGTAAGAGTTTATTATCGTTAGGTATATGTAATATATCTTAATAAGAGCTAAGAGCTAAAATAAAATAGTTTGAAGAGGTATTGCAGGTGAGCAGGCCCGTATAGCCAAGGGGCGGGCACCTGGGGGAACGTACCCCCCCCCCCCGAAATGTTCAAAAGAAAAATAATTTTTTGAAAGTATTTTAGAATTTTGAAAATAAAACAGGTAGTAAATAGTTATATTTTAAAGTGCAAAAAAATATGTTTCTAAATTTATTGTTATTTATCTTGTCGACCCTACTTATCCCTCTTTATCTGGAAGCCATGGAATTGATGTAATATAAAAACCATGTAACGGTAGACATAATAGCTGTTAAAAGCCGCTTTACATCTATATGTTTTCACACAGGACTTCTTATATGATAAATATTTAGGTGTTTACACTGTATGTTTTCTCATCGCCAATCACTCATAAGAAAAGACATACGTAAAAACATAGCAAAACATAGGTACTCTGTCGAAATAGAACGGAGTCTATTCGTGTATGAGAAAACACTGCACATACGAACGAAAGGTGGCGAACATATACGAAGCTAGCTGACAACTTTGAAAAAAGAATGGTTAGGTATGCTGCTTTGTAAACATGTGGTAAACATTCATAATGAATTTAAATTTAATAATCAATTTAAATTAATTAATTATTAAAATTAATTTTAATTATTCTTCCTAAATTTTTTTCTTTTGCAATAGCAGGGACATCGCCGTTAAAGCCGCTTTACATCTATATGTTTCCACACAGGACTTCTCATAAGCGAAAACATACGATTTCTCTCGAGGTTGGCTAAACTGAATGTTTTTCTAGAAAGAGTTTATGTTTGAACAATGTTAATTTTAAAAACTGGGCGGACTCTAGACGGGAAAATGTCTACTACGCACATTTACACGCACATTTACCGACAAATTTAGAACATGTTCTAAATTTTTTACATGAAAATTTAACATAAAATTTGACGATAAATTTTCTGTATGCAACGGTGTTAAATATTTTCTTAAAAATTTAACATGTAAATTTGACGTCAAATTTAACGTCGTGTCATACAGGCTTAAGAGTTTGTTTTGGTTTTGAGTGAAGTTAACCCTACTTTTCAAAAAGATTCGTAACAATGAATAATAGTAACAATTATTTAAATTATTTTAAATAGCAATGTTGTGCAACGAAATTATACTTGTAGTACTACACTTTAAAGTCTAAGTTACATCTATATGTTTTCACACAGGACTTTAACTTTGTTTATAATTTATTTATGAAATTTCCAACATTTTTTTGTAATTATTTGGTTGCAGGTTGGCATTTGTTTTATAACATCAACATTTAGTTAAGTTGGGATCAATTGACTTTTCGGTGACAAAATTCTAAGAAAAACTGAAAAAATTTAACAATATTCATAGTGATATAAATATTGATATCGATATTATAATAAATAATTTTGCGAATAGAAAAGAAAGGCACTTACAGTTTAAATTATAAAAAAAATTAGCGAACGAATAACCCTTTATCTAATGAAAAGAAAAGAAAAAAAATTTAATGTTTTTTTTAACCCTTTAACGCGCAAAATTATTCGCTATGAAATTTGATCGGAAATACTGTGGAATCCAATATACAGGGTGCTGAATGACATAGCCGAACGTAGAAAATTAACATGTAAAAACTTATTTATGCAAATTCCTGTTTCCCTAATTATTTTAGAGAAAAAATGCAAGACACAAAAATAATTCAGAAATATAAACTACATATGATAAGAGCATCAGATTTCATTTAGCTTTTAGCGAGGGGTGTTTCGCTGGGGAATTTTGGTGTACAATCTTTAGGAATTAGTAAGGAATTAGAATGGGGAATTAGGGGAAAAATTTGGGGAATTAGTAAGAAAATAGTGGTATTACTGGGAATTTTCCGAGGCCCATTTCAATTAAACCGAGCAGATCAACGTAATACTAAGAACTGATACAAAGCTTTTAAAAAACAATAAATTTTATTTTTGTTATACTAGAATAGATATTTTCGATACAAGGTAGGAAAACTAAGATTTTTCCATTCAAGGCGAAGTTTTACGATCGAGGTTTTTGGCCGAGATCGTAAACCGAAGCCGAGAATGGAAAAAGATAGTTTTCCACGAGTATCGAACAATATTTTTTCTAATTATGTTTCAAAAAGAACCAATAACATACTTTTTATACCTAAATTAAAATGAATTTACTAAATATTTACTCAATTTACAAAAATATACTTTGTGAAAATAGATACTTAAAATTTAAATTTAAATTTGACGGTTGGTTATTTTTACTTTGTGATATTCAAAAGTGTGTGGAAAACTACTACTTTTCCACATACTTTTAAAAGTGTGCGGAAAAGTAATACTTTTCTACACACTTTTGAATATCACAAAGTAAGACATTTTGAAACATGATTAGCAAAAAAAATATGTTTAGTTTTATAATTTAAATTACCGGTACTTTTACTATCTTGTATAAGTTTTTTATGTCAAAATAAATTGTTTATTTTTCCCAGCCTTTTTATGAGCTTTTTTACTTTAATATCTAACGTAAAGATATTTATATTATACACCATTTTGTGGTCTAGTTTCCGTAATAATATGATAAATTAATAAGGAATTAGTTTGGGAATTACTAAAATTAGGTAAATTAAGGGGAATTACTAAATATTTTCTAAAATTAATAGGGAATTATAATATAGAAGGGGAATTAGCGAGGAATTAGAGGAATTAGTAACAATCCTGGGAATTAGTGTACACATTTTTTTCAGCGGGTTACCCCTCGCTTACTACTAATCATTACAAACAAAAAAGAGTGCCTAACATTTTTTTTCAGAAATGTATCGTTTTCGATTTATAATGAAATCAAAATTTTTCAGCTTGTTAAAAAAAATGCTGACTTGGCAAATTATAAGTTTAAAATTAAAGTTTTCATTATAACCGCAATTTATGTGTAAAAGTCTAAATTATTTCAGATTTTCAGTTGAATTTTAATGTAAATTACCATTATTTTGAAAAAATCACTTTATTTTTATCGAGTTACTTGTAATATAAATATAGTCCAGTCAATACGGATCCAAAAATGATGTTTGCATGCAATAAATCATGAAGTTTTGAAACTGTGCAAAAAGTTACGTCTTAGGTCCCTGTTTACCCTAAGAAAAAGTCGCCATTCCTCCGATGTCCAAAAGTGACCGCTATCTTGGATTTTAAGTGACAATTTATGGTTTTTTTATAATATCTTGAAAAATATTAACTTTACGAAAAAATAGTTCGTATAAAAATTGAAGCTTGTTATATTCTCAATAAGAAAGTTTATATTCAATATTAGCGTCAATGTAATATTTAATCGACAAAATCCAACCGCCTCTCATGAAATGTGGTGCTGCATCTCATTATGACTATAGTGTAGCGGATGATCGTTAAAAGTATTCATTAACCCAATCACGACGTAGAACTAAACGAATTATATATCAAAATTTTTGTATTGACCTAATGGGTCAAAATACGAAGTTTAGGACATCGGCAATTGTGAGGGACAAAAGTTATAAGCCAAAAACGAAAAAAAGAAAATTAATTTTATTTAACCATTTGAAGGAACTTTTGAAATCGTTCGTATTTGAAAATTATTATAGATATACCAAGATGATTTTAACACTATTATTTAACTTGAAATGTCTACTTTCCAACGATATATTATAAAATATGTAGGTATTAATTGAGTTTTAATTAACTCTAATTTAATATTATATGAGTTTTTAATGTTTATACATTAAGTACTCGCATAAGATTTACCTTCCTCAATTGCACATTTACTGAAGAAATCTGAGTTTTGCTATTGTGCAAAAATTACGAGTATGTACTATCTCTCATATCTTATAAGCGGTACATGTGTATTTTAGGAAATGATTTGAAATTGGCTTATCTGCTTCTGTAGCACTTAGCACTTTACTTTCTGCGATGTTAACGATAAATGAAGTATTATTTACCTGATCAATTAATATTGTCAAATAATAAGTCATTATCGTTCTTTTCATAAAATGACATTTTATGTTAATTATTTTGGATGTATGTAAGAAAGGTATTGCTGTATTATTTAAAAAAACAAATCCGACGTTGTAAATATTCAATTTTATTTAAATTTATTTAACTATTAAAATAATTTTAAAGCGAATTTTTCTTCTTCGAGAATGTAGCAAATTAAACTTAACCGGTAGACCAGTATATCAAAGTTTGCCATTTGAAGCCGCCAGCTCCATATTGAATGATTCTGGATTCATCTTCAGCAACCCTTTCATGCTTTCATGTAAAATACGGGATTAGTTTACTCTTACCGATTTTGAGTGTAGGTGTACTTAGGTATATACCAGTTAAGTATAATTTACATACTATTTTTCGGAAAAGGAAAAGGAAGGAATTAAAGGAATCTTTAATGGTGAAATTAGTAGTGAACGATACCGTTTTTTATACTAAGGGAAAACATTTGATGCTTGGTTCACATAAACACAAATATAGCTAAAAATAGCCTTTTTTCGCACATTTAAGTTACGATATTTCAAAACCCTGATGTGGTATGTGTAATTATTTTTATTTTAATTTTTAGTACTTTGCTTCTCTGAGCTAGTCAAGGAAAATTACTAAAGTAATATATTTATTTATTGGCCAACAAGTATAAACTATTTTTAAGTATAAAACTGAATATATTTTTAAAAACTAGTGTTTTTAAAATTTTCTAATATTTTAGTACATTAATTTACCTTATTTAAGATATAAATAATGTAGTTATCACCATCATCATTATTTCCAATAGTATATTCATAGTATATAATATTGAAATTATTATAATAAAATACAGACGTTTTAAAAACTCTATAGGCTCGTTAAATTAATTAAATTACTGAAATACGAAAGTAGACGGTCTATTGGTTTTCTTAAACAAGTCATTAAAATGTACTGAAAACCTTTATTTTTTTAATGAATATCAAAACATTTTTGTAAATAGATAACTTTCTCTAGAACTCTATCAGGAAACTAAATAATATAAGAATTAACAAATTTAATAATTGTTTAGCAAACTTCTAAATTTTATACTTGGCTATAGTAATACTGTATTAAGTTCCATTCGATTATAGATCCTACATCTAAGTACACAGTAAAAAATTTGTTCTCGATTTAGTCAAATAGTTGGATTATACGGGCCACTACATCTAGTAGTTAAAATGGTGGGCATTTTAGTAACATTTAACTGAATTTAATTTGAATTAACAAAGTCATATAGTCAATATTATGAAACACCTGCACTTAAGATCAAATTTCATTAACTATTATTGTTTATCTAACAAAAGCTGTACTAGTTTTAATTTCGAGATATAGTGGCCCGTATAATCCAACAACTGTTGTTAAATTAACAACAAATTTTTTAGTGTGTAGTAAACAATTTCAAATTTTTTAATATTATTACCTGCGCCTACAATCAGACTGATATACGAGAGTTTTTAAAAACATCATTGAAGTTAAAAAATCAATGTAGAAGATTCTATGTGAGACCTTTGCATTGTGGAATTCTTTAATAAAATCATACAACTATGTAAATGTTCAGTTTTATCAAATGTAAAAATGTTAACAAAATTTTTATCATACACTAAATTTTTCATATAAAAAAGTAAAATTCTTTTTTGTGTTAAAATTAAATTTCTTAATTGGATAACTTGTAATAACGCAAATTGATTGATTTAGTTTTCTACTAATTTTCTAATTTCGGATTTCCATCAGACAACCCTGGATTAATTTATAAAATAAAAAATAGTATGAATTTTTTATAACAATGTGTACTGCAATTGTAATAAAACTTACTACAAGCTGTGTTGAAATAGTTACAGAATACAAATAAATTAATAAGAAAATTATGTATAATATATATATAAATCTTTACTTGTGAGAATAATAAAAACTTTAAAAACTTCAATATACTAACAAGTTAAATATTAGTGAGTACTAACTATGTATGTATTTTGGTCTTTCAGCTTCTTCTGACCAACTTGCACGAAAACCTGACATTTAAATAAAATAAATTTCATAGCGTTTTAAAAATTGTTTTCCCAAATATTACAAGTTTGTTAGAAGAAGCCTAAAGGTGAAACTAGCCTCCAATGAAAATTAAAGGTACAAATAGAAACGTTGTAAGTTTCGTATTGATTTATAATAATACATATCGATGGTGAATTACGTCATAATCCACAAAAGACAAATTGTTCAGGAGAGCATTAAAACTTATTATGTATATTATATTATACATAATTACATTTGTCAATATTTTGTGTTTTAAAGATGTTTTGCTGTACGACATTTTATCAGACGACGCAGAAAGACCACACATTTAAACAAATGAAAATTTTTTAATCGCTTGATATGTGGTTAACGTTTATAACTATTTATCCAATATCTCGCAATAATAGAGGTATAACTGTGGTTTTTTAAATAAGTAAAATAACATATAACTCACTAGTGACTTATGTAACTTATGAGTGGGGTCAAAGAGTATGTATATATAGAGGGACAGCTCTTATGGGAATACTTGTCACAAGTATTTCTTGATGGCTCTGCTACGCCATCTAGTGGAGGGGGTTATCTCTACGTCTTTATTTTTGGTCCTCTATATACAGGGTGCTGAATGAGTTAGCTGAACATAGGAAATTAACATGTAAAAACTTATTTTTGTAAAAATACCCCCCTGTATATAAAGGATCAGCCATAAATTAAAAATTAAAACGTAGAGATCACACCGTCTACTAGATGGCGTAGCAGAGCCATTAACAAAAACTTGTGACAAATATTTGTTAATGGCTGTCCCTCTATATATACATACTCTTTGGTGGGGTTAATATTATAACTCACTCACATTTTTAATAATTATGCCTAATTATTTAATATAACTACTTTATACTAGTTTTCATAATTTAAATCTGACATTTTAAAACGTCAAATGTCAAAACAATTAATTACATTTTAAACTATTATTACAAGATATTGGATAAAATCTTGTATGCCACGCGTGTGTTAATAACAAATAAGTTATTAAATAAGTTAATAATAAATAGCCCTCTCGGCCTAACGGCCTAGCGGACTAAACTTTCTCGTGTGACATATAACACATTTGTACCATAATAACTATTTATGGTACAAGTGTGTTATACTTATGACAAATAAGTCATGCGAAAAAAGTGACTTAAGTGACTAATTTGTTATTAACACATGCGTGGCATACAAAATTTTATCCAATATCTCGTAATAATAGTTAAAAACTAACTAAAAGTTTTGATATTTGACATTTTAAAATGACGAATTTAAATTATGAAAACTATTATAAAGTAGGTTAGTGTAATAAATAATTAAGCATAATTATTAAAAATATGAGTGAGTTAAACATTAACCCCACTTATAAATTACTTTACTCATTCTAGTGAGTTATTAGTTATACTAGCGAGTTACTTTACTTATTTAAAAATCCATAGTTATTCCTCTATTTTTGCGAGATATTGGATAAAATATTTTATTTGTGAAAACTTAAAAACATTTTAATTTTAAAAATTATGTGTGCAATTTTTGGGTTTTCTAAAATATTGATATGTGAATATTGAATTACACTACCTAAACCACGTATCAATCGATTAAAACTTTCAATCTGATTTAAGTATTTCCAAGTATAATCATACAATATTATTAATACGAGTATCAGATGACAATAATGATGATAATAATTTAAGGTGGGATAAACGTTACTATATTACGAATTTTAAATAATAATTATTAATTTTTATGGTTATTGTTAATTATATTAAATTAAAACATTATTAAGTTATCACAAAAAAATATTTAAAAACAATTTAATTCTAAAAAGTGTAACTTTTGTGGGTTTTGTAAAATATTGATTTGGTTGAAATGCTTTTAATTCTTATGGGACTATATAATTTACAGAATGCTTTAGAAGATTGATTACAGCAAGGATTGAAATAAAATAGTTCCTGTAACAACGTTTTTACGCTTACAACCATTTTTATAAAAATGTCGCCAAAATTGAATTGGTATAGCTAAAAGTTATATGCTTTTTCAAAGTCAAAATAGTACCTGTGTACTAGATGTGGTCCCATACATAAATGTTTAAATATACGATGTGTAATAATGTTAAAAAATAATATTAAAAGTATTTAATTAATAATTAGGTTTCAGCGATCCTTATTGCATGTTGGGAATTCAACCTGGTACAGCTCCCTCTTCACCTCAACCACAGACGTCTATTCGCACTTTATCAGAATCTTGCAATGACGGACAACAATATAATCACGATAAATTAAGAAAACATCACAGCTTTAAACTTAGCTTTAAACGGAAAGAGGGCCGTATAAGAGAACAACGGGATAGCATTGGTGTTGCGCTTCCTGCTAAATTCATACGTGCTACTTCTGTTAAACCCCACACTTTAAACCCACGTTGGAACGAAAAATTTAGATTGTAAGTATTTAATTCTTATTAATAAAATATTGTACACATTAGCAAACTAAAATGAGCTTAATGATAGGTAATGCAATAATTGTATGATATTTCGGGAGCGATTCATTATTTTCAAATACGTAGTATATGTTTATTGATATAAAGAGGGTACAATGAAGCGGAATAGGACAACGGGGTGGAACGAGATACTAGGTACTGATGTATGTCCCGTTCGTTTGCTAAAGGTGTTGCATTGTGTTTTTATCGGGTATAGTTTAATCACTATGAAATTTTGAAGTGGTAGTTTCTGCAAAAAACTAGGAAAACTTGTCGAATACCATTGTATTTTACAATAAACTATATTCAAACTACATATTGCTACTATTTATGCAATGGAGCTCGTTGTGATAGGTTTATATTTTTATATTCTATATTTTTATTTTTATAGGTTTATAGGTATTTTTATGCAATGGATCTCGTTGATTGGTTTATATTTTTAAATTCTATATATTTTTTATTATAATATTTATTTATTTATTTTATAATATCGTGTTTTGCGTAAAAGGTGCACTTGCGCAGTTTATGAATTATTATTTTTAATAAATTTTTTTTGATTTTGTAATTAACCTCGTTTTGTTTGACTGTGCTAACTTACGGAAGAAGTTTTGGTATTTACCAGAAATGGCCGGCAGAGAATAAGTTGAAAATTATATATGACTCATTATAAACATTATATGAAAATCATATGAATTATACCTATGAATTATCTATAATATGAATATATAGGTATGATGGTTTTATTCAAAATGTTGTAAAAATTATAAAATAAAACTGAAATTTGATAATGTAGAAGACGGTAGACGTGTATAATTTGAATTTATAATTGGAATTGGTAGTTTTGAAAATAACTTGATAATCTTGAAAATAAAATTAAAACGAAAGTAGTGAAGAAACATGTTGGTTGATAGTATGTAGTTAAGAGTTAAGGTTAATTGATTTATGGTAAGAGTTCTCTATGATATTTCAATTAAAATTATTCACGGAAGGAAAAATTTATATGCGATAGCAGACTGCTGATGGTTATCGGCATCTATTTTTTTTCTTTAGTAATTTTCTTTTCATTTTATACAATTAATTTCAAGAAAATTTGAAATTATACGAGCAAATATTATTAGGATTACCGACTTACCAAAAGACCATTGTAAAATTGATTTGAATAAGTACAGTTCAATATAATGACTTCAGTGATAGGTTCGGGTAAATCAATTTTCATGTTTTAATGAGCGAGTCAGTAAGAACTCTTAAGAGTTGTAGCCAAGAACATGAAAGAAATGCGTGTATTTAAATTTATTTAAACAGGTTCCTCTTTTTAATGTTCTTGAAATGGCTAATTACGTGTTCGTTGAAATTTATTATATTCTTTACAAATATGATTTCTCTACGCTTAGCGTAAGCCCACACCGACAATATTTCTTGCTCGCGGTATTAAATAACAATGTATTATTTCCCTTTATAGCAAAGAAACAATGTTTACAGTAGTTACGTCTAACAATATGTGTACAATCTCTATATACTAAAGCTCTAAGCCGAAAACGGAAAAAAAACCCGTTGGTTTTCTAATAGGCTCCAAAACGGGGCGGAGCGTAGACTTAACAAACAATTTTGAAAATATAAATAGTTTTTGAGGTTATATTATTCGTCTTAGAACTTATTAATAGTAAAAACAAACAGAACTTTTTTTAATTTTTTCAAGTAATTTATGGAGGGGGGCAAATAAAAACAAAAAATTTCTTTATATTTGGAACCAAATCACAGTACATCCAGCAGTGACAACGAAACCTTTCTTTAATTTTTAAAATGAAAGCAAATCCAAATTAAATATGATACTGTTAAACAAAATTTCCAACATAAAATGTGCAAGCAAATCTACGAAATAACTTGACCATACGCGGGGTATGGTCAAACTTTATTTCCTGATGCTTTCAATTTTAAATTTTAAACATTACGAACTTCACTATAAAAATTTATTATAATATTTCAAATCATCTAAAATTTTAAAATTCAATCTTAATTATCTAAATATCACTATCAAAAAATAATCCAATTTTCCAAATTAAAATAATTTTGGCCAAATATAAAAAATGACAAAATTTTTCAGACGCTTTTACGCACCTGTGTATATTTGTAAGCATGTGTAATTACGTAGAGAAATTTTTGCACTTAATAAGAATCAAATTAGTTTATTTTTGCAATGTAATAATTAATAAAGCTTAAATCAAAATCACAATACAATTTTCAGAGACAAAATTTGGTTTTTTACCGCCCACGTGGTTATCTTGGCAGCAAAGATTTGGTTTCACCACCTTTGTTCTAACGTGAACTAGGTAGCGAAAAATCCAGAAAATTTTAAATATTCTTTCAAGTTCACAAAATAATAAAAATGTCAAGAAAATATAAAATGTACTAAATAATAATAGTCTAAAAATCAATGACAATTTTAGAATACAACAATATAATAATTTAGTGGTTATTTAAATGTTAATTGTTTATTGTAAAATTATGACGGTAGGCTAATTGTTGTTAAATGCAGTTCCGTATGCTAATTAAACATTTCTTGTAGAAAACGCTGATGAAGGCTTATAGCCGAAACTAGTACGTTAATTAGTAATAAATTTTCTTGAGGTAAAGTGTACCTATATTTTATTAATATAATAATTACCCCCCTAAAAGTAAATAATTTTTTGAAATCTAAAAAAAACTATCAACAGTAATTTAAATACACAAATGTTCAATCACGTCCATACTTTATTACTAATCAACAGAATAAATGATTTCCACTTTCCACGACAACATGGTCGTTGATCAGCTGTTTTGGGGGTCCGATAAAATAAGTACTCTATATAAGATTAGTTAAGGTTTCAAGTGTTTTCAGGACAAATATGTATTTTTTAAAGTTTTTTGTCGAGTTTTTTTGCACGTTAAGCTTTTTAGTTTTAGCATTAAGCCCTAGAGATAGAAGCAACTACCAGATTTAAAAATACATTTAGAAACTCTTACTGGCTAGAAACCGTTGAAATGAAATATTTGCTATTTTGATTGGTCAAGGTTAATCATTAATTTAACTTTACTTTACTTCACTTTTTATTCCCTATTATATTGTATTTGCTTATAAATAGGCTCCGGATAAATAAGCACAAAAAATCCGGAAAAAAGCGCTTTAAAAAGCACGAAATTTGCCTCTGAAAAGCATAAACTTCTGCAAAAAAAGCAAAAAATTTTTTTTTAAAAACGTTAGGAATCAAACAAAAGTAACATTTATTTTTAAAAAGAAAATACAAAAAATTAGATACAGTGGCTCCAGAAATTATCAATACACTTCTATATTAACCCATTAAGTACCAAGTATATTTTACGAAAGTAGACATAAATTTGTGTTAAAAGAATAAATCTTATATATTTTGTTAAGGCCTACAATAAGTTACTGTCTTCAAATGAGGACGTTGGTATTTAATGGGTTAACAATGTTAAACGGACATTTCCATGATCATTTTCTCATATAAAAATCAATTTTATAGCAAAATTTTTTAAACATTTCTTGTTGAAAATTTCATTCTCTTTATTTTTGTTTCTATACATTTTTCTACTTTGTCGCACTGTTTCTGAGTAATAGCGACTTTAAAAACACTTTGTAAAAATTTCGATAAAACTCCCATAAGAGCAATGTTAATTTTATTAAATTTTTTACATAGTGTTTTTAAAATCGTTGTTACTCAGAAACGGTGCGACAAAATAGAAAAATGTATAGAAACAAAAATAAAGAAAATGAAATTTGCAACAAAAAATGTTTGAAACATTTTGCTATAAAATTGATTTTATTAATTTTTAAAAAAAATTTAAATATGGAATAAAAATTCACCGAAAAAAAGCATAAAAAAGCATAAAAATTGATAAAATGCGCAAAAACTTGAAAAAAGGAAAAATAAGCATAAAAAAGTAGGTGTCAAACGATTTATTTTTCTTTGAATCGCGCTCATTTCTAAAAATTTTTTGAATGCTTGTAACTGCCGCAATAAGCATAAAGCTTAGAATTCCGGTGGTAATATGGAACCCAAGTTTGTGTTTTTGATGTACCTTATACAATTGAAACAAAATGTCTAAATTTATGATTTTATATATCTCAACACTAATCATGATATTTTATACCGAATGCAAAAACTCATTTTTGTGAAATATATAAGTTTATTTAACAAAGTCCTTTTTACTGTTTTTCAAGACATGATGGACCACAGGGTTCCATAATTAAATGCATAGTAAAATAAATTACAAAAATCGCAAACAAAGTTATCAAATTCACAACCCGAGCATTCTTTATGGGCCCATTCATTACGTATCACACACCGAATCCATAATTCACCTCTTTGGTCTTCTGAAAACTTCCCATAGCAGAACATACACTGGGTATATTTTGTTATCGGAAATTTATTGTTATGTTAAAATTGTTACCATTTGAAGTACACATTTTATTACAATTAATACGAAATACTACCATTAACAAGTAATAAAATATTTTACCTAAATATTAAGTTGTTGTTGACTAAATACTAAGTATATTTAAAACCATTAAGTAGTTTTTAACTGTAGTGAAAGTAATTTTTCTCTTTATATAATAATTGACAATATTACCGGGTTTGCTACATATAAGTGCTTCTATTTTTGTAGAGAAATTTTTGCTTTGTTCAATTACCATTGTGACATTTTTGAAAAATTGTCTATATTATTATTTAACATAATTGAGATTATGAGACAAAAAGAAATTTATCTTTTTTTCTCTGTTAAATTAACATTCAAAAATATTAAAAAAAGAATTCATTGCTTCACGATTGAAACTCGGAGGACGTGCATGAGAAGTATCATTTGGCTTACGTAAAGAATTTTTATCTTTATGCCGGTTAAGAAAATGATCCAACAAGTTCGTCTTACAATTTCTTTCTTAAAAGAATCTTCGTGTCCATTGTTGACGACTAATTGATAAGCTAATCTTCGCAGGTTAAATCTAGTTAGGCCATATAATTTAATTTCCATTAACAATAAATCGGAAACCAGCTCTTCCTCCAATAGATCTGGTAGAAATGACCTCCGTCCCAGTTTTCTCGCTACTACTAAATCTTGTAATAGTTCTTCCCTACTAACAAATCTCAGTAGAGAAGTTTTCACAGAAAATAATTTTACAGCTCTCTTTAGACCCACCTCTTTTTCGACCCACCTCTTTTTCTCAGAGAGCTTTAACAGCACTCGCCATAGAGACCCTCTGTCCTATTGAACATAATAAACTTTTATAATTTCAGACTAGTAATTTTCAAAAATTTAATAACATTAAATTTATTCAATTATTCGCAAGTATAGTGCATTTTAGTTATCCCTCTTATTATAAAACAATCACCAACGTGTTCCTAAAGCTAGAAATGCAAAAATAACTTGATAAAAATCTTACTTATTTACTTTATTGGACCCCTAAACAGCTGATCGACGAACCCAAAATTTATAATATTTATGTGCAGATTAATTTAAAAAATAGATAATTTTGTTTGAATTTTAATGTACCTACTATTGGATATATCAAACGCGCCTGCCATGTATTGTATGCCTTTGGTACACGTAGAGCATGCATACTTATAAGAACTATGCTGTCTCACCTACAAAAGTAACTTTCAGTTTAATGTTTAATTATAAATTATGCAACTCCCTCCACTCCGTTTTTCTGTGAATCCTACAAACTCGCCACGAAAAGTTCTACATTAGCTACTAATAAAACAATATACTATTATTTTTAGTTTCAATTCCATGGCTATCGCTACTTGAGGTAATTTCCGACAATTTCATATCTAATTTCTGCCGTTACAAAGCATGTAAATTAATTTAGTTTTGTTAATTTAGATGAAAAATTTTATACTCTAAAAGTTATATTTGAAAGTTTTTTAGTCTAAAATAATCAGAGAAATAATAAGTTAAAATAGTAGGTACTCCTATTATTTTATGTTGAAGTCCTATCGCCAAGAGTCGCGGTTATCACCTTTCTATACATAATATGCGTTATCTGATTTCCAAATTATTAAAATTAAAAACAGTTCAAAGATTATTAACCATAATAAAGTTCCAGTTAATTTTTTAAGCTTTTGACAAATATTTTTTGCCTTAGTCGGATGTTTGCAGTAATTTTGATATGTAGTTTCTATAAATAATATATTTGTAAATACATAATAATAATGTAGAATTTATCAGCAATAAAATTTAACCAGCTTTTTGAAACAGTTAATTAATTAATTTTAGTGTGTTACATGGTATTTTGACTGCATACTTTATCATTTTGATTGCATATTATATCATTTTTTACTGCACGATGTTCCTAGTTTTAGTAGTTACCATGTTATTCGGGCAGTAACCGATAAGTTAAACTATCGGCTAATGTTGGCTTTAATTGAAGAATAAAAATATTCTCATCGTATTTCTTATATTGGAGAAAATGATTAAAATAGGGAATTATTATTTTACAGCGACATTGACGATATTAATAGTGATCTTCTTCATTTGGACATTTGGGATCACGATGATGAAAGCTCTGTATTAGAAGCTGTTAGTAAATTAAATGAAGTACGGGGAGTTCGTGGTTTAGGTCGATTTTTTAAGCAAGTATGCCAATCCGCAAGACAAAGTTCTCAGGATGATTTTCTTGGATGTGTTACAATTCCACTATCGGATATTCCATCTACTGGTTTAGAAGCATGGTTTAAATTAGAAGCAAGGTCTCAAAGAAGTTCTGTGCAAGGAAAAATTCGTTTAAAAATGTGGTTGTCCACAAGGGAAGATAGAGGTATATCTGAAGAAGATAACTGGACGGAAGTAATGCAGCAAGAAAATTTAAATGCAATTTTTATCGACTATGAACTGAAAAGTTGGAACGAAGAAAGTTGGACGTGGTCTGGAGATCTTCCAGGAACAGCTCTTACAATTTTGCATCAGCATGCAGTGCAAGGTAAAAATTGTAATTCCATTCAAACTTCTCTGTTATATGAGCAGGGTAAATTTTATATCAAAACTATAATAATTACGTAAAAGAAATTAACTCGCCCATTATGTTAGAACAAAATCACTATACCAATTTTTAATCCTAAGTTTGATTCAAATATTAGTGTTCTTGTCCTGTCTTATCTTCTTTATTGCTATTTTTGATATATAAACATTAGAAATACGTACGAAACATTGTCTTTTAGTCTCTTCTTCTGTTTCTTCTGTAACTACTTTACCAACTTTCACGTTGCCAAGCAAACAGTCTAATTCTACACTAATCAAAAAGCACACTAATCGAGTTTTGCATCAATCGAGCTACTCACCAATCGAGCTGCTCATTATATGAAGTTTGCATACTAATTGAGTTTTACAGTGTCCACTTAAGAAAAGGTCAGGCGGCCTGCTTCTAAACCATTCATAATATTGCCGATACGTCTAAAAAGTTCTTATTATTCCATTATATAATTACGTATAAAGCTTGGCCTTTTTTTCTGTAACCACTTGCTCATTGGTCAACTTGTTTTTTGGCAAATTAAAGAGGAACCTTTCTATTGGTCTACTTTTTGTAGCAACCTAAAAATATGACAACCGCAATCGAGTTTTGCTCAAATTGAAGTGCTCACCAATTTTGAGCTGCTGACTAATCGAGGTACACATAACAATCGAAATGAATACCAAATAATTTGCACTCAGTTCGAAATGCACATCAATCAAATTTTGCTGTATTTCCTCATTAGGTCTCAGCTACTTATGCTATATTACGAATGTTATTTTTGCGTAGAAATATATACCTATCCATTTATTAGCGTCATATAAAAAATTAAACTAAGTCATTTTTGGCACCCTTCACCACTTCGTCTATACTCGTAGTAAATAATTGTAATTTTCTTATTAACGTTTTCTGCATGTACTTAATTGTAACACTTCGTGATCTTTTAAATGTAAATAGTGCAATTTTGCATGCGTAGTTTGTAGATTTGATATGATTATAATTAATAGTAGTTTTAACGTATTTGTTTTAACCATAGAGACTAGTACTCGTAGTAATTAAATTTTATTTTCAAATTTGAATGTAATAAATCAATCTCATCTATTTAATCTGTATTATCTATTTCATGAGGCCTTTTATAATTTAATCTGCATTAAAAAGCACGGTTTACTCTATTATATCAAAAATCACAAAATGGTTATGGTTTACAACTATATTCACCATTTTGAACTTAACAGTCTGATAAGTAAGTGACTGGTAATATTTACTATTAAATTAATAAATTAATGAAAATGAAATAATGTAGGTATAACACCACAAATAATTTTGAATTTTCCCATTTTACGTTCATTTCTATTAATTTAAGCCTTACAATGAAGAACGTGGAAAATTGGAAAAATTATTTTTCCAATTGATTTTTAGAAATCAACATAGAGTGCATTCTAGATATCAATGTGGCAGTGTCGTTCTTCAGTGGTTGTTCACAATATACATAAGACATAAGAAATACATAAAACGTAAGAATTGCAAATACATAAAACGTAAGAATTGAAAATACAAATAAGACCTTAATCAAATATTATATAATAATACTTGATTATACTTACATTGTTATAATGCAAAAGAACATTCTAATTAAGTAGTGTAGTTGAAGATTTTAATAAGTAGGTATTATTCGATATTCCATTAAGCTTTTTTATTTGTATTTATATTTTTAGTCTTATGTACGTCTTATGTCTAAGTACATTGTGAACAAGCACTTAGTATCTTGATATTTATTAAATTTTCATAGTCATTGTAACACGTGGCATCGTTTAGATGCTTGTGATCATGGTCATTTTCGTCAATTTTTCAATTTTTTATTTTATTTTTGTTCCTTTTTACTTCTTTGTAAAACAAGGAAGTATTGTGATCCCGATTTTTTTCGGTTTCCAGATTTTGACGGAAATATCCGTTTTGACCTTCCCGGAATCCATTTTGACTATTTTTTTTATAATTATTTCAGAAAATTTTTTTTTTCATATATTTTCATTTTCCTTGTTATATGACTGAAGATCGAAAATAATCGTGAATACTCGTGAAATATCGCATTACTAAAATTTTAAGAGTTTTTTTAAATTTTTATAACGTAATATTTATTTATTTTCTTTCAATAGTATAGTTAAGTAATTAATGTTTTTCTTAAATAATAATTTTCTACATATTGTTTCTTCAGTTTACTGTTACAAGTCTATTATTTTAACGTTTTGTTTAAGTTGTGTTAAATGTTACTTTAATTAGTGAATTAATTTTGTACTTCTTCGTTTATTATAGTACCTATAACTATTGATTTCTATTATTTGACGCCGTTTCGTGTAAATGTTACACATTATCAAGTCCTCTCAAATCAAATTGTAATTACAGTAAAAGCCATCGTATCCGAAATGAACGGGACCCATTTCTGTTCGGATAGCGAATATTTCGGATAAATGGTTGGTTAAAATATAAATACCACAACATGAAACGGAAGTCTGCCTACGCGTTGACCTCGCAAGCATCTTTCGGTTGACGCGATAAATTCTAAGAATTTTCGGATACGAGGGCTCCTACTGTATTTGTATTTCAGGTTTTAAATTAACTATATTGGGTTTTGCTAAGTAAAATATTTGTAGTTCTTAAAATTCTTAATTTGATGTAAGATTTTAAGAATTTTACTTCAAATTTAACTTCAAATTAAAATGATAATATACGTGTAATATTTACACGAAACATGTCCAATAATAAAAACCAATATTATGTATTATACTTTAACAAACGAAGAAGTACAAAATTAATACATTCTTAAGAATCAACTAACTAGAACAAAACTATTTAATTATTATATTTATTATAATTTAAATCGAGTTGCAGTGCAATCGATGATTTCATAATAACTTCTTTAAAACTTATCAGACTGTTAACTTCTAATCATCACTGGTGAAAATCCCGAGTAATATAATATTTTGTTTTGCAGCTATATATTTAAAACTAACATAGAATTCTTAGAGAATTACAGAAAGGATTTCTTTATTTCTTATAATAATTTATTATCAAACATAAAATAATCGGGAACAACTACCTAGGTTCCAATTTTTTCAAGTAGGAGAGAGACTAATTCGGAAAATGGTTTTTCACCATTTCCATATTTCATTTCACCATTTCACCATATTATGTTTTTGCGAATTAAAAATATATTTTTTAACAATATAGACCAACCAGGGTCAAAATTTCACAAATATTTTTGTTTTAATATGAGAGCTAACAACTTATAAAAAAATTTTAAAAACTTTTGAGCTTAGAATAAAACAATTTTGGCTATACTATTTAAGGGTGATCTAACCAAAACAAAATTCTTATGAATTTATTACCTAATTAACTTAACTAATTATTTAATTTGTTTTAAAATTAATATTTATTAAAATTATTCCAGGTGATTTAACTGAGTTACAGAAAGCTTTAGCACGATTTGTAGCTTCTGCTAAAGTATATCTATTTCATCCCTTAAATCCTAGATGGATGTTGCAATTACTAACTGATTTAGAGCACTCATGGTCATCAAATTCTTTATCAAGAGAAGAGGAAATATGGTTATCGGAGTATTTTACTTCAATGATAGGTAACTGATTATTTACTATTATAACAGCTTATTGTAACATTAATAATCGAGCATAACAAATACTTATTTTGATCTTGGTGACAAACGTTTACACTTTTATAAATATACATATTTTGAAAGTTAATAATAATACTTAATTGAAACAATGATTTCAGGTTTAGTGGGAAGCAAAATCAAACAACTATAGCTTGTCAATAGTTTATAGACAAGCTATAGTTGTTTGATTTTGCTTCCTGTCAATAGTTTTGGATTGACAAGCTATAGTTGTTTGATTTTGCTTCCTACTAAACCTGAAATCACTATTTCAATATACGAAGTTGGGTGAGATTTGGTATACCATAATACTTAATGATTACACTAGAGGGTCAGGCGGCTTATCGGCTTTTTTGGTCTTTCTACACTAAAAATTTAATGCAAAATTTACATATAACTTTATTACGTAACTTTACATTCGTTATTTCGATATCAATGTAAATAATACACAATAAGTTATTACTTAGATGCCAGTTTGTAGGAAATATAAAAATTATTTAAATAAAATCCAATGTAAAATTTGAGAAAAGCACTAATAGTTTCCATTCTTTTTATAGATAGGTGGTTAATGCAAATAAGAAATCACAGACAACTCTTTCCAGTTTTACACCCACCGTCATTATCGCGTTTAGAATATCTACTTCGTTGTTTAGCTTATCTGTCAAACATGGTAAGTAATAGAATAATTTTTTCGTGAACTTGTTTTGTTTGATTTGTTATTAAAATATATTTAAGAGCTTTAAATAAAAATCGAGTTGTAGCCAGTTTAATAACACTTTTTTTATTTTACTCTTTCAAATGTATGGATGATAGGTAAATTAAAAAACAAATCAGTATGAAATTAAAGAAATAATGTAGGTACCTATACTTACGTATATTTATAATGGTAACCAAAAGTCCATTAAATATGTAAGATTTTTGATGAGAGGGGGAAGTCCGGAGAATGTTCTAACAATAAGTATTTTGATTTCTTTTGTTATATATTTTAAAAGTAATTTACATTTGAGTTAGAAAATAGGCAGATAATTTAAATGATTAGATAGGTACACGAGCTACGACCATTTTTAACAATAGCAAGCGGTGTACAACGTTTTATCGAATTTTCAATTTTGCATTGGCAAGTCGTCATAAAAGCAACTAAAAGTTGTTGCAAAACTCATTCAATATTTGTTACACAACTGTTTATGAAACTGCAATGACAATGAGTAATTTTGTACACTATTTCTAATTCCAGAAACAATGTGTATCCCTGCAAAATTAAAATCCAACATAGCAACTATTACAATTTAATCTAATTTTAACTATAGAATGTTAAACTACAATGATTATTTCATATAATACTTATCTTCTAATGCCAATCGTCTCTCTAAGGGAGAAGATAATCCGCTATAAAACCTGGGATAGGTCTTCCCCAGGTCCAGTAATAAATATTTGATAGTCCCAGATGTAAGAACTTACTCTTTTTTAAACGCAGGCAAATGGTATAGGTTTAATTTAATTATAATTACTTTCTCGAATGTTGAAATAAAACGCAAAATTGTGACAACTAATATATTAATTTTAATTACAAATGTGGAAATCCAAATTCTACAAAATAAACACAACTCGAACAATTTCCAATAATTACACTGATAAACAAAAATCAACTTTATTTTTGTGACATGGATAGAATAGGGCGAATGTTATGTAAAATTTCACCAGAAAGCAGAAAATGACTTTGGAATTTCTTTTTCACCCACAGTTTGTTTGCTACCAAATGTTTTGCTTTATATAGAAATATATCAATAACGGTATGTTCTTAATGCTGCATTTACCTCAAAATATTATTGCGGATGTTTTACGGCGATATTTGGTTTCTGGGGCATCATGGATTAATGTTCAGCAGTAATCAGCAAGTAATCAATACTTCATTTGCTTTGGTATTGCTTTTACATGGCTGGAACGTCTTGGTGGAACCGTTCTCTATGTTCATAGCTTATGGCACCCTAGTTTTTCGGGCAGAAATCGAGATGAACGTTCAAAAAATGAGTTTTTAAAGGCATGTTACATCTTATTTCTCTGAAGCCACTAAGTAATTCAGTCATAGCATCGTTGTAATTTTCAGCTTTGATAATTACAAGAAAATAGGTCACAACAGTTTTAAAAGCTTTTCATATTCAGTTTAACTTCATTCAGCAAGTTGTCAAATTCGCAATATTATATCCTTACTTCTCGTGTTTGTGGTCCCACAAATATGCCCTCTTTAATGTTTGCCTCACGGAAATTTCAAGTGCTTCAACAAAATTTTTCATTAAAGCCCTGTATTAGTATGGTAAAAGTAATAATCTGTGGCATGGTCCTTCGATTCTCTCCACACCATTGGTATTGCAAAACTCACTCTGCGTTTTGTACTTTTCGATAAAGCTGTTAACAATGTTACACAAGTTTTACCACATGTAAAGGGCCCAAGACTTGATCTTCTACTTTAACTCTGAAAGAAAGTTCGTAAGCTCTTCGTACAAGTATATACAACTTCATACGCCGACAAATAATGCATACAAATGTCCAATATCTGATTTGGTGCGTACTTCTTGCATGTAATAGACAGAAAGGACCTTGTCTTAACACGGTATATTCGTCACTGCTGATACATTACAAAAATTGACGCAATATGCATATTATGGCGCATATTTGCAAGATGTAAATGCTTGTTACTCAAGATAGGTGGGTGATAGGAAAATTCTGTTTTCAAATTTGTTTTTAGGGTGCCAAAAGACACCAGAAACACCTAAAAAAAGTCTTGTCTTAAAATGTGTGTTTATCGGTGTTATCAATCTTGACTCGGCAGCCAAACAGTGAACAAATCGTCAACAATATTAAACCAAAATCATTCCTTTGTTTTATTTTAAATCTTGAGAAAATTATCGAAATTATCTAGAGCAGTGGTTTTTAAAGTAGGGGGCGCGCCACCCATGAGAGGCGCAGAGACCTGCAAAGGGGGCCGCGGGCTACTTCTGTAGTTGAAAAAAAATTATTACAATTTTCTTTTTTTTTGATACCTACCTGTATCTTTAACACGGTTGGAACTCAATACTTTCCCTAAACTCTCGTCTCTCGTTTTGAAAAATTGAAAAGTTTTGTTTTGTGGAAAAGTACATTTTTTTTGAAGGGGGGCGCCGATAATAAATTTTAGTAGAAGGGAGGCGTGACATAAATAAGTTTGGAAACCACTGATCTAGAGTAAAATGGGGTAATCCGAACAGTGGGGAATTCCGAACACCGTCATTATATCTCAAGCGTGTTGACACATGACAAACTAAATTTCTGTCAGTTGTTGTTTTCAATACTAGCTCATTTTTAGTTGTCACTTGTGCATTCAAACGTGCGTATACTAGCTGTGCGGAAGGAGTGCCAAATTTTTTTTACCGCAAGTTTTATTCTGCTCTCAAAATATTGTGTTTCTGGCTAACCATAATAATCGCCACAATTATAAGGCAAATATAATGTATAGCAAAAGGTTTAATGATGCTCTTTCAGAAACTGAAGAGATTTTACATTTTCTACCGTGAAATACAAAATATGTGGGTAAAATGGTGTCAGTGGGGGAATTCCTAGCACACATTTAGTGGGGAAATTCCGAACATACTATTATCTATGGTAAAATTCTTCCTAGAAAATACCGATCAATTTATATTACGAAATAAATCTAAACGGATTAATTTTTTTTAAATAATATATTTATTTCTTATTTATAACATAATTTGTCATAAAAAAATAAATACAAAATTTTTTTTTATAATGTTTTTCATAAATATAAACATTAATTTATTCGATTTGCTGATTTTTATTCAATACCTTTTTCTAGCAAAATTTAACTTTTAAACCGATTTATGTGGATGTTTATGCATCTTGTAGGCAGTTTTCTTGGGTGTTCGGAATTCCCCAATTATTTTGCAAAAATTCAAAAAGTAACATTTTCTTTAAGAGAAAATATTTTAATGAAAAAATTTAAATATTAAAAATCCATAAATGAAATTAAAATTAGTACTTGAGTTCCTCTTGTATTTAGGGCCAAAAAATGTTCAAAAATATAAATTTTTTACGCTGCTATGGGCAAAAAATAGAACGCGTTCGGAATTACCCTACTTGACTCTACCTATATAATATATACACAAATATACCTTATATAGATATACCTGGTACTGAATATGTTAATTGAACATAGGAATTTAACATGTAAAAACTTATTTATGCAAATTCCTGCTTCCCCAATTATGTTAGAGAAAAAATGACAGACACAAAAATAATGCAGAAATATAAACTACGAACGATAAGAGCATTATATTTCATCTAACTTTTACTTAAAAATTCCAAAAATGCTTTTGTAACGCAAAAACATAAAATTTCTAATCATTTCTAAATAATGTTTCGGTAGTACATAGTTTCGAATTGCCGGATATGTTGATAAAAGACGTTTAAATATTTTTGAAAATCTGATAAAATTACTTTGAATTTGTTTGGTCTATTAGCTTTGTAAGAGCTTTATAAAGAAAGTTACAAGTATTCAAATATTTCATAATTAATGTAATTTTGCAACTAATCAAAATTGCCTACTTTTGAACCAAAAAATATCTGGATGTATTAACTATAATATTTATTAAAATATCATCACGAAATGTACGATTGCTATGTTCATCAATAGGAATCGTACATTACGTGATTTTGATTTTAAAAATTTTACTAAAGGTTAATTAGGACAATTTGTAAATAGTGAAGTAATTTAGAATAGAGTATAGAATTGTGGATATGTGTTTCTTATATTTTTATTATATTTTTTATATTTTAAGTGATAAAACCTGACCCTGAAGAAGCGCACAGTAATGCACGAAGCTATAGTCGGTTAATATAATAAAGAATACCTGTAGAAGAGTGTATTTTATTTATTTATTTTAATTTAGAAACCTACAGTTAATAATTAACAGATATAATATTTATCTTTAAAATGCTCTTTGATTTAAATCAGTGGTCCCCAACTTTTTTGGTAATTAAAGAAATATTTTTATTGAAGCTTAAAATTATCATCAAAATATTCATTGTGGGAACAGGCTTTTAAAAAAAATCATATCTTTGACTAAATTGGACAATTTACATAAAAGTCAGGGAAATGACGTATTACTGACGAAGAGATATATGTTGAAATACAAGGCATTTCGTGCCAAATATATTTTAAGCTCTGAGTAAAGTGAGACATTTTCCTAACATGTTTTGTATTAAATTTTTCCGAAAATCGTAAAAAATCGAAATTTTAAAACACTAATGTCCGTATTCACAAACTTCCGAATAACGTTTAACGAGCCGTTTAATTAAATAGTTGTAATTAAAAAAATAGTTGTCACCAATCGTGATTACTTGAAACGGGCCGTATTCGATGCCTATAAAATAATATTAGAATAATTATAAAATTATATTAAACATACATAATATAATAATGTTTTTCAAATTGGTTATAAGTAAATTATAATAGAATAAAAAATTATAATAGAATAATTATTCTATGATGTTCGAAAGTATCTACTATTTCCAAAAAATATCTAAATTTCTGCAGAAAATAAAGGTTTGGTAGAAAAATATACCATTTTAATTTTAAATCTAAAATTCACCCCAAAACGCTCGCTTGTGTCATGGCGCGTGTTTGTGACGTCACGTCTTATAAATGTCACTGTCAAAGTTTTGCAGGTTATAAACAATAAGAAAAACCTAACCTAACTTCATAAAATATAGCACTACGTGATTGAAAAAACGTACAGTCATAGTAGATAGATACAGTACCGCAAAGTCCGGCCATATTCGAGACCTAATTTATCCGGGAAATTTAAAAAAAAGTTGCAAAATTGTAACTGTGGTTATAATTTTTCAATAATGTCAAGGTAAAACAATACATTTCGTCTTATGTGTGTGTTTTTTTGCATATTTTTGTTTATTTTTCTTTATAATTTTAATAATTTTAGGGAATTCTGGCGAGACTCTTCTGATTTAACCATAAAAATGACAGCAAATGTCGTTTGGCATTTCCGAATGTCAATGGCACCGAATTGATGCCCTAATTAACGTTCTCTCTCTAACTCATTAGCCCCTTGGCCCATAGGTTTGCGGTACTGTATCTATCTAGTGACTAGAAAAAACGCAGATAACAGCGCTCCCACTTTCGAAATTTTGATTCAGGTAGTGCATTATTTTATGAAGTTAGGTTAGGTTTTCATTATTGTTTAATTCGCTATGTCATTCGACGTCATTCGCTATGATTGGTGTACAACTTATCATGGCAGATTTTTGTATTTTCTAATTTTATTTTATGAAAAATGTTATGAATCTTGCTCATAATATAAAAAAAATACGTTTTTTATAATCCATGAATCTTATTTCATTAGATAAATACATAATTTTAGTGATTTTTTGTTACTGTCATCATGCCTATTATAACGATATCATATTGTAATGAAATTGAAAGGATTTTGTAAAATTTCTATTAATTTGAAATACTTTCTTTTAAATAATTAAATCATTTTGCAATGCAACCGTGCAGTTTCAATGAAAACGTTTGTACAGTTATATCGCTGTAGTAGGGGTTTACTTGCGTTGTAAAGCTCACCCCACCACCATAATGTCGGTTACGGACGTTTTTGAATACGGGCAAAATTGAACAAATTTTTTAAAATGAGCCCAAAAATCAAGACTCCATAGTTACAAACAACCTTTTTACATTGGACAATTTGCATAATTTTTAATTTTATCATATAACCAAAATATAATTGCTATTCTACATAACAACATAATTATGTTATGTGTCTTACTTTTTTTAAATTTGGTTCACAAATAAAGCCAGAAAAAAATTTTAATTTAATTTTAAATGTATATAGGGTGCCCGTTTTTCGAGCTCAACCATGGGGTTGAGTATGAATCTATCTTAAAGGTAGATTCATATTTGTCTGACGTGATGTGACGCGTCAGAACGGTATTGGTTCCTAACATTTAGATGGAGGCGTTTATATTTGTCTGATGTGATGCCTCAATATAAATGATACGTTCTGACGCGTCCCATCACATCACATCAGATAAATGTGTAGCAACCTTTATGCGCCTATTACTATAAAAAATTTACTGATGATGTGGGAGGTCATGGGAGTTGTAGAATATTGTTCAGTAATGTTTGAGGATCATTTAAGCCAATTTTCAAAATTACAACTTTTTTTTCTAGGTTTGGGTAAAATTTTATCTAAAACACCTGGACTATTAGGGCTCGTCCATAAACCACGTTTCTTGGTCAAGGGGGAGCTAGAGTCGAGCTACACACTTTTTTATTTAATTTAAATAAATAATTTGCAGGAGTGGCTAGTGTCACCTTTTAAGAAAGAATGTTTATAATTATAAAAAATATATATATAAAACAAATATCAATCTTTTTTATTTTATAAAAATTAATTTTTAAACAGTTTGGTCACAGAAAGAAAAAATAATAGGAAAAAGCAAGGGAAGGGGGTAATGGTAAAACCATGAAGGCTACATGAAGGGAGGGAGCCATAATGGAAGCATGTGGTTTATGGATGACCCCCCTTATATGTGTTTTTTGTAAACTTTGTATTTTTGGATTTCTATTGATTTATTATGTTATAAGTTGTTATTTTTGCTACTGTTATTAATGTTGCTCTTAATAATAAATTATTATAAAGTTATTCTTCTCTTCTTCTTCTCTAATAAGTCTGTATATACACAAAAAAACTTTTTTGGTGATTTGAAGTAATTTTTACTTCAATTGAAGTTCAAATCAGCCTCACTCCAATTTTGAAGTAAATTTTACTATATTTGAAGTAAATTTTACTAAGTTTGATATAAAATTTACTCTAATTGATGTAATATTTACTTCAAAATTATTGCAAGGATTGTTTTTTCTCTGTATAGTATATGCTGCCTTATGTACCTACTATTATATTTAAAATAGAAGTTTTCTTAAAATTAGAAATGCCTAAAGTTTTTCTTTAGGTGTATTAGTAAATAGATTATTAGAGGAATCTTTTGGACGCTGAAAAAGTATTTTTTAGAAAAGGAGGGTGAAGTTTGCCTGAAAATGAGAGTATAATAATGGGAGTAATATGCTAATTATTTTTTACATTTACTACCTAGAGAAGTTTGAAGAAAAACAGCATGTTTTATTCAAAGTTACAGTACCTTTGTCTCTTTAGAAAACATTATGGTATACGAAATCACAGAGCAATAATATATTTTTTCTACAAACATTGTGAAAAGGTAACTTTTTGATTGTAATTTTAGTTTGAAATTATAATGGCACACAACTCGATAAAAGAAATGATAATAAATTTTAAAGAAAAACAGGTTCGTTGATTAATCAATAGTTGATTATTATTGAACTATTCTATAAAATCATTCAATTTGCGCACCATGTCCTGAAATATTTTAATATTTTATATTATAATATAGGTAATCTTTTGTATGTATACTTTCAGAAAGCATTTTGGAAATGTTGTCCTTTTAATAAGGAAATTAGAGGAGAAATAGTAGCATCGCTTCGAAAAGGAACTCCTGATTGGTTTTGTGGTTTAAAATCAGAAGTTTTAAGTGCAGATGATGAATACGATGGTTTATTTGCAAATTTTTGTTCTGACATATACATTAATTTACAACATAGTCTTTCATATTATCATCCTTTATTTGAAGGGTAATTATTTTGCACTATGAATTATATGTAAAATATTACATGTTCTTTTTGTTTTAGAACAAATGGAATTCCTTATTTTAGTGTTGTATATAAACAACTAGATAAATTGTTGGCAGATGAAATTATCGCATTTCTAAACCAAAACGAACAACAAGATGCAGCATATAGTCAGCTTATATTTTCTGTTTATTTAGAAGTTAAAGATTTAGCTCAACTTGGGCAAAATTTACCATCCGGAGGAGATCACAAGTTAATGTTAGCACGTTGTCACGAATGGTTTGAACCATCAGTGAGTTGTTGGTTACATGTCTGTAAATCAAAAGCACTTCAAAGAGTAATATTTTTAATTAAAACTATTCGATAAAATTAATCAATCTTGTTTTAGGTAAGAACAACTAAAGAATTGCAAAAAGTTTGTGATGGTGAAAAATTAGTAAAACATAGTTCATCAGCTGTCGACGTGGTTGTAATATTTTGTCAATTACGTGATTTTTGGAGACTTTTACAATGGCCTAAGGCTGCTTCCGTACCTCTCTTATCTCAATTAATAGACTGTATATGTTCAGCAGTGTTACTTTACACTGATATAACATATCAATCGCTAATGGAAACTGGTTACTTTGAAAAATTAGGAGAATTTCGTATATCAGAAGATATGTGTATGGCTGCGAATAATTTAGAATATGTCTATAAGTTCACTTCCTTACTAGGTAAAAGTTTAACAATTTATTATATTTCACCTAAACTTCCAAACTGTTTAACACATTGTTGAACGGTTCAATTTGTTTCAGCTTTAGGTTTCTATAATATACGAGGTGTCCCCGAACACACACATAACTTAGATGGTGATAGAGGACAGTTTTATAAGAAAACTATTTAACTAAAACTATTTTACTAAATTCAAACCTTCGAGAGTTATTTAAACAGAACGTTATAATATTTTTAATTTTAATATTTTATAACAGTAAAGTTAAGAAATACAATACGTAGAAAATGTATTTATCTTTTTCTAAATATTTTTAATCCTAACCTGTCAAGTGGTAGGTAATTAATGTCTTTATTGTTTTTTTTTTTTAATAATAATTTTGTACGTATTATAGTATATATTATACTTCTTCATTTTACTGTTAAAATTCTATATTGCAACATTTTGTATAGTTCTGTTAAATATATATATATATATATATATAAGGTACATTTAAATATAGTACATATACAATATACCACAAATCTACTTAACATTTTAATAAATTTATTTTAAGTTCATTTTCAAGTACGACCTAAATTAGTAAAAGTTAATAATTTATTTTAATAATAAATTTTAATTACAAATTAATACTATTTAAAGGAAATATACAAAGGTACCTATTAATTTTTATTTTTAAAAATATGGTAAATATTTTTTAAATCTTAATTTGCTGAAATTTAAATTAAAAAAAATTTTTATTGCTTAAAATTGAACAAAACAATTTCTAAAATTGGCAAATTTAATAATAATATTTTATTTCCTTTTTTACAAGGAAGCAAAAACACCAAATATGCACAAATATGCCTCATTTGCTCAAATATGCACCAAATGTTGAAAATATGCAAAATATGCATTTTGACAAGCAGTTTTTCGGATTCGTCCAAATTTCAAAAGGAATCTGTTGGCGTATCAATATTAAAGAATATGCAAATGTATAAAATCCCAGTCCTATTTATAACTAAAGTAAATATTGAATTATAATACTTACTTTATTTATAAAAATTGATTATAGGAACATTACAAAAGCTCTATTTTGAATATAAATATTATGTAATATTATAATAATGCAATATTAATATTATGTAAAATTCATAGTATAATATGTACTTTTAAATTGCAGAAAACTATTTTGACTTTGTCACTTTGGAAGCTATGGCACCAGAAATGCAATGTGTAACTAATCAATTGAATTCTACATTAAATGAATTACAAACAAAAGTATTGGATATTCTGAAACGCATCGGTCCTCAAATGCAAGAAGCTGTAAAAAGAGCAATTTTTCATTTAGCTTGGTCTCCAGATACATTGCCAACAATTCAAGCAGTTGAACCACTTTTTGACTATCTTCATAACCATTTCGTTGCTTTGAATATTGCTCTACTACCTCAAAATTTTCAAAAAGTATTATTTGAAGTAAGTGACTAACATAATTTCTAACTAATATACCTAGGTGTTATAAATTTTAAAATTTTGAAAAAAAATAAATTTTTCTATGATACCAACCTTAAGGGTTTAAAGCTTTCTGATTTTTTCCGCGTAGACCTGTTTTTCGCAATTATGTAATATAATATAAACTGTACTTTTTAAATTTCAATTTGATATTGCGAACCAATTTCGAGAACATCGAAAATTAAAAATGTTTTTTGAGGTGTTAAATTAATAAGTTCGGAATAATCTTTCAAATTGTGATTTGGTATTTTATACAAATTACAATAGTATTATAATAAACGGGTATACTTATATAATTTCCAGCCATGGTCAATATCCGTTTTTAGTCTAGTGATACGGTAATATAGTAAATTACACCAGTTTGATAAGCATTGCAATTATTTTGCAGGTGTGGGAATGTGTTTTAAAAGAATTAAATCAACAAATGGATGGAAATGCAATTCCTGAAGAGATGCCCGCCACGTATCATGATCGTCTTCATTCAGCACTTGAATTAATGATCGAATTTTTTTATTCTGATGGATTAGGTTTGCCATTAGAAACATTGCATTCTGAAATGTATTATTGTGTTGAACAACGTTTGCAATATCATAGAACAAGTACTGAATCCTTGATAGAAATATTTTATAATCAACGGCTACAAGAACAACTTTCGACGAGTAGTACTTCTTACGGAATTTTAGCTATAAGAGCTTATTTTAATCACGATTCACTCTGCGTTGAGGTAATTTAACGCTAAGAGAAAACATGATAATTGCATTAATACATTACTTTTTCTAGGTGTTACATGCTCGAGATATTATTCCGCTTGATCCAAATGGATTTAGCGATCCGTTTGTAATAATAGAGTTATTACCGCACAGGGTATTTTCACATTGTAATGATCAACAAACAAATGTTCACAAAAAAACATTACATCCAATTTTTGATGAATGTTTCGAATTTAGCGTGTCTCTTGACCAGTGTCGCTATCCTGGTGCTATGATTGCATTTACTGTTATGGATCATGACGTACTCACAGCAAACGACTTTGCTGGCGAAGCATTCTTAGCTCTGGGAAATATACCAGGTGTTGCGGATACTGGAACTGGAGTTGATAATTTTCATGGATTGAAACCTGTTGAATTAATTCTAATGCAACAACAACAAAAAAGTAAGAAAGCCCAACAATGTTATTTCCAATTTTTTAGAATTAGAATTAGTATTACTGACTATAGCTAAAGGGCTACTTGAGCCTCTTGGGCGCATTCGGTAACGAAATTTAACTCGACTTATGTAGGTCTATACAATTGTTTACCAAGTTACAGATACAACATTTTATAAATGTAATTTATAAATTATATTTTAATTTTTTTAATTGATGATTTTTATTGCTTTTTATTATAATAATACAATAATGTTTCTAAATCACGCATTTAGATGTATTAAAGCTACTATTCGTGATTTAAACAATGAAGATGATTTCTATTAGACCCAAACTGGCAAAAAGAAAATAATTTAAATTAAACTTACCATTTATTTATTTTGATTGTGACCGTACGTTTTTTTTTCCAATGTGGTCAGGTATACTTGAAACTTTAGCTGATAATCGGTGCGATTCTGATTTCAACATATTTCAACCATATTACTATGACTAGATTGTTATCCTAAGTTGTAACCATCTCTGTAACAATATGTATTACCGAAAATAGGTATTCTGTTCAAACACACATAATCATGATGGTTATAATTTAAGTTATAATTAAATTTATAAAGGTTAGTTTAAGTTAAGCACATCGAATCTCATTACCAAGTTTATAAAGGTACAATGAAATAAATAAATTGCGAAATTTATACTTCATTTAATGAAATTTTAAAACGCATTTTTGGATATTAAAAATTATAATTTTTTTGGATAAAAGATTTGTTTTAATTTTAGAAACTTGAATTTTACAAAGTTGAACCTTTTTAATTTTTTTCATTTATTTTCTAAAAATACCAAATAGTGTACAGATAATCCTTGCCAAGTTTCATAATGGGAATAGAAGTCATTCAGGAACTAGACCGGTTACAATGCCGAAATGTATCATACTTACTGTTGTACTGTTGTATCATACTGGGTTTCCCCGGATACACTTTACATAACTTAGGTGGTGATATTTTTTTTTAATTTCCAGTAAAAATGGTTTAGTGTTTTTTAAATATCGTGAAATAATCGAAAAACTAGATTCCTACCTTTTATTGTTTAAAATCTATGACTTTCGAGTTATGAATTAAATTAAGCTAAAAAATGTTAAATGTTAAAAGTATAAAAAAGATGATAATAAAGTGTTTGCTTTTAAAAAGTAACTTCAACATCATTGTTTACATCAATGTTTACATTTTAGTGGGAATTGCAGACTATAACATAAACACAATTTCAAATTATTGATCAATGTTTAAAATTAAATGGCATTAACATACCAATAAAATATCTGATGTGATCCACATGACTTTATTTTTGATGACTTTAGAAAAAATTTGTTTTAATTTTTATTTAAAATAATTTAAAAAGCAAAGGTACTAGTTATCACAGGAACAGCAAAATAGCAGACACTAAAAAAACTTTTAAAAATTTAGTATTTTTAAATTATTTTACTCGTTGATAAAAACTAAACGAACTTATCAATTACAAAAATATTCCCTCCAATTAAAATTATATACAGACGTATTTTGCGAATAAAATTATTCTTTAATCGTATCAATTGAATGTATAATAATATTCTAATATACATATTATAATGTATAATAGCTACATACATACATATTATAATTGTTATTTATTGAAATGTACATAATAATATACTAATTATTTTGTTTTTGTTCTGCTTACAGATCATTCAATTTTACAAACTTTGGAATTTCGTACAGGAGATAGAGCGGCAGTAGAATTTATAAAAAAACAAAAACAACGTTTTGCAATTAAATAAGCACAAATTGACTGCAAACATGAATGTGTCTTTACTTACAAAAAAATTAATATTTATACATAAATATTTGTCTTCTATTTTTTCTACACATTTTAATGACTATATTTATTAGGCAAGTCTACAAAATTGTCTTTTTTGCACCGTTCTTGTATGACACAATAGTTATATATACATATTAATATAAATACATTATAATACTTATGACATAAACAAAATTTTGTACTGGTTGTTTCCAAATTAACGCGCCAAACTTTAAGATATAAATATAAATAAACTAACATAAGAAATAAAAATTTCTTGTAGACCAATATCCGGCAATGCTTCCTTAAAGTTAGAACTTAACAGAACTGTGTCGTGCTGATTGGCATTAATGATGTCTACTTTTTGGCAAGCACATAAACATACATAATTATCAACAAACATAAAACATGTTTAAATTAAGATTAAACACGATTAAGCCATGTTATTGAAAACTGAATTAAATATCGAGAGCATATGTTTAATTTGAACGTGTCAAGACAATCTACCTATACGCAATGTTTATACGCTATAAATGTAGGTACTATAGACTAAAAATGCAACTAAATAATATTTTCATACAAAAAAACGACATTTTACAGGCTATAATGCTGATCAAGCAATAAGCAAATCACGTAAGTTATACCTTAATCACACCTAAGTACTATAGTAATTGTATTGTAATTGAAATTATAATATCTTGTCAGTAACATATTAAAAAATTTTAAATGTCTGAAAATCGTGAAACTACTCAGAAACATATTTACTGCATTTGATCATTTTATTTAGAAACACGTATTTTGCCAAATTTAAAATTAACAAAAACTAGCAACTTCTAAATTAATTTTATTATTGGGATATCAATTTCTTCTAGATCGCTACTTTCTCTTTATTTTTCAAGAAAAACATTTTAGATTAATACTATTGGGAATAGTCATAATTGGACTCTCATCATTTTTAAGGTAGGTAAGCCAAATACAGTAGAACTCCAATTATCCGAATCAATTAGGACCGGACCCCATTCGGATATTGTTCTTCCGAAAAAAGGGTTTATTTTAATTACTAATTACTGTATGTATGTTGAAAATGGGAGAAATAAACTATTTTTGAAGAAAAGAAGCTTTTAATTATTGGATTAATTAAAAGTAAAAATAATGGAACCGCATAATAAGAACATCATCCCAATGTTCTTGAATCATTATTTTGAAAATCGCAGTACGTTTCCGTCTTGATTTTTTATTCTAAAAGTCATTCGGATAGTATGTAGCGTAACTTGCTCAAAATTAAACTACCCCTGCCACTTGCCTAACCGTAGATGGACTGTACGCGTTAGCTAGCTGTGTTATTCAAAACGCAGTTCTCGAGAGCGTGGTTTTCGAAAAACATCGTGGGTTTGTAACAAATGTTCTTCAGTACTCAGATCTAAACTCAGCTAAATGAAAAGTACGATGGAAAAGTGGACGCCAGCTAATACAAATAAAACTAAAAAGAAATCAAGAGTCGATTTATTGTATTAACACAGATAGAAAATAAAGATGTCGACAGGTTTAATTAATTCACCAATCAAAACAAAACATAAAACATACACATAAGGATCAAGTAAAGCTAGTACGTAATTGAAGATTACGAACTAGAAAAATAAAATAAAAATACAAAAGTGAAGAACTGACATCCACCTGAGGGGTAGATTCAGTCAAGTAAAAAAATACAGTTGAGTATCCCTGAAGAGGATAACCCAACAAAAGAAGTAATGCTCAGCAAAGATTAATTGCACACCGGATGTCATTATCTCGGGATTATTGACTTACAAAATAGAACCTGGCATACAGCATCATTTAAAACAAGTATATGCATCTCTATGAGACTCACCCTGAATGCAGTACTACCAACTTCACTACTCGGCAATTGTCTTTCCTTCGCCAGAGACCTTTCGAATTCAATAACATTACTTCATCATTCTATTGGTCTACCATCCAGGAATGAGAGTCTACAAAATAGAGAACACAAAATACTCATTAAAAAAATCAACAGCCAGCCAGTTCCAATACTCATCAACCGAGTTAGTGTGACTGCAAACTCAATTAATCTCTACTGAAACATCTTCATAAAATCAAATCATCTGCTTGAAGTGGTGGCAATCTCATCCCAAATAATAAAACGTAAATTCACGTCGGGGATTGAAAAGTGGTGAAACATCAAAAAGACTAATCCTCGAAGTCTGGCTTTCCAACAGAAGATAAATTTCGATCCATTAGGTATCACAACTTCACAAGGAAACATCCTCTTGTGAATAAAAAACAACCATCGGCATCGAAATTCACAAGGAACAAAATAACCATTCTTCGGAAATAATACTGTTTCAAACACCAAATCTTCAAAATAGATGACAGATAAAAAAACAGCGTCATCGGACAATCATCAACCCATACTGGAACCATATGTGGACAAGAAAAGATTTCCAACATTGATATCCATATTCATTTTACGATGTCAAATTAAAAGATGATAAGAACCAAAACGAATAATTACAAAAGGTACATTTAACCAGTAACCTGGGTGCTAAAAATAATTTGTTAAACAAATTAGTTGGAAGTAAAAATAACATAATTACCCGCTAAACGGCAAAACTAAATAAAATAAACCATTAAAAACTAAAAATGGACACACAGCGATTAAACGTCAACCTCCTTCGAAATTTAACGAGTAATGCCGTTTATCAAAATTGAACGAAAAATTATCGCCACCAATAGCGATCCAGTGGCGTCGCATGAAAGTAAATGTAACGGACAAAACGTCTTTTGGCACGTTACAAGTAGGAGTTTGGATAATTGGAGTTCTACCGGTTCTACTGTATTTTTATATTCTTAATATTTCGATAGATTGTAAACGACCTCTATAATCTTATCGTTATTCAAAATAGTAAAACAAATACAAAAAATAGTAATAATAATAACATGTTTAGTTGCTAACCGAGGATTATAATATTTTCCCCAGATTTTTAATGCGCAGCTGCTGTCGATTTGTCTAACTAAACAATTGTCGAAGAAAATCGGTAAAAATGTGTTTATATTGTATTTTTTATTTATTCAAAAACATGTTGACATAATTGTTCATATTTTGAACTGGTATCAGTAATTTAAATTAAGAGAATTGTTTATATTTGTATTATGAAGGACATTCCAACTTACTTAAATACGTGAAGTGGATGGTGGGCAGTATTTACAAGTTAATATACAATTGCCATGCCAACCCATGAGTTCTATTTCGAAACAAGTATAAAAGTTTAAAATCGGTTGGTTGGTAGAGATTTAATAACAAAGGTATCTGGGGCAGAATGCCATTATTGAGAAACACCACATTTTTCGGAATTTTCTCTCAAGTTACTATTAACGACGGAGGCGTTATAATTCCGAAGTGAAATAAATTTGAGATTATTCATCTTTTTGGATTAATAAAAATAGGAAAAATGTGAAAATCTTCAACAGAGCTGAAATTGCGAGGTTTAGTTATGCATGTGAGAAAGTTCTGTTGGTTGAATAGTAAAAGTGTGTACAACAAAAAAAGCTATTAGTATTTAAATGGAATATTGGAAAATTTGCTTCTTGTTAATGAATGAATGGATGATCACTTCGAGGAATTATTTGGAAGTTATATTGTATGTACCCACATCTAAATGTGAAACGTACTTAAATCGTATTGTATTATTTTATCTACTAAACATGTTTTTATAAATTGAAACTCATAGACAAAATTGTAAATTAGAAATTTTTATTGTAAATTTTTTATTGAATGATTGCATTCTAAGGAACAATTCTGGAGTCCGAAATAATTGAATATTAATAATTGTAGAGCCATTCTATGACTATAGGTACTAATAAACAAAACTTTCTATGATTATAGTGGCATTTGATTTGTTAATGATAGCCTTATTTAAGTGAGCCTTATTATAATATCACCGTATATTAATTTAAATTGAGATTTTGATAATCCATATAACTTATTTACTAAATAACATGTTTGTAATACGAAATTTGATTCTCATTTTATCTTGGTAGGAGTCTCATGCGTATTAATTTTACTAAAAACATAGTGTAAAGTGTAAGTGTAAAACATAAATGTAGTAAGTATTAATTTATATAATATTATTCTGAATTGCTCTTTAAAATTATTAGGACTAATATAATCAGGTCTATTATATATCACAAACGTTATTACACGGAAAAAAAGGATTTCTTAAATGAAGAATAAATATTTTCTTGAAATTATTTATTTCATTTAAAAATATAATTTCTTCGCGCAATAAAATATGCTTATATTAAAAGTATCAGATTTCTTCCAGCAAGAATATTCGTTACTTGAAATATTATTTAGATTCAAGAAAATTTCGTTTTAACGAAGAACACTATTTTCTAAATATTTACATCAATATTAATATATTCCTAATCTAAGTAACTTAATTTCTTTTAAAAAAAAATTATAATTGTGAAACTTATATTACGAACTTGTACACACTTAATAGTTCGACTAGTATAGCCAAATGGTAATTGTACTCATCCCAAGATTTCGCAGCTGGAAAACCTAAGTTCGAAGCCCACACTGGACGAAGTTTTATATAAAATAAAATATTAAATATATATTATCCCGCCAGAAGTCCAACAGATGACGCCATAATACTTGGATACCTACAGTCACTAGATAGATACAGTACCGCAAAGTTATCCGCACTAAGTTATCCGGGAAATTAAAAAAAGTTGCAAAAATGTAACTAGGATTATAATTTTTCAATAATGTCAAGTTAAAACAATACATTTCACCATATGTATGTGTTTACCTGCATATTTTTGTTTATTTTTATTTGAAATTTTAATAATATTAAGAAATTTTGGCGAGCCGCCACTGATTTAACCCCAAAAATTACAACAAATGTCGTTTGATTTTTCCGAAAGACGCCATTTTGGGGCCCTAATTAACGTTCTCTCTCTAACTCATTGGCCCATAGGTTTGCGGTACTGTATCTATCTAGTATGACTGTAGGGACACCCACTCTTCGGTTACAACATAATATACAAAAACCCAAATATTTCGGAGTAATTTAGTGAAGGGAACAGAACTTCTTAATTCAAAAAGTTTTTTTTTAAATCAAATAAATTTTTAACTACTTCAGTTAAGAATATACTTGTATGATCCAAGAAAACTTAATTAAGAATTTTTTTTTTTACAAAAAGAAAATATTTGCGTGCGGCTATTGAAAACAGAGAATTTCTTGATTCAAATGGTACTTATTTAAACCAAGTAATTTTTTTTTCTGTGTATAAAGGTGACAGTTATGACATTACATTAAAGGTTTTCGGCAAATTGGTATTATCTAGTTTATTGGGAGTATTAGGACTAGTAGGACTGGTATATCACATTTTTGTAACAATTTTATTTATTCTGGATTATCCAAGGTGTTCGATTGAAAATTGTGACAATTATTCGCCTAAATCTATAAAAAAAATTTCAAACTTTTTTTTTAATTTATAATTTTAAAGGTGACTGCACAAAATTACTTCAGTAAAATTAACTTTATATTTTACTATCTTAGTACTATTTTATAATAAATAAATAAATAATAAAGCAGCTGTGTAGCGTAAAGCACACAGGTGCAGACTATGGAGCGTGGTTCTAGCCATGGTGGAGCCGAATATATACTGCTGTGATTTTATAATATATTATGTGAGTTTATAGGATATATCCTCAACTCTCTCAGTTTTAAATTATAATAATAAAAATATTTAATAACTTATAAAAAAAATTAAATTTATTAATTTAACCCTACATCATGTTTTGTATTATATCAGCTACATATGAAAAACAGGCTGTTGCTATCCACTTATTGGAATATTTTCGTTTTTAAACATCGTATAGCAAATTTTTTTTAATTTGTACCTGACATTACGTACATTAGAAAAATCATTACATAAAGCGCCTTTTATCAAATCTGCTGCATTTAAAATATTTCAAAGCAAAAAATTTTGATTTAACTTGAATTTTTTAAATTATTTTTTCCTTTATATAGTTAATATTTCCTACTCAAAAAAATTATTTTCCTTGCAAAAGAAAAAATTGCGTGATGGAGGGTTAACAAGTAAAAATTGAAATTCTTTATTACAAATGACATATTATTATTTATTACTTCTTATTGTGGTGAAAAGAGAAAGGTATATTAAATAAAAATTTTCCAGCTTGATTCATACCATTTTAAACTATTAGGCACCGGAAAATTTATTTGGTGTGTACCACAGCTATACATAATATATTATACTATGTTTTTAATATGCACATGAGACGGAATTTAGAGCGAAAAATCCAAACCATCTAGCCAAGCGACTGCATTAGACAATACAAGGTGTAGTTTTTCCATGTCACCTTTAAAACTTCTTAAGCGGAAAATGGCAATTATTTGACTCTTTGATTGGTTGGAGCTACCACAATCGCAACTTTCAGATATATTCGGATTCCAGTTCTTATGTAACCTAAAATTGATACGAGCGTAATTAGTTCTAACTCGTTTAAGTTTTGCTTGACAACTGCGAGGATAGTCAAATCCAGGAGGTCAAATAGCTGAGGTTCTATGTCAACATTTTATTCGCTTTGTTGTTCTTATTGTTATTTTCTCAAAAGAGCTCGCAATTCTTTTCCAATTTTTGGAAAAATTATATGAGCAAGAACTAGAAGCCAATGTAAGTGTCGATTTTATTACTCTAGAAATTAACTGCATTGGGCAATATAAGTAGCATTGCTCAGTGTTACCTGTACGAAATTGTCTTTTATTTTTGCTTTTTATTTATTTTCTTCGATGTAACTTTATTTTTCAATTTTTGAAATTCTATTTGTCCAAATTGTCATTTACCAATTAATTATTTAATTTGTAACCAATTTCAAAATACTTATGAAAATTCAAAATCTTAAAAACTACATAAAAACTTCAAAAGAAAAAACACTGAGAAATCCATCCAAATAATTAAACAATTATTCACTTACGTCAATTAAAATTTTTATTTACAAAAACTTTCAAAATTTAACCCAAATTATAAAATTTTTCTCGGACACTTGGCTTTACACTTCTTAATAGGCACGTATCTTAAGATACTTCAGATCAATCAAGATGGGCCAATCCTTCATACCCTCATCTTCAGTTATTTAGGGTAAGTGTTAGCAATAAGTTTGTATGTAGTTTTAAGTGTAACTGTAACCATATTTGGGAATTTAATATAGATGGTGTTGTTCCGTAAATGCGTTTAAATTTATAATAATCAAAACCACCTAAAATAGCTGGTCAATGGAGAAACCATTTGACTACACAATCCCAGTTGTGGGGTGGTAACCCCAGCATGCGACAGTATTATCTTTGCATCTAAAAATTTAAGAGAACATTTAGACCATTTAAAAATAATTTTCACACGTTTCAGTGATTTTGGCGTAATTTTAAATGTAGACAAATCTGTATTTGCACAGCCCTCTTCTGAATTTTTAGGTCACTTAGTTTCAGAAAATGAAATGGAAAATGGAAGCTTTACCAAGCAAAACCAGAAAAATTTTTTTTCAAAGAAATTATTCCCAATACAAATGAAGTACAGCTCAGGTACGACAGAAAACTTTTAAGCATCTACATCGCAATTAAACACCTCCAAGATTTACTTGAAAGTAGATCTTTTCCAATTTATACTGATCATAAGCCATTATGTTTCGGATTCACGCAAAAGGTGAATTAGACATTTGGATTGCATCAGTCAATAATTTATAACTGACATTCAATACAAAGCTGGAAAAGAAAACGTTGTAGTAGATGCATTATCACGCATCAACACAATAAATTTTTCTTCAATTTGTTAATTATTATGAATTCAAGGTTCAAGATCAACTGGTAGATCCAGATCTAAAAATTTTGCAAAACCTTTTAAGCGCTTAATTTAAAATTAATTCCCATTTTAGGATCTTTGCAATCCTTATATTCTGCCGTGATAAAGCAAGAAGGTCGTATCTGACATTTTTAGAAAAATCGAGTTATAATGTCTACCTACGTATAAAACATTACTTTTTCCCATGTTTTCTACCTAGTTAGAAGGTCATATTTACAAATTTGTGGTTGTGGTTGTGAAATTTGTTATAACTGCAAAATAATACGTATATGTGTTACCGTAAAACGGGGTCAATAGAAACACTTTTCAACTTTAGCGCTTGGCTACATAAAAACTATTCAAGGTATCTGAACTCAAATAGGCTTAAAATTAAGGTCCCGGTTAGTTCTCCCATTGCCCAAAATAACACTTTCCTAAGTTTTTCCCTTTTCTCGTTTTTAAACAAAAATTGGTATGTTTCGATTCACCTGCCATGAAGGGCAATAAAAACACGTGTGCTGATCAGACTTTGTTTCGAATGTTCTGGCTCATAGGCTAATAAAAACAAAGAGGAGATACACTTTATTTGTATGTTTCCTACATACTTTAAACGACTAATCTATACATATAAAAATGGATGTATGTATGTATGTATGTATGTATGTTCCTTATAGACTCCTAGACCGCTTGACCAATCTTTATGAAATTTGGTGTATAAGCTAATTACGATGCTGCGAAGAAGATAGGCTACTTTAGAACGGCTTTCAACAAACTTTAATAAAATATGTGGCAAATAGTGCCTATTCATCGTGTTATAGATAATTTAGAGATAATCTGATAATCCGATATCTTTATAATTATCTATATAAGTAAAATAATACTTAGGGTTTAGCAACCTAGAACCTCGAACCTTATAGAGTATACCAGAACAGGACCAACCTAAAGACTTGGATAACCTAATGGAATATACCTAAATGGAACCAACGTAAAGACTTGGATAACATAATAAACTATAACATAATAAACATAACACATCGGATCAACAGATCCATAACTATATATAGTGTAGTGCTCTTTCTCTCTGTCCTCTTACTAAAAATAGGTCGTTGGTTCTCGAAAGTAAAATGGTTACATGGAAGACAATAAAAAACTGACAATCTAACAACGTATTTATTTGCAACCTGAACAAACAAGAACAATTTCATAAAAGCAGGACTTACACGAAATTCGCTAGACAGCACGTGTAACTCGGGCACTTTCTTCAAATATCTTCTTACAGAAACTTGTCTTGGTATTCGCGTTGTCAAACTTCGTGATCAATGAACTTTCCAAAAAAAAACCTCCTTGGCTAAAACACACCTCCACTCCAACTTATCGGTTTGTAACCACACGACTTGCTTCTATAGCTCTCAAATTTCAACTTTATACTACCACTTGCCTCTCGGACTCTCTATTTACCACCCCCCTATACGACTTGCCTCTCTGGCTATCAATTTACGACTGACTGTTCTCTCTTTATTTATCTTTTTTTTTATCTCCTTGGTTTTTCTTTCCGTGTTCATTTTTTATTGGTTCTTGCTATTTCCCTTTATTTTTCAAAAAAATCAAGATTAGAATTTTGTTTATGTTCCGCTGCTTGTGCTTGTTCGTGTACTGCCCAGCTGCATTCGTGTAAGTCGCTAAATAACAATAAATAAATAAAATACACACATTAAAAATTTTACAACAATGAATTAATTTACTGCAACATCAAACTTAAACTAAACAATGTAACTAAAACTAACGAACAAACTTAACATGAAATGGAAAATAATTTTGAAAACGGAACAAAATCCTGCCTTTATTGTTCATCAGGTTGCAAAGTCAGTTCTTTATTTCTAAATTACGCAACTCACTTTCCATTTCTTTAACAGAACACAACATTTCCCCCCGTTGTGTTGAATAAAAGTCAAATCGGATGATGTTAAATATTTTCGCGGACTTTTCTTCAACAAAACGTTCTCAATTTGAAATCGTAAACATGGTAGTTTAAAATATTTAATTTGAACGATAGTTATTTGTAAGGCAGTAATTCATCTTCATTAAAATTTTATATTGACAGAAATAATAAAAAAAAACTTTTAAAAATAAATTATTTTTTTTTTTTTTAAATTCTTCTTATTCTCTTGGGCCGTCATTCTTTCTCAACATCTTATACACCTTTTGTCAATTATTCTCTTCCTTCGCTCATGCACTCCTTCCACCTATTCATTCCTTTAACCTATTATTTCCTATTGATATTCCTATTCAAATTCCTATTTGATAAAAATCTTTGGCAAAAATATCACCTCTTCTTCTTTACTTCAATTGCTTTTTCAACTTTTTCTTCGATCGGTCGTTAACTCCGGCTTTTAAATTTTGCATACTGACATTACTAGGTTGCACCCCTTTATCCCCTCTCTTAACTTCCTCAACTTTCAATCGACCTTTTAACTTACTTGTGATATATCCCCTTTTTTTTTTAACTATAATACCTACGCGAACTGCTGGTAAAACATTATAATTCCTCTTCGCTACCTTCTTCTTCTTTTATTTGTGATGGCCTCTTGACAGTATACATTTTCATTAATTATCTTGTTATCGTTGACTGGTCCCTCATACGTAAGTAAGATTTTTTTAGCACAATGACTATTTTTATTGACGTTTGTCATATTTATTTTGACATTTGACGTTTCTGTTATTTAAATTATGTTTTCTAACTTTTGCCTAAAATTGAATTGGTTATTAATTTCTAACTTATACTAAAATATGTTTTTTTTTTTTTTTTTTATGTAAATTTGTGAACTAATTTATGAAACTTTCCATCTCTTCTTTTTCCCGGCTACCCAAAAATTTGTAAAAGAAAAGCGTAACCTTTTAATTATCTTGCTACATACCCTTTTATTTTCATTAAACAATCCATCACGTTTGTTTAATATGTGATTTATTTGATTTAAATATCTCTTATCACATTGAATATTTTCGACGTCTGCCATATAATTTATTTTGACGTTTGGCAGTTTTGATTTGTTTTCTAGTTTATATTTTATATTTGACGTATCCGTTACTTGACTGACATTTTTTAATTTTTTTAGAAAATGAATTTTATCATTGATTTCTAATTTGGACCTAAAAATGTTTTGTTCCGAACTTTCGCATGGAATTTGTTTCCGATCTATTTCTATCCTTTCTTCGTCCTTAACCTTCCCCACACAATTTAACATGTCTTTTTTAGATATTTTTGGGTTAATCCGATTATCCCCATAAAATTTTGTATATCTGTCAACGTCTCCTTCACGACTTAAATGTGTCCTAAATACTTCCACAATATCTCCCACTGTCCTTTCGTTTGTATCCCGTTTAATTTCTGATACTTCCGTCTGTATTTTATTGATTTTTTTGTGTGTTTTATCCATTCTACATTCGAAATTCTCCCTATCTTTGGTCATTGATTCAATGTGAATTTTTATGCAATCTGCGTTTGCTTTTATATTATTTACGTTTGATTCTACCCGTTCATCTATTTCTTCCATTCTCTTATGAACCACATTAAATCTTTCATTCAGTTCCTCTTTGATCATTTTATTTGTCCCATCAAATCTAGCATTAATTTCATCCATTCTTTTATTTGTCCCATCAACTTTAGTATTAATTTCATCCATTCTTTTATTTGTCCCATCAAATTTAGCATTAATTTCATCCATTCTTGTATTGATGGCCAATATTGCCTTCATCAATTGATTATGTTTGTCTTCCTTGTCGGGAACGATAATCTCAATCTCCGTTTCCCCCCTTTCTACCATGCTTTCATCACCACAAACATGCATCAAGTTTGGATCTTTACTCCTTAGATTCATTTGGTATAATTTATTTTTAATTTATTTTGATGTTAAAAAATTTTATTTGTTTAATTTAAAGTTGTATTTATTTACTGCCACGCATGTAACTATTTTTTTCGAGCCTCGACGTTGTGCGCCAATTTATTTATGTAGTGCTCTTTCTCTCTGTCCTCTTACTAAAAATAGGTCGTTGGTTCTCGAAAGTAAAATGGTTACATGGAAGACAATAAAAAACTGACAATCTAACAACGTATTTATTTGCAACCTGAACAAACAAGAACAATTTCATAAAAGCAGGACTTACACGAAATTCGCTAGACAGCACGTGTAACTCGGGCACTTTCTTCAAATATCTTCTTACAGAAACTTGTCTTGGTATTCGCGTTGTCAAACTTCGTGATCAATGAACTTTCCAAAAAAAAACCTCCTTGGCTAAAACACACCTCCACTCCAACTTATCGGTTTGTAACCACACGACTTGCTTCTATAGCTCTCAAATTTCAACTTTATACTACCACTTGCCTCTCGGACTCTCTATTTACCACCCCCCTATACGACTTGCCTCTCTGGCTATCAATTTACGACTGACTGTTCTCTCTTTATTTATCTTTTTTTTTATCTCCTTGGTTTTTCTTTCCGTGTTCATTTTTTATTGGTTCTTGCTATTTCCCTTTATTTTTCAAAAAAATCAAGATTAGAATTTTGTTTATGTTCCGCTGCTTGTGCTTGTTCGTGTACTGCCCAGCTGCATTCGTGTAAGTCGCTAAATAACAATAAATAAATAAAATACACACATTAAAAATTTTACAACAATGAATTAATTTACTGCAACATCAAACTTAAACTAAACAATGTAACTAAAACTAACGAACAAACTTAACATGAAATGGAAAATAATTTTGAAAACGGAACAAAATCCTGCCTTTATTGTTCATCAGGTTGCAAAGTCAGTTCTTTATTTCTAAATTACGCAACTCACTTTCCATTTCTTTAACAGAACACAACAATAGATAGACAAAAGAAAAACCAAAATTACTGTTTTGTTGTGTGTACGCATTGCTGAAGTCCGTTCGTATGAAACAAACGAGTAACGGAAAGCAAGATTGGAAAACGTTCGAGTACGTAGACTAATGCAAAGTATTTTATTTTTAAAGAGACCCCGGGCGAAGCCGGGTATCCAGCTATAATTTATATGGCAGAACGTTCGCCGAGTCACTTGGTATATTAATTCTGAGGCGGTACGATGTTCTAGAATTTTACAAATAATTTATATGGTTCAAGTTCTGAGGCGATACGAAGTTCGCCGGGTCAGCTAGTAATTAAATAAAATTTCTTAAGTACGAAATGATCGCGATGATACTTTCTTCTGAGCTGGAAAAGTTTTTTAGGCAATATAAAAGCCGGCGTTGTTGTCGTTCACAGACACTCTGACCAAACGTACTGCCCTGTCAGAATCATGTTAACGTAATGTTAACAAACGCTCTAATCAAAAGCCATGATGTGTATGCTGATCTACCAATCCAAAGCACCCGTTCGTTAACATTACGTTAACATTAACATGATTCTGACAGAGCATCAGTTACCTTATGTCAACAGACATAGCAAGACCCTTTCTACCGTTATCGTGGCGCAAAGAAATTTTTAATATGTTACACAACTTATCACACCCCTGAATTAAAGCTACAGTTAAATTAATAGGTAAACGTTTTATCTGGCCATCAATGAATGGTGATTGATCATTATGGATAAAAAATTGCCATCGTTATCAAGAAAGCAAAATTGCTAAACATGTTTATTCGCCCGTGCAATTATTTTTGCCTCCCCCAGAAGGCTTTCGCACACGTTCACATGGACTTGGCCGTTTACCTCATTGTCAAGGTTATAATAAATTATGTATTAACTTGCATCGATCGCTTCACACGATGGATTGAAGTTATATCAATTACTGGCACAATTGCAGAAACTGTTGCCATCAATTTTCTTTCGAATTGGATTAAAATCACAACTAATCAAGGCAGGTAATTCAAATCAGCATTATTCAAATAATAAATTTTCACTTTCATTTGAGATCACCATACCACCCTCGTAGTAACAGTATGATCTAACCCTAACACAGATTACTGAAAAGTGCAATAATTTGTTACCGAAAGGAAAATTTAGTTGATATTCTGTCACTAATTTTATTAGATTTTAGAATGGCAAACAGAATCACGCGGTGAGCAGTCGTATCACAGGTTTGTTTTCATCCACTCCGTTTTTAAATAAACGCACTGTACATCGTTTACCAACGAAATTTTTTACAACGGAAATATCCGTCCCTACTAATGAATTTTTGAGATCGCTTTAACAAACTTTTGAAAATATCAAATCGGTTTAAGTAAAGAATCGCACAATATTTGTTTTCAAAGATCTTGCAACTTGTTCACATGTTTACATAAATGACAGTTAAGAAAATTTTGAAACCAGCATATAGCGGATCTTACTGAGCGGTTAGCCGACAGGAAAAACGTCCTTAATTGGACGTAGAATTTTGCTTGCGATTTTGCTTCCAAGTTGTAGTAAGCAAATATTTCTAAGTTCACGTTATACGATTTAGCATTACGATTCGACCCGAATATGAACTCGCAATCAAAGTCATAGGCAAATCTAAAGCTTGAGTGACACTATCAAACTTTGGTTATATTTTCGTCAAACTTTGTTGTCCAATGTTTGACGAAAATAATATAAGCCAAATTACATTATCAAATTTTCGTCAAGCTTTCGTCAAACTTTGTATGATACAAAGTAGCGCGTGTCATATTTTCGTTCAACGTTTCCGTTCAACTTTTGAGTAAGCATGCGTAAACATGCGCAAGCATGCGCATTACTGCAAAACTATGCAGTAAGGTTGGCTTTCGCATATCTTTCCTACAAACATAACCACACCCAAAAATTTTCATCAAACTTTGAAGCAAAATGTTAGACAAGAAAGTTTAACGAAAATATAACCAAAGTTTGATAATGTCACTCAAGCTTTATGAATAGGACCGTCTATATTTTTATGCGATTTTCTCTGCGATTTCTGTTATTAATGAAATCTTCTTTAAGGACATTATACAGCCTGCGAATTATTATTGTCAGTTTGTCGCCAAATTACTGAAATTTCAAATTTTAATTTTGGTCTATGTTATTTATCTTATATAGTTATATATTATAGTGGTTTATGTTGTTGGTATATATTGTATATTGTTTAATTACTATATAAGTACATTATTACATTATCATAGATCTTTGTTCGGTGTCATAAACTTTTAATTTTTAAGTAATCTTTTATAAACATTTAATGGGGTCGAGATTTTAGTTTTTGTAATTGGCAAATAGTATTTTGGCATTTTAGGTCCTTAAGGCATTCGTTACGACCCTTGTATTCCAGAAAAGGACCACCGGCTGTACGAAGATGAGTCCGATCCTAGTTACTCGTAATTGCTCGTAATCTACAGCGAACTCGTAACGAGATGGCATAACGTGAACAGGAGACCACCAAAACTTCGTACGTAAAATCGCATAAATGTAAACTGGACAACGAAAACCAGGATGAGTTTGTCGAGAAATTACGAGAAAAAGTTAATAGTAAAAATTTGTGACATTTTACCTCCAATCAAAAAAAATTGATTTTTGGAGGTAGGTATAAGGACAAGGTAATCGAAAAAAAATTTCAAATATTTTTTTTACATTTTTGAGATCACCGTGTTCAGAAAAACGTAAAGATTTGAAAAAAATAAAAAAAGAACTTCTGTGTCAGTCAGTCTATCGGTCTGTCGTTAGATTTTGTCTCTCGCTTTATTCCTGAACCATCCGACCAACACGACGAAATTTATTATGGTAGTAGGGTTTATGGTAGAATGGCGAAAATAAGGTTATCGTCACGATCTGTCAATCAGGAGTGCCACTGCAAGAAAATAACACAGGATTTTTAAAAACGATTATGTCTTGTAATAGGTTATTTTAAAGACCTTGAAAAGCTTTATCCAGAATAGGTGAAATTAACTTTATATCTGTCATCTGTCAAAAAATACAAGCGGTCAAAATTGAAACTTCAAAAGTGAATAACTCATGAAGTAGGGGAGTCTGCCTTACCGTGAGACAGGTCAACAGTGAGACGTTGCGTTGTTCTCACTTCAGGCAGTAGTTTGCTTTAGAAGCCGAAAAAAGTTTTGGAATTTTATACTTTCTTCGGTATTTTTGTAGTTCATATAGAAAAAATACTTATAAAAATTTAAAAAAAATTTGGTTCGACTGTTTCAGATGAATCGCACGACCTCCATCACCGGCACCGATTTACAAGTGCAGACTCCAGGCGCTCCAGAAACATCTTTACAACTTTGAAAAATTTCAATATTGTTTAATAATAAAAATTGGTTTTTAAAGCTTAAATATAATACACTAACGTCTGAAAATTTCGTTTACCCCGATCATTTCCTTCCCTTTAAAAAAAATTGCTGAAAAAACGATTACTTTTTTTTGTGAAATCTTGAAAAAAGTCCTTATCCCTCGATTTTCTTGGGCATTTTTGCGTCAATGGTAATCAAACTTTTTGGACATATGTCTGGTGGGGGCTCTAGGAGAAAATAAGGTTTTGGCAGATATCTTTGCCAGGGCTACCACAATAAACAAAATTTTTTTAATGAAAATATTATCGGATCTCCGGAAATGTTTAATAGATGAGATAAAATCTTGTGTACTGATAAGAGTTTTTAAAATACAAGTATTGGTGAGGAAACAATTGAGCCAAATGTAAAAACAAGAAAATTATATAAAATATTAACTGAAATCTTAATTTATCTATTTTTGGGAAAATTTATTCGATGGCTTTTAAAAATATGAAATATATTTGAAAATTTTAATAAAAAAATCTGACAGTTATCAGAAATTTAGAACGATTGAAAATATTATGTGTGCTAATGAAAACCGTAAGTACGGTACCATTGGGAATTGTGTGGAAAAAGTTTTCGGCCACATGGCAACTTCTTGAGTGACCACTGAAATAATACACACCAAACAAATCTCCGGCAATGTTTAACAGATTCCATTATAATTTGATGTACTGATGATTGGAAGTATTTCGGCAGAAGTGACGATATTTTATTTTAGTTAATCATTTTTAAATTTGTACAGCAGCGCAAATCGCGACACGGCAAAGCCGAAGCAATCCTTTACACTACCAACCCAATAAAACACTTATTGAGAAAATAAATAAATAACATTTAGTAATTTTAAAAAACGCATTGGATAGAGCACTGCGAAAAACTATTGTGAAAGTGCTTTTATATATCCATAAATCAATTATCTAAGTTACCTTTTAGCCAAAAATAGTGTTTCCTGATTTTGTACAAAATACTCAAATTATGTGGGTTGGTAGTTTTATACAAAACCACGCCCAATTATAGAATTTTTTATTGAAATACTAGTATAATTCTAACATTTCCAAGAGTGGGCAACACTGATTCCGTATAATTAAATTAAAGTTTGTACCGTTTTATAACTTAAACTACCCTGTTTTCTTTTCTTTTTTATTCCACAATTGCTGAGTACTGTTGTGTCTTAGAAGCATGTCGAAGAAGAACCGACGACGACAAATTGGGAGTTGTTTCATATGGCATGAACATACACTACAATTTTTAACAAAACCAAATTTATCATATAATGAAATTTCCATTTACGGCGGTAATTTTCACCAATACCTGGAATAGGTATTTTCCAGTAATTAAAATTTTTTTTAATTGGTGAACCCGATAGGTTTCAACACTAGCTCCTTGTTTTGACAACGGCGGCAAAGGTGCGTAGGTCCTGAAATTAAAGAAATTGCTTCCTTGCTTAAGTATATAAATGAAACAACGAGATGACAAAATACTGTATAATTAACCAAATAATTACGAGTGTAAAGGTTATAACAATTTCCACAACAATTATTATGTGAACTCGGCAGCACAAAAATAAAAAAGCTGGACTAATGGCACAAACAATTCGCAACAAATCAAGTAAGAAAGGCAAATATTCACTTACCCGGTACCAGGACAAGTTTACAACCTTAATTATGACAAAGGATGCTTTCCACTTGATTGTCGCCGAGCCGTTCAGAAATCAACTGTCTGCTGGTCGAAATGATGATCTTGCTTGCAGCTGCAGGTATTGAAAAGTTGACTTAGCATTGACTAGACGAACGGAACAGCGATCTAAACTTCCAGTCGCGTAATCTTGATTCCAAATAAAAACACTTGCTGGAAATGGTTGTTGGCAATGAATAAAACGCAGGTAGTTGATCCCAGAAGGCACCCGGTAATGATAGAAACAATGATGCAGTTTAATCCCACTCGGTTACAATAACATAAACCGCAATGACCCCAGGTAGCACGCAATATTGGGGCAATATTGGTCCTTCATACTTTAAATATTGACGCAATATTGAGGTCAATGTAGCACAATATACTAATGAGAACAATTTGAAATGTTGCACAATATTACAATCAATATTACACAATATTGAAAGCAATGTAGCGCAATATGAGAACTATTTGCTATGCTGTATAATTTTGTTAGCAATATAAAAAAAAAAAACCATTTGCGATGCGCCCTGGTATTCAAACAAGAAAAAAAAATCTTAGCAAGAGTAACGCGTCGTAAATAAAAATATGTGAATCTGAAAAAACCATTTGAATTGCCTGGAAACGGCTGAAAAACAATTTGGAAACAGTTTAGTTAATCCTTAGACGAGGTCCGAGAAGGTTGATCTCTGGACACGTTCCTAGGTAGTTCAATTTTAGACAAAGGTCCAACATATTGGAACACGGACTTGAGTCCAATCAAGTTGTAAAGTGGTGGTTCCAAGAATCCGGAACCATTCACTAAGTGCATAAATTTCATTTCGGCAAATCAAGAACAAATTTCATTTACGAAGCTAAGGTGCTACAATAATTTGGAATAACGATTTGGAATGTGGCATAGATATTTTTGGAGATAATTTGGACGTACCTTCATTTCACGTGGTGGCGAGTGAGAAGATAACCACAAACCATTTAGAAGGAACGGAAGGAAAAATTGCTGCTGTTAGGTTCGCATAAACTGAATTTTTAAAGTGCGGTTGCGAAACATTGCGAATTTTGCTGGAAGTTTAGATATGGGACGAGCGCATTGCTAGGTGGAAATATCAAAACATAATCTTTGTAATTCTTTTGTTTATTTAACTGAAAATAAATTTAAAATTCATTTCAAATTTAAGTTTCTTTGAAAATTATTTTTCTAAAATAAATTGATCAGTATTTATTTCGTTCAACACTTAGATGCAGAGGTTCGTTAAGTTGTGCATTTATTGCATTATAACAAAGTAAGTATGGACTCTTAACAGTCTTCCACTGTTAACAGTGCAATATGTTTTATGGAATGAACATTGTAAACCATTCAGCATAAAATAATTTTGATTATTTTCTAGATACTTGTTTGCGGGCGATGAGGTGCCTTGTTAATAATTTATTTTAAATCTTATCTTATGCGGGTCATCTTCAAATTTTTTGCATTTTTTATCGATTTTTTCCGTGTATTTGGGAGGTCCTCTTTCGCATGGCAATAAAATTCGCGGTTATTTTTGCGTTTTTTGGTTAAATTTTTTTACCACGTGGTCAATAATTTGTAATTATTGGACCAATTCCTATGTAATTATTTGAAAAACTCTTGCTCTGTATTGTCGTCAGACTTTTTGTTAAATTAAAAAAGCTTGCCTTTTAAATTATTTAATTCTAAAAGTGGATGCACAATAACTTGATTTAACATTTAACATAAATTTTCATTCGAATTGGCTAGTTTTATAACTTGAACCTTTCATCGAAGAAGCGCAACTGATCACATATCGCGGCTGGAATTTTCATCCCCATAAGTTCGGGGAGCGCGCGCACTACACAAATCTGGCATTTCCTGACATCCTGTATATTTTTTTAAAATTCTTTGCCAAAATTGTGCGGCAATCGTGTTCCTCTTCAATGTTAGCCAGTACGACATTGATAAAGATTTAATACGTTATGGCGATTCCCGGAGACTGCGATGGTGGAAATCAAACTAACAAACTATCTAATTTGTACATTTTGAGTGATTAATAATACTCGTAATTTTAAACAATTTTTGCGGTTTACGGATATTTCATAAATTTTGAAAACTACGCTACTTTTAATTTCGCGCTGTATTATTATTAGCGCTGTGCATTTAACTGCATGTTTAATATAAATATAGTATGTCCGTCCTTAAAAGGCAATAAAACCTACTGTTTAAGTAATCTTTAGATTGCATATTTTTAGTCAAAATATTCTCTTTCTAAAATAGTGTAATTGGCCAAATAAATACGGATTACGGATTAGTGACGCGGGAAACCACATGGTAAAACACAAGAAATAAGGTATTTCATATTTTTAGCAATTTCGTATATTTTGATTGATTGATAGTTTTCAAGATGAAATACAAAGATACAAAGTAAAATTTATTAACTTATTATTAATTGCTTAATTATAAATATTGATCAGCAATATTGTCCCAATATCGCTGCAATATTGGTACGCAATCTTGTACCAATATTGGATATTAATAGCACATGAAAATTTTACCTACATGTTAGCAAAGCATTTTCCAATGATGAAATTCACAAATAATATAATTGTGAAGTTATTTCGCATAATATATTCAATATTGTTTAGATATTAAACCAACAGCATTTAATAATTATTGTTTCAACAGGAATAAATATTGTCCCAATATCGCTGCACAAAATGTCGCAATATTGGTACGCAATCTTGGGTAACTTGCTAAAGAATTGTTAATAAAACATGAAAATTTTAACTACATGTTATAAAAATGCAAACTCCAATGATGAAATTGAGGCAATATATTTTATATTGATTCAATATTATTAATGAAGTTTTTTAATAATTATTGTCCCAAAATAGATAAAATATATTTCCATATTATTCGTAGGCAACATTGCACCAATATTGTTAGCCATTATCGCCGCAATAATGATATTTCATTATTGAAATATTGCTTACTGTGGTAGCCTACTTTTATAAATATTCAGCTACCCTGACTGCACCAACTATCTCTCCAAACTTGATAAACGTCTGTCGCTCTCGACCGTTCTATCAAATCTGGCGTGCCGTGGATTTGCGAGAATAAGTAACGAATGCGCCTAGCGTGCGCAAGAAGGCATTGGCGTCTGAACATTCATCAGGAGCGTCGCACGAAACAATTGAGGGACGAAAAATTGTTACAATCAAAGAGAAATGACAGTAGTTCCAGCTACAAAGTATTGGCTTAAAATTTTATTAGTACAGTAAAATTAGATTAAAATAAAACATTAAACCTAAGCGCATACGGAAACGCAGGACGCGTAGCACAGCACAGGGCAAGGCAGCACATATGAAACTGTCTGACACAGCAAATTTTAGAACTGCGTATATGAATCTGGTATAACCAGCACGCATGTTTCGTATTCATCAATAGCAGATCACAGACAAACCAACATGAGTTCTTCCTCTGAATCAGATTTTGAAATGGAAAGTATACTCTATTGTATAGTGTAAATAAAAATAGAAGATCTATATGGCAAAGTGAATACCTGAAAAAAAGGAGCACACATGGTGAATTCGTATATATGATGCGAGAACTTTCAGATGCAAAATTTAGTAATTATTTTAGATTGGACAAAAATCAATTTAAAGAGAAACACAATTAAATTCAAAGTGATATTTTTCGCCATAAGAAGTCCTTTAAAGATTTCTTCATTATAGCCCGGGTGGCTTGTATTATGTAATACTGGCTGTTCGCGTACTTTTTCAATGAGTTCTTCCATTTAAAGTCAATTAATCAACATCAAATTCACGTGTTGGCTGCGCGCAGAAAACTGTGCGTTGATGGCAAAACTTACATTGGAAACTTTCATGGCCAGTCTGATAAATGAAACTTTTAAGAATTTCAAAAGCATTTTTGGACTTTTTAAGTAAAATCTAGATGAAATCTAATGCACTTATCATTCGAAGTTTATATTTCTGCAATATTTTTGTGTCTTTCATTTTTTCTCTAAACTAATTAAGGAAGCAGGAATTTGCATAAATAAGTTTTTACATGTTGTTAATTTCCTATGTTCGGATAACTCATTCGGGGTAATGTAAATTGCGCTCCAAAATACCTGCATTTTATTTTCTCCAATTTTATTTTGTAATCCAAAATGTAAACTGCGCTCGCACCTATTTAACAATGGGTTACCTACTTACAGCAACTTATGTAATTAACAGGAGATTAGGGTTATTGAAATTTAAAAACTACTTAATGTTACCAAAATATGTCTTTAATTGGTGATAATACAGGGCCGGCGCCAGCCTTTGTGGCGCACGGTTTAACAATTATTTTGCCATTCCCTTAAACTTTTCCCTTAAATTTACATCAATTTAATTTTATACATGTAATTCATCAATTTTAAAACCCTGTTTATAATCGGGTAATCTTTAAATTTATTATAAAAGGATTATTAACAACACTATATTATTACAGAGAAAAACAAACATCGTTGCAATAAAAACCAAGTAGGTAAATATTGATTAAAGTTATAGCGAAATCCTTAAAAATGTCTGAAATTACATTTTCAAGCAGTGAACGAGGGAAATCGATTCTAATTTATAAGCAAAATAAATTTAGTTCGGAGCATTTGCTGAAAATAGGCAAACAAAAATGGAGGTCTTGTAATAAGAATTGTAACGCGTTTATAACACGTCCTGATTTGCAAATTACTCCCATTTGTGAAGAACACACGCATGTTCCATGCCAACAGCGGGTTTTATAAACCAACATTTAACAATCGAGATGAGAAACATAGTTGTGGTACGACTATCAGAAAAACATGCCAAAATGGTAAGAATATCTTTAGATGAACAACCTACTTCAACCTTATTTTTACAAAAAGGCGATGTAAAATATATAAATTTATAAATCTTAACTTGTGAGAAATTAAACAATAAAACTATAAATAACAAGTTAAATTCAATAATATAATCAAATTATATTTTTAAGCTTTCGACGACTTTTATCGTCTTCGTCAGAAATTTATTTAACTTGTTATTTATAGTTTTATTGTTTGATGTAAAATATACTAAACGAAATGCTTACAGCGAAAAACGTAAAAGTATTAGTACTATTCATGGGCGTCGTAAAGGGGGAGCAAGGAGGCGACCCCCCCTGGATTTTGTCGAAAAATATAATATTTCACAATTGCAATCTAAAAATTCAAAGAAATATGTTAGCTTTTATTTTATGCTGTGTTTTTGCAAAGATTCATCTTTTGGTTTTTATTTTCGTTATTACATAGGTAGTAGGTACCTATACTATTAGCTACTAGGTTTGTTTATTTTGATATTGTGAACCGTTTTTCTCTTTGATAGAATAATTTTATATTTTATACTTAATCGTTTTTTTACATAAATAAATTTTAATAGCGTTTAAAATAATTTCCCCCCCCCCTGCACTTTTTGGAAGCGACGCCCTTGGTACTATTCCAAAAAACATTGAAGAAGTACACGAGAAGATTACGGACATGGAAATTATAACTAGTAGAGCTGAAAATTTTCATGTAGGTACTACAAATTTAAGTGCTTTGGCGGGCGGTAGCGGAAGCAATCTATATGGATGGTACATTTGACTATTGTACCGTAAACCAGGGTTACTTTGTCCCATGGGGTGTAACTTTGGCCCAGCCGGAGAAAATGTTTTATATTTTTGTACAACTAAAACAGGACTCTGAATATGCCAAATATTGGTTTTAGTGTGCCTGAACTCGACCGCACATAAACTTTTAACATTATGTTCCTTTTAAGTCCTTAAATAAGATGTTTCTTGGTGTTTCTATGAATGCAGTTTATTTTTTTATCAATCCCTAGTCTTACATTGACCCAGTTCACATTTATCCAAGGAAATAAAGGTAAAACATCATGTGGGACAAAGTAATCCTTCATGTAGGCTAACATTGTCCCTATTTTCAAAAATCAAAATCTCCATTTATTTAGAAAAAAACCTTGGAGTTGATTACACCAGTGTCTTTAGTGACCATTAACTAATGAATACGATTTTCCAATTTTTTTTTGCACATCAACAAACCTTTTATTATATCTATTAAACAATTCAGTCAGAAAAAGTGGGTCAAAGTAACCCTGGTTTACGGTACCAAATTTTTCTCGCAATTATTTATCATTCACGGACTCTTCAATGGTCATTATATACCGCGGGTTTTCTGTTTATTACCGGATAAAAAACAAACGACTTATGAAAATTGTTTTAGACTAATATGCACCCTGGATTGCAGCTTATTTAATATCGACGACAGTTTTTGCTAATTTTGTACAACTTAGAAAAAAGAGTTCATAATTTTAATCTATTAAATAAAATATTTAAATCTATTAAAATTAATACCGCACTTACCGTAGTGCCCACCCACATTTGCGCAATTTACATTTTGGATTACTCTCGACCTTTTTGCTCGGAGCGCAATTTACACTTCTTTTTTTTTTATACCTGCCGAATTTGCGCAATTCACATCGACCCACTCATTCAGCACCCGGTATATCAAAATCGACTATTTTTTGATAAATCAAGAAAGTGTTATAGCTTCAGTCGAATGATCTATCTATTTGAGATAGATGTTTTCTCCTCCATCATAATCCCAACCAAAGCTATTTTGGGCACCAAGCAGCAGCAATTGCCACTCCCGCATGAGATGCAAAATGCAGGTAGTTTGACAAAAACAAGGATCGTGTTAACTTAGAGCAAGACTCGAGTTTCGACATTACCCATTACGGAATTTGTCTTATCGGTTGCTAATTGCTATAACAACGATACTGAGTTCCGTCATGATACCAACCTACATTAGTATTTGCCCAAAACTAGAAGAAGCGCATATATACCATACTTGGCGCCCTGCAGTGGAGAGAGTATGAAGGATATGCAACTTTGCTCAAAATCCTTGTTTTTGTCAAACCACCTGCATTTTTACAATAAATTATGTTTTGTTGATTTAACATCAGTAAGTTGTCAAATTTGTAATAATATAGTTAGTAGAGTCATTTAGTGCTCAAAGAAGAGGTTACCTGAAAAGTTTTCCGGGAGTTTTGAAAATTGGTGATTTTATAGATTTCGACAAGCTCTTTACGAATTTTTACTTTGCCACCTCGTATTTTTGCCGCTCGCGCCGCGCCATATGTGAAAAATGGCGCCTAAAAACTGTTTTTTGATAATATCTCCTTTCGGTCTCATTTTATGATGAAAATAGTTATGTTATAAATTAAACTAGAGAAAATTTCCTATAATTTATCTAAAAACCTTTTTTTGTAAAATGAACAGTTTTAGCGTATGAGCGGCGCAAAGTCTACTCCAACACGAGTTTTGGCCAGAAAACTCATTTCCTGCGAAGGACTCTACAGGATGTAGGCTGTAGAGAGCCGGTATTTCAATGCGTCGCGTCGTACAACATTTTTTTAAATATTTTTAAATATATATTGCACTGTTAACAGTGGAAGACTGTTAAGAGTCCATACTTACGTTTTTTATAATGCAATGAATGCACACCTTAACGAACCTCTGCATCTAGGTGGTGAACGAAATAAATAATGATCAATTTAAAAAAAATAAATATTTTTCAAAGAAACTTAAATTTGAAATGAATTGTAAATTTATTTTCAGTTAAATCAAACAAATGAATTACAAAGATTATATTTTTTAAATTTCCGCCTAGCAATGCGCTTGTCCCGTATGTAAACTTTCCGCAAAATCCGCAATATTCCGTAACAGCACTTTAAAATTCAGTTTATGCAAACCTAAACAGCAGCAGTTTCTTCTTTAAATGGTTTGTGGTTATCTTCCAACTCGCTACCACGTGAAATGGAGGTACGTCCAAATTAAATCCAAGAATTTTTACGCCACTTTCCAAATTGTTTTCCCAAAATTATTCATAGCACCTTTGCTTCGTAAATTGAATTTATTCTTGATTTGCCAAAATAAAATTTATTAACACTTAGTGAATGGTTCCTGATTCTTGGAAACCACCACTTAACAACTTGATTGGACTCAAGTCCGTGTTCCAATATGTTGGACCTTTGTCCAAAATTGAACTACCTCGGAACGTGTCCAGAGATCAACCTTCTCGGACCTCGTCCAAGGATTAACTAAATATTTCCAAATTGTTTTTTCAGCCGTTTCCAGGCAATTCAAATGTTTTTTTCAGATTCACATATTTTTATTTACGACACGTTAAGCGTCGTTCTCAGCCAATTAACCACAACATAGCATAGCATAACTTAACATTCCACTACAAAACAAAATGGTATCGATTTATTTGTCATAATTAAATTAACTAATTATATAATAATAAATTCGCGATAATTGTGCTAATTATGGTACAATACAAATTATTATTACTTTCTGACGTTTACTTTCAATTTCTACCAGCGCCTTCCTATTAATTCGTTGGTATAATAGGTAAATTCTTAATATACCTAAAATCGTTAATGCTTTGTTATGTTATGTTATGCCAAATTCGTCATTTGTCAATTTGAACACGCACATAAGTTGCAATGTATTTTAACTTCTGTGCTAAGCTATGCTATGCTATGTTGTGTCACGTTAATTGGCTGAGAACGCTACTTTACTCTTTCTAAGATTCTTTTTTTTCTTGTTTAGATACGAGGGCGCATCGTAAATGTACCTCACTACATCATCACTAGCCACATGGCTTACTCTAACCTTTCAATTGTTTTACTTAACCTCAAAACTGTAAATCGTCAAATTTGACGTTGTCATAATTTATTACATAAGTTTCTTTGACATTTAAATGACGACATATAATTATTTGACTTGACAGCTAATGACATCTGCATTAGATTTGGTTAAGTTGCATTTAAGTTGTATTACAGAACACCCCAATATGTACATAAATCTAGTGTAAAACTAAAAGTTGATTTTCTCAAAACTACGCTTTGAAAATCGGTGACCGCTGAAATGCAAAAACCACTCGATGGATTTGAATAAATTTTTTTTTTAAGTTTTTTAACAATTTTTATAATGAAATTATTCTATTAAAAAAATGTTTTGAATAGTTTTAATGCAATTAAATGGCATCTCTTGGTTCTTCAAAATCGTTTTTTAACAAAATTTGTCTTATAAATAGTCGCCAAACTATAGAAAAATATTAATATGTTCAATTAGTTATTGTTTCATTATCGTCCATGATTACTAAATTACGTAAAGATTATCGGGATTGGACTGTTGGTTAATTAAAACAATCTCTTTTTTTTATTAGTCTATTTTCTATCATCTAATCCAATTAATATGTTCATTAGGTATTAAAACGGGGCCTAAAACGCTAAAAATTTGAGTGATTTTCGGGAATTTTTTGAAAGAAAAGTATGTACTCAATTATGTAAATGTTTCGGAAAATTAAGAATATATTTGGTTACATTTGACCCATATATTGCATATTTTTTTTCATAGAAAAATATTGAAATCCAAGCGACTTATGCGCTGCCTTCGGAAGCGCCCAAAAAAAATAGTTTCTCAACTCCTGCCATGCTTCTGGCCGATTGAGTAGCTGAAACTGAAAAAGGAAAAAATGTCATTAAACTGGAAGGTATTTCCTGTATGTACAATAACGTAAAGATTTTCGAAAAATATCAAAATCTAACAAAATGGCGTAGTTATGAAAAAAAATTCTGTTTTTGCCTATAAAATGGTCGTTTTGTCAATGCTAAATCGTCAATTATCATTTAATGAAAAATATTCTACGTATGCCCATCGTTAGCGTCAAAAAGAGGATCCATGTTGGGGGACTTTTGGCCTAGCATGGCTAGTATTAGCGGCAGACTGCCCTCTAAAATACTCGAGTTTATTTTATGTGGGATTGCTCGAGGAATAGATGAGAAGGTGGGCTGCTACAACAATCGGAGGTAGCATAATGGACCCGTTTTGTGGCCTGAGTGCATGCGAACTTCGTTTGCCCTCCACATCTAATCCAGAATTCAGATATCCTACGTCATTGTAGAGTAAATATATTCAAGAGTACTCAGTTCAAATTTCAATCAGATAATTAGTCCTTCAGTTACAATGGCAGTAAATTTAAAAAATGTCATTTTGAGAAATACGCGTTTAAAGATTTAACTATCGATTCTTGCAAGATAATGATATTAGCCATGAAAACTGCTGATCAGCTATACCTGGCCCATACAATAGGTTCTCCTGTTCCTTAAATTATGTGTGCTGAGGGGCTGAAGCTTTTCTCCAAGCCGTTCGTCCCTCTTTTGAGGATGCTTCATAACATAACTCCGCCTGGTTGATTTGGCTATTAACGTTCTCCTCCGTTCCGTCCATTACTTACTTGCAGCATTTTTAGAATATCATAAAAACTATCGATAAATATTGAGACTGCAAGGAAATTAGCGAGTTCGATCGCTTGCAATCCATTATGAGGGTGATTTGGAGCAAGGTGCCAGAGCAAAAGCCGTTTAAAGCTGCATTCACATATAGGATATTGTATTTGGATTTGGATGGTAGATGGTAGAATGGTAGATGCAAAATGTGCATTAAACTAATGCAAATAAAATGTTAACTTTTTTGCGTTATTTTAACATGAGAAGTATTTCCTTGAACGTTCTCGTTGGGTTAATTGAATCAAAATTTACTACACTAAAGCTATCAGTTTCTTTAATAGGACGTACTAATAGGTTGATTCAACATTCCGCACTTTTCGAACTAACCAAGTAGGTATATTGTATCAACCATTTCGGTGCGTTAAATTTATTATATTGTTTGAATCATTTCAGGTTTTTAATGTAATTTATTGTAGTATATGGGGAATTATGTGTTGGTGGGGCGTTGGTCATGTGCCAGGTGACGCTGAGCAAAAAAAATGGTTGTCGTTGTAAAAAATATTATATGTAATTGTTAGAAAATATAATTACGTTAATATAAAGCGTAGCATTATTTCTCAAGTAAACATTACACTAACTTATGATGGTATTAAATGAAGCACTCTAAATTGAATGCGTATATCCAATGTTGAACCATCACAATAGGTGTATTACTGTATTAACAGTAGTGCATTTTATGAATAAATAAATTTAAACAAATAATCCTCAAAGGTATTAACTATTAAACAATTATTCATAACTGTAGTATCCATTTTTCTTGCATTTTGCAAACGCACATTTCATGAACACATCAAGGTTATTATGCATCAAAGATCAAACTGAAATATATGACAATAAACTTGCGCAGTGGCTCGTATATTTTTCAAGCTTCTATTCAACACTGTTATTGTGTTCAGTTTAGCTGATTAACATTTCGGTTGCATTGAAATGACATACTAAAATGCTACAACAAGACAAAATAATAGTTTCGTTCAAGAATTTCATTGGTTTTCTTCCAATCTAACGATTTTATTAATTCAACGATAATATCGTATAAAAGCTTATTTGAACCCATTATAAACATTAAATCAACTAATATTTATTTAACAAAACTAATGCTTTGAAACAACAATTTTGAATTTATTGTGACAACTAAAAATTGTTTCATTCAACGAAATTTCGTTTAATTCAATAAGAAAAGATTCAACATTTCAGATTCGTTCAATTTACCATCTCTTTTCTCTCAGTGTAGGTATAGCTACACAAAGGCAAGCATACGAACTCTTTCAATTTTCGTATATAATATACCAAGAGCTGGGCATATATTTTCGATAATTTGTTCAAGCCGTCAAACAAGTATTTGTTGCACGTTTTCTAAGGGCAACAAACACGCGTGTAGACAGCGCGAACAAATTGTCTCAGAAATATGCTCTGCTCGAGGTATATTAGGATAGACTATCGCTAGAACGAGTATTTAAAAATTTATTTTATAAAAATGTTAGGTTGCAATGATAAAACCAATGGATTAATACAAATGTCATTCATTAATTTTTCGTAGCCATATTTTACACATCGTGCGTTTTAAAATGAATTCACGTTTTGGTATGGAATCGCTAAAAAATATAAGAGAAGAAATTAGTAATAGCATTCCGATTAATACTGTGCGATCGAAAAACTCGGGTTGGACACTATTTCAAAAATTTTGTGGTGAAAGAAGTTCACCTGCACTTATTTCGCGGGAGACTTCGCGATAGTCTCCCTAAGGCGATTTCCGTTTTTCAAATTTTCGCTAAATTAGCTACTGATGGGTCGACATTGTGTCAATCCAATTTGTCAATTGGTTGATGTTCGTCACATGATATGTGAGTGCGAAAGTCGCTATAACCGATAAAATATATGTACTATAGTAAGTATTACTATGTATTGTGATGTATTTTTTCAATCCCTGGTTTCGGCACCATTTAAATGTGATGTAAATTTCGAAGTCCCTGGTTTCGGTACCATATAAATGTTGTGTACATTTCAAATCAATTTAGATTTTCTTATTTTAATTAAAAAAACACTTTTTAAACTCAAAATTCCTAGACTTTATTAAATTAAATATGAGCGGACAAACTCACGTCCGTTGTCTTTGCTATCGCCCATCAAAAAGCATATCTACATTTTATATTTTACAAAACTTCAACAATACTACCAACTTAACATTCTCAATAATTTCAAATCAAGAGGATTAATACTTTTTTTACAACACAAAATTTTTATACAAAATTAAACAATTAGCATCAACCCTATATTTAATTACTTTTTGAACACGACATTTAAGTCAAGTCTCCATACTTGGGACGCTACCTTTACTTGGGACACTTTGAGATTTTCAATATTATTAGGTTGCCTGTTGTGACATTTGTTGTGTTATGTTATACAACCTACACTGTTAAAAATTTATGGAAAATTACAATGATTTTCATTGTAAAATTTACGTTGAAAAACTATGTAAATAAATAATTACAGTAACGTTCGTGTAAAATTTCAAAATTTGTGTAAAAATAATAGCACAATGTAAATTTACTGGTTTAGGTAATGTAAAATTAATTTCGGTTCTGTAAATTTACAAAAAAATTAGTGAAAGCACAATGGTATCTGTATAATTACATGTTTGTTATGTGTTTTGATAAAATAATATTAACATGCCCACTTGAATTATCTCGCAATTAAGCATAAAAATCCAGACATTTCTAATGTTTCCTTTGGCACCATCAGCGTCCGTTAAGTATACGCGATAGCTGCTAACCTATACAGCATTTATAATTTTATAAGTAAGGTGTTGGGTGCTATTAATTTTTATTGTGAAATCTAGAAAGGTAAGAAAATATTGATTTCACTAACTTGTAATTAATAAAAATTGTTTGTAGATTGAAAACAGAGAAATACATACTATTGCAGCTCCATGCATATTATTACTGGTAAGCAAATGCTACGTAGTTATTTATATCTAATATTTACATATTTTTCAGGATTCCAAAATTCATTAACATAACTACTCCATTTACACAGATAGAGAAAAAATTGCAGCAGTGACCTTACCACTTCTTTAAGGTGTTACATACTTTATATAATAATAATATATTATAATATTGAGTATGTATTATTATACTATAATTTATTTTCGAATATAAATTTGTACAATAAAGTTTTAATAAAAAGTTTTATAGATTACCTGAAGCATTATGTAAAATTACACCCTTATGTAATTTTACATAGATTACCATAGGTCATAAAGTTGCCAATGATTTTCTATGTAATTTTACATAAAAATTTTTTATCCAATATCTCGCAATAACAGAGGTATAACTATGGTTTTTTAAATAAGTAAAATAACATATAACTCACTAGTGACTTATGTAACTTATGAGTGGGGTTAATATTATAACTCACTCACATTTTTAATAATTATGCCCAATTATTTATTACACCTACTTTATACTAGTTTTCATAATTTAAATCTGACATTTTAAAACGTCAAATGCCAAAACAATTAATTACATTTTAAACTATTATTACGAGATATTGGATAAAATCTTGTATGCCACGCGTGTGTTAATAACAAATAAGTCATCCTACTAGTATTTTTACAAGTCCTATATGTACTCTATTACTTGGGTATGTAAAATTACATATTCATGTATATTTACATAGATTATCATAGATCACAAAGTTGCCAATGATTTTCTATGTAAATTTACATAAAAAAATTTTACGGTGTAGGTTACGTTACTAAGTATGTGTGCAGAGTTATGTGTACTCATAAATTTAGTACGTAATTAGATAACAATTTCCGTTTGATTCATTAAGAACGTGCAATACACAATATTGAGATAATGCATTTATAATAAGATGCAAACTGAGCGAAACGGAAATCGTCTTCTAAAAATTAATAATAATGTTATCATCATTTATCACTTGCATTGTATTAATTATTATAAAATATCTAATCAAATATTAAAAGAAGTTCAGTAGTACTTTAGCTGTAGTTCAGTTTAGTTTAGCTTATGTAGTGTGTTAGTACAATTTTAATTAATAAATAACGTATAAAAGTTTTGTGTTTTTAAAAATTAATAATTTTAAATAGTAAATTTACTGGCGCAGTCGTGCAGATGCGAATTTTCGACAAATTTTAAGAACAAAAATCGTCTTAAAAATTTGAAGAAACCACATCAACTGCAAGTGGACAAAAATTGCCACAACAACGATCAACAACTACGAAGTGGAAGACAAAAATCGCTGAAACCAAGTAGTCGAGATCAAAATTAGCATTAAGGACCTAGAAGTAAGAAAAAAGTGGACAAAAATCGCCACAACCCCGATCAACAACTACGAAGTCGAAGACAAAAATCGCTGAAACCGAGTAGTCAAGATCAAAATTATCATTAAGGACCTTAGCAGTAAGAAGAAAAGTAGACAACTTAACAACAATTAAGAATTAAGAAATTTCCATGAAACTACTACTATTAACGTGAGTAAAGCTCAAATTTATCCTTTAATTAATAATTGTATATACTGAACCATAAACCTAATTATAATTTTAAATAGTCATAAAATTTTATTAATCTTTAATATTTAAAAAAAAAATTTTATTGCATTCGATATTTACAAATTTAATCTAAACCGTAGAAATAAATAGTAATCATAGATTCTAAATATTTTATGGATGAAATTTCAAAATTAATTGATAATCTTAATTTAAACGAAAGTCCAAGCAAAACTTTAAAAATGACAACTGGCACGTTACCTATTCCACATAATTATCAGTTCATACGTTTATATTTAGATACAATACCTACTTTTGATGGTAATCATAGTGCGGTCAATATTTTTATCGAGGCTTGCGAAAATTTCTTAGCTACATTTTACAATTTTAATAAACTGGATGATCAAATAAATCAATTTTTAATCAGAGCAATTTTAGGCAAACTAAAAGATAGGGCATTAACGTTAATTGGAAATCGATCAGAATTAAATAGTTGGGATTCAATAAAACAAACTTTGATTTTAAGTTTTAGTGATCAAAGAAATCTAGACTGTTTAGTTCAGGATTTAATTTTATTGCGTCCATTTAAAAACGAAACGCCTTATCAATTTGGAAAACGTTGTCAAGATAGTAGAAGCTTGATAATGTCTAAAATTAACGCGAGTAATTGTACTCCAGAGGAAAAACTTTTACAAATTAAAAATTATGATGTTTTATCACTAAAAACATTTATTCGAGGACTTTCTGGCCAAGTTCAAAATAATGTTCGGTTAAGAAATCCAGATACGTTGGAAATGGCTATGAATTATGTAATTGAAGAAGAAAATTTTTCTTATTATTCTCAAAAACAAAATTCATTACAAATTCCAATTTTAGGCAACGATAACATTCAAAAATTCAATTTCAATAGTAATCCTAAAACAAACAATAATTTTTCGCAATTTAATCGACAAACAATACCAAATAATAATTTTAAACCGAATCCGTTCACATTTCAGAATAAATTTCGACAAACATCAAATTTTCAAAATTTTAAACCTAACCAATTTCAACAAACATCAAATTTTCAAACTTTTAAACCTAACCAATTTCAACAAACATCAAATTTTCAAAATTTTAGACCTAACTATAATCAACAACCACAAAGTTTTCAAAATTTTAAAACAAATTTTCAACAAAGACCAAATAATTATCAAAATTTTAATAACTCTCAAAATTTTAATAAAACTTTTACATCTAAACGCAATTCTGGTAGAACTTTTAAACCTACACCTATGGAAGTAGACTCTAGTTATAGAACAAATTTTAATAAATCCGCAAGACCAACTTTTCGATCAGAAGAATTATTTAACTTAGAACAAAACGACGATCAATACGAAAATGTTGATAATAATAATTTGGAAGAATACGGAATATTCTATGATAATGATTATGAAAATTTTTATGAACAAGAAATTCCCACAGAAGAAAACTTCGATTCATTATACCAACATTTTGAAGAAACAATGCCAACTAATGAACCACAAAATGAAAATTTTCGGATAGTTACCAACCAAAACCAGAAAACGTAAACATTTATTTAAATAATTTAGAAACAATAATAACTACTTTACCATTTGTATATATTCCCGAAATTCAAGCAAAATTTTTAATTGATACCGGTAGTGCAAGAAGTCTAGTTAATTCAGATTTAGCCCTTAAACATTTTAAAAACCTCATTCAAATTGAAAATTTTCAAATTCAATCAGCTCATGGATTTTCACAACATAACAAAATCATTTTTACCCAAGTACCCAAAATTTTCAATGTTGATACAAAACATAAATTTTATATTTTTGATTTTTCACCAAAATTTGATGGATTAATAGGCATAGATTTATTGCAAAAATTGAAAGCCAATATTGACGTAGAAAAAGGAATTCTCATTACTCCTCAAGTAACAATTCCTATAATTTTACAAACAGAATCAAATAAAAATTTTAACCAAAAGAACACTAACAATTTTGAAAATTATCAATTAACAATTGAACCAAATTTAATAGCTAAAAGTGTTAAAGAATTAAATTTATTAAAAACCAAAATTTCAAGAACTAAACCAGTCGTCAAATTTACAGTGAATCAAGTCAACGATTCAGATATTTTACCACACGCAAAATTTAAAACTAGTATCGAAACACCTAAAGCAACAATCAATATTAAAAATCAAAATTCATTCATTAAACTTAAAAACTATTGGACAACAAAAACAAGAAATTTGCAATTAAATTTAAATAAGTCTGTAAGTCATATAGAAACTCTAATTGACGAAAATAATAAAATACTAAATTTAATACATAGTAAAAATTCAGAAAACAAACAAGAATTAATGAAACCGGAAGATGATTACAACAATTTCAATTCAGCAAAATTATTAACTGTGAATTCAAATACTTCTTTCCAAAACCAAAAATTAGTTCGAAATTTCAAATATAGATCCGAAAATCAGAAAATTAATAATAATAGAAAAGAATTTATAAACTTTTATGATTTCGAAATTAAATTACTCAAAATTTTCAAAATTACTAATCGAAAACGGAAGAAACGAAATAATCGTTTCATAGATAGATACTCAATTTTATTGCCACCCCTTAGTAATTTCAAAATTTTAAACCAGACTACAAAATGTTTCTAATAATTAATAAAAACAATTTCTTCAAAAAACAAAAGGTTAATTATAAAAATTTAGGAACTTTGAAAAACAAACTTGCAAATCAATTTAAACAAATACATCATTTAAATTTTAACATTTTACAAAATTAATTGAAATAAATAAACAGAAAATTTTTGTGAAAATTTTGTAAAACATTGAAATAATATTTAAACTTTACGCAATGATCAAGGCAAAACGAATAAGATTATTATTTGCAACATAAACATCTTCTATTTATAATAAATAGTGCAATGTTATATTTAGCTCATAATTTATCATAACTTAATAGATAATACATTAATTTATATTACCTATTACCTTTTTTTTAAATTTTAAAACCTATAATTAATTTAACTTTTATTTATCAAATTGAAATACTAAACTCCTTTTATTGTAGAAATGTACACCTATCTCTTTTCTGCAACACATTAATTTAACTAGAAATTAATATAATTTATTTGAACAAATTTTAATATTTTATCAAAATAGTAAACCAAATTTATTTTTATCCAAAATTTTCAAAACCCTAATAACCAATAATATAAATTCCAAAAATGAATAATTTAATTAAATATAAATCAATTAATAAGTACCTAAAATTAACTTTAATCAAGTTATACCACATCAGAAAAATTTTATCACATTCACTTACATACAGAATAAAGAAACTTTTAAATTTAAAAAAGTAATCCGATGTACAAAAATTAAAATTTGCTTAGTCAGAGAAAAAGATGAACAATTATTATTACAACAAAAATTACAACAATAGTATACACAGTGTTACCAAATTTACCCCTTTTGAACTTGCTTTTGGACATACAAATTTAAGAGACAACACCTACTTATTCTTAGAACGAAATTTTTATCAAAAATATATTGACGATCACAAATTAAAAACTCAGATAATTTACGATAATTTAGAAAATAAATTAAAACAAGAAAAAATTAAAATAATCAGTAAAATCAACATTGAAGGTGATGAACAACATAATTTTGAAATCGGACAACAAGTTTATAAAATAAATACTAGAAAACGCACAAAAAAGGATAACACATTTATAGGACCCTATACGATTACCGAATTATTATCCCATAACAAAGCTGAAATTGTAAATAACAAAAATAATAAACACGAAATTATTCACTTAAAAGAACTTAAAAAGCCAAATCTCATTTCAGATGTTTCTGCCTAATAACTGCAAACGAACCGACATACAGAAAACTGACAGACAACCCTGGACTATTACCATTACGACTGGGAAATGCACAAAACAAAATTTCATTTTGGACATTTGTTCAAATATTTGACATATCCTTAGTTATAAATCAGTTTCACTCTCTGGAAAATCAATACAGTTTTATAAATTTTACCCTTCATCAAATTCCTATTGACAACGAATATAAAAAAGAATTTTACAATTTATATCAAATAACAAATCACTTAATAAAATTAATAAATAAACAAATTTCTCAAATTAACCCTTCAATTCCAACAAAACTAAAACGACAAAAACGCGGTTTTATTGATGGATTAGGATCACTAATCAAAATTGTTACCGGAAATTTGGATAACAATGACGCTATACGTTTTGACAACGCAATTCAAAATTTAAATCTAAACCAAAATAAAATTAAAACAATAGTCAATGACCAAATAACGCTAATGCAGAATGTTATTACAAAATTTAATCAAACTACTACAACTCTTGTTAAAAATCAAAAATCATTAGAATTCAAATTAAATCAATTTCAAGAATTTATAAAAGCAACGGAAATTAAAAATTTAAAATATCAACATCTTAGAATTATGATGACCACAATTTCAGAATTAATAACAACTTTTCAAATAATTAATAATTTATTGAACAATTTAGAAGTAGCAATTAGCTTTGCAAAAATTAATGTTTTTCATAATTATATAATAGAGCCAATTGATTTGTTGGAAGAAATAAAATTTATAGATAATCAAACCGAAGACGCTAAATTGCCGTTTGAACCAATTTTAGAAAATATTTTATTATTTGAAAAAGTCATTAATATTAAAAGTTATACAAAATCCAATCAAATTATTTTTCTACTTGAAATTCCTATAGTTGAAAAGGAATCATATGACTATTTTGAATTATATCCTTTACCAATTTTAGCCGATAAAAATGACTATGAAATAATCCTACCCAATTCCAAATTTCTTATCCTAAATGAGCGATATTACTCAAATTTTCAAGATAACTGCAAGGAAATCAAATACGAAGAATATTTGTGTGAAGAAAGTGTATCCAAAATTAAAAATAACGAAGACATTCCATGCGAAGTGCAACTATTAAAGTTTTCGGAAAATATAACAAATTGCAAACAGGAACACATAAAACTCAGCAATCTCAAAATTCAAAAAGTTGATAACGGCAAATGGATTGTGATAACAACAAACCAACTATTGGGTCTTCAAAAGTGTAAAGGCGTAAAGGAAAACATTCCTCTGCAAGGTACATACGTAATTGAACTTCCAAAATTTTGTGAATTAAAAATAAAAGACATTAAATTACGAAGTTTTGAGTCGAAAAACAAGAATCTAAAATTTTTCAGCATACCCAACATAAAAATTTCAGGAAATGAAGAAACAAGTGATAATTTTGAAGTGAAACCTTTAGAACTGTCTAAATTAGATCTAAGTGAGTTTAATAAAATCCAAAGTGAACTTAACGACCAAAAAGTGAAATTAAATGAGAAAAATACAGTGATACATTTTAGGAAAACAAGCATTTGGACAATTTTAATTTATATTTTTATATCTGTAATAATGATTTATAAAATTTGTAATTTTATTAGGAAACGTAAAACACCTAAAAAACAAGAAGACATCAGCCTAGAAATGTCAGAAAAATTTAGAGCCGATGAAGCCCCAAATTTTTCAATCTTACGCGGGAGGAGTTATGTGTACTCATAAATTTAGTACGTAATTAGATAACAATTTCCGTTTGATTCATTAAGAACGTGCAATACACAATATTGAGATAATGCATTTATAATAAGATGCAAACTGAGCGAAACGGAAATCGTCTTCTAAAAATTAATAATAATGTTATCATCATTTATCACTTGCATTGTATTAATTATTATAAAATATCTAATCAAATATTAAAAGAAGTTCAGTAGTACTTTAGCTGTAGTTCAGTTTAGTTTAGCTTATGTAGTGTGTTAGTACAATTTTAATTAATAAATAACGTATAAAAGTTTTGTGTTTTTAAAAATTAATAATTTTAAATAGTAAATTTAACTTGCAGCGTGTCTTAGAGTACAATACAGGTGGAAAGAAATGTTTTTTTACTTCATTCACTTGAATTTGAAATGGATATTAAAAAAGGGTAGGTAAATATATTAGATGGAATAACTTCAGATCCCCACAGTTTCCAACTAACTTTAAAAGTTTGTGAATTTCCGGAATTGTACACTGGTTATGTTTACTAACGCTATTAACGACTATAGTTTGATAAAATAATAAACCGTTTTTTGCCTAAATAATTAGTTTATAAAAAAATGTGTTTTCCTGCTTTCCTTAAAATTTAACAAAATGGACGAACTTCATTATAGAAAGTTTGCTCCTCAGTTAAATTGACGATACAATTTCACGTGATGGAATAAAAAGACTTTTAAAACCAATTTCGGAGTCCACAGAAAGATATTTTTGTATTTAAAAAAGATTTACCTGGTTGTTATTTGTATTCTGTATCAAGCATTTAATAAAGGCACAATAAAAATAGTTGTGGAATGTTATTCTAATTATTTTTGCTCTATGATGTAGCATTTTCTATACAAATTACATTTTTGGTGTCTAAAGTAGGGTATTATAGATTCTAATAAGGTACAACAGCTAAAAGAAATTGTGTCCCAAGTTAGGGGGGAGGTAGCCTAACTTGGGACAAGTAACATTTAACAAAATAAAAATAAAACTAAAGCAGCGATTAATTGGTGTAACTAATTTAGAGATAAAGACCAGTATGTGTGCATATTTATTGTTATCTAATTTTTATTTTTAGTGTCTGTTTTCTTATTCTGAAGTAGAAAAGTGTCCCAAGTATGGAGACTTGACTGTAATTCTAAATTTAAACAAGAACTTGATAATAAAATAAGGCACCATTCTTTGATTTTCAATGATCGTCAATTGGGTTTTACAAGGTAATTGTAAGAAAAGTTATCAAATCAATCGTAAAATAAATCATTTTAAGGAAATTGCTTCTGAGCAAGTTCAGTATTGAGTAGCTTATACAAGACCCCCTAAATGCAAGTATGAAATATTTTAATTTATACTTGTTTTAAAAAAAGACGCTTCAAAGCAATTAATTAAATATATTATAATAAGGAGTATTTACGATATAGTAAATTTACAAAGGTCGAGAAGTACCAACCGATTGCCTTACCTATCCACGATTATAAATTTTGCATGCGTCTATTCATTTTACTTTTATGTGTTATTTTATTACGGCACTTCAGAATCGTCTTCGGCATTTACAAGTATAATTATACTAAGAGTGCTTATTTGCGATAGTAAATTCCGCTATTAGAATCATATTACTTGTACAATAATGAACATTGTTATATAGTATGCAAAGAATTAGTTCTTGCAGGTGTTCGTAAATGAATTAACTTTTATTTTTATATATATCCATATGTATTATTCTTATTAGTATAACATTTGTAATGGTACCAATAATTGTAAGTTTGCTTCTGTGGGTTCACTGTATCAAGATTTTCTATACTGATTGTAGTTTAAAATAATTACGAGAACTATTACTTCTAGTAAGTTACAATAAATAAAGATTGAAAACTAAAAGAAGATTAAACGATGGCTAATGGTAGTAATGTAATTTTATATATTATCTTTCTCTTCCTCTTCATTTCAGTTGAAAATTCATATTTTTATACAATTATCATAATATTATGTATGTGACCTGAATTACGAATAGAGACCTTTAAAAAAAGACGCTCTTTTGAATGGCGCGAACCACAATCTTCCATCTTCATCACTCACATCACAAATCAATCTCAAAGTTGAACGTGTAAAAAAACATGAAAAATCACCAATATTTTTTTTCACTTTTTTGACGTTTCTTATAGAAAAAAATCGCTCATTCTAATGGAACAAAGTGTAATTTTCTATTTTTACTAATTACCTTACAAAATCGATATCTAAAATGAACATGATGGCATAAAAACTAGAAAAATAATAGAAATGAAAATCAAAAATTATTTTATTTGTTACAAATTCTGCTTTTCGCCATGTGTTTTATTCGATGGAACCTCTTCGTTCGTTGCTTTCTTTTTCAATTCTGACCTTCCAGACTGCGTTTCTTCCTTGGTTCCTTCCTTCTTTTCTTACTTGGTTTCTTATCGTCGGCCAATTCAAGAGAAATTTTAGCTTGTTTTTAACTACGAAAATATTCCCTGTAAATGCAACACTGGGTAATGAACATCGTTAAAAGTGTCAAAGAACCAAAATGGACCGCGAGGAATGCAGAAGTGCAATTATAGTTGCCTGACAACGCGCAAACACGGCGAAACAAACTTTAAATCACGCTTTTTACCGGGAAACTAGTTTTCCGACGTTAGGTCTCTTTTCGTAGTCCAGGTCATATATTTAAAATGTGCCTTATTTTTGCATATGTATTTGTAATTTTGTTGTCCTAACAAATTCACCCTAGCAAAGTAAAATGTGAAGGTTGCCGCAAATGAACAATCTGTAAGCTTGTAGAATTAGCATGATTAGCTAACCTCTTGAATAAAGAAACAAAACCTAGATTCTCTGTAGGAGAATCCCAGCTACAAATAAATGCCCTGTGTATTCAAACAGAAAAACTTGCAGTACACAAATCAAATCACTGCTCAAATATTGATAAGCAAAACTAGCAAATTATTATAACATCTTAACATCCCCAATTCAACAAAGACAAGTCTCAAAAATGCATAGTAAAACTTACTCTTTCATACACTTAAATACACAATTCCAGTGCCGTAACTAGAACTTTTGGCGCATATGGCCAACTACGAAAAATGCGCCTTAACTTAAAGGGTGGGGGCGGGGTTTATTCTCTCTCTCCAAAGAGGGGTCCGGGGTTTCCACGGAAATTTTTTTTTGAATTTGGTGCAAAATGACGAACTTTGAGAGTTTTTTTTTAACTTTTAGTTAAAATATATTAAATTTAAAAAAACTGATTATATAGTTTTATCAACAAGAACATATAAATTAAGCACCTTTATTTAATCATCACCTATTTTTAATTTAAATTTTTGGATTTCGGCGCCTTTATTTAAACGGTGCCTTTATTCAAATGGCGCCTATAATAAATAGAATATTTTTAATTTGAATTTTTTAATTTTGGCGCCTTTCGGTGCCTTCATTCAAAAGGCGCCTATGGCTGGGGCCATATTGGCCATACCCTAGTTACGGCACTGCACAATTCGATGGCACACATTCTAACATAACAATTATTAATTGATGAAGAACATGCAATGTGCAAATTATTGTTTATTGTTTATTGTAAATTATAAATAAGTCTTAAAAGTACATAACTTATAACTATAAAATAGTTAAGACTATAATATAAAAAGGAAACACTTAGATTACTAAACATACTAAACGAATTTAAAACTAAAATATAATAATATAATAATGCAGAAGGCCAACAATAGAAACAATGATTTTATACAGATTAAATTTTATTACAAAAGGAGAGAATTTTGGTTGTACTTCTAATACGTTTCATCATATTCATTTTAAACTTTTTGAGGATTTGAAAATTCCGATCCGAAGGGTCGAGGCCATTCCATAGCAAAATTAAAGCTTTAAAGCAACTTTTGTCAATCCAGGAATTGGGCACATACGGAACTATTAAGTTGTTAGTTCGATGAGACTGACTCTTTACTAAGAAATCTCTTAGATATTGTGGCATTGACAAGTGTATAATTTTAAAAATAAATTGGAGCAAATGAAGTTTAAACAAATTATAAAAATTTAATCCCAATATTTCTGGAACTCTGTTATTTACATGATCTCTTGAGCTCAAATTAAAAACAAATCGAACGCATGCATTAAAAACAACTCGTAAGGGTCAAATTCACTTGATAAAAGTGAAGAATAAAAAACAATATCACAATAGGTAAAATATGGAACAATAATTGTAAGGACTAAACGTTTGCGCATTTCTAACGAAAGAAATTTTGAATACGGCTTCATGGCGTTTAAAGTACCAAAAGTTTTTCGAGTAATCGAGTTCACCTGGTTATTCCACGATAAATTTTGATTCATAAGTAGTCCAAGATTTTTTACTTTATTTAGAAATGGCAGTTCTACTCCATTAACTGAAATTTTTGAAAGAATTACTGGTAGAGACAATGAATGAAAAATAATTGCCTGCGACTTCGATGCATTTAAAAATAAAGAATTAACATCACACCATTTGACAATTCCTTGAATAATACTATTTATGTCTGTTATAATCTCATTAACCTTTGCAATCGGTCCAGATTTATATATTTGTAAATAATCAGCATATAAATGATATGAGCATCTCAATAATGAACCCAAGTCATTAATATAATTCGTAAGCATAGTTGGACTTTTTATGGAACCTTGCGGAACCCCTTTCTTTATTTTACAAACTTTCGATTTTGAGCCATTAAAAACAACTATTTGAGTTTTATCTGTTCAAAAATTGCTAAGGAGGTTAATTGCAGATGGACTAAAATGAAAGAAATGAGCAAACTTATCAAGTAGTTGTTTGTGTGGAATGCTATCCAATGCTTTTGAAAAATCTAACAAAACCATGACAGTACACATTGAACCTCCACCACCACGACAAATATCCTCCGTAACCTTTATTAAAGCAGTAGTTGTGCCAAACCAGATTGAAAATTTGAAAGCAAACGATTTTGCTCATTATGTTCTTGAAATTGAAAAATTTGAACCTTTTCTAAACTCTTCGACAAGAACGAAAGAACACTAATTGGCCGATAATCAGACAACTTTGATGGATTTGTAACTTTAGAAAATGGAACAACTTCAGCTTGCTTCCAAAGATAAGGATATGAGGAATTTAAAATTGCAAAATTATAAATACATATCTTTGATAATCGGAATAATCAAAGAAAGTATGACTTTTATATCATACGCATCCAGTTGAATTTGATTTTTTTGAATATATTACATTAAAAATTGCTTCCTCAGTGACGCATTCAAATTTAAAAGTTTCGTAATGAGCAGATGTTATAAAAATATTATCATTTGTATTTGTTACTGATTTTGCAACCGCAAAATATTCATTGAAATCATCTAAATTGACATTCATTTCAGGATCTAACTCATCGCCATACACTCCTTCCCTCCGTAGATTTTGATATAAAATTTTTGATGGAAGATTTAAGTCAAATTTTAGAGCACAAAACTTCTTTTGAGATAAATATTTCAATCCGTTCACTCCATTTCGAAGTTTACGATATGCTTCCCATAATTCATCTTTTTTACTTCTGAATTTTCTTTTGCGCCAAACACCATAAGCTACATCACGTTTGCTCAGTTCGTTTTTAATCTTCCAAGTTAACCAAAGCGTAGAGTGATCAGATTTAGAAACTGTTTTAATTGGAACGTGTCTATCTCGAAGCTCAATCAAGTTATTTGTAAAAATGTCAACCTTTTCATCTAAATCTGCTGATATCAAAACAGGATATCAGTTTACAGCAGCTGTAGCTTCGAAAAGATTTTCTTGCTCAATGGCAGAATAATCGAAGAGCGTATAAGAACTTGGAATAATCGTAGGTTTGCAGATCTTCAGAGCAACAAATAGAAAATCGTGATCGGAAACTTCCTGAATCACGCCTGTTTTTGAAGCAACCACTTCACAATCTTCAGAAATGAAAATATGATCAATAGCAGATTCAGAATTATGATGAAAATCAATACGAGTTGGACCAAATTGCAAATGTGATAAAGAAAATGAATCAGTTAAATTTTTCAAGAGGCTAAAATTAGAATTATTAATTGATGAATTCACATTGAAATCACCCATCAGAAAAACGCTAGCATAGTTCGATGACCATCATATTAAAATACCTGAAAGTTCGCTTATCATATCATTCACACAATGTTTCTTTACTCGATAGACAATTCCAGCCTAATAGGTTTTTAGGTTTATAGATATTTCGATGAATAGATATTCTAGTGAAAAAGTCATCAAGTTTGGTGATTTTTCCAAAATTTTGAGCTTTAGATTATTTCTAACATAAAAACCAACACCACCACCTCTTGCTTTTGGTCTAAGGTTATGCACAAATTTGAACCGCGGAACACTCACCGATTTCAAAGTCGAACCAAATTTCATCCACGTTTCTGTAACTCCAATAATCGAAAATGCGGAATTATGCAGAAGTGAGCGTACTTCATTATTATGAGCTGGTAAGCTACGTGCGTTGAAAAGTCCTAAATTAACGTTGCTAGCATACTTTCGAGAAAAGGACAAAATCGTTCCATTCAAGCGTCCATTAATATCGCTCATTCTATCAAATTGATTCATCAATGTTATGTTATTATCTTTATTATTATTTTCTTCTGATGAAATTAGTTGCTATTGGTATTTAGTCTTGTTAATATCAATTTTCATTTGTTCCTACTTTCTTTTATAAGCTTCGCAATTTTTGTCATTTGCCGGATGATGCACTTCTAACTTTAAGTTAAATATTTCATTAATTTGGATACAATTTATGCATTTTGTATCTTTTACTCTTGCACTCCTTGAAGTCATGATCTAAGGAGCAATTCATACAAACTTTGCTATTTTTACAATATTTGGCGGTATGATTAAATCCTTGGCATTTATAGCATCTTCTGAAAAATATCACGTTATAAACAATGCGTCTATTCCAACCAACAAAAAATTTACCCGCTTTGATCATTTTATCATATGACTCATTGTCCACTATTAATTGTATGTATACTTTGTTATTCCCCTTCCTTATTTTCAACTATTTCAATTTCGGCATCCTGTTTCAAATCATTCTGTTCTACAATTGTTCGTTTCAACTCTGCATCTTCATATTTATTTTCACATCCCACAATTTTAATAACTGGTCTCTTTATCTTAGGTGTGCTTATCTCATATTTATCACCCAGTTTTTCTATTATTTGCGATTTATATGCTTCTGTTGACATTTCATCGCTGCATTTAATTATCACTATTCCATCTGATATTCTATGAATATTATTAATTTTTACACTTATTGGATCAATACCATTTTTCAATTCCATAACTGTAGTATCACTGTTCTGATTACATCTTTTGGGTTTCATTATCACAGTGTTTTCATTTGTACGATGTTGTACGATTCAAATATGTTATGTTAGTATAAAATAAACCCTCGTGGTTTTTCACTTTTTATTATTTTTGTATGTTCTAAAACGAAGTTTTGAGATGCTCTGAAAATTCCTGAAAAGGAAGAATATTTTTTATTTTGTTATTGCTTCAACCACTTCCCTTCCCACAGCTTTATTGGCTTTCCTCGTTGTCGATACTTGTAACTTTTGTTGCTTTTGATAGCTAACTGAAATTCTTGATTTTTCACCTTATTGTCTCCTCCAAAATGACGCAGGAAAACGACTAACCGTTTGCTTTAAAGCCTTTCTGCGTTTATTACTCCTTTGAAATGATCGATTTATTTCAAACTTTCGCACTAAATTCAATAAATTTAAAGCCAGTTTGAAAATGTTAATAAAATAGTTTATTAAAAAACTTAATAAATTTAATTATCAATACAAAATTTAAAAAATGGTGATTTTCATTTAAGAAAAGATGAAATCAAAACATCTATGTAAACTAATAAAACAAAATCCTACACTCTAAAAAATATGACAAAATATAATATAATTAAAAATCATAGCAAGCAGATACTTCATAAAATAAAGAATTTGTTTTTCACAAATTCTAATAAACAGGCAAAAAATCCAACTTGTCATAAAATGTTAATATGCTTACAGCAATCAACCCTGATCAAACATACAAAAATTATAATTTCTTTAAGTAAGAAATTTCCTAATTCAAATCCTTATAAAGAAGCATTATACTGGACAACATAATAGAATACTCAAAATCTGGCAATGTACCACCAAAATACAATATAATTAATTCAAAAACACCCAACTTTAATAAAGTTTAAAAAACGCTTACCCTAAAAGTTATCCTTTTAGTGAAACTTAAATAGTTTTAAATGAAGATTTTACTTTAAACCGTATAACCGTGTTATTGTTTTAAGTTTCTTAAAATTATTAATTCTTACTTGGACTGTTCAAAAATCTAATTTAGCAATAATGACTTAATTTCCTCCTCTGGTTCTTCTTGGTAACCAAATAAGTTGTTTATTCACCGCTTTAATTAAAAACACCGAAATTTTATTTATTGGAAATAAATGAAATTTCCACAAGAAAATCACTTCACTTCTCAAATTTTTGTTAAATTTTATAGTAAAATCAAAGATAATAAAACTTAAAGATGCCCAACGCTATACAAATTTATGTGAATCCGAATCTACTCTCTTAAGGATGTATAGGAGATACAATCGGAGACAAAAGTAGGATTAATTTGAATATCACGAATATTGGTCTTATGTGTGTAGTAAAATACTTTTTAAATATCATAAACGATAAACAAAGTGATAAAAATGCATGAAGAAAGGCTTTTTTCGTTTAAATCGGTTCATTTTCTGAAATTACAAATATTAAATTTGACATAACAAAATTTTTATTAGTGACTATCCCTGCAAACCAACCTACTATCTAAATAAAAAATTTAATAATTTTTATGAGTAAAAATTGATATTTGTTGTTAAAACTAATAAAAACCGAGATATACTACATAATATTTTTAATACCAACAAGTTTTAAATATGTTTAGGGTTCTTTTAACGTCGAAATCTATTTTATTTTTAGAGAATTGAGCGTGACAACTCTATATCGGTTGTTCAATTACTAATTAATTTCTCGAGAACGGGGTAGTAAACCGTGATGAAAATTTCCTAAAACCTTCTTCTATTTACAAGCTATAACTACAAAAAATTTGAAAAAATTCTTATATTTTGATCATATATTTTAAGCTAATATATTATTCAATAAAATGTTTATCATAAAATGATTTTTGCATTATATAATTTTTTTAGGATTTCTTAAGATTTAGCTTTAGATTTTTATTTAGACAAGTATTTTACTGTTTAACACCTTGTGATTTTCTCTAAAAGCAAACTCTTAAGCAAAACCATAGATGTAATTTTCTTGAATTTTAACAAGAAGTCAACATCAAATTAAAACTGCAAGAACTATTGAACGGTGTAGTGAATCGATTTGAAATTTTTTTTATTACATCGCAAAGTCAATGATGACATGTGTGCCAATTTTCATCGATATCTTACATTTTTGAGTTTTATTTTTTGTCTCCTATACATCTTTAAGTAGATGGCGACACTAATTATATATTTTTAGGTTATAATTTAATTAGGTTTTTTTTAGTTTGTCATGTTTTTTGTAGGTTGTAACCATGGAAGTCTATGGAAGTACATGGTTACAACCTACAAAAAACATGGCAAACTAAAAAAAACCTAATTAAAATATAACCTAAAAAAATATAATTAGTGTCGCCATCTACTTAAGGGAGTAGATTAGAATACACATAAATTTGTATAGCGTTGGGCATCTTTAAGTTTTATTATCTTAGGTGAAATAAACGAACTCGATTTCGATTTTAAATGAATTATTTAAAATGGCATAACAAAATTTAAACTTGATTTAATTTCCAACAATTCTATTTGTTGTTTAATTGCAATATTAAATGAATGTTAAATGTATTTAACACTAACCTAAATTTGTACAGAAAATTACAAAATTATAATAAAAATGTCACTTCCTGTGACAAAACGGTTCTTAGACGTCGGATTCAAATTTGGCAATCGCCTCTTCAAAATTCAGTTTCCCTTTTTATGTTATTCATCCCCCTACTTAAGTTTATGGGACGCGGAAAGATTCACGACAAAATTTAGAAAAGGAAGTTATATTTCTGAGAAGAAAATTTCTTTTCACGTGCAAACCGGATTTGAACTTTTTGTTTTTCCTTTTTCAGTTCCCACAGGAATACGACTTACTTTCGTGAGAAGTGCGTATCTTTTTATTCTTTATTTTATTTTTATTATTTATATATATATTTTTATAATATTTAATTTTTATCTTTCCGAAGCTACAATGTAATTAATACCACTAATTTATATTTTTCATCAATAAATAAAATCGATAATCAATATCGAATTATTTCAAAAGATGCGCGATTTTCACCCCCAAATTTGATATAAAAATCAAAAACAAATTTTTATTAGTCGACGTTTCCCACGTTTAGCTCATTTAAACGTTTATCTACAGAGTGTTCTTTTATGTATGCCAATTAATATTAAACATTTTACATTTATTTTCACCTAAAACACACTGAAAATTTATTTAAAATTTCCGGGGTGTTACATTAGTATGTGAAAATTCTTGACCAGAAGTAATTGAAGGTCGAAGATTGGTTTCATCTAAATTCTAATCAGTATGAAACTTAAGAAACAAAACAACAAACAACATTATATTGTTTAAACCTGAAAATTGGTCAGATACATAATACTTAACATTATAACAATATGCTTTTTATCTCCGTGTACAAGATTAATATTGATTTTAAATGAATTAGGGTAAGGGTATGTTGTTAAAGTAGCCGGACTTCTTTCAACCGATAATAATCTGTTGTATACATAGGGGCGACTGGTCCAAAATGAACCCCCAAGGCAAAAAGCAACATTATATTTTCAAATTTAAAAACATTTTAATTTTTACAACTTTAATCTTTAATTGAAAAAAAAAAAGAAAAAATGTAACCTAAAAATTGAGCATCCTTACGATTGGGCTCAACTTATACGCCTAGTAGGCAAAAGAAAACCTTTTATAGTTCACGAAATGGAGAGGTCAGAATTTTTAGATTTTCCTGACTTATACTCAACATCAGTGGTAAGTCAAAAACAAGATACCATGGTTGAAAAGTTTAACTGGAGAAAAGTAAGATGGCTAAAGTATCAGAAAAATAATAGATGTTTGTTGTACAAAAACTCCCTAGATGAAGATAAGGATTTTAAAACTCTCAACTCAGAAAAACGAGGTCTTCAACACAGTGAATAAAATATGCTAGATCCAAAACTGGCGTATAGGAATCCAATTCCAATAACAGTAGAAAAGAAGAAGCAACTACTGAAACTTCTTCCGTATATTTCGGTAGGAAATTGGGATTTTTATAAGAATTTAATAACCTCCATCGAAGAAATTGATGTGCTTCCGGATGATTCTTCCGATGAAGAATTTTAGTGATTTTTTTTGTTTTTTATTTTTTGTATTTAATTTATTTTGAATAAAAATGTATTTAAAAAAACTCTTCTACAATTTCGAAAGTGAAAAAGAAGTTAAGCCAAAAAAATGTCTAGCGTAAAAGGGTTTAAGTCAATCAAATGTCACTTTAGCACAATATTTAAGAAAAAAATTATATATTTATTTTATCTTTAATAAAGTTCTATCCCTATCTCATCCAAAATTTCATTCAATAAACTATAACACTATAAATCTTATTCTTTTGGCTAATAATTTTTCAAATACCGTTATAAATTCATTATTTAACACGAATAAAAAAACTAATTATACAAAACCATCTTCTTCTCCAATTTTTTAAAATTTCCATAGCATAGTATACCGGGTGCAGAATGAATTAGCCGAATATAGGAAATTAACATGTAAAAACTTATTTATGCAATTTCCTGCTTCCCTAATTATTTTAGAGAAAAAATGAAACACACAAAAATAATGTAGAAATAAAAACTACGAATGATAACATCATTAGATTTCATATAACTGTTACTTAAAAGGGTAAAAAAATGCTTTCAAAACTGTTAAAATTTTCATTTATCGCACTGTCAATCAAAACTATGTTATAATTGAACATGACATTTGCCAATTTCTTTGTCAAGCGTTTGCTCAAAATCGACTTTTATGATTTAACCCCTTTTTCACCTCCAGGCAGCGATAATGAAACTCAAAATTCAAATAACTGTATATTAAAACTAAAATATGTGGTAATTCTGATGATACCACAAAATATGTGGTACAACTATTTCCAAATTATAATAATTTGAACTCGGCAGCCAAAATAGTAGCAGCTCGAACTACTTCACAAAACGAGAACTCAAGCGTCCTCACGAAACCAAACAGCAGGAAATAGAATATCGAAAATTCACTTACCAAGTACTCGGCACGTTTACAAAATATAATAGCGACAATGGTCGCTTATTTCTACTCAGCTGTTGTTTTCTTAAAATTGAAGCCTGGTTGGTAGAACGGAAGCTATGCTGCTGGATGGTGTAAATGGCGGCTTGTTGCACAACTGTAGTTGGCAGTATGCTGGTCTGGACCGGAACAGGATGTTGACTACCCCAACACATAAACAGTAGCACGAAACTGAAGCACTCACTACCGATGATCGCAGATCGATGATTGTATATAGAGAAAAGGTACTGGATACGACTAACACACGCGTTGTAAGTACAACGGGTGTATTAAGCCGGCTACAGACTATGTGCACACGTACGCCAACTTGGGGCATACGCGTATATGTGCACGTAGTGTGTATAGCACCACAATCACAAACTTAGTCTATGTGTGGACGTTCGGATGGAAGCCTGTAAATGAAGCACACATCAAAGAGATAATGGTCTCGTGAGGATACACACCACACGTGTGCATATGATAGCACATAGTGTGTATCGTGCATTCGTTGCATATTCGCATCAAGGTTAAATTTTGCAAAAGATTTGCACATATTCACATATACCCCACATTTGCGTATGTGTGCACATAGTCTGTAGCCGGCTTTAGTCGAAGTCAAGTAACTTCTCGTTGAATCACGATGATGTTATAGCCTTACTTTTTATAAATATTCGGCGACAACAAAATAGCACCAACTTCCTCACGAAATTTGACAACGTCCTTACTCTCTGACTGTCTAATCAACTCAGCTCTTTAGTGGTTATATGCGAATAGCCTTGAGCATTAACTGCACTTGGAAAGTGCGCAAAGGAAAACCATAGGCGTAGTATGAACAAGTATTGTGAGGTAATAAATTGTTATATTTAATCGATAAAATCCATCCGCCTGTCGTGAAATGTGGTGCCGCATCTCATTATGACTAGCGACGATTTATGTAGACGGCAACCGTACCTAAAACCGATGTACTAGTATTTTTATTCATTTGTGTAACAATCAATCAATAAAGATCACATTATCGGTATAAAAATTCTTGGGCAGATGTTTTATTCGATGTTTATTTACACATATGAAGAATAATAGTTGTAATGTAAGCGACCGACGATGCTGACACAACAATTATTGCTATACACTAATACTAATGTATCAACCTACACTAAGCTCGTTTTGAGATATTGATGATTTAGATGCATGGAACAAAAACGATAACAAATTGCATGTTATAACTAGTAACGTTTTTTTATTGAATATGTCGTTTAAAAATAATTATTTATGAGTTCTTTTATGTAAAAATGTGATTTTTTATATTAATTTCAGAGAAAACAAGGTAAAACAACGTAAACCATTTGCGCTAAATACATCCAAGACACTTGTGGGTTATAACAGTGTTGCAAGTAGGGTTGCTAACTATACTTTATAATAAAGTAAGGTAAATAACCCAAATTCAGACAGTGTCCTAAATTCAGACATTTCTGTTTTCTCGGTTAAAATAAGAAACTTACAATATCCATATATTTGTTAAGACACCTGTTAACACAATTTAACATTGATTCTTTCAGTCAAAATTTCTTTTTCATTTTATCAACACCCTAGCAGTAAATACATAAGCTTGCTTATAATGGTGTTTGAAACTTAGGTTATGTGTTTTTCTACAAAAAATTATAAACGTAAATGTTCTTCATCATTAGGCGCTGTAATTCTAAAATCGTCAAAAAATACTGAAATTCCAGGAATTCCCTTAAGGATTCCTTCAATTGTACGTTGCCAAATTGCAGGAGCAGATGCAATACCGTACATCAAACGTGTAGGACGTAATAAACCTTTCGGTGTATTTAAGGTAAGAATTTCGCGATCACTTTCTTGTATCTCTAAATGTAAGTAAGCTTGGGAAAGATCAATTTTTGAAAATTTATCCCCTCCAGCCACATTAGAAAATAATTCATCTAACGTTGGTAAAGGATGCTCATCCAAAAGCAGATTTGGATTTACTGTACTTTTAAAATCGCCGCAAATTCTTATTTTCCCATTGGGTTTTAAAACTGGAACTATCGGCGTAGCCCAATTAGATGTATTTACTGGTTCCAAAATGCCTTGTGAAATCAAACTATCCAATTCTTCATTAACGCCTTTCTGAAGCGGAAAAGGTACTGGGCGAGCTCGCGAATAAATAGGTTTGTAATTATCTTTCAAAGTTAATTTTGCTTGAATTCCGGTTATTTTTCCAATATCAGATTCAAATAATTTTGAATATTTTTCAAATATTTTATTTAGTTGGACTTGTGTATTATTTTCTAATTTTGAAATTTGTAAAGAGTTTAAATTTTGTTTTTCGTTCAAGCATTGATTCCAATCAATTTTAATTTGCCTAATCCATTCGCGACCCAATATTGGTTTATTGTTTGTATTGACTATGTATAGATTTAACTTATCTTTACAAATAAACGTATGTAATTGAACTTGAACTTCAACGAAACCTAAAACCTGTAAATTTGTATAACAATAAGTAACTACCCTTAAATTTGTTTGTTGTATCTGAGTTAAATTTGGAAAAAATTTTTTGAAATCAGCTATCCCGATCAAGGAAATTGCAGCTCCTGTATCTAATTCCATTTTTACAATACTATTATTAATCCTGACAAATAATTCGATGCTATTACGAAAGTTTGAATTTTGAAAATTATTGACTTGAACTGTAAATATGGCAGCTAAATTATTTGTCAAGTCACAAGAATTTTTATTATTAAAATTTGAAAATTTATTTTTATCCAATGATATTGCATGATTAGAAGCAACAGATTTGTTTAACTTAATACACACCTTTTTTAAATGTCCTTGCTTGCGACAGTATGTGCAGTAAAGATTTTTAAGTTTGCATTTATTTGCCAAATGAAAATTTGATCCACATCGGTAACAAGTAAAATTCTTCTCCGTAACTGTAGAACCATTTTTTTGAAAGTTGGATAATTTCTTGTATGGAGGTTTCTGTAATGTGGATTTCTGGAAAGTCTTTGTTGTTTTCATAGATGTACTTATTTTATTGACTGTATTTCTTCGATGTAGATTGTTCGATTCTTTTAGTGATGTTTCCAAACTAGTTGATATTTCGACAGCTCGTTGTAAGGTTAATTTGCTAGTTTCTAATAATCTTCCTTGAATAATTTCATTTTGTAGGCCACATACTAATTGGTTTCGTATTGCATTTTCCAAGTATGTACCAAAATTGCAATATTGAGCTAATTTCTGTAATGTTGTAAAATACTCCTGAATTGATTCGCCATCTTCTTGAAATCTTGAATGAAATCTGAAAATCTCAGTAATTTCCAATGGCACAGGATTATAGTGTTTTTGTAAAATATCGTAAATTTCTTGGTAGGTTTTATCTTCAGGTACTTGCGGAGATAATTTTGTACATAAAATGTCATACGCTGGTAATCCAACATAATGTAAAAGATAATTTAAACGCAGCTCATCATCTGTCACCTTGAAAATTTTTAATGCACCATTGAATCTTCTTGCCCAATTTGTAAAACTCATAGAAGTATCGTCGAACTTCTCAATATTAAATACTGCCTGTACTGTTGAAGGTATTCTCTCTGTAGGTGGTGGTGAATTCGGCATTTTCTCTTCTCAAAGAAATTTGTACGCACGTGTTTGCAAATTTGATTTTCTTTAAAGACTCAATCTCATCCTCGTCGCCAATCTGTTGTAACCAAGTGGTGTGGTCGATGAACTGTTGTTAATTAATTAGGCACTTAGAGCAAAGTAATTGTATTTATTATAATGTAATGTAATGTACAAGTAAAACAAGTAAAACGTAGCCATGTTCTTCTGTATCGTACATCTTAATACCAACTTAAAACTATTCTAAAACTAAAGTATTTACAAAATATATACACAGTAACACAACACTTGGTATATTACCTTGGTAACCCCTGCTAAATTTGATATTTTAATCTAAGTTTTGTCAAAAACTCGATATTTTTAGTCAGATGGGATTAGCCCTAAAAAAAATAGTTGTCAAAACACAACAAAAAGTAAAAGCGATTTTTATGTCAAAAGACAGTTTCAAATATGTGCAATTTACATTGTTAACATAGAAGAGTTCGAATATTTTCATTCAGGCCCGTATTTGAGGGCGGGTTTTGGGTGTTCAAACCCCCCCCCCCTCCAAACTAAAGCACGAGATAAATTGCAGTTTTACAATGAAAAATGCCATATCTGAGGTAGCGCTGAATAGGGGAAAATATCTTTGTTCAATCCTGCTATTGAAACATGTCGTTTCTTACTTGGATACGCAACTAGAAACCGTTTGTTTTACTCACTCAAATTATATCTATGGTAACGAGTGGGCGAAAGACTTTTCACCCACTAGTGAGTGAAAAATGCAGTCATTCATTAACCTGCCTATGTTCTTTATATAAATTAGAATTATATTATATAATTCTCATTTATATTATTTTCAAGAGCTAATAATTTTTAATTAATATGTTCTTTATAATAATATTGAAATGTTTTAAAACCAAAGCTAACTTTTTTTTAAATTATTTTTCGCGCAAAATGCGCGCTATCGATCTAAAATTTTGCATATAGCTTCCTACGACAAATTGCTTGAGTACGAGCAAAGGGGGGTTATTGTTTTCGAGTTATTGCAAATTCAAAATCTCAAATTTAATTATTGATGACACGAATTACAATAAATTGTATTTTCATAAAATTTTTAGATTTATAAGTGCAGGATTGAACAAAACGCTATACATAACTCGTGGAGAAACCCTTTCGCTCACTTATTTGCCTCTGCACACTCGCCTGTCGGCTCGTGTGCAAAACTGGCAAATGCGTGAGCGAATCTTTCGGTTTCTCCACTAGTCATGTAATATACTATTGTATCGCAATTTTCTAAGTTTGGATTAGAGCGTTTGACCATGAAATTTTCAAAAAAGAAATTGCCTGCGGCGCTTAATCCTTGGGGTAAACATATTAGTTATTTATCGTTCAACCCCCCCCTCCCCCAAACAAAAATCCGAGATACGGCCCAGTTTTCATTAGCCACTGCAGCTAGGCCTTGGCCCTCGAAGGTTTGTGGAGCAATCAGTCTGGCCATTAGGCTAAAAAGTTTGGAGACCCCTGTTCTACATGATTCCATTATTTTTATGAATTCAGCGTCCGTGTAAAGTCTGGTATGAGTTTTTAGAGAACATTCTACATCTCGAAATTCTGAATCATTTGGTAGATAAGTATGTTCTGGTTGGAGAAATCTTATTACAATGTTTTACAAATATTTATGATTCTGGAGAATTTGAACCAATAGCAATCAATTATATACTATGAGATTTTTATTTGAAATTATTATTGAGTATCAAACTAAACAACTATTCAATGGGGTTAGTTTGCAAGAAATAAGCATAATACACTTACTTTTGATTTACCTACTCCTAATAAATTATTAATAAATATTCAATCAATTTAATGAAGTCAATGATGTATTACTTAATAAACTATTTCAGCCGGCGTACGTATAGATTTGCAATAATAATTGACCATATCAATATTTTAGAAAACCAAAAAAATATATAAAAAAATATCGAGTTACACTACTTAAACCACGTATCAAGAGATTATAATAATTATTGAATCCCTTCACTAATAAATTAATACAATACTTAAGCCCAGTGCTCTTTTAGTAAAAAAAAGGTGGTGGAATGCTAATTAAAACACTTTTTTTGCAATTTTATATAATATTCTCAATTGTATTGAAATTGAAAATTGAAAAAAGGTGGTGGAACGCCGTTCCAATGCGTTCTATGACAAAAAGAGTACTGCTCAAGTTTACTATTATCGCTTAGAAAATGAACCCAAAATAAAATTTCAAGTAGATTGTGTTATGTACATAGAATGTATTTATAAATAATGTGTAATTTTAAGTTAAAGTTACGAAAAATACATTATGTAGAAAATCTTTTAACAAAAAATCGTTGTCAGTCTAACGCCTGATGTTGATAGTAGTACTTGGTCTATTTGGTAATTAGATGGACGATATTCCGCAATATATAACATATAGCTAGTAAGTTTTTCTAAAACAAATTTTATATTTCTTAATACTCGCAATTGTGTTTACAGAGACCTCCCTAGTCCGCAGTTGATTATTAGGTATATATTAGGAAAGGCCCTGCTGGGCTTCCTGGCCACAGACTCGTAAATTATGAGTATATTGAACACCCGGTCACTAGACTTTTGCATTACTTCTTTTATTCAATAGGACAATATTATTGCTAACTTTGGGAAGCCAACTTTAAAAAATATTAGTCGATTAAAATAGACGAACTTGTCGTTTCTACAAAAACATGATAATTTGAAGAAAAGAAAAAGAAATAATTTTGTAAAAAATATTTTTAATAAAGTTTAATAAAGAGTGATATAGTACCCACAATAATTTATAATAGTTAAATAAATCAACTACATTCCAGAATAAGTTTTCGATAAGGTTATTGTATAATTTATTCACATAACTTGTTAATTTTACATACCGTTGTAAAAATGAAATATATGGAAATAAAATTTTAAATAATTCTATTCGCTATCAATGTGCAGTTTGCATTTACGAAATCATCCACTGGTACAAGTTGTCGACAAAGTGCAATAAATCTTTTTATAAATATTTCTTGAAGTACAATAATTATTATTTGGAAATTTACATAAGTAAATTTCCAAATTTAATTTCTTCTTCTGAAGATATTCTCTAGATATCTACCTATCTATCTATATGTATTAGATTCTTCTTTAAGAACCTATCCGTTAAGGATGTATGACTATCATCATGGCTTTTTAAGTCAAAATGGCGTAATAAGGAATTTAATTAATGGGGTGGTTTCCCGCTTCTTTCCCCAGTAAATAATTAAAAGTAGATTTATTAAATTAGATAATTAAATAAATTAAGTAAATAGTAACTAATTAGATAGAAACAAAGTCAACGTCACAATAAGAAATAATCAAAAATGTGATTAGTTCTACGAGGTACCAAATTGTAACGATTCAGCATTGGTGAATCGAACGATGGGGCAAATGTGATTCGGATATGTGAGTTGTGTGAGAATAATGGTAGCTTCATTATATAGTTCATATATTTCTAGGTTTGTTTGCCTTAACCATTTTCTTTCTACGTATTTTCCTCCAAATATCCTTCTTAATATCTTCCGTTCCCACACATTTAGCATTGCTTGATCTTGTTTCTTCAACGTCCAAACTTCACTTGCATACGTTACCACTGTTCGTATTATTGTCTTGTATACTCGAAGCTTGACAGATCTTGAAAATATTTTACCAGACAGTATTGATTTTAGGGCAAACGCACTTTTGTTCCCCGCAACAATTCTGGCTTTTATTTCTTCTTTGCTTCCTACTTCCTACACCAAAGTTCCGAGATAAGTAAATGTTTCAACCTGTTCAAATTTAACCATTGTATTCTCTTCTAGTTGAATTTGAAGAAATGCACCAGCTCGAAGGGCTTGTCGTCCCACAGCATATACTTTGCATATACTAAACCCATTTTTTGTGCATCATTGAATATCTTATTTGCGGTTTCTTGTAGTTCGTGCCTCGTTTGTGTTAAAATTGTCATGTCATCCGCAAAGGCAAGACATTGTAGTCGGTTGCAAAATATTAAGTTTTTATCACCAATTTTGCTGTCTCTTAATGCTTTTTCAAGTACAAAACTAAACAATACCGCTGATAGTGGATCACCCTGTCTTAACCCGCATTCAATCTTACACCTTCTTGATAGCTTCCCATTCATTTTTACTTTATTAGTTGTTTCTTCAAGTGTCATTTGTACCAATCTTATTAGTTTATTGGGCATCTTCAATTCTTTAAGTGCCATAAACAGTTGATTTCTTTTGACTCTATCATATGCTTGTTTCAAGTCGACAAACAGTAAGTGTGTCGGTAGTTTGTGCTCATGGCTTATAGACTGTATTTCTTTGAGTACGTATATTTGGTCCGTCACTGACCTACCTTTACGAAAACCACTTTGGTATTCCCCAATTATTGTATCAGAGTATTGGTTCAATCTATTTTTAATGCATATTGCTAATATTTTATAAGTAGCACTCAATAAAGCTATACCTCTATAGTTATTGCAATCTGTCTTGTCACCTTTTTTGTGAATTGTGCATATTACAGCATCTTTCCATGTTTTTGGTATTTCTTCTTTTTCCCAGATTTCTTCGATTAGCTCAAGTATCATATTTGGGATTACTTCACTTCCATATTTTATCATTTCTGCCTGTATAGAATCTTCCTCAGCACTTCTATTATTTTTCAGACTTTTAATTATGTTTTCGATGTTTTCTATAGTAGGTTTACTACGTTTGGCTCTATTGTATTACTATCGAATACTTCCGGTTATTCCATTCTATCTACTGGTTTGTTGAGTAGGTTCTTAAAATACTCTGCGCGTCTTTCTAGCACTTCATCTTGGTCCCCTACTAGATTTCCCTGTTTGTCCTGGCATAATATAGTCTTTAACTGGTAGCCTTTCTTTACTTTTTTAACACCTTGGTAAAAGTTTCTAATTTCCTTGTTCCTATATTTTTCTTCTATTGCCTCTAAATACACTGCCGTGTGTATTCTCTTCTTCTCTCTAGTAACATCATGATTGTTTTTGTTTGTAGCATTATATTTCTTAGTTTTTCTCGTTTGTTTATTTCTTCCTGGCATTTATGGTCGTACCATTCCTTATTTTTGTATCTTCTTACCATGACTTGTTTGGATGTTGCTCTTTTCATAACTTTTGTCAAGATATTTGCTTTTTTTTATGTTTTCGGGCTTGTTCTCTAATTTTAAGAGCTCATTAATTGTCTTTGCAAATTCTTCTTGTATCGTTTTTTCTTGAAATTTAATTATTGTCAGTTTATTTGATATTTTATCTTCGATTGTTCTCTTTATTGGTATAATTTGTTGTAACTTTGTTCTTACCATGAAATGATCAGAGTCAATATCTAGACCTCTATAAGGTCGTACATCTTTTACTCTTGCTTCACTTCTTTTTTCTATCAAAACATGATCAATTTGGTTTACATTTTCTTCATCAGGTGTTTCCCATGTTCCCTTGTGAATTTCCTTGTGTTGATATTGTCTACTTAGGTACTATTTTCATATTGTTTTCCATAGCGAAATCGATCAAAAATCAACCATTTTCGTTGGTTTTCGCATGTTTACTGTACTTCTCTATTTTTGGTTGGAATACTACTTCTTTTCCTATTTTGGCGTTACTATCTCTAACAATCATTTTTAAGTCGTATTTTGGAATTTCTTTGTGTTTGCTGCTTAGAACTTCATAAAATTCTTCTTTGTGCTCAATTAGTTTTTCTTCTGTTGCTGCATGAATATTTATTATGTGTATTTTCTGGTATTTACCTCTTAATCGGAGAATATACATTCTATCCGACACTGGTGTAAATTTTATGACAGCATATCGTAACCGCTCGCTTACAGCGAATCCTGTTCCTAATCTCCTATTAATTCCAGTGCTCATAAAAAATGTGTATCCTTCTATATCAAAAATCCCGTTCTCTCTATGTTTTGTCTCTTATAGTGCTAATATATCAACTTCGTATTTATTAACTGTTTCATCACACCTCCTTCAAAAATTTCCCTTACATTCCAATTTGTTACAAATTTATAGTTATTTTGTTTCGTTTTCCGTACCTTTTTGCAATCCATAATCCAATTCAGTCTTTCCGTGTCTCGCCATTTCCATTATTGTTTGTTTCCGTCCATTCTTTTTTGTTAATCGTTTTTTGGTATGGGTATTGTAGTCTGTTTTACTATTTTCGCCGTGTGTATATCCCAATTCCAGCGTTCTCCATCTATGAATATCTTTCTGTAACCTACATTTGCTCTTTTCCCCTTATCTCGTATCGTTTTTTCAATTTTTCTTAGTTGGGCTTGCACTTTTCTTTCTTCTTCTGTCAAATCATCGTCGATATATTTTGTAGTACCTCGTAAAACATTTTTCTTTTTCATTACCTTTATTTTTTCTGGCCAGGATTCCATTGTTGCAACTATAAAGGGAGGTACAGTTTTTGGTTTTATCAATTCCACTTTTTTAATCTTCGGGGTGACTTTCAATTCGGTCATGAAGAATTCCTGAACTTCCTTTCTCAATTCAGTGCCATTGAAATCTACTCCTTTTATCACCACGTCATTTTTCTTCTCCAAACCTTCCATACGATTAAGCTTAATCTCAAGCGCTATAATAGGTCTCTTAGTTGGATATTTTTATGCTTTAGAGTTTTAATTTCCTCTTCATAATTTGTTTGACTTTTCCTTACCTCCTTAATTTCTTGTATCACGTCCCGCATCATATCTTTTATTTCTTTCATTTCGGTTTTTTGTTGTTGTAATTTTTGTTGGGGTTCTTGGAGTTCTCTTGCTCCTACCAAATAGGTCGTAAGTGGCTGAACGTTTTTTTCCAGTAATTTCCGTTGTCAAATCTTCATTAATTAATTTTTATTATTTCCTTATTAAATAATTTATCTGCTCTAACCTTTTTTACCGTTCTTCTACTGGTCTCTATATTACTCTTACTCAGGGCCGGATTTAGCTAGTCTAGCGCCCCAGGCTAATAACTTTAGGCGCCTATCGAATTTACTCAGATTAAACTACAATTATTTAGGTATGCAGGTAGGTACAGGCACTCCCGGTCGTATTCGTACACTCCTATGTTAACAATGTAAGTTCAAGCTTTTGAAGACCTTGTTTGATGCATAAAAATTACTTTTACAGCAAAACTTATTGGACACTTTTTGTTGGAAATTTCATCCCCTAAATTTTTATTTACATACATTTTTTCGATTTGTTTCACCGTTTCCGTTTTATAGTGACTTAAAAAAGACTCTGTAAAATACAAATACAATACAATATTTTCATCTGTATCTTTAAAATGGTACTACAAAATGGAAAAATGTAGGTATATGAACAAAATTATAGGAAATAAAATTTACAATAATAAATGTTTAATCATTTTTTTAATTCGTTGTACCAATTTTGAAATACAGATAAAACTATTTTTTGAATTTTACAGAGTCTTTTCTAAGTCACTGCAAAACGGAAACGATGCGATGTGACAAATCGAAAAATTGGATATAAACAAAAATTAAGAAGATGAAATTTTCAACAAGTATCTAATAACTTTTGCTGTAAAATTAATTTTTATGTGACAAAACAGGTCTTCGAACGTTTGACTTTACATTGATAACATAGGAGTGTACGAATAGATAGAGTAGATAGTCGGAGTGACTATCTACACTTCAAAAAGTAAAATAAGCGACTAATAAATAATAGTATATTATTAAACAAGAGGTTTAAATGGCTTATTAGACGCGAGGTGGATCACAATCCACACGAGCGTTTAATAAGCAGTTTAAACTTAAGTTTTAATATACTATTTTATTCGCACCTGTAGACGTAATAAGAAAATTAACAAATTAATGGGCAATAACAAAATAATTCGTGGAATAAAATAATAGCGATTGCAGAAACAACTTATTGGTGGAAAAATTTGAAATTAGCAATATCCTACTATTTATATGTTGGCTACTCCCATATTTACAATTCTTTAAATGATAATCTTTTTGAAAATCAACTGTTTTTTCAACTTTTTATCGATTAATCATAATTATCAATCCTGAACTAAGCGTACTAAAGACTAAAGGCGTTTTTTAACAGTTACAGATTGTTGGCTGCACCCTGCACCGGCGCATTAGCGAATTCTGAGTTGCACTCGTTACACTAGTTACTCCGTACTCGATGCACTGGATTTTGATAACAAACAGAGCTTTTATTTAACTTTTACTTAAAAAGGTAAAAAATGCTTCTGAAATTGTTAAAAGTTTCATTTATCATACTGTCCATGGAAGTTTCCATGGTAATTATTTTTGAAAATAGAAATTAAATTGAATTTATGACATGGCCAGTGCGATAAATGAAAATTTTAACAATTTTGATAGCATTTTTTGACCTTATAAGTAAAAACTAGATGAAATCTAATTGTGTTATCATTTGTAGTTTATATTTCTGCATTATTTTTGTATCTTTCATTTTTTCTCTAAAATAATTAGGGAAGCAGGAATTTGCATAAATTAGTTTTTACATGTTAATTTCCTATGTTCGGCTAACTCATTCAGCACCCGGTATAGTAATAGTATAATAATATAGTGCTTAAAAACTCTTATTTAACGTTTGCATCAGCTAATTGGGGAATTTACACAGAAAAAAATTTTGTAGAAAATTCATCTACTTGGCATTAGATGATTAAGTTTTAGATAATTCACTTAAATTAGTACTAAAATCAATCATACGCAGTTAGGTAAATCATCTAATATGGAAAAATTGAAATCATCTAAATAAATCTGTTTAAGACAGCCCTATTCTGTAACGTTTTCGTTATTATAACGATTCGTTGAAACCCGTAAAGTTTGGTGTACACTCAAAGAATATTTAAGGTAATAAAAAACATTTTTTCTATTTTGCGTCTAAAACAAAGTCAGTTTAAAACCCAAACGCGTATCAAACAATATTTCAAAACGCAATTTTTTGTTTTAGAAGGTTGGTAATTAAGGCAGTGTTCTAGTCTAGAACCATGAATTTTACGTGTTTTGTGAAACTCGATAGAATTGAAACAAACGATACTTTAAAGTAGTAAGTAAAGTTGAGCATAAAATAAAAATGGGATGTAGTGGTTGACACGATTGCAGCCTTTCTGGAAAAAAAATCAGTTTTTTACTCTTTTTTCCAAAGTTTTTAATTTTTTAAAATAGTTAACAAAATAATTTTGGTACAAATGTGGTAGGGGCAATAGGCAGATGTAAACTAAAGGTTGACACCAAATTTGAAGTAAATCGGGTAAATAAAACTTGAGATATCACGTCAACCATGTAGTACGGTACAATTAGACTAAAAAACACCCAAACCGGAAAATCCAAAAAATAAACGGTTGAATTGCCAGAAAATGTTCATTACTCGTTCCTCTATAAGTACTAAAAGTCTCCCGTTCTCCCGGCGAGGGGGGGAAGAAGTCAAAACAATACGTTTCTACAGTTTTTGTCAAATATCTCGAAAATGATGGAAGATACCGAAATACCATTGTATAAAAAATTAAAGGCCGTAAAATTTTATACAAAAATGGTTCTATACATTTTTTTGGTAAACTCTATAGATTAGAAGATATGGGGGGGAGACAGTTTTGATAATTTTCTTACTTACTTTTGGTTTTTACTGTAATTTTTAATTAATTTTGGAATTTTGTAATTACTGATGGAAGTGATGGAGAAGACAAGTGATATTAACCCTGTAATGCACATTTCAAATGAAATCTCGTTAACCCATTCATGCGTGTCAAAAACTATGTCCAAAATCTGTACTAAAATCTGTTTCGGATAGGAGTTTCGTAAATATTATTACATAAAAACCTTCTCCTGACAATTACTAACACAACGAAAGAAAGATCAGCCAAATTGCTCGAGTCGTTCTCAAGTGATGAGCGTACATACATTGTTTACGTTTCATTTTTATATTATACAGATTTGTATGTCTATGTAATTTTAATTAAATGTATTAAAATGCTTTTTACAAATGCCAGTCTGTAACTTACATAGATTGTTTTTCATATAAATATATTAATCCTGGAAGAAAGTATTCAAGAAAGGCAAAAATTCATTAAAACTTTCCTCCTCCATATCTTCTAATCTGTGGGGTTTACCAAAAACATGTTTAAGACAATTTTTCTAGAAAATTTAACGGCCTTTAATTTTGTACAAAACGGGATTTGCTCTATCTAACGTCATTTTTGAGATATTTGACAAAAACTGTGGAAATGTATGGTTTTAACTCCTTCCCCCCCTCGCACCGCCCAAACCCGTCGCTCTTAAGTGGGAGACTTTTTAGTACTTATAGAGCAACTGATAATAAACATTTTGTGACAATCCAACCTTTTATTTTTTGGATTTCGGGGTTCACATCTAATTATACTGTACTAATATTGAAAAATGTAGTTTTGTAAAAGTTTAACTGTGAAATTAGGCTCAAATTATGTCTTAAAGTGTAGTTAACCAGTTTTTGTTAAATCTTGCTGCGATATTTTGCGATGTTGCCCTATATATTTTTTTTAATTTTACTCGACATTTTCCTACATAAGAATGTGAGACGTATCCAAAAGAAGTGTAATGTGGGAACTTCAAAAGAAGTGGTTTGAAACAATTGAGTGGGTGCGCGGAAAAACCAGCTTAAAGTAGTGCATAATACACCCTGTATAAATATATATACAGAGTGTCTCAAAAAAAAATTCGCAAGTAAATATAATTAGACAAATCAGTTAAAATAATCGATGGATACGTGTTTTTATCTAATTATATTCAATAGCGAAAGTTGTTTTTAAGACACCCTGTACATATATTTATACGGGGTGTATACACTATACTCTCAGCTGGTACACTAAATTTTAATACACAGCGCTGCAATAATTGAAAATTTCATTTTACCTATTGGACAACTTGGTGAAGAAGCCCAAGAGTCCCGCAATAAGGACATTAAAAAATTCAGAGAATCATTTTCTAGGAAATTTTCAAGACACAAAATGGGGAAGATATTTTCCACAATCTTTTAGTTTCATCCGATTCTCTAATCTCCAGTATGAGAAAACTCAATCCTAAAGCTTTGAAAAAATATCCATCTAACGTGGTCAAGTTTTTTGATGAACCCAATATTCCCAAAAATACTCATGAGCTACCTGAAGACATAAGTGATTCTGAGTAACTAGTAAAGTCTCAGTATGCTGAGTCTTCTAGATTTGAAAATATTTCCAAGCTAGCAGTTTTAATTATATTGTTTAATATCATTGTTTACTAATAAATAAATAATTACAATTATTAACTGTTTATATTGTTTATGTAGTTTTATGAAATATATGTATATACAGGGTGGTCAAAATTTTACGTAGAATTCAAAAATAAAATAAAAATGGGGAATTTAATTTAAAAGATTGAAGATATCTGTTTTGTGGATAAATAAAAATAATTTTTTTAAATGCATGAAAAAGAACCGACGAGTACAAGCGTTTAAAAAAAAATAACTTATACATATTTAACAATAAATTATACGAATTTTATGCAGGACTTTTGAAACATCCTGTATAATTCTTAATATAGTAATAACTCAAAAATAAAACTTTATTTGAAATTGTTGTAATTTTTAATTATTTTTTCACTCTTTTATTATCAAAATATCGTTTTATATACAAAAAATACTTTTGACCAGGATTTCTTAAAAATTCGCCTGTGTGCGTCCGATCTACTTACGATAGAGAAGGATGGCGCGAGACGATACGGCAGGCTGCGGCTCGTTTGGACACTTGACGTAGTCACTACGCGTCTGTTCAGACGGATAGACTGGGGGAGGAGGAGGAACAAGTGTGCCGAAGCGCTTGCTTGTATTGTATCTCTTCAAATTTCAATGTTTTACCCCGTTCTGATCTTACTAGCAGATATTTGCCTTGTTCAAACGGATTATCGTTCCATACCATATACTGTATATAGTTTTTTCGACATTTATCTCCAATCCCATTTTGATTGCAGCCTTCAAGATTTTCATTTAACATTGTTGCAGCTCTTGTTTTGTTCTTGTTAAAAGCGTTATGTCATCCGCGAAGGCAAGGCATTGTTGGCGTTTGCGGAAAATGGTATCGTTTATGTTAATTTTACTTTCTCGTAAAGCCTTCTCTAGTACTACATTGAACAAAATCGCAGAGAGCGGAGCACCCTGTCTTAGACCGTTCTTGATTTCAAACTTCTTCGACAGTCTGCCATTAATTTTTATCCTGTTTGTTGTTTCTTCCAAAGTCATTTTAAGCAGTTTTATTAATTTATTAGGTACATCAAGTTATTTTACGGCTAGGTAAAGCTGGTTTCTGTTCACTCTATCATACGCCTGTTTGAAATCAACGAATATTTCTTTCAAAGCATTTATTGTTGTTCAAGTGTATTCTTCTTTCACTTCCCAATCTTCATGTTTTGCGAAAGATAAGGCCCTGTTTAGCGCCCCTAACTGTCGACAATGCACTTTTTGTTTATGCGAATTCGCTCTCTTCTCGATTTTTTTTACTTTTGATGTTATAGAAATACTTCTCACAGCCTACAGAACACACACAAAAACAGAAATTTAATGGACAATTTGCATGATTTTTAATTATAGTGTATTACTATTCTACATAACAACATATGTAATGTGTCTTTAATTTTCTAAATTTGGTTCACAAATAAAGCCAAAAAAAATATTGAAATTTAAATGTATATTTTTTGCGCGAAATCGGATTAATAAATATGGCCGACTTAATTTAAAATTTGAGGATTTTGACGTCATCAAAATGGCGATTAGTAACTAAAATTTGGTTACTTCATAACTTCATTACCGGTTGGTACTTACTTGGTAGATACTATAGTGGAAATTATACTGGTGTATTGGCACCAATTGTTGAGGCTCATGTCGTCACAGCGATGCTGACAGTTCCTCTTCTTCTTTGTTTTTCTTGTACAAATATACAGTAGCCATTTCCTCATCTCTTTTTCTTTTTCGTATACGTTTCGCTGCGACTTTTTTTTTACAACAGCTAATTGAGTACTGCATGGGGTTTTCGCTAAAATCTTTCAATACTTCTTTTAAAGCTTTTATTTATTTTCTCATATTGGTATAACACCAAAAGGAATAATTTTAGTAGGTGGGAGCATCGAATTTCCAAAAGATTTTTTTATCCATAACACTATCGCCCGGTTTTTCAATCGCTGGTTAACTATTAGTTCAGAGTTAACTATTAGTTATGTTAAAACTTACATTTTTCAATTGTAAGTTAACATAAAGTGTTGGTTACGTCGTGATTATGTTTACCAACACCTAAGGTATGAGTTAACTATAAGTTGACGAATTACTAATACTTTATAACCTTAGTTTTCATTAAAATAAATTCAATTAATTAATTTTTTGAAATTATTAATTTTGTTAAATATGCATTATTACGACGATTACGATATTAATGGGTATTAGCAGTGATGAAAAAATAAGGAGGCCAAAAATAATTCGTTACTAGTCTAATTTTTTTGAAGAATACGATGGTTCTAACTTTTTTAATAAATTTTTTTTGCAAGTGGTTTGTTTTTATGAATGACTGGGGATTTTTCTAGGGTTAGCAAATCCACTACAAATAAATATGAGGCGAGTCAGTTTATTTTATAGCAGGTTTGCGACTGCGTTATAAAAAATTGCTTTAAGAAAAAGAAGTGCTTCAAATTCAACAATATTTCTACAATATCGCCAAATTTCTCCGATCCATAGGTGCATTGAATTGTACACATAGGATAATATTATCGTACAGTCACCTGGAGGTGATGATGCTGCAATTTTTCGTAATAGAAAACAATATTTTTTACTCAATGCTCAAATTCTGGCTAGTCCAGATTTAAGAAATCAAAATATTGTAGCTAGGTGGCCCGGGTCGTCTCATGATTCCCATATATTTACAAATTCAAGATTTTATGGTGATTTTGAAATGGGACTTTATGGTGATAATAGTTTAATATTTGGTGATAGTGGTTATCCAATTAAACCGTACTCGCGAAGCAAGAAACGAACACGAGACGTTATTCAACAAATCTCAAATTCGTACACGAAAAATTATGGAAAGACAATGTTTGGAAAAGAAGATTTCCAGCAATTTCCAGGGTTAAGGGATTGTTTATCTATGGTTAATGGTTAAGAGTTCGATTAGATACCGCACAACCAATTACTGTATAACCACTGCAGCTGTGCTACACAACACAATATTTCCATAGATGAAAAAGAACGAGTACCTCAATAGACCAAAAAAATAGCTGCAATTAAATATACTATAGATAGCGTTATAATAATTATTTATTTTGTAGGTATTTGTTTATATTAAATATTTAAATGTATAATAACTATTAATAAATCTAAAGTTATCATTGCTTATCGATGCATGACAAATTCTATTAAAAATGACAGACAAATGACAACTTACACACAAATATTTAATTAATATATATTTTATATATATATATCTATATATCTATATATATAATATAATTAATATATTTAACTAAAATATTTAATTTAACTCACCTTTCTTAAAAATTCAATTTTTAAACAATTTTTCCAAAATTATGTTAAAATTTTTAGATTTTTAGTGCAATTTATTATTTTTTATTATTATTTATAATATTATTTTTTCGATTTTCCTCTTATGTAGGGGAATTTAAAATAAAGTGAATTTAAAATAAAATAAAGTGAGAAAAAACACTTTATTTTAAATTCCCCTACATAAGAGGACTAACCGAAAAAATAAGTAAGATCCTGAGTCCACTTTGCACACTAGCTCCCTACAACTTAAAAGATCCCAGCAGACTACTTACCAAATTAAAAGGAAAAACACGAAGAATCCGAAGTAGTTTATCGGATTCCATGTAAAGACTGTGATGGAGCATACGTAGGACAAACAAAACAGTGGCTTAAGGATAGATTATATCAGCACAAAAATGATTGCAAGAAAATCAAAAAGGCAACACCAGGAGAGGTCTAAAATCAGTTACAAACATCAGCATAGGTCCAACACCACCGAAATCTTAAACATATTTTTAACTTGGAAAAACTTGGACCGAGAAAATAATTACCTGAAAAGACTAATAAGTGAGATGTTTTTCATAAAGATAACAAAAAACAGTGTGAATTTTAGGGAAGATGTGCAGAAGTTAAGTGTTATCTATTGCGATATTTTGAAATAATTTATTTTTTAAAATAGTTATTAATAATATTATAATATTTCTGGCTCGATCCAACTATTGTATATCATTAGGATTAGAAGATAGCAACCTTGCAAGGTGTTCGTTTAGATAGTGAATTTTGAACGTGTATTACATTAATTTTCTTGTTAGTAATTTTATATTGTTTGACTGGTTTTTTTGACCTGTTAATGGTTTTATTAATACATTTATCTGTTTTACGTTTGTTTATTTATACTAATTTGCGAATGCTGCGTACAACACATGTTGAGGTATTTCGGGGATATGCTATATTTTTTGTAACATCCAAACATTCTGTTTAATTGGGTAAGATTGTTTTTAATTTTACATGCCCACCATTAATTGGCATATTTTTAGTCCTGAAGAGGCCCACAATAAAGTTGGGAGAAACGTCGACTTTTTTAAAGAAGTTGTTTTATTGATAACCCCTGTCCAATATCCCGAAAATCTATTTATTTATTAAAATATAGCATTCAATATGTTATCTAGTGTGCTCCAAATTAGTTATATCATGAAAAACTGCTTTATAATATCAATTTTTGGAATTTTAATGTCTGTTGCAAATTTGCTACAATATGAAACGAAGGGTTAGGTTAAGACGTTTATTGTTTGATTTTAAAGCCTACCCAAGTAGTACTGGCTAATAATTTACATTCGTGTGGGTCCCGTTTATGTCGAATTATAAAGGTTTTACTGTACTTTTAACGAATATTACCAAATGTTTTGATCCATGATATTAAATTTAAAAATTTTAATACATACGTTATCTAAATACATATATAAATCTTAACTTGTGAGAAAATAAACAATAAAAATTTAAATAACAAGTTAAATTTAATAATATAATCAAATTATATTTCTTACGCTTTCGTCTTCTTTTATCGTCTTCTTCAGAAATTTATTTAATATACACAAAATAAATTACATGGAAACAGGGTACAAAACACATTGTCATTTGATACGACCTAAGATCCAAAAGATCGTGAGTTAAGGAACAACCTATACTGAGTTTCCGTCAAATAGGAAAAACTTAACTCCAATGTGTGCAGGGGGAACTAGACGAGTAAATGGCTGTCTATGTTGCTTAAGCCGTCTATATCTGTCTTCCTATTCATAGCGTTCTTCTCTCTTGTAATGCATATCATTTCATGAAGCAGTCGATCATTGTAGTTAGTAACAGATTTTATTATTTTGGCGTTCTTAAAATCTGCATCATGTTCATCAACTAGAACGTGTTTGGCAATAGCTTATTACAGCGTATACTTAAAATGTGTCCACTCATTCTTTTGTGAAGCCATTGGTTTGTTTGTCCAATAATACCAAATTGCAGTTATTGCATTGGACCTTGTATACTAAATCCGACCTCTTCTCGGTAGGTACGGTGTCTTTCAATTTAGTATAAAGTTGACCAATTGTTATTAGTGGACTTGAAGATTATATTGGTCTTGTAAGGTTTTAATATTCTCTTGATTTTTTCGCTTAAACCTTTAACATACGGCATAACTGCAAAGTTGGAAACTTCTTTCTTCATTGTGTTACCATTATATAGTTTTTTAACAAAATCCTTGATAATTCTCTTCATCAGAGGTCCAGGGTAACCGTTCTTGAATAAAGTTACTTGGGCAATTTTTAAGGTTTCTTTCTTGTAGTCGCCATGAGTTAATTTTAATTCTCTATCTACAAGTCCTATATAGCTGTGCCAAGACGCGACGTTTAAACAAAAAAATCGGATGTGGCCATCACATAACTTTCCGAATATTAAAAATAACTCCCAATTTACCTCGGATAGAAAAAACTAAATTACTAAATCTTATCAGAGCATCAGCAATAATCGTTGAAAACATTCAGAAAATCGAAATAATAAGCAAAAGCAAAAATACAAATTAAAAAAATATACTTATCACAAATAATTAAAATTTTATGTAAAAAAAATTTGCTTATTTATAGGTAATTTAGAAATTTTATACAAAAATTTTTTAAATTTTATTTTATAAAATTTATTTTATAAAATTTTTAAAATTTTATTTTATAAAACATTTAATTTATTTTTTATTTTAGAAAAAAAATTTTTTTGTAGATCAAAAGTTGTAGGTAATTTTATACGAATAATTTTTGTCATAATAAACTTTTACCTATTTCATTGCGTTTCGGAGTTATGATGGATTATGTGGTTTTATCGCTTCAAGTAAATCCTCCGTTCCCCTCTTACGATTTCATCCATTTTCAATAGGCTTCGTGCTACAACAGATAAAAGCTTAAATTTAAAATTAGGAGTGATTCCGTTACTTCGTTTGGTTGCTATCGTGTTCACAGACATACATACGCTCACACACACATACATACAGACATTTTTTTTAAATAATAGAAATGGTTTAAGTGAACCTCAGAACATAAAAATTTGATAAAAAAATGGGGGGGTCAATTTTTTTTTAAATTTCAGATTACAATACTTTCCTTACTACGGAGTTCGGAAAGTAATTACTAAGGAGTTCGGAAAGTAAATATTCCAACAGCGGCTAGCAATAGTCTGTTTTATATACATATTATAATAATTTTGCGCGATGTTTTCCAACATTGATTTTGTTTTGAGTGATGAAGAAATTGAAATAGTACTTTTGAGTAGAAGACCTCAAGTAATAAGAGGAAAAGTTAATCATTTTAATTTATGAAATAAAAAACAGTTTTTTATGCGATTTAGGTAGATAAAGAATAGTGTATTAATTATTATTCTCGATCTTATTCAGACTAAAATTTCCATGTTTGGAAATCCGATTTTTTATTTTCGAATACGTGCGCATAGTTTTACACCAAAGTAATTAAAAAATCCACTTCAGCGATAGAAAAAACCTATCCCCTTTCTCTAACAACATTTTTCTTTGGAGTAGTCATAACTACTTATAACTAATCGAACAAAATTTAACAAACGCCTTTGACAAAGTATGGTTAGAATACCACAATACACTCAAACAAGTTGTGTAAAACGAACTACTTGCTGGTAGTTAATATGATCTGTTGGTTAACATAACTAGAGGTTAGGTCTGTTCGTTTGCTTGCATTAACTTGAACCGCGCAGGCAAAGAACCAATCAACGAACGCCTTTGTTTGCACAAACTTGTTCGGTTCAAGTTAGTGCAAGCAAACAAACAGACCTGTTGCTCAAGGTTAGTAAATCCGGTCAACGTCTACAACTACTACTTCTTGATGTTAACTAATAGTCAGGTTAACCAATAGTTGAAGAGGCAATTGTAAAACCGGCCCTAATTATTTTAGAGAAAAAATGAAAGACGCAAAAATAATCCAGAAATATAAATTACGAATGATATAAGCGTTAGATGTCGTCTAGTTTTTACTAATAAGTCAAAAAATACTTTTGAAATTGCTAAAAGTTTTATTTATCAGATTGGCCATGTAAGTTTCCAAGGTAATTATTTTTCAAAATGTTGTTTCTTTTATTAACTTCATTAGGGTTGGGACATGATGTGGAAAATCAGTGTAAAACCACCTTTATTGCTAAGATTACTCACTAAAAACAATAATACCGTTTAAAATAACGATTTGTAACGATTAACGATTAAAAAAACGAAAAATAGAATTAGTTTTATTTAATTAGTTGGAGGAACTTTTGAAATCGTTCTTACTTGAAAATTGCTGTAGGTACCAAGATGATTTTAACACTATTATTTAGCTTGAAATACCTACTTTCCAACGATATATAAAAATATGTATTAATTAAATTCTAATTAACTCTAATTTAATATTATACGAGCAGTGAGAAATTTGTGTGAAATTTTTTCATTCAAAATGGAAAGTTTTTCTTTAATAGCATTCTTATAACACTGAAATTTGAAAATTTGTGCACATGACAAAAAGCGGAATTTTATGGAGAATATTTCATACGCCTACACTATACTCTTATTTTTATAAATAAATACAGAAGCACCATAAAATAATAAAATTTCGTGACATTTACGATATTAGTGGAGAACGCCTATGTTTATTCGGTAGCCGACGAAATTATCTATTCTGTCGCCATCTGGTTGAAACAAATAAAGTATAGAGTCGTTTGAAAGAGAAAAAAAAGTATTTGTAAGAAAAAAGGATATTTTAAAAATTTTAAGTTTTAAGATAATAATTTTATGACATCTGTCGTTTGAATAAATAAAAATCATTGATAATCGATTTATATCGAAAGTATATTGGCTAAAAATAAAGTAGGTATATAATACATTATTCAAAGTATGGTTGGCAACCCTAGCAACGCGTGCTTGCTGCCAACTGTAATTGCTGCAAAGCCATGATACAATAAGTTAAAGATATGACACTAAGCGATCGTATTTTCGTCCGTCTTTGCGCATGACGTCACTCGGAGAGTTCGCGCATTATTTGTTATGTTAAAACCCACTGATGAACCAGCAAAATCACGAAAATAAATAGTTTTGTACTTTTTTTGAACAAGTAATGGAATAATAGCCATATGTAGCTATACTGTTATATTATATTAAATTATTTTATTTAGGGCCGATCTTTTCATATTTAAGTTATACGTCAAGTAGTTACTTGTCGTTTACTTTACTTGAGCTTTTTAATGGTCGAGTAAGACAGTTGAGTCTTTTCATCGAATTTTATGCAACGATTAACAACTTGAAGTACAGTACGGTTGGTATTACATTTAAAACTAAAAATTTAGCGTCATTTGAACTAGTAGATCAGATTAACTTAAACTTAAATATGAAACCTGACTGGTGAAGCGTTATTTTAATTTGACCAAGTTGTAAGGTAACTTGAAAACTATCCAAAAGATATAAAATATTCATATTTAGTGATTTTTTTTACTAATAAGTAATTACTAAAAGTAGTAGTAAGTAATTACTAAAATATAATTTTTAAATATAAATATTTTATATGGTTTGGATGGTTCTAGAAATGTTTCTAGAAACTGCAATTCGATACCATGGAAGCCAAGATGGAAGCAGTTGAGAAAAAGAGGACTGCTAAGTTAAAGAAAGTTAAAGATTTAAAGAAAAACGTACCCCTAAGATTAGCCCAAAGGTTAATAATGAAAAATTGCAAACCGAATTATTAAATAATCAATCATTATTAAAATAAATTTTATTACTATAGTTTAAATAATTATAAAAATATTTTTGTAGATAAAAACGTGGAAAATATTCAAAATCGTCGTCTATTTCATGATAATTAATTCTTGAATTAAACACTCGCGGTCTACTATGATTTATATCTATATCTTCATCATCTGCTGAAAATAGAATATTATTGTAAACATGATTATTGTAAATAATAACAAATGATCGCTTTTAAAACCACTTTTTCAAACACATAACACGCTTTTTTTCTTCGCGCAGACCCAATCCGTATGCATTGGGCATTAACAGTGATTAAACTTTTCTAGCCAGCCAAAATTGGTTAATTAGTTTGAGGACTGGTTAACTTGCTTTAACCACGATTAAACATTTGGTGGAACACTTCATTTTATATAACCGTGATAAATTTCAACTAACCGACATTAAAGTATTTAATCAGACCTGGTGGAACCAGCACAACTCTATTTAATATTATTTTCAAAATTCAAAATTCATTCAAAAATGATAATATTAAAATCGTCATTATGATTAAAATTTTAGTAAACATAATCACAAGTTCGTTTTTTGTCCGCTAAGTTTATCATGCTAATAAATATTTACAGGTCTGTTGAAGGTGCTAATAACTTTACTAGCCAGTAAGCTGATTTATTAGGCTACTAAATTTTACTAGTAGTTGAAAAGACCGAAAAGTAGCTTACTTGTCGATTAGAACTTACTTGGGGTTTACTTGAAGGTGAAAAGATCGGCCCTTAAATTAATAAAATTCGAAATATGTCTGCGTTATGGCAATATTAAGTCTGTTTTAAATAGAGCTCTAATGTTAATATTTTTCTGCCTACTGTTTCGTCCTAAATTTCATACAATAAGAAATCATTTACTTTACTGGGAAAATACTCAAAAAAAACAAGAAATGTAGGTTTTATTATAATTTTTATTTTATTATAACTTTTACTTGACATAATAAATTTATACATTATAGTTTTTGTAAAACCCAAAATAATAGCGTTGTCAAAAATTTTATGCCTCTTTCCAATAAAATATTTTTCAATCAGCTGAATAGTTCACGAGTTACAGCAAAGTCAAACTCAGCAAATTTCTACAATTTGCAAAATCGCTACATTTTATTTCAAAATTTCAATAAATACCGAGTACTTAATACTTAATACTTTTTTACTCATTTCCACACCACCATGAGGTAGAATAAAAAGGGCGTTATTTTTATGTGGTATCCCCATTAGACCTAATTCACGATTCGTTATTTACTGATGTCTTTATGATAATAATTTTATGTAACAGTTTTCCTTAATTTTCTTTTTCTGCTTAAGGCACTGTCTACTAATTCCTTATTTAGATGTCTAATTCGGAAAAACATTCTAGACCTCAAATATAATTTTTTGGTGTCTTCACTACATAAAATATTAGTACTTTCAGCAAGCAAGGTTTTTAAATAATTTTTACTAATGAATAAGTTATTTGAATTCACATTGTTGAAAATTGTTTCCAACTGCTCCATTTGAACCATGAATTCAGTTGAAGGCTTACTTAAACCACCCTCGCTTAAATGGTCCACCCAAGTATAAGACCTTTCCTGAGTGCCACTGGTTAGGAGCTATTAGGTACTCGTAATTTGTTGCAAATAAAGCCTGCTAAATTTTCCAATCCGTCGTAGACCAGGTCTTCTAACTCTTTATTTTCAACATTTTCTTCCAGCTCTTCTGATGGGTCTTCCTCGTTAAGTATTTGAAACAATTGGCACTTAAATTTATCTCTTCGGTTAGCAAATCTGGGGTGTCATCGATTTCTACGTTACCAAAAGGCGAAAGTGATCCCTCGTTTCTCCCCATTATATAAGAGCGTAGACGATATCTAAACTCTAAAGCATCAGGATGGTCATGAAGACCTTCTTTAGCTCGTATAGCAGCAAAGAAGTTTTCGAGTACATCCTGATTAAGCCTGTATGTCAAAATATATTTGGTATCAAATCGATTCTTGAGGTCGGCAAATAATAATTGTAGAAAAGTGTTGGTTATTATAATCCCTAAAATAATAACAATTGATTCTATTCTATTCTATTACGAACGTAATCGCAACTTTTAAAATGTTTAGAGCAAATTCTGTCATTTACCGTTTTGAAATTATCTGTACGACCGCATTCAATTTTCCATGTCTTTGCAAGCGTTACATCGGATGGAAATCGATAAAACATTACATATCCTGCAAAATTCGGCGCTTGATTGTCGCTATTACAACCCCACATTGCACAATGCATTTTCAAATTACACCACAGAAACTTTTAACAACAAATAACACAATAACAACGCGAACAAACTGCAATTGTATACAACAGCAAGTAGCGATATGTTGGTTGCAACTCACCGAGTGACGTAGTTACCAACTAAAAATGGCGGCATACCTGCGCAGTATCATATCTTTTAAATTTATTGTATCATGCTGCAAAGCGAGGTCCAATTATGATACAATAACCCGTTATTGTATCATGAGGTCCATAGCATATTGACGTCACGCTCACGCTCCAAGGTTACGGAACCGTTTTAAAACTCTGGGTTTTCAAAACGCTGTAACGTTCTCAAAAATGGTTTTAGAAACGTTAAAAAAAAATTTAATAATAAAGTCGTATACGTAGATTCCAAATTTGCAAAAAAAACCTCATGTCCCAACCCTATTTACATTTACAATCTGTTTGCATACAATAAGTAAATTTGATGAGGTTAATATGACATGTGGAAGTGCATCCACTGATTTATTCTTTATGTTTAACTTAACAGTTAAATTTAAAAAATATAAGAATAATACATACGTAGAAAATCAAAATTCAAAAAATTTAAAAAAGCAACATTATCACAAAACAGGTTCTAATTTCAAATATTCTTAATCCAGACCTGTTTTGTGATAATGTTGCTTTTTTAAATTTTTTGAATTTTGATTTTCTACGTATGTATTATTCTTATATTTTTTAAATTTAACCAGAAATACATACTACATACCATAAATTTTTACTTAAAATTTTTATTTTGGGTTCAATATTTAACTTAACAGTTTTAGTAATTAGACCAGTCAAATTAGATCGATCTTGGGCTTGGCGCGGAACTAATTTAGAATTCGATGCCACCCACAAAAAAGTGTTTGGTCTAGGGTCTACATACTGGCAAAAGTTTGCTCCTCGATAGCGATGTGTGGGGGATGAACAATTCGCGATTATTTAAACAAAAAACGGGACCTTCGGCGGTTTTACCTGAATATCTTCTAAACCATGCTAGATACGGAACCAAACCATACATACCTTTTTTGTAGAGCATGAAATTTCCTATGAAAATAATTCTAATAATTATGTTTAAAAAGTCAGCCGTTTAGAACGCACGCGCCGCCGAAGTCAAATATTCGGACCTCAAACACGCGTGATTTTCGTGCTTCGCGGGTTTCGATAAAAATTTTTTTTCGGTGGTAACTAATTGTATTAAAAAATCGCAAAAATTTAGGTCGCAAGGTGAAACCTTGCAAGGTACTTTTCATGACACAAAAAATTTTTTTGACTTTTTTTATTTATTTTACAGCTGTGTGAATATGAAAAATTGAGATTTTGATCGTTTTGAAGTCTTTTGCGATTTAAGGTACATAGCACTTAATTGTGATCAATAAAATCATATGGATCATATGTTGGACACCAAAGTATATCGTTCCGTGATGTTGCTGATAGATTTGACGTAACAATAAGCACCTTACACAACATCATTACCAGAGTAACCGATTTTATAATGCTGCTAGCACCAACCATTATAAAATACCCAACATTAGCCGAAAAAGAGGCAACTGCAACGTTTTACAGAGAAGGAAAAGGATTTCCTGGTAATATCATTGGTAAGGCAATTATGTTTATATTGATCTATATAATACGTTTGAGTTATATTCTAATGCTGCTTCTCAAAATTGTCATTGTGTTGTAGGTGCTGTTGATGGTTCACATATTAGAATCGATAAACCATTGCAAGATCCAGATTCGTACGTGAACCGTAAACAATATTTTTCATTACATGTACAAGGTACAGTGGACCACACAATGAAGTTTATTGGTGTGTTCATCGGATATCCCGGTTCTGTTCACGACGCAAGAGTGTTCAAACATTCTTCCTTGTCTAATGATCTGAATGAATTGTGTGCAAGTTAATTTGGAAACTAGTAAATATAATACCTACTATTACAATATTAGTAATCTTTCTTTGTATATATCAGCTTAATCTTTTTTTAGGTAATTACTTTTTGCTGGGAGATAGTGCATATCCATGTTTGAAAGAATTAATTGTACCTTATCGTGATAATGGACATTTGACACGTGCCCAGAGGACAGAGAACCAAAAAAGTTCCTGTCGCGTAATTGGGTGTTTAAAACAAAGATTTAGACAGTTATACCATTTTAAAGTACGCAACATAATACGTTTAGTACGCATAATACATGCTTGTTGCGTACTTCATAATATAGCTAATGCGGAAGATTTGCAATATTTCGAACGTCCTATTTGCTATGTGCATTGCTCCAGCTGCCCTCTGGTGGCTCAATACAGCAAATAAATTCGGACTGTTGACATATAAAAATACACTAATAGCGCACAATTTTTTATTTTTAATATGTTTTTGATGTTCGTTTAGTATAAGCGCTAATGTAATGTACATCTGTAATAACTGAGGCAACATATTGTACGAAAAATGGGTGAGTACGCTATGAGAAATTTGAATATTTTGGTTTTGTATGACTTTTGTTGTGACACTTCTCTTCCCTTTTTTAAAAGAAATTCACGAATTAAAAAAATATACTCAAAAAAGAGTGAAATAAAATAAAAATTAAAAATTTTAAAAACCCCCTGACAAAAAAAATTCCAAAAATTAAAATTAACAATAAAAACGCCTTACCGCCTTACTTTAAAAAGTACTGTTCGTATTTACATAATTTTTTTTCATTTTTAAATTTTTTTTCACAAGCAAATTTTCAATTATTTACAAGAATTATAAATAAAATCTATTATTTTTTACAGGTAGGGGTTTTTAAAATTTTTTATTTTTATTTTTGTTTGCTTATGTTTGAACGAATACTGTATTCGTCAAAGAATTCGTCGTGTAAAACTGAACTGCAGCCAGGCCAACCAGGGAGGGGCGCTTGGGGATTTGTCCCCGACGCCCGGGATCCCTCAAGGGCACGGATAAAAAGGGCATAAATAAAATGGACGATCGACTGATCAAGATTGCAAGAGACTTGAAACCATTGGCAAAACGAAACCCTGGAAAACCACCCAAGAGATGGATGGAGAGGTGGGTGTCCACATCAGAGGAAAAATAGGCAGATAATAAAAGTAGAAGAAGAAGAAGAAATAAAAAGGAAATAAATAAAAAATTTGAAGAATAAAAAATTAGATAATAATATTGTGATGTAAGGTACTTCTGAAAATTAGTTGAAAACTACTGTATTTTTTAAATAATTTTACCCATTTTAGTTGTTTTGTGCGTAGTTTTTCTTAATAAAAATACAAAGTTTTATGATTTTCTTTTTTATTTATGAAATTTTTAAGAGCAGAGAGTCCGTGAAAAGTCTTGCCATGGGGCCCGACGTGGCACTCGACGGCCCTGATTGCAGTAATCCATTTATTTTCTTGTTGATGTTTGTGACTTGCTCTTGGAAATACATAAAACTTGCAATCACTAGTTTTACCACTATTATGGCAATTAACAACACAGCACGTTGAGTGACCACCCATTTTAATCATACGTATGTCTTAAATCACGTAAGGCCAGTCTGAAAAAGTCTACATTAAGTTCTATTACCGGCCACTCCGAGCGCTTCGATAGGTTTGCGTATCCTCTCTTAACCCATGCACACAGCGAATAGATGATGAGTATCCTAATGTGGATGCACAAAACATCAATATTATTATGGATGAGGCACATCGCGAAAATGAAACTGGAGCGCACATACGAGATGAACTGTGTCGTTTATTGTCAAGATAATAATAATATACCATGTGTACCAGAGACAACCCTGAGACGTGCAACTAATATAGCAAATTTGTTCGCCTTTACCTATCCCTCTCTAACGCATATTTTTCGCATACTTGCTAGTAGGCCCTGGGTAGATGCCGCTGTTGGAGCAATTTAAAAATTTCACAGCGCCTGCCAAGAGTGTCAATTTTAATTCCAGTTTTGGCGGTATTTGTTGATATGTTTGGTTATGTTCATATATTTTCTGTGGTTATATTCGTTATATTTTTATTTGTTAAAAATTATTCTATTTCAAATTTAAATAATATTTGAATTTTAAATTAAATAATATCTGAATTTTAAATTTGACTTTAACATTTTCCAGTTGGTATCACAGGTAAGTAGTATTGTAGTATATAGTTTTATTGGTTTTCACAAAATATCAAGAAATCCATTATTCTGTGTAGCAAAGTAATTTTTTTTAATAATACATTAAAGACAATGACGAAAATCTTTTGTTTAGTTTGTGGATGTGAAGAAGATGAAGTAGAAAAGATGCATTACTTTCCGAAGGTTTTAAACAGGTACCTAATTATGTTTTTATTCTATTATATTTTATAAGAATGAATTGCAAGTTGAATTTTCTACATTAATAATTATAGCGAAAATTTTGAGCCTTTGCCATGCTAAAAAAGTAAAAACTTGATAGCTTTTCAAAGCAGTGATTATTTTTTTTTATAGATATCAATTATGGCAAGAAAACATGGGAATGGTGTTTTCCGGAGAGACTTTACGAAACTACCGAATTTGCAATAGGCATTTTACACAGGAGTCTTATTTAAATTGTATCGAGTGGAAGCTTCGTCGATATGCAGCTCCCACATTACTTCCATGTTCAACAGACCAATCGAAACAAGCAGAACCCAGTTGTTGTGGCATAAGCAGAGAACAAGTGCAAGGTAAAATATTTTACATAACTTAATGCAATTTCGGTTCGCTTTTACAATAGTCGGATAAGTTTTATTTATCCGGGTTGTAACGTTATACGGATGTTTATTGGTTTATTGTTTAGTGTGTTTATCGTTGATTGGTTCATAGCTATAGGTTAGTTATACTCAGGACCTTAAATAGTTTAAATTTTTCCCCACTTCATTACTTTGAATTTTAGAACACCTAGAAAGATGAGGTTGGTGTCCATTGTAAAATCAAAAGTGGCCCAAATTCGTGGTTTAAAAAGACTTTGCAAGGCCATGAAAAAATACGTTAAGGGTTTAAGCTCTCCTCACCGATAGCCAGGTTATTGGAAATCTATTCGTTGGAATGTCAAGATCTACAAGGGATTTCTTAATCGCACAATTGCGTTGTGCCACAAGACGACCTAAAGGACGAATGTGGTTGCGTTATGCTTCTTCTTGATGAAATTCATCTAAACCAACATTTAGAATATGACAAGAAGAATAGCAGGATTGTGGGATATGAGGATTATGGTTCTAATACCAGGACCAATACCAAATTAAGAATAAGCTTTACTGAGAATATGTCACACAAGTAACCAATAGAACAATTGTAATATTTATTATTAACGATTGCTATACTCTCAGTATAGCTTATTCTTAATTTATATTTGCTTTGTAGAACTGACCCTTATTAATAATTAATTTATTTTTATTTTAGGGTTAGTGGACTAAATAATATAATACAGTGAAAATTCTCTAACTTGAATTATTCTACAAATCTAAGTACATTTCTTCTTGACAATTGCTTTTCCAAAGAAAAAAAATTAACACGAAAAATATACAGTTATTATAAGATTTTTCCGGTCATATTTTAATTTTACCACTATTTTGTAATAAAATTTAGGAACAATATTTCTAGTGGGTAGTGGTGTGTTATGAAACCTACATTTTGCTCATTACGTAAAGGAAACTATTGTAAAATACTTTACCTTGTCCAAGAGACATATTGCTCTCCATTTTACTGTATATTTTATTAAAATTCTGTGGCAACTTGGAACAATTTTCACATTTTGAGATGTAGTATGTCAAAATGAACAAAATATTTATTAATATGTTAAAAAAGTTTAAAAAAACCAACTTTTTTGACATAATACTTCGCAAAATGTGAAAAAATTGTGACACAGATTAGGACTACAACATTTAAACATTTTTGTTATTTTATTTGGTAAGTTTTATTTTCAAATATTAAATAAAAAACAGAAAAAATTTGAAGTTGTTATTCATTATAATCAGATTTTTCAACTACATGGTATAGTAGATTGATCTAAAATCGATTAGATGTTTTTAACTTTCTTGATATTCATATTTTGGTTATCAAGAAAGAAAAAAACGAAACGATCGATTTTAGGTCAATCTACTACAATTTATATTTATTAAATCAAGGAGTATATTCTATTCAAATTTCCCGCATTCAGTGATTGTCGCGCCATCTTCATTGGTCTCTCTTCATAGAGAGAGACAACTATATATCTCTCTGTCTTTAGCGAACAAAATTTTAGCATTGAGTTGCACGTCTCAGGGTTGTCTCCGCATGTGTACTGATGAAATGCTGCACTGCAGCGATTCCCGGCACTTCCACGGAGTGGGGTTTTAGTCGGTAAGAATCAGACACTTACCACCCAAAACATTCGGGCGGTGTCTTATTGAAAATTTCCCCACTCCCAATGCACCCAAAAAAAAAGGTGCATGTTACTTATTATTGTTTTATAAAATATATTATTGTACACATAATAAGAGTAACATGTAGTGTTCATATTGTAAACATAACATTTAGGAACTTTCATTATTAATAGTAAGTAAATAAGGAACATATAATTAGTTGAGTATCGAAACTTGTGAAATAATATTAATATAATTAACTATAAATGTAAAAACAATTATCTGAAGAAATGAACGTAAGTGCATGAAAGCTTATAAATTAAATAAAACTTGAATAGTTTTGTTAATTTGTTTTTACATTTATAGTTTATTATTGGTCCATATTTGTAAATTTTTGGAGTTATTCTGTTTAAAAATTTTTATTATTATAATAATATATCATTTTTATGTTTCTTATTATCAAATATAGAGTATTATTAAGAACCACTGGGTGTAATTATTTGATAGAATTGATTACTTTATATTTAATAACGATTAAAATACTTGAACCGTCAATAATTTTTAAAAAACTGTTATGGACTCGAGGAACTCTATTGTAACAAATACATTGCACCAAAATAAAATACACATTGTGTGAAATAAACTAAACAGTAACCGCCCAGTTTTTCAATTGATAGTTGACTTTATAGTTTGGTCATCTTAGTTTTCAGCTCAACCAATTTGATTGCTTTTTTCAATGTACATTCATGTGTTTCCGTAAACTACAAGTTACTTTAGCAACATATAAATGTAAATTGAAAAACGCAATCAAATTCCAACTATTATGTTGACCCAAAAGTGAAGGTGACCAAACTGAAAAGTAATAATAATAATAATAATAGTTTATTAGCTAATGCTGAATTACATGTAGTTCATATAACAATATTAAAATCAACATGTCAATCCAAAACTCCATTTACAAATTATACAAAAATACAAAAAAAAGACGCACAAAATTCAAAAATTTACAACCAAACATTGCATTATTGAGAGTTATGCCTATCACGCATTTGTAATAGCATTTCTTTCAAAATTTGATTTTTCTCCTCTCGTAGTCGATTGCTCACTACTAACTGCTCCGTTATTTTTTGCATCGATTGCTGATAAATATCTCTAAAAGCTGTATTTTCGGCCAGTATCTCTTTTTGTAGTTTCATCTTGTCTTCTTTATTCTCTTGAATATCGTTTACCATTTTTTTAATGCTTATTTGGCATGATTGCAATGCCTTTGCAGTTGCACCCATTTGTTTCCTTCCACTCTTTGGTGTCACTGCCTGTAATGATTTATGTTATTGTACATTATGTTAATATAAAGTATGTCATATGGTATAGTTATTAACATTTGAAAATATTTTACTAAATACAATAATAATTGTATTACATGTTAGAAACATTAATAATTGAATTGGTAATTCCTTATATTTTACCGCAAAATATAAGATATCATACTTACATTATTTGTGTTAGCGGTAACATCATTTCTGACTCTTAACCCTTCCTTCCCTGATACAGCCAATGGTTTCATGTTGTGCCTATGTCCCATAATTTTAGCTAACTCTCTGAAATAATAATAACATCATCATCATTATGTTATATATCAGTCCTTTTTGATGCAGTAATTCAGTTAATACTTACGTTTCATAAGGGAATGCCATACGAGCTCTTCCCGTTTTCTTATTATTTAATAGTGAGTTTTTATATGACCTTTCCATTGTCTTAAATTTGTTTTCGATTTGTGTAGCAAATATATTGTAACCATTCTTCAACATGCATTCGGAAATTTTAGTCCACAACACTTTTTTTGTTCGAATTTTCCTCGTTTCAAGAAAACTCTTTTTTTCCTTGTATAACTCCATGAACAGCTTGGTTGTAGCATTGTTCCAAGAGAATGATTGTTTCTTATTTTCATCCTCGTTTCTCTCTCCACCACCATGACCATCACCATGACCATCACCATGACCATCACCATGACCATCACCATGACCATCACCATGACCATCACCATTACCATCACCAATGGTATTATTTCCTGTTTCTTCACTTTTCTTCAATTGTACTAACAGTACTTTGTCTTCTACTGTACATTGGAGTATGTCATGATCAAAATCAATATCGTTATATCTTATTTGGAACTTCAAACCTTCTGCAAGTAGTTAATAATATTTTAATTAGGGGTGCGTGATTATCAAATTTCATAATCGATATTTTTCGATTAACCGATTATTAAAGATAATCGATTGTTCATAATCGATTATTAACCCATAATAGATTATTGACCTAAAATCTATTATGAATTAATACTAAGTACTATTTACATACTTAAATCTATAACTTACTCTACATTTACACCCTGGGGAGGGTGGAATCAAGCAGTTACATCTTGAGTTTGTTACGGGCGAAATCGCCCTTAAGACGTGAAAATGTCTAAATGAGAAAGAAGGGTCTCAGTTGTCTGGAAGGCCACCAGCTCAAAGTCGGCAAGGTCGTGGATTGCTACAAAAATCAGGGACATCCAGAAACCGAGTTCCACAAAACCTAAATCAGGAAAGTCTATATCGAGAAGGCGCCACTCGAGCTGAGGGAAAAGCGAAGACTTACCTTTCTTGGAGACTTCGCTCGAGATTCGAACTCCAATCTAACGGTAGTTTCGTAATAATAAACACAAAAAATGGGGTAACACCTGAATTTAATTTTTATCAAAATAAAACATAATTTAGAAAACAAAACAAATGATTAAATCAAAATTTGCAAATGGTGAAAATCAAGTTGTTCGCCGTCAAACCTTAAAACTAAATGAGGGTGAGTTCTTAAAATATAATGATGATTAACATTACTAATTTCATAAAACAGCAATTAATGATCGAAACAAAAGAATGCTAAATACTAAAATAATTGTACATATTAATTAATCAACATGATTACAAAAAAAAAGATTTCTGAAACTAAATTTTGCTTATCAAAGAAATTCCTTGACCGACTCGACGAACAATTTGTCATTCAATACTGAAAACATAAGATAAGAACGCAATGTTGTGATCTTCAAAACGTTAACTGAGTTGAATTTTTCTAAACAAATTAAACTTCAAAAAGTCTTTTGACGGTAAAACGGAAACTACGTTAATTTCATGAACTAATAAATTTCTGATTTGACTAAATTTCGATAACACAAACCAAACAAAAAAAGATTGCACCGGGAAGTTCAAATTTACCAAATTGTTACGACCAAAATTTAAAATGACGATATGAATAAGTTGCATTATGTAGGAAAGCACTTACGACATCAAGTTGCCACACAAGATCTTCAAGGTGAAGTGCTGATGCACTTGACGACAATTTGTCCTGACTGGCAAGGCGGGATAGCCAACGGAAAATTCATTCATGAACATCGCAATTGCTCAACCAAATTACCAAGTTGGGAAGCTGGACTCAAAGACGGTTGTGGTGGTATTTCCAAAACAAACCTTTACTTGAGATCGGTCACCACGAACCATAATATGCAGCAAACGGCACAAATAATACTTGAGCTTAATAATGTTTCTGAAGGGAGACTCGAATCCGCACAAGGCGATAGCCGTGCTGAATGCCTACAACGGGCATTTCAGCCACAAAACACAAACTTCAAACGCAAAAATTTCTTCAGAAAGAGTCAAGTAGCGAAGGCACCACCAAATTTTCCATTACGAATGGGGGCTGTTAATACCACCCATCCGGAGTCACAGATCTTCGAAGACTGACTCAAGACGGGTGCGTGTAACTGATAACGTCAGATCTACTGACCTCTATTGAAAATGGTTACGACTAACAAATTAATTATGCTTGAAACTATTAATTACCAGAGGGTGCTTGAATGCGCAAATTAAATTTTAAATCACTAAAATTAAATAAAAACGAAGAATTCAAAACGAAGGTTACAAGTTACTCTGTCAACCTAAGTTACGAGGGAGCTTCAAGTAGAAATCTATTTAATTTCATTAATTTATAGATTATACATTTCCACTTGTGATACTATTACAAGGCATTTTTCTCTTGAGACAATCCATTTCTATGGATTACTAAATTACTATTACATCTTTCGTTTATACAGTATTAAATTATTGTGTTGTGGTGTTAGCAAACAAAAAATTTTGAAAATCAAATATCTTTTGAAAGATACAAGGTTTTTAAGAAAAACAAAAATAATTAAAAACTTGAAATTTTTGTAATCTTTCTTTTAATATTTAGAATAATTTAAATTATTCCAATCTATATTATTCTAAATTTTAAAAGAAAAATTTTAAAAATTTCAAGTTTTTAATTATTTTTTTTTTTTTAAACCCTGTATCATTCAAACGATATTTGATTTTCAAATTTTGTTTGCCAACACCACAACACAATAATTTAATTACTGTATAAACGAAAAAAGTAATATTAATTTAGTAATCTAAAAGCACAAAATTGTTAAAAATGGATAGTCTCAAGAGAAGAAGTGAAACGTGGAAATATATGATTCATAAATCGATAATGCCTTGTAACAGATTTTAGGTCAATAATCTATTATGGGTTAATAATCTATTATGGGTTAATAATCGATTATGGGTCAATAATTCATTATGAACAATCGATTATCTTTAATAATTGATTATATGCGCACCTCGAATTTTAACATATTATATTCTACCGGGTGCTGAATAAGTTAGCCGAACATAGGAAATTAACATGTAAATAGTATATTACATGACTAGTGGAGAAACCGAAAGATTCGCTCACGCATTTGCCAGTTTTGCACGCGAGCCGACAGGCGAGTGTGCAGAAGCAAATAAGTGAGCGAAAGGGTTTCTCCACGAGTTATATATAGCGTTTTGTTCAATCCTGCACTTATAAATCTAAAAAATTTATGAAAATACAATTTATTATAATTCGTGTCATCAATAATTAAATTTGAGATTTTGAATTTGCAATAACTCGAAAACGGCGTTAGATATCGAAAAACTGAGCTAAAAATTTACCCCCCTTTGCTCGTACTCAACCCCCCGTAGCAATTTGTCGTAGGAAGCTTTATGCAAAATTTTAGATCGATAGCGCGCATTTTGCGTGCAAAATAATTTAAAAAAAAGTTAGCTTTGGTTTTAAAACATTTTAATATTATTATAAAGAACGTAGGCAGGTTAATGAATGACTGCATTTTTCACTCACTAGTGGGTGAAAAGTCTTTCGCCCACTCGTTACCATAGATATAATTTGAGTGAGTAAAACAAACGGTTTCTAGTTGCGTATCCAAGTAAGAAACAACATGTTTCAATAGCAGGATTGAACAAAACTTATTTATGCAAATTCCACTTCCCTAATTATTTTAGGGACATTTTATTGAATAGAAAAATGTTCATTCATCAGACTAGCCATGAAATAAATTCCATTTAATTTCAAAATAATTACCTTGGAAACTTGATAAATTAAAAATTTTATATTCAATAAAATGTCTCTAAAATAATTTAATTAGGGAAGCAGGAATTTGAATAAATAAGTTTTTACATGTTAATTTTCCATGTTCGGCTAACTCATCAACACGTGGTATAAAGCTATTGATATTTAAGGTTAAGTGTTTTTTTTTTGTTAGTTTAGTACATATTTATATTTTGATAAATAATCGTATTACCTTTCAATTCACACGTAATGCATCCATTTCCATATGTTGTAATATTTCTGAGGCCATAGGTGGATTATGATGTATTGCTAATAGTGCAGTGTCATCTGCAAAGGTGGCAGTAGTAGTGTTTGCCATGGTTGGTAAGTCAGCCGTATATAATATTGGTCCAAGGACGCTTCCTTAGGGGACTCCTGCGTTGATTGAAAATAGTGAACTGTATTATTAACTGAAATAGAAATTAAATTGAATTTATTTCATGGCCCATCTGATAAATGTTAATTTTAACAATTTTCAAAGCATTTTTTTGACATTTTAAGTAAATGATAGATGAAATCTAATACTATTATTAACATTCGTAGTTTACATTTCTGCATTATTTTTGTGTCTTTTATTTTTTCTCTAAAATAATTAGGGAAGCAGGAATTTGCATAAATAAGTTTTAACATGTTAATTTCCTATGTTCGGCTAACTCATTCAGCACCCGGTGATACCTACTCTTGAAAAGAAAAATAAGAATTCCTCGTTTTTCAGTTTCGATAAGAACCGATAGATATTGCGAAATAGGTATTGCAATAATTATATAAGTATTATTTTAATAAATTTTTAGATCAAATAATGGCTATTAATAAAAGTTTAAAAAACATAATAATTAATCCTTTAAAATTTATTATTTTATTTTAATTTATTGTGGTTCTTACTTATTATGCGTGCAAAGTAACGGTAAAAACAATTGTTTACGATGTATAGAAAACCATGACAGTAATATGTAACTAAACTTACAAAAATAACTAATCAAGATGCTTTCGTCTACTAAAACACAACAGGTATCTTATGTGTGTCTTATAGCACATATGGAATTTTAATTTTTATAGCTAGTGCGATATAACGCAGGGTCAAATAAGCATTTGAGCTCACCGATATCCCGCTGGGCAAGTCATATATATTTTAGTTTTATGTTAACGTCTCGCATTTAAGGATTGTATATCACAAAAGTCATTTAGTAGACCAGCAATAGACCTACACTTAAACGTGACTTTAATTCATACAACGAACTGGCTATAATACTAATAATTATCATACTATAGCATTTTTTAATAAAATAGTTATTTTTGTTATTAGTTACCTCTTCGTAATAATATTACTACATAATGAGACTACATAATATTTTGTTAAAAATAAAAAAAAATATATTAAATATAATAACGATCTCTTGTTGTGATAATGACCCTGTCGTTTTACCAAGAAGATCTGTTTATTTCTATGCCAGCGTCCGTCGCGTCGGGTAGTTTTCAATAATAGTAGATAATATATGTATCATAAATTTATAATTGCATAGTACCTATTAAATATGACTAAATTATTATTTTAATAGAACTAATTTTTATATTTTTTAACTAATATGTTTTGTTAGGCTAAGGTGCTTGTTCGAGTAATACACACAGAAAAATTATTTCTTGATTCAAATTGCAGAAATTTAGATCTAATATACGTTATATTCGTATATCAGCAAGTTGATGGTATATTTAAATAAAAGAAGTTGCATATTATTTAAAATAATGAGATAGTATAATGAATTTGAATATACCTATTATCTAAAATTAAAAATACCATTTACCTACTTAGGTTAAAAGTATCATAAATATACAAATTAAAGATATAGTATATTTCTTTTTAAAAGCTACGTATACTTCAGATTAAAACGCTTTCATTTAATTCCAATAGAGCCATTCTTATGATGAAGTATGTGATATATTTAAAAGCGTAATAATTATATTTGGTTTAAGTATATGAATTTTTAAAACCAAGTATAATTAACTGTTATCGAGAACAATGATATATTTAAATTTAAAGTATTGGGTTATTGAAATAAGTACATATTTTATTTACATTAATTTTATTCATTATTAAAATTAAAAATATATAAAAATAATATATTATAACAATATATTGTTCCATTTTTCGAGCGCAGCAGTATTCCATGGTTCATAATTGTGGGTAAGCCATATGTATATTATAATCTTCATTTTTGAATAATCCACTAAAATTTAAGTGTTAAAATAATAGGTATTACTGAAAACAATAAAGTCATACCTTTAGTAGAATTTCTTGTGGTTGATTCAGAAGATTCGCCAGAAGTTTCACGTTTTTGTTTCACCAGTGAGTCACCTTCACCATCACCGAGTTTGATTAAATTATTTACTTTCGATACCAACCGTTCTTTTGCCATCAATGCTTTTCTCGTTCTTGAGTCTTTTAGCTGGACTGATGGAACATAATATGTTCCTAAAACTTCAGTTGTAAGAGATGTTCTATTTTAGCAGCAAGTATAAGAAAATCGTTTTTCCTTCCATTGACTAAAATAATAATAAAATAATTATTAGGTAAGTTAAAAAATCTGATGAGAGATCGGATTTGCTAATCAAAATAAAATTTAAATTCCTAAAATTACTAATATTAAGTATAAAGTTAGTGTTTACAATAATATTTAATAAGTTAGGTACTTATTAATTAATTATAAATGTGTAAATGTGTTTACATATTATAAATATCCTCAAATCTTTTTAAGTAATGATTGTAAGCAATAAAATAAAACAAACTAAAAGATGACTTACCTTACAATAACTTATTATAATCCACACAATCCCAGCTCAAAAGCATGCAGTTACACTGGCGATCAAGAATAGTATACGAAGTAGCATAATTATTTTTATCATCCAAGTAACCGATTACTTGCAACAACTATAACATTATTTCATTCAAACTTAACTCTCAAAACCATATACTTAGAATAGATATTTCACTAAGGAATTCAGTCCAAACATACACATATATTTGAAAAAATTATATGATGCCCGGTATATTTAATTAAATTATTTGAATATTCAATTTAAACTTAGCAGAAAAATCGTATACTCAGTATAAGTATTTCTTAAACTGATTACTTTTAAGTAATATACCAATTTTTCAAATTTAAGTTATGCATTAAGTATATTTGACATTAAATTTAAGCATTTCGATATATTTCATTGGAAAGAAATATTTTTAAATCGAAAGTTATTTGTTTAATACAAATAGAACAATTCAAATATATACGAATATTAGCTACAAGTAATCATTTTTCTGTGTGAGTTGTAATAAATGAATGAAAAATGCAACCACATTTTTATTTATTATATTGTTTTATATCAATATTTTTATTATGTAATGTCTGTTTGAACAATGCGGGCTTTCGTCAAGATGGTGCATGGGTTTTTTATTATAAAAAATTAAATAAACCTATTTAATACTTATTTTTGTATTAATATTTAATAATAATAATAAAGTTATAACTTTGTAATTAACAGTAACTTAAAATAATATATACATATTCCTATTAATAAAATGAAAATTACTATTTAAAATAAAATAATTCGTTAAATTCTATCAATTTTATTTTATGTAGGGATCTACTATAGAAGGTATTATTTAGTATGAAGTCTCTAATAGCTTAAAATTACAACTGATTTTAAAATTAAGTCTAGAAGAAATTTTTATATTTTATATAATATTATGTAGAACATGTAAAATTGTGTGATACTACATAGTAGTATCTCACTACTAATAAGTTACATTATTTCAAGATATTTCCAGATTTCAATGAGATTATTAAGGTAAGGTTAGTTTCTAAATTTCTATCTAACATTTTTAAATTGAAGTTTCTAAATTGATAAAAGTTAATTGTATAATCGGTTAGTACATTATATTATTATATTAAAATTAATGAGGCGATTAATTCACAGCATATTCAATACAATTAAAACTATTATTTTGAACTAAATTGTCGATAAAATAATAATATTTTAATTGTGTATTGAAAGTATAGGTACACTATTTTGATGCTTGAGGTTTATATAATATTTAATCCAAAATTTTTAAATTCTTTAAGGTTTTAAAATTGTTTCGCGTAAAAGGTCCTAGTTTATTAATTTTTTGCATATTGTTACGCTCATAATTTAGTCTAACTTTTTTTATTTCAAACTGAATATTATCTTTTCTATCGAATGCGAACGGATTAATTTTTAATCGAGTTTCAAATTAGTTTGCATGCTAAAAATGTCGAGATTGTTTTAACCAATATAACAATAAAAATAAATAAATCGGTGTAACTAAAACTGTCGCAAAAGTTCTGAAGGCAAACTATGTATTGTAACTAACAAATACTTATATGAATAATTATTATAATTAAATTAAGGTGGATAAAATTAAAAAATGAATTAATTCGTCGCATATAGGTAATGAAATTTTATACTTAGGTACCTACTTAGGCAAAATAAAAATTTTAGAATAATAATAAAAGACTTACATACATAGTTTTGTGAATTTTAGCTTTTGCCGAGTGATTTTATTGGTATTTAAATTTGCCAATAGAATAATTTGTTTATGATGTGTGAGCTTTTTGCAAAATATTTCTTTTATTTCCTATACTTTTATTATTATATTTATTATAGGTGTGTAGTTTCGTACACTTTATAATATTAAGTAACTTTTATGTTAAAATCTGGTCGCAATTGCAACGCAAAAATGATCAAATCTTGAAATCTTTTATTTGCAAAGTTTTTAATTTACTGGCATTAATAGATAATAAAAACATGAATAGAATACCTTCATATATATTTATTTTAAAAAAATGTGAAACATAATACAGTAAAAATACCGATTGAATATAAAGTCTAAATTTTTAATATTTATTTCAGTATATGATTGTAAAAATGTTCTTATATGTATACTTATTTTATTGATTGGGGACAACAAGGTGGTCGAACCGGTTAGAGAAATCTTGTATTTATGGGCCGTGCAACCTTTAACCCTGGCACACCTTACACTAATTGATAAAATATCGACTGGATTCTGTGTATTAGGATTATTTATAAAACCGCTTTTAAGCGTAAGTATTCTCGAATTAAGTATTCCTATAAAATAAATTAATTCCTATCGTGAACACTATTAAAACTGAAATTCAAAATTAATCGTGCACCTACCGGTAATTTATTAAAAAATCTAAATTCTGAGATTGAACTTAATCGGTAATTTCTTTAGAACTGAAGTTACTGGTGTAATAATACATAAATATATCGACAAAAATTTAACTTTACTGCTCCTCATATCTCTTGCAATTTATTTTTTGGATTATTATTATATATGTATATATTGCGGTTTTTGTTTTACTTCTGAAACGTCTTCCGCATTCTAATCGCCATTTGCTTTCGAATTTGTTTCTTCGTCTATGAGATCCCTGTTTATTATTATTACATTTAGTTATTATTAAACATATAATAATAAGTATGGATGTGTATCTGCAACCGGTACCTACCAAATTAAATAAATTACGATATGCTAGACGAAACATTGATTAAATTTTAGTTGGCACGTTTTAAAATAGTTCGTTCTCAAGTAAGTATTTAGTTTTTAAACATAATATACATAATATTATAATGAAGGTAAATATTAACATACAGTTTTTAACCCAAAATAAAAATTAATGCTAATTTACATTTAATTTTGTATGAAAGATCTTATTTTTCATCTTTTCTTTCAATCTTTTTTAATTACTTTTACTTTCACTTTCTTGAACCCAAACTTTTCTGAAACGCATTACGCGTAGCAAGAACAAACGGCTTTCGTCGGTGTTTCACCTTAAACTTTTGCAAAATCTTTTGAAATATTCACATTAGATTTTGCTAATAATAACGCTATGAGCGAAAGTTTCGTCTTATTTGAACAAGTAAGAGTTAACACTGACATTTTTTGCCTTAGTTGTGGAAGTAAAGCTTTTTGTACCCCGATAATTCCTAGGTACCTTTAAAAAAAAAGATTTAAAACGTACCTTGGATCACAGGGCTCATGGAATTTTTGTAACTTAAAAAAAGGGTACAAAAATATTCCCTGGTCTAGCTCAGTGGCTCACCAGTCGAAAAAGTTGATAATGAGGGCGCCAAGTAATTACAGAATAAGTCACCAGGTGAGATTAGGTAATTACTAACCTAGGCACTTCGAAAAAAAATAAAAAGGTAGGGAAATTAAAGTAATATACAGGAGTGAGAACAAAGTTTAATGTGGATAATTCAAATTTACAAACAAAGAGATTAAATCAATCCAAATTATCAAAATTAATCAAAAATAGATAAAAAAAATTATAGTAACCGAACGTAAACTGAATAGAGATAAAAATTCAGTCGGTGCGCAAAATGTTAATAAATACTTAATTGCAAATAAATAACAATTTACTACGGTAGTTGTATTTAAAAAAAATAATTGTCGCACCTACCACTAAGAATTGCAATTCCTTTATGATAAGATCACCACACCTCGACAGGGTGTGCACGGGTAACTTTAATTTTAATAAAATCCGAAATTTTGCGTAACGATTCACAACTTAAATTTAAACCACGTATCGGATTACTTCCCAAATTAAATTAATTTAAAAACTTATTCACTCCTGAATCAACAATTTCAAATATACAAAATTTACTACCACTAACTCGGTAATATCAATGACAATGAAAATTTACAAAATTATCAAACAAACACACGAACATAAATTGATTATTCTTCCTTCTTGACTTTAAAATTAATCTTCCCGTCTTAATAGGAATTAACGGATGACCAACGATAAAACAGTTCAACAAATAAAATCTCTCGGAAATTCGAAAACGTTATCAAGTAATTTCAAAATTTCAGGTAGATGTATATCCACATGGGTTTATAAAGATAACCAGAATAAAGTAAAACTAAAACGTCTGACCTTTGGATGAGATGTTGGGGTCCTATGGTCGTTTGTTTTGATTCCAAATATTCCCCCTTTGAATCCCATCTGGTAACAATATTTACAAGAGGATGAACCAATCTTTCCGGAAAAACTTCAGCAAACGGTATTTCTTCCAGGAAAGGTGCCAGGTGTGCTCGTAAAGGTGCACGGAAAGATAAAAACCCAAAATTTGCAGTCTTCCAGAATGGAAGCAAAACAAGCCACACAGAGGCTATTGATGACCAAAAAAACGTCTTCGTGCGGGAACAACAGGTAATCTAGTTAGACCAACTCACTAGGTTTTCGACGTTACTTAAAAATTTTTCAAATCTATCTCCCTTTTTTTCTTTTCATATCATACCACATTTTTCGTACTTAGATAAAATTTAAAACGAATAGTAATAAAATATAACCATCGCCATCTATATTAATCAAATTAAAAGTTATAGAAAAATTTCTACGCATGAAAATTAATTTGGTTTCAATCCCAAATATTTAACAAGGTATAAACAATATTTCTTAAAAAAAAATAAAATAGCACGAAATTCTTGTAACATTTTTCCAAAGGCTTTTTGGTGTTTTCCACTGCCACTGGTGTTTTCTATTTCTTTTTAAATGATTATTACCCAGTTGACTGTCGATGCTAGCCGGTGCATCTAGGCAAGAACTTTTATAAATATCAATATGTTATACCTTTCGTAAAAATTTAAAATTAATATATGATATATGGGCATATATAAGGAATATTTGACAAAAATTTGATGATTGTTGTACGGCCAAAATTTAATTTTTTTTGTGTTTTTCTCTTTTTTTCCATATTTTATGTGAAGCTAAAATCGCAAAAAAATTACCACTTCAATATAAAGCGCCCCTCACACTATGCGATTTATCCTAGGATTTCTCGTACGATTTTTCTTAGGATTTCTCTCATGAGTTTTACCCTTAGGGGTTATGCTGGTTTTCAGTTCACACTATTATGTTTGCTTACGATTGCGGATGAACACGAACGAATACGGGTGAGAACGATCAAATATTTCAAAATTTTGAGTTTAGGTTCTGTGTGGCCAGATTTGCTGATTTATTGTAATTTGAGTTACTTTTGCCCAAATTTTGCGACCAGTTTTTAGCACAAATCGCTAGTCACCAAATTGGGCGACTTTATGTTATTGTATGGGTGATTAATATTTTTTAATATTAAAATTTTAATATTTAAAATTTTAAAAAATGTAAATACAGGGTTTGCCACACTTTTTTATTTATCATCTGCATATAACCACGTGTAACCTTAAATTTAAAATGTCAATTTTAACAATATCAATAAAGAAGGTTTTAGACGTTAACGGCGATCCTATGCAAATTCGTATGAAAATAGACACCGCCCTAATCATAGGATTCGGTTAAGATTTTGTTATGAGTTGCTTACGAGTTCAGATTCGAGTCTTTCCGTACGACAAATTGTACAATGTGAACTGAAAAATATCTGCTTACGACAACTCGTACGAGAAATCATAGGATAAATCACATAGTGTGAAGGGCGCGTAAGTCTTTAGTGCATCTATAACATATTCGAGTATCATTCAATTTGCAACAATACTTTCTGAGAAAAAAATTATTTAGTAACTTTCGCAAAATTATTTTTTTCTGAGAAACTATCAACATTTAGGATCCAATATTTTGTAAAATATAATATTGCTTAGATTACTTTTTTTTACAATAAATTGATTCACAGCTACCACACAAGTGGTGTTTGAAACAAAATTGTTGCACTTTCAAGAATAAACTCCAACTCAGTAGCATACAACATTATGTCATTCTGTAAATCACAAAATTGCTTTATTTTAGCGGTGTTAATTAAAAAATTCCTAACGCTAACCTAAGAATAATTATCGAAACGTTCCCGCATTTCATGTAACTCATGGTACATAGCACAATTACTAAACAAATCATACTTATTAAATTTAATTTTTATTTATTTCTTAATTAAAAATAAATTATTATAACAAATAAAATATTTAGCACTGTCTACTTTCTTGTACACAATATATTTCGTGTACACTGCTTGTCAACCTTGAATCTATTTCTCTTTGTTCTTTTCTATCAAAAAAATTTTATTATCCAGAAATTTTATCCAATTATCCGCTTATATACTTATCCGATTATCCGGTTATTCATTAAGACATTAATACATCGTTAGTTATTAAGAGTTAAAAATCTTATTCACTGGTTCATACCAACTAGCTTAAGCCATATCATTATTAGGCAGAAATGGTTGACAAAGATGGTAAGCTAAAAATTGAGTACGTTAAAGATCAGTCAAATGTACTCAAATTGAAAGTACCATCTCGTCATATTTCTCAGACAGCATATCGCTGTTTCTTAAGATATAAGCCTAACAGTGTTGGTGTTTCGGGTTTGACACATTACACATGTGAATGTGGCAATGGAAAATGGACTGTTGGTTGTTGCTCCCATATTGCTGCAGTGGTTTATTATTTATCTCATGCTAAGTACTTATCAAAAATTTTCAAACCAGCGGAAATACTCAACGAAGTATTCATGAAAAACAATTACATTCCAGTAATTCAGAGTGACAGTGAAGAAGATTAAAAATATAAACTCGACCAACATAAAAAATATCTGGTTTTGTGAGAAGCGAGGCGAGGGGACTCACACTAAAAATGCACCCCGATAAGGAGTTCAAAACCGTACTGCAACCTCCTCGTGGTAAACTCTGGAAACTTTATTTTTATAGGCTAACTGCAGACAATCCTTATTTAAATACTTCATATACATAGAATATTAACATTCTTTTTCACTGTTTTTCACGAAATAGATATTCTATTATGTCGTCTGATGTATCACGTATTGTCATAGCAATCGTAATTTCATTAAAGCTTAACTTTTTGGAAAGGCGATTTCGATTCCTCCTCACCCAGGGCTGCCTTTCTGGTTAAACTCGAAAAATTAAGATTTACATAGTAGTAGGTAGTAGACTAGTAGAAACAGACAGGATTACTTTATATCACATATTCGAAAAGAGTGTGAAAGGAGAGTATTTTGTGTAGTGACGCGGAATATGTCGGTCCACATAGAATTCTAGACCAGTAGCTGATAAAGTGCACACAAATTAAGTGATTACAACAAGTATGCGATACTGATGACGACTAACGAGTCAGAAACACATGTCATGGTGTGATGGCTGGAAAATTCGAAGAAGCAGTACATGTGTCTATCGCTCTTTGCCTTAATTGTGTTAATTATTTTAGTTTTTAAACGATTTTTGCACAACTTGCATGATTACTTTATTTCTCATTTTAAAAGTCGATTTTCTTAAAAACTTCTAACCATCTTTCTCTACAACTTTGAGAAAGTATTATTCGAGGGTTGACCTTCCAGCATGAAAAGTGGCAAAATTTACAAAAATGCCGCTGGTGTATCATCTCCTAGTAAGTAGAAGATGCCACCCACAACATTAAGAAGAAAATAGATACCACACACGTAAGGGTACACGTTGTTGCGAGTGGAAGCTTTAGCAATATTTTAAAATAGGATGCGCTGAATAGATGCCTATTCAGGCACACGTACGCCTGGCACTCGGATAGGCTCGCACGCCAGCTCCAGTGTCAGGCGTGTGTGTCTAAACACGTAAGGAAACACCGAGCCACGCGCCGCGCTTTGACGTCACAAAATATTTAGTTCATTATTATTTTGAAAGCTTTCTTATACCAAAAATATTATTTCTGGACGATATTTTACGTAAAATTTAATTTGTTTAAGTACCTACTTACCTAATAGTATTATAAAAAATATATACATACTTAGTTTGTACGAATTAATTATTGCTTTCATAAATTCATTTTCGTCAATTAATAATAATGAACGAAATATTTTGTGACGTCAAGGCGCGGCGCGTGGCTCGGCGTTTCCTTACGTTTAGACACGCACGTCTGATATTCGAGCTGGCGTTCGAGCCTACCCGCGTGCCAGTGTGTGTGTCTAAAGGCACCTAATGTGACGTGCTCAAGGACAGGCACCAACCTCAACAAAAATAGTTGGCGTACCTACCTAGCTACTTAGATATAAACCCACTTTTTGATTTGTTTTAAATGGATTGGTAGGTACTTTTTGGTAGATAGGCCGTCACCTCAGAATTGGTTTGTTCTGTCTCCTCGAAATTGCATATCGAGAAAAAGTGATTTGAAGTTTAAATTCAAATATAGTTGAAACTGTATTATTTGTAAAAGTTTTAATTAGCACATTGTTACGATTTGCCTTCAGCAAATCTAACAAGTCATAAATCTCCCATAACTGTCAAGCCCTATCTTAATAGCCACACGTGCAGATATCCCGCTGCAAGTCCCTGCAAGTTGGCGATGTTAACTTTCCTTGGGTGGGGATGTCTTAGCTCAAGAAGGGAGAAAGCGCTGGGACCATTCTGGTACCGTCCACCACCTAGTGAGCACGTCAAAGCACCCTGCTCGGGGCTAGAGATATCTTTTAGTAATTGTGAGATACCGTTAGTACCTCTTTGAGGATCAGTTAAGGCCACTGTGGCCAATTCGTGCAAATAACTGTTGTGTTGTGCTAGAGCACTTTGATCGTGTTTTTTGCTTCATCCGTGGTTAAGTAGCCGAGACTCACGAGTCCGGTGGTATTTTGCAACAACTCCTAATCACGCATAATCTCGGCGAGTTTATCGCGACCATTCCGGCCGCCCTGTTCTTCTCGTTCGGTCTATTAGAGCAAGTACGGCTCTGGATCCACCGACACCCACAAGTAGAAGGGAACCGATAAGTTCCTACCGTTCCGGCCGCATCAAGCGCAGTTCCGTTGTACAGCTCCAGCATCTGCCGTACACCAAAGCCGCCAGAACTTCAACAATTAATGTGAGTACAATAATTAACTTTTTGGTGAAGTGCTTAAGATTAAGATTAATTAAGAACGATATCGAATCTCGATCATCCTATTACTATCGACACGATCGGTGTCCTAACTTATTGCTGTTTGTTTTCAAAATTAATTTTAGGAAATCATACCATTCTTATATGGTGAACTTTTGTCTTAGCTTAATATTTTTAGATTTAGTGTTAATTTCCGTATTTCGTGGTCGACCCGGTACGTTTCATTTACCTCTTTATTGCAATTAGTTGTTCAATTGCGTACATGTTTTGTATACCGTCTGATGTATGTACCTACGTATTAGACATTAAATACTGGTGTTCGTCTTATATTTTTGTTTGTGTGTTAATTTTACTTTCAGAAATAATTAAACTTTGTAAGTGGCTTTGGTGTGCGAAAGTAGCTGGAGAACGCCACCGTCTCGACTCTCGCAGACGTCGTCGCGTACCGGCCCATCTTCTCTTAACTTTATCGCTGCAGTTACACGCCTTGAGATCCGCTGAGCAGCCAAGGGTCAATTGTAGTAACAATTTAATTAAAAGTCGGTTTAGACAAAATTACCGTATCAACTGGCGCCCATTGCGTGGGGCGAGAACCAAAATTTTAAAATCAAAATTAACGTTGTTTCGAATTAATTTCTTAAAATTAATAAAAACCGGGGTCAAAATCGCGTTGAAAACGATTGCATATGTGATTAAGGATAGTAGACAGATTTATGCACGTGTACAGGAAGTTGTCGCGATAAAAACAATAAAATTCCGAGTTATCTGCAAACAGCTGCAGGCGTTAAGTTGGTCTAGCACAATAACAAACGATCTCTATTCATTATGGATTTCAATTTTTTATCGAGTAACGAACTTAATTTTGAACTTTTAAGCAGAAATATTGCGCCCAAGGTAACGTTGACATCACGTAGGATCCAATTAGAAATTGCCATTAAGGAAAAGAAACCTCAAAAATTAAATCCTTTTGATTGGGAAACGAATTATGAACAATTAAAAGAATCAATAGATTCCATTAAGAATAATCTTAATAAAACCTTAGATGTTGAGTTAATAAATACCGTGGAAAGTCAAATAATGCACGTACGAAAACGTATCGAAATTATCGATGTAAAAACTAAGACAGATCGACATGCGCTTTTACAATCCATAGAATCCCAATTAGCTACTTTCGAAAACATTTTGTTAGAAAATGAGAGACAAAATTTAGCAACAGTTACAGTACCGTTGGGCCCTATGTCCCCTCCTCCCAATAATAAATTTGTGCCCGTGTATAAATGGAATTTCGCTCGCTTTCAAGGGCACGGCGACCCTAGAGACATTGTTAGTTTTTTAGAGGAAATTGAAGATTTACGATTAGCGCGATCAGCTACAAAAACTAATCTTTATGATGCGTACTATGATCTTTTTAGTAAACAGGCCCTTGATTTTTGCCGTAATGCAAAAACTAAAGCGAATAATTGGGATGAATTTGTAAAATTATTAAAAAATGAATATTTACCGTCGGATTTTCAAGTTCAATTGGAGCGCCAATTCCAAAATAGTATACAGGGAAATGAAAATATTTTCACATATCTTACGAATGTAGAATCACTTTCAAAAAAATTAGAACGTCAGGTGTTAGAAGCAGAATTAATTCAAGTCATACTAAGAGGAGTGCATCCCTATTTTGCATCTATATTAATCGCATCCGATTATAATTCTTTAGAAGAATTAAAAAGCAAATGCAAACGTATTCACGAATTAAAACTTAGGAATTCTTCTTATCGCTCTCACACCAAATCTCTTGACGTCTTATCGGGACAGATGGCCGAACTCGAGTTCGAGCCAGCAATAAATCAACCCTTATCTGTACCACATTATTCTACAATTTCAAAGGTCGAAAATGTAAATATTTCTAATCCAAATACCGCTAACATAAATAACGCAAATTTAAATGTTGCTAATGCTAAGTCCACAACTTTTAATGCTTCAAATGATTCTAATTTGATTTGTTGGAACTGTAACCAAATTAATCATAGATATTCCGATTGTCCAGTGGCGCGCAAGATTTTTTGTTATACCTGTGGGTATCCCGATGTTTATAGGACAAACTGCCCTCGATGTACGCCATCGGGAAACGGGAACGGCGGCACGTTGGAAGTAGTTGCCCCCGTAGCCGCCGACTTTCACTCGAGCAACCCATCATTGACACGCTCACCCGCTGTAAGCAGATTTACCCGACCCGGTCGTGGAAGAGGTCGCGGGCGGTCAAGCGCCAACTCCTTCTCGCCTCAAGCGAATTAAATAATCAAAATAAAATTACCGCTTCGAAAAAATTGAAATTTAATAAAACTAAGTTTATCGAAAAAATTAATACTTTTAAAACTACTGCACCACAAAATTTAAAAACCAATAAAGCTAAAATTACCGAAAAAAGCAATACTTGGGGAACATGGTTAAAAACAATACAGAATTTTTTTAAACCTACCGTACCTATTTTGGAAACCAATAAAAATTATCAGATTACAACTGAAGCCGATAAAAATAATTGGGCAGCGTGGTTATCGCATATTCGCGAATTTTTTAACGATATAGGCCCAGCTTTGGAACCCGTGTTTTCGCTTAAACTACGGGAAAATAGATTTTTTGTAAAATTGAATTTATTCAATCAGGATCTTTCCGCTCTCTTAGATACCGGGGCCACTAATTCCGTCATTGGAGCATATGGATTAAAATTTTTACAATCGCAACGCGCCCAACATATTATAATGGCTGGAGTTACGCAAATAAAAATTGCCGATGGATCAGATTCCCCTGTGATCGGAACAGTGGTGTTTCGAATAACCCTCAATAATAAAACCAACCACATTCCTTTTTTAATTGCACCGGATGTGCAGGAGTCATTCATTGTAGGTTCGGATTTTTGTCATGCCTTTGGACTTCCGATTACTTTTGGAAAATTTTCGACGCCCGATGCTATTAACGAAAATCATTTATTTTTAATGCAACCCCAGGATAACCGACCTTTTTTGGAGGTATCGGTTAGCAACCGGACTTTCTTATCCTTGTTGGACTCCGGAGCGACCAACAGCCTTATTGGCCAAAGGGGCATTAATTTTTTGAAGTCAAAAAATTTATTGAATTATGAAGCGGGATCTACTTATGGAATCAATATTGCTAACGGGGCATGTTCGAAAGTTTTAGGACAAATTTCGATCCAAGTCAAATTAAATAATGTGACCAAGCCCATCTCTTTTTTGATTGTTCCCGCGGTGCCTCATGCATTTTTAATGGGGGCTGATTTCCTACATGCTTTTAATTTAACATTAGACTACGGAAATTCCAAATGGAGTATGCCTCCACCCGAGGTGGACAACGAGATGCCCCCCCCTGGATTGACTAATCCTAATCATGTTCAATTACCGCAGCCCGTAATTAATTCCTTGCTCACGCCAGAGACGGAAAGGGTGGTGACCCCCCCTCTATTACCAATCTCAAATCAGGTTCCATTACCGCATTCCGCAACTACTGCTTTGATCGCGTCGGAGGAGGCAGAATCAGTGCCACCATTTGAAACTTCAAATGTTCATCCTCAGAACCGTTTGGAGGATAGGGTCCCGCTTACGCCGGTACAACATAAATTGCTATTAGAAGTCATTGCCAAGTTTGAATCACTTAGTACTGCGGCGTCAGGCTGCGTAACTGTTGCCACGCATGATATAGATACGGGAACGACCCCCCCCTTTAAGAAAAGACAGTACCCACTATCCCCGGCGATGCAAGCACACCTTCATAAAGAAATAGACGCCATGTTAGAAGAAGGTGTCATCCAGCCGTCCCATTCGCCTTACTCCAGCCCCTTCCTATTAATTAAAAAGAAAAATGGCGAGTATAGGTTCTGTTTTGATGGGCGTGAGCTCAATAAAATAACCGTCCCGGATACCTACCCTCTTCCTAGAGTTGACGCCATTTTGAATCGCCTGCGGGACACTAAATTTTTTTCTTCTATAGATTTACGCAAGGCATTTTGGCAGATTCCCTTAAGTAAAAGGTCTAGACAAAAGACCGCTTTTTGCGTCCCAGGCCGTGGTTTATTCGAATTTTTAGTTATGCCGTTTGGACTTTCAAACTCCCCTCAAACGTTACAACGGGTCATGGAGGCTATATTGGGCCCACTTATTCATTCTGGCCGGGTTTTTGTTTTTTTGGATGACATTATGATCATTTCCACGACATTTGAGGAGCATATGGCTACCCTTACCGAGGTTTTTGAACGCTTAAAAGCGGCAGGTTTTCGTGTAAATTCTGAAAAGTGTCATTTTTGTATGAAGAAATTAACCTTTTTAGGGTTTGTAGTAGATCAGGAAGGCATTAGTACCGACCCAGCTAAAGTAGAGTGTATCCAGCGTTTTAAGACACCAAAAACCACTACCGAAGTCAAACGCCTCATAGGGTTAGTTAGCTATTACCGAATTTTCCTTCCAGATTTATCAACTATCTCTTCCCCGATAACGGCTTTGATAAAGAATAAGAAAAAAGGGCAAACCATTTCCTGGACTCCGGAAGCTGAGGAGGCTTTCGAAAAAATAAAAATTTTAATTTCGACCGCCCCTGTACTAATTTCGCCAGATTTTACAAAGCCATTTTTTTTACAAACGGATTCGAGCGCAGTAGGGTTAGGTGTAGTACTATTTCAAGAAAAGGATGGGTTGGAACATCCTATTGCCTATGCGAGCCGTGCTCTAACTTCCGCCGAACAAAAATATCATGCAACCGAACGTGAATTATTGGCCATACTGTTTGCCATTAACAAATTTAGAGGGTATATCGAGGGGACTCATTTTGTTGTGATTACTGATTGTTCCGCATTGCAATGGCTCAACCGATTTAATGAATCGTCAGGACGATTAGCTCGTTGGTCTTTAAAATTGGCCCAGCATTCCTTTGAGGTGCGCCATCGCCCAGGAAAATTAAATATTGTCCCTGATGTGCTTTCGCGCGATGTGTGCTTGTTAAAAACTACCGATATTATTAAAGATTCTTGGTATATCGACTTACAAGAAAAAATAACGGAAAACCCCAAGGCTTATCCCCAATTTAGGATCAAGAATGACTCTATATATAAATACATCCCTTCTAACAACCCTACCGTTTCGAATTTACCAGAGTTTAAATTAGTTGTCCCCGTCGCTAACCGTAAAGAAATTTTGAAGCAATGCCATGATGATGCCACTTCTGGACATTTGGGTGTATCCAAAACTATCGCCCGGATAACTGAACTCTATTATTGGCCCAAGTTAAATTTGGATGTTAAGAATTATGTGTCGAACTGCGACATCTGTTGTTCTCAAAAGAGTTCCCAGCAGGCTAGGCCTGGCTTTATGGGCAAACCTAAACAAGTCTCCTACCCTTTTCAGTTGATTTCTATGGATTTGCTCGGTCCATTGCCGCGTTCAAAAAAGGGCAATCAACATTTGCTAGTCATTACCGATTGGTTTACCAAATATGTCATTGTTAAGCCCTTACCGAAAGCTACCGCTGCGTCAATCGTGCGTTTTGTGGAACAACAAGTTTTTCTAGTGTATGGGATCCCTCAGATCATTTTGTGCGACAATGGGGTACAATTCACTTCACATTTATTTAAAGAATTGACCCAACAATACAATGTCCAAAAAATTTGGTTCAATGCCCGCTATCACCCCCAGTTCAACCCGACAGAGAGGGTAAATCGCGTGTTAGTCACTGCCATCTCGTCCTACATTAAGACGGACCATACTAGATGGGATGAAAACATTTTTAAGATCGCCCTAGCCATCAATACCGCAAAACATGAAGTTACCAACTTCTCCCCTTCTTTCCTCGTTTTCGGAAGATACCTCCCTACCGATGGTTCTTATTACGGTCCTGTCCCGGACCCTTTATCCGTCATACAATTAGATGACAGAATTCGCTGGGACGAAACTCAGCAACAATTACCGGCTTTATATGCGGAAGTACGGAAGCATCTGCAGAAATCTTATCTCACTAGCAAAAATTATTATGATTTGCGGAAGCGCCCTCTATCCTTCCAAGTGGGAGATACCGTTTGGAAACGGAATTTTGTTTTATCTGATGCCGCTAAAAAGTTTTCCGCCAAGTTAGCGCCTAAGTTTATTAAGTGTCAAGTGATAAGGAAACATGGCGACCTGACTTACGAGCTTGCCGATACGGACGGGAAAAATGTGGGCCGCTGGCACATTAAAGACTTAAAGTCACCCTCTCCCACTTAATTTTTTATGGGTCATACCTCGAATTTTTTTGAATAACTTTAATTTTAGAGTGTATTTCTTTCGTTTTTTGCATTAAATTTATTTTGCACTTGGATATTGTTTTTTCTCAGGATTTGAGTTTTTGTTTTTTTAGTTAGGATTAGCCTTTAGCAATTTTCAGTTTAGGTTTAGGTTAGGTTTAGTTAATGTTAGATTAGAGTTAGGACCTTATATAATAGTTACCATTCCTTCCTCCATTTCTTGATTTAGGATTTAGGAACCCCCCTGCAAATCAAGTGGCGCCCAATGAATTTTTTTGTTAACCCACGTACCCCATCCCTCCTCCAGTCAATAGTGATGACATTTTTATTCCTTCTGTCTTTGTATACAATTACCCCGTTTTTGAGCTAGCCCTTTAGATTTAGTAAGATACTTTTGTTTTTTTTGTACATTTGCCCGTTCATGGCGCTAAACTGTCCGTCGTTAGGGACGTTAATTTATATCTTCGGTGTTGGTCAAGCTATCGGGCCTTACTTACCTTGAGTCACAAAGAGGGAGTAATACCAATTTTTAATATATGTAGGTAGTTTTCTCATTTTGATATAACCGTTTAGTTTAGTTTAGTTTAGGATTTTAGTAATTAGTTTCCTTTGGATTGGCAATTTTCCCTTGACCTATTAGGCTTTTTTTTTATTGATTTTTTTTGGGAACGTAGAGGGGATTTGTTACGATTTGCCTTCAGCAAATCTAACAAGTCATAAATCTCCCATAACTGTCAAGCCCTATCTTAATAGCCACACGTGCAGATATCCCGCTGCAAGTCCCTGCAAGTTGGCGATGTTAACTTTCCTTGGGTGGGGATGTCTTAGCTCAAGAAGGGAGAAAGCGCTGGGACCATTCTGGTACCGTCCACCACCTAGTGAGCACGTCAAAGCACCCTGCTCGGGGCTAGAGATATCTTTTAGTAATTGTGAGATACCGTTAGTACCTCTTTGAGGATCAGTTAAGGCCACTGTGGCCAATTCGTGCAAATAACTGTTGTGTTGTGCTAGAGCACTTTGATCGTGTTTTTTGCTTCATCCGTGGTTAAGTAGCCGAGACTCACGAGTCCGGTGGTATTTTGCAACAACTCCTAATCACGCATAATCTCGGCGAGTTTATCGCGACCATTCCGGCCGCCCTGTTCTTCTCGTTCGGTCTATTAGAGCAAGTACGGCTCTGGATCCACCGACACCCACAAGTAGAAGGGAACCGATAAGTTCCTACCGTTCCGGCCGCATCAAGCGCAGTTCCGTTGTACAGCTCCAGCATCTGCCGTACACCAAAGCCGCCAGAACTTCAACAATTAATGTGAGTACAATAATTAACTTTTTGGTGAAGTGCTTAAGATTAAGATTAATTAAGAACGATATCGAATCTCGATCATCCTATTACTATCGACACGATCGGTGTCCTAACTTATTGCTGTTTGTTTTCAAAATTAATTTTAGGAAATCATACCATTCTTATATGGTGAACTTTTGTCTTAGCTTAATATTTTTAGATTTAGTGTTAATTTCCGTATTTCGTGGTCGACCCGGTACGTTTCATTTACCTCTTTATTGCAATTAGTTGTTCAATTGCGTACATGTTTTGTATACCGTCTGATGTATGTACCTACGTATTAGACATTAAATACTGGTGTTCGTCTTATATTTTTGTTTGTGTGTTAATTTTACTTTCAGAAATAATTAAACTTTGTAAGTGGCTTTGGTGTGCGAAAGTAGCTGGAGAACGCCACCGTCTCGACTCTCGCAGACGTCGTCGCGTACCGGCCCATCTTCTCTTAACTTTATCGCTGCAGTTACACGCCTTGAGATCCGCTGAGCAGCCAAGGGTCAATTGTAGTAACAATTTAATTAAAAGTCGGTTTAGACAAAATTACCGTATCAACATTAGTGAGAAAAAATAGAAACAATGCATTTATCATACTGATCATTTTTTGGTTTATATTAGTAAATATTAAATTTGACGGGTTTATCATGGACAGTTTCCTTATGCAAATGGTACATTTTTGTTAATTAAATCCGGTTCCTAAATACATTTTGTTGGTACTAGCTCTACAATAATGCGCATCTACTGTAGTGGAAAAACTTTGTATATGACTTCTTTTTAATTTTAATTTATCTTCTGAAGTACTTTTCATATTTTTTCCTTTAGTAAAAGGTCTTGATGTATTTGTGACAGTATTTAGAAGTGAATTGAAAGCAAAAGCAAAGAGTTTAATGGACAAAAAGCATGACAATAATAATTATTGAATATTATAGAAAACACTAGTGGTATGTAAAGAACAAAAATCTTAGTGTTCAGTTACATAGAATATAATTCATTATAATTTTGTAGAAAATATATATACTTTACTTAACATTCTATAGGATATAGAACAATTTTTAGCTTTAGAACAAAACAATTCTAAGAAAATACTTTGTTATTAGGATATAGAACAAAACTGATGCTAGAAAAAACTACTTAGGCTTTACTTTTTAAACATTTTATTGCGGATATAAAACAAACCAAAGGTATTCTACTCAAATCCATCACTAACTCAAAAAATTTAAAAAACGGATGTAGAACAAACCAATTCTGGGGTGACGAGGCATTTATAGAAATTTAGGTAGGAACTGTGTTTTTGTTATTTACTTAGGTTTTAGCTACCGTTAAGATTTCTAGTTAGCGTTTATCATTAGTTTACAACGTTCGAGTACTTTAGGTAATTAGCTACAAACTACAATAATGTTAAGGTCTTTATCAAAAGATGCGGCTAACAAAAAGGAAGATGCGAGAGCTCGAGAATAGTATAGACAGAAAAAAAAAGAGACTCAATGAGCAACGTGAAAGGCTGAAAAGGCAGACAGCTGAAACTCAAATTCACAAGAATTGCAACGATTTAGTCGGTTTGGTCAATGGCAGCATGGGTATTCGATTAGGGTTTTGATGGCTTGCATGAAGACGTGATCAAATAGAAGCAGGATAGTTGCCTTATGCTGTATAAATTCTTTTTGTTGACCCTTTAATTGGTTCAAAATCTCATCAGGATAAAGATGGATATGTCGCAGTATCTCCCATTACAGTAAAGTAATGGTATTATACCGGGTGTTGAATGAGTTATGCCCGGTTTTTTGACTTTGAATATATCTATCGGATAAGTATAACTATACTCGTAAGTATAACCAATCAAACAACCTTAATTCAAATATTTACGGTTGTTTTGATTGATTATACTTATAGTTACACTTATCCGATAGATATGTATCTCAAGGTGAAGAAATCGGGCATTAGCCGAACATAGGAAATTAACAAGCAAAAACTTATTTATGCAAATTCCTGTTACCCCCATTATTTTAGAGAAAAATAAATGACACAAAAACAATGCAGAAATATAAACTATGAATGATAAGACCATTAGATTTCATCTAACTTTTACTTAAAAGGTCAAAAAATGCTTTCGAAATTATTAACATTTTCATTTATCGCACTGCACAGTGGGTCGAACGGTCGAAAAAGTTGTTACGTAAAAAGGCGCAAACTTTGCAAAAAAGGAAAAATTTGGAAAATAAAAAAAGCTAAAAACTGACATTAAACTCAAAATAAAAAAGGTAACGGTATTGCCGGCTGTCCAGTCTGCTCAAGAACTCGCTCAGGGTCGTGAGGCGGGAAAACAAAACCGTAATTAGATTAATGACTGTGAGTATTAATCCAATCTCATCTATGGTCAAGTGTGTCGCTAAGCTAGCTGTACATTTAATTTATATCTAAAAGAAAAGCATCAGACAAAGTAAACACAAAAAATATAGTAACGAAGTTTAATTTGGCATAAATAAGTTTTGGTGAAATCCAGAAGTACAACGGTTGGTACTATTATCTAAAAGATAGTGTCGACACCTGGCATGCATTATATAGCATAAAATTAAAGTAATGTTTGATACAAAAATTGAGCGACAAAAACGTCCATAAAAAGAGCGACAAATACATAAAAAAATATAGATTCACTTCATCCAGTCAAAAAGGCATCTGACAAATTGGTAGCCGTTGATAATTACCGGGTCCCGTGAACACTGGGGTAATTATCCGGCCTTTAACTCTAAGGATCCTTCCATAAGGATAGGACGTAACTACGCACTCTTAATTCTAAGTCACTTTAAAGATAAAACATTACTCACTACTTTTAGCTGGCTTGTAGACACTTTGACCTGATGGTGTGCTGATAAAGATGCGTGTCAAAATAGATAAAAACGGAAGGATGTAGACAGAATGGGAAATTATTTCTGAGGTGATGCGTTAACTTGAATCATACTCATAAAATTGGTACTTTCTTCACTAGATTTGGCGTACTTATTTTACGTGAATAAGCACCGTAGCATGATAATTCGCATTTTACATCGTAGGAGGGATTGGATGCGTAGTCGAATTTGGCTTTAACAAGCCCTGGCTGCGTCACTAAACGCAATTACGCCTAACAAAACGTGAATTCAAAATCTGGCGTAACCTATACGCACTTAAATTGGCGCATAACAATATCCATGTAAATATGCGTAACACAAAATTTACGCATAAAAAAGAAGGCTCTCACAAAGCCTTAGCTGCGTCACTGAATGTAACACTAAATTTACGCAAAAACGGAAGTTCGGTAGTGTGCGGTAAGGATAATCGGGACTTCATGACAATATCCGGCACTTCAAACAATTACGCGTCCCAAATATTCGCGTAACAAAACGTAAAGTCAATAACCTGCGTAATATAAACGCACGCAGTTAACGGCAGTCGGTAATTGTGCGTAATCTTTACACGCAATTGCGCATTAAACGGAAGTAGGAAAACTGCGCATCATTACAAAATTAATCACAATATTTAAGCATAAATAACAATTTCAACATGACCTACCCCCAACGCGCGAAGCGCGTTTGACTACGGCTAGGGGCAGAATGAATTTTCTCACTCGGCCGTTTCTCAAGCTAAAATTCTCCACTCTTCGAGTTTAACATCGAACACTTGCAAGAAAAGGTTTCGGCTTGCACAGCCGTGGTATTTACCACATTTGAGCCATAAAGATAACGCGTGACAGAAAAATAACAAAATTTATAGCTTGTTAGATTTGCTCAAAAGCAAATCGTAACAAAGTGGCCAAAAATACATTTTTGTCAATTTAACAGTTTTGCAACAAGGTTCGGTACATCTTTAGATGAAACATCGGTGCACCTTTTCACAGAATTTCAAGTGAATTGAAAAAGATTTCTGCTTGTTAGAGCAATGTAAACATCGCTCTTTATTGATCGCTGATTTGAATAGCATTTCGCTCCGTGCGACATTAAGTTTTAACGAGTTATTGTGCAGATTTCAGTTTAGGGTTCAAATTAATATTTAATAGGAAAGATGTCTTGAAGTGTGTACTTTTGAATAAAAAAATTCTAAGACAATAAAATAGTGCATTAATTAAATACATAGCTTAATTCCGGGAGCTGTTCAATTGAAAATCTCATGCAATTCTCCAACTTGGTGTGGACTTACAAAAAATCTTCCACCAGATACCGCTTTCAAAAAATATACAAAAAATACATAAAATATTTCTTAAACACATCATGTAAAATTTTTCTGCTCATTCATGCTCGATTTTAAGTAATTCGCGTTTTTAATGACGGCGACGCGCTGCGTATGTAAGTAATGCACATATTCAACTTACTTGTTTTTACTGTTATTGTATTGGATCGAGGTTTTTAACATGATGAATGCGAAAGAAAACATTTTTTGCCAAACGTACATATATAAAAACACACCCTCTAAAATCACCCTTGTTAATTTTTATTTTATTTGTAAAGTTTTTTGTATTATGTAGGCCAATTTTAAGTTATTAAAAGTAAAATCAGAGTATTTTATACTTTTAAATATATTATTACATAGCACAGTGGGCTCGATCTGAAAAAAGGTGGCCAAAAATCAAATTTTAAATTTAATGACTTCAAATTGACATAAATAACACGGGAAAATTAATCAAAAAATTCTAAATTGACAGGGGTGGTTTAGAGGGTTGATTTTTATACAAGTGGTTATTAAAATATGATTTTACTTTCAATGTCTTAAAATTGGCATAAATAACACGTGAAAATTAATTAAAAAATTCAAAATTTACAGGGGTGGTTTAGAGGGGTGTTTAAAAGTTGTTTTAAAAGTTTAAAATATGATTTTACTTTTAATGACTAAATATTGGCCTACATAATACAGAAAACTTTATGAATAAAATAAAAACTAGACACTAATTGAAAATAACGATTATAATATTACAATTGTGAAATTATTATAACATAAGTCATTGTGAAAAAAACTTATTTAGTTATTTCATCAAACGACATTATCACTTACATGATGAATACAAAGACAAGTGCTAGCTAAATGAATTGACAAGCTGAAAAAACTCACAATCTGAGAAAAAAGCTCACTCAATTCAGTCCTCAAAGACAAAAAATTTAAGGCAAACCTAACTACATGTACATTCTAAATCAACTTTACACAAAATTATAAACATTATTCAAAAAACAAAGAACTAAATTCGTTTGCATTACGAGCCATTCTATTAGCCACCGCAAACATCAAGTATAGCCTAGAAGATGGCTCAATATAAAAAATTGCCAAATTTCTTAATATCCTTGGAGGGACGTAAACCTTTATTTTGGACAGCAACTCGGAGCAGTCCACCGAACCGCCAACCAGTCCAGACATAAACCTGGCGTCGATGACTTTTCTTCTGTCAGTCAATGTGGAGAGGCCAAGCCTCCGCAACAGGTTTTTGTACCCAATATCGCGATGTGAGACTCCCAATTTAAAGGCAACATAACGAAGAAATCTTCTCTGCACCCTCTCCAATCTATCAATCTCAGATTGGTAGTAAGGCGACCAAACACAAGAGGCGTATTCCAATCGGGATCTAACATGAGAGACGTACAAGCTCTTTAAAGCAAAAGGATCGTAAAAATCGCCAGTATTTCTTTTAATGAAACCAAGGGCTTTTAAAGCCGCACTGCAGGAAGCTGCAATATGCTCACTAAAAGTTAGCTTTGCATCGAAGATGACGCCCAGATCTCTCATGCTAGAAACAGACTCCAGCAGAGTATCTCCAATCATATAGCTACCGGGAAAGTCACATTGGTGGCGAGAGAAACGAATATGTTTGCATTTTCTTATGTTGAGAGCGAGTTTGTTGGTATCACACCATATAACCATTCGATCTAGATCCGACTGCAATCTGGATATCGATTCGTTGTTAAAAATCTTAATAAAGATCTTCATGTCGTCAGCATAGAGTAAGACCTGAGCGTATAAAAAGCACAAAACGATGTCATCTATAAAAATAATAAACAACAAGGGACCGATGTGGGAACCCTGGGGAACTCCGGAGGTGGCTATAAAAGATTTCGAGTAGAATTTTTTAATTTTAACAATTAAGGATCGCTCCTTCAGGTATGATTGAAACCAGAGCCACAAAGTCCCGCACAATCCAATACTAAACAATTTCTTCAGCAAAATGTTATGGTCGACGCGGTCAAAGGCTTTTGAAAAATCAGTATATATCGCATCCGTTGATAAGCCAGAGTGAAACGAACGTCTTATGCTATCTTCAAATACCAGCAAATTAGTGGTGGTAGAGCGCTTGTTGGTAAAGCCGTGCTGTCTGTCGCTCAAAGTGCACGATAATGCCGACGAGAGATAGTCATTAACCATACTTTCGAGAATCTTAGGAATATGCGACAGGATAGCAATCGGCCGGTAATTCTCAATGGAATCTCTTGCGCCTGATTTAAATATTGGCACGATATAGGATTTCTTCCACTTGGCGGGAAATATTCCCGAAGCTAGGGATTCATTAAAGAGTAGCCAGAGAGGAAACGCCAGAGTCACAGCACAACTCCTCAAAAATATGGAAGGTAGGCCATCCGGACCGGGCCCCTTGCCGGGATCTAAATGTCTCAACTTATCGAAGACCTCAAGCTCATCCACACGATACGTGTGCAGATGTAAATTGGTATCACCCCGCACCACATCACAAGGGCTGCCATCGGAAGAAGAAAAGGCAGAAGAAAAGTGTCCAGGAAACATATTTGCAATACCGATACCGTCTTTAGCAGTCTCATCGCCCAACCGCATGAAGTCGGGAACACCGCAGGCACCACCCTTTCTGCTATTCACGTAGTTCCAGAAGCCTTTGCTATTATGTTTAACATTAGACTCTACCTCCAAGATATAATTCTTGTAGCAAATTGAAGCCTGTGCTCTGCAAGTCGATCTTAGTTCAGTAAACTCGTTATACGCTGATGAGTTTAGTGTGTGCTTGAATGCACTATGAGCCCTACGCTTGCGTGCAATATTTTGTATCAACTCACTACTAACCCACTTAGGAAACTTGGATTTGTTGCCAATTGTGATTTTCGGGATACGACTGTCTATTATATTGTATAATACGTTATAAAATCTATCAAGTGAATCAGATAATTCATGTGAATTATCGAACAAAGCTTCCCAGTCTACACGAGAGACATCCGCGTTAATAGAATCGTAATTGCAGGCCTTATAATTATAAACAATTTCATTAAACTGCAGAGGCATTGATGATTGATTTGACTTGATGTTTAGTATGAGCGCCGGATGATATGAGTCGCAGGGCATCATTAATTCAGAAGCAATCTCAACCGTATAATTTGAAACACTAGAAAAGATCAAGTCTAACATTTTACCATACTCGTTAAATACTCGATTCAGCTGATAAAAATTTAAATAAGCAAAAGTCTCCGCAACAATGTCACTGGGTGGATACGAGGCGGAAACCCGCAGTCCGTTTTCATCATTAAGCCAAGAGACATTAGGAAGGTTAAAGTCACCAAAAACATAAATGTCAGCATTTTGAGCGCTTAAAGTATCACACACATGCTCAGCAGAGTCTGCAAATGACCGGTAACATTCCAGACCACATTGAGGTGGCAGATAGACCGCGTCGAACAAAAGTTCGCGGCCACCTAAACGCACAAACACCCACAGTTGTTCAAGTAAGCAGTTGGTGCAGGGAACCGCAACCGACGCCTGCAGTCCCCTCCTTACCGCGATCAAAACACCACCACCCCGGGCTTTGCCTGTCTCAAGAGCATCCCGATCTGTCCTAAAAACCTGATAATTATTATTACGCCTTCCGCCATAGTTTCAACGTTTTTCCAGATTTTGCTGATCAAAATCCGTCACAGCGATAAATATCACTAATTATAAAGAACTTATTCTACATTAAAATCAAAAGTTCAATAGGAACTCAATCAAAACAACACACAGGGTTGGATTCAGGATTAATTCCAGATTAATTAAAGAACAGTTTATGTGTTTTATTAATTTTTATTTAAAAAATTGCAAAAATAATAGGTACATTAAAATAAGACACTCGGTATATATATGAAAAATAGCAACGGTATACTATTCTATATCTTTCGATAGCAGGATAGTCCCGGACCCCTGTTGTGTGCCTCTGCGTCGATCCTAAACTAACAAAGTAGCTTGCCCGGCGTCGTGTATTTCTCACCCCACATGTACGGCTGCAGAGAGGGGCAGAATTTTCTTTCAGATTCTATTATAAAACATCTTTGACTATATGCTGCATATTTCAATTTCTTGAGCACCGCTGAATAGATAACTTTTTTGCTAATTTATGATAAAATTTTTTACAAGAAAAACTATTATGACATGATTTCTAATACACACGAATAAAAATAAATAAAAATGTTAATAACGTAAATATTCTACATACCTTTCCTAACACCCTCCATCCAACAGAATTAAAAAAAAACACTTGGGTAAAAAGTTACACGCACTTTAAGTAAAGTTTATATTTTGAAGCCGCTACACGTGGTTCGCGTTGTACCGAGAACAGTAACTTTAAAGTAACGTAGCGCCTCGGCAGGGGTAGGCAAAATACATGAAAATATGTATTTGAAATACAAAATACATTTGTTTTGTGTATTTGAAATTCAAAATACAAATACATTTTGTTCCGAGTATTTAAAATACAAAATACAAAATACAGTATTTCAAATACAATATATAGCATTTAAAATACAAAATACATCATTTCAAATACTACCTGGTTGGGAACAAAAGAAATAACAATACAATACAACGGCAGGGCCGTATTCAGTAACATCGTCGAATGAAAATAATCGCAAACAAACATTTTTTTACGTTACTGTTACTGAATACGGCCCTGTATATTTGATGCTATCAATTTTAAAGTATTTTGTATTTTGTACAGTATTTTTTAATTTGTATTTGAAATACAAAATATAAAATACATTTGTTTTGGGTATTTGAAATACAAAATACAAAATACTAAATACAAAATACAAAATACAAAATACAAAATATATTTCAAATACGTATTTCAAATACAAGTATTTCATATACTGCCCAACCCTGCGCCTCAGGTATATAAAATATATTTTTTTCCTTTTGGAATAACATGCACCAAAGCCCCTCTACAAGATTCTATGGTAGTAAACTCATTCGGTGACAATTATTTTTTTGAATTTTGGCCACCTTTTTTCAGATCGAGCCCACTGTGCAGTGGTCAGGTAAGTCTCCATAGTAATTATTTTTGAAAATAGAAATTAAATTGAATTTATTTCATGGCCAGTCTGATACGTGTACCAATAAAGTAGCTGCACATATTTCAAGATTAAAAATTCAGCTTTAAATATGTTTCGATTTCTTTAGCAATTGTTTGTCATTATCTCTACTAAAATGCACTTTGATTACATTTAGTTTAATTTATTAAATTCGCGATAAAGGTTACTGAACAGAGAACAGTAATAGGAAACAAATCAAAAAGGAAATACTTCCTGGGTGTTCAAATACTAATACTACCAAAAATATATTTTTAGAAGTTTCGATAAACTGTGAGTATAGTTTGTTTCAATTTAAATGGAATTAAAAAAATTAAAAAAATTAAAAAAGATCATAATATATCAAATTATTTTGATATAAAACGTATAAACTTTGCCACAAAAACATGTAATATTGAGATAAGTTGGTGTTTTTAATCGCAGGCTAGCAATATTGGCAGTAGCATTATTGTTTTTTAGCGGAAATGTTCATACGTTCTTATATCAAAGTAATTTAATATATTCCTTTTTTTAATTCCATTTAAATTGCAACAAACTATACATTATATTCTATTGGATATTATCTAAAAATGTAAAAGAGAGCTATTTTATAATTAAATTAAAAATAATTACATAGGTATGTTTAGATTTTGCACATGAAAAGGAATATTCTGAAGATTCCTTTCATAATATAGTACAGCAGTTGAGAAACCATCACATGATGAAGTACTATTACAAAATGAATCATTGGAAAATACTACCTATGTAATTGAAAATTTAATAAAAAGCTTAAAATCTTCATTAAGAAAGTGTTGCAATTTATTGTAAAGCCATGTTACAAAAAAACCCTACCAATCTAGAAAAGATTTTTAAGGATGTACATATAGGAGACAAAAATAAAAAAAATTTCAAATCGGTTCACTACACCGTTCAATAGTTCTTGCAGTTTTAATTTGATGTTGAATTTTTGTTAAAATTCAAGAAAATCACATCTATGGTTTTGCTTAAGAGTCTGCTTTTAGGGAAAATCACAAGGTGTTAAACAGTAAAGTACTTCTTAAGAAATCCTAAAAAAATTATATAATGTAAAAATAATTTTATGAAAAACATTTTATTCAATATACTTATATTAGCTTAAAATATTTGATCAAAATATAAGAATTTTTTCAAATTTTTTGTAGTTACAGCTTGTAAATAGAAGTAGGTTTTAGCAAAATTTTATCACGGTTTACTACCCCGTTCTCGAAAAATTAATTAGTAATTGAACAACCGATATAGAGTTGTCACGTTCAATTCTCTAAAAATAAAATAGATTTCGACGTTAAAAGAACCCTAAACATATTTAAAACTTGTAGGTATTAAAAATATTATGTATATCGCGGTTTTTATAAGTTTTAACAACAAATATCAATTTTTACTCATAAAAAGTATTACAATTTTTATTTAGATAGTAGATTGGGGATTGCAGGGATAGTCACTAATAAAAATTTTGTTATGTCAAATTTAAAATTTGTAATTTCAGAACATGAACCGATTTAAACGAAAAAACCTTACTTCATGCATTTTTATAACTTTGTTTATCGTTTATGATATTTAAAATGTATTTTACTACACACATAAGACCAATATTCATGATATTCAAATTAATCCTACTTTTGTTTCCGATTGTATCTCCTATACATCCTTAATGAAGATCAGTTGAAATATCTAGGAACAGATATTATAAAAAAAGATACAACATGGTCAAAAGATATTCGATAACGATTATTTATGATGTTTTTATTACTTTCTCCAAATATGTCCTGTTAAGACTACATAATTTTTTGTATAGTTTTCCTGTAATATGTATATGGTTTTGTATTTTGTATCGCAAAATAAACGAAAAATTGAGCCTTTTCGTGCAAAATGTCTTGTAACAAATGATAAATAAACAACAATATGACAGAAACACGTAATATATAAGAAGAAATCTATTGTTTTAACTTATCATATTCAAGAATTAGCACCTAATTAATTATTTAATAATTTCTGCAAAAATTTTAAATTTCGCGCATAACTTAGGTCCCCAATATAGCCGAACTTTGCCGTACTACTGTATCTATCTAGTGACTGTAACAGAGAATGTATATAGTTTCGCCATCCACTCAGATAATTCATCGTCCAAATGATAAATCGTGACCTTAATCACCAAACAATTACCTACATACAAGGTTAGTCAAATTCATAGTTTTTGTCTGTAAGACAACTTATTATTTTGCATATTTGTCCTTCTTACGTTAAACGATATAATGAAATAATAATTATAATATAAATATATTATTGTCGTGTTTCAAACATCAAATTTAATATGTTTCATTTAGTTCGAAGATTTAGTTTATTTTTATTATTTTTTGATTTTGTAAATAATTTTAAATTTGTTTATAACGCGGGAGATTTTTAAGTTGGCGACAATTTTGGTGGGAGAAGGGGCTTCTTGCCGAGAATGGCCGTCATAGACAATTGAGATAAAGTTTGTCTCCTTGATTTGTTTAGAATTTGTTCAAAATTTTATAATTTTGAAAATAAAACCGAGATTTAAAGTGAGTAATAATTTAGTTTGATTTTATTTTGGAAGCTGTCCCAAGATTTGAATGGTGTAGAAGTTGTTTTTGAATATTTAAATTTGGATCTAGAGGATTGAAATTAGATCCGTTGATTAATAAAAAATGATACAATTGGAAATTAGAGAAAATTATGTAATTGCTTTTTTTTTTAATTTAATTCGTTTAATTTGGAAGGAAAAGTTGAATTTGGATGTGCACGTCGCACCTAGATGATAAGGCGCGCTCACAATCGTCGTTTCATTTTATATCAAGTACGAAAATTTATTTAAAAATTTTAATTTAAAATTTAGATTTGGATTTTTTTTGGAAATTGGAAAATAATACGACAATATATTGCACTGTTAACGGTGGAAGACCATTAAGAGTCCATACTTACTTTTCATAAATGCAATGAATGCAAAGCTTAACGAAACTCTGCTTCCAAATAATGGTGGAACGAATAAATGTGATTAGCAATTTTTTTATAATTTCAAAGAATCTTCAAAAATGTTTAATGAATGTTTAAATTTAATTTTCAGAATTAAATAAACAATTGAATTAGAAATATTAAATTCAAAGGACATAAATTGTCGTATAGCGCTGTGCTTTTCCTGTGCCGAATAATTTTCCGCAAAACCCGCGATAACACTTTAATACAGCAGTTATGCAAACCTGTCCGTATACTTTCTTTCTTCGACCCAATGGTCCACTGAAATGCTGGTTGTGATTCCTCGCCATCCCGATCACTTAAAATTGAACTGCGTCCAGTCGGTTCCAAAATATTTCTCTGCCTGTTGTCCAAAATACTCTTCTCAAAATTTGCACCTCGTGCGGTTTTCCCAAATTGAATTTGTTGTTTATTGTTTCGAAATATTTGTTTTATAATTCACTGTGGTTGACTTCAGCTTTCTTCGAAGTCCACCACTTCAACGACTTGCTTGGACCAAGTCTTCTCGTCAACTATCTATTTCAGTTATTGTTTTTCAGTCTGTTGTCTAGACAATTCAACTTTTTTTTCAGATTCAATTTTTGTAATTCAATGCACGTTACTCGTACTGCGATTTGTTATTTTTTATTTGCGTACGCATGCACACACGCGCACTATCGACAAACCATTGCTTGCCACATGGCACGTCCTTGCTTTCTATTGTTTAGTTAACCTCCAAATTGTTTTGTCAAAATTGACATTGTCATAACTTTGAATATTAAGCTTCTTTGAAATATTGTTTTGATTAAAAATAATCTTTGAATTGAAAAATTTAACAATTGGATTTCGCTCGCTCGCTTGCATTTTTTAAACACTGCAATAACTTGTTATTTCTAAATTCATAAAATAGTGACCAGGGCTTTTCTTCGGTGATTCAGATAAAATATGTGAATTACGATTGCATAGGGTTCATTCCATATCAAGTGGTCCAACCCTATGGTGTGACCATTCTAACAAAAATTGATTTTTTTTGTGTAAACATCCTTACATATTAGTAGTACTAAATGACCATTATTTCGATTTTATTGTCTTTTGTTTTCGTGTGAGAGCCATATTTGCTTTGCAATATGCGGCATATTTTGCAATTTTAAGGGTTTACGGCAACCGAAATATTTCAGCTTTTATTTGTCCTATCAAGATGAAAAAAAAAAGAAATTGTTTAAAAAGAAACAGACTACAATATTCCTTATTACACAATAAAATTATAAATAACAAGTTAAATTAAATAAATTTTAAACAGATTTTAAACACGCCAAAATAATAAAATCCGTTACTAACTACAAAGATCGACTGCTTCATGAAATGATATGCATTACAAGAGAGAAGAACGCAATGAATAGGAAGACAGATATAGACGGCTTAAGCAACCTCTACAGCCATTTACTAGTCTAGTTCCCACTGCACACATTGGAGTTAAGTTTTTCCTAATTGACGGAAACTCAGTATAGGTTGTTCCTTAACTCACGATCTTTTGGATCTTAGGTCGTATCAAATGACAATGTGTTTGTTCCCTGTTTCCATGTAATTTATTTTGTTTATATTAAATAAATTTCTGACGAAGACGATAAACGTCGTCGAAAGCTTAAAAATATAATTTGATTATATTATTTAATTTAACTTGTTATTTATAATTTTATTGTTTAATTTCTCACAAGTTAAGATTTATATATTTAAATATTCCTTATTACATATTTTTACCTAAAAGCAATCCTAAATGGTAAAATTGCAGCCTTAATTCTTATCTAGTTTTATAAAAAAATGACATTTTTAAAGAGAAGTTTATGCATGAAAGGAGAATATCTCAAAGTTAAATTTTTTTTTACAAATAGATGATAAGTAGTTGAAATCACACACCAAATATTAACCCTAAGATTTACTCGCTTTTCTTCTAAAAATATTCAAAGTTTGAAAATTTTAATCAAACGGCGAATTTTGGCACTAAATATCGCTGGTGCGGGACCAGATAAAAATCTGAAATTTCTTGTCATAACAGTACTACCTAATGGCATTACGCAAAAATTTTTTTGAGGTTTAGATTTGAATGATTTGGGTGCTTCTCTGTATTAAAACGCCTGAAAAATACATAATCACATATAAGGCGATCGCTCTTGAAGTCGTGGTGGCTATTGTTAACAAATTTAATTGTTAAATCACTCGATTTATTATAACAAGCAATGTTCGAACTTAACTGTTCGATTCGGCAATAACATTGACGCAAACGAATGTTTACCATGGTAGGCAAGTTTTTTGAAGATTGGAAGAATGAGAGAAATCTTCTAGTAGAAATAGTTTTAATGTAATGTTTGATATCTGGCCCAGGGTGCAAAGTGATGTCTTCGGGTGTAGTGGAGAGTGTCTACAAATGAATATAAACCACAGTAGAGGTAATACTTTTTATAAATTTGACTGTCGATAATGTTGTAAAGATTTCAGATACAAACAAAGGTAGTAATTAAGGTAAACAAAGGTGGGTAGTAGATTAAGTAATTTAACGATTAAATTTGTTAACAATGGCCACCACGACTTCAAGAGCGATTGCCTTATATGTGATTATGTATTTTTCAGTCGTTTTAATACAGAGAAGCACCCAAATCGTTCAAAAATCAAATCAAATGTCAAAATGCAACAAAATCAGGTTATGTCGTTCGGTTTATTTGGAACCAGATTATCGAAATCTGACGCTGCACTAATATGGCGTATTGCATACTTAAAAACCAGGCAAATAATTCACTAACAAAAAATAAGCACAGGTAGCAGAGCTGACACTTGTTTTAAAAGATTAGCGAAAACTGCAAAATTCGTAAAATAATGCAGACCCCAGTCCTAGATAATATGTAAGACAATCGCGATGTTTAGACGGAGTTCTTTCATTCCCATAATTTTGGTAGTTATGAAAAGTTCATGTTCGTTTCAACGAAGTGTAAAGTGGTTGTGTGATCTATAGGGACCGGAATTCTAAGCTTTATGCTTATTACGGCAGTTACAAGCATTTAAAAAATTTTAAGAAATGATCGCAATTCAAAGAAAAACAAATCGTTTGACACCTACTTTTTAATGCTTATTTTGCTTTTTTCAAGTTTTTGCGCATTTTATCAATTTTTATGCTTTTTTGTGCTTTTTTTCGGTGAATTTTTATTCTATATTTAAAATTTTTTTAAAAATTAAAAAAATCGATTTATAGCAAAATGTTTCAAACAATTTTTGTTGCAAATTATGGAAGTTTTATCTAAATTTTTACCGAGTATTTTTAAAGTCGCTATTACTCAGAAACGGTGCGACAAAATAGAAAAATGTATAGAAACAAAAATAAAGAGAATAAAATTTTCAACAAAAAATGTTTGAAAAATTTTGCTATAAAATCGATTTTTATATGAGTTAATATAGGAGTGTATTGATAATTTCTGGAGCCACTGTATCTGATTTTTTGGATTTTCTTTTTAAAAATAAATGTTACTTTTGTTTGTTTTCTAACGTTTTTAAAAAACATTTTTATGCTTTTTTTGCAGAAGTTTTTAGAGACAAATTTCGTGCTTTTTAAAGCGCTTTTTTTCGGAATTTTTGTGCTTATTTATTTGGAGCCTAGTGATCTATAAACAAAGTGTAAATATTTTTAAAAATGGATGAAGATGACCAATTGATCAACACAATATTAACAATTTTTAATTCTGATAACTACCTAAAACAATAATTTTGAAGTAGTCAGAAACCTTCTCTTACTGGGGATTTGGACAAAACATAATAGAAGAATTTTTAGGTAAGTTGTGAATAAATAATCATTTATAATTAAATGGTTTTGTTCTTTTGAAGTTATTTATTGATGTATTAATTTTGTACTTCTTCGATTAATATCGTAAATTTGTTTGCATGATATTTTCTGATTTTGTTTCTAAATATTTTATGTATTTATTTTTTAGTTTATAAATTTATAAAAATAAGTTTTTGTATATTAATTAGGATTATAAGGTTAACTTAAGTTTTATTTTATTACATTATGACAATTATTATAAATAAATTCTTTGAAATTTAAACTTGATATTTTTTTTTATTTTTACTAGCTAAATATTTTTTACAGGAAACACAAAAAATAATAACAATATTCATAATACTATTATGAAGGGTAGTACTTCGATACTTCGTGAAGGTAAGTACTTCCTAACGAAAATGATAATAATTGATAGGAAAGTGTATTACTTCTGCTAAATTTTAAACTTTTGTGTACTTATGTATCTATAAATTTCAACTTCTATACCTGTGTTGAGGGCAAATACATACCTGTTAGCAACCAAATCTAAAAAATTTCAGTTTATAAAATAGCTAAAGAAACATTGTTTGTAAAATGTGTTTTAGTTAATATTATAATATTAATTAAAACACATAAGGTTTACAAGCATAATGCCTTTTTGGCTATTTTATAAACCGACATTTTTCAGATTTGCAGGTAAATAAGTATTAAGTATGTAAATACTTAAAAATCAACTCACTTATATGTAAAATTCAACCCTGATAAATACTTGTGTTTAAGTATGTATTTGTTTAAAAATCAACCCAGTTGTACGTCAAATTCAACCAATTTAAATGCTTGTATTAGGTATGTAAATGCTTAAAAGTCAACCCAGTTGAATGTCGAATTCAAGCACGTTGATTGCTAACATTTAAGTATGAAAATTCTTAAAAATTAACACACTGATGGGTTAAATTAACACACTGATGGGTTGAATTTATTTATAACCGTTAAATAAGTAAGCAATGCTTGACTTTAAGTATGCAGCTTACTAGGCTGGAATCGAAGCACGCAAATACTTGATTTTAACATACATTTGCTTAAATATTTCTCAGTGTGTGTGTACAGTTCACGGTAACTACTCGTATTAAAATACTTATGTATTCATTTATAAAAAGCAAAACAAAATACTTGTTTGTGCATCGAGTGCGGACGTTTTTAATCTATAAATTATTTCAGTTAAAATACATACTCGTACGTTCGATCTAAATCTTAATGAGCAAATTCAATTTGAGGATTCCCACACTAAAGCAGGTCATACAATTGTGAATAACACATGACCCAGCGTCCAAATGAGCTGATTTATACCTGTCAAGTTAGCAGAACTTATAAATAAACAAGCGTGAGATCTGTCTTCACTAATTTTTCATGCTTCTAATTTTGAATCTTTCAAAGTAGATTAGTATTCAATTTTAGTATTGTTTGAGCTATTTTCTGGCTATAACTGCAAGATCGTGACCGTTCTGAATTGGGTAATAATATAGAAAAGAATTAATTTTCGCAATTAGAAACACGTCAATATTATGTTATGTCCAATTAGTTTCATATGTATCGTATGTAATACCCAACTTATAATGTAACAACACATTAAAAAATATTATGTACATCTGAAAATATGTATTTCAGTGACGATGGCGATATTATTACATTTGTATTTTATATTATATATTAATCTGCAAGTTTAAACTTTACTAGCGTTTATAACTACTATAATATTGCTGTGATCTTTTCCAATTATACGGATGCATCTCAAAACTAAAATTCTTGATCAAAAGTCAAAACTATACAAATAATTCAATATTTAAAAACTTATTGTTAAAATTAATTCTTGGAAATATATTCAATGGTAAAATAATTGATATTTATATCACTTGATGATATATTTATATATTAATTTCAATGTTGGAAAAGTGATTAATATTTTAACAATAATAATAATAATTTTTAACAAAATTGATTTTTAGCTGTTTTAATTTTAACGTTAAATAGGCATGCTGTTTTCAAAACAGTAATTAGTTCTTCAATCACTTCTTAAGTGTTTTCTCTATACCCTTTTACTTTATATTATACGAAACACTATAGTGCTCTCCAATTAGTAAAGTAAACCTCCATCGATTAAGGAGGGATTCGTACTTGTTGGCAGTGTTGCCAAAGTGTGAGTAATGCCCCAAAATGTGAAAAATTTTAAAATGTTAGAGTAACACAAAGTTTTGAGGAGAAGTAAAAGGATTTGCATTGTGATTGAATTTGAAATGCTGAGAATATATATCAATATTTTAAAATATCCAAATATTCCACACACTTTTTAGAACTAAAATGTTCTTAAGTATGTGAAAATTAAATATTGGGCTTAGTGGACTAAAATCAAACTTAATTTTTACAATGTCGACGTTTCGAAGACTTTATGTTTTCTAAGCCCAATACTTAATTTTCATATATCAAAGTATGGACGAGAATTTTATTATTATGTTCTTAAGTTATAAATAATAAAATACATTTCCAAAAAAACACATACAATACAACGTTGAAACATACGACTACAGAGAAATAAAATACACTTTCCCTCGTATTTTCAGTTGACACTGATGAATTTCAGTGTATTTTATTGATTTTCGATTAATTTCCTCCACCTCCTGTCTTTCAATCAGAATGTCTAACTTTATATTTAATTTTTGATAAACTGTTTCGTGTATCTCTTGAAAAAATAGTCCCATTGCATCATGTTCACTAATTTCCATATTTAATGTGTAAAGGCATTGTGTAATGAAAAATTCCTCCTCCCTTGTGGGGATCCAGAAGTTTTCTCTACACGCAGGGAATAAATCAACCGGCTTTTATTTAGATGTTATCTAGCTGATAAGGTGCTGAAGCGAGGATCATAAGTTCCAAAAAAAAGGTGACAGATAACCAAAAAAATATAATCCCTGCCAATAAAATCGACATCCACAACTGGTGAAAGAAAAATCGTAACTACTTGCCTTAATATTATCCTATTGGAGAACCATAAAAAAAAACAAGTAGTTCACACCATAATGTCATTATTATAACATTATTTTGTCAAGTAATTTGTCAGTTACATGTAAGAATTTTTTAAAGATTTTTTAATTAATTGATTTTATTGTATTATTTTTAGCCTTGAAAATGGGTCATTAATAAAGACTCGAAACGTCGGTCAATTAAATTGATATAAAAAAGACCTAAATCTCAACAATTTTTATTATTTAAATATTATTAAAATTATTGTTGTGAAAAATTGCGAGCGAAGATAAATACTTATCGATAAATATGCTCGACCAAATGCATTCGCTTAAAATAAAGTTAAATAAAATTTAAAATTATTGAAAATAATTTTACAACAAAATCCGATGTTAGAAAAAAATCGGGATATTCTCCAGATAACTGTGACGATTATCAAAAAGAAACTGATCTCAACAGATCCGTGGTAAATACGATTAACCCTTTCAGACACAAATTATGAAGGGGTTGTAAGAAAATTTTCAAACTCAGCATGTGAACTTGTTTAATTTTTTGAAGATTTTTCATGTTTGTTAGATTACTCTAAGATTCCCGAGTACTCAGATATCAACTGTCTTTTGTGTAGGGGACAAAGTGATTTTCTGCTCACGATTTATCGAAAATTTGAGAGATTCCATGAAAAAACCTTTATTTTATTAAATGCATACAACATTATACAAAGTAGAAAAAATATTACGTACTTAAAAAGTATCAAATTCCAAAAGAAAAATAAGCACAAAAAACTCGAACACAACCACGTGCTTTCAGGTTCAAAACATAAAACAAAATAAATTTATTAAAGGATAACAATAAGTCCCCCAAGTAATGCAATCTTTCAGGAGCCAAGCTGACTAGTCCTCGGAGCAGATCAACTTGATTGGTACTATCCATATAGCTACTACTAGCCATAATTTTGCCTTAAACTTATGTCCTCTCTACAGGACGCTCTGTCTGAAAGGGTTAACCTAGGTACAAAAAGATGAAAAATCGAGTAAACCGCAAATCACGATGTCATATCAAAATTACAAAAAGGCATCTCCCCAAAGTTTACAGGAAAAAGCAAAAACTTACCCTAAATCTTTTTGACGAAACGAAAACTACAACAATCACTTATCGAACCCACATTCAAAAAGTCCCTCTTGCGTTCCAAAACGCAAATTTCAACCCCACCCAAATCAGATTCTCGGCAGGGACGTATAGAGAAAATAAAACAAATTACTAAAATTTGTTACAATTGGTGCACCTAAAATTTAAAATAAAAAAAAATAAAAAAGATTAAGTGGAATCAATTAAATTTTTTTTAAATATTAAATTAGAAGTTTGTGTTGGATGTGTAAAATACTTTTGCGTGACAAAATATTACTTTAGTGTCATTAAAAAGGCTTCAAGTTTTCTACAACAGATTCAAACCTGAACAGTAGAAAATTTGTGAAGGAAATATCTCAAAATATTAAGTTGGCGTTTCCTTTTATTGCATTGCAACAATTTCATTGTTCACCCAAAATAAGTAGGGCATTTAAAATTTTGAATTTAATTTGGCTGTAAAAAAAACTCGTGAATATTCTTTTAAACGTATGACTTTATTAGAAAAAGTAAACATTGACATTAAGCATGGAACACAACATCATGCCTGCTTGCTACACATCCAACGTAACAATGCTGAAAAATGGGTTATTTTTTAAAATTTAATTTAAATTATTTATTTTAAAGACTGCTGGTCTTTTTTCATATAATGTAAGCATTATAAGATTATATCGTAGTAATCAATCTGCCTGCCTACAACATGTTCATCTCACAGTTGCACGTACAATTTCCAGAATAGTTGGCTACTAGAGTTACGGTTAATAGGGGTTTTAATGTATTTATATATTTATAATTAAATATTATTAAATATATTATTATATCTCGTTTATTTAAATTCATTTAGTATGAAAACTTGCTGTGTATATCATTCGGCTCTTATACTGTCTTACTCCTATATTTTTAACATAGTAGAGCTCGTTAACTTATTTACGCAATGCACGGATTTACAATCCTTATTATACAAAACAATACTCTTAAAAGTTTTCCTTTTATTAAGGTATCTGCATACATCATATTAAATGGGAATAAAGTGGAATTATTGGCAATAATCAGGAAATAAATGGAATTAAGGGTAATTAAGATAATACTAGTAATATCTTATTTTATTGCCGACAATTAGTAATATTGTACAAATTTTTGCCCAGTGAGAGACCCCTCGGTTTTTTGTAAAAAACATGTTCATAATAATTGTTTTTGTTTTTTTTTGTAATATTGTAATCTTTCTACAGATATAATATGCGCAAATGAACAATCTGCATTTAGAATATTACCTTCACCGAACTACGGTCTCGGGAAATATTCGTCTTGGAATACATTATGCAGGTCAGTTGGTCAAATTATCGAAACATTGTAATAGGTTGGAATATTATTATGGGATATACCAAATATGACAATTGCATTGTTAATCATATTGCATTTCAAAATTTTAATGGTGAAAACATTGTTGTTATTCCCGTTATTATCTAAATTATCTAATTGTATAACATTTTATCATGCATCTCTTCGTAGCGTATATGGGATCTGCAAATTCTCATAACATTATGTTAAGACTGCTCAACGCATTGCACGTTTTCTATAAATAAGAATACGAAGGAGGAGTCTTATAATTACTGTTATATTGCTATATCTATAAATTACGTTTTACTAATCTTTAAAACGCACTGTTGGGTGGGTAGACCTCTATACAATTTTTAAAGTTTATCTAATTATCTTAACTCCTCCTATATTTAACTTAGCTCCGTATAAAAGCGTTTTAATTAATTATTAATAAAGTTGATTATACATTTCAATACTCCATACGAGTAATATATTATAAAAGGCCATAATGTGAACTATATATTATAGATTGGCCAAATCTCTGCGTTATGAGTTTATTTGCTTCATTTGCGTTACCCGTAAAATTAATCGCTAATATATTGCTAAAATAAAACGTCCGAATAATAATATAATCGTCAAAAGTATTCTGTCAAAATTATCAAGATAAACATTTCTTCTAAACTGCTATTGAAAATAAAATTGACAATCATTAAGATATTAAACTAAATTAATTCTTACACTGGCAATAAAATTATTATTTGTATTAAAAAACTAAGGAACCTGTACATAATACAGCCCAGTAGAAATTAAAGTGCAAGACAAATATTTAGCAGAATATCTTTATCAATAGCATGATTTTATGACATTATTAGGACCAATATTTTAATATTACATCAAGGTAAACGAAGTTTAAACTACCACGTTATTGTTTTTGCTAATATAAGCAATAAAAATAACATTTAATATTTAAACCATCCCAAATAATTTGAAACAGAAGTTGAAAAATTGTATAGATAATCTTGGGTCTAATCTAAACTGACAAAGAAATTCCAGCTCTTAGACGCTCAGAGTATTTCTGCAGGATATATCGTTATTATAAGATCGACAACTCAGAGTTCAAACCGGCGCCAGCGACGATATCCAAACTTCGGTAATCCATTCTGTAATAATTTTAGTACAAAGTATTTCATTCCATATCAAGTGGTCCAATCCTGTCGCTCTACCATTTAAAAAAAATTGTTTTTCTTTTGTGTAAACATCCTAACCTAGTAGTACTAAAATGACCATTATTTCAATTTTATTGTCTTTTATTTTAGTGTGAGAGCCATATTTACTTTGCAATGCGCATCAGTATTTTTTGCAATTTTAAGGGTTTACGGCAACCGAAATATTTCAACTCTTATTTGTCGTATCATGTTGAAAAAAAAAAATAAAATTGTTTAAAGAAATAGACTGCAATATTGCTCATTACATATTTTTACTTAAAATCAATCCTAAAGGGTAAAATTGCAGCCTCAATTCTTATCTAGTTTTTTAAGAAAATGTCATTTTTAAAGGGTCGTTTATGCATGAAGGGAGAATATCTCTAGTTGAAATCACACACCAAATATTAATCCTAAGATTTAATCCCCTTTTTTTCTTAAAATTTTCAAAGTTTAAAAATTTAACAAAACGGCGATTTCTGGCACTAAATATCACTGGTGGGGGTTAGATACAAATCTGAAATTTCAAGTTGTAACAGTACTATATAATGGCATTACGCACCAATAAATTTGAGTTTGAGTTTTTGACTACAAGCCGAGATATAACAATCACAAAATGTCAAAAAATGTATACGTTTCGGTGAACGTAATTGCATTTTTCAATGACAGTATTGTTCGGATACAGATGATATGCATATACACGTACGGTAAAGTGAGGTTACTTTTAATCCAATCTATCGTGATTTTCAAGTTTCAAGTTCAATTAGGCTGTATTTAAAAATTATTTTTCTAAATAGTTTCTTTTATTGAAAAGATTGTGTAAGATATCAACTTTAAATTTGAGCTTTTTGATTAAAGAATTATAAAAAATAAACATATTTTTTTATTTTTGAAAATGTGAGTCAATGTTACCCCTGCATTGGAGATACTTTAAGGGGGGTTATGATTTTAAAGGCAAAATAAAAGTATAACTTCATGATTTTTTTTTAGAGTTATGAATAATGTTGGTTTATTTATTTCATATACACGTTATGGTATAACATCTGAGTATCTTTGAGAAAATATTCAATTAAAAATATCAATAAATAAGTCCGTGACAGCGAATCTCCGAAAGCGCCTCGAAAGAAATGCGGTGAACTTCATAAGTCGATACCAGATCATCTGAAGCAAAAAAATCAAAAAGCGTCTGAAAGGTGATATGTTTCCCTAGGTAGTCAGAAAGATATGTTTCCCTAGGTAGTCAGAAAGAGTTTTTTTTAATTGACTTTTCCATTTTATAATAACAAATTAACCGAAATTTTTTAGCGAAAATCGTGTTTTTCACTTCAAAATGCTGCCAAAAATAGAAAACTCGAAAAAATAAAAAACTTTCTCTGATTACCTAGGGAAACATATCTCCTTATAAATGCATTTTAAATTTTTTGTTTTACATGATCCGGTATTGAGTTATAAAGTTTACTGCATAACAACATTTTTACGAGACACTTCCGGAGATTCGCTGTCACGGACTTATTTCTTGATATTTATTTTAATTGAAATTTTTTTCGAAGATACTCCAGATGTTATGTTTTAACGTGTATACGAAGTAAATAAATCAACATTATTCATATCTCCAAAAAAACATAAAAATATGCCTTCTATTCGTTTTTAAAACACTACACACCCTCTTAAGCCAGGTATATTTTGAGTACAGTTTTGTTTCATTTACTTGCAATGCCATAAAGAAAACTTGCATAATATAATGTCAAAGCAAATGTTCTTCGATTTATTTAAGGTAAAACAAAGTAGAAAAATGATACAAAAATGATTAAGGTAGTGGTACCAGTAGATGATAATGTAAGGCGATTGCGCTACAGGAAAAGGTCTAAATAATTCTATTACTCAGTAGGAGTCGATATTTTACATGAAGGATATTGTTCACAGTGTGTAATTTGTAACTAAATTTTGTTTCTGTTAAAATAACAACAAAATATAATAATTAAAAAAATATGACAAATGTTGAAACATACCTACCAATGCATGAGAAGAATAAAAGTGTTGAGTGCCAGTACACGGAAAAAAAATTACTTGGTTTAAATAAGTACCATTTTAATCAAGAAGTTCTCTGTTCTTTTTGTAAGAAAAAAATATTCTTAATTAAGTTTTTTTGGATCATACAAGTATATTCTTAAATGAAGTAGTTAAAAATTTATTTGATTTAAAAAAATCTTTTTGAATTAAGAAGTTCTGTTCTCTTCACTAAATTACTCCAAAATATTTGGATTTTTGTATATTATGTTGTAACCGAAGAGTCTGGGTGTCCAAGTATTATGGCGTCATCTTCAACATCTGGCGGGATATTATATATTTTATTTTATATAAAACTTCGTCCGGTGTGGGGTTCGAACTTAGGTTTTCCAGCTGCGAAATCGTGGGATGAGTGCAATTACCATTTGGCTACACTAGTCGAACTATTAAGTGTGTACTAGTTCGTAATATAAGTTTCACAATTATAAATTTTTTTTTAAAGAAATTAAGTTACTTAGATTAAGAATATATTAATATTGATGTATTTAATAATCAGCGTTCTTAGTTAAAATGAAATTTTCTTGAATCTAAATAATATTTTATGTTAAAAATTTTCTTGCTGGAAGAAATCTGATATTTTTAATACAAGCATATTTTATTGCGCGAAGAAATTATATTTTTAAATGAAATAAATAATTTCAAGAAAATATTTATTCTTCATTTAATAAATCCATCTTTTTTCCGTATAGCTGATATAGCTGCTGACCCAGTGTATATGGCAATTGCTTTTGAAATTAATAAGGACATACATATTAAGGACTTAAGTAAGATAAAATCTTATTTTTTTGTTTTCTTTTTCTTCTGTTTCGACATGATTCTAGTAACAGATAACATTTAGTTTTTGGTCGGTTGTTAAAATTTATTTATTGAATTATAAATTAAATACAGTGGCGTCAGAAAGTATTCGTACACTCATGTGTAGATTAATAATGTAAATAACACTTTTTGATGCTTTTTTTGACACAAAAATCGGTTCTATAAAAAAACTTATTAAACATTTTTTGTTGAAAATTTCATTCTCTTCATTTCAGGAAATATAGATTTTTTCATTTCGTCGCACCATTTTCAAGTTACAGTGACTTAAAGAAGACTGTAAAGTACAAAAAATATTGTCAACTGTATATCGAAAACGGTGCGACGAAATAGAAAAATTAATAAGTATTTTTGTTGTAAATTTAATTACTTACATTTTTTCCTAGTATAAGTACATTTTAATAACCTCATTATTGTTGCTTTATTGGTAGTGTAAAAAAAATCGTAAAGAAGGCTCATTTTTCAGCCTGTCAAAGTAGCCCAACCTCTTCAAGTGCAAAAAATAAATTTTTGTAATAATTTTTAACAAAATGGCGGTGTAGCCGGGAATTTTACCCCCTTTTATTTTACCCCGGAGGTAAAAATTTCCTCGTGAAGTTTTACCCCCTCGGTAAAAATTCCCTAGTGAAATTTTACCTCCGGTAAAAACTCCCTAGCGAAATTTTACCCTCGGTAAATATTCCCTATAGAAATTTTACCCCCAGTAAAAACTGATTAGGGGGTAAAATTTCAGTAGGGAATTTTTACCGGGGGGTAAAAAAGCTCAAAATATTCTTAGTGAATTTTTACCCCTTATTTATTGGTAAATAAGAATTTTTATATTTGTTTATGTATAAAATTCCATAATATTTTACTGCGAAATGCTAAAATATCTTCCTAAGATATTTGAAGAATAAAATAGGATAATTTAAAAGTTGAACACATTTATTTAAAAATTACATTTTCTTATACACTTCTTTTTACCGAAATTACTACTTCAAAATGAATTGAATTTTTATGGATCAAATATATTGCCAGATTTTTCTAATTAGGTTCATCGGAAAGGTGCATTGAACTTGGAAACCTTAGCCATGCAGGATTTTTTGAAATTTGAGTAAACGAATATATATCGGCTCCTATGAGTGCTGCAGTGAAAAGCATCTGAACATCTGTTGCCCAAATTGCATTTTTGTCGATTTTCGTGATATTCTTGTAATTCTCAACACCAGAAAACAGATCAACTTCTTGTTTTTGAGTTTTCATAAATTCAGTAATTAACTTTCGTACTTCTGATGTGCTGATCTTCACTTCCGGTAATGCATAAAGATATGCATCTAAAAAACAGTTACCGTCTGCTTTGACGTCTATAACAGTGTGAGGCGAATGGAGCAACGAATTTTTTGTTTTTGCAAAGTCGGAATTCTTGTACAATGAAAGTCCAAGCTTCTCACAAAGTCGTTTTTGCCAAATATTACTTATGGGACAAAAATGAAATTTTCACTTTTCCGTATTATTTTTCTTCGTAATTAATTTCTTCCACAGATGATTCATGTTCTTCACTTTCGCCATTTTTTTCTTAAGATCCGTTTTTGTGGTAATGATTTAATCTACTGATAGGATGTTTTTTTTTCAAAAATTTGCCCACCCTGTATTACTATTAATTTTACTATTTAACAAGTAGATAATTATCCAATTTTATTTATTTTTATTCTTCCACAATCTATAGAGAAGATATTTTAGCATCTCAGAATAAAATATAATTGAATTTGATATATAGTAATAAAAATTCTGATTTACCTATAAAATTTCTTAAAGGGGGTAAAAATTCACTGAGGATATTTTGAACATTTTTACCCCCCGGTAAAAATTTTCTAGGGAAATTTTACCCCCAGTAAAAATGATTAGGGGGTAAAATTTCACTACAGAATTTTTACCGGGGGGTAAAATTTCACTGGGGTAAATATTCCCGGTTACAGCGGCTCTGTAGTGTTTTTTTTTTTCAGGCGTCTTGTGCGTGGCATCGAAAAGTGCTGTATTAGTAATTTTTGTAGCAGCCGTGAATAAGTCGGTAACTCGAAAAATGTAAATGTTCAGTAGGAGCAAATTAAAGTTAAAAACTTACGTAATATTACTCAAAACATTGAGAAATACTTAAAAATTCACATTTGGTTAGGTGATGCAAATTAATCGAAATTGATTTATTTGCTTATTTACACAAATTATTGCTTCTTTGAATATTAAAGTAAAGATATTCACCAAACATGGACTTACCTACATATTTATTCACGGCTGGTACAGATTTGTTCTAAAATAAAAAAAACACATTTTTTTCAATTATTGACATGTTCAGAAAACGGATAAACATTATAAAATTATAAATAAGTACTTATAAATTCAAAACTTAAGGATGTTAAGAAGGAAAATGAAATTAATGAGAAGTTCTTGCAATTTTTACAGTACATTATTTGCGTAATAAAAAAAATTCTGACTAAGTTTGAACTTAATCTTGTTCTTAGTTATCGAGATAAAAAATGTTAAAGTTCACATTGATTTAAAGGTCATTAAATCGACAATCAGAAATGTCAGCATTTCCAAAAATTGTCAAAATATTTATGAAAGTCTTATAAATAAGTATACCAAATTTCAAAAATGTCATGTTTTTAGTGTCTGAGAGAATTAAATTATTATTCTAATAAAAAGTAGTTCAAAAGTTATCAAGATTTTCGATAATAGTCTAGTCAATGGGGAATTTTGCCTTGCAATAAATCATAAAGTTTTGAAACTTGGCAAAAAGTTTCGTCTTAGGTTCCTGTTTAACCAAAAAAAAGTTGCCATTCCTCCGAGGTCCGGAGGTGTCCGCCATCTTGGATTTTAAGTGACAATTTATGGTTTTTCAATAATATCTTCAAAAATATTAACTTTACAAAGAAATTGTTCGTATAAAAATTGAAGCTCGTCAAATTCTCCATAAGAAAGTTTATATTCTATATTAGCCTAATTGTAACATTTAACCGACAAAATCCATCTGCCTGTCGTGAAATGTTGTGCTGCGTCTGATTATGACTACAGTGAAGCGGATTATCGTCAAAAGCGTTCACTCTCCCAATTACGACATAGAACTAGACGAATTATATATCAAAATGTTCGTATTGACCTAATGGATCAAAATACGAAGTTTAGGACATCTGAAATTGTGAAAGACAAAAGTTATAAGCCAAAAACTAAAAAAAAATTAATTTTATTTAACCAATTGAAAGAACTTTTGAAAAGTCATAATCAGACGCAGTACAACATTACACAACAGGCAGATGGATTTTGTCGGTTAAATATTACATTTAGGCTAATATTGAATATAAACTTTCTTATTGAGAATTTAACTAGCTTCAATTTTTATACAAACAATTTTTTTGTAAAGTTAATAGTTTTGAAGATATTATTGAAAAACCATAAATTGTCACTTAAAATCCAAGATGGCGGACACTTTCGGACCTCGGAGGAATGGCGACTTTTTTTTGGTTAAACAGGAACCTAAGACAAAACTTTTTGCCAAATTTCAAAACTTTATGATTTATTGCAAGCAAACATCATTTTTGGTTCCGAATTGACTGGACATTAAAAACAAACATATTGCTAGGAAATTGAATGGGTTACGAAATCAGATGTTGCCATGATTTACTAAATCTTGATAGCTTTTGTACACTTTTTGGAATAATAATTTAATTTTCTCAGAAACTAAAAAATGACTTTTTTAAATTTGGTATACTTATTTATAAGACTTTCATAAATATTTTGGCAATTTTTGGCAATGCTGACATTTCTAATTGTTGAAATAATGACCTTTAAATTCATGTAATGTAATTTTGACATTTTTTATCTCGATAACTAAGAACAAGATTAAGTTCAAACTTTGCCAGAAATTTTTTCATTACGCAAATAATGTACTTACTGTAAAAATTTCAAGAACAAGAACTTCTCATTATTTTCAATTTCCTTCTTAACAACCTTAAGTAAGCTATTTAACTATGCTTACGTCCGCCGACTCGAGAGTTTTTACCCTAAAATATTCATTTATTTTATCTTTGAACATTTATGTTTATCCTTCCGATAATAATTTAAACAGAAGCCTCCTAACATGCTGTGAGCCAGATCGATCAATTATTTTTTGAGTTACAACACGAGTAGTTTTACACTATACAGAGTCGCCATTTTGTTAAAAAATATAAAAAAAATAATTTTTTCTACACTTTAATACTATAATAAAATCATATTGAAACTAATTCCCGGGCATCTAAATGGATTGCTCACCATAATCATTGATTATTATCTATCCATAGGTATTATATTAGCTCAGTTTCAAAATTGATTTTAAGCCCTTTATGCTTATTCATTCGATATTTTGAAAATAGAAAAATGTGCCTTTTGTTTTATTAATTTAAATAAAGCCAACCTGTTTTTGTGGTAATTTTTACAATTTTCTCTTTATAGCTATTTTGGCACAAGACGAATGTGTGACGACTAAGGGCACTTTGTTATTTAAGGATTAAGGAAAAATTCAAAATAGGTTCCAGCTATTAACTATAAAGTAGTGCGAATAAAAATCATTTCTAGAAAGGCATTTGGCAGGACTTGACTATTGCACCTAAATATATTCTTCTTCAAAATTCTTTAAATAGACCCATATTATAATGCAACTATACTAGTACAATGAAATATAAATAAATTGAGTGATATTTGAGTAATAAATATAGACTTGAATTTGTAAAATTTCAAATTGCGTGCAAAATGCAGGTTTTAAATAACGGATTTTATTGTTGACGAGTTTTCTAATAATTATTGTAAGGTAAAATTCGTTAATGTCGTAAATATTTTATTTGTTTAATCGTAAGTATAATGTAGTATTTAGTACTTAATTTCTTATGTGTAATGTGTTATGTTTGTAATAAATTGTAGGTATTTTTTAATACCTTGTAATATTATATTTATAATGGTAATAATAATAATATATAATAAAAGCAAATAAATATTAACAATAATAAAATTTATACGTTAAAATTTAGAATATTTTGGCCTTTTTCAATAAAAATATTTTTGCTTAAAAATAAAAAATTTGGAAAGTGTACTAATATTGTTCGACATCACAACTTAAATAATTCTAAACTAAGTAATTGATATAACTCAACATATTCAGAGATTGTTTTGAAGTTACAATAATATGATTTTGTTTAAAAATCGACAGACTTTATTAAGAAAAGAGCATGAAAAATTTTGATTTATTATTAATCTATACAAAATCATTTTGCAACACTCCAGGAAAGGCGAACTTAGTAGTGAAAATTATGTGCAATTTGCTATCCTCACGTACATGTAACAGAGCAAAGAGTACCAATTTGGCGCATTATGGCAAATTTCACAATACGTGAAGCTTGTCAAGAGTTAGTTATTAGATACACGTTGACCGTAATCACACTTAAAAGTTTCTTTTTATAGAAATTTGCAATACCTAACAGTACGTCTTTTCTTCAAATTTATTTGAACAAATACGATATTGTTTTATCTAAAAAAAATATTATTATAGTAAATATTGGCCGTTATTAATGTATATAATAATCAAACTAATTAAAAAAGTAATTACTAAGCAATTTGGTGAATGAATAATAGAACACCAGCAAAACTTTCCAGCATGTTAAAGGTCACGCGTGAGCGGCTTTTCTGATCTTCATTATCGCCGTGAAATCAGTCTTGATCCGCCGCATTAATCAGAAATTTTGATATTAATCTATTTGTATCGATACTGATATACAATTCCCGCCTTTTGATTATAAAAAACTTAATAATTTGATGGTTAATACAGTACCTATCAAATTTTAATCATAGGTTACATTGGATTACGGCAACTACCATTTCTTATTTTATAGTAGATAATAAAATTATTATCGCCAATTTATTACTTAAATGAATAGACTTGTAATTCAAATTTTTTGTAACTATATAAAAACTAATAAAATATTAATTAAACTTTATATACCGGGTGTAAAAATCATATATATTTAGCAAACAACATGCTATAAAATATTATATGGCCCAATTATTTAGAATTTTTTTATATTATAAAATATTATAAAACAATATCATATTGATATAATATTAATATATTATATAAAATGAATTACTTACTTACAATATGAACAGCATAAAATAGAATTTGACCAAAATTGAGTTCAACAAGTTTACTTCTAATTCAAAATTGATCTTTACAATGCCATCAGTGCAAGTTTAAGTTGAATTCTACAATAATACATAATGAACTAATGCTTTTAATGTATTATTATAAATAATGTTTTTGTTTTTATAACATGTGTAAAACATATTTAAAAATTCGACCTTCTTAAAAAATGTGATATTTTATAGAGTAATAGGTACATAGTATATGTAGGGGAAAGGCTTGTAATTTGACCACCCTTAGCATTTTTGCTCATAACTCATCTTCAAATATTTTTGGGTATATAATGACACCTTTGGAAAGAAGAAATCTTTAGCTAAAATTTTGCTGAAAACACTTATTAGATTACTTGAAAAACCAAAAAGTTATAACCATTTTCCTGAAGAGACTAAAATTGGCTCTTTTTATTTTTGGCATGTAAGTTGACCTAAAAAGTTGCTGAAAAGTCAAAAAACTTAACTGAAATCTGATGTACAAAATTAATGATCTGTTATTGAGTTTTAAGTGAAAAAATGAAGAAAAAAGAATAAAAAACATCAAAATTGAATTAATTGTGATGTTCACAATTGCTGATTTTTCGCGCTTGTCCGCCTCTTTAGGCACAACAACGGCTTCCGTGTCCTTAGGAACAACTGCTTGTGCTTATCTGCTAATTCCTTCTTTGCTTTAGCAACTTTTCGCCTTGTGGTCATCTTACATTCTTGACGATTTTGAAACAAACACAAAAACAAGCACAAAAAAACACGATATATTAGGAATTCAATTTGAATTAAAAAAATTCAATGGAATACGAGTTTAGCACATATATTTACCATGAAATATCAACGAAAATTGTTCACTTAGTGTTTAGTAAATATCAAAAATAATATATTGAAAAAACATTTTTTAATTTCTTGTAACAACTAAAAATTGTTTTATTCAACGAAATTTTTTTTAATTCAACAAGAAAAGATTCAATATTTCAAATTCGTTTTCTCTCAGTGTAGGTACACGCAAAAAATATTGCAGTAAAACTAAAAGCATTGCACTAAAATTAACATTATTTGCTTTTAAAAAGGACGTAGACATCAAAACTTTCAATTTTACAGTAGCACTACTTTTATTTTGAAATAATACTACTGTTAATTCGAGAGCAACTACTTTCGAAAATAATATCAAGTTTCAAATGCAGTTACTCTCAAATTACTCCTAATTTTATTCGTTTTAATGTTAGTCTAACATCAAATCAACAACACTAGATATTTAAATTGAAAGTAGATTGATTTGTTTTTTTGAATTGATGCTAATGTTAATTCAAAAGTAGCTACTGTCAAATTAATATTACTTTTATTCGTTTTAATAATATTTATGATTTTTTTTTGAATTAATGCCGCAGTTAATTGGTTAACGGTTTTTATTTTAAAATAAAAATATATACTTATATTTTTAAAAAACTAAAACAAAATAAAAACTTAAAACAAACACTATAAAACTAAAAAATTAAATTGAAGAAATAATAATAAAATTAAGAAATAAAACCGAATACAAAATAAAAATAAAGAACAAACAAATATTTAACTCTAACAAAATACTTATTTTTGACATTGTTTTTTTAAAATATATTTTTGAAAACATAATTTACACGTTTTAGGAATCTTCAAAAGTAATAAAAAGAAGTGTTTTAAAATAATAAGCTTCTTTCGTTTTCAAACTGCTCCCTGTAGATTTAGACAATAAGAGTACACTTTTTTCATTTCAAGTTTCGCTTTCGTTAGAAGAGATTCTAACCATTTTTTAATATTTGATGTAACTGTTAAGGTGCAAGGAATTATCATCACCTTCTCCAAACTTAAAAAAAAATTAACATTATAAAATAAAATTTTCAACAAGTTATTAAAAGAATATATAGAAACAAAAAAAGAAAGAAATAATTAAATTAAGTTTAACAAAGTAAAAACTAAAAAAAGATTCTTTTATAAATACTTTTTGTTAAAATTTAAATTTCATATTATCTTGTAAGCGCCTATTCAAGACCATTTTTGACCCATAACAATCGATTTTACATCAAAAGTTTTTAGACATTTTTTTATTTCAAATTTTATTGCCTTCAATTTTGTTTATATACATTTTCCATTTTGTCGCACCATTTCCGAGTTACAGTGATTTAAAAAATGGTTTCTAAAATACAAAAACTATTGTTATCTGTATTTCAGAAACGGTATGTATATAAACAAAATTGAAGGCAATGAAATTTGCAACAAAAGATGTTTAAAAAGTTTTGCTATAAAATCGATTGTTATGTGTCAAAAATAGTATTGAAGCTACAAATTGCATTGCTAGCGTAGGACTGCCATCAATTCTGTGAGCCACTGTACTATTATACATAGGTAGATACTTACTTCAGTAGCTTTCCAATGTTTAAGTTGCCTTCTCACAAATATTCTTAAACCAAAATTGAATTCGGGTATCAATTCTTGCAAGTCAAAATCGTTAACGTATCTACGTATCACTTGTTATTTGCTTTCCTAAATAAAAACCTCTATCTTATTTACATTTTCTAAATAAAAATTCTATGTGCTATAATGTACTCACCTTTTAAAAAATCATAAGCCTGTTCGATTTATAAACTGTTTAAAAACTATACAAATGCATTTCACTAGGAATACAAATTTCTTCTAAATCATTATCAGGCGGTAATTCAATATAGGTTGGATTTACTGTAGTTAAAAAAGTAAAATTTTGGTAATTATCCATTGTAAAATTATAAATATTTAACTTACACTACATCAACTGTTAATTAAGAACTGAAATGGGGCTGATACCAACGGTAAAGGTAATACCAAAGTAATACTTTGCACAACTAATTTTTATAAATAGAACTAGTACATCAAAATGAATATTTATACTTTCAAAATAACATATAAGTTTTCATTTTGACAAAAAGTTGTTATATTAAAAGCTTTTGCTTTTGAAATGATATGCTATACGCATACTTATTTTAAAATTATTCAATTTCAAATAAGTTATTTCTTACTAATCAAAAGCATATACAATTGTTTTGACAACAATTTACTTCAATTTAACAATATTTAAATCAAAAACAGTTTTTGAAAGTAGCGTTAATCGCGATTCTTTCAAATTAAATGTAATGCTTTTAATTTAAGAGCAAATCTTTCATTTATCATGTTAAAAACAAAATTATTTATTTTAAAAGTACACTTTTCTTCCTGTGTAGTACTAAATTTTTTAATTAAATTAATGTTTATATAATATTATAATTAGAGCCCGGATTATACAGTGCCTCCAGAAATTATTAATACACTCCTTATGTTAACCATGTTAAATGGACATTTCCATGATCCTATTTCTCTTATAAAAATCGATTTTATAGCAAAATGTTTCAAACATTTTTTGTTGCAAATTTCATTCCCTTTATTTTTGTTTCTATATATTTTTCTATTTTGTCGCGCCGTTTCTGAGTAACAGCGACTTTAAAAACACTGTAAAAATTTAAATAAAACTCCATTAAGGAGCAATGTAATTTTTATTAAATTTTGTACAGTGTTTTAAAAGTAGTTTTTACTCAGAAACGGTGCGACAAAATAGAAAAATGTATAGAAACTAAAATAAAGGTAATGAAATTTTCAACCAAACTGTTGGAAACATTTTGCTATAAAATCGATTTTTATATGAGAAAAAGGATCATGGAAATGTCCATTTAACATGGTTAACATAGGAGTGTATTTAATAATTTCAGGAGCCACTGTAGGTGTGCGGGCTAGGTACGACGTTATTAAGTTGCCATACCTAGGCGTATCTTGCTTTTTGTTGTAATTCGAACTTCGTAGATGCTTCACTGGATAAATCATTATAATTCTTTATTACGTTAATAATTTTGTTTATTATTGGATGCTAAATAGTTGTTACATAAAATAATTATTTACAAATGGATGAAATAATACAAATGGAGAGTCAAGGAAAGTACTATAGGAACTCTGGTGTTCCTGATATAACAAGTCTCTAGGTTACTTGCGTTACCTAGGAGTCATTCCTGCACCCTCGCGGTTATCTAGATTCAGATCAGTAAATACACATGTGTGCAAAATCCTGAGGCAACCGCTACATAGGCAATAGGGAATCCGATATTTAGTATGTGGCATATAATTTATAATATGTATAATATCTTGTGTTTATGCATAAATTGTATGCCGCATACCAGATATCGGGTTCCCTATTGCCTAGAATCCGGGCTCTAATTATAATATATTAAAAACCAAATGATACAACTTTTATGTACCTACCTACTATATTATTTGCATTCTCACTTGATAGTCTGTTAATAGTAAAGGCTGCACTCGTTTATTATTTTAACTCGTTTGTAAACTTTTTTATTTTTTGTTGTTCTATCGAGAGAAATCGTTTTTCTACTTTTTGATAACATTTTATTTCTTTATATGTACCTACCAACAAGATGGCTCAATTTCGATGCCTGTTATGGGGAAATCGGTAACTATAGAGATATCAAAAAATGGATGGCTAATCCTCGATCTTGTTATTTGAAGATAGCTCAATGGCCACAACCGGAATTCACAAACATTGTTTGTTTTCGAGTTATAGTTAAAAGTTCGATTATTGGACTTTTCGATAAATGTTGATATCTCGGTTGTTCCTGAAGTTTCCAAAAAAGTATTAACACTTTCTTTAGGCATATTTTTAAGGGTAACAAAATGGGCTCACGAGATTTTAAATCTCTAAGTTAGTTTCCGAGATATAAAATAAAATTTTGGTTTTTTAAATAAATAGAGACCATAATAGTTGAATATGATATTTTTGAATATCGTTTTCATCCCCTTTGGGGAGTCCATTATTTCGGTTTCATCCCATTTTATTAAAAAATGTAGTAAAAATAAAATATGATAATAAAATTTTTAATTAATATCAATAAAAGGAATTAAAATCGACAACAAAAATCGAAAACTAAAGTAAATATTCAAACTGAAGTCCATATTGTTTTCAATACAAAACTTTGTAAAAACAAAACACTACCAAATTGGAATTTAAATAATTTTCACCAATTGCTTTATAGTAGGCAAATGTTTGTTTAATTGCAGACGAGTTGCGGTCATTGTTTCATTATTATATTAAATATTTATTATAACTTATACCTAATAATATACTTATTATACGGTCATTTCACATAAATGTAAAATGGCTTATGAAAACTTTGAAAAATATGAAATGTTGGACTTTGAGCCATTTTCCCCTCAAGAAAGCATAGGAAAATAGCTCTCAGTCGAATGTCTTGAAATTGGGGCAAGTGGTAGTTCATATCATGTAGATCAAAAGTGTCAATAGGCCCAAAGTCCTAAGATGGATAGTTTTTGAGTTACAGCCATTTGAAACTGACAATTTTCGCTAATTGCAGAATGGTGATCTTCGACTCTTCGGTCGAGCGTACCTCATTCTAAGTGAAGTAATACAGTTGTATATAGATTACACATAATGACAGATTATATATCTTTCCTTGACCGTACTTCACTTAGAATGAGGTACGCTCGACCGAAGAGTCGAGGATCACCATTCTGCAATTTGCGAAAATTGTCAGTCAGTTTTGGTTTATGTGTCTTTTAATTAATTTAGACAAAGCGCTCCACGCTTTTTGAATTAGTTTATTAACCCTTTCAGTCACCAATTATCAATTGACTACAAGGTGTTCGAAAGGGTTAAATTTAATTATTTTTTAATTTTCAGTGCGTTTTAGAGCGTCATAAAAGCGTGTTTTTTGGTTTTTTTAAAACTATAATATTTTATTTTATACTTTTCAGTCTTAAAATAACTTCAACATAATTATTACTGATTCAGAAAACATTTAAGGTTTGCTTAGTTATTTATTTATTTTTTAAACCTTGAATAGTAGTGTCGATAGGAGATCGTTACATAGCTAACCATGCATTGTCATTTAAACTATACGTGTATGCAAAATTTCAGCTCAATCGGAAAACGGAAAGTGGGCCAAATTCAGCTTCCAAGATTATCTTACATAGTTAGTTACAAGTGAAGCTAATAAAAGCGTTTTAATAATAAATGGTCGATGAGAGAAAATGTACCTATACTTAACATCTTCATCGAGAGTTTCTTCAGATGTATTATGTACTATCCGGACTTTTCACAGTATTGGTATAAACTTTTCTAAGAACCTTCCCAAATAAATCTGAAAAATATCTGTAAATGTATCCAACGCAGTGGAATACATCAATTTGAATTCCAAGTCAATCTGAAAATAATTATATCACAAAATAATTATATAAATACTATATTAATAATAAATATACCAATCTGTACATGTCCAGGAACCTTTGAAACTGTCCAATGGTATCCTTTCTATTAGCATTTCTCCAAGTAAAAGTATCTTTGTTTTTTAGAAAATTAGATCATGCTGATCACATTAGCCAATTTTAAAACATCGATGTTGACAATATTTTCATTATCAACTTGTTTGACCGTCGATGGTTCAAGAGAAATGTAATTGAAGTTTGAAGTTTGAAGTCCTCTAGTCAAATTTTTCGATCTTGTTGAGAGCCATCCCTTTTTAGTAAGGGGATCATAGCAGACTTCCTGAAAAAATAATGAAGTAGATAGTAAAATATTAATAATTTTGAATTGTCATCTATATCTCGGAAACGGCGAGACAAAATAGAAAAATATATAGAAAGAAAAATGTAGAGAATAAAATTTATAAGGAAAAATCCTAATAAATTTTTTTTTTGCATGGTTCTCAAGATACAGATGACAAAATTTTTTGCATTTTGCATAGTCTTGTTTAAGCTACTGTCAGTGAAAAACGTCGCGAAAAAATAAAAAGTGCATATACTCAATATTAAAGGCAATGAAATTTTCAACATAATTTTCTAAAAAGTTTTGCTGTAAATTCGATTTTTATATGAAAAACGCGGTTTCAAAATGTTCAATTTACATTGGTAACATAGGCACTCTTTCGGCACTCTTTTGAAGCCGCTTTTTATCATAAAAAAATCGAATTTTTTTCATTGCGTCCAATTTTGTTGTAATACACCTACCGTAAGGTGAGGTTACTTTAAACCACTTTATCGCGATTTTCTGTTTCAAAGTTCAATTAGGCTCTATTCAAAAATTATTTTTCTAGTTGCTTTTAATTAAATGATTGTATAAGATATCAACGCTTATAATTAGAGCATTTTGATTAAAAAAATATAAAAGATAGACATACTTTTTTATGTTTTAAATAGTGGACTAATGTTACTCTGAGCTGGTGTTACTTTATGCCATGTATATTTTTAGCACTGATTTGTTTCATTTACTTGCAATTCCATATAAAAAACCTTCTAAAATGATTATTTAAAATAATTTTATTGTATAAATGACAAAACGAAGGCTTACAAGTACTCTCTCTGTGTTTTCAATTTCTGGAACTGAGAAAGCGCTCCATTTAATGAAAATAGGTACTTGTATCTTGGCTTGGCTCTCTTTTTCAAAAATTTTTGATTGTTCCACTGTTAAATCTTCTGATCAATCACAATTTTCTATAAGTGTTGGCGATTATGTAGTTGTTACTTTGCAGAGAAATAAATATCCATAAATTGTGATAGTTGTACTGTGAAAATGAAAAGTAACACTTTTAATTTGCATTTACACTAATTGCATTACAAAAAGCTGAAATTGTTTTATGCCAATTAAATATGAGCCTTTTACTACAAAATAAAATGTTCAAAATTTGTTTTGTTGTATGTTTAGTAATAAAATAGTAAACTTTTCATAAACCGAATAAAATAAGTTGCTCAAAAACGACCAAAACGGCCTTACAAATGTTTAAAAAAGTTAAATAAACTTTATAATTAATAATGTGTATAATTTGAGTCCACTAAATGCAAAAGTGTTTATATGTAAAAATTTTGCATTCGTTAATCGAATGCCCATCTTTTAAATAGCAGTATATGCTTTTAATTACTATTTAGAAATCTGTAGATAAATTCTAAGTAGGAGAACATTAAATTAATCCTAATGCTTCAGTTGCAAAACTGTTCAATAAACATGGTTCAGTTGAAAAACTGTGTGTATGCAATCTTTATACTAAAATTCTACGGTTAAAAATCTAAATATTGGTAAAAAATTATCATTGTGACTTCAAAATGCAAAACAATACAAGACAAACAAAATATACTGGAAGAATCTTTCATACTTTTCCTCATAACAGTTTTGTGTAAATATCTCAATACAACTTGAATGTCATATAGGTACACACTTTTGCATCTAGTGGACTCATTTCTAGAATGGTGTACCTAGACGTTTGTATTTCAGTCTGGCTTAAAATAACCCCACTTTCACATAAAAACTGAAGCAGTTACGGTTGAGAATTTTTTTTTCAAAATTGAAAAAACAGAAATTAAAAACAACATCATACCTACGTACCTAAGTGTTCGCTTAACAACCCCAGGCGTTTTTATCACTGTAGTGCGTACTATAAAAATAGAGCACACAAAAGTTTGGAACGCTGATTTTCACAAACAAATTCACTCAAGTTTTTGCATCCAACTGTTTTTACTGTGTATGTTCGGCTAACTCATTCAGTTGCCGGTATGACATTATGCATTTTGAAAGAAGAAAAAGAAATAATATATTATCTAAAGCACGAAAGAAAAGTCCTGGTCAATACCTGAATAAAATCTATCCGAACGATATGAAATATTTATATTTTAAAAATTATATTTTAGTATATACTTACTAGTACATTTAGTAATTATTTCCTACTTACTAAACATAAATATTTTATAGCGTTAGGATAAATTTTAGGTATTGACCAAGGCCTTTCTTTCGTGGTTCAAATTATATCTACGTTTTCTTTAGTTATTCATAAAAATATGATAAAACAAGTTATAAATTTATTATTTCTCATGAAATTGTCTTAAAGGTAAGCGTTCACTTGTCCGCATCGACCTCACCGCCAGCAACGCCGTCATCGCATTTTCAGTTGCTTTGCATTATTTTAAATGAGCCAGCGTTCATTACATCGTATCGTTCTACACAGGCTCACCCTAACACGAAAATTCGTCCGATGCGGACGGTGACGACGGTGCGAATAAGTGAACGCCTATCTTAACTGTCCGATAACTGCAGCGTTTACCCTATAATACTATAAAAACATACTTATGGGTTAATTTCTGTAATTACATCCTTGTAAAAAGGAAGTATATTATAATCCCGATTATTTTCGATTTTCAGATTTTGGCAAATAGCCTCTCATTAACAATTTTTGTTGCGAACCTTAATTTATTGTTCAAAATTAAATTCAAAATATTTACATAAGTATTTTCAAAACAAATGTCAAAATTTAAATGATTTTGGAACATTTCAACTTTTTGTTCTGGTTTAAGAATGATTAGTCAACGCAACGAATTGAGGAAGCGAAAATGCCGGTAGGTAAACGGTAAACCAATATTACCTTACCAATTCCTGCCGATCTCACAAGCCGCAATCCCACGAGTGGTGCATTTGGCCATTCACCATTAATGGTGTATTCTACCCAGTGCAGAATTGAATAAATGTGATACCGATCCCACGAGTAGTGTATTTAGCCAACATCGATGCTGGCTATACCTGGCTATACACTGGCCGGCAATGGTTTTGATAATTTATGGCATTTTCTATGTAAAAACTTGATATGCATTCAAAATAGATTTGTTCCCTATGCATTCACTACAAATTATTTGCAGATAAGATTACACTTGAACATGTTTACTTGTAATAGAAAATAGGGGGTATCCCACGAGTGGTGTATTTGCTGAAAGTTGATAGCTTTTGCACCATTATACCTTCGTGGGATCGCAAAACACCTGGCAATTATTAAATATTTTTTATATGCTGGTCATTTCCAACTAAATTAATAAATTAAATTAAAATAAATTAAAACGGGACAAAAAGAATATTCTTGAATAAATTTTTAAGCCGAGTGCAATTTAATTTAGCAATTATTTATTAAATAGTTCTAAATTAAATATTGAAAATTTTTGTATAAATTAAACTTTGATTAGTAATAGTTTGACCTGGAAAAAACAACAATTTACAGGTGCCAAATTAATAAAATTTTAAATGCAGCGATAATTTTACCAATGTTAAGGAAAAAATTTAAAATCTTTAAAAATAATGGAATGTAATAACTAATTACATATTCATCAATAACAAATTCTCACTCATGTTGAGTTTTACAATATATTAAAATATTGTTATTTATTTTGAATACGAATTCGTGTCTTGCTATTTCAAGATGCAAAGGTTGGTTAGTCGAAAATGGATAGTGATACGAGAAAAAGGGTGGTTGCTGCCAGTTTTGTTATAATGGCTAGTGAATTTTTAAAAATTAAAAAAAAAGCAAATAAAAAACAGAAGAGAAGATGGTGGATGGTATCACTTCACAAGAGTCGAAATAGGTAAGTCATGATAATTTGATTGATTTGGGTAAATTTTAAATATTTACATACTGTAGAAACTAATAATCATTAAAATAACCTAAGAAATAAAAATTCAAGTAAAGTAATTGGATTTCATTTTAATTTTTTTACCTTGAATCGTTCAAAATACAATTATTATTTATTTTATTTTTCTAGGTATAATGCCACAGGTATGTTGGAGGATTTGAGGCGGGAGCCTTCTGGTAAGTTCGAAAACTTTTGCAGAATGTCTGCATCAGATTTCGAATTTCTCCTTAACAAAATAGGTCCATTAGTATCAAAAATAGATACTAATATGAGAAAAGCCATTTCCGTGCAAGAAAGGTTATCTGTAACTTTAAGGTTTCTAGCGTCTGGAGACAGCTTTAAAAGTTTGTCTTTCTTGTTCAAGTTTTCTCCACAAACGGTATCAAGATGCATAAATGAAGTATATGTATGTTTAGCATTGATGGATGTACTACGCACTACGTTTTTATGCAATTAACGCTACATAATTTAAACGTCAATTTACAAAAAAAATTACATCTTTTCCTCAAAACAAAAAAAAATTTATAAAAATCCACTTAAATTCAAATCATTTCTTACTATTTTACGTATTGTTAATTGGATGAGAACGACTCTTAACAGTTTCTACAACCCTTTAATTGTTTGAGGTTAATTTAAATAATACCGTCCGTCCGGCTTTCAATAACTTAATTTGCAACCGATTACAGTTATTATTTTTCTTATTTAATGTTCGAGGATTTCTTAAATTTCATAAAAGTTGATATGTTGTGATGTCAATCTGTATAATTGATTAAAAAAATGTTCTAATAAATAATATTATACTATAATGATATAATATGTACTATATTAATATGATTTTTTAAAGAAATCTTGATATGAATTATTAAGAGTAGGTATTTGATTAATAAATAAAACTTGTAGGTTGGTTACCTGTTCTTCGTTGTTTAAATGGGCAGTCTCTGGTGGTACAACAGTAATTTAATAAACATCGTGAACACAACTAAATAAATAAATAGGATGGTTTAAGATAAATTGATAAATCATTGTTGAAATGAAAACCACCTTTGCCCACCCATTATATTCAAGTTTTAGTTTATATCGTGATTTTATTTATCAAAAAGTAATAATTATACTGTTTAATATATTTTATTCCTAAAAGTTACTTGTTAATTTGCAAAAACAAATTAATAATTAAAAATAAAAGTTAGAATTAATTTACCGAGTACCTACTATTATTTTTAATGCAACGTCAATGCCGTTAAAAAGACCAACATTGAGTTTACCAAACAAATTACAATGTACCTATGTACATAATTTCCAATAGGAGCTATAATAGTGCTTGAATTTTCAAAAAATTACTAGTTTGAATAGGCCAATAATTGGTACAGACGAGTAACAAATAATATTCTGTTTTATTGGGATTCTAAATCAAACTTATCCTTATAATCAAGTATTACAGGGAGCGATACAGTTGGCCGTGCATATACGATTCGTCGTGATGCGATTATCCTAGATAGGATAATTACTAAAACTATTCACCGGGAACGATTCAGCTCCAGCGGCGTTCGCCGATTTTTGTTATTTTAAGTTTTAAATCTTTACAAACTGTTTATTTTAAAGTTAAAAAATGTTATAATATTTAGTAGACCTAAAGGCGCGTTCTTACGAGTCAAGTTTAGTTGACCAATCTTAGTTGATCAACAAAAGTTGAATACAACTTGAATCAGTTTTTGTTCACACATTTCAGTCTAAACTGATCAATAGTTTTAAATCCCATTCCACTACTTTTTTATTTTGTTCGAATAGTTTTGATTTTGTACTTCAGATTAGCAATAGTAAGACCATCAATTTCCATTTCCTTGACATTAGAACATAAAGCATTCTCTCGTGCATCTCCATTTTTATTTAAATCCGTACGGTGCCGATGGTTCCAAAGACAATGATTCTTATGATGTAGTTCCAAAAATTTCATTGTATCACTTTCAAACCACTTATTGATGCCAATTTTTTAAAATTTTAAAGTATTATTTTCTAATATTGAAATTTAAGAACGTGCGCTAGTTGCAAGCGACAAGAGTTGACTGCATAGATCACACGTTTCAATATAAGTTTCAATATTTGAAAGAAATTCGTGATGATTCTTCTCTTGAACGACAAAAGTTTGTCTCAGTCAAACTTTTTTTGAACAACTAAAAAGTTGATCAACTCTATTGAAATAGAAGTTCTCATTACACTTTTGTGAGTCAACTGTAATCGGTCAATTAAACTTGAATCGTGATTTTAGAAAAATCGATTTTTTGTTTTTTGCATATTCTTAAAGTTTAGACCTTGAAGAATATACCCTCGAGAAAAAATTTTAAAATTCAAGTTGTTTATGTAGTAGGCTCAAACGAAGCTCAAACGTTTGACACCAATTTTAATCAAAAATTCGATTTGGGGGGGGCCAGCGACATGTACCTAGTTATAGCTATTTTAGTGACGCACTAAGTAAACCCTTAAAGCCGGAACAATGCCTGATTGGGCTTGACCATAACCATTTCAACTATAAATAGATTATATAAATGTAACAAATGAAGGTCAACCCAAAAATACTTAAAACTCGTAAATATTTTCGGGTTTATTGTTTATTTCAGCTCAGTTTTGCATTTAAAAGTCTACGATTAGGTACAAGTTGTTATGCTTAAGTTTTTTAATTCTGACCAATATAAACAAAATGTAAGTATAACGTACCATATGACTTAAAATGAGGCAGCTGTTTGAAATTGACGGTTTTAAACGGTTATTTTACTCATATTATTATCTTAAAACGCGTTTTTTACAAACTACATTTTTCAACATGGTTGACATGATATCTCAAGTTTTATTTACCCGATTTGTTTCAAATTTGGTGTCAACCTTTAGTTTACATCTGTCTACCTCCCCTATCACTTTTATAGCAAAACATTTTGTTTAACTATTCGAAACTTTTACTCAAAACTTTAAACGCGTTTATTTCAAAACCACATATTTCGACCTGGTTGACATATATCAAGTTTTGCCTGACGGAATTTACTTCAAATTTTTTGTCAGTCTTCAATATACATCTGCCTATCGCCCCTACTACTTTTGTACCAAAATTGTTTTGTTGACTATTTTAAAAAATTAAATACTTTGGAAAAAAGGAGTAAAATACTGATTTTTTTTTCAAACAGCTACCATTTCGCCAAAAAAATATTTTTCGTCTTCATTTTGGTAGGGGCTATAACAACATCTTTACTAATAAAAAATCTTTTTTATAATTTTGATTTTTATGACCAGAAGGGCTGCAATCGTGTCAATCACCACATTCCATTTTTATTTTACGCTCAACTTTACTAGCTGATAAGTCGCTCAATTTTAATCTTTTTAGTCCAAATTTTTTTTGTAGTTTGTAAAAATATCAATAAATATGTTGTAAAACAATGAATTCTAAAATATAGTTTGTTTCAATTCTATCGAGCTTGACAAAACACCTAAAATTCATGGATCTAGACTAGAACACTGTCTTAATAATAGGTATACTTACATAATAGGTACATAATAGGTAATAGGTAGGTATTCCACATAACTGTGGAAAAATATAGTTCAGGAAAAAATATATTATAATCAAATTTTTAGATAATAAGTTTCTAATTAACGGGAATATTTCTTGTTTTTAAAAAAAATGAAACTTTTGTTATCAAATGACCTTAATATTTATTATCAATTATTGAACGAGACATATACGATTCTTATTACGAAAGAATCAAAAATAAAATGCAATTGTTATTAGAATACGTTAAAATTAAGGAACAAGATCAAAGGCTTTAATCATATATAAAATTAGTTTATAGTGTATGTATAATAAAAAGTGTGTTAAATACATTTAAAGTAGGCTTTAAGCATCTGCACATTTCGTTCTCCAATTTTCGATCTCCATATCACTCAAATCCTTCATAACTGCGTCCCACCATGTCGTTCTCGGCCTTCCCCTCTTTCTCTCTCTTTCACTCTAATATTAAGTAAATATTAAATAACAATTAAGATTAAAAACCAAAAATGTAAAAACAATATTTCCACAACTGTAACGGTTCAGAATTGGTCGATTTTAAAATGTAGAGAAACTATGTTGGAGACCCTGTTTCCGATATCTTTTACAATTTAAAAATACAATTAAAAATTCTTTACAATTTTGTACAAACTAAAAATCATATCACACCTGTGTGAATAAATGTGTGTGAGAAACCAATGTTATCTATTTTCAGGACCGTGTTTCGGAATTTGTCTATTTAATAGTCCCGCGTAAATCTTGTTCAACCCTATCGTGTCGGTATTTAGATTGAGCGACGTTTCTTGGTTTTCATTGATATATATCATCTCCAATATCAATCTTTTATGGAGGTCTCTCTCACTATCCAGAATCCTCACACTGTCCTTACATATTTTATGGCCTGTATCTGTGGTGTGTATTGATAGTCCTGTATTTCTTTTCTCCTTCTGTATGTCGTATTCATGTTGGTATATTTGCTTCTTTAGATATTGACCCGTTTGACCCACATATGTGGAACTGCATTCACAATTTACTTGGTACACGATGTTGCTTCTTAGTTCTTTTTCCAACCTATCCTTCCCGTATGTGAAGAGTGCGCCTACTTTTTTGGTACTATAGCAAACCATTTTTTGTTCGTTGGTGTTTAATAACTTAACCAAACGAATTTTACCATATACCAATATTTGCTTCTGTTCAGATACTGTTGGTGTTAGCTGCTTTTTCTTGTGTGTTCCTTTAAAGATGTTATTAATGAACTGTCTGGGGTATCCATTTTTTAACAATATGTTCGTTGCGATTTCATAGTTTGTTTCCTTAAGGTGGTTGCTACAAAACATTTCTATTTTGGCTTAAAACATTTTAACTATGTTAGTTTTGAATGAAATCGCATTGGATGATTCAAAATTCAATATTCGTCCCGAATTATCTGCTTTTCTGAACCGCAATCTGTGGTAATCGCGCCATCATCCGACGAACATATTGTTAAACGTGTAGTGCTCTCAAGACAATCTTTAACTGCCCGGAAAAAAATTTTCATTTTTATCCGTGCCTTAATAATTGCGTATTTTATGTTAGAAAATGTCTTGTTTTAAAAATTATTTGCGTTATTCTTAATATTTCTCCGTAGGTAGTGGTTTACAATAACATATTTTTGATGTCTAATAAATAAATAAATAAAAATGATAATTTCAACAAAAACTTTAAAATTTTGTCATAATAGCATCGATTACAATTTCCTTTCGACTGCTAAAATCTCGCCTTAAGTTTGTGTTCAAACAGTGACTTAATCAATTAATAAAAAATGTATATCTTAATCATTTTCCGTGTGTTTTATTTTATGGCAGGGGGGTGCAAGTACACCCGCGTGCACCCTGCTGCCGGCGCCCATGTTTACAAGGTATAGAAATAAGCAGTGGCATCCATACCTACCAATATGTCGAAAGAAAAGACTCTGAAGGCATACAGGTAGCAGAACAACGCGTACAAGAGAACACCCGAGACGGAAGAATGCAACGTCGGCTAATTAAAATTGATTTTTCAGCTGCGACAATTTGAAAAATAGATGCAGTATATCGGTCTAGAATAGCTAACTATTAGCCCAGTACGTGGGTATCAAAAAAGACCTTTTGAGGGAAAAAGGTGGGGTAGAAGTTATTCTTTAATATGTTGTTCATGAGTAGACCCTGATTAAAAATTCAAGTTTTCGACCTTGAGGAGGGACTGAGTGTGCCGCCATCTCGGATTGAGTACAAGAAAATAGTTTTTTTAACATTATCATCCTAACAGTTCATTTTACGGCAAAATATGAAGTTAAAGAGGATAAAATTTCCTGCATTTCATGTTTTTAAACTTTCTTGTATTTCTAATAAGTAAAGAGTTACACGGGCACAAAGATAATATTTTTGTAAAATAAACGTCAAACTCCAAATTTTTCTGATTTTCAAAAAGGAGTAAGTATTTAATTTTATTACGCAAAAAGCTAACTTATTTTTATACCACCCGAAATAAAGGTAAATAGGTATAAAATATAGCCTATATAGCCTTAAAACCTGCAGTGCAGCTTTATGGCTAAGCCTTATGGCTTAAATCCATATGCTACAAGGCGGGAGACCGCGGTCGATGCTTGGTCGCAATGTTGGTTTTTGGATACACCTATTGATTGATAATAATTGAAAATTGTGTGTTTGGAATAAATAGCGTCTGTATTTGGATTTCCGTCTTCACAGCGGTGGGTGATATACCGTGCAAGCGAGTTGATGGGAGCTTGAAGGCGACGGTGTAGCGCACGATTCTTGCGCGCGTGCCACCCTAGAATTTCTTTAAAATGATCGTGAAATGTACAAAGTTTTCCTAAAACTCCCAGTGCAAAATATGTAGAATTGCTAACCCGCGCCGGTGTGTTTACAATTAAAATATCTAGAGAATTAAGTATTTTCAACTAAATCAATATGGCAACGATGATCAGTTCAGTGCTGCGTAGCTTAGAGACCAGTTCTTTGTCTTTGAGACTCGTTTTGCAATTGAGAATATCGAGACAAACTTGTGTTTTATTTGTGATCAAACTTTAAATAAAAGTGACTCGGTTGTCGTGAAAGAGAGAAGCGTTCAAACTCTCCTCAAATAGAGTGAGAAACGAGGAAATCACGTACATGTGCGGCTCTTGAAAACATTGTCCTCGGTGAGTGTGCATGATGCTTGTCAAAAATATTATAATAATATTAAATTAATCGCTGCATATCTTCGTAAACAAACTAACGTGCCCTCCATAGTACAGTCGACCTCACGTCGGTCTACCATTCCGAGCTTTAATTTTGAAACTCAATGTTTTTTGTGTACTGAAGAAATTATCGACGATTTTTTAGTTAAAGAAAGAAAGAAATAAATTGCAGAACGCGATGTCGTTTATCGGGTAGAGAAATTAGCAGTAAAAGACACAATTTTAAAAATAGCCATGCAACGTAGTAATGATTGGGGAGAGCAAATAATAGCCCGTATTCAACATGTGACTGACTTAGTTGCTGTAGAAGCAAGGTACCATCTGTCATGCCAGAAGCGGCTGTATAAACGAGTGGCGTCCGGACAAAACGGAGGTCATCGGCCCCTTATGAATGTCGATGAAGCAATGGAATACATATTTTCGTACCTTACCTAAAATTCTGAAGAATGTCAATTTAGTCTTGATGAACTCATGAATCAAATTGAAGGAGAGTCCCGTCCACATGCAAAGACCGTCAAATCTCGCTTTTTGCAAAATATGAGGATGATATACTTATTATCGAAAAACACAAGCAGTCACCTGTCATCTGTTTTCGGGACACTGGATGTAAACTTCTTTCGGACCAGTGGTATACAACAAAAAAATTAAACCGCGAAGAAGAACGGCTTCGAATTGTTAAAGAGGCAACTGCTATTATTTTGGCAGATATCCGTTCACAGGATTACGACACGTCAAAATATCCACCACCCGACAGTTTTCTAAATGAGGTCACTTCTGTAGTACCACAATCGTTACAAGTTTTTCTTCGTGAAGTAATCGTAAAAATGAAGCGCGGTTCTTTGGATAGAAGGAATAGAATATGCGAAGCGTTATCGCATGCTCTTATTTCTGCAACTAGGCCTCGATCATTTTTGTCGCCACTTCTATTAGGAGTCAGTACCTATTTGTACAAAAAATTCGGGTCACGAAAACTCATAGATCTACCGTCATCATTGGGTTTTGGGGGCGACTTACGCTGAAACAACACTTTTCGAAACATCTGCCATTATGCGCCCTAGCATGAGGATCGATCTCAATTAGTTCTGTCAATTTGTTTGTAATAATGCGGACCACAACGTCAATATGGCCTTAACACCGTTCGATGCAGTATTATCCAATCAAAACATCTCAAGTTTGATAAAATTACCATCAGCTCAGATTGTGGGAGAAGTCGGTTCCGTTTCACTTTCATTTTTTAATAAAAAGGACAATTCGGGATTAACAACAATTAAAGTTGCAAACATTGAATAAATGCATCCACTTTCAAGAGAAATATTGCCTTCTAGTCCAGATTTGCTTTGGCTTTATGGCAAGTGGTCAAAAATGGAACTTACAGGTTGGAATGGCTTTATGGAGCAGGCAACGGGTGATAATTTCTTCACGAGGTCAAAGATAGTTTTCCTTCCATTTATTAACTTTCCGCCTAGTCAGCATTATACGCTATTTACAGCCCATTTAATGGCTGTTGAAAAATGTAAGACGACCAATCAAAAGACGTGTTTTGTCACCTTTGACCAGCCACTTTATGCAAAAGCTCAAGAAATTGTTATAAACCATCCCAAACTCACAAATGTCGTCGTGATACTTGGTGGATTTCATCTTATGATGTCTTTTTTGGGGTCTATTTGGTATATTATGGCTGGAAGCGGGTTAAAAGATCTCTTCTGTAATATTTACGCCGAGAATAGCCTAGAGAAAATGTTAGCTGGACATGCATATGCACATGCTATTCGTGCTTATATTGTATGTCATCTTGCTTTGGCCCATACAATTCTTGATACCCTCCAGTTGACGGAAAACGATAATGCGATTATGATGCAATTGATTGGCCATTTAAATAAATCAGTTGTTCTGAAAACAGATGAAAATGAGGCATTTAAAGTTGTGGCTTTAAAATTTAAAAATATGCTTACCAAATTAGAAAATAATGGTCCAACAGCTAAATTATGGGTACAGTATTTCGAGATGGTAACTCTAGCAAAGCATTTTATTGAAGCCGAGCGAATGGGGAACTGGCAACTACATCTCGATACTATTCAAAGAATGTTACCATACTTTCATGCTAGCGGGCATTTTCACTATGCTAAATTTCCTACCGAATTCCACAAATTTACGACTGAAGGCTATTTTACGATTAGGCGATCTGACAAGTTTTGGACCGGAATTTGTACCGATATGACCATAGAGCAAACTTTGATGTGGATGATGCATAGCAATGGGGGTCTTACTCGTGGTCGTGGTATAAGTGACAGTGTACTCGCTTTGTGAACTTTAGGGATGATTTCTTTGCATAATGTTTGCGACAGCATTGAAGAATATTGTGGCGTTCATCTAGAGACATCTGAGCAACACGTCGACGCGAGGACTTCACGTATCACTCGAGAAAAAAACTACTGAATTGGTTTTCGCAGCATTACCCCTTTCCCGAAATCGATTTGTACTAGACTAGTTGGAGATGAAACCATAAACTGTCATTTATTCAGAGAAAAGGGTACCGAGGGGATGTTAAACATGATTAAAACATATAACAATTTTGAGAACACTAAATTTGAACGCAAAGAAAAATTTATTCCATTGGTAGCAGTTACTAGTAGCGTAAAAATCGGCGAAGAAACAATTCCAATAAACCAACTAATATTATTTCAGAGAATGTGCATTACGAAGAAAACTGACGAAGAGTTGAAAGATTACTTTAAATTTGAGCTTTCTCCATTTCCTCTCTCGCTTTTTTCAGAAGATGGTTGCGCAAAGGCACAAAGTCATCGTTGTACTCTGCTTTTACACAATGTACAGAAAGCAACGAACTTGATCATACAATCAACGGTCTAGGACGTTTGAACGCGGCCGGTTGAACGCAGCCGATTGAACGCGGCCGTTTGAACGCAAAGCCGGTTGAACGCAGGGACGTTTGAACGCGAGGACGTTTGAACGCGAGAAATTAGATGCAATTGCACACCCCTTGTTATATTTAAATATGGGATGGTATTCTGCATGAACGACTATGGATAGCTGAGAAAAATGTAAACTGCCCTCCAAAGAAAAAATCCAATCTCAAGTCTATTAATTACGTAAGGCGATATTGGCAGTTTTTGGACCCCCCCCCTTGGTGAGATGTTAATATGAGGAGTACTGTAACATGAGACAGTTTCTACAAACTTATTCCAAAAATTAGGGTTATGGTAAACTACCCAAGTAAATTGCCTTTAAAAGTATCTGTTAGTATCTGTTATTGGTTTATTCTATTAATTAACCAGGAGCTGTTGATCAATTCTTACCACGATTAGAAGATTGTGAATCATCTGATTTGCCGTAGTTGCGTTTATTAAAACCGATCTTCCGCTCTGCTCCCCTACGCCCTGGATCGTTTTGACAAACGCTGTACTCACTAAAAATGTCCCCCTAGTCCGGTCCTACTCGGCAAAGTGTGCTACTAGGAAGAGGGTGACCTCCCGCGATGTGCATACTTACGCCTTTATAAACATATTTTTGTACAAAAAGAAGCAAAATGCCGCCCCTAAAAATGTGCCGCCCGGTGCGGTCCGCTCCTACCCCCCCCCCTAGGTACGCTAGTGTGCCTTTGTAATTAATTATAAGTACTATTAAAAAATATTATTATTTTAAATAATAATTAATAGACCTTCTTTCCCAAAACTTTTGTGTAATTAATGCACGGCCTCTAATTTGGTCATAATAAAGTGCATCGGTCATAAGTCGGGGAGGGTGCAATTTATCATGTTCAAATGTCCTTATTACGAGTATATTTAAATATAATTTTAATAAATAAAATAAAAATTAATTATAAAAATATAATAATATTAAAATAATAATAAGAAGAAGACTGTCACGGCCTGGCGCTTGTATGCGTCGATTACTAAACCGAAATCACCGGTTTGATCCCGGGCGGAGTAAAAATTTTATTCTGACAGTCTTCCCTCGGCAGGGAATGGAAAACTACCGAGGTATCTGCCTAGAGAACCCTTCTAAAGAAAAATAAGTGGTCACTATGCTCTTACGTAGAGCGAAGAAATCTGAGAGAAAATAATAATATTTAAATATAATAAGGGGGGTGGGTGCAATTGGATATAATTTCTCGCGTTCAAATGTCCCTGCGTTCAAACGTCCTCGCGTTCAAACGTCCTCGCGTTCAAACGTTCCTGCGTTCAAACGTCCTTGCGTTCAAAGGTCCCTGCGTTCAAACGTCCTCGCGTTCAAACGTCCCTGCGTTCAACCGGCTCTGCGTTCAAACGGCCGCGTTCAACCGGCTGCGTTCAACCGGCCGCGTTCAAATGTCCGGTTGGAGAATATCTGTTACACAAAGCTGTTTGGCATCGTAACGATTCTTTTAAGTCAATTTGTGAAAAATATGTCCAGTATATAAGAAATACTATGGTTCCAATGCAGTCGTTGTTTTAGATGGATATCCCGAAAGTGGTCAAAAAAGTACTAAGGTAAGAGAACGATTACGCCGATCAAAGAAGCAAAAAACTGTCAATGTTATTTTTGATCAGTCAATGTTAGTTCAAGTTTCACAAGAAAGATTTTTAGCTAATGAAAGCAACAAAGTTCGTCTGATTTCAATGTTGAAAAAAAAAATTAAAGAAACCACAATTATAGCTAAGCAGGCTGAAGAAGATGCTGATGTTTTGATTGTGAATATAGCGATTTTCTTGGTGTCAACATATGATACAGTTTTCATCATCGGAGAAGAAGTGGATCTTTTAGTTCTTCTTGATCTTTAGTTCTTCAGCATTGACTCCACATCTTTTTATTTTTTATTTTTTTATTTAAATTAATATTTACAATCTATTTATACAAACAATAATTAATTATTTGGCTTAAATTATTGACACGTTGGATCATTCCAGTGAATGTACTCATTTTAAGTTCTCAAAGTTTGTTGACATAAATGCAAACACACTAGTTAGTCAAATCGAGAAGCTAGGTCCGTGGGCTTAAAGCGTTTCAGTCCTCGAATGTCACGTGAATCATCAAGCAGGTTCACTGCCAATTCGTTTGGGTGCATTTTTAATCGATCTTTATATTTAAGGGAGTAATTCTTAATTTCGCTGTGTATTGAAGAAATTTTCAGGTCTCGATGGATTGTATCATTTGGCACATACCACGGAGCATCTACGATTGTTCAAAGTGTCTTATTTTGGAATCTTTGAAGTATTTCGACGTTTGATGTGCTCGCAGTTCCCCAAAGCTGGATTCCGTATGTCCAAATCGGTTTCAGTATTGCTTTATAAATTAATAGTTTGCTCTCTAAACTTACTTGTGAATTTTTACCTATTAACCAATACATTTGTCTAAATTTGAATCCAAGCTGCTTCCTGTTATTAAATATATGTTTGCGCAATGTAAGTTTTCTATCTATGTGTAAGCTCAGATATTTTGCATCTTCAGCCTTAGGTAGAACGCAGCCATTCAAAGTTACAGGTGGGCAATCATCTTTTCTCATGGTGAATGTAACTTGCAAAGATTTAGTTTTGTTGGCTTTTATCCTCCACACTTTGAGCCACCTTCCGATTCTATCTAGGTTTTTCTGTAAGTTTGTTGAGGCGACCCTCGGATCAGTATATGATGCAAGCATAGCGGTGTCGTCAGCAAAAGTTGCTACCATGGTTGCTTTAGTCGTTGGTAGATCAGCAGCGTACAACAAGTATAAAACCGGACCCAGGACACTCCCCTGCGGCACACCTAACTGGATTGGATACATTTCGGAATATTCTTCACCATATTTAACTAAAAATATGTCAGTCAACTAAGATTTTAATACCTGATAGTAATTGTGCGGTAAGCTCTTCTTCAATTTGTAGAATAAATCCTCATGCCACACCTTGTCGAATGCTTGGCTTATATCTAAAAGTAGTATCTCTTAATGTTCCAGATCGTTAGCGATTTGCTTTATAATTCTGTGGACTTGCATAAAAAAATATGTAAAGACATGAAATGTAGGGAATTTTGTTCTCTTTACCTCTGTTCACTTGATATTTTGTTTTAAAATGAACCGTTACGGAGATAACGTTAAACAACAATTTTTTGGTACCTATAATCCAAAAAAATATATAGACATTTATATTTCGATCAATTTACAGCTGTGCAAATAGTTGTTGAATTGGTTGAATGGTTGAATCTTATGTCGGTGTCGCATCAGTTACTTATTTAAAATCTAATCTTACTACTAAACACTAAACTGCAATATGGCCTGAACTCGTTTTAATGCAATAAATGTCGTTTAGTATTAAGTAGGTCACTAACTACTTACTAACTACTAATTAGTAATTACTGACCAAAAGCCACTGTATGTGTACGAGCCATTATGCTCAGTTGTTCAGTTTCAGGTTAATTTAAAAAGTTTGGGTAAATCAATGAAATGCATTAAGGGCCATCAGACAAAAAAATCGAGTTTTAGACAAAACTTGTTAAATTACCTTTTAGCATGTGTTACACATTCTAAATTTGTTATTTTAATCTAAGTTTTGTCAAAAACGCGATTTTTTTTACTGGTGGGATTGGCCCTAAGAAACAAAATATGGTTGCTATAAATAATATTAATTTTAATATGGTAAATAATATTTTTATAAGTAAATATGATTTAATTCATAAAAGTTAATAGATTTTGGAATCTATTAAGGAGTTGATCCGGGTTGCAATCGACTTTCGCGATTGAGGAATGACTAGTTCTGATAACTAGTTCTGATATCACCAATTGATAGTGACGACTCAACATCGGAATTGGTTAGGAAAAAACGACAAGCTAGTTTCGAGATTTTTACGAGAAGTAAAAGAACTGTTAGAACGCCAACGAAAAAATCCGAAAAAGAAAACACAAAAGAAATGGACGAAATTAAGGATATGATGCGTGAAATGATGAGAGAAATCAAGGAAGTAAGAAAGAGTCAAACCACATACGAAGAAGAAATAAAATTGCTTAAAAATGAAAACAACGATCTGAAGCAGCGGATCACAACCTTGGAAAATAAGATTCACAGTTGGGAATCACGAGGAAGGAAAAACAACATTGTAATAAAAGGAGCAAACTTTGGCGGAGATAATCTGTCACAAGAGGTAGTGGGTTTCCTGAAGTCCGAATTGGAAGTGAATGTAAAAATTAACAAAGCCGAAATAATAAAACCAAAGAATGCACCAGTATTTGTGGTAGCTACAATCGAATCATGGCAAGAAAAAATGGAGATAATGAAGAGAAAAAACAAACTAAGAGGTACCAATAAATATATCGATGATGATCTAACCAAGGAAGAAAGAGCAATTCAAGCAGAACTAAGAACCATAGCAAGAACTGAAAAAGGTAAAGGTACAGAAGCTAAGGTGGCGTACAAGAAAATTTTTATAGATGGAAAACGTTGGAATTGGGATCCAAATTTGAGGAAAGTAGTTGAGCACGCCACGAGTTCAGCGACAAAAAACTAGCGAAGTGCGATGCCGGACGACAACAAACAAAGACGACAACGGCGAGATATGGAATAAATGAGTTGGGTAACGAAAGAAAACAACGAAAAAGGAAATATTATTCAAAATATGTTGTATTCATTGCAAATTGGAATGTTAGGGGAATTTATAAGGGAGGTATGATAGAACAAATAATAAAACTGATGAAACAATATGAAATAGATTTATTAGCACTGCAAGAGACCAAGCACAAAGACACTGGTATTTTTGACGTAGGAAATTACACTTTTTTTATGGGCAGTGGGCCCAATAGGAAATTTGGTACGGGATTCATTGTAAGTGAACGATTAAAAGCAAACGTCGAAAATTTTAAACCAATATCGGATAGAATGTGTTCCATAAGAATAAAAGGCAAATATCAGAAAATCAGCATCATTAACATCCACGCTCCAACGGACGAAAAACAAATAAATCAGAAAGAAGAATTTTATGATACATTAGACAAGGAGTACAGAGAGATCCCAGGTTACGATATTAAAATGATAATTCGTCGACCCGCAATTATTTTGTCGTATATCCGAAAAATCGAGTTTTGGGAAATCGATGTTAAAGATTTAAACGAAATAAAAAAAATTGACACGAAAAACTTAGTTCTATTTTCTGGTCACTTATAGTTCATTTCATTGAGCTTCTTTTGGTACTAAGATATGAAGCTTTTTATAAATAAATTTCGGATTTTAAAGCGCTTTTGTTCAAAAGTATCTTACCGTATACGCCACCTATGACGAAATTTTTTGCATACATGCTACATACGCCAAAATAATGTGACTATATATGTCAAAATAATGGTTAATAATATGCTTAATTAGTACGAGAAACCTAAAAATAATGAAAATATGAAATATATTTAAAAAATATCATTTTAGTAAATTCAGTCTTTAAAAATTCAGTCTCCATATAATAAATAATACTTCAAATCTTATTAGTTAAATTAAAGTTCCATTATATTTTAACATAAATAAAATATAATCTGCATTTAAAAAAGTTACCAAATTTGCATTCTGATAATAAAACAATAGATTGTAATTAAAAAAAAATATTATAATAAAATAAAATAATAAGAACATAATTAGTAACATAATTAATGTGTTTGCACTTATTTGTTTCATATTAATAAATTATTTCAATAAACTGTTGAAATATGTAAATATTGAATTTACTTCTTTGTCAAATTCAAAATCTGGATCACAAATTAAATCATAAGTTACATGAAAAATGCACCAAAAACCACAAATTCCATGCACGTAAGATAAAACGAGCATAATACTTCACCTGTTTTTCTGTTATAGTGCCGTATATAACACTAAATATGAACACATACGTCAAAATAATTGAGGATAATTTTCTTATACAATTTTACAGTGATTTTTGTCGTGTATCCAAAAATTTGGCGTTTGAGGCAATATAATACTAAAGCTATGGTATTTTGTGGCGTATAAGGCAAAATTCATACCCAATATCTCGCAAACTATACAAAATTGAAACATTCTGGTAACACAGATCGGTAGAGAAAAAAAAATTATACAAAATGACTATCTTAACTAATTTTTTTTGATTTTGTGATGTACGACAGTATAATGGCGGGTCGACGAATTGGTGATTGCAATGCAAAAATTGGAAGAGAGACAGTATTTCAGCCAACAATTGAAAAATATAGTTTACACGAAGTATCAAATGAAAATGTTGGCTTTCTGATCGACTTTGCAGTAGAACATAATATAAAGATAATGAGTACGCACTACCAACGCAAAGATATCCACAAAGGAACATGGATATCACCAGACGGAAGAACATTGAACCAAATAGACCATGTTTTGATACAACAAAGAGACGAAGCAAGAACAACAAACGTTAGAACCTACAGAGGTCCCGATATCGACTCAGACCACTTCATGGTGGGAACAAAATTTAGGCAAAGTTTACCAACAAATGTAGGTCAGGAAAAAATGAAAACCAACAAATCAAGAAAAGTAAACTTTCAAGAGAAAACAACACGAGAGAACTACAGGAAAACAACAGAAGAAATAGCAAGAAAAGTAAAAACAACCCAAACAGTAGAAGAAAAATCGGAGACGATCACTAAACTAATCAAGGAAGCACTATCACAGGAATTGACAAAACCATAACATAGGAAAAAAGAATGGTATGACTCAGAGTGCGAACATGAGGTTAAAGAACGAGAGAAATGTAGGAAAATTATGCTAGAAACAAAAACTGAAGAAAATAGACACAAACATAGACTACAAAAGAAAAAATGCAAGAACATAATCAGAGAAAAGAAAAGAAAGCACACGATTGATAGATTAGAAAAAATTGAAGAAAAATACAGAACCAAAGAAATAAGAAATTTCTACCAGGGAGTTAAAAGAGTAAAGAAGGGATACCAAACAAAATCAATGATGGTTAAGGACAAGGAAGGAAACTTAATTGGCAACCATGATGATGTGTTGGAGAGATGGGCGGAATATTTCGAGGATCTGCTGAACAAAAACATTAATCAAACATACGAAGAGCAAATAATAGAAACAGATGAAATAAAGGAAAATGCACAAGAACTACCAGTGCCCACATTAGAAGACATCGGAAAAATAATCAAAAGCTTGAAAAACAACAGAAGTGCTGGCGAAGATGAAATTCAAGCTGAAATGATCAAATGTGGTGGAGAAGAGCTGAACCGATCAATACACGAACTAATCGAAGAGATTTGGACCAAGGAGGAAATGCCAAGTTCGTGGAGGAGAGCAATAATATGTCCGTTGCACAAGAAAGGCAACAAAGAAAAGTGTGAAAACTATAGAGGCATAGCACTATTAAATGTAAGTTACAAAATACTCGCCATATGTATAAAAGATAAACTCAACAAATACGCAGAAGAGATAATAGGGGAGTACCAGAGCGGCTTCAGAAAAGGCAGGTCGGTAATAGACCAAATATTTGTTCTTAATGAAATTCAAGCTGCAAGCCACCAACACAATCTGAAAACTCACGTGCTATTTATAGATTTCAAGCAAGCTTATGACAGCATCAACAGAAAGCAACTCTTACAGGCATTACAAGATTTTAGAATACCTATGAAATTGAAAAGACTGATAGAAATGACGTTGGAAAACACCGAAAACAAAATTAGAGTAAACGGTATATTATCTAGAAATTTCAAGGTGGTACAAGGACTGAGGCAAGGAGACCCACTCTCAGCAGTGCTGTTCAACCTGGCACTTGAAAAAGCGTTACAAGATGGTGGAATCAATAGGCAGGCAACCATATTGCACAATCGGCATCAGTGTCTGGCCTTTGCTGACGACATAACAATACTGGCGAGAACAAAAGAAGAATTGCAAAATGTCATGGCAAAGATCATATTATCGGCGCGGAAGCTAGGTTTAGAAGTGAACGAACAAAAAACGAAATACATGGTGTGGAGTGATGAGCCATTTGGAGGTGAAAGATATCTACATGTTAAAGTAAGCCAAACCGAAGAATATAAGTTTGAGAAGGTAGAATCGTTTACATACCTGGGCACCGCAGTGGGTAGAAAACCCGACGCCAGCATGTGCGTGACGTTAGCCCCCCTTTTTTCGAAAACTAAAAATTTTTTTTTTGTATTGTGTTGTATTCAGTTTGTATTGTTTGTATCGTAAATCTTTTTTTCATTTCGCGAAGCAGAAAATTGAAAATCGCGAAAAACCATTTTTGGCGCTAGCCCCCCTTTTTCGAAAATTTTGAAAAATTTTTTTTGTTTTGTGTTGTATTCAATTTGTATTGTTTGTATTGCTAAAAATTAAAATCCTAACTTTAATATTAACCGTGTAAATCGCGAAACAAAATTTCGCGTTGGCCCCCCTTTTTTGAAATTTTTGAAATTTTTTTTTGTATTGCGTTGTATTCAATTTCTATTGTTTGTATTGCTTAAAATTAAAATCCTAACTTTAATATTAGCCGTGTAAATCGCTAAACAAAATTTCGCGTTGGCCCCCCTTTAAGTAGGTACTTAATCCTTTAATCAGCTCAACTATAGTATAAAGGTACAATAGTAGTATCTTATAGTATCCATTATTCACATAACATAAACAAATACATTTCAAAGTATAATACTAACAATATAATACAAAACAAGTCAAAAATAATCAGAATCATGTCTCGATATGTACAACCTGTGATTGATTTAGTTTTATCTTCCGAATTTAACAATATAATTGATGAAAACGGTGAAGTTGCTTTTCCTTCTTCTGATGTATTTACGAAAATAAGTGAAAGATTAAATAATGAAATTAAACCTGCTTATGTATATACTATTATTAAAAGTAATCGTTACCAAATCTTGGACAAAATACTGGAATTTCATGGAATTTCAGCTAATTGCAGTGCCGAAATCGATAGAATTGATACAACTGATGACAGTATTGATGACAATGATACCCAATTTATAATAGAACTTCCACATGAAATTTGGTTAAAAATATCTCCTGAAGACATGGTTTATAGCGATAAGGTTTGTAGTAGTAGAAAGTACGGAACATTAAAACGCAGATATTGGACGGACGAACTTTCAAAAATTATATGAAGAAACAAAGTTACCATGTGCCATAGCTTTTAAACATTGTGATGTGTTTCTGGAACAGGATACTACATAACTATTAAAGGACGTTGTGCAGAATGTGGTGGTATCTTTCTTGGTCGTATAATAAACAAACCTCAAGATAATTCTTCGGCAATTATGGAATGTTCTATGAAGGAATTTGATTTTACTTTAAGGCATGTAAGGAAACGACAACTTCAAGGGGAACGAAGGACCGAAATTTCTAAGGTGATGGTTGAAAGCAGTGTACTACCATGCCTTTGGCGTCGAAACGCAGCTGATGACCAAATGGAATTGGGTGATCTGGAACCACCGCATTTGCCCAAAATTGAAACACTACGAAAAGCTAAACAAGAAAGGAAAGATCAGTTGTTGAATTTGGTGAAAGGTTTAGACCCCATTCAAACTATTGTTCATTTGAAATACGAACGACATGTTGGAGAAATTCACGGCATTGGATTGGATCCAGTTTTTGTACATTATTGGACGTTGGAACAAATGGCAACGTACATTTTATACTCTAATGTAATATAATATAGATGCAACAGGATCGTTGGTTAAAAAATTGAAGAAAGCCAATTCTGAACTATCGGCTCACATATATTTGTATCAAATCGTTTGCAAGACCACAACAGCAAAAATGCCAGTTTTTCAAATGCTAAGTGCCGTACAAAATACAAATGCTATACAATATTGGCTTTTTGAAATTGTTCGAATAGGTTGCATGCACAAATCAAATTTTCCAATGCCACGAGAAGTTGTTTGCGATTTTGATAAAGCCTTAATGGGTGCGGTGGTGAGAGTCTTTGGTCAATGTAGGGATCTTAGTGATTATTTATCCAAGTGTTATGCTGCTATTGTAAATGGTGATAAAAATTTACCCGGTTGTTACTTAAGATTGGACATATCCCATTACGTTGCTTTAATAATTAGGTGGAAAACATTGAGATCCTTGAACCCTCAAGTTAGAAAATTTTACATAGTTTTTATGTGTTTACTAACTAAAGTTACCACATTCAGTACTTTTAAGAAATTAATTAAATCAGCCATCATTCTTAGTACTAGCGAAACTTTCTTTAGCCGAAGATGCAAGAGTTTATATTTGTGAAACAATTAAAGGCAATGGCGATTCCATTCCATTTCTTGATATTATACCAAGTGATGATAAACAAGAAGAAGACGAAGAAGAAGATGAATCAAATCAGTTTTTAAATGAGAACGAAAAGCTTATTGATTCTTGGTCTAATTCTTTTTATTTAAAATGTATGAAAGAAGCTAAATCATCAATTTCTGGTCTTGCAATTAACGCATATTACTGCCCAGCAATGGCACAAAAAATAAAATATATGCTACCTTACTTTCCCTTATATTCTGGAGTCATGATATATTTTTTACCTCAACTGGAGTACCATGGAGAATTTTACATGCAACAAATGTCAAAAACCAAAAACTTTTAGAAAAACGATCGCTCCTGTAAACATAGAAATCCTTAAGAAAGATGGTTTTAGAAAATTAACTGAAGCGCTGAAAAACGGGGGGCTTTCCACAAGAAAATGCTGTGATACATTATTTGAAGTCACCGTAACGTATGGTTCGCAACTTTTTATTTCCAGATGAAATAAATTTAAATAGCAAACGATATGTACTCTCTGGGATAGTTATGTATAAAAGCTGCTTAGATATTAATTCTATTGGACACTACACGGCATGGATAAAACGTGATATGAATTGGATTGAATTTGATGACTTGTTGAAGAAACCTGCATGTCCACCTCATCAGCCTACAGAAAAATTTCCCCATTTATGTATTTATGTAGAAATTTAAATATTGAAAATTATTTTCACTATGTTTGTTTAACCAATAAAAACCATTTAGTTACTAATAGTTGCTTTGGTATGACTTATTACATAGTTTGTCTATTTTATAATTCAACACTTCATAGAAATACAAAAACAAATTTGAAATTTTGAGCCAGCTAGGCAGCGGATCAGAGCAAAATTTTGTTTTGGGATTTACGCGGTTAATATTAAATTTAAGACTTTTATTTTAAACAATACAAACAATACAAATTGAATACAACGCAATACAAAAAAAAAATTTCAAAAATTTCAAAAAAGGGGGGCCAACGTGAAATTTTGTTTCGCGATTTACACGGTTAATATTAAAGTTAGGATTTTAATTTTTAGCTATACAAACAATACAAATTGAATACAACACAATACAAAAAAATTTTTCAAAATTTTCGAAAAAGGGGGGCTAGCGCCAAAAATGGTTTTTCGCGATTTTCAATTTTCTGCTTTGCGAAATGAAAAAAAGATTTACGATACAAACAATACAAACTGAATACAACACAATACAAAAAAAAATTTTTAGTTTTCGAAAAAAGGGGGGCTAACTTCACGCACATGACGCCAGCAGAAAAATAGCTGCGAGAATTGCTGCAGGAAACAAAAGTGCTTGTGCGTTGAAGACGATACTGTCGGGAAAAATGTTTTCAAGAACAACAAAGCTAAGGGTGTACAAAACAATGATACGTCCAGTGGTGACTTATGCCTGTGACGTTTGGACACTTAAAAAACAAGACATTTTGAGATTGAATGTTTGGGAAAGGAAGATCCTCAGAAAAATATTTGGTGGAACATACGTTAATGGAAGATGGAATAGAAAAACTAACCACGAAGTGTACGAACTATACGATAGCGCAAATATCATTGGAGTGCTGAAAGCCCAAAGAATTAGATGGCTGGGACATATACTAAGAATGGACAGAGAACGAATCCCGAATAAGGTTTGGAACGCCGAAATGGGTGGAAAAAGAAGAAAAGGCAGACCACGGACGCAATGGAAACAAGCAGTGAAGGAAGATCTACACATGGTGCAAGTAGAGAGATGGAATAAAGTAGCGATGGACAGGAAGAGATGGGCGAAAAAAGTAGTGCTTTATATAGATATATATATATATATATATATTTAGAAGAAACATATATTATTGCAATATTTCTCTGAAGAAATAAAGTTACTCCCTTTGTTGTCTATAATACATAAAAAATAATGGTATCACTTTGTGTATCACAAGAGTCACAATAGTACAAATTTTCGAATATTAAAAAGGAAAAACTATAAATACCTTCAAGTAGATATTTTTGAACTGCTTTAAGAGCCATGTATAAAACAATAAGCTTTTTTTCCTTTTAAATATTTTGTTGATATCATTATTATAATTCGATGAAATTGAAATATATAAATAATATAATCAAATTGATCATTGAATAGTTTGGTGTGATTTTACTATCTAAATAATTGAATTTTCATTCATTAGCATTTTTAATGTTACCCTAGATAGGTATGTATGTGTTCAACGCAATCTTTATAACTAAGCGCATCATTGGCAAAGACATCGTGCAGTTTATATTCGTGAACATAATCTTACTAGGTATTGATCGTTGATATTAAACGCGTAGATTGGTATCATATTAAACTCTAGCCTCTAATTAACGTACCAGATAGGAGTTGATTTTGTACTAACAATGGAACAGAGATGCCGCCGTGTGAAAATCACGCCATATCTGTCCACGCTTCGAATAATGGCCACGACGCGATGAACGGAATAAATTATTATATCGGCATCGCTAATCGCATTCATAAACATTATATTGATATCAATTCTATTTTTAATATAATGCGTGCTAAATTCTAGTGCATTTAACTTTATTTAAAACGATAAAAAGTAAGGATACTATACATATTATAGATAGGTTAGTGTACTGCGAAGTTTACCGAGGAAATTAAATTTAAAATAATGCCTATACGTATTACCTACTAAATTAATTAAGTATTACGTATAGGTCAGGTAATAAATTAAAAACATAAAATAATAGAGCACTGTTCAAGAATGTTTCTTAATAATATAAACGACATTAAATAACAAATTTAGTTTATTACGTAATACACAATAATTATCATAGTGCTACAAAGTTAAACTTTTTTCAGTTTCAAGAAAGAGCGGGGGTAATTCGTGTATATTTTTTTAGCCGAAAACGAACCTGACTTTGAAATTGTTTTAGCACGTCAGTTTTTTCTGAAATTTTAGCTTAAATAGTCAAAAAATGGCTATTTTAATCATTTTTATTATTTTCTTTAGGAAACCTGAGTTTTTTGTTTCAATTTTCCACAATTCCATCGCATACACAGAAAGAAATAAATTCGAGTTTTCATCTAATCTAAATTAAATGAGTTGAAATTATATAATTTATTTAAAGTTGGCTTTAATTCGATTATAGTATTTCGATGTTTTAAATAATCAGTATAGTAAAAATATCTAATTTATAATAGATGATTTCTATTTAGTTAAATCATTTTGTTAAACCTTTTACAAGAAGTAACTATTTCATTAAATCATAATCTTTGATTTATATAAAAAAATTCTGAATATGAAAGATTTAATTTCAATGAATTATATAATAGAACTCAATGTTTCATCTATTTCTTTATTATAACATTAATTCTTTTTATATATGAATCAAACAATCTAATTTACTGAAACAACTAAGAAATAAAATGCTGATGCCATACCAGAAAATGCGGTAGCATCCATATCGTCCGTTGTTGAGTTCGAGTGTTGTTGTGGTGCCAGTTTTATTTAAACATGGAAAATATTTCGTATTTTATATTATACAGACACAGTGGCAATTAACAATATAGTAATCTGTACAACTACTATTAAATCTAAGGTGTTCGAAAAAAGAAAATCCCAATGTTTAGTTGTTATTATTTTTAAAAATATAGGGTGTTTAAAGTGCTTGGTTTATTAAAATTAAAACTCGAAACTGATTTAAATAAGTAATATTAATTAATATAATTAATTGTACAATGTGAATTGCTATGATATATCTACTCATTTGTATCTGATATATAATGTTATGTACCTGCATTTATACTTGGTATTGTAATTTCTTGACGAAAAGCAAATTAAAAGTTAAATGTTAAATTGTTTGCATTTCTCTTAATTATTTTTTTAGGAATCGTTGCATCATCAACTGAGAAAGGTTCATTTACTGAAATAGTAAATTGGTGTATTTCAAGTAAGTATCAAATATAACTAATTACAAACTAGCAGCTGACCAAGAAAATTATCTATAATAGTCAATTCATCGTATAAGTGATATGATAAAAATAAAAAATATTTAATAAGCATAAAAGAACAATAAATAAATTAGTAAATAAAAGTAAATAAGTCAGTAAATTGCAATAAATATATCGTTCAATTACAGTAAATGTATCATTTAATCTAATTAATTAAAATATCTAATTTTATTAAACAATTTAAAGAAAACATTTCAACTATCAGTTAATTTTTGTATATGAAATTGTCTATTCAGATTAAATGAAATATATATTTAATTCGTGAAACGAATTGGAGCAAATTCGAAAATTAATCTAATAGTTTCTATGATTCGTTTATTCGTAAATCTTAAAATCAGCTAATTTAAATTAAATGAATTACATAATCTAATTATTATTAGAAGGCTAAAAGTCAATGAATTTCTTTAGATGAATTCAACTAATGTTTAGTTGAAATCGCTAATCTTTTCTTTCTGTGTAGTACTATTACTTAGCTTTAAAATCAATTTTTTTAAATTATTCTACAATTTTTTAAAGCGATGATATAGGTACAATTTTGAAGTAAAGAGATTTTGTCATGCAGTCACCCGTTTTAAAGCGCCGAAGTTACTTTTTGACAAGTTCTTTAGTATTTCTTTATTAGTGTCCTCAAGAATTCCTGTGAAGGCAGAACACTAGAAAACTTATCAAAAAATAAGTTCGGCCCGGTAAAACGGGTGACTTTAAAATTGTATATCTTCACTTTAACAAATCGTAAAATAATTTAGAAAAATGGATTTTAAACTTCTTATAAACCTGACGTGCTGGAGCAATTTCAAAGTCAACTTCGTTTTAAACGCAAAAAAAATTAAAGAACACGATATTACAGACTAATTTACAATTTTTTAGTCCAATAAAATTGTGTCTCGTAATGAAATAGTATATTAATTTTATAAAAAAAAATAAATACATTTTATTGAAAAATAAATTCTAAATTTGAATTTATAATTAATAATAGGTATTATGTTTATCCAGATATAAATGTATTTGCTAGTTATTTAGTCTTTATTATTTTTTATTATTTATTAAACATAACACTGCAAGTTATCAATTACATGGACTTGACAAAAACTATTACCACTGTAATTTAATTTTACCATAAGAACTTTTTCTTCAACAGAATAAGTGTTTGCGTTTTGATTGTTAACCAAATTTATTGTAATTTGTCATAGTAATTTGTTGGAAATTATTGATTTTTAAACAAAAACTATTGCAATAAAATTCAATCAAAGCAACCAAAATTATTTTTAAAATCTCTTTTTGGCATTTTATTGTAGAGTTTTTTCATTAATTAAAAAACAAAATATTAAGTGTTTAGTATCTTTAGAAGCGGAATAAAAATCTCTTTAAATTGGTACTATATTTTTATTCAATTATATATGATTATCAATAACGAGCTAAAAGATGCAAATAAATCTTATTATATGAATTTTGCAATCCTATACAATTAAATGTTGTAAAAAAATTAATGATTGAAAGTGCTTACTGTTCATTAAAGCGAAAAATATGCAAATTATATTTTCATTCTTATCCGTTGTGATGGGAAGCAGGAATTAAAGAAAAATCAATTTCTTATGCTAATTTCAGATGGTTGACTGGTCACCCGGTATACGTTGTTTTCCCATCTTTCGTTTGTAAACCTGGGTCATTCACATTCGGCCGTTATTTCACCTTGACAACATACTCAAAAATTTCCGAAAATATTCGTACAGATGTTCGAAACATTCTAGTTGACATATTAAACATAAAATTCAGGAAAATAACATTTTCAAAATTTCTTTCGTTGTTATTTTAGTAATAAAATACTCGATTAGAAGCTCGATTCTGTGAACACAAAAATCAAAGGTATGTTCAAACTAACGCAAATTTTCACAATAACGGGGTGTAGAAAATCTTGTGTTATCATATATTTATTTTTTATAAAACGTATAATGCATAAAGTTGGTAATTAAGAACATTAAAGTTCACGAAAACGTGTAACTAGTTATTTTATTTTTGTTTTTAACTTTTACTGTTCATGTTACCGAGTGTAATATCTGTTAAAGTTTACCTTACTGAGTCATGGTATAAAGATTACAAGGTATGATCTATCCGTGAACGAAAACTCGTTGAGTACTGCGCATTCAAAAATGGCGGATCGAGGAGACGTCTTTTGACGTTTCCCATTGTTTATTTTAGAATTCTTATTATTTCAAATAATTTAAAATGTATTTTAAACTAAAACGTTTCTGATTTTAAAGTTGGTCATGCCTATTTTTTATTGCAGTTGGTAAACAATGAAATTACTATAATAATAGTGAAATCAAAGTGAATTGTTTGTGTTAAAATAAAAGCAAGTAGGTAAGTGTGAAGTGCAATAAACAGGTGTGAATATTATATTACAAGAATGAGGTGTTCTGTTTTCGGTTGTAATAATAGCAATCAAGGTGGAAATGCTACCACGTCGATATATTACCATACATTTCCTAAAGATGCAACAGTAATGAAACGGTGGCTGCATTTATGTGGACGCAGTGATAAAATTAATCCAAACACTGCTCGAATATGTTCTGTTCATTTTGTTGAAGAGGGTTACCAAGTAGATACTCTTTTTGCATCTTATGGTATCAATAAAAGGTTTAAAAAGTTAAACAATGGTGCGGTACCAACACAATATTTTCCTCGACAGCAACCGAAAGATGAAAGTTCAGTGCGATTTGATCGTCTTACAAGGAGGAATGAAAACAAAACCACAGCAGAGTTAGTTTTAGATAATTATTATTTTTTTACATTAAGTATTATAAATTTATTACAGAATTCAGTCGCCCGAGCTCTCTTTAATGAACATTTTTGAAACTAATGACATCGAAATACATCAACCATCATCTTCTACCTCTTCAATTGAAAATCAACGGTAGGTAAATAATTTAAATTAAATAATTTAATTATAGTTTAATGCATTTCTTACAGAATTGAGCCATCGTTAATCCATAATGATGGTATTTTGGAAAGAAATAATGAAACTGAAATAGTACATCGACCAGAAAATGAAAGGTAAATAATTTATATTGTATTATGTTTATATTATTGCTTTATTTACATTTACTTTTACAGTGAATTAAGGCAAGAAATTTGCATTTAAAAAAATTATATTGAAGAGCTTGAAGCTAAAATCAAGTTACTCGAAGCAGAGAGCCATGAAAAAACAGCAGTTCTGGAATCTGTTGCTGCTATTTTCACATCAGGACAAATGAAAAGGTTAGCCAATCCTGGTATAAATACTTGGTGGTCTGCTGATGAGCAGACTTGAATGAGGGGAATATATCGTTTGAAGGTAATACAAGCGTAGATGACACACCTGACTTAGATAATGTGGTAAACTTTAGTTCGCAATATTTTAATAGTGTATCAGATCCAGTACCATTAGAACCTGAAATTGATGAACTAGCTTCCCTTCAATATGATGCTCTAGAACATCTAGCGGTTTATATTTGTTATCGCCTTAGAGATAAGCCAGAATTAGACTTGGAGTCTAATAATCCGGAGCAAAGTTACACCTGGACCAATCAGCTCTCTGAAGGTGGTTTAAGAAAACCTTCCGATGAACTAATACAGAAGATGGAAATTTTAGAGAAAACTTTCAACGAAATAAATGGTAAAGATGCTCTGGTATTTATGAAAGTGTTTCTTCGGCTTCATTTGGAAAGTTCTTCACATCGATTGTGATGAAAAAGTTAAAACTTTGTTTTTCAGATCCAGAATGTATTTTAGAATGAAGAAGCTTAACAAAGTACTTCTTGATTTAAGTAATACCAGAAAACGAAAAGCAATAAAGATTACTTCTTAAAATGTTTATTTTATTTTTATGTTCAAATAAATATAAATGCACTCTTATCACCTTGTTTTTATATCAAAAACCTATATAAATAATTAAATTCCTACTTAGAAAAGTTTACACAAACTAAATGTTTAAAATAATTATTCAAATATGAAGTGTGAATAAGTCTAATTTTTAAATTAAAATCGGAAAAATATTTAAATTTCATAATATTATTTGAATTCTTAATTTAAACCTCCATTGAATATCTCTTGGAGTCCGCCATATTGAATTATTAAACGTCACTAGATGCGTCAGATCATACCTTGTAATCTTTATACCATGTTACTGAGTAGCTATAGAAATATTTTGTGTTCACAGGACCGCGATGTTCATAAATTTGAATGTTCACGTTATCGAGTTACTACTGTACTCGTATATATTGCACTGTTAACAGTGGAAGACTGTTAAGATTCCATACTTACTTTCTTTATAATGCAATGAATGCATAACTTAACGAACCTCTGCATCTAATAAGTGTTGAACGAAATAAATTATAATCAATTTTTTTAAAATAATAATTTTCAAAGAAACTTAAATTTGAAATGAATTTTAAATTTATTTTTAGTTAAATAAACAAAAGAATTACAAAGATTGTGTTTCGATATTTCCGCCTTAGCAATGCGCTCGTCCCGTATCTAAACTTTCCGCAAAATTCGAAATGTTTCGCAACCGCACTTTAAAAATTCAGTTTATGCAAACCTAACAGCAGCAATTCTTCCTTCCGTATCCTTCTAAATGGTTTGTGATTATCTTCTCACTCGCCACCACGTGAAATGGAGGTACGTCCAAATTATCTCCGAAAAATTTCAATGCCACGTTCCAAATTGTTCTTCTAAATTATTATAGCACCTTATCTTCTTAAATGAAATTTGTTCTTGATTTGCCGAAATGAAATTTATGCAGTTAGTGAATGGTTCCGGATTCTTGGAACCACCACTTTACAACTTCATTGGACTCAAGTCCGTGTTCCAATATGTTGGACCTTTGTCCAAAATTGAACTACCTCGGAACGTGTCCCGAGATCAACCTTCTCGGACCTCGTCCAAGGATTAACTAAACTATTTCCAAATTGTTTTTTAGCCGTTTCCAGGCAATTCAAATGTTTTTTTCAGATTCACATATTTTTATTTGCGACGCGTTACTCTTGCTAAGATTTTTTTTTCTTGTTTGAATACCAGGGCGCATCGCAAATGTACCTCACTACATCATTTCTAGCCACATGGCTTAGCCTAACCTTCCAATTGTTCTACTTAACCTCAAAACTGTACATCGTTAAATTTGACGTTGTCAAAATTTATTAAATAGTTTCTTTGACATTTAAATGACGACATAATTATTTGACTTGACAGCTAATGACATCTGCATTTGGTTTGGTTAAGTTGCAATAAAGTTGTATTAAAGAACACCGCAATATAAATGTAAATAAATATATAATAAATAATTATTAAATAAATAAATTGATATTAGTATGTACCTTAGTTTTATTACGATTAAAATTAAATATTATTAATTAGAATTATTAGCTCTTGAAAATACAATTAAATATGATTATCAATAGTGAGCTAAAGGATTCAAATAAATCTTATCTTAATAATTTTTTACAACATTTAATTGTATAGGATTGCGAAATCCATATAATAAGATTTATTTGAATCCTTTAGCTCACTATTGATAATCATATTTAATTGTATTTTCAAGAGCTAATAATTTTAATTAATAATATTTTCATAATATTGCATTTTATTGCATACTTTTTTAAATAAAATACTCTCATCCCATTTTGGGATAGTTTAATCACAATTAGGTTCGCCTTCATTATTTTTTTTTTATTTGCTCGGTTACACATTTTTAAAATTTTTTATTTTTTTATTCATTTTGGAATCAAGTTAGGTAGGATTGTGTTTTTATTTTAAAGAAATGTCAAATAATTTAGAATTTTTATTTTTTTATCATATTGAATTGAATACCGTGCGCGTATTCATTTTCGCGTATTTTCCAGGTTTGCCTGATGAGAATCCGAAATTCGAAACACCTATGCCATACGTGTCGCAAACTAATTCACTTAATTTGCATATTTTTCGGATTAATTCAATCATTAATAATTTTTTACAATATTTAATTGTATAGGATTGCGAAATCCATATAATAAGATTTATTTGAATCCTTTAGCTCTTTAATTGATGATTAAAATTAAAAACACAAAAAAGAACCAAACGACATTTTTTAAAATTTTAGTGGTACAACTAATTAATTTTCACAAAATTTTTCTGGTTACACAAATAACATTATTATGTGATATTTAAACAAAATTAAAATATGCATAATTATCAACCGATTTAATTATATTACTTTAACGTTGAGCTTCAATATCTCAAAACAAACTGTTGGTGGATGATTTCTTCTTGTATAACTACGTCTAATTAGTAATCTGTATAATTTCTCAATAGATCTCATAATAATGAATTGATTAATTAATTATGATAATTACTATATTTGAACACTTATCATTACATTTATGTACAATTCATACAATTACATACTAGGTACCAAGGTAGTAATAATTTATCATAAAGTAATTAATTGGTGAAAGTACTGGGAAATTATACAAATTACTTATAAATTTTAATTTAACTTTTTAAAACAAATACAACGCCTTTTTGGCCGTTTTTGAGTAACTTGTTTTATTCGGATTTTAAAAATATTTAATTTGTTTATTACTAGAAAAACAAAAAAACAAATTTTGAAAATTTTATTTTTTGGTATAAAAGGATCATACGTAATTGGCATTAAACAATTTCAACCCCTTTTTGTAATACAATCAGTTTAAATATAAATTAAAAGTGTTGCGTTTCATTTTTACAGTACCTATTGTATTTTTTGTTAAATAACTGAAGTAAGCCGTCAGAAAAACGTGATTTAAAAAAAAATAGTAACTTGAAGAAAAATTAAGATAATTTAACATATAAAGCGGCAAAGTTAATGTGAATAGTGTAGCTTTAAGAAAAAAATTATTTGTTTTCACTTGAAAATCACTAATTGATATATATATATAGGGTAGGAGCGCCTAAGAGTACGCATAGGAAATTACCGTTGGTACAATTGGTTTAGAAAAAATTCTTTAATGCCAGTTGAGAGCTGTTAGTAAGTGGATGAATTAGATTACATCGTTTTCATCTTGTCGATTATTATGCCGAAATTGTAGCAAATAAACAGATTTTCGAAGTATTTTTGTAACATTTTGAGCGTACGAACTAAGGGGTTGTCCTTTAATCACGTGAGGTGCTAACAGGGGGGGAGGGGGTTAGAATAACATCACGATTGATCACGATGGGGGGGGGGATGCTGTGACAATCACGTGTATATTTTCTTGCTACTACGTGAAATCCCGAGAGAGCAAATTTATGCCTAAAAAGCAACATAACAACAATATTTAGCTCTCAGCTGGCTTCCGGCACTGGACCTTATGACGCCAATCGTCGTTCCGCTGCCCGCGGCCTTCTGTTTCGCTGTCACTACTTATAGAAATTTTTCAAAAAAAAATACACGTGATGTTGGGAAGGGGGGGTAGGGGTAGCCTAAAACCTCACGACGTATCACCAAGGAGGAGGGGGGGTAAAAAAATGGCATAAAAAACCTCACGTGATTAAAGGACGGCCCCTAAGCCATTGTGCTTACTAGGTGTTTCAATTTTAAATTACTAAGTTTCTATTATTTAACGTTGTCATTAAGCTATACAATTATATATAAATCTGACGCTGAAAGGTTTCTGATATTGATAATTTGTAATAAAATAGATAAATTCAACGTTGAACCAAAGAGTACGCAGCATACTCCATTATTGCTACCTGCGTAGTACTCTTAGGATACATTTTTGTATTTTTATCAATTCTATTATTTCTTTCTGCTCTATGAGTAATAAAACATAGTTGTTTTGCTTATTTTTTGATTTTCGTAATGTTTAGCATTTTTTTTTCGTTATATTTAAACGTTTACCCCTTACCGCATACGAAGCCATATATGGCCATATTTTTGTGTGATATAAATTTTATTTTATAAAACCAACTTCTAATCATAATTTTGATGTAACGGAACATATTTTAATTCATACAGTAAGAGATTAGCAGCTTCATAATTAATGCGTACTCTTAGACTAATATGGCTCCAAGAGTACGCATTTTCGATTTCTTACTTGAAGCTGCATATTTTTGTTTGTAATTATAAGAACAACTATTCTTTTATACCAATTATACTAGAGACATAACTCTTTGATTTGCTGCAAAGAAAATTTTATTTCGTTCATAATTGATATTTTTATAGCAAACCATACGTTAAGTGCGTACTCTTAGGCGCTCCTACCCTATATCACAAGTTTTAGAACTACAGGAGCGTAATATAGTTTAACTGTATAAATGTATTTTTAAACAACTGATACTAAAAATTACACTTTTAGTTCAAGTTATCCGGGTTAGACATTTTTTATAAGGTTGCATTTTAAAATTTGTTTAGCACTAGTGGTAATTAGTTTATACTCCTAATTAATTTAACAGAACCAAACAAAACATTAAAATACTAATTTCTTCAAATTGGACTTTTTTTCAAAAAAAACAGGATCATATTTTCACTGAACTTGCTTTCAAATTTCTGTAAATTGCATCATTTCATAAAGCGTTTATAGGCTATATCATTCTGCTATCGCGATTTAAAGAGCAACAGATCCAATGTAGCCCAGTTATAGCTTCTTTTTTAACGGCGCCGGCTTTAGTATCCACAGAGGAACCATTGTCAATAACAAATTCGAATTCATTACAATCCATTTTTATGTACTCTAGTAGTATCAATACGATATACTATGATGTATACTTTTAATATAGAATAGATTTTACTAGATTTTTAGGTATTCACTAGAGCTTTTCTTTTGTGGTTCAGATTATATAGTACGAAATACATGTTTACGTGTCATTTTTACCAAAAATGAAAAAAAAATCAACCAAATAAAGGCGAAAATAAACCAAACAAAGATACTTTTTTTCTAATTTTTGTGTTAACATTTTATAGTGTAGTACTATTTTAAATTTAAATTTTAAAAAAACTCCAAGATGACTCTTTAGGCATTTGCCTTTGTCATCGAAAGCCCCACGTCCCGACAAAATTGATTAAAGCTTAAAGCAGTGGTTAGTTTGAATTAATTAAAACTGGATATTTAGAAGTGTCCATTCACGCCGCGCCGCAAAAATTTAAACCGACAAAATAAAAAGTAATTTTCGGGCGGAGGGAGTACAAAACAAAGGCTACAACATACTACGTAAAAATTACCGATATTTTTTGAACAAACGACCTTTTACAATAAAAAATTTAACTTTGCAATTTTACCCAATTTTGATGTTTTATTGTGCATTAATATGATTAATTGGTCGCCTAATTAATATCAGGCAGTGATTTACCTTATTGCAATAATTATTATTACTTGGCAATCTATTTATTTTCGCTATAAAACAATTTCAGATAGCAAATTAGTAAAAGGTATCTATGTGTTTACATATTATAAATGTAAAATTCTTTTTCATTAATTGAAAAAATAACGTTATCTCGAAATAACGGTAAGTAGTATTTATATGTTCGCAATAATCGCACGTATCATATTTCACGTGCAAACAAAATATAAAACAACTGGCTCTCCTCGGGGCTTTCACACCGACAACTTAAGCTGATCAAAAATGCATATCTAAAAAGTTACACGCGTGGCAATAACTTAGGCATCAATATAGCACCAACCCTGAGGCCCCACTAGATGCCCGGTATCTTCTAACAGGTGGAATCCCCTCTTCGTACAGGTATTTCAAGTTGGAGGAGTATCGCATCTCATTCTATGTTAGATCTTGGTGTCGTATAAATCTATACCTACTTTCCTTTTTAATTTTAGAAATATAAAAAATACAGTTTTTAACATTTAATTTAGTATTGTTAAAATGTTAATTAGTATTGTGATTGATGAGTAAAATAAAATAGTGAATCTTGTTCGTAATTGTAACTGTTACTCTTCGGTGTGATAACAAATCTGTTAAATTGAGTGAAAAAAATGTGATTCTAAAATTAATTAAGCATTCTTACGTCCAATAAGTGCTTCATTTGAGTGATCGGTAAATAAAAATCGAAAATAGCTTAGTGATTTTAACGACGGAAGAAGCGACAAACCTACTTATACCTACCTATACTGATTTAATAAAATCGTATCTCCAGACCTTGCAATATACTGGCGCACCATGAAGTGAATACTATCTACACTATAAAATGTTAGCACGAAAATTAGAAAAATGTCCTGGCTTATAAATATAATTAGATCAAAATTTGTATTTAAATTTAATTTTGCATTTCTTTAACATCTTGTACTATTTATAAACAGTATAACAATTAAGAGGGAATGTACAAAATATGTTTCGACGGTAAGAAGAGAAAGAGTCTTGGAAACGAACAGCCATACAAGTTTAGGTAATAAAGTTTAGGTAATAAATTTTTTCTTTTAAATAACACCAATAGTATGCTTTGTACGAGTAATAAATACAACCATAATTAAAATATAAAATGGAAAAAATAGGGAGTCTTTTAATTTTCAGATGAACCAGTTATGTAGAGTATGTGGTGAACCAGCGGCAGGTTTCCATTTTGGAGCATTTACTTGTGAGGGATGCAAAGTAAGTGTTCTTAAAAAAACAGTCTAATTATAATATTAAAATTTTTACATATGTAATACAACAAAGCTAAATATGTTTGTGAGTATCAAAAACAAAATAGTAGTATACCGAGACCTTATTTGTATATAAAAAACAACAATTTAAAGCATACAACCACTATAAATTTAAATTTGTAAATAAATGCGAAGCTATATGTAAGTAATAATACATAACGTCGGCTTACACAGTAAAAAATTTGTTCTCGATTTAGTCAAATTGTTGGATTATACGGGCCACTACATCTAGTAGTTAAAATGGTGGGCATTTTAGTAACATTTAACTGAATTTAATTTAATTTAACAAAGTCATATAGTCAATATTATGAAACACCTGCACTTAAGATCAAATTTCATTAACTCTTATTGTTTATCTAACAAAAGCTGTACTAGTTTGAATTTCGAGATATAGTGGCCCGTATAATCCAACAACAGTTGTTAAATTGACAACAAATTTTTTAGTGGGTAGTTAGAATTCCTCGTAAGTCCAAATTGCACAATTTTACAGAGGAAACAAAAAACGTTGTTTTAAATTTTTTTAGCAACAAAGTCTCATTTTCGACATAGTATGGACTTACGAGGGTTTCTAACTAAGCCGACGATAAGTATTAATTATTTAAAGTAAAACTGTAGTTGTAGAAATATCTAAAATTCTATTTATTAATCGAACCAAAAGAAAACATTTTGAAACAACAAAAAACTATTTAAAATAAAATTAAAATGAAACGCGAGCGCGTTTGAAAAATCATATAGGTATCACTGATCTTAGAATAATTAATAGTCATAAATATTTTCAGAAATTTTGTAATTACCAGGACATTCTTAATATTGTAATAAGGAATATAAATACAACTTTGGCACTTAATAATAACTCGTTTAGTAAAGAGCTTTACTTTAAATAGTTGATTTTCTTTACATTAAAATGTAGAGTAAATTATTTCATTAAAACATAATTTAAAAGTCAGAGAATTTTGAGTCTAGTATTTCAATATCCGGTTATTTCTAACTAAATGTTTACTTTTACCAAAGTAATTCTTGCAATAATTACTTTTATAGTTTTATAGATATTAATATTTGTATACAAATAATTGGAGATTGAAAAACTGGACATTCGTTGGCAACATCACGTTGTTTTAAAATTTGGATTTTTAAAAAACATTTCCAATAAGATATGTTGTATATAATAATATATAGTATATCAATGCGCAGGTCATGTCGAAAGTGTGCTGTTGAAGATTACATTGCTGCCTTGTCGCCTAAATTCTAAATTAATTAAAATTGTTTTGCATTTGCTATAATAATTTATTATTATGGAAAGCGTCCGGTCTTCTGATATGATGAAGAAATTAAAAGTTGCTTTTTTTCGAATATACATATCTCTTTGAAGGCCCTTAAAGGCCGGTTTTTCAATAGTCGTATAAACTTTTGGTACAACGTTAAACTCAGTATAACAATTGATGGTAATGGTGGTTATACTAGGTTTATTCGTCCAGTTATTGTAAAATCGGAAAAAAGATTAAACTTTCTAAAAATTCAAAAAGATTATTGTTTGTATATCCAGTATGCCCATTTCACAATATAACAAAAATCTTAATGTCTACATTATATTATGTGATTTATCTTAATATTTAAAAAATTTAGTGGCCAGGTATCTACTGTAATATCAAGATGAACTGACAAAATGGCAGCGCTTGAAAAAGAGTACTTACCCTAATATTTTTTACCAAATGGATTTACATTTCGCGATGCAGAACAATGTTATGTGTTACAGATTACAAAAAGGTGAAGTTTTAAATGAAATCCCGAAATATATGCTATATGAGCGTACACTGATAAAACAAAGCATAAAAATTTATGAAACAAAATTTTTCGATTTGAAGCAAAAGCTAATCTTTTTGAACCAAAACGAAAAATTTTGATTCAAAAGCTTTTATGCATTGTATATGGGCAAAGCATAAAAAGTTTTGGTTCAAAACTATTTTTTTATCAGTGTAAAATTCTAAATTTAACTGCATGAAAGTTGATGACAAAATATATGCTTGATTTAAAAAATGCCGTTAAGAAAATAGGATTTTTAAGGCGCAGGCGGTTTGATTTTGTATTATTGTATTAGTTAATGTGAGATGGACACAAAGAACATACAGTCTAACTTTAATTATTGTAGATCCCAAGAATCGATGATTTCTAACGGCCAATTTCGGATTCGGAATGTATTTAGGTCATTATTTTTATATTGTTATCTGAGAACAGCAGATAGACATCTGCCGATGCTTTTATTAAAGGATATTTACTTCTAATGATTATTCTGTGCAATTTTTTTTTTAATTAACGATAGTAATTATTGCAATGGAAAATAATCTGGAGCATTTATTTGAAATTTAAATTGACTTTAAATTAATATTAGAGCGCCATCTTTAAGTATTTTGGATAAACTAACCTCAGATTTAAAAATTCTGGAACACGAACATCAAAGTCTCCTTACTGTTCAAACTTCTTATAATACGCAATTTATTTAACACATTATATTATGCAGCTGAGAATAACAAATACATGCAGTTTAGACGTGATTTATGGGGAGGAGCTTGACAGAGAAGGATTAATCTAGGTTGCCTTATATTTTTACAAATTTAAACGCCAGATGAAAATAATATTCACCTACTTACAATGAAAAACTGTAAGTACGGACGGTATATGGGGTTATCTTGACATTACGAGCTTCCAATTGCAGGTGCAATCAACATAATGCCATGACTTGCTGAACATGCACTGATCACTGTTTACATCAGCTGCATGTGTTAAATAAATAGAGTGTAGATGATGCGCTAAGTGCGCCGAACCAGTGAGTTCAGTTACAAAAATCGAACACGTCATTCACACATCAGTTTCAATCGTGGTTATAATATGTAATAACTGATTTAAGGCGTGCAGTTGGAGAATATACTGACCTTTTGTCAGTATATTAAGAAAGCTTTACATGGACGGATCAGGGGATCATACATTATTTAGCAAAGTTAGGAAAAATATTACATTTGCAATAATGCTGTAAACTATGATAGATATATATGTTAGCTAGATAGTATGCAATAATACAAAAACAGAAATTGTTTGATTGCCTACATTATTTATTAGCATTTACTTCAGTAAAATGAAGGATTTTGAATGCAACGCCTTTTTCGCGAAAATTATTTAAAATTGAACAAAACTGCAAATAGACAATTTTGCAGAACGTAATTACTTCTAAGACAGGACCTTTGCAAAATATAAACAAATAAAATATAAACTGAATAAAGATGAACAGAAAGTGGTAATCTGAATAATGGCGAACAGAAAATAAAATTGTCTCTAGGTGTTTATGCAAGTTACATGTTTTTCTAACACTATACGGCAAAGTATAATTTTCTGTCTCATAAATTGTACAGAATGTGATACTTTCGTCAGTCTTGGAGGTAAAATTGTTTATTACATAATTTATTGTCAACGGTGGTACTATAAAAGAATTTTGATTTTTCCTGGGATTTTCAAGAATTTCTCTTTGCTTTTGCTACGGACTTCTGTTCTGGTAAAACTCAACAACCAAAGATAAATATACAGTTTTTAACATACTCTAAATCTATCCTCTAAATCTAACAATTACCTGTCTCGATTACCCAGAAACCAATATTTTTGAGTATTTTTTATCATTCTGCTCTATGAAAGTTAGATTTCTTTACCTCTCATCATCAAGTTACCCATTTTGCAAAAAAAAATTAGAGCACTGACCCAATTTGGTTACTGGTATTACCTAAACCACGAATAATGCTCTCCGTATCTCAACTTCAATTATCTGCTGAAACTTACATCGGTAAAATAACAAAGGTGAAAGTCCTTTAACAAGAATGAATAGTCAAAGATTTTTAAATGAGAGCTAGGCCATGTTCGGTATCAAAAAACTCTCTAGGTGTTTTCTACAGACTAGTAAATTTTTATAGATTAGCAATTTATAAAGATGCATGCCGATCGTATTTAGTTAAATAAATACCCCTCTATCACTTTGCAACTTTTGTAAATCTGTGAAATGCATAAACCAGCTGCTATAGTATTGTTCAGAAAATTATATTTATAAACTGAAAATTTAAAATGGCAGATATTTGGTATTGTACGGGGCTCTGAGATTGTTGTAGAATATTTCTGGTTACTCCATTATTCTGATTTCTCTAATGTTTGGATCTATAATCGATGTATTCTTGAATTTAAAGCTACTTTGACAGTAAGATTAGTAATAAAAACATAATAATGTTTTAAAATATTCAATTATAATATTATATTATAATATTATTAAAAGTCATGTGCAAGCAGCATTCAGTGATTTGAAATACACATTTTTGAATAATAATAAAATTTATTATTTAGCAAGAATTGGCCAAATAATTTCTATTTTTTTTAAGTATGAATTTTACAAATTTTAGTTTGATGTAGAACCCTCCCTCCCCCTATATGTACAGTAAATTAAAATTTATATAAACATTAGCAATATATTTTACATAATGTAACGTTTTCATATCTTTGACATTAATAAGTTAGTGTAACATAAACTATAAATAAAACTTCAAATTTAATGCAAATATGGTAAATTAGGATTTTATTGTAATAAAAATAAGAAATATATGCAAAAAATAACAAAATAGATTGCTTACATCGTTGAGAAACAATTACAATATCATTAAAATATATTAATAAATAATAATAATGTAATAATTCAAAAATGCTAAGGAGCTCATTTCAAATCTTAGAATTGATTTATTTTAGAAAATATTTTATTTAAAAAACACGTTTACTTATTTAAGTTTGTACTCATATTATGTACCCAACTACTAACTACTTATTTTATAAAAATAAAAATGCATTATATCAGCGATTCTTAACCGGGGGTCCGCGAGCATATCGAAAATTAGAAAAATTAATTTATTTATTGAAATAAAACTAAAATTCAAAATATTCTGGTATAAATATAAAAATAAAATGCACAAAATATAGAAAAAATAATTTTATGAAAGAAGGCCGCACGCAATTGAAATCATGATTGCAATTAAGTCTCAGATACTGGTATGTTGAGAAACACATCGTCTTATGTGCTTAAAATAATACTTTAAAATCATTATTTCATTTTAATTCAACATTTTTGTTCAGTGCAATGCATTACTACATTTTGTTTCGCTTGGGAAATAATAAATCACTAATAAAATCAAATTTTTTTTAGGCATTTCAGTAATTTTTTATTACGTCTTTACATTAAAAATCAAAAGTATGTAATACATATTTTACGTTAATACGTAAATTATCTGTTAATGTACAGTATATTTTATATATAGTAGATATATATAGAATATAATATAAATAGTTAATTTACAAAAAAAATATGTTCGAGCGGGTTCTTTACAATTTTATTGTTCTTTTATATTTGCAAAATGTATGACGTCATTATTTTATTTGCTAATTGATAGCATTTTTTGCCATATTCTGAAAGATTACATCATTTGGAATTTAAATATGCATAATATCGGTGTATTGACCTTGGTGTTAACAGTTTACATCATATTAATTTTTTAAGTTTATTTAATTTGGTAAGTAAGAAATTATCGGTGATATCAAAGCGTTGCCAAGTCAATAATTTTGCTGAAAGCCATTTACATTTAAATGTAAAATTTTGGTGTACAAAAGCACTATATTTCAATTAACATCTTTTAAAGTAAACAAAAAACCTGTAAGTGGCTTTGTCGTCTATACTGATAATGTGAATTATTATTGAACTGTAGGATAATTTTTTACTCGTTATGCCAATTCAAATTTAATATCTATGTTGATAAATTAATTGTAAAATAGATATATATATAATTATTTTAATACTAGCTGGCGAACTTCGTATCACCACGAATAGATTAAATTCAGATATTTTAGATTTTACCTCTTTTCTTCGTACCACCTAAAATTCTCAAAACTCTTCATAAGCGATTATGAATCCTATCAACCTTCCAGCTCCAATTCATTGATATCGACAATATTGGCCGATCATTCACAGTTGAGGTTGATTGATATTACGAAACATGATGATGACTGCGAGTTTACTTTCAATTGCAAATTGTGAGCTGATAATACAGGTAATTCAAGCGAATTCAAGAATTGTGTGGAATAGTTGACTACTTTATCCTGGTTGATAACTGTTTCAACCGATTTGAAGGAAATCAACTCTCCCAAAATAAAATATTGAATGATCGCGTTGAGATCATCAACATCTTTGCTTTTCAGCGCTAATATGGCTCGTTCCTCCAACCAATAATGGTTTTTGAAGTTTTGCACTATAATGAGATAAACACTTTGAATGAGCTCTTACTTTGATTCGGCCAACTGGCAGAAATCAGTGGGCAATGTGATGAATCTGTTCGAGATGTCAACTGCGATTTTACATTACCAATGTCCAACAATCTGCCAAGCATACTAGCAAATATGACTTTCTGAAACAAAATGAAACGTATAGGTGCAATATTAGAGCTTGCGGAAGCATGCGACTTGTGCGTTAATCTCCTACATTTGTAATTGAGAAACTGGCATGGGTAATTTTGAATGAGAATTATGGAATCCGAGATGGCGTTGAGCTTATCGGTTACTGATAAGATTGAAGAAAGTAAAAAAGAAGAAGGATGTTGAAAGTGGAGGGAATAGAGATTTGGAAGGAAAACTTTATTAAAATAAATTAAAAATTTAACAAGTACAATTTGGTGTTGATTTTTCAAGTCCGCACTTAATGTTATTGAAGCAATTTATCGGACTAGTGTGGTTTATATTATAGGTTGTGATTTTAGTGATAGTTGAAAGTAAACTTTTCCGAAAGAAATCTAGAGTACAAACACCCAGCTTCATGATGTAGATAGATTGAATTTTCTTAATGCCAATTTACATGAGGATTAGGCCTGTCAGACGTACGGTTTTTCCCTGACAAGTCCTCTTTCTGGCGGTTGATTTTTTGGCCGGTATATATTTCCATGTTTGGAGGAAGATTTTCTCAATCTGACCAACCCACGGCCCTCTAAAAAAAAACTCGTTCGTCCCTGAAAAAAATTTTTTTACACGAAGCTCTCTTCCGAATTTCACGCAAAATTTAAGAGTTTTAACTTTGTCTTTAATATTTTCCAGATTTTGGCTATAATGCGGGGCGTGTTCTCTTTGTGCTCAGAAGAAATCTGGTAACCCTAATGAGGATATTATGTATAAGCTTGTGTTTAATTCTAAAACACGCGGTGGAATTGCGTATGTTTACGATGCTTTTTGTGAGGGGATATCATGTGATGCTTTCAGTAAAGAATTGTATCGCGGTGCGATTTATTTCGGCCCGTGGTGTAGTTCGTAATTTTCGGTGGTCATTGGGGATCCTCAGTGATTAGTCTGAGAGATTTGTTATATGTATCCTTTGAAGGCAGTTTGAGTTGGAATGAGAGGTTTCTTCATACCGGAGACGCGTAAAAGAGAATTGGGTGGATTATGGAATTATATAGCTGGAGTTTGGACTTAAGCGGGAATTTGTTTTGGTGATGGAGCAGGGGGTAAAGTGAGTGGTATGCCAAATATGCATTTTGGCCGTTAGTGCGCAGTGTTCTTTGAAAGTGAGTTTCTCGTTGAGCGTAACACCTAACTACTTGAAAGAGGCAGTATATTTGATGTTAGTATTATTGATTTGCAAATTTTTTGGTTGGTCGCGTTTGTAGGAAAACATGGTTAGTGTGGTTTTACCGGCATTAAATTTGGTTTTCCAGTGGTAGTAGTAGAGTTTCAGCTCGTCGAAATGGCGTTGTAGGTGCGAGATAGCGCGGTTTCTTTTCTTTGCTTCCGATACGATCGCGGTGTCACCCAAATAGTGCTATTTGGGTGTTGTGGTGTCTTGGGATGTCATTTACATAGTAGAAAAAGGGGGTGGGAGCAAGGACGGATCCTTGCGGAACCCCCACGGGAATAGGGTGGGAATTTGATAAGGAGTGACTAACAAGTACTTGGTAGGAGCGTTTGTAGAGAAAGCCTTAAGAGAAAGAAATACATTTTTTCCGAATTTTCGAATTTTCCTGGCAACGTTTCTAATTTTACTTTCCATAAAATCATTCTTTGGATTATTAAAACCATTTTAAAAAAATTAACAAAATCGATCCAGCCGTTCTCAAGTGATGCCGATACAAAGGATGTTCACATTCATTTTTATTTATATAGGGGTAGGGGTAGGTAATATAGGATATTCGGTTTTTGTTTCAAAATATTATTTTTAATTAAAAGCTTATGGGTTTTTCTACAAAACTCGGGTTAGTTAACAACTGATTTTGAATTGCAGGTTTTTTATCTCAAATTAAGTTCCTTCATAACTCTTTTGATGGACCACGGGCTGGTTATACTGTGTGTAAAAAGAACAGTCACTTTATAAAGTATTTTAGGAGAAATTGAGGTTTTGTCAAATATGACCCTAAGGGACTGACGAAACGTCAATTTCATCAAGAAATGAAATATTTTAGTACTAATTCAATTTTATTTATTTATATTAATAAATACGGGCAGACCTAAATATACAATATTTTTAAACTTCTTACAAAAACACCCATACTAATGAACCGACCCTTAGCAGAGCTTCTCTCTGCTTTGGTAAATTTCTTCTTTGTTAATTTATTGCTTTTTTTGGCTGCATATTGTCCTATAACAATCAATATTATATTGTAATAGAAGAATAAAATTGGTACTTTTACTATTAAGAGACTGACGACAAGGGACTGATGATGGTCAGTAGAGTTGATTTCCTTCAAATCAGTAGACATAGTTATTAACGAGGATGAAGTATAGTCAACTATCCCACAGAATACATGAATTTGCTAGAAATGTCCGGAATACTATCTCACAATCACAATTTGTAATTAAAAGTAAGCTCGCAGTTATCATCATGTTGTGTAATGTCAATCAACCTTGACTGTGTATTATCTGCCAATATTGCCAATCTCAATGAATTGGAGTTGGAAGATTGATGGGATTCATAATCGCACATGAAGAGTTTTAGTAAGAATTTTAGGTGGTACGAAGAAAAGCTGTAAAATCTAGAAAATCTGAATTTAATATTTTATAGAATACTGGTTGATAAATAATGGTGAAATATTCGGTGCAATTTTCCAAAAAAAGTCGTTATTTTATAACAACCGAATTTAGTTGTTATTTATAACAACTTTACTTAGAAAATTGGGGTGATTATATATCAATTATATCTATATCTATGAATCACTGGTTCTGTTCAAAAATACCCTGTTTTTATTTTTCGTATTCTAGGAATTTTAACCCCCCCGGTATTTTTAATTTAAAAATTTTTTTTTACCCCCTTAAGAAATTTTATAGGTAAATAACAATTTGTATATCTGTGTAGCGGCTTCAATTTAGCATATCCGTTAATCCTTTTATCCAGCGGATAATAAAAGTAATTATTATCTATATAAGGAGAAATAGAATTTCAATTTTAAGAACTCTTATTTTTACAATAAATATAATACTTAGGATATACATCCCTAAAGTGATGACCCCGACGCTCGGGAACCGTCGCTAAATGGTTTCCGAGAACAAGAATACAGTTGACGGAACTATAACCCCCAAGAAATGCAAGAAGCAATTAAATAAAAAAAAAAGAAAATACATTTAAAAAACTATAGAGATCCGAGGAATTATTGAAGAAACGAGAAATGTAAAATTGACATTTCTAAATCTGTTTATGTATCAAATTCCATAATATTTTACTACGAAATGCTAAAATATCTTTCTCGGATATTTGAAGAATAAAATAGGATCATTTAAAATTTGAACACATTATTTATTTAAAAATTACATTTTCTTATACATCTCTGTTTACCGAAACTACTATTTCAAAATGATTTGAATTTTTATGGTTCAAATATATTGCCAGATTTTTGTAATTAGGTTCATTGGAAAGGTGCGTTGAACTTTGAAATCTTAGCCATGCAGGATTTTTTGAAATTTGAGTAAACGAATATAGAGTGTGTTCACGATAAGAGGTAACAGTGAATAATTCTTTTATCTTACTAGATATAAGTTTAAATAGTTTTTTATTCAGCTCAAAATTTGCCATTGGAAACCGCGGAGGTACATATTTTTGGACTTCAAACTCAACCGGAAGTAAACATGAATTTATTTTTTCAAATGGCAACATGTCTTTTTTTTAACATTTTCGTAATCTGCAATTTTTTCGCTATACAGACATATAAAGACATGTTGCCATTTGAAAAAATAAATTCATGTTTACTTCCGGTTGAGTTTGAAGTACAAAAAAATTTACTTCCGCGGTTTCCGATGGTAAATTTCGAGTTGAATAAAAAACTATTTAAACTTTTTTTTGTATCTAGTAAGATATAAAAATTATTCACTGTTACCTCATATCGTGAACACACTGTATATCGGCTCCTAATATGAGTGCCGCAGTGAAAAGCCCACATTGCATTTTTGTCCATTTTTGTGATAATCATGTAATTCTCAACACCAGAAAACAGATCAACTTCTTGTTTTTGAGTTTTCATAAATTCAGTAATTATAGCTTTCGTACTTCCGATGTGCTAATCTTCACTTCCGGTAATACATAAAGATATGACGTCTATAACAGTGTGAGGCGAATGGAGCAACGAATTTTTTGTTTTTGCAAAGTCGGAATTCTTGTCAAATGAAAGTCCAAGCTTCTCACAAAGTCGTTTTTGCCAAATATTATTTATGGGACAGAAACAAAATTTTCATTTTTCCGTAATGTAATTAATTTCTTCCTCAGATGATTCATGTTCTTTATTTTCGCCATTTTTTTCTTAAGATCCGTTGTCGTGGTAATGTTTTAAATTACTGATAGGATATCCTTTTTTCAAAAATTTGCACACCTTGTATTACTATTACTTTTACTATTTAACTAATAAATTATCAAATTTTATTTATTTTTATTTGTCTAAAATCTGGAGAAGATATTTTAGCATCTCAGATATATGTATATCAATATTATTATAGATATTATATTGATATATAAACAATAGGTAATAAAAATTTTGATTTACCCATAAAATTTCTTAACGGGGTAAAAATTCACTGAGGTTATTTTGAACTTATTTAACCCCCGGTAAAAATTCTCTAGGAAAATTTTACCCCCAGTAAAAAATGATTAGGGGGTAAAATTTCATATTGTCTTTTTAGTTCTCCTTACTTTTGTGCAAACACTGTTACCATCAATTTTCAATACAATTATTGTGAACCCTTCCCGAATAATTTTTTCGGCTTTAATTTAAGTTCAAATAATTTATATTTAATTCGAACTTAATCTCTTAATCAAATAATTTTTTTAAACCGAAAAATTTCAGTATATAAACGAAACTAATAATCAATTCTTCAGGTTTTGAATTTTCCCTTGGCATCTCAAAATTACTTGATAATTTCTGTTGTTTTTGTGATGTTTGTTAGCAACAAACAGCGTTACACGGTACTTTTCGTTACATATTTTTATAAAATTTCTGAACATGCTACCAATATTATATCACGTTACCCGACCTTATCCGATGGACACACACAAATAGCGTTACAACGTTACACCAAATTTTCGTTACATATTTTTTTTAAATTTTTAAACATGTTACCGATTTTATAGACGTATTCACGTCAAAAAACTAAAAAGAATAGGAAAATAATTTTCAAATTAAATTTAACAAAAAATCTAGTTTGGGCATAATATGTAAAAACTTAGAACTCTGAAAAACATAGTAGATGCTACAGCTTAGCAGTGAAAACACTGCAACAACGGTAAAAATACTGGCAATGTACATATTACAGTAAAAGCCCTCGTATCCGAAATGAACGGAACTTATTTCTGTTCGGATAGCGAATGTTTCGGATAAATGGTTGGTTGAAATATAAATACCACAACATGAAACGGAAGTCTGCCTATGCGTTGAGCTCGCAAGCATCTTTCGGTTGACGCGATAAATTCTAAGAATTTTCGGATACGAGGGATTTGGATCCGAGGGCTTTTACTGTATTTACAATTTTCCGAGTAATTAAATCTTTTAATAATACTTTAAATTATTTTAATTAAAAAAAAAAGCTTTCAAAATTATCGAAGTACCCATACAAATTTAATAGGAAAGTGTAATGAATATTTCTTGTAGTGTTGACCAAAATGCATGTTTTCAATGGTATTTCTATCATTGTTAATTTAATTTTATTATTTTAATTTCTATATAGATATGTTTAAAATGTTTATTAACCATTTTATTAACACAGTAAAATTAATAACAGTAACAGTAATAACTAAATAACAAATTATAACATAGCAAATAACCAATATTATGAAAACTAATACAATAAAGAAACTTTCCTCAAGTTTAATAGTACATTAAGAAACTAGTTTCATAAGACCCGCGTAGCGGAAAGCTTTCTAATGGATGTGTGATAAATCGTCTTATAAATCGGGTTTTTTTTTGCGTCTAAAACAAAGTTATTTTGAAACCCAATCGCGTATCGAAAAGGACAATATTTCGAAACGCACTTTTTTGGTTTAAGAAGTTGGTAATTTAAATTAACCCTTTCAGTCACGACTTTTTGTTATTGGAGTTAAAAGTGTGAAACTAAGAGGGGAGCTTAAATGAATTTTTCAAAAATTTTTGAAACACATTTCAGACCCATACGATTCATACTTTTAAAAAAAATTATATTCGTTAGAATGAAATGTGACTCCATGGGTATATTTGGGTAAAAAATATATATTTTTTCAAATATTTATTTATAATTACAATATTCCTACCATTTAAATAACTAAAAAAAAATATTCAACATGAATACAACTTACCACAATATATTTAAAAACACGCAAATAATTCATCAACAAATAAGCACATGTAATAGTTGTCACTTGTTTCAAAAGATTATCAAAAACTGCGAAATTCGCAAAATAATGTGGACACTAGTCCTAAATATGCAATATATATGTGTACCCTTAGACTATCGCGATATTTAGATGGAGTAAAATGCATTCCTCTAATTTTGGTAGCTATGAAAAGTCCATGTTCGTTTAAATGACCAAGGTGACCGAAAGAGTTAAATTAAATTAATGTCATTTTATATTATCAAATTAATATTGTCAATTACAAATTAATAAACTATTGTGTGGTATTCCAACCTGTAAATTTATAAAAAATAGTAACACGCTAGTTGTTACCAACCATCGCAAAAATGAACAGAAATTTCAAATTTGCTATTATTTAATAAAATACACATTTTGAAATTTTTTAAGCGTAAAAGCGCAATATAAAAAAAAGTGTATAAAAATATTCGTTTTATCACAACTTATTCTTTAGAAAACCCCCGTTTTGCGGATCGTTTTCTAAACGGATTGCTTGCAATAAAAATGTGTTTTATGAAACTTTCATAATGTACCTATACTATATTTATGCTATTTTTTCTATTTCAAATCTTTAGCTTCAAATAAATATCCCACCTCTTACACAATTGAAGTAGTTAGCTTAGACCTGTTGTATAACTAGTATGAAAATCTTACGAAAGAGTAATTAAGTTTTCTTTTTTCTTTTTAGTCATTTTTTGGAAGATCGTATAATAACCTTAGTTCTATATCGGAATGCAAAAACAACGGCGAATGTGTAATAAACAAAAAAAATCGTACAGCCTGCAAAGCTTGCAGATTACGAAAATGTATACTAGTAGGAATGTCCAAAAGTGGTTCTCGTTATGGTCGTCGATCAAATTGGTTCAAGATTCATTGCTTATTACAACAGCAACAGCATCAAGCTGGATCAGGTATAGCTACGTCGGCTGCAAATTTACTACGACCTTATCCTTATTATCCTCAATTAACCGCATCAAATCCACCTACTATCGATACCAGAAGTTCAGAATCAGATAGCGGTGCATCTTCGGCAGATCCCGAAGACGAAATAAGATCTGCTAGTGCCTTTAGCTTTTTTGGTCCCACTATTTCACCATCTAGCGATCGTTCAAATGCATCTTCAAATAAAGTGTCGTCTCTTAGTGACAATGTGCAAAAGAATTTTTCTAGAACACCTTTATCATTACCAGCATTTAACACTCCGATGCCTCCTGGTGGACTATTAACTAGATGGCTACCTCCTCTTCAAAATGTGGTTGACCCAAATTCTTGGAGAGACTTATGGTTACGCAATTCTATAGCAATAGCTGAACCTGTGCCCGAACAAGATCATCCAATTGATTTATCTACACGAAATAAAGATTCTACACTGTCAATTCGTTCTGATAGTAAAACTGAATTAAACATTGACGTGGGTGTTGAAGAACCGGTGAAACATGTTGTGCCTATAGATCTTACATTAGATAACTCAGATAAAGCAGGTGATATTAATTAGTAATTAGATTGTGATAATGAGGCGTCAGTATTGTTGCTACTTTTATAAATAGGTATAAATTTAAAAACAAAGTTTAATAGTCTTATTATTTTTACTATTTTCATATTTACATTATATTATTATTATTAGTTAACTCGAGATTTTATTTAATTTACAAAAGATAGGGTTTCACAATAACACATTTTTTTAATGTTTCAAAAAAATTTACATTTTCATTATATTTTGTTTTGTGTAAATTTTAACAATTATAACAAAAATAATTTGGAACAAATTCAAAACTTAAGCTTTTCTCTGATGCCATAAAGTATAATATGTTAACAAGTTTAAAATTTATTGCAACTTGAAAAGTTCAGCGAGAAAATATTTTACTAGAAATACTTATTGAATCTTTTTAATTAACATTTTAAAAAGTATAAGGATATCGCTTTCGTCTAAAAGCTCAAATGAGATTGCATTTTGTTAACCTTTGATTAACTTGTTCCAAGTTTATATATTATATATTTCACAAGTTAAAAGTCTATAAATATTTATATAATTATTTTCTCGTTTCTAGTTTTGGTTTGCTCTAAACCACATCTTTGCATTTAACGTAACTGTTAACTATAATTAATTTAATTTTCAGCTGAATTATTTTTGACAATATTGCAATTATATTTTTTATATCCAAAACATTTTTTATCTATTTTACTAATCACCAGAATTAGTATTAATCTTTTTTTTAATAATATTTAAAATTAATTTTAAAGGTTCAATAAGTATCTAAAATCTGCAATTTTTCATGAAATTTGTTGTTTCATGTATTTTATACACTTTAATTTAACATTGGATGTTTTTTACAGAAATCTACAAAACGAATTATATTATAATATTTTCTTTTTTGTCAATCACATTGAATGGTGCCTATATAATTAAATTTTTCTATAAAATTAATAATTAATTTTAGTAAAACGTGCAACTAGTACCTGAAAAATTTAATTTTCAATGTAAGTTAGCAAGTATTTAATTTTATTTTTGAAGTTATTGTTCGTCACCTTATTATTGAAACCCCGTATTTAAGTATTACTTTATAAATTTTAATGTAATAACTTTACAAAGGCCAGTAAAACTCGCCATACGTTATGCTTTAAAATAAATTTTTACAATTTTTTATGTTTACAATAAAAATATACAATTTAAAAGTTGTTTTATTTATCATGATAATTTTTTTGATATTAATTTTATAGCTTTAAATGCCATTTTGCAATAGGAATTAATAAAATAAATGCAATAAGAAGATTTGGGGATGGTAAAAATTGGAAGATGGTAAAACCATATAACATAATAAACGGAAGAAATGGTAAGAAACCAACTAGTTCAACTGTCGAAAACAACTAGTGTGCATTTATTATATTAAAATTAAGTCATGTGGGGAAATGTGTTACTGCTGCAATAATTTATTGTAAAAATGGACGTAATACTCAGCATCCAATGACATTCGTAATAATAAACAACCAACCTTCTATTTGATTTAATGCTAGTTTACGCACAGGCAATCAATTGAGAACACCATTTTGAAAGTGTAGATTGCACCATTAATAGTTGAACAGCAGAACTTAACAATTAATTTTTCTATTAAGAAGGAAGTTTTTCTTACGATTAAATCCTACCACACACACTCAAGCACTCAACCTGACGTAATAGTAAGTTGAATGAAAAAGTTACATTGTTCGCTAGCATCTTCGCATGTACCAATAACTTATAGTAAAATTTCAATAAAAACCATAAATAACTTTTTTCTTGAAATTACCGACTTGCTTGAGTGTATGTAGCAAGATTATGAACATTTTGTTCGTAATCAAAAAGCTTCAGGTCTATGAACATATTTTGTAATTTAAAAAAGTGCAGTAACTAACTTTTTGTAATTTTTTAAATATTTTATGAATTATTAGTAATTTTGAGAACATTCTTTTAGAATCATGTAAGTACTTTCCAAAGCAATTGATTGAAGGTAAAGATCTTCGTAAAATCGTAAGATCTTCGGTGTACACCGTAGGTGTGTATGCATGTCGGCGATTAATTTTAATAAACTGGATTCTTTCATTATTTAAAAGCAAAACAGAATATATTGGACAATGTAAACAATATTGTAAAATAAACGTTGAATCAACGTCAAAATGTACACATTTACGTGTATTTGTTAAATAAACCAAGTCGGTATTAAGGTTGGTTTATGCAAAACGTCGACGCACGCAATGCACGTACCGCACGCGTCCAAATAAAGTTGAAGGATTGAATTTCTGCGGGAGAGTTTATGCGCTTAGTTTACGCGCGTGAATTTTAGCGGCGTGCGCACATAAACCCTCCTACAGAAATTTCATACTTCAACTTTATTTGTAGTACGAGATCCGGTATAAGAAACATCTACCCTCATCTGTTATTTATTTGTAATATGAAGTACAAAGAAGTAGATTTATTTAAGAATGTTAAACAATTTGTTACAATATGGCATGTGAATAGTGAAAAGTTTATAATACAGTGAGCCTGTTAATATATTTGCCATACTTCTGGTGAAAAACGCCAAGCTTGAAAAATGATATTTTTTAAACATTTTCAAGACACGACTATTTTAGAAGACGTAAACTTATTTATTACAGTAAGTCATTATTGCATTACGTTTCTTAGAATAGGTGTGTACTATCTAAAAAAAGTATTCCATTCTGTGACCATGGGGCTGAAGACTGTCACACTCGCGCTACTACTTATGTAACCAAAAAATTATGTCAAAACGACTTGTTGCACATACTGTCACTACGGGGTTTGACATATTGACTCTGGTATATCAACAATTAATATAATAGTGAGGCTTTCAATAATGTTTTAACCTTTGCAATACGCTGAAACATCAGATTTCAGACATTACATTTGAGACATCCATCCAGAAGTCTCAAACAAAACGATTTTTATACATGCAATAATTTATATTTGTTTATTTCGATATATTCAAACGTCCGTTCAAACATCCTCGCGTTTGAACGTCTCTACATTCAACAGGTTTTGCGTTTAAGCGGCCGCGTTTAACCGGCCGCGTTCGGAAACAAATAAAATTATTTAGAATTTCTTTAGCCCAGTTTATTCTTTTTAAAAGAGTGTCTGAAGAAGGTGTAAATATTTTTTCTATAACGTTACAAACAACCGAGATATCGACATTTAACGAAAAGTCGAGAAAGCGAACTTTTGGCTATAACTCGAAAACGAAAAAAGATAGCGAATTCTGGTTTTGGCCAATCAGCTTTTCTCAAAAAAAGAGATTGAGGATGCGCCATCATTTTTTGATATCTCCTATAGTTACCGATTTTCCCATAAGAAGGATCGAAATTGAGCCACTGTACATTGGATGCGTAGTCGTACGATATTTTGGTCTTATATGTATTGTTGTGTTCTGTTAAAGAAATGGAAAGTGAGTTGCGTAATTTAGAAATAAAGAACTGACTTTGCAACATGATGAACAATAAAGGCAGGACTTTTGTTCCGTTTTCAAAATTGTTTTCTATTTCGTGTTAAGTTTGTTCGTTAGTTTAAGTTACATTGTTTAGTTTAAGTTTGATGTTGCAGTAATTTAATTCATTGTTGTAAAAATTTTAATGTGTGTATTTTTATTTATTGTTATTTAGCGACTTACACGAATGCAGCTGGGCAGTACACAAACAAGCACAAGCAGCGGAACATAAACAAAAATTCTAATCTTGATTTTTTAAAAAAAAAGAAAGGGAAATAGCAAGGACCAATAAAAATTGAACACGGGAAGAAAAACCGAGGAGATAAAAAAAAGATAAATAAGGGAAGAACAGTCAGTCGCAAATTGATAGCCAGAGAGGCAAGTCGTGTTGGGGAGTGGTAAATAGAGAGTCCGAGAGGCAAAAGTGGTATTATAAAGTTGAAATTTGAGAGCTATAGAAGCAAGTCGTGTGGTTACAAACCGATAAGTTGGAGTGGAGGTGTGTTTTAGCCAAGGAGGTTTTTTTTAGAAAGTTTATTGATTACGAAGTTTGGCAACGCGAATACCGAAGACAAGTTTCTGTAAAAAGATATTTGAAGAAAGTGTCCGAGTTACACGTGCTGTCTAGCGAATTTCGTGTAAGTTTTGCGTTTATAAAATTGTTCTTGTTTTGTTCAGGTTGCAAATAAATACGTTGTTTAGATTGTCAGTTTTTTATTGTCTTCCATGTAACCATTTTACTTTCGAGAACCAACGACCTATTTTTAATTTGAGAGCAGAGAAAGAGCACTACAGTATGTACACTTATGAGTGTTTAAATAAAAACGAATGCGTCCAATATCGCATCAAAGCAAATACGTATGTTTTTTTCAACAAATCGTACGACTTTTATTATAAAACATGGATATAGATGGTAGTGTCAGGGAATTTATACCGCGAATTTCACTTTTTTCTATATTATACCATTGGAAAAAGAACAATTTTTAAAACATATTAAAATTTTTTTTGTTGGATTATCCATTAGTTTTCGAGAAAACGGCATTTAAACATCGAAAATTTTACATATTTTACAGAGAAGCCTAATAATTAATTTAATTTAATTTAGTAATTTTAGGGTGGATCCGTAATTTGTCGTGGTTGCACCAACCAAAACTGACCCTTCCCTGTACTACGGGCGCTCCGGGCCATGTTGGCTGGTTGTAAGTCCCTAAAAATATCCCTGAAATCAATCCATCTCCAGGAAAGCCCGAGCTCGACGAAGTACGTAACGCGTGTGACGGCTATCACTAAAACTACATCAAAGCACACACCGTTAACAGAATACTGTGACTTGAAATTTCTATGTACTCCCATGTTAAACATATGGAAAATTTTAATTTTCAAATGCCGTCCAAAAAATACAAAATACAGATCGGCGTGCATCTTTATACTACCCTGACGTGTTTAAAACCAGTGTAACCACTTCACTTGTACGAAAAATATTGTTCGAGCACCCACGTCTAAAATATCGCACGGATATGCATCTAATGTAACCTCAGCTTTATTTGGTGTTTAAAAGCTGAAGCTGTAGAATATTTTTCCAAAAAAAGTGTACAATATACTTTGCATTTATACATTATACTGCTATACTGCGTTACAGCGACGCGACGCTGTAAGAGCATTTATGTATAATATTTGCTTGTCTTGCGATATGAGTTTGAGAACGTCTAAAACACAAAGAGAAATGTTTAATTGTTCCAGTGTATAGTAATAAAAAAATATATATTTGTAAGTTCAGTTTGTTTTTATTTTTCATAAACCAGTGTAGTCATTTGACCACATATCATAACACCCCCGGGGGAAAAGTTGCTAGGGCATCAAAATTGTCATCAAAAATTTGAAAAAAATGAATTAAGCAATGGTGCAACTAGCGAACTTTTTTCCTCGGAGAAATAAATGATGACTGAAAGGGTTGACTCGACGTGCATGTCGTCGAAAATATCGTGGCCAAGAAGCACCATCTAACAACACTATTCGTCGTTTAGTGTCGAATTTTGTTGATCACGGCACAATGGGAAATCGTTCAAATGAAGCTATTTATCAACACCCAAAACATTCCAATGAATTGGTTGAAGCGGTAAGAGAGAGTATTGTCAAGAACCCAAATGTGTCATATCATCACTGCGCTCAGAATTTTGGCGTCGCATTTTGTAGGATGATTTACATTATTTGTTTTCGTATAAAAGGCAATTGACTCAAAGAATATTGCCGGTAGACCGGCCACTTCGCTTGGAATACGGCCAAACAGTCACTCGAATAATTGACACAAAACCTGATTTTTAGAAGCAAATTTTGATGACCGCCAAAGGCCCAGTTCACACGCTCTGACGGCGTTAATAAGAAACAAAATCGCTGCATTTGGGGAACGGAGAATCCACACGAGATCCATGAAATACCATTGAATGACCAAAAAGTGACTGTTTAGGCTGGCGTTTCCGTCAAAACAATCATTGAGCCATTTTTCTTTAGAGAAGACAAAACAGTCGATGGAAATCGATATCAGTGGATGTTGGCTCATTATGTCTGCCGGCAAATGCGACAAAAAGATCTGGACGGTTATTGGTTTTAACAAGATGGTGCATCATGCCATATAGCAAATCAAACAAACAATTCCCTATTTTACTGTTCAGTCGCATGCAACATTGATTAGAAAAAAATAAACTAACCGATCTATATCTATATATAGGTACGAAAAATGTGTCTGAAACCTGAGAAACCGTCCTAAATCGTGGCCCTTTTTTGACCTGAAAATTAGTTAGATGATACCTACTTAACATTAAAGCGATAGCTTAGGATATCATCTGGCTAAAATGTGGGATCGTCAAAGCCTTGTGAGACTCATTTAATGCACGTCAAATGTACTCAATTCGGTACGTAATGCTGGAGGTCAATCCCGTATACAAGGGAAGGGGTTAACGTATTATGGTAACGAGTTCACGTAATTGGAAGATAGATTTTCATTCATGACACAAATCACCAAACGGTGTGTCCGCCCTTTCGAGTCGGAACCAACCGTATTAAGCTCGCACTGAAACAAACTTCAGGAGAGTCTAGCGAGGCTTTAGTTATTATGAACATCAGCCAAATGTGTTTTTTGGTGAAATTATATGATCAATTATCATGAACAAAATTTTAAAAGTAAAAACTTTACTTTTATCGATGGAATGCTAGCCAAATGTCGTCGATATCTACAATCACTTGAATATAAAAATTATTAAAATAATTTTGCAAAAGAATTAGCGGCGAACAAAACAATAAAATTCAAATCACTCAGTATTCTTAATGGCTGCGACGCGATGCTGCGACGAATTGCAAAACTTCGATCCCGAACAAATCCGTAGTAAACACGATTTGAGTAAGTAAATACGAAGTAAGGAGTTTTCCCAAAACGCTCAGTCAAAACAAAATAAGCAAAACTTACCCAAAAATATCAATGAGATAAAATTAAACTTTGAACAAAATTTAAATTTAACTTATTCACTCGAGCTCTCAATTTAATCTCGCTTCTGCGTCGCAAATCTTACCATGTGCGCACCGACTGAGCAAGAGAATTCCATGTGCGTATCCGAGCAAAGGGAATAGGGAGTCATGCCAACAAATTATTATACAATAAATTGTTACAATTTAGTGTCTAAATTCATTCAAGCACCAGACCAGATGTGGCCTTTTGGCTTCCCAGTGCCATAAGTGCCAATCAGATATCTGCAGATATCAGAATATTTTTGTCCCAGATGCATTTATCTTAGACTGTTTTTGCGCAGTACAGTATGCCCTTAAGTTTCGTTTGAAAAACCGATGTTTACTTGCCCAGCGGTAGGCTCATGTTTAAATCAAGTTCAGCAGTGAAAATTCCTGCTCCTGAGCCAACATTACTTTTGGAACCGTCCGAGAATAGATATGCCATAATCGTTGGTATCTCTTGGATTCAACAAGATATTGTATTTTCTGTCAAATATATTGTCGTGTTCTTGTTCTTAAGTGTGCCGTACCCTCGGTGGGCGTTGGCGATCAAACTTGGCTCAAGCCAAGATGAAATACTAGGGAATTTAATTAATGGGGTGGTTTTCCGTTGCCTTCTCCACAGCCCACAGATCAATCTTGCGCTTTAGATCACAGCAGTGATTTGAACCGCGGTTACTCACTTCCCAGTTGACCGGTGTAGGCTTTGCGCCATACTGCTTGTCGTGTTACAAAATCATTTTGTAAATTGTTTTATAGTTAATGGATTTTAATTTATAAAAAATAATTGTTTTGAGTTTGAATTTTTAATAAATAATTTTGAATCGCTGTAAAATATTGAAATTTGAATGTTTTTATGTTTGAATTTGGATTTGTAAATGATTTATTGTAAATTTTGGTAAATTCTTGAATTTGGTGGGTCTCCTCGTGCTAACACGTTATGTTTGTACGGAAAGGCTATTCCAATTGTGTCTACCGAGGCGAACGGACGTATTTCTGAAGGAAGGATCTCAGAAGTTTTTGATTAGTGTCTCAAGTTTGAAATTTGAGCAACATTTTGTGAGATTGAATCCGTTTAGTGAAATCGTTAATAATTTGGAAATTCGTATGCAAAATTTGGTCAATATTGTTTAAGAAGTTAATGGTAAATCTAAAAATAGAAAATTTAAATTGGAAAATATCGTAAAATTTGTGAACACGCCATTCATCTGCATCAATAAGCGACGCTAGCAATTATCGTTCCATTTTTTATACCAGCAAGAACCTGGGCTCAGCAGGAAGTGAAAAAGGCAATGGAAACCAGAGGCTTAGAACTGATTTAATAGAAAGGTTTGAAGAGCAAGATTCGAGATACGGAGAAGTCTGTAAACCACTTGCTAATATTATATAATATATACAGTAGAAGCTCGATAACGTGAACATTCGAAGTTATGAACATGGGTCTTGTGAGCACAAAATTTTTCTATAGCTACTCGGTAACATGAACATTATTAGTTATTACACTCGGTAACATGAACAGCAAAAGTTTAAAAACAAATACAAAATAAGATAACTACGTTTTTTCGTGAACTATGTAATATTCATAATCACCAACATTATGCATTATACGTTTTATAAGGAATTAATATTTATATATATATGATAACACTAGTTTTTCTACACCCTCGTTAGTGTGAACACTTGCGTTAGTTTGAACATATCTTTGGATTTTTATGTTCACAGAAACGAGCTTATACTGTAGGGGAGGGGCTTGTAAGTTGACCATACATGTAAGATGACCACCATGTATTTTAGAAAAAACTGTCAATGGTAATACCGCCATTTCAACTGTTATCGTGCTCTTTGACATAACCTTCAATTTTTATGTGGTTTAGAAGGGAATAGATGCGTCGCACTAGCTCCGACAAACATCGTGTGAAAAAAAAATAATTTTTTTGAAATATTGATTTTTTCGTTTGCTCATAAAGTGAACAATTTTCGTTGATATCCCATAGTAAATATATGTGCTAAACTCGTATTCCATTGAATTTTAATAATCCAAAGCGAATTCAAAATATATTATCGTGTTTTTGGGTGTTTGTTTCTGTGTTTGCTTCAAAATCGTCGAGAATGTAAGATGACCACCAGGCGAAAAGTTGCAAAAGCGAAGAAGGAATTAGCTGCTAATCGCAAGGAGCTCGTTGCTAAGGATAATGAAGCCGTTGCTGTGCACAAGGAGGCTGAGAAGCGTCAAAAAGCATCAATTGTAACTATCACAATTAATTCGTTTTTGATTATTTTTTCTTCACATTTTCACTTAGAACTTAATAAAAGATTTTTAATTTAGTACATCAGTGAATTTCAGTTAAGTTTTTTTGACTTTTCAGCAACTTTCTTTTCTTCGGGAGAATGGTCATAACTTTTTTGTTTTTTGAGTAATCTAATAAGTATCCAAAAATATTAAGTTGAAGATGAGTTATGAGCAAAAATGCTAAAGGTGGTCAAATTACAAGCCTCTCCCCTACATAGTTACTCACATAAGTAGGTTAACATGTAAGGAAATTTGAAAAAACATCTTACAAAGTCTGAAAATCAACACAAAACTTTTTTTTTTATTTGCAATTTAGACAGGTACCTTATACCTGGAGATATAAAGTAAAATCAACATTTATGTCGGCGTAAAAACAATAAATTGCATCGGCAATGCAATTTATAAGGCATTACTTTGATGTGCGTGAAGTTAGCCCCGCCACTTTTGAAAATTTCAAAATTGAATATTGTGCCGGGTTGTGCCCGATGTGTGCTACGTTGTGCCGTATTTTTTTTTTATTTTACTTTTTTTTTGTTTCATTTTATAGAGATTGCTTATTTTGGGGTAGAAGTTAGCCCCGCCATTTTCGATGATTCTAAAAATCAAAATTGTATTGGATTGTACTTGACTTGTGCCGTTGTGTGCCGTAAATTAAAAAATTTTATTTTGATAAATAAAAATTTTTTGGGCCAAAAACTATTTTATCGATAGAAGTTAGCCCCGCCATTTTCGATAATTCTGAAAATTTTAATTTTATTGGATTCTATTCGACTTGTGCCGTTTTGTGCCGTTAATCATAAAATTTTATTTTGACAAATAAAATTTTTTTGGGCTAAAAACTGTTTTATCGATAGAAGTTAGCCCCGCCATTTTTGATAATTCTAAAAATTTTAATTTTATTGGATTCTACTTGACTTGCGCCATTGTGTGCCGTAAATTTTAAAATTTTATTCTGATAAATAAAATATTTTTGGGCACACACAATTTTTCGCTCTAATTAATTGAGATAAAAGATACTGTAATTAATATTATAAACTCCCTCTTATGTAATGGTCATTTGTTAACTTTTGTATTTCAGGTAAAAGTTTGAAAGGGTTGCTACCAGATAAGTAAAAAGGTAAATTTTTTGCTTTAAGGTATATAGAAAGGGTATTATAAAATAGGTGTATAAAAAACTTCATCAACTTCTCCAACCTCATCATTTACATTGATTTCCTGATTTTTCATATTTATACCATTAACTGCCATTGTTAATAATAGAGCGTTATCGGTAGAACTTCCAGGACTTTCGTTACTATTTAACGCCATGTTAAAAGTGGCTCTAGCATGTTTCTCAATTCCTTCTCGAGTTGTCTGATTTCTTAAAACAGCGATACTATTAATGTAGAATATTTTAACTCTAGAAGGGTGTTCATGCCAGAATTTCCATTTTGCTAGCATGTTGGTGAAGTGGCAAATATCCAAACGTACAAAACAGCGTGGAGTTTCAAAATTTCTATTTTGAATTAAATTAGAACATAAAGACAGATAATGAGCCAGAGAATATTGCTTTGCAAATGCTCTTACTACTGCGCCCATTAATGCACGGTCAAAATCTGTTATTACTTCTTTAGGAAAAGGAAAAGTAGACTTGTGGAAAGATCCTATTCGTAGAAATTCCATTAACCACATAGAAATTAAATTTCTATTCTGAGCTGCTGAAATCATTTGAAACACAGGACCAGTTTTTTCTCTAATCTTCGCTACGGCTTGATATAAATAAATATGCGAACTGCGTTTTCTATTTGGTAATTTCATAGAGTTCATCAATGACCCAGTTGCATCAATGTATAATACTTCATGATATTTCTGATGAATTGCAATTTGTTCATTAGTCCAATAATGAGCATTATATCATAAAGGATGTAATCCTATATTTCTAATAGCTCCCTCAATTTGTGGACTGTATTTTAATAAATGAAAGATTTTATATTATTTTTTATATATATTAGTGCTTGTTCACAATGTACATAAGATGTAAGAAATTCATAAAACGTAAGAATTTCAAATGCAAATAAGACCTGAATCGAATATTGAAAAATACTGGAATTATTTTGGTATATGCAAAAGAACATTCAACGTCGTGTACTTTAAGATTTTAATATTATTCGATACTCCATTAAGTTTTTATTTATATTTTTATTTTTAAGTCTTATGTTCATCTTACGTTTTACGTACATTGTGAACAAGCACTTACTCTTTAAACCCATTACTTTCTGTTGGCGTTCTTGTTTTGCTTTTCTTCAGCTGTTTAAAGAAAACAAATGCGGTGGCTCTGAGTCGTACATATCAGCAAGTTCATTCATTTTTGTACGTCTCCATACAACAGGTGGTAGAGTTTTACCTTCAATCATTTCTTTTGCCACTTCAATTCTTTTCGATCCTTTCAACTGACGTTTTTTCTTGTCCAAAAATATTTTATATATCAAAATAAAATTTTAAAATTCACGGCACACAACGGCATAAGTCAAGTAGAATCCAATAAAATTAAAATTTTTAGAATTATCGAAAATGGCGGGGCTAACTTCTATCGATAAAATAGTTTTTGGCCCAAAAAATTTTTATTTATCAAAATAAAATTTTTTAATTTACGGCACACAACGGCACAAGTCAAGTACAATCCCATACAATTTGGATTTTTAGAATCATCGAAAATGGCGGGGCTAACTTCTACCCCAAAATAAGCAATCTCTATAAAATGAAACAAAAAAAAGTAAAATAAAAAAAAAATACGGCACAAGGTAGCACACATCGGGAACAACCCGGCACAATATTCAATTTTGAAATTTTCAGAAATGGCGGGGCTAACTTCACGCACATTACTTTGGATGTCACAAAAGTATAGGTTAACAATATTTTTTCATATCAGTTAATTCTTATCAGCTCAAGTGCATATAAAGTTTATTGAAATTATTATATATATTCAAGTGAATTCAAGCCTTTTAATACAAATTTGTTTGAAAAACTCAAAAAGGTTAGATGTGAAATACGACATTTTAAATTACAGTGGAGTCCGCTTAATGTGATCACTTCGGGACTTGGGGTTTTTGATAACAATAACCGATTGATAACAAAAAGAGAAAAAACATTTTATTGGTTATTTATTAGTAATTAATAAGAAAAATAACAAATTAAAAAACTCATCTCGAGTTGTTTGTCTCTGCTGTGCGAGGAGTAAATTGTTTATAAAAAGTTCGTATTGGTAATGCATTTGAAAATCTGACGTCTTCTATTTCAACGTTTTTTTTTTTTAATTTTACACAAAAGTGGTTGTGAAATGCTTAATTGCAATGCTGCATTCCGCTGGTTTATTTTTGGTAATTTATCATATTGTTCTAAAATTTTTATTTTTTCAATTAAACTCAAATCACGTCTCTTTTATTTAAGTCACTCATTGCGAAGTTTTCAAATAGAACTGAATTACATCGTATATTAACAGCAAACTAGACAAATCTTCTTGCTAACACCTGATTTAAAAATCGCGTAATGAATATGTGGTACATATTTATACGAGTATGTGGGTGGCTCATGCACAATATAAAAAAATGCTTGCAACTGAAAACTAATTCCTGTGGTCGTGGGAGAAAATAATCTTAAGAATAATAAATTTGATAATATAAACCGAATTTTGATTACTATAAGCGATGTTTTTTGTGTGTAATCATATACGTCCGGCCCGTTCCTCGCAAAAGTGATAACAATACCCGAATGATAACATTAACCGTGATTCCAATAAGCGGACTTCACTGTATTTTGCTAAATGTTAACATTTATTATTATAGAATTATCAAAATTTAAAGTACCAATATAAGGCCAAATTTATATATTTAACGTTAGAAGAACATACATTAATACTGAAAATGTATGGATGTAGCAAAAAAATTCGTGAGATAGCAAAATTATTTGATAAATCACCAACTTCAGTTTTTAAAGTTATAAAAGTATTTAAAACCGAAGGTAGAATAAAGGCAATTAAGGGCGAAGGACGGCCAAAAATCACAAATAAAATAGAGGATATTAAAATATAAACACTCTTGTCTTCAAATCCTTTTATGCCCGCTCCACGAATTCGTGTAAAGCTTGAAACTTACACCAAAAATCAAGTATCGGCAGAAACTGTAAGACGTCTTATTCGTGAAGTAAATAAAAGTAGTCAAATTTCTCGCAGAATACCATTTGTTAGCAAGATTAATATTAAAAAATCTGATGTGGACACCACATAACTTCCTTGTAATTTTTATAATGATTGTACAAGAATCTCGTTAATCTATTTATGCGCGTCATGAATTACGACTTTTGGCACGGACAATCGCAACCAAAAATAGGTGGTGCACAACTAGATGCTATAAGTGTCTCAAATCCAAAATTTCAACTTTCTACGACCTACCGTATTTGAGTTAGTCGACATACAGACGTCCGTACGTACGTACGCACGTACAGACGTCACAACGGAAATAGTCAAAATAGATTCAGGGAAGGTCAAAACGGATATTTCCGTCAAAATCTAGAAACCGAAAAAAATCGGGATTACAATACTTCCTTGTTTTACAGGAAATTCTATTCAGATCACGTTTCAAAACCTTCAAATTATTGCGATAAAATCTTATGGACTGACGAATCTATGATTCGTTTGACGTTTGGAGAAGAAATGCAGAACTATACTCATATAAGTGTACTAAATCCACACCAAAATCATTAAAAAATGGATTAATGATTGTGTTCAGTAGGTGTAGGAAAAATTATGATACTAGAAGGAAAAGTAAATGTTGTGCTATACTTAAATCTTTTAAAAGAAGTAATTATAGCAGAGAGCAAACCTCTAATTGGTGAAGAATTTATTCTACGGCAGGACAATGCTCCTATACATCGCGCCAAGACTGGCAAAAATTACCTTAAAAATGCCAATATTAATCTTATAAAATGGCTATCCCAGAGTCTGGACCTTTCCCCTATAGATAACCTCTGGGCTCTTCTAAACTCGGAGTCTCAGAGAGATGTCCTATAAATTTGACTAACCTTCGTAATTTAATAGAAGAAATATGGTTTGATATTATGCCAACTGAGTGGAATAAGTATACACATCAATCATTATCTACTAGATTAGCAACTATATCATTTCGAGGGGGTGGACATTGTGGGTTAACATATAATTTTGTATTTGTTAACCTATTTTTATGCCATACATTTTCATGAGTCTATTGGAATCTTTTTATATTTGGAGCTGGAATATTGTGAAATTTAATATGTTTTTCTTTTAATATTTACAAAAATTAACTATTTTAAGATTATGGTTTTTATTTTTTTTGTTTTGGATAATAAGTAACCATGAAAATTGAGATTATAATGAAAAATATACTTTGTTAACCTACTGATGTGTGAAACTGTATATATTGCCACGACTCGATGAAGGATTTTTAAATTCGTGTGTATCTTTTTTATTGATGTGATCCACTCTTTTTTTTTATTCAAAGAATATCCTACTCAAGGATGAATATAAATTTTATTTTTGTTAAATTAAACATTCCACTTACAAATTTATTTTTTTGGTTTATAAGTATTTGCAGTTTCGCATTTAAAATTCCGTCTCGAATATCACACGCATAAATCGCGAGCACTTTTAATGTTAAGTTTTATGCAAACCTGTTCCACTTAGTTCTGTATTCCTATCTGTGGGTTTACTTCAATGGGTTGTGGGTACCTCTTCTTCTCTCCCACGTTAAAAAGGACTGTCCTCTCCAATTTCAAATGATTTTCTTCCAGTACTCCTTCCAAATTATTCTTATAAAAGATGAACCACTGGTTCTCGTTCAAAAAATTTAATTTACTTTTATTTGTTTGAAATATTTAATTTAAATTCACTTAGTGTATCCTTTGCTTTTCTAAACAGACACATGCACGAAGCCTCTTTCGAGAGCTATGGTCAACTCAACACGACCTTCCCCTTTGGGATTTCTTCAAAAACTGAATTATTTTTCCTTGTTTTTCTCTTATCACCTGTTACCCAGACAATTCCATTCTTTTTTTTAATTTTTGCGTGTTATCTGATAATGCGATTTTTTGTTTATATTTTAAGTTCATCCGCACGCGCACACTGCTGGCAATACTTTTGTTTTATTACACATTTTTGATTTTAATTTTCGCTTGTTTGTTTTAACTAATAAAATTTTGTTTGTTATATTTATATAAAATTTCGGATTTTAAAGTTTCCTTGAATTAAAGTTTTTACAAATTTTGATTTTAGGACCGTAAATCTCCATACGAGTTTTATCGCATATTTTATCCCCTTTAATGAGGTGAATAAAATTTAATATTAAGCTCTTTTTTTTAATAAAGAAGTTTTTTCACTGAATTTAAATATCTTCGGCTTTTTTTTTTTTTTATATTAATGAAAATGCTGACTTTAACTTGGCTTCCAAACATGGTAACTTCTCATCAAGGTTCTTCCCAACATTTCCACCTAACATTCGTTTCAACTAAACTAAACTAAACTATTTAACTAACTAAAACGGTTTAACTATTTAAAATTTTCAACCTTAGCAATTTTGATGTCACCGTATGAGAACTAGTACTTCCCTTTTGCATCTTAATAAAATCTTCCTAACTTAACAATCCTTTCGTTTCGACGACTTGTTTTTCCCGTATTGTCAATCAATTTTGTCTCCCTCTTAACGTCCCTTTTATACAACAACTATGTACCTTGTAGCCTATATTGCTTTGTGCAACGCACTTAGTAATCGTAATTACTTTTTAACTTTTCAAGACTTTCCTGAAATTAACTTTATTTAATCTTCAGAACTATCGTCTGAACCAACTTTCTCTTCTATCAGCCACTGAGTGTCAATTTAGCCTGATTTTTTAATTTTTTAATTTTTTAATTTTAATTTTGCCATCAACATTTGGTTGATTGACGTAATTTTTCGGCGGTTTGCCGTAATTAAATTAACTTTCTTTATAGGTAGGATTTTATTTTTAAAAATATGAAAATTTTCCTTCACCTTAGCCTCGTTTATTAACGATGTTTCCGCCCCAGTATCAACGAGTGTTAGAAGTTTTAGCCCTTCAACTTCAAGGTATACCTTTGGAAGTGTAACTGCTTCCTCTAGTGTAGGGTCGATGTTGGCGCTTGTAATGAACTCCCGCGGGTGTACGTATGAGTTCACACTACCTAACCCCGTCATTGTGCAAAATCCGCCCCCTAGTTGAGGCTCTGCACGGTCGTGGTTGCCTGCTGTGGGATACCGCTCCCGTCTATTTGGTGTGTCGCGATAGTGTGGGTATTTGTTTGTCCCGTATCGCCGCGATTGTCGCCTCCGTATCGTCCTCTACCGTTCCCTCTTCCGCGAAAACCGTTTCCATTGTAATCCCTTCTGTTACTTTCAAATTGGTTCCCGTTTCGGTCATCTTTGTTAAAACGTCGGTCCTCCTGGTGTTCTGGTCGTGCTTGGGGCGGAACTTGATGCCCATTGAGAGCCTCATATTTAAATTCGACGGTTTCGTCGAATCGCTTTAACAGCTCGAGGAACTCTTCCAATGTCACCACATGTTCGATCCCAATTCGACTTTTTACCTCGCGCTCGAAATGTCTAGCTACTGCTTTTATTAGGTCGCGTTCTTCGTATTTTGGTTCTACTTGTTGGGCTTGGTTTATAAGACGTATTGCGTAGTTTTCCCTTGAACGCTCATATCCCTTATATCTTCCCCAATTTAAATTTCCGCGCACCCGGTCTTGCTCTGTCTCGCCCCAATATTTTTTTAAAAACGCTGTCTCGAACTCTTCGAACGTTTTCACCGTTTCCTCCACCATCAAGAACCACACTTCTGATTCTCCCTTCATGGTGTTTCTTATGGCGTTTTTCAAACGTTGTTCGTCTTTTACGTTCCTCAGGCTCTGGCCCATGGTTTTTATAAAGATCTTCGGATTGCTCCTATTGTCTCCGTAAAATTTCGGCAGCTTATCGCTGTCAAAATCTCGTGACAGGCACAACCGAAGCGCTTCACCCAAATCATGGCCAGACCTTTCCTCCATCTTCGTCCTCAGGTCTTTGTTCTCTTCTTGGATCTTTTGAATAAGGGTTTCAAACTTTTCTTGGTTATTCTTCAGTTTATATTCAACAGTATCAAGGTCCTCCTTCACCTTTCTTATTTCGTGGGTTGCCTTGACCACTTGTACCCCGCATTCTTCTACCTTCCCTTGTAGATCGGCGGTACTGTTTTCTGTTTTTTCAAATCGGCTTTCGTTCTTTGTCTCTGTGAGTTCTAATCTTTCATTTACGATTGTTAAAATTTCTTTCCTCGTTTCTTTCATACTTTCATTCAATTCTATAAAACTCTGACACATCCTCTCATTCACAGTGGTTTGGACTTGGTCAATTCTATCTTTCATTTCATCCTGCCCCTGACACATTCTCTCGTTTAAACCCTTCATCCTCTCATTCATCTCTTTCATGCTCTCTTTCATGCTCTCTTTCATGCTCTCTTTCATGCTCTCGTTCATCTCCTTTAAGAATTTCATAACGTTAGTTTCATTGCTTGCTTCCATTACTTCTCCGCTTCCACCTTCTTCAGCTTGTCCAATTTCTTCTTCTGGTACTGTATTCATTTGTTTTTTACGCGTCTTGCTCCTTGTGTGCATTTACTCAAGACAACGTCTTCAAAAAAATATTTTTGGCTAACTTGACCTACACCTACTCTAACTAAACCTAATCTGATCCTTGAGACGTCAATCAAAAACAAATTTTAATTTGAAGTATTTAATTTGAAATTTGAAATTTCCTAAAAAGCTTGAGACAATTTATTTAACCTCAGGGTTCGCGAGTTTGATGAGCGTTGTTTCACCGTTTCAGCCACTCACGTTGGGATGCCAATTTATATGCCACGACTCGATGAAGGATTTTTAAATTCGTGTGTATCTTTTTTATTGATGTGATCCACTCTTTTTTTTTTTATTCAAAGAATATCCTACTCAAGGATGAATATAAATTTTATTTTTGTTAAATTAAACATTCCACTTACAAATTTATTTTTTTGGTTTATAAGTATTTGCAGTTTCGCATTTAAAATTCCGTCTCGAATATCACACGCATAAATCGCGAGCACTTTTAATGTTAAGTTTTATGCAAACCTGTTCCACTTAGTTCTGTATTCCTATCTGTGGGTTTACTTCAATGGGTTGTGGGTACCTCTTCTTCTCTCCCACGTTAAAAAGGACTGTCCTCTCCAATTTCAAATGATTTTCTTCCAGTACTCCTTCCAAATTATTCTTATAAAAGATGAACCACTGGTTCTCGTTCAAAAAATTTAATTTACTTTTATTTGTTTGAAATATTTAATTTAAATTCACTTAGTGTATCCTTTGCTTTTCTAAACAGACACATGCACGAAGCCTCTTTCGAGAGCTATGGTCAACTCAACACGACCTTCCCCTTTGGGATTTCTTCAAAAACTGAATTATTTTTCCTTGTTTTTCTCTTATCACCTGTTACCCAGACAATTCCATTCTTTTTTTTAATTTTTGCGTGTTATCTGATAATGCGATTTTTTGTTTATATTTTAAGTTCATCCGCACGCGCACACTGCTGGCAATACTTTTGTTTTATTACACATTTTTGATTTTAATTTTCGCTTGTTTGTTTTAACTAATAAAATTTTGTTTGTTATATTTATATAAAATTTCGGATTTTAAAGTTTCCTTGAATTAAAGTTTTTACAAATTTTGATTTTAGGACCGTAAATCTCCATACGAGTTTTATCGCAATATATATATATATAGATGCAAATGGTACTAATACGCCTCCAAAAAGTACACAAGCGTATCTCGTTGGACTCCGATTTTACTACTTCGACTCCGAAACCGGAGTCGAAAACGTTTACCCATTAAAAATTGAAATTATGGTTCTCCGCATCGCCTGGATTACCGTAACCAATTTTACTCTGGAGTCCAAGTGGTACTATACACATATACATTTATACAGCGTAGTGTACGAAAAATCCGCTAGGTTCGCTACCGCTTCAAACGATTATAAGAGAATATGTTTGCCGGTTGCTTGTGCCTCCACACGTCTGTAGGTCTCTTAGGCCTCCAATTTTTTCCATACTTTGGCAACAGCGCTTTATACTATTCTTAGTTAGTAGTAGGCGACGAACAAAATTGTCGATTTGCATTTATGCATTTTATACTGTTGTTGGCACGTTTTCTGTATCTCCATGGGTTTTATAATTTATTAACATCAAAAATGTAAAATTAACACTTATTATTCCATTAAAACATATAAGCAATGCTAAAATTTTAACGAAATATGTCAAAAATTATTTTATAATTGATAAAATAGATTACCTACATCATATTATGTAGCTTAGGAAATGTAAAAAAACGCTTATGTATTTTTATCAAATTTATTAGAAATACAGCTTAGTGTAAAAGTATTAGGCACATTTCAAAAACACCAGATATGAAAACCATCAAAAAAATTTTGAAACCCATATGACACCATCTTTCTTTCTTTGTGATTTGTTTCTATGTTTCGTTAAACGTCAAGATTTTTTTTTGTCACTTTTCATACGCTAAAATAGATACGAAATTTTACATATTAAATTTTGTAGTACTACTAATCATTAAAAACAAATAATAATTTGAAAAATTTTTGGAGAAAAGTTATCGTTTCCGAGTTATACCCAAAATTCAAAATACAAACAAAATGTTTTTTGTTCTGTAACTCATAAATAGTGAACATTTCAAGTAGCTTGTTATGAAAATAGTGGTTATAATAAAAACACTTAAATTTAAACTTATAATTTGTCAAGTCGGCATTCTTCATTATTTATCGAAAATTTTTTTTTCATTAAAATCAGTATTCATGAAAACGGCAAGTTTCTGTAAAAATATTGCAGAATCTTTTTTGTTTTTAAAGATTAGTACTACTCCATAATTTACGTAAAATTTCGGATCTATTTTAGCGTATGAATAAATGACAAAAAAATCTCAACGGTATCAAGCTGGAAATCCTTGAATATTTCATATTTTTGTTTAACAAAACATGAAAACAAATCACAAAAAAATTATGTTATCAAAATATTTTTGACGTTTTCCATAACAGGTGATTTTGAAAAGTTTCTAATATTTTTGCGTAAAACTGTATATTATCCTAAAAAAAATCAATTATAAAAAAAATTAAAATACAAAAAAAGTTAAAATAAAGGTATACATAAAAAAATTAAAATTCATAAAAAAAATTTAAATTCTTAAAAAAGATTTAAATTTATTAAAAAACTTGAAATTCTTAAAAAAGATTAAACTTAATAAAAATTCAATTATTTTTGTACATGTTATACACGTAAGTTTTTATTTTAACCCAGTCTAAATTTTCGAGAAGTGCTTCATATTTATGTTTTAATTCGTTACATTCTTGTTTTTTCGGGGCTACTTTAGATTTTATATTTTGTTTAAAATAATCTTCAACGACTTTTTTTTGTCTCGAAAACTCAACGGTTATTTCGCCTCCACAAGTTACCAGTTACCAGTTACCAAGATAAAATTATGTTACGTTTCATTATTACATTGTTATATTATTGTCATATTTATTGTTTTTGTTGCTTAATTATTGTAGCAACAAATTAAAATTTTTATGAAAAAAAAGTTTACTATACAAACTAAAATCAAAAAGGTTACAAACAAATACCCGAAAAAGATTAGTTGCTCCGAGCAATACACAAACTGTATAGTAATTACTCGACTCGAAAGCAATTTAATTTTTTACCACGACCACTATATTAAAAAAGTTTAATACGTCTGTTTTCCGTATATTAGAGGCCTTTTAAAACACTAAAAATAAATTTGTCAAATTTATTTGACAATGTCCTTAAAATTCGTTAAAATTTCTTAAAGTTCCTTTAAGGAAAATTTTAACGAAAATTTTAAGTGTACACAGTGAAATTTTTGTCTTATAAAAATTTTAAGCTAAATTTTATAATGTAAACGGCCTTTATGGTATACATTCACGTATCAGATTATCTGCAGATACCAGTATAACGATCTAAACTGCAGATCAGATTTGTGCCGGCCACCCATTAATCAGAGCGGATCTACAGCTTTTATCTTCAGTTTAGAACTGATAGATGAAAATCTGCAGAGAATTCCACTGTTCAACATGTCAGTTCTAGTCTGCAGTTAATGAATTTACACTCAATGGAAAACATGTCTCCAGCGAACAAAAAAAGCGTAGCTAAATTTATAATTTTACTTTTATTAACATCAACATCTAAAACGAAGTTAACACTAAACTTGGGCATTTTTAAGCATTTTTAACTGCGTATCTAAAAATTCAAATATTAGGCCCCATTTATTTGAGTTTTTTTGGGGGTTTTTATAAGAAAAGAGAAATTGTTTTATATATATCGAATATCTGTTTACTATACAAGATTTTTCGAATTTTCAAATTCGAAGGCCCCCGCTTGTGTATCCATTCCTACTGCACTGTGTATCCACACCATAGGCCTGCGTATCCATTTGGATACGCAAATGTACCTTAAAAAAATGCCCTGATGGGCCTTATAAATGACAATCGTCTACGATCGTCAGATGCAAACTGCAGATCGTTTGCACATACAAACATTTTCTGTAATGCTTTATTTAGTCTGCAAATTCCGATCTGACGATAACCGCAGATATTAAATCTGCAGACCGCATCTGCAGATAATCTGATACGTGAGTGTATACCATTAAGATTTTAAGGATCTTAAAAATTCAGAAGAACTTTATTGTTAAAGTAGTTTTGCCTATTCGCCTATTTTTTTCTTTTTATGTCTTGGGTTCGCTGACCCCGAAAAAAATGCAGCGAACCCGGACCACTATTTGATAAACTCTGATCTAGATTATGGAAACTATTAGATTTTCTTGCGGAAAAGGCTATTCTTGAAATGTACAAAACTACATAAGAAAAATTTCGTAACTAAATTGGTATTAAAAATTCTACAAAGCATGCGAAAAACGCAATCTAGGATATTTACAACAAAAGTACAACGTGACATTAATACCCTTGATTATTATTCTTATTATCACACCGTATTAACTACCCACATAATATTATAAGACATTGAAAGCAACAAAGATAATTATTAGAGTTTTTTTTTTATATTATTTGATAAGGCGTTTTACAAAGTATTTCATTTTTTATAATATTATAATTCAGAATTCAGGTTAGTAACAGATCAACTTATAAAAATGTTTAATATTATTATCTGTTAATATTTTTGCTTTAAGCTAATGCTAAAATATAAATTAAACATTATAATTAAAAACAAATTAATGCATGCAAAGAAAACTTAAAATGTCAGTTGAAAAATATATTTTATGAAACTATACTATGATGCCACCTCAATTACCAATTATTATACCGCTCTAATTTTAATGACAACCCGGACAAAAAACAAAAAAGAATAAATATATTTTGATTAATTCGGTATTTAACTTATCAATATTGTCACATTAACAGCCAAAATTCCGCCCTTTTGATTTGCAGCTCCTGGTTGGACGCCCCTTAGAGAAATGTAAACAATGTTAACAATTTTGTAAATTTTATATTTCTTATATGAGAGACTTGCTGGCACTATAAAATTTACGCGCCTTTTATGGGATATAGAGGGGAGCTTTGCTTTGTTAGCAATTGCACTATACGTTTGATGATTATTTGCAATCTTTCAAAGATAACAATATCCAGTAAATAATAATTTTTTTTATTAACAATCCAAAAAATTAAACGATTTTTAGAATTTCGATACAGATTTATAGTTCTTAAAATAATTTTTTAATTTTAATTATTAAATTACGGTCGTATTGATATGTTAATTCACTTAACCCTAATCACTAAATAAATTAAAACTGGATAAACATTTAAAGTAACTTTAGTAGGTTCTCCGCAACATTTGCTATCAGATACAGACCATAAATACTTCGACGCTACTAGCTCGGAGTTCCAGAGAAAGCAATTGAGCAAATAAATCGATTTTTACTTGAAACTGGCTTATTTTCTCTTCGAGAAGTTTAAGTAATTTTATGCTTGAAGTTTAAAAACATAAACATGAAGTTTTAAATCATCATTCTTTGAGAACAGTTTTAATATTAATAATTATTAAAAATGTTATTTATATTATTATCCATTAAAATTATTTTAGTGGATCCTAGCAATTCACAACTAGAGCTCGAGGCAGTTATAAAGCTTATAATACCGCTCCAGCTTTTGCGTCGCACCGGGCAAAAGGACAGCTTGCCGCCATTATACAAATATTTTTTCAGCTGTTAGGCAAAAACAATAAATACGAAATGTAAATTGCATGGTGATTGTCTTCAAAAAATAATTACAAATTTCGATTAATTGAATATTTAACTTATTAATATTTTGTCACATTACCTGATAGCCAAAATTCCGATCATTTCATTTGTCGCTCTGGACAAATTTCCAGGTTGTCCGCCCCCTAGAACGGGCCCTGGCTAATAATAAATAATTTGTATTTTAGCTATTATACATAATGAATTTAACGTACTTCTTTAAAAAACAGCATGTTAAGTAAACAAAAAATCTTAACGGCTATTTTGCGTCCACAAAGTATCAGTTAACAAGATAAAATTATGTTACATTTCATTGTTACATTATGTTACAGTGTTTTCTATAAACATTTTATTACACACCTTAAAATCTAAAAGTTATATTATTAGTTGTTCCTTAACTTAGGATTTTAAGCGTAAACGTAAAATTTCAATACACTGTAAATTAGGATGTAATTTAAATTATTCCGAATTAATACATGAGTTTACCAAAAAAAGTAAAAAGAGTAAAACTGTAAATTTGTTTTTATAATAGGAGTTTAATATTGTACCTATGATGTATCTACTACTTGTTATTTTGGTTAATAAATTTCACTTTTAAAAGGCGGCACTTGAAACATTAATGCATTGCCTCGCCCTTAAAAATTTTACCACACGGCCCTGACAATAATAATTTTAATTAGTACAATCTTATAAGTTATAAGTATATCAATTTGTATCGTAACATAATTGTTTTTGAAGTTGTGAAAAGAATGTGAACAACATTGAAGTTTTTTGTTGTATTTACGACAAGGCGTAAAAAATTATTGTTTTTATAAAAAATTTAATTGCATGCAAATTATTAAAATTTGATTAGGTGTCCAAGTTATTTGCAAGCAACTGAACTGAACTTGTTATTATCAGCTGAAAAAAATATTTTATAAAACTATAGTACTATGAAATTCGATTGAAAACCACTCCGATTACCACTTGAACGCCGAGTCTACGAGGCCCGAAGGCCTTTTATTGGCAATCCATTTAACTTTTTCTAATGATTTCTAAAGACGATCGATCTTATCATATTTTAAGCAGCTACTGATTGTATATAGAGAAAATTATTTTTAGACTATTAGTCGTGGTATAGAATGTATGTACCGCCCCTTCTTTTTGTCGAAATTGGCATAAAGGTGCCAAGTATAAATACTTCTATAATACACTTGCAGTATAAAACTTTATATTTTTACTTTAATAAATATTGCATAATAATTTTAACAGTGGATGCATGAGTGGTCTACCTACACAAATAATACGATAACTTAGCGGATGTGTTTCATCTCTGTTGTGTCCATTATTCCATCTCGTTTTATCAGCAATTACATACGGCAACACTGTTGGAGTATTTCACGACTTTTATGTATATACAATTTATACAAATTGTGTCTATAACGTCGTATCGGTATATGGAGACCAAAGCGTAATGCCAGTATACCAATTATCTGTATCATAAAATACGAGAAATCCTTTCCCCTCTACGGTTGCTGCAGGAGTTCTAATCGTCTAATAGATTTATATACGTTTACTTAACATCTACAGTTGCTTTTAAAGGCGGAGAAACTGTCGTCCTATTAACGTACGGAGTCCAGTACGATACACTTGCATGTATATATTGTAGTGCTCTTTCTCTCTGTCCTCTTACTAAAAATAGGTCGTTGGTTCTCGAAAGTAAAATGGTTACATGGAAGACAATAAAAAACTGACAATCTAACAACGTATTTATTTGCAACCTGAACAAACAAGAACAATTTCATAAAAGCAGGACTTACACGAAATTCGCTAGACAGCACGTGTAACTCGGGCACTTTCTTCAAATATCTTCTTACAGAAACTTGTCTTGGTATTCGCGTTGTCAAACTTCGTGATCAATGAACTTTCCAAAAAAAAAACCTCCTTGGCTAAAACACACCTCCACTCCAACTTATCGGTTTGTAACCACACGACTTGCTTCTATAGCTCTCAAATTTCAACTTTATACTACCACTTGCCTCTCGGACTCTCTATTTACCACCCCCCCATACGACTTGCCTCTCTGGCTATCAATTTACGACTGACTGTTCTCCTCTTTATTTATCTTTTTTTTTATCTCCTTGGTTTTTCTTTCCGTGTTCAATTTTTATTGGTTCTTGCTATTTCCCTTTATTTTTCAAAAAAATCAAGATTAGAATTTTGTTTATGTTCCGCTGCTTGTGCTTGTTCGTGTACTGCCCAGCTGCATTCGTGTAAGTCGCTAAATAACAATAAATAAATAAAATACACACATTAAAAATTTTACAACAATGAATTAATTTACTGCAACATCAAACTTAAACTAAACAATGTAACTAAAACTAACGAACAAACTTAACATGAAATGGAAAATAATTTTGAAAACGGAACAAAAATCCTGCCTTTATTGTTCATCAGGTTGCAAAGTCAGTTCTTTATTTCTAAATTACGCAACTCACTTTCCATTTCTTTAACAGAACACAACAATATATATATATAGATATATATATATATGTATAGATATAATTTTTAAAAGTTTGATAAAGTTTAATGGTTTGGATTTAATAACTGGATTAAAAATTTGTATTTTTGTAAATTGGATAAATTAAATTGGCGCACAAAGAAAAAATCAGCCTATTACTGAGAGATCTTCGCTCTCCTACTATAGAAAAGCTAACTGGCAAACCCGAGTTCGAAAAGGAATCCAACGTTCCACGACAATATTATATTGTCGTGTATTTAGGGAAAATTCGGTCTGGTTCAAGTTGCAGCAGAGTACCTCTGCTTTTATTTTACTTGAAAATAAATTATTAATTCTAATATACAATTTCAAGTAAAATAAAATAATATCAAATTTATTCAGAAATAAGTTTATTTTTTAATTATTATTATTTATTTTTGTGTAAATAAAACTTCAAGTTATGAAACAGAGACATCTATTTGTTTAAAATTTTTTGTGATGCGTTTTGTGCAGTACGTGCGTCCCTCGTCGGCTTTTGACATAAACCAACCTGTACTCATCAAGCGAAGTACTCATCTTTAAATTTACGTTTCTTTGTCTTCACTTGATAGTCTTCAACGGTCTTGTAAAATTAAATTGTACAATGTATAAATGAATCTATCTATGTTGTATAATTATGTATTATTATGCGATTCGCCTGCTACTTATTAGTTCTATTTATTTTAATTTGCGACTTTTACCATTGTTTTATTATCACATTTAAAAAACTTAAAATTTCACCCTTAAACTAACTAAAATGTTGTATAGTTATTCCGACGATTCGTAGTGATGATACCAAAGATACAAGTAATACTGAAAAGAAGAAGTTTTCGCTATAATATGCTTTCAACTTAAAAAGCATGAAAATTCCTCATTGTAATTATTGTACCATATTAAGAGTTAAAAATATTTTTTTAAAACAACATGTAATTAATTATTATTATTATGATGGAAAAATCACTTAAAATAAATAATTTATGGAAAAGGTGTATATTTCTACGCGAAATTTTCCATAATATTTTATTACTTATACAGACACTGTCGATATATTTTAACTTAATTAATACTATTTCAATTTTGTATTAATTTCAAAAATAAGTTAAATTTAAAATTCCTTTTTTTTCAATTGTTTACTTTCGGCAAAATTGAATACAATATAATGTTCATTTGTTTATATTTTTATTAGTTAGCCCTTTTACACGTGTTAAAACGATTTTATAATACTAAAGTTTGAATTATCTCATTATAATGCTATTTTAGATTATTGCTTTAAAAATGCACGACCTTACAAAATGTTTTACTTGATTTGTGCATCATGTGCCCCTAAATACCACACACGATGTTCCAATAGAACATAAATCTGTAGTTGAAAATACAATACCTACTTAAATTAATACAATTGTCTTTATGTAATAAAGAAACAACGCGTTATAAATAAAAAAACAATGACATCTGTGGACTAGTACCGCACTTTAAATAAAGTCGTGCTGAATAATTATTCCATCAGTTGACAATTTTGAATGTTCTTTTTTGAAACACTTTTAAGAAACGAGAGTTCTATTAATTTTAAGGTGTTTTTAATGCTAAGAATCAATGCCCGGAGCGAGGTGGCAAGAAATGATAATAAAAATTTTATTTCTTTTTTTTTAAGTTGAAAGTACCCTTAAGTTCGGCAATACGTACATACTTTTATATGTTATGTAAGGAACCTGCGCGTAATAAGGCCTAAGTAACAAAAACGGTACTTAAAATAACCCTCCCTCGCTCAATACTACACTAACAGACACCTATTGCATATAGAAGTTGCTAACATTTTGCGGGAGCTGAATATCCTGTTTCTAGCCCACAGTGTTACATCGTTTATCATAAGGTGAGACCGTGCAGCCAAAAATAATAACAATCGGTTATGTCGGTTGTCAATCGTAAAGTTTTTTTGTAATATTACAGTTAGCTATATAAAACTAAATTTTTATCTTTATAAATAGTACATGCTTTGATGATCTTAAAAATTTGAATATCGTATCGTGGTCCAAATATTTTTCATTTTGTTTTTGTTACATAACGTGGTCGGCGTGTATTAAGGCCTACTAAATTTAATCATAGTCTTACTTCTTGCATCAAAGTTTGTTTGCTTTATAATATATTTTAAAGAACTTTTGAGATATTACGAAGGTAATAATTAGTACGCATATTTATTACTGAATGATTGACCGTTACTTTTAGTACTTCAAGCCCGATGCCTCCTAAGCGAGCCATGTGGTCAGAAATCCATGTGGTTAGTGCCATGTGGTTTAGTTGCTGCATTTATATGTTTATTGATTTCAAATACCAAATAATATTACTTATAATTTTCTTATTTCAGTATGTTAAAGCCATAAGCCTTATCATCCTACCATATTAAAATAAAGCCTAACTGGCAAGGTATTAAAAAATTTTAATGTTGTATTTGTCTATGGTACAAGTTACCATTTTTCGATTATATTTAGAAGAAAATGTACCAAAAATTTGATTATTATTACAACATGTTGATTAAATTGGATATTTTTCATTTCATTTCAAATATCTCTTGGCTAGGCCTAATTACGCACAGGTACCTTATAATAATATAGATACCTATATAATATAATATTTGGGCTAGCTAAAAGTATAACTAAAAGCACAATTACTAAATTATACCCAGCTATACAGCAAGTCGCTGCCTATCCATTTTCCATTTCCGAACATCTCAATCGTATGCCATAACCTCCTCGAGGTCTCGCTTCTGCATCGCAATTTTTACACCTTTGCTCCAGGAACTTCTTGGTTTGCGCCTCTTCTTTCTTCCAGGCGGAATGCAATACTACAGGTGCCTAGGCCTAAGCCATCTCGTTTGAAATTCTTAGTAAGTGTCTAAACTATTTTATACTCTATCTACGATTGTTTCATTTGCGTTCATACGGTGTCAATATTAGTTATTCTGTCTCTTCTAGCCACTCTCGAGCTTCTTCGCAGATAGACCATTTCAACTGTTAGCACTATTATTTTGTTCTTCTCTTTCATAGGCCATACCTCACTTCCAAAGCATCACACCAATTTTACCATAATTTGTCCATAATTTGTCCATAATTTGTACATAATAAGTACAGTTTGAGGAAAAAATTGGTAGTCCCTTAATATCCAATGTAATAAAACTGATTTAATTTAAATAAAGTATTTTACGAAACTTACGTAAGGAATACGTCGGACCCTCCCCTCCCCGACGTAAGGGTCCGTAAGATTTATGATAGCCCCCTCCAAACCCTTACGTAATTAATGGACGGCCCCTAATTTTAGTGTTACATTGTTGATTCGACACATACTTATGCAAGTATTGTTATTGTATATTTTTTGTTGACACGCATGTAATATTTTGATAAAAATTATATAAAACTTCAATAAAATAAGTTAAATTAAATAATATAATGGAAATTATATTTGAGCTTTTAGCGACGGTTTTCGCTTTCGTCAGAAATTTATTTGTAAACGATAAATAAAGCGACGAAAGCGATAGCCGTTGTCACTAATAGCTCAATAATTTTCATTATATTATTTATATGAAGGGTTTTCAAGGCAGATTACCTCGGTGGTTTGCCATTGCCCACCGAGAGAGGACGGCTAGAATAAAGTTCTTGCTCTACTTGGGCTCGAACCAGGATTCTTTGCTTAGTAGCCGACGCACTTAAACATCAGACCGTAACCGTATATATTTAGTAGTTAGGTATGTATTTATGGTTAAATTTAAAAAAATATAAATAACACAATACGTAGAAAATCAATAATTCAAAAAATTAAAAAACACATCATTATCACATAATACTAGGTCTGGATTAAAAATATTTGAAATTATGAAAAATTCATAATACGATATAACGTTATTTGACGGTTATTGCCGATCTTCAGTCGAAGAAAATTAATAAATTGAAAATGAGAAAAACAAAAAAAATTTTAAAATAATGATTAAAATGCACAAAATTGATAACCTCACAAAAAATATCAAATCTGAACGTTGTCACGTATAGGAATGAATCATTAAAAATAATTTAAACTAAGAAATAATTAAATTGTTATTTTAAATTGTTCATTCTTACACGTGACAACGTTCAGATTTTTATTTTTTGTAAGATTATGGTAAGTCAATTTTGTGCATTTTAGTCATTATTATTTTTAAATTATTTTTTGTGTATTAGTTTGAATTTTTTTTATTTTTTTTATTTTTTATTTTTCAATTTATTCATTATATACGACTGAAGATCGGAAGCAACTGTGAAATAACGTTATATGGAATTATGAATTTTTCATAATTTCAAATATTTTTTTTAAAGAATTTTAAGAGTGTATTTTTAAAGCTTGAAAAATCCCATATCAATATCTTTATTAATAATCTCATAAAAAATTGACAAAAATTACTTCTTTTTTGAGCTTCCAAAGTAGAATACTGCCTTAAATTGATGAAATAATTGGGGATAAAAATAAAATTTTTGTGAATTTAATTTTTTGTTTTGTTAGCTGCTCGTTTCGTTCATTTCTGATTTCTTGTGAAATGGATTGGTTTTACAAAAATATTTACCTGACAAAAGTTGAAGTCTGTTAAATTTCCTATCCGGAAGGGTCATCAGATTTTTAGTAAAATATTTCATTTAAAAGATTTATTTAAAGGGATTTGAAAGAAACCAAGAAAAGAAACAGTTCGTAATTTTCAACAGTTTTTTTACTTACTTTAATTCATAACTCGAAAACTGTTGATTTTAGACAATTTTTTGTCTAAGATTTTGGCACTTAATCATTTTTACTGAAAAATTAATATTTTCCGAGCTATAGCCATGGAAAGGTATGGAAATTAAAAAAATGCTTTAAATTGGCCTAACTCTGGAGGGTTTAAATTTAGAAAAAAAATTTTGATAAATATTTTTTTTTTAATAGTGTCTTATTGCCACTGAAATTATGTAAAATGTATCCGGAGGACACCCTATATAGACATTGATTTCCGCAAATTTAAGAATGATTTACTTGATATGCTTTTATTGTTCGTAGCCACAATAATAATATTAGGGTTGTCTAATCATAGTTGTTAATATCGTAACCAATAAATTACTTATAATACAACTTCACTAAAGTAAAACAATAACATATTGTAAATAAATATAAAATGCATAATACAATTTATCTTGACAATAATTGTTTGCATTCGCTAATATATCAGAACAAGATGACCACATTGTGCATTCAAGTGATGTCTCTCGCCTTGTGCGGCTATGCTTTCTCTCTAAATATATTTATGCCACTGTTTGGTAGCGTCATTCATATGTCACATTAATTATTTTTCTTTGCTTTGAACGAGTGTTGCGTGTGTCCATTGACCTGACTTAATAAGTATTAAGAGTTTAAAATGGAAGATCAAAATCAACTAAGAAAATCTCTAATATGTAAGAGTATAATACTTCATGGTAGCTTTTTATCAATTTTGCAAGATATTAATAGAAAACATTTTTACAAATAACGCTATTGTTGGAATTGAGTAAGTAAGAATTGAATAATGCCCCGATGTTTTGTAATGGTGATGTTATGGCGATTCAAAAGGAGTAATAAAATATAGGATGTTCGCATCATATAAAACAATTTCCTCGGTACCTAGCTAATTCAGTTATCATATTAATTTTATTTCTTTTTTGGTTATTTATTAATATAATTCTTAATATAACTTTTAATAAATATAAATATAAAATTGTAGCAGCTTACATACTTTCTGGAGTTGGCAATCGATGAATTCACCTGAAATTTGAAATAATATAGGGACAGTGTTTTAATATTAATCAGTAGGGAATAGGTATCGATAACTGTGATTTTTGGAAAACGACTTTTAAATATTGATTATAAAAAGTTGTTAGTACTTATTATTATCATCGAGCTGAACCTTCTGAAATCATTAGCCCGGGCATTTTTGAAGAAATTTTGTCTAAACCTAGAAAAAAATATTTTAAGTCTGAAAATTTGAATGATGCTCAAATATTATTAAAAATTATACTAAAACTCCCTCGATCTTCCCCGTTAAACATTTTGTAAATCGAAAATTTGCTTAAATAGTGTCCACTTAAATATTAGATCACTTGTGCAATGTTTTGATGATTTTGTCAATGTAATAACAGATTTAAAACTGCAAATTATATCTGTCACAGAAAGTTGGTTATCTCCCTTGTTTCCTTCATCGTTGTTTGCAATTCCTGGCTACTCTCTACATCGATGTGAGTATTTGAGTAGAGATGGTGGGGTGTGCTGCAATGTTCGGAAAGACATCAAGAATCGAACTATTAATCTGGATGACAGTGGGACTCATCTTCTCGAGCGGTTGTGGGTTCGTACCTGCATTAACAACAAAACATGTGCAGTAGGCACGATTTATCGTCCACCTCATGTCTCAGCTTTCTTTATCCGGGAACTAGAATGTACATTGTCTATGCTGGTTATCGAATACGACGGCATTATCCTTTTTGACGACCTTAATGTAGACCTGCTCTCTGATTCAAGTCTTGGCGTATCTACATATGAAGTCGCTGTTTGCTTCAATTAATCTGATGCAAGTTATCAACCAGCCTACACTAGTCACTGCTAACTCGGAATCCTTAATTATTGATGTTATCTGTTTAAGTAATGACATTCGATTTTCCAATGCCTGTACACATGACATGTCCCACATGACCGATCATTGCCTAGTGAGTTTCAAGCTTGATGTCAGCAGTAAAAATTCTGTGCCTCGTTATGCAACTTTCAGAAATTTCAAGAATATCAACACCGAAGAGTTTGCTTCCGATGCTAGTAATATTGACTGGACACACGTTGTGAACTATGATAATATCAACGATAAGCTCACCTTTGTCAACTCTGTCATTGCATTCTTGTTTGATATGCATGCTCCTGTCACTACGGTTATAATTAATACTAAAAAGCCGGCTTGGCTACTTATACCAAAGATAATAAAACTTAAAGATGCCCAATGCTATACAAATTTATGTGTATCTTAATTTACTCCCTTAAGTAGATGGCGACACTAATTATATATTTTTTAGGTTATATTTTAATTAGGTTTAGGTTGTAACCATGAAAGTCTATGTAAGTCCATAGTTACAATCTACCAAAAACATATTAGGTAGGTAAGAAACTACATCTGTTTTTATTTGCGACATCCATGACCAACTAAAGAAAGCCTAATTAAAATATAACCTAAAAAAATATAATTAGTGTCGCTATCTACTTAAGGGAGTAAATTAGGATACACATAAATTTAACTAGCGTTGGGCATCTTTAAGTTTTATTATCTTTGCTTATATCTTACAGTGCATGATTAAGCTTTGTCAAATTGCTTTTAATAAGTAGGTAAATTAAGAAGTCCTCTGACTGGAAGTCTTACCAAGATATTCGTAACTACCTTACACAAGCCATATCAAATGAAAAGAAAGTCTACTTCAAATATCAAATCAATGTTCGCTCAAATAATGCTAAGAAACTGTTGAAGTTTTTCGATCGTGCCAACATACATGCTAGATCCAAAAATGAATTGGATTTGGTGAACGCTGATACTGACTTACTGAATATGTTCTTTGCCAATTCCGCACCTATGATCACCATCGACTCGAAAACTATCGATAACTTCAGAAATAATTGCCATCCGCGGATCACAGCAAAATTGGCATTTCGCTTGGTCAGCCCGGACGACGTTGCTAGATCCATAATGTAAATTAAACTCGAATGCTGTGGGTATTGATAATATCTCATCTAGAACGCTCAAACTTGTTTTGCGTTTTCTGTGAACACCTTTACTCACTTGATCAACTGCTGTCTGAAGACTTCGACTTTTCCTGACTTGTAGAAAAAGTCGATCATTGTACCTCTTCCGAAGAACAATATTGCATGTAGTTTTGTGGATCTACGTCCTATTAGCATCTTACCTCCTCTCTCGAAGGTACTCGAGTCTTTCATCCATTTTCAACTGCTTGAACAAATTGATAAAACACTCAATTGGGATTTTGCTTTGGATATAGCACTGCTACTGCTATGTCTAAGGTATTAAGTGATGATATTAGCAACATGGATAACGCCAAAGTAACTGCAATGGCACTTCACGACTTTGGTAAGACGTTTGATGTAATTAATCAGGATCAGATAAATATTTCAGGCAAACCAGCGTCCATTAATGATATTGTCCGTGACATGAATGTTTGTCTTGAACTGGTTCCTCTTCAAATGGTTAATTTCTTAACTCTAGTAAAAATGTCTGTCTCTGTGTGGGCAGCTCACGTTGTCGAGCTGTGGCTAATAACGCAAAATCTACGGATATTCTCCTAGACAGCAATGTGATCGACGTCAGCGAAAAAACAAAAAATCTTGGCGTCATTTGGGACTGTGCTTTAACGTTTGAAAACCTTTTAAATAAAATTTGCAGCACCGGATACTATAGTATAAACTCAAATAGTTCTATAGATACAAGCATCTTCTGTCTCCACAGGTCAAGTGGACTTGACTGGTATTTTGTTACATTGACTATTGCTCCGTAGTTTACTATGGATGCCTAACAGGTTATTTAAAGACTCGGCTATTGTATTATCTGTATTATCAGAATACATGTCTTCGCTATGCATTCACTGTTGATCGATGGGATCACGTCACCCCTATCTATAACATTAAAGATTGAGGCTCGCTTTGTGAACTTCAGTTTGCTCTTTTCCTTTATAGCATCTATAAATCTGGTCGTCCATTTTACCTGCATGAACTCTTTCAGCAAAGATCATCTTGCCATGACGTGAACCTGCGCAACAATGGAGCTCTGTCGGTGCCTACACATAAGACTTCAATGTTTGAGGGATCTTTCCAATACAAAACATTTTGCTCGTTCAACAAGTTTGCTTCTTTCTATTTGAATGTCAGCTGGAAGATATTGTTCAAAGCACACATTAAGGAACTGCTGATGGCGAATCAAATCCAAGGGTCTTCTATACCTTAGTACTTAATCGACTCTAGTTGAAAAACAGCTCTGCTGAACCTTGGCCTTTTCGCAATAAATTACTTGTATACAGGGTGATGAATGACTTAGCCGAACATAGGAATTTAACATGTAAAAACATATTTATGCAAATTCCTGCTTCCTTAATTATTTTAGAGAAAAAAATTAAAGACACAAAAATAATGCAGAAATATAAACTACAAATAATGATAAAATTATAAGATTTCATTTAGTTTTTACTTAAAAAGTCAAAAAATGCTTTGAAACTGTTAAAAGTTTCATGTATCAGACTGGCCATGTAAGTTTCCATGGTAATTAATTTTGAAAATAGAAATTAAATTGAATTTATTACATGGCTAGTGCGATAAATGAAAATTTTAACAATTTTGAAAGCATTTTTTGGCCTTTTAAGCAAAAGCTAGATGAAATCTAATGGTCTTATCATTCGTAGTTTATATTTCTGCATTATTTTTGTATCTTTCATTTATTCTCCAAAATAATGGAAGCAGGAATTTGCATAAATAAGTTTTTACATGTCAATTTCCTATGTTCGGCTAACTCATTCAGCATCCGGTATATTGTGATGTACCCCGCGGTGTAATGTTAAAAACATAAACACCTAATAAAACAATAAAATGGTAGGTATTTAGTAAGTTGCAATTTTAATTTATAAAATTAATGTTATCAATTCAGAAAAGTCATTCTACAAATCATCGGTAATTTTGGTTTTAAATATAAGTTCTTTGATGTTTTAAAATTTTTGTTTTGCAAAGACTGATCAATGATTCCCAATTTCATTTGACAAATTTTCAATATTATTGACTGTACCCCTGCACTCCCTGATAGCTGCTTGTGCAAGCAGCGGCTAGCTTACCAGTACGGAGAGAGGCTTTTGAGTAAGCGATACTTAGAATTATTGCCAGGCGCCATCAGAAACTACTGTCAAACTTTAGAAAAAACAAAAGATAAAAAAATAGGGTTGTTTAATGTAGTTTCAAAAAGATAAAAAAATATATAGAATGGAAGGGATACTGAAGGTATCACCTTAACAATAAAAAAAAGTTTAAATAAAAAAACAGAAGGGTTGACACTGAAGGTGCCAGAAGCTTTAACAAAAAAATTGCCACGCTCTTGAGTGACGACCGTAACGGTACCACCGTTAAAAAAATGAAAGAACCAAGTCACTGTAAGTCTCTTGAGAGAGAAATAAATGCAACACAAATTGTAATTATTCACCCAAATTCAAAACTACCAGGTGTTATGGCAAATTTAGCTCGAGTACACCACGACTTCCAGAAAGCTTTCCTTGGTTCGTAGCTTATCGGCTTTTCCAAAAAGGTTTGGTTCTGATCCTAAAAAAACTACAATTTGAGTTACAAAACCCCCCCTACAATTGATCTTACACGTGACCCGTCTATCTACAAACTTAGTAGAAAAATGTGAATTAATTGGCGTCACTCAAAATTGTGTGCAATTATACATAAAACAAAATCAATTATTTCATTGACTTCGACGGCAGTCCTAGGTACCAAGAAATGAGTTGATAGCATAAAATGAGAGATATCCAATTCTCCTCTAAAATCCAAAAATGCGTTGCAGATATGATCATACGGATAAAATTAAATCAATTTGGTACTCCTTAAAGGGTGAATGTTACAACGTAAAGGATTTGTTCTTATGCCCGCTGTACACTCTCGCCGAGACAGGGCGAGAGCGGGCGAGAACGAGAGTGTAGATGGAAGCTCTCGCCTCGCCGGTCTCGGTGTTCCTCGCTAGCTCTCTATCCGAAGTCGGTTGTTTTGGTCCGAGTCAAAGGGTCTCGTTTAACCTGCGAATGTGTTGCTGTACACTCTCGCATCCCCTTGGCGAGACTTCAGTAGCCGAAAATATGTTGAAATCGATGCTATTATTAAACCAAATATCTATTAAAAGTATTGCTGAAATTATCAGTTTTATTGTTTTACTAGACATCGAAAAGATATTATTGTAAACCACTACGAAGAAATATTTGCGTTTTTTTTTAGAAAACAGTTAAAAAAATTCACGAAGTTCATGAAAGTAAGCAATGTTTAGCGCCAGCAAAAGTAAAATAATGAAAAATTTGACTTCGTAACAATTTTCTTTGTTATTCATGACTTAATAATTGCGTATTTTATGTTAGAAAATGTCTTGTTTTAAAAATTACTTTCATTATTCTTAATATTTTCATCGTTCATCAACATCGTTTTGATGTCTAATAGTCTAATATGTAATATACAATTAAAAATGATAATTTCAGAAATAACTTAAAAATTTTGTAAAGTAATAACATCGATTTTAATCTACTTTCGACTGCTAAAATCCCGGCTTAAACGAGAGAACGGCGAGAACTTGGGCGAGAATGTACATGGTCGTACTCGGGCACAGGCCTCTCGCCGTGACATTCGGGCGAGAACTTGGACGAGAGCATTCGGCGAGAGTGTACAGCCAGCATTAAATTCAAACATTGGTCTGTTGAAAAACCCTCACCAACGGCAGATGGTGATCAAATAAATTAACTAAAATAAACGCAACTTAAAAAGTTTGAATATAAAAGATAATGTTAAATTTGTTACCTGCTTCACACAAAAAAAAATGTTAATTAAATCTGTAACAACCTAACACTATCAAATTAAATGAAAATTGCAGTTATAACAAATTAACTCTTCTAGTTCTAGTTGAAAAATTTTGCGTTTCTATTATCTCCGCTGATAAAGATAATATTCAAAATGGTTATTTCTTCATACCAACTTTTGAATTAAAAGTTGTAAAGGCGAAAAGACAATTTAAAATGTAACATGAAAATTAAAATTTAATTTTGCAACGAAAGTGACTTTCGCCATGTTACATGACCTGGTACTTATTATTACTACCTCAAATTAAATATTCATAAAAATGATTTTATTAATTAATTTTAATTAAAGGCATAAATTTGATATGTAGTTTTAACAGTTTACATAAGTGCGCACACGAATTTTTGTCTCACCCTATATATCTGATGTTAACATCTGGCGTCAATGTTGTCGTCTGGTGATTTTCAGCGGTTTAGTTTTACACAGGAGCAGCACCATTTTCCTATTCGTCTTCGGTGGTTTCCCTAGTTGAATGTGATTTTTAATGTACAAGAATTTTTTACTCATCCAATTTCATAATTTGGTCTACACTTGTTGATTAACTTAATTTTGATTGCGACCCTCATTAAAATTTTCAATAGTCTAACCAATTTTTCATAACTCTAGTAATCAATCGACGCGACGTCTAAACTTTTTTAATAACAACCTACGATTCTCGAGGTTTGGGTAACAATAAATTCAAAATTCGTTTTCTACGCACTCCTTCTCTAAAACATTTTTCAAAAATCCAACTTCGTAAAACCAACTAAAAGCGCCAAATTCAAAAGGTAAACAAACTTTGTTTATAAATACACTTTGCCTTTAAAACACTTTATTTAGTTATTTTTAGGTCATATCAGCATTATAATTAAATGAATTTGATCTGATTCTAAGATTTGTATAATTTTAAAACATCTTTGTGCTGCCAATAATTAAATAAATGAATTTATAACCAATTTTTAGGTAAGTAATTTTTGTTTTTCTGAATTTTAATTAAGCTTTTTCCTTTTAGGATTAATGAACCAAACTACATTTTATTTGTTTTATTTAAACTAAATTATTATTGTAAAAATATAAATTGACTTATAAAATCATCAGTTTATTTTACAGCTTCTTAATCGATTTTCACATTAATATTATTTAAATAAAAAAAACATGACAATATATTGCTTAATAATCATTATTATTATTATTATTATCATCATCATCATCATCATTATTATTATTATCGAATACGAATAAAACACCTTCGAATATTATAGTTTTTATGACGGCGGACGCATTAAAATATAATTTGAAAAATGGTGTGCAAATTTTTAAGTGAAATAAAATGAGTAAAAATGTTAATATGAAAGAAAGAGAATCGAGCATAAAATTTATCATTATAACATTAAAAACAAAATTTAATTTTGAAATATATTTATTTTTAATACAAAAATTAATTATTATTTATTAATCCCATTCTACCCCATTCCCATTATTCTACCCCAGGCTGAAGAAACAAAATATCTTGGCTTACACATAGATAGAAGACTTACATGACGCAAACATATATTTAATAAAAGGAAGCAGCTTGGAATTAAACTTAGACAAATGTATTGGTTAATAGGTAAAAATTCACAAGTAAGTTTAGAGAGCAAACTATTAATTTATAAAACAAGTTATACTGAAACCGATTTGGACATACCGAATCCAGCTTTGAGGAACTGCGAGCACTTCAAACGTCTTCAATCTCACTTCATGTGAGATTCGAAGACTGAAACGCTTTAAGCCCTTGGACCTGACTTCTCGATTTGACTAACAACTAGTGTGTTTGCATTATATTATTATGTTAACAAACTTTTATAACTTAAAATGAGTACATTCACTGGAATTAAATGAAAAGTGTCTCATCCAAAAATTAAATGTGCAGAAAGAATCTCAGAATTTCTGCACATTCACTGGAATGTTCTCAGTCAGTAATTTACTTTTTGTTAGTATATATGGTAAATATTAATTGAAAAACAAAAATTTATTGATCCAGTAAAATTTCAAATTTTAAATGTCAAATTAAATATCGCTGGTAAAGAACGTTTAAGACGTTAACGGCAATCGTATGCAAACTTGTAAGAAAATAACCCGTGTCCAATATTATATTCGCATACACTTTTTCGAGTGCGTATTGTAAGTTTAATACCAACTTGGTTGACATGATTTTTTTATAGTTTGACGTCGCAATGGATTTCATTGCGACCTGGAGAAAAATGTCGACCCAAACTGACGAGGCACCTATGGAAATGATTATTACGTCTTCAGCAAATTAAATGCTTCAAGCATATAGTGTCAGGTCAATTTGACCGATTTTCTACCCAAGAATGAGGGGCCTTCTAGCTCTCCAAATTTGATCCCTTTAAATTTTTGTGTGGGGTCCGAATCATAATGATTATAAAATTGTAAATCTGAACCAATTCAAGAAAGTTATTAAGAGCGTTTGGGAAGAAATACCGATAGAAGCCGTGCGTGCCGCTTGTGACGGGTTTGAGAAGCGTTTGAAGCTGGTTAAGAAGGTTAACCTTCCAGCAGGTGCGCCTTTATTTATTACATGAGCAGGCGCGACTCTATTCTGTACGATACGATGGTTTGTTTACGAATATTTTATTGTAAATAGTAATAATTAAAGGTATAGATCATAATCTTGAAGTCCCAAAGTAGAATAGTGTAGAACAGCATTTTATATTTATTTAGACTTTTGTATTATTTTTTATTATTTAAATTTATAGCAAAAGTATAATTGTCGTTAAATAAGCATACGCGCCTGCTGAAAGGTTAAAGGTGGTGTCATTCCAAAGAATTTATTGTGAGCTTTCGTGATAAATGCAATTTTAATGACATATACTTTTTGACTAACAACACATTGTCTTATGTGTTTTATTGAATTTTGAAAGTGTGTCCGAATTTATTGGACACGGCGTAGACACCGCCTTAATCGTAGGATTTGGTTAAGATTTTGTTACGAGTTTAGATTCGAGTCTTTCCGTACGACAAATCGTACAATATAAACGGTAAAATATCTGCTTATACGACAACTCGTACGAGAAATCCTAGGATAAATCGCATAGTTGATGTTTTGAGTGCAAGCTATAAATATGAAATGCGGTGTTATAGTCCAGTCAATGGAGACTTTGAATATATGGCAAACCAAAAGCTGCGTTTCAGCGGATGAATCTTACACCAATTGATAGATAAAAATTCTCTTATGAACATATTAAAATGTATCAACTCAATTTTTAGAGCATGATTCATAAATAACTCACTCACTCAATCCATAAAATAAAATCACCAATTTATAGAACGGAAAATTTACTATCAAATTCAATCGGAAAACTTTGTGAGAAATGCATCATGAATTTATTATAATGATTTAAAGTACCTAATTTATAAACATTTGTTGCTGAAATGCCAAATGATCGAATCGTGGCGGTTCGTGGCCGCGATCGCTGTGTTCGGCGCCACAATTCGATCATCTGACGTTTTAGCAACAAATGTTTATAAATTACTTTAAATCATTATAATAAATTAATGGGGCATTTTTTACAAAGTTTTCCGATTGAATTTGATAGTAAATTTTCCGTTCTATAAATTGGTGATTTTATATCTTGAATTGAGTGAGTAACTTTGAAGAAATGAAGGGTGAAAGTCCATTAGTCGTAAATCTTGGATTGTTTTCATTTTTTATTAATTATGAATCACGCCCTAAAAATTGAGCTGATATTAGCTATCGATTGGTGTAAATCCCTGAAACGCAACTTTTGGGTTGAAGTCTAAATCTATTGGATTCGGATTTTAATGATTGCTGCATGATGATGATAAAAAGCTTTGTCAAAGCAATAATTATAATTTTAAAGGCTATAGCCGGGTAAGCATGGGGAAATGGCCCTTACACCGATTTGGCTAATTTTTTTTTAGTGGTTCCTCTCTAAGCAATATTATATTTTTCAAAATATTAGATCCTAAATATTGATAGATTCTTAGAAAAAAAATATTTTCGAAATTTAGTAAAGCATTTTTTTCTCGGAAAGTATTATTGAAAATTGAATGATATTGGCATATGTTGTAGAGGTACTAAAGACCTACAAGTGGTAATTTTTTTGTGATTTTAGCTCCACATAAAATGTAAAAAAAACGGGAAAAAAGTTTTCAAAAATTAAAAACATTAAATTTTGGGCGTACAACAATCACCAAATTTTTGTCAAATATTTCTTATATATGCTCATATAACATATATTAATTTTAAATTTTTACGAGTGGTATAACATATTGATATTTAAAAAAGTTCTTGCTTAGGTGCACAGGCCAGCTTTGACAGGGGGATGTCAATTCGTAAGGGGATGTCCATTAATTACTTGAGGCGTTTAGAGAGGAATCTCACCCAATCTCACGTGTAGAAGAAGAGGGGGGTTTGGAAAATATTACGTAATTTTTTTTTATACACAATAAACTGTAAAATTGCAATAGAACTGGGTTAAATTAAGTAAAACAAACAATCTCACGTAAGATTAGAGAGGGGGCGGATTGATCCAATTCTTACGACATTTTACTAGAGGGGGGGGGGAAGGTAAAAAAATCGTCTAACATAACTATGACGCGATGCAACTAGAACTTTTAATACATTGGAATTGTCCCTAACAAAATTCCTATCTATACTAGAGCCGTCTTTCTTAAGGGCCCTTTACACTATGCAATTTATCCTAGGATTTCTCGTACGATTTTACTTAGGATTCAGAAATGGACACCTCCCTAATCATAGGATTAGGTTAAGATTTTGTTATGAGTTGCTTATGAGTTCAGATTCGAGTTTTTCATTGCGACAAATCTAAAATGTAAACGGTAACATATCTGCTTACAACAACTCGCACGAGAAATCCTAGGATAAATCGCATAGTGTAAACGGCCCTTTAAGCATTTCATCTAAATAGCATATAGATTGACTGTATTAGTAAGTACCTGAAAATAAATTTTTTAACTCGGTTTCGGTCATTTCAGAGAAATCCAGTATATCTCTTGAAACCAGAGCTTTAAAGGGTAGTTTTTATGTAACCAGCCGTTTTGTTCTATTTGTGTTCCGAATATGTTTTCTTCATTACTCTTGAGGTCATATGGTCAAGAACTTTAGTAATAATAGTTTTGTAAGACTGTAATCTTTTTCCGAATTCATTTAAAAGAAACGATGCAATCCGGTAGTAACTTTTAATTCATTTAAAAGAAACGATGCAATCCGGTAGTAACTTTTAATTTTTGGAAGCATTTTATTGCCTAAAATATTGTCTAATAATTGGTACAGTTACTTAAATGATTAGTTATAAAATTACACTTGAATGGTGTTTTCTATTTTTTATTAAATGATTATTATACAGTTGACTGTCGATGCCTGCCGGTGCACCTAGGCAAGAACTTTTTTAAATATCAATATGTTATACCATTTGTACAAATTTAAAATTAATATATATTATATGGGCATATATAAGGAATATTTGACAAAAATTTTGTGATTGTTGTACGGCCAAAATTTAATTTTTTTAATTTTTCAAAACTGTTTTCCCGTTTTTTCTACATTTTATGTGGAGTTAAAATCACAAAAAAATTACCACTTATAATTCTTTAGTACCTCTATAACATATTCCAATATCATTCAATTTGCAATAATACTTACCGAGAAAAAAATTCTTTATTAAATTTCGAAAATATTTTTTTTCTAAGAAACTATCAACATTTAGGATCTAATACTTTGGAAAATGTAATGTTGCTTAGAGAGGAACTTATAAAAAAAAAATTGCCAAATCGGTGTAAGGGCCATTTCCCCATGCTTACCCGGCTATAGCCTTTGCACTTTGCTCTTGGAATTTAAAAAAAATCTTTTTAAAAGCTGTAAGTATTAATATACCCTATGATTCAACTTGTTTACTTGTTAGGTACATATTTCATCCACAGCAAAAAAATTTTCGCCTGTAAATGGAATATTTTTATGGTTACCCGTGTCTCGGTGGTTAGGGTATCTTTAATATATCCAGCGTTTGTGATCATTTAGTGGTACTACCTTTCACAAAGGGGCAGCACAGTTACATTTTTGTAAAATCGGTATTCAAACATCTCTACAGTCTACCAATCAACGCTAGTTGAATTAGTAAAAAAAAACATAGTATAATACTATACTATTATACTATGGTAAAACCTGTTAATAACACCACATCTAGAAACAGCTGGGGATTTTGCAACAAAATACGGCACATAGCGAAACCGACACACAAGTGGATTGAAGAAAATTTAATAACGAATAATCACACTGGATTATGTGCGTAAAGTTAGCCCCGTCAGTTTTGATAATTTACAAACTGAATATTGTGCCAGATTGTACCCGATTGTGCCCTATATTTTTTACCTTTCTTTGATTTTATAAAGATTCCTTATTTTGGGTATTAGCTAAATATTAGTCCCGCCATTTTCAAAAATTCCAAAAATCTAATTTTGGCAAAAAAATTATTTTTTTATTTCAACATAAAATTTTTTTGAACCAAAAACTATTTTATAGAAGTTAGCTTCGCCATTTCGAGAATTTATTCTAAAAATTTAAATTTTATTGGATTCTATCTCAAGTAACATACGTTCGTATATTATACGTATAATATTGGTCTAGTGTACCACCATCAGAGAAACAACGGTATACGGCAAGCTATGTAACTCTTGCAATTATAAATATTTTTAAATAAAATTTTAGCATTTGTACTGAGTAAGATTGTTTTAAATAAATACCCAAAAATAAAAATAATCACAGTTATAGTTTATTCAGAATTATATATATATATTTAGCGAACTGTTTAAAATTTGTTGAATCGTATTTCGCACCCTTCGCGCCAAGCCTTTCGGTTCTCCCAATCACCCTCTGCGAGTCCTCGGGAGTTAGGAATTAATTTTCTTTATTAATTATTAATTTTTAATAAATAATAATAATATTTAATAAATAAATATAATACAGTAAAAGCCCTCGTATCCGAATCCCTCGTATCCGAAAATTCTTAGAATTTATCGCGTCAACCGAAAGATGCTTGTGAGCTTTATCTCGCCGCGACTCAAAAGAGAACACGTGCAGCTAGATGGATTATACGATTATACGTTATAATGCTTACATTATAATAAAAACAACAGCATTTTTAATGTCATAAAAATAAATAGTAATTTAAATTAGAAAGAGAGATTATTCGCAAAATAAAATATTTATATTCTATTCGTATAGTTTTGTTATTTTGTAACGCGTTTGTGACAATTTTGTTATTTATTTATAAATTTTATTTCTAAAAGTTTGCTGTGATAAGAATAAATTCTTATCGTAATCAAGAATAATATGATACTATGTTTGCAGATTTGTTATGATATTTGTCATGGTTATACTATGTTATGGTATTAATTTCAACCTTCCATTTATCTGAAACATTCGCCTATCCGAACGGAAATGGGTCCCGTTCATTTCGGATACGAGGGCTTTTACTGTAGTTATAAATTATATTAATTATAAATAAATAAAATTAATAATAAATAAATTTACTAAATAAATAATTAATTTTTGCTTTATTTTTGCTCAAAGTAGGGTAGCCACTTTAGAGTCTATGTGCACACTCTGACGTCAGCAGTGATGCCCCTCCAGGATATTTTAGAAACGCTTTATGGAATACGCCTAATAATGTAATTGGCTGAAAAATAGGCGGTTTATTTAAATTTAAAACAGTGGTAATTTCTCAAACTATAAAAGTATCGTAATCTATACGAATAAGTAGGTACCTACATAGTATATTATTAAAATTAAACTAAATAATATAAAACAAATATTAAAATAATAGAATTTTAACTATAAAGATAAAAATACATACGTAGAAAATTATAAATAATTAAAAAAACAATAAAAATACATTAATTTAAAACACTTTTGACAGGGTAGGACTAAGAATGTTTGAAAAATAAAAAATATAAATACTGTGAAAAATATCGTCACTTTTAACGGAATCTGTTAAAAATTTCCTGAGATTTGTTTGGTGTGTATAGTAGTCGTAAAGGAACTTCAAGTCTCGTCAGAATTCTAATTTCGTCGAGATAGAGATGATATGATATTTTATTTCTATCGTTTGTTACACCTATCGTTTATATTATTTGTTAATGCAAATAATCAGTTGTCTGAATACAAGTTTGAACAGATTTGCATTGTTATTATATCTACCCTGGTATCGAAGTTCACCCGAAAAAGTGCTAGCTGAATTACAAAATATAAAAATTAAAAATTTTAAAAACCCCTCATTGTAGAAGTACCTTACTTATAAAACCACTGTTCCCTTGAAAAAGAAACAAATAATTTGTTCTTCTTCACTCAACAACATAAACTGTCGGACACTTAACTCGAAAAATTAACTTATCATCCTCGCCCCCCCCCCAACAACAAAATTTAAATATTAATTTTGAAGCCAGGGGAAACGGAGAATTTTTAATACGGAATATATAAACAGTTTCATAAGTGGAACAAATATCCGTTTCCCCCGACTTCAAAATGAATACTTAAATTTTGTATTGGGGGGGTGGGGCGGAGGATGATAAGTTAATTTTTCAAATTAAATGTCCGCGAGAGTTTATGTTGTTGAGTGAAGAAAAAAATTATTTCTTTCTTTTTAAAAGGAACAATTGTTTTTAAAGTAAGGTGCTTTTACAGTCAGGGGTTTTTAACATTTTTAATTTTTATTTTATTTCAGTCTTTTCGGAGTATATTTTGTCAAAATGTTATAGAGAAATCGAATATAATATGTTTTAAACCACTTCGTGATCCAGTCAGCCGATGTGGTAGCGCGAATAGTTAGCCAATGATATGAATTTGACCCTACATAATCTGACAAATATAGAGAACGGGGGGGGGGGTAGAGATGGTTTCCTGCGATAGATTTCTTCTCGCGGGTGAAAATTATATTTAACCAGTAAGGAACACTCTCCTGATCTGACAAAGACTTTCTTCAAGATATCGAAAAAAAAGTCATCTTTTTTTCTCATGTTGAATTCCTGCTTTTTATCAAATAGTTTCATATGCTGCCAAGTCCTAGGGGGGCAATATTCCTACATACAAAATTTGGTTGAGATCCCTTCAGTACTTCAAGAGTTATTCACTTTTGAAGTTTCAACTTTGAGAGCTTGAAATTTTTGACAGATGACAGATAGTAAGTTAATTTCACATATTCTTGATAAAGCTTTTCAAGGTCTTTAAAATAACCTATCACAAGAAAAAACGTTTTTAAAAAGCTTGTGTTATTTTCTTGTAGTGACACTCCTGATTGACAGATCGTGACGATAACCTTATTTTCACTTCTCTACCGTAAACTCTAACTCTACTACCATACCAAATTTGGTTGTGATTGGTTGGACGGTTCAGGAATAACGCGATGAGAGACTAAAGCCGTGTTCGACTTGTACGCTTACACGCTTTTCGTACCAATTGGTGCCAACGCTAATAGCGCGCAAATTTTGCCGTTCGACTTGGACAATTGGCGCTTACACGCGCTGACGCTAAGTTCCAAATCGAACGAAGTTTTAGCACTTGTGCATACTTGTGCAAAGTAGGGGTAAATACAAAATTTTGAAATGACATTTGAGGTTAGTTAATCTAAGTAATTTAATATTGTATTCCATAATATTTTAATTAAACAATATTTATATTACTAGGAAGATAATGTTTTCGCTAGTAAGTACTATTACTAAAACAGAAAATACTACATAAGTGCCCTTACAACTTGCAGAAAACGAATTAAAAGTGTTGATTAAAACTAGTCAAGTAACAGGTAATAGTTAAGATTATGTAACAAACCGCCTTCAGGTAATTTAGTTAAAATTAATTATAAATTATAATTTAGCTCGATTCCTAAAAATATTCATTTCAAAATTATTTTAAAAAATTATCAACACGATTACAAATATTCAAATATCATGCAGACGTTCAATGTAACAAAACGGCTCAATTATCAGGTCAAAATTTTAACCCAAAAGCCATAAAATTTCTTATCTCGACTTTTATTAGTTTTCTATCAGCAGATTTTCAACATACAATATTCAACCATATGGACATTAAATGTACTTTGCAAAATTACTAGCTTGATAAAAATCACAACATAAATATAAATTCATTAGTTAATAAAATTCCTCTCAAAATTAATATCAAATATAATAACCAACGCGAATTATTACAACTTAAATTATGTCACAACTAATTAGATAAAAATACAAAATTACCCCAAAAGTAATATACATTTCAACACTTGAGATAAAATGATTTTCAAACATCTTTTCAAAATTAAAATTGATAAAACCAAGTTCCGTCCACACCAGAGGTAAACTAACACACCCCTCGAATTTCAAATTGTAGACAAAAATTTCACATAAAAGAAGGGTCCAGAAAAATTATAAGACAGTCAGTTTTCAGAGAGTCGTTCGTGCCGTTTTCAAACAGCCGCCTCCGAGCTGTTTTTAAACTCATTACCATGTAGTTATTTTTCGAGCCGTTATGTTTCTTCTTGGATCAACCCCAAAGAAACATTATTTTATGTGTGTGTATTATTTTTAATTTTTCTAAGTTCTAATTCATTTTTGTTTTTAATACATCACGTCGCAAATAAAAATATTGTATGTGCATCAGCATTGAAACAAAGGTAATACAAACTTAATTTTGAAATTATTTTATTCGTATTTTTTTAATTGTGTTTTCGAAATAAACAAATTATTATGAGTCGAGCTTAAGGTTTATAGGTTTAATTAAGATATTTCTTTTTATTTTTTTTTATTTTTATTATTTCATTAGGTAAATTTCATAATTTAATTTTAATTTTCATTGTAATCAGCGTACACATTATTTTGTTTTCTTTAATAAACTGTTAAATGAAAACTCGAGTGTCTTTATTTTACTTGTGCAAAGATAAGAGAATTTGAATTTTGCTTTGATTCCTACGTCATCCAAGTTCGCACGCTTTACCGTAAGTTTTACGAATTTCTTCTTCAAAAAAAATTCGTTGGTGGCAGCATAAAGGATTCCGGAAGAGGACAACATTGGACAGTTTCGACATCCAAACCTGTCAACTTCGGACGTCCGTAGTAGTAACGTTAGTCAATCGCTACCTATAACGTTACAATCAAAGGCAGGGTGTTACAATTAAATTAATTTAAGTACCTTATTATTATTACCAAAAAGATTATTATTTTTTTTAAAGGCCCTAGGGGTATAAGCATGGTGATTCGGCCCCGGAAAGATATTTAAACGATATTAATAGGGTATGTTGGTACTAATAAAATACTATAATATATATAAAATTAGCTCGACAGGCCATGAAGGCCCAAGGCTTGTTGCACCACTCTTCTCCATTGTTGTCTACTTTGTGCCTTCTCTTTCCATCCATTAACTCCCATCAGTCTCAAGTCCGATTCTACCGCATCCTGCCATCTGTTTTTTGGTCGACCTCTTTTTCTTGTGTCCAAAAGTCTTCCTTCCATTACCTTTCTTGTACTTCTGGTTTCCTGAAGCCGTGTTACGTGTCCTAACCATCGAATTCTTTGGGATCGGGCAACATCCGTTATTTGAGGTTCATCAAACAACTCATAAATTTCTGCGTTGGTTCTTCTTTTCCATTCGTCTTCCACTTTCTTACCTCCGTAAATAATTCTTAGAACCTTTCGTTCCCATATCTCCAAGTTTTCTGTATCTCTTCCACTCATTGTCCATGTCTCACTAGCATAAGTTACCACCGGTCGTATAACTGTTTTATATATCCTCACTTTACTTTTTCGTGATACGCTTTGTTTTTTATCACTGACATCAGAGAACCCAAGCTTCTGTTTCCAGCAGCTATCCTGGTGTTAATCTCTTTACTGGAATCATTATTTCGTGTCACAACCGTCCCCAGGAAACAAAACTTGTCCACTTCTTCAAAACTATATTGCTCCCCATTCTCTGTTTCCATTCTAAAACAAGTTCCCAGTTCAACTTCATCTTTTTCTCCCATCCTCATATACTTGGTCTTATTCTCGTTGATTTTCAAGCCCAGTATTTTAGCCATTGCTTCTAATTGTAACATAACATCTTTTAAGCTTCTACCAGATCTCGCCAGTACCGTTATGTCATCTGCGTATGCTATCACTTGATGTCCTCTATTGTATAGCGTTTCTTCACGTAGAATCCCGGCTCGTCTTATTATCCACTCCACTGCAACTATGAAAAGCATTGCTGATAAGGGATCCCCCTGTCGCAGCCCTCTACTCACTTTAAATTTCTTTGATAATTTAGCATTTACCGCAACCTTATTCTATATCTTATGATCTTGAAAGTTTCAGATTACTAACTCGATTGGGTTTCGAGAAAAAGTAAAATATGGTAAAAATGGAAAAAAATTATTTTCTCCGAAATGGCTGAATCGATTGATCTAAAATTTTGATATGTTTTGGGGAATGATAGGGGCTCTTAAAAAAAATTAATACTTATATAGCTTCATAAGATCCTTGAAAAAAAAAAAGTTTTTTCTTTAATTTCAATTTTTAACCATGGTATAATTTTTGTAAAATTATGAAATTATTTTTTTTAAGCCCCATATATATCGTTTTAACTTCATAAATTTTTCAGATTTTTAAAATGGGTACGCCACAGTAAAAAAAAATAAAAACCATTTTTTGGTTTAAATAATGCATTTATTTAAATGTTTTGAGCAGTAATTTAATTGAAATTTACTTGAATCTATATTTATTCTATAGTTTATTTTCTAAAACGTGGTTGCAGTGCCTTCTGATTTCAACCTGGCAGCGCCAGTTTAAAAAATCTCTATTCAAATTATTTTTATAAGGGCCATTACTACACGTGACATCGTTCAGATTTGATATTTTTATGTTATTGGTAAATCATATTCGTCAATTTTTAATATTTTATTCATTGTTTGAGTCCACTAGATGCAAAAGTGTATATGACATTCGAGTTGTTTTGAGATATCTACACAAAACTGCAATGAGGAAAAGTATCTTCCAGTATATTTTGTTTGTCATAATGTGTATTGCATTTTGAACTTCACAATGATAATTTTTTTACCATTATTTTGATTATTAACCGGGGAATTTTAGTATCAAAATCAGTTTTACAACTGAACCATGTTTAATGCACAGCTTTGCAACTGAAGCATTAGGATTAATTTAATGTTCTCCAACTTAGAATTTATCTACTGATTTCTAAATTGTAATTAATAGCATACTGTGATATTTAAAAGATGCGCATTTGAATAACAAATTTAACTCCACCATAATAACTCATTTTCGAATTTTTTGCATATATACACTTTTGCATCTAGGGGACTCATTTATAGATTCCTATTAGTTTAGTTTGAATATTTTTCTTATTTTTTTCAATTTTTCATTATATACGACTGATGGGAAATAACCGTGAAATAGGAACTTTATTATATCGTTTTATGAATTTCTATCTTGTAATTTTTCACATATATATTTTTTCAGCATATTATATTCATATTCTGTTAAATATTTTTAATCCTGACCTGTTAAGTGATAATTATGTCTTTTTTGATTTTTTGAACTATTGATTTTTTACGTATTGTATTTAACTTAACATTTACTTAAAAATATTAATGTAATTATTTTTATGTATATTCTAACTATTATAAATAATTTTTTATATTTATAACAACAACAATAATTATTTCGTCAAATTAAAAATTGAAACAGTTAAAAATAACTAATTATGATAGAATTAATGTCAATAAATATTTTGAGGAACTGTTTTTTTATTACTCAGCTTGATTATTAATATATTTTTATAAATTTATTCTATTAATATAAGTAACCAAACTTCAACATGTAGTAATGAAAAAAAGAACATATTTTTTCAAATTATTAAGTCAATTTTCCATAAATAAACAATAAAGAAAAGAATAAAAGATACAAGAACGAAATGTATCTAGCTAAAATTTTGATTAATACAATTTTTTCAATCTTCATCACTGTCTTCTTCAATCACAACTGAAATATTGTCTTTATTTTATATCTTATTTAATTTTATAATTTATTTAATATTGCAACTAACCTGAGAAGTTTTGAGAAATTAAATGTTGTTTCTATGCTGCCACACTTGTTTATTATTTGTCGAACGGGAGATATTTATAAAAAAATTTCAGGTTTGCTGGAATATTAAATAAACTATTTGATAAGGTAAATATTTCAGCTGTAATTAAAGGAGACAGCGATGAAGATTGAGAAAATTCTATTAATCAAAATTTTTGCTACATATACTTTGTTTTTTTTATTTTTTTCTGTATTGTTGATTTATGGAAAATTGATTTAATAGTAATTTGAAAAAATACGTTCTTTTTCTATTAATACCAAATTGAACTTTTATATTGGTTATATTTTTATTGACATTAATAATGATTAGTTATTTGTAACAGTTTCAATTTTGTAATTTGATGATATAATTATTGTTGTTACTTTAAATATGAAAAATTATTTATAATAGGTAGAAATCATCAAAATATGCATAAAAATAATTAAATTAATGCTCAAAATATTTAAATAAATGCATTATTTGAGCCAAAAAATGGTTTTTATTTTTTTCAACTATGGCGTACCTTTTTTAAAAATCAAAGAAATTCATGAAATTTAAGGGTAATATATAAGGCTTGAAAAAAAATAGTTTCATAATTTTACAAAAATTGTACCATGGCTAAAAAATGAAATTAAAGAAAAAACAAATTTTTTTAAAAGGATCTTATTAAGCTATATCAGTGTTAATTTTTTTCTTAAGAGCCCCTATCAGCCCCCAAAACATATCAACATTTTAGATCAATCGATTCAGCCATTCCGGAGAAAATAATTTTTTTCCATTTTATACATATTTTGCTTTTTCTTGAAAACCAATTGAGTTAGCAATCTGAAACTTTCAGGATTTTTTTATTTTATTAGTACCAACATATCCTATAAATATCGTTTAAATATCTTTCCGGGGCCGAATCATCATGCTTATACCACTAGGGCTTTTATTTAGGTTAATTTATTATTTCGTAACTTGCAGGTATAAAAACAATAATATCATAAATTTTAAAACTCAAATGACAAATACACAAAGTAATTTAAATTTTAAAATGTAGGTTTGCTACTGTTTCGCGCTAGAAATACTTTCAAATTTTAACACCACAGCGCCACGCTTACGCTGCACGCTTGTGAGCGTGTAAAATTTGAAAATGCGTGACGTCACGTGCATCATCTGTGACGTCACAGTTGCGCCTGTAATCGCCAACATTTCCAAATCGAACGCTAAAGTGGTAGCGTTGGCACCAATTGGTACCAAAAGCGTCTAAGTCGAACACGGCCTAAATCTAACGACAGACCGACCGACCGACACAAAATTTTTTTTTTTATTTTTGGAAGACTTTACGTTTCTGAACACGGTGATCTCGAAAATGTAAAAAAAGAATTTAAAAAAATGTTATTTTGATTGGAGGTAAAACATTAAAAATTAAAAAGCAAAAAATAATGTAGTGCAGCATAACGTATAAGATCCTATTTCACGGTTATTTCCAATCTTCAGCTGCATACATATTGTCATGTTATTATGCTAGGGCACAAGTTAGGATTAAGACGAGGGACACAAGTATCAAAATACTAACATAAAAATATGCGCATGAGGCTACGATTAACTAAAATCATTGATTTGCTGGTTTAAATTTTACCATATAACTTAAATGCAACACACGATCTTGCAAAATGGTGATGTAATTTGGATAGTTCAATTTTCTTTTGGTATTGTATTAATCTAAATGTCCTGCGTGGCATAATTATGACGATTTGAGGTATCATACGATTTGAGATCTAAAATAAATAATTTGTTATTGTAAATGTTTAATTTTAAGAAATGTGTGAAGACATTATGTTATACTTACGTTAGGTGAACTTAGTGTGTAGCGAATTCTGGTTTTCGAGACGATTTAGTGCTCCGACGATACAAAAATTGACATGGAGGCAGATAAACGCCATGGTGGTTATATGACGAGTTGAACTTTGGAAATTACATAAAATGAGTGAGGAATAGGTCCTAGAGAGAGATTGAGGCAAGATGGTCATACCAAAAGCAAAAGTTGATAGAATATTTCAAATTATAGTATGTGACAGCCAGCTGTCAGATTGGAAATTTAGAAAAATCAAGATTATTCTGCAAATATTTATGATACAGAAGCATATTATACGGCAAAAGGAAGAGAATAAAGAGCTCGAATTTTCGAGATCAAAAAGTATTTGAAAATTCAAAAATTAAGAAAAAAATTTCAAAAATATCAAAGATATAAAATTTCGGGTTAGATTTTTATTAATTGTGGGCAGACGGATCAAGCTAGAGGATTCAAAATTTTTCCACATATATTTGGGATAGAGATGGACAAGATTGCCAAATTTCGTCAAGATCGGTGCAGTTTTTGAGATTCGAAATTCCATGGAGAATTTGATTAGTTGAAAAAATTGAAAAAAGTATAAAAGGAGGTGCCAATTTCAATGATAATCAGTATTGTTTTAGTGGTTGACCAGGAAGGACGTGTCGGTCGTAACCTAACTTTTGTTTTTAACCTAAACCGGACCTGGAGGTGTTTCCGAAACAATTTATAAGTCTCTCTCGGAACGTTTGATAACCTAAAATAAAAATATTAAAAATTGTTAACGAATTTAAATCAAAGTGACTCGTATAAGAAGTAAATAGTGAAGGCGAAATTAAACGTGCGGTTAACCAAAATAATTTATGTCTAAAGTATAAGAAGATAAATGAATTGTTACTTACAACGATCGAAGGATATTTATTGGATAAATTTGTGAAGTGTTGCTGATTGGTATCAAACCCTTGCAAGGTAGAATTTTATATTTTTATTTGGCCAAATAACTTCAAATAATTTTGTATTCTGTTTCAAATATTTCAATGTTGTTTACACCACACGAAATTGATTGTATAACCTACAAAAACTACACATATTAACTTAATGAAACACACATTCTTGTTCTGTACTAAAATATATCATAAATTTGTATATTTACCTATCTGTCTTTTTAATCACAAATATAGTTTGATTCAAATACAAATCGTCATCACTCTATTTTAAAGTCATATAATCGCAGTTCATTATTATGCACACCATCTTACTTGTAAAGTGTATTAGTTCATGTGTCGTGCGCATATACCTGCGTTCACGTTTGACACAGTACAATATATATCATAAAAATCAAAAAATAGTATGAAACAGAAATAAAATAAATTCAAAAACAATTGAGAAATTTAAAAAACCCAAAAAACATTAAATAAACACATAATCCTCATTTTAAGCGTTTTTGTGACTTCGACGTTTTTCAGTTAAAAATTTATATTTGCCACTTTTATAAGCTGCACTACACGAAAATTTACCCATCGCCACGTTTTCCGTTCGGTTCGAACAAATAATCTTGGATAAATAATAAATCATATAACCTAGAATTTTCGCTCCTCCCCTTACGTTGCGATGCATTTTTACGCCAGAGGGAACTACCTCGTGAAGATTTAAATGCACTTTTTTAAAATACTTTTAGAAATGTTAATATCTTATATACTCATATTTTTTTAAATAAATTTTCATTTAAACTGTTTGTATATATGTGGAAAGTCATTTACAGTTTCTTAGAAAGGTTAGTTATCAAAATAAATCTTTAAATATTTTTTTTTACAATTCTTAATAACTTTCCATAAAACTAGATTTTTTTTTCAATTGTTTACTTTAAACCGCATTAAATTCTATGCATAAATAAAAGAACTAGAAGTATTTTAGTTAAAAGTTAGGTGTACGGTCCTCTTAAGGGGGGCGATGCATGTAAAATAAATAGAAATAAAATAAATAAATAAATGCATAAATAAATAGTTAAAATAACATCTCAAATGTATGACCCTAGTATCGCTGACTAGTTGATATATCGCTGTAATCATAGAGTTTCCGTGTGTCAAAACTTTAAACGCGTTTTTCTTGCAACTACATTTTTTAAATTGGCGGGCAAGATAACTCAAAAAGTTCTCAACCGATTGTTATGAAATTTGGCACACGTCTTCTCTATAATATTAGTTTCTAGTTGAACCTCAAACATGCCAAAAAAAGTTTAAAAAATTACCATTTTTGACCCAAAAACCAACGAAAAAAAGGATGAAAAATTAGAATGTTTTTTCTAAAGAGTGCCAATTTACGATTTTTTGATTTTTTTGTTTTTTTATTGGTTCAACTAGAAGATACATGTTTTATGAACAAGCTCAAAACAAAATTTTTTATCTCAGATCGCTGTAACACAAGCTAAAAATCTTCCGATTGATGCCTTTTGCCGCTAGGGTCTTAGGAGATTAGTTACTACGGCGGCCATTTTAAAAAAATAAAATAAAAAAAATTTGGAACTTGTATTTTAATATATAATGAATAAACGAACTGAATTTAAAAACGATTCATTCATTCTATCCTATTTAAATCAGCCTCTAAAAACGGTCAAAAGTCAGGCGTTTACATGTATTGCTCCCCTTAAGGTGTTAGATCAATATGCGCTGAACTCGTGTCACGTTCAACTCAAAAACGAATAATCGTAGAAAGTTGAAATTTTCAGTACATAAGTAAAACATAATACCACATAACATAAGCTATTTTTTATTTAAAAAAAATTAATAAAAATTATTTTTTCTTTGAGTTTTCAATAAAATACACTTTAGTTATAAATATAAAATATATTATGTAAAGTAATACCTACCATACTAATCAATCGAAAAGTATCGTTCTTTGTTTGACTTGCAAACTTGACACAAGAATTCTAGCAATTTACGCAAAATTTCAAATTCGTGCCATGGCATTAACCAATCAGAGAAAACGTGCAATTCAAACACTTAAAAAAGAAGATGTCGGCACTTAAATTTGAAGCAAAGATACAAACCTACCTAAATTGTATTGGTAAAATACCTATATGGGATCCTAAATTCCTGCTTTGGCAAAAATTAGTCAGTTTCATTTATTTTACTTTATATTATATTGTTTTATTATGATGGAAAGATTAACTTTTCCTGCCTAGCGAGTTTTTTGATTTTCAAGGTGAGTGGAACGAGCCGAGCGAATGGAAAACTTGCGTGGCAGGAAAAGTTACCTTTCCATCCGAATAAAACATGTTACTTTTTCTCCAAACAAACAAAATTCAAAAATTATCTTATCAAACTTATTGAACAAAGATCTTGTATTTGAGACAAAACTCAAGATAAGTACAAAGACAGACTGAAGAAATCAAATGCTTGGGTTGAAATTTATAACTACTTGGGAAACGATTTTGGAAATCTGAATTTTAACTCATGTTGAAGTAATTTTTCGTATTTGAAGTAAAAAAGTATTTAAATAATTTTTACGTTTACGTATCAAACTCGCATCAAGGGATGAACCCAGAAACGTCTAATTTTGTTACGATTCTTTTGTTCTTTAATTCTTCTTCGATTTAAAATTAATGCCAATAATAGAAGAATAGAACCTAACGTCTACGTTCCATTATGATAGTTCTCAACATACTATGGCAACAGTGTTTATTTTCATTTTACTTTTGATTTATTTATTAAGCTGAATATGGTTTTGTGGGAAAACATTAAAGCAATATTCGGGAAATAGCGCAGCTTTTTATTTCTAGAAATATATTGCCCCTTGTGGAAACCGCTCTAAAAATATTGAAATAATATAAATAAACATAATATATAAAGAAAGAAACATCACTACATATTAAATTAAAAAACTAAAATTATTTTGGTGTACTCTGGCTTCAGTTATTTATTAACATTCTGTAGGTTGTGGGAGAATTAGTTTGTAATAGTTCTCGTCTTGTGCGGCATAAAAATATCTGAATCTGTTGGTGAACACCAACACGGTTTCAGAGAGGAAAGGTCAACGATAGACGCGTTACATATAATGAAGCAAATAAACGAAAAAGCATACGAACATGATATAAAGCTGCTGTAACGTGCCAAAAGACGTTTTGTCCGTTGCAATTACTTTCATGCGACGCCACTGAATCGCTATTGGTGGCGATAATTTGTCGTTCATTATTGATAGGCGCCATTATGCGTTGAATTTGGAAACAGATCGACGTATAATCTGGTGTTCGTCCATTTTTATTTATTAATGTATTAATTCGATTTAATTTTGCCGTATGACAGGTAATTATATTAATTTTCCTTCTATTTAATTTGTTTAACAAATTATTTTTAGCACCCAGGCTATGGATTACACGTTTGTTGTAATTATTCGTTATTGGTTTTTACCACAATTTAAATTTTGGTTGTCGTAAGATGGAGTTTATCATTATTGGAAATCTTTTCTTATCCGCATATGGTTCCAATATTTTGTTTCTGGTTTTGCGATGACACTGTTTTTTATCTGTCATCTGTTTTGAAGATATGGGGTTTGAAACATTATTATTATTTAACATCAATAGTCCGAAGAATGGTTATTTTTTATTATGGATTTCGATGCCCCATGGTTGTATTTTTTTCACAAGAGGATATATCCTTGTGACTGTGTAGTACCAGGTGGATCGAAATTAATGTCCAATTGGAAAACCAAACTTCGTATATTTTCGTTTTTATGTTTCACCACTTTTCAATCCCGGACGTGGATTTACGTTTTTTTTTTATATTTGGGATGATACACCTCGACTTCAAGCAGATGATTTGATTTTATGAAGATGTTTCAGTAGAGATTATTTGAGTTTGCAGTCACACTTACTCGGTTGATGAGTATTAGAACTGGCAGGCTGTTGATTTTTTAATGAGTATTTTGTGTTCTCTATTTTGTAGACTTTCATTCCTGGATGGTAGACCAATAGAATGATGAAGTAATGTTATTGAATTCGAAAGGTCCTGACGAAGGAAAGACAATTGCCGAGTCGTGAAGTTGGTAGTACTGCATTCAGGGTAAGTCTCATAGAGATGCATATACTTGTTTTAAATGATGCTGTATGCCAGGTTCTATTTGTAAGTCAATATTCCCGAGATAATGACATCCGGTGTGCAATTAATCTTTGCTGAGCATAACTTCTTTTGTTGGGTTATCCTCTTCAGGGATACTCAACTGTATTTTTACTTGACTGAATCTACCCCTCAGGTGGGTGTCAGTTCTTCACTTTTGTTATTTTATTTTTCTAGTTTGTAATCTTCAATTGCGTACTAGCTTTACTTGATCCTTATGTGTATGTTTTATGTTTTGTTTTGATTAGTGAATTAATTAAACTTGTTGACATCTTTATTTTCTATCTGTGTTAGTACAATAAATCGACTCTTGATTTCTTTTTAGTTTTATTTGTATTAGCTGGCGTCCACTTTTTCATCGTACTTTTCATTTAGCTGAGTTTAGATCTGAGTACTGAAGAACTTTTGTTACGAACCCACGATGTTTTTCGAAATACCCACGCTCTCAAAAACTGCGTTTTGAATAACATAGCTAGCCAACGCGTACAGTTCATCTACGGTTAGGCAAGTGGCAGGGGTAGTTTAATTTTGAGCAATTTACGCTATACTGCACCTATTATTTGTCGATTTTCGACAAGCATTTGATTCGATTATACGCGAGAAACTGTATGAAGTGATGGAGGAATTGAAAATACCACAGAAACTGAAACGACTAATAAAGATGACAATGAAAGGATCGAAAAAAACGGTGAAGATTGGTGTAGATGTATCGGATGAATTTGCAATCAATGGAGGAGTGAGACAGGGCGATGCGCTGTCGGCCGCTATGTTCAACCTGGTGATGGAGAGCATTATTAGAAGATTAGGAAACAGAGCAACAATAATTGTTACGAAAGAATGGCAAATATTAGCATATGCTGATGATATTGTTATTATAGCCAGGCCAAGGCAAGAAGTGACCAGAGTGTTTAGCGAAATGGAAGAAATAGCGAAAGAGACGGGACTAAGAATAAATGAAAGCAAGACCAAGTATATGAACCTTAGCAGAAACGAAGTCACAAGACAAAGCGAATTTAAAATAGGAAATTATTTTAAAATTATTTTGGTGTACTCTGGCTTCAGTTATTTATTAACATTCCGTAGGTTATTGTGGGAGAATTAGTTTGTAATAGTTCTGGTCTTGTGGCATAAAAAGATCTGGAAAAACTTATGTCACTTACCTTCACATTGGCTATTAGTTGCCATTTTCATTAAAATTTTTGGCAAACTCAGTTCTTTGTATATTTCAAAGCGTATAGTACTAAATTTTTTGTTTATGAAGATAAGATACTGCTTAGTTAAAATGCAAATAAAATGATTCTCTCTCGGATTTTTATAGTTCACAATTTCGTATTGCAAATACAAAGTTGTATGTAATTACTAATAACATAGAACTTTATTGATTCATTCTAGCATTTATCTATAGATACAATATCAGGTAATCAATAATGTTACTATTATAAAATAATCGGTTACTTTCGCATCAGTTACATATATAATATAATAATATGTCTACAGTTGCGCATAAAATTTAATACAAAGCTAAATATTATTGCAGGTAAGCATAGAAAAGAAACTTATGCGGTACGTGAACATAAATAAGGCCTCCCGATCTTAGCGTGTAATTGCTAATTAAAACATAATGCACGCATAACACATTTCAGTCAATTTTTGTTTTAATTGTTTTAAGAGTTGTTGTAAGCATTTAATGAAATTTATATTTGATTCCCTACATGATAATTAGGTACATCTTGTTGTTAAATTAAATTAGCACATGATTTGTAATTACTTCTTAAAATGTTTTTTGTCACAATTTACACTGAAGCGATAAAGTTAACTTCGAGTGGTAGAGCAGCAATAAATCTTACACAACAATTCCTCTTTTAATTACCAATTTTTGCAATTCCTGCACTTAATTGGACGTAGTTATGCAAAAAAGAACCATCCACCAATAGTTAGATTTAGATATTGAAGCTTAAAGTTGAAATAGTACAATTAAATCGGTTTATAATTATGCATATTTTAATTTTGTTTAAATAACACATAAATGATATGTAATTTGTGTTACCAGAAAAATCTTGTAAAAATTCGTTTTCACATTATTTTGGTCACTTATATATAACAAGTAAAGTAAATTTTATGACTTTGTCGTTTGGTTCCTTTTTGCATAACTACGTCCAATTATGTTACAATTTTTAGATTTTGTATACCAAAATTTCACTGCGATTTATCCTTCGGTTAACCTGCAGCAAAACTATAGGGTTTAGTAAATGATGAACAATATTACAAAAAAATTTGTAAAACTCGAAAAGCTCAATGAATATTTTTTGTGCTCGAAAAATTATCTCACACCATGTGCATAATAAATTTGAAAATAAACACAATTAAGGTAAAGAGCGATAGACACATGTACTGCTTCTTCGACTTTCTAGCCATCACACCATGACATGTGTTTCTGACTCGTTAGTCTTCATCAGTATCGCATACTTGTTGTTATCGCTTAATTGTGTACACTTCGATGGCTACTGGCCAACAATTCTATGTGGACTGTTAAATATACATCACTACACAAAATATATGACCACGCCGGCGTGCGTTCTCAAGCAACAGCTCATATCAATAAATTAAACTCGAAAAATTATCTCACACCATGTGCATAATAAATTTGAAATTAAACACAATTAAGGTAAAGAGCGATATATATAGCGATAGAATTGTTGGCCAGTAGCCCTCGAAGTGCACACAATAAGTGATAACAACAAGTATGCGATACTGATGACGACTAACCAGTCAGAAACACATGTCATGGTGTGAAGGCTAGAAAGTCGAAGAAGCAGTACATGTGTCTATCGCTCTTTACCTTAATTGTTTTTAATTTCAAATTTTTTGTGCTTTTTTTCTTTAATAAGTTTATTGGTAAATATAAGTGGTACTTTATCCAATCTATCCACTTTTTATAAATATTTTATTTAACTATTTATTTCGGTGACTTCCTTACCATAATCTCAAATCCTATTTTAGAATTCTATTTCTATTTTTATATCAAATATTATTTACGACTAGCTGAAAAGCCCGTCCACGGACGGGCAGCTAGGCGGTGGATCTTTTTTTAGCGGTATATTAATTAAAAATTAATTACTAAATTAATTAAAAACTAACGCTAACCTATGTAAGATCGACCGATGTATCTCTATTTTAACGATCTAAATAAAAACAACATTATTTTTAGTAGTGCCAATTTTAATTGTTAGTCCTCGCGTTGAAACGTCCCCGCATTTCGTGTAACTAAAGGAACATAACCCAATACTAAACAAATCGTAGGTACTTATTGTTTTTAATTCTTGTTATTTGTTAATTTATTAAAGACTAGCTGATGAAAAGCCCGTTCACGGACGGGCAGCTAGACGGTGGATCTCTTTTTTTAGCGGTATTAATTAAAAATTTTCTAACGCTAACCTGAGATCGACCGATAAATCTCTATTTTAACGATCTAAATAAAAACAATGATTCTTAATATTGCCAATATTATCTTATTTAATTTCTTTGTTTTGTTATCTTCTTATATCTTTGACGGGTGGTATCTTCACTAATTGCCGTTACTTCTTTTTACTTTTTCTTTTTCCAATTCTTCTCCTCGTTTTACTTTTTATATTTCTCTTCGTCGTGTCTCTTCTTTTTCTTTCAGTGCCTTCTCATCAAAGGAAGCTTGCGATAATTATGGAAAACTCTTCTCTATCGTCTGCTAGTCTTATCAGTCCCTCAACACTCAATCCCATCTGTAAATGTTCTGTGGTTGTAACGTTGTAATCAAGGTAGAATATAGTTTGTTGAATATAGAATATAATAATGTCACAAAAACGTACAAAAAATTACACCGAAGTAGAGAAGGAAGAGGTATTGCGTCTGGTAGAAAGGAATGTAAATGAATATTATCTAAATATATATATAACGGATTTTTTTACAATTAATACCACTAACTAAATACAACAACGTATTATCAAAATACAAATTATAATCATTAATCATTTTATTTTTAGTTACAGCCACGTGCTGGAAAATGAACGGACGAACGGGGTAACCGTGAAAGAATAAAAGAGGATATGGGATAACATTTCTAACCTCTAAAATGCTAGTGCTTCGACCGGAGATAGAACCGGTGATCAATTAAAAATGATAAACAATAATTTGAAGATCGTAGCTAAGAAACGAGTTGCCTATGAAAATGTATGTATTGTTTTCAATTTTATACATAAGTTTGTAATTAATGAAATGATTTATTTTAGAAAGCTGCATATTTGGAAGCTAAACAAATGATGGCCGAAGGCAAAGTAAGTATAATACAGATATGCATTTAATATCAAAATAAAATTTTATTGTTTTATTCAAAGATAACAGAAAAAGACAGGCGGAGGGCGTTACACTCCTCAATTGACAGAGCGTGGGGCATGGATTCTGGTGTCTGTGCCAACTGTAGTAATGCCGATGTACAATCTTTACGACGATTACTTTAATTCAGGTTTGTTATGAAAATCATTTTGTAATTTGTGCTTCATAACGTTTCTTTACTTAGGATCCAGTGGTTCATCACAACAAATTTACCATTATCAACAAAATGTAATAGATTACCAAAATGAAGAACGGGAAATCCATGCAATGGAGAACGGAAGTGCAGTTCCTCAGATAACTCCTCGACGGACTGTTGAAGATATCCGAAGCGAGCAGGACACTAAGGGTGAAATTCCTGTGCTTGTTCAGGCAACCTTTCAACCGAGAACAAGAAAAAGGTATGTTGGCACACAACAGAATCGAAGCAAGTTGTTGTCCAAACTGATTGAGGGCCGGTATTTCAGTTGTGGTTTAAACTACGATCCGAGTTTAAACTCCGTTTATATAGATATCTGACCAATCAGGTAGCCATAAACGTAAGTTAATCCTTGAACGTAGTTTAAATAGCAACTGAAATACTGGACCTAAAAGAAAAGTTCTCTAAAACAAGCTCAAGGAATCAGAATTAGCAATAATGTAGGGATGGAAGCAATTGCAAGCAGTTAATATGAAAATCAGTTCTTTAAGGAATAGTAATTTTTTCTCTAAAATAATTAGGGAATCGGGAATTTGCATAAATAAGTTTTTACAAGTTAATTTTCTATGCTTGGCTAACTCATTCAGCACGCAGTAAATTAGGATATGATTACTAAATTTTAATTGTTTTTTTTTATTATTATTTTCTTTTTCAAATATTTTTAGTCCTAACTTTACTTTAAGGGGTAATATCCATCAAATGCTCAAAAAAACAAGGCTTTTTTCATGATTTTTTTAAAAGGACATTTGAAATGAAAGGTATGTAAATAATATATCATTGGATTAAGCAACTCTTGGAAACTAGAAAAAAAATTTTTATTGTTTTTTTTTACAAAATGGCGGCTGTGCAGCGATTGCCGTGAACCGCTTTTTTAAAAAGTTCTTCCGCGGCGAGCAGTAGAAGTCGTGCCCATCTCCACCGATAACAAAAAAAAAATTTTTTTCATTATCTACATGAGTGTGTTACGAAAAGTTGATTTCCGTAACTAGAAATATGTTTAATTTTAATTTCGGCAAAAGCTACTTTGATGATAAACAACCCAAAAGTTAAATATAATACTTTAATTCTAGTGCAGGAAGGGGAGGCGGCTTTTTAATGTGTTCGGTATCGATTCTGCCGGTTCTCAATCATTTCGGATCACTAAAAATAGTCATAAAGTATTGAAGTTGACAATTTCTTGTAATTATTGCATAATATTCTTAGAAAATAGTTTCAGTTTGAGTAAAATCTCTTTGATTTAAACAAACCGAAAACTAAATATGATATTTTAATTCTTGTATAGGAGAGACCGGCGGATGCATGTTAAGTTCATTATCGATTCCGCCTGCCCTCGATCATTTCGGACCATTAGAAGTGGTCGTAAAGTATTGTAGGTGACAATTTCAAAAGGCACCGGGTTCCAAACTTAAGATAATTTATTTTTGGATCATTTTTAAGAAAAACAAATTAAGTTTGCTTCCCACGAAAATATTAAAATTATAATTAGTAGAGGGGATTTTTAGGGGTTAGTTAGATTTTATTTTACAAAAATTAGGAAGTTCTCTTACAAATTTACGACAAGACGGTCGAGAGTTTTTATAGTAAAGCGAATATAGTAAAGTAAATTGTTATAGATAGTATAGAGTTTTTAGATAATTTTGATCATTAAAGTGCCATTTATAAAACAATCAATTTACAGACATCAAAATTACTGTAAGCAAATATTTCAAAAATTGTAGTTAAATATAGTGGAGAATTAAAAACAGATACAAATAATAAAAATTTTAATAAAGTGCGCGTTAGTGCAATTAATAATTAATAAAAGTGCAGTCCTGGACTTATTGTGAATCTTCATTAACCACCTTTAGATAATCAACAGCACCACATTTTATGGATAGTGATAAACAATTAAGGGTGAGCTAATAGATTTTAAACATTATAGTGCGCAACATAAAAAATTACAAATTTACAGACTATAAATAGGTACTTAATAATTAATTTTTAAATTTTAAAGCTATTTTTAATAAATATAATTTTTATTTTTATTATTTAAAATATTTTCTATTTAATTTAATGTACAAATAATTTTTATTCATGTCTATTATATTTCATTTTTTAAAACCAAAGGGCTTTTATTTACTCCAGTGTTGTGCTTTCATAAGTGTCGTAGAACTCACCACCTGAGGTTAAGCGGAAGATCAGGTTTCAAGCTCTCCGATGAACTAGCCCAGAGCAATTTGTTAAAAAGAAGTAACAAATTTTGGCGCCTAACTTCGGGCTACGAAATTAATAAATTACACTTATGGTTCACAAACGCTGGAGAAATAAAATATTTTTTATTTTAATGAACGTAATTTCAACTATACTAAAGTAATTAATTTTTGTGTATAAAAATATAATAAGTGATTTTAGAGTTATTTTGTGAGCTTACAGTAAATTGGAGTCTTTAATAATATTGGCTAAAACATTTAAGAAAGTGAAATAGAATTTGTGCTATCGTCACTAACTCACCACCTGAGGTTAAGCGGAAGATCAGGTTTCAAGCTCTCCGATGAACTAGCCCAGAGCAATTTGTTAAAAAGAAGTAACAAATTTTGGCGCCTAACTTCGGGCTACGAAATTAATAAATTACACTTATGGTTCACAAACGCTGGAGAAATAAAATATTTTTTATTTTAATGAACGTAATTTCAACTATACTAAAGTAATTAATTTTTGTGTATAAAAATATAATAAGTGATTTTAGAGTTATTTTGTGAGCTTACAGTAAATTGGAGTCTTTAATAATATTGGCTAAAACATTTAAGAAAGTGAAATAGAATTTGTGCTATCGTTCATTTTAGTTTAATTATTCAAATCTTTTAGCGCTAAATTTAATTTAATTAAAATTACAATAATTTTTTTAGTTTTGAAGTACGAATTTTAGTTTAACGCAATAAGTACAAAGAAAATTTTTAAAAAAGATCTTTTATTCTTAAAATTGATTTGAATTCTGTAAACAATTAATTTATACAGTTACATAATTGGGATACATTTTAGACTAAGTTATTGCACGTAATATTACATTACAAATTTTTAATTTTTTCGGTCCAATTCGAAGTAATTATCTACAAAAAAAAAAATTATCTTATGGGTTTTCGTATAGAATCATTATTTTTTATTTAGTTTAATTTGATTAGTTAATAGTTATTTTGTTATCTTAAAAATGGAACCACGGCACCTTACCCCTGCCGAATTAAGTTTCGAACTTAAGTGCAGAAATTTGATCCCCAGATTAACCCAAGTAGCAAAACGAGCACAACTAAATGACGCATTACAAAAACAAATACCCCCTGGTTTAACTACAATAGATTGGAACAAGCAGGAGAGTGATTTGCTAATTTCAGTACTAAATATTTCAGAAATACTAGAAAATAATTCGCGGCAAATTAATTTAGAAACGCGAAAAACATTAGAATCACGATTTTATCATTTGAATAACAGATTAAATTTATTGGAAGCAATATCTATTGACGAGGCCGATAAAAATATGGTCTCAAATTTTATAGAAGAGGTAACCACTTTAGTTCAAATTTTAGAAAAAATCCCGAATGAAACGATCGATCAAAAATTAAAGTTAACAAATAATATAAATCAACCTAGTAATTTGACAGGTGGAAACGTGTTAAAAAAAATCATTCCTGTTTATAAATGGAACTTAAAATTTAGCGGACATGAAGATAAACAGGACGTTTTTGAATTTTTATCTAAAATTGATGATCTTAAAGAAGCGCGTCAGATTTCCGACGAAGATTTGTTTTTAGCCGCACACGATTTGTTTACTGGTAGTGCTACCCTGTGGCTTAGAAATATTAAAAAAAATGTCACAACCTGGGATAGCTTAGTAACCCAATTAAAAAAAGAATTTCTACCGCGCGATTACGAATACAAATTACAAAAACAACTCCAAGATCGTACGCAAGGTGTTCATGAAAATGTATTATTGTTTATAACGGCAATTGAATCTTTATATTCTAAACTTAACCCCCGTACCCCAGAAAAAATTATAGTAGAGCAAATAGTACGTAACCTTAATCCTTTCTTTGCTTCCCATGTTGCCTTAAGCGATTACAACAATCTTCAAGATTTAAAGGACCGATGCAAACGAGTCCAGGATTTAAAAAGCAAAAGCGACAAGTACCCTCATGCGTCATTTGAGAAGCGTCCCTTAAATTTTCAAAACTATAGGAATTCTAAACCAAATTTAACCTATTCGCAAGGGAGATCTATCCCTGTAAACGTCGATACAAATATAGACTCGATAAATAACTATAACCCCACTACGCCACCTTCATTGACTTGTTGGAATTGCGGAATGACGGGCCATTTATATAGCAATTGTAAAATTAAGAAAAACAATATTTTCTGTTACGGATGTGGCATGAAGGAAGTAATCAGCAGTAATTGCCCTAAATGCTCTCCTATTCAGTCTCAATTTTCGGAAAACGGAAAGGTGGTTGTTTCAATGCCGGGTGCAAGCAACCATTTTGTACCAAGACGCCCTTTAGAAAACGATTTAAAAACATTAGAAATACGAACCCCCACTACAGCGCTAGATCACGGTCGAGGATCGACACGCGTATTTTACCCGACCTCATCGCAAACAGAAACAAGCAATGCAAATTTAGAACAATCGATGAGACCAAACTGGCGAAGCCGCGGGCGAATCTCCGACCAACGAGACCCTCAAGCGGAAAGAAATTAAGTTATTATTTTGATTCTAACGATTGGAAATCTTGGCTAATTAAAGTACAAGATTTTTTTTATGTAAATAAAGTAAATTCAATTAAAGAAAATAAAATTAAAATACAAAAAATTAAAGTTAAGGGAAAATCTGTTAAATCTGCACCAATTATGTCAAAAAAGCCATTTGATAATCGACCCCATTTAGATTTAGTTATAGATAAAGTTAATATTAAGGCTCTTCTGGATACAGGAGCGATGAACTCTATTGTTGGAAAAAAGGGTTTAAAGTTATTAAATTCAAATCGTTATGGCCAAATTGAATGGACAGACATAACTGAGATCAAGGTTGCTAACGGAGCGTCCAGTCCTGTACGGGGCACATTATCATTAAGAATTAGATTAGGTCAAACAGAAAAGGTTATCAAATTTTTAGTAGTCCCTGATTTATCATGCGAATTCCTATTGGGAGCAGATTTTTGTAAGATATTTCAATTATCACTACATTTTAAAGATTTTTCTTGGCAATCCGAATCTATGGAAAGCAAGGTTGCCACTTGCGAGGGTATTTCGGGTTCTGCCACATTAAATAAACAACAAGAAATTCAGTTAGATAATATTAAAGATAAATTTAAAACATTGGCTCAGCCGGGAAGCGGTTGCGTGCGTGGAGTAGAACATAAAATTGATACCGGTGATGCTATACCCATTAAACAAAGGCAGTACCCTTTAAGTCCGGCCATGCAATCTAAATTACACGAAGAAGTAAAAAAAATGAAGCGTGACGTGGTCATCATTGAATCAGAGTCTCCGTGGTGTAGTCCACTAGTTTTAGTGCGTAAAAAAAATGGGGAAATAAGGACCTGCTTTGATGGCCGCAAATTAAATAAAGTAACTGTGAAGGACTCCTATCCTTTACCACGTCCAGATTGTATACTGAATCGCCTACGGAATGCTAAATATCTAACTTCTATTGATTTAAAGAAAGCTTTCTGGCAAATCCCTTTAGAAAAGTCATCACGCTCAAAGACAGCTTTTTGCGTGCCAGGAATGGGGTTGTTTGAATTTTTAGTAATGCCTTTCGGTTTGTCAAATTCCCCTCAAACACTCCAGAGAATAATGGAAAAAATTTTAGGCGCAATATTACATAAAGGTGACGCGTTCGTGTATTTGGACGACATTATAGTAATTTCGGAAACATTCGAGGAACATATCGCAACTCTTAATTTAATATTTGAAAAATTACAAGCTGCCGGATTTCGCATAAATTTAGAGAAATGTGAATTTTGTAGGAAGTCCCTGACGTTTTTAGGTTTTGTAGTAGATGAATTTGGTTTGCGTACGGATCCTGAAAAGGTAGATGCAATTAATCGCTTCAAAACACCTAAAACTACGACCGAAGTAAAGCGGTTGATAGGTTTGATTAGCTACTACAGAATATTCCTACCCAATCTATCCACGGTTTCATCACCGATTACCGCTTTAATAAAAAACAAAAAGAAGGGTCATACAATACAATGGTCACCCGAAGCAGATGCGGCGTTTTTAGAGATAAAGCGGCTCATAACCACGGCACCTATTTTGATCAGCCCAGACTTTAGTAAACCGTTTTTTATTCAAACCGATGCGTCTCTAGTAGGCGTAGGTGCAGTATTATTTCAGGAACAAGGCAAATTAGAGCACCCAGTGGCGTACGCGAGTAGGGCCCTTACGTCGGCTGAACAGAAATATTCTGCTACCGAAAGAGAACTTATAGCCGTTATGTTTGCGGTGAATAAATTTAGAGGATACATCGAAGGAACACAGTTTACAGTAATTAGTGATTGTAGTGCGTTGGCATGGTTACATAGAATATCAAATCCATCAGGTCGACTGTCCCGTTGGGCTATGTACTTGGCACAGTATGATTTTGAAATTAGACATAGACCCGGAAAATTGAATATCGTTCCAGACGCTCTTTCCCGTGATATAGCTGCTTTAAACTTAGAAATTCTAAAACCAGATCAATGGTATTCCGACATGTTAGATTCTGTCAGGAGGGAACCCGATGGTTACCCTCATTTTAAAATTCAAGATGACAAGTTATATAAATTCGTTCCATCAATATTACCCATTCGCTCTAATGTTCCAGAGTGGAAGCTAGTAATTCCCACCGATAATCGAATGGAAATAATGAATAAATGTCACGATGAACCTACTTCAGCTCATTTTGGTGTTTCAAAAACAGTAGCTAGGATCACTGAATTATACTATTGGCCCAAGTTAGTGAAAGATGTAAAAAAATACGTAGCTAACTGTAACATTTGTGGTTCACAAAAAAGTCCCAACCAAGCCCGACCAGGATTAATGGGTCAATATAAAAAAGTATCTTTTCCTTTTCAATCAATATCAGTAGACTTACTGGGACCTCTGCCCAGATCGAAGAAAGGAAATCAGCATTTATTAGTTGTGACTGATTGGTTCACGAAGTTTGTGTTGGTCCAGCCTTTGGTTAATGCTACAGCTAAAGCTGTTTGTAGATTTATGGAAAATCAAGTTTTTCTGATTTTTGGCGCTCCTCAAATAATTATTTGTGACAATGGAGTGCAGTTTACTTCTAAAGAATTTAAACAATTAGCAAATGAATATAAAGTTAAAGTAAATTATTTAGCCCGTTATCATGCCAGCCCGAACCATACGGAACGAGTTAATCGCGTATTGGTTACTGCTTTGTCTTCTTTTATAGATAAAGACCACACTCGTTGGGATGAGAACGTGCATAAAATCGCGCAGGCTATTCGAACCGCGAAGCATGAAATAAGTAAATTTTCACCGTCATATTTAGTATTTAATCGTTACGTTCCCATTAGTGGAGACTTTTATGGAAAAGCGCCGGCGGATGAGAATATTCTAGAAATTGAAGATAAATTAATGAATGATAATGACCACTGTGCGTTGCCGGAATTATACCAACAAGTTCGAGCTAGGCTAAAAAAATCTTATGAAATTAGCAAAAAGCGATACGATTTGCGAAAGAGGCCACTTTCATTTCAAATAAATGATAAAGTGTGGAAGAAAAATATGTTTTTGTCTGACAAGGCAAAAAAGTTTGCGGCTAAATTGGCACCTAAGTACACTCTATGTACAGTGATTAGAAAATTAGGAAATCTTTCATACGAACTAAGAAATAATCAAGGTCAAAATCTTGGGGTGTGGCACGTTAAAGATCTAAAACCTTATAAGGGCACTGACAGTGACCCTGAAAACTAAATTTGATATGGTTAATTAATTACAATAATTGTAGTAAGGGTAAAATTTTATGTTGTGAGAGGAGTGATTCCGTTTCAGGAATATGTTACGAACTTGATGGATGTACTTTCAATTCATTACTCTAGGCGTTGATCAGGCTTAGAAGATGAATTTCGGGGTCCAGTTAGTAAATGCGCATTCTCGAACCGTAATGCCCCTCTTGCAGTTTGAGAAATTTTTATATTAGATTTTAGTTTACTGTTATTCAGTTTCAAATTATTGAACTATTTTGAGTTAAAGTTAAAAGTTAATTAATTATGTTTGTGACTGCTAGAACTTCATATATTTTAGAGCAGACTTTAATTTTAAATTCAAATTTGGTACGGTCCTGGGCAAGACCGAATAAACTGCAACCCTTGCGTTCAACAAGCTTATCTTGCTGTTCGACAAGCCCTAAATTCAAATTTGGTACGGTCCTGGGCAAGACCGAATAAACTGCAACTTATCTTATAAACTTATCTTGCTGTTCGACAAGTTCTAATTTTTTTGCAAGTATTTATTGCTAATTAAGTTTATTAAAACTTTTGTTGAGAATTTACTTTTGAGTATTTCAGTTATAGTATTTGATTTCGTTTGAGAATTAGAGTTCAAAAAACTGATTAGATGAGTCCGATGTGGTTCATCTTAGAGCACTAAGCTGGGTAGGTCCTATGTGGTCTACTTACGAGCAACCTTAGAGTATTTAAGTTATAGTATTTGATTTTGTTGGAGATCTAGAGTTCAAAAAGTCTGAGTGCAAGAGTCTGATGTGGTTCATGTTAGAGCACTAAGCTGGGTAGGCCCTATGTGGTCAACGTACGAGCAATCTTTGAGTATTTATGTTAAAATTGTTAAAAAACTGATTAATAGTCTTAGTATTCGGTATACTAGATGGAATTTGTTCTACTTTTCATCAAAATTGATGAAATTGAAGTTTTCACTATTACAAATCTGATGTAATAGTAGAAGGGAAACTTTTTATTTTAAGTCTATTTAGCATTAAGACGAGTGCATGTTTAGTTCCAATTTTGTTAGCATACAGCTTAAGCTGTTTAAATGGTTGTGCGATCAACAGTGGTCTCTGGACTCGGAAAGAGAGTGCTGCGCTCTCCCAATAAAAAAAAAAAAAAAAAAAAACAGTAAGCTTATATAGCGATACATTATGGATAAACGGAGCCCTCGTAGTATTTTTATTATGCCCTCCTTGCAAACCAATTAGGTCGACATTTTTCTACTCCTCCGCGAAAACCAAACAGTAGTCACATAATCACTAACTTGTATATATGATCGGTCTACAGGCTTCAGGGTTTCTTATTTTTCCCCAAATGCCCTATTGATAAAATAAGTGGCGCTCAACATTCTAATTAAGTTTTTTCTTTGCACGTCACCTCATTTTTTTCTTGTTTTTTGTATACTATTAGGAATGTGTTACGAAAAGTTGATTTCCGTAACTAGAAATATGTTTAATTTTAATTTCGGCAAAAGCTACTTTGATGATAAACAACCCAAAAGTTAAATATAATACTTTAATTCTAGTGCAGGAAGGGGAGGCGGCTTTTTAATGTGTTCGGTATCGATTCTGCCGGTTCTCAATCATTTCGGATCACTAAAAATAGTCATAAAGTATTGATGTTGACAATTTCTTGTAATTATTGCATAATATTCTTAGAAAATAGTTTCAGTTTGAGTAAAATCTCTTTGATTTAAACAAACCGAAAACTAAATATGATATTTTAATTCTTGTATAGGAGAGACCGGCGGATGCATGTTAAGTTCATTATCGATTCCGCCTGCCCTCGATCATTTCGGACCATTAGAAGTGGTCGTAAAGTATTGTAGGTGACAATTTCAAAAGGCACCGGGTTCCAAACTTAAGATAATTTATTTTTGGATCATTTTTAAGAAAAACAAATTAAGTTTGCTTCCCACGAAAATATTAAAATTATAATTAGTAGAGGGGATTTTTAGGGGTTAGTTAGATTTTATTTTACAAAAATTAGGAAGTTCTCTTACAAATTTACGACAAGACGGTCGAGAGTTTTTATAGTAAAGCGAATATAGTAAAGTAAATTGTTATAGATAGTATAGAGTTTTTAGATAATTTTGATCATTAAAGTGCCATTTATAAAACAATCAATTTACAGACATCAAAATTACTGTAAGCAAATATTTCAAAAATTGTAGTTAAATATAGTGGAGAATTAAAAACAGATACAAATAATAAAAATTTTAATAAAGTGCGCGTTAGTGCAATTAATAATTAATAAAAGTGCAGTCCTGGACTTATTGTGAATCTTCATTAACCACCTTTAGATAATCAACAGCACCACATTTTATGGATAGTGATAAACAATTAAGGGTGAGCTAATAGATTTTAAACATTATAGTGCGCAACATAAAAAATTACAAATTTACAGACTATAAATAGGTACTTAATAATTAATTTTTAAATTTTAAAGCTATTTTTAATAAATATAATTTTTATTTTTATTATTTAAAATATTTTCTATTTAATTTAATGTACAAATAATTTTTATTCATGTCTATTATATTTCATTTTTTAAAACCAAAGGGCTTTTATTTACTCCAGTGTTGTGCTTTCATAAGTGTCGTAGAACTCACCACCTGAGGTTAAGCGGAAGATCAGGTTTCAAGCTCTCCGATGAACTAGCCCAGAGCAATTTGTTAAAAAGAAGTAACAAGTGTCGCTAGTGAACCTACACATGATTTATTTTTAGAATTTAGAAATAATTTTAGAATTTTTTTTCGCAAAATGGCAACGGTTTAAAAAAAAATTTTAATCGACTTTAATTGTTTATAACTTTTTTTGTTGTTAATAAATCGCTAAAATCGTGAGTACTTCACTAGATAATCTAATGAAGAAGCTACAGTTAAAATTTCAAGTCAATCTGATGTAAACTTTTTCAGTTCTACTGCTCGCCGATTGATTTTGATTGTGATTTTGCAGCATAAAAGTTGTTCGGTAAAAATTGATTTAAACGAATTTTGAGTTTAGATCAGTACTTGGGCGTTGTAGATTTTGATTCTAGGATAGTTTTAGCATGATTTAAGCCAATACAAAAAAATTGGAAAAAAAATTAAAATTTGGTGGATATTACCCCTTTATATTTTTTGGTTGGTAAAAAAATCGACCAATCAGAGTGTTTCTTTTTTCACCAAAAAATGACACACTGGAGCAGCAGAGTGCTGGGATTTTATGTATTAGGATTTATAATTTTTGACATTTTTTTTATTGTTTTTTTTAAGCTTATCTAGGAGAATTGTCAATATGACAATGTGTCAATCCATATTATCTTTCTGTAAGTTACAATGCGTCTCCAATTAGTTAAATAAACCATTAATTGAACCGGCCAACTAAAAATGAAATAATTAAAATTTTCTATAGGCGCCCTAATAGAGTGTCAAGCTACTTTTATAACTATTTCTGCTTATACAAAGTATAAAATATGATTATACTATAAATTAAATACTTAAGTATTAAATTATATTATTTTAACTTGAAGTTTCAATATTTCAAAACTAAGTATTGGTGGATGGTTCCTTTTTGCATAACTACGTCCAATTGTACCTTATATTTGTTAAAAGTATGATTAGATTTGACTTATGTAGTCATATAATCAGCATAAAGTTACAATTTGTATGACTCAGTTTTGCACCGTCAAAATCTATGTACATGTTAACTTGTGATAACAAAATTGCACGTATTAACATTTATCAACCAAATTAGAATGCAGATCATTAGTCTACCCCAGACAGCTTTGTTAGATGTGTTTAACCAAGTGATTACTAGTTTTAAAATTTTCTTTAGCAATGAAAACAATTACAAAAGCTAATTTAAAAAAAAGGTAGAAATTTATTAGAAAACGAGGAATCTACACGCGAAATCGTACCACGATTAAATATTAGTTCATCAACTGTTCAAATAATTCAAAATAAGTGCAAAATGTCTCCCCAAGATTGTAGAAGAGTTGTTAGATATTTGGTAAATGGTGACATTTCTTCAGGTAATAATAATGCTGCATCACTTTTAAGGCGTGATACTAGTAAAGCAGTAAGCACATTGACAATTCAGCGATCATCCATAATGTTCAATTTGCAGCTTTAGAGTGAATAAAAACCACTTTTCAAAAAAAATTTTAAAACAAGACTAAATTTTGTAAACACATATGAAAAATGGGCGCATGATAACTGGATGAAGGTGAATTGGTCAGATGAGATTCGTGTCTGGAATATTGTACGCCAACATTTGTACGACAAGCACTCAATTGTGCGACACGGAATTTTGTTCGACAAGCATTTGTTCGACACAACATTTATGCGAATAGACATTTGTTCAACATGGAATTTTAATCGACAAGCACTTCATCAAAAACATTTGTGCGACATGGAATTTTGTTCGACATGCATTTGTTCGACTCAACATTTGATCGAATAGACATTTTTCGACATGACACGACGGACGTACTCTTTTTTAGAGAGTTATACTCTTTTCTACCACTATTAAAATGATTATTACAAAAAAATATTATTTATAGTTTTTATTATAATACATATTATAAATATTATATATTTTATTTATAAACTATAGTTTTTATTTGAAGCTCTTAAAAGTACAATATATAGCTTGGAATTTAAAATGCTATATTGTGAGCTACTGCTCGCAAATACTCAGTTTCATTTTCATTCGGAATAAAATTGTTCACAACGCGAATAATGCCCGTACCTATAGTCGATGCTTGGCTCCAGCAAAACTTACGTACGAAATTGTTCATTTTGATTGCTCGATTTTGTACTTAAGTCTGACTCAAGTCTGAGATCGAGCAAAGTATCGATTATAGGTATAAGCATAAGTCTCTTGGCACTATCTTTATATTATTTTTTTTGCAAGGTGGATTTTGATCATCACCGTACTGTTCAATTCGTAACTCATTTAAACTTTGCTCCCGTTTTATAGCTGTCACAAACTTCCATATGTCAGGATGCTCGGTCGATATTTGATATTGGAAACCAAGATGCCAGCCCTTGATTGTATTATTTGTTTTTGATAAGCCCTGTACCACTGATTCATAGCAATTCCATATCTGTATTGCAAAACGTGGAGATATACGTTGATTACGTCGACAAAGACGACCAATCCAGTTATCTTCAAAGTAATTCAATAAATTTTGCGCATGAGCCGGAATAATGTTCTCCACGCAAATTTTGTAAAAATAATTTTCTACCAAATCTATGGGAACAAATGCCAGAGCAACAAGTATCCTAATCTTCAAAGAAAATTCCGGATCGTTATCGTACTCTACTTTATGACTATTGTCCTGCTCATTCCTATAAAGACATTGACCGAAGTGAAAAAAGCATCCCCGTTTTATTGCCTGTGGGAATTCGGCGCTTAACGTGAATTGTAGGATTCACGCTGGGTTCAAATTGTTTTATAGCGTTTAAAAATTCGATATAGCAGAGTTCACTTTTGCTGGGAAGCAACGCGTAAACCAATGGTAAAGCCATTCTGTAAGCCATGTATGATGTACAGTTGCTGGAATAGAGACGGAACCGTTTTAAAAGTTCCATCTTCATACCAATATGGTTAGAATTCCCTAGAATTTGTAGATTTCTTCTTGTGGAAAATATAACGACCCTATTTTCTACATTACCAGAATCGAACAACAAAAACGGTTCATTGCTTTTAGTTGTTTTGTACATTTTCGGAAATACAATTTCCCGTCGGGAATTTGGAAGCGCCGGACCGGAATATTAGTTCGCGTTATGTTTCGTATTGTTCGTTTCATAGTATCTACGCCAGGTAATTTTGTACTTATGTACGGCGCGGCGCTAGAAATATTCACCGATGAACTAGATAGATACAATACATATGTAATAAGGAAATTCCCGGGTATTTTTTGCATCGCATCTTATATTATGTAGTATTTCCTCAGCTTCAACTTTTGCAGCATCACCACTGTGATTGTGTTTGGTTGGTTCTTTTATCACGACATCGTTTTTTGTGGTTACACGACCCTTGCAAAGTGATGTATTGAATTTCTCGTATCTCCAAAAAGTTTTTTTATTGCGTTCTTTATCTTTCACATACATAAATAAAAAATAAAACTCAAAAATATAAGATATCGATGAAAATTGGTACACATGTCATCATTGACTTTGCGATGTAATAAAAAAAGTTTCAAATCGATTCACTACACCGTTCAATAGTTCTTGCAGTTTTAATTTGATGTTGACTTTTTGTTAAAATTCAAGAAAATCACATCTATGGTTTTGCTTAAGAGTCTGCTTTTAGGGAAAATCACAAGATGTTAAACAGTAAAAAACAGTCTTGTCTAAATAAGAATCTAAAGCTAAATCTTAAGAAATCCTAAAATAATTATATAATGTAAAAATCATTTTATGAAAAACATTTTATTGAATATCTTTAGCTTAAAATATATGATCAAAATATAAGAATTTTTTCAAATTTTCTGTAGTTATAGCTTGTAAATAGAAGAAGGTTTTAGCAAAATTTCATCACGGTTTACTACCCCGTTCTCGAGAAATTAATTAGTAATTGAACAACCGATATAGAGTTGTCACGTTCAATTCTCTAAAAATAAAATAGATTTCGACGTTAAAAGAACCCTAAACATATTTAAAACTTGTTGGTATTAAAAATATTATGTATATCTCGGTTTTTAGTACTTTTAACAACAAATATCAATTTTTACTTTTTAAAATTAATACATTTTTTATTTAGATAGTAGGTTGGATTGCAGGGATAGTCACTTATAAAAATTTTGTTATGTCAAATTTAATATTTCTACTTTCAGAAAATGAACCGATTTAAACGAAAAAAACCTTTCTTCATGCATTTTTATAACTTTTTTTTATTGTTTATGATATTTAAAAAGTATTTTACTACACACGCACACATAAGACCAATATTCGTGATATTAAAATTAATCCTACTTTTGTATCCGATTGTATCTCCTATACATCCTTAAATATATTATAACAATACCATAACACTAATATTATCAACAAACTCTAATTTTCTATCGCCACACTCTAATTTTCTATCGCCAAACTCTAATTTTCTAGTAAATTATTACTGGTATGGTTAGGTATTACTCCTTAATATTAGTAATATTAATACTGGAAATACCAACTGGTCAAGTGTAAAATATTACATTATAATTATATACAGGGTGTTTCAGACAATAATACACAACTTTAAAAAAATACTTTTTTATTTTTATTGTTTAATAAGTTTTCATTAATTTTCATCATTTAAGTGCTATTTAGCCAACAACAGTTCTACACTCCATAAAAATGCACAGCTGTGCAATTTTTAAAATGCAATTATCTAGCGAACAAACGCATGTCGAACAAAATTCCATGTCGCACAATTGCTGTCGATTAAGTGCTTGTCGAACTTAATGCTGGCGTACAAAATTCCTAGAATCCCTTATATTACTTCCGCCATGGGTAACTGTTTTAATGAAATCTTTAAATTGCATGTATTCTCTTTTTTTTTCAATGCCATTGTTACCCATCAGTTGAATTTTTGTTAATTTTAATCGCATGATTCTAGGAATTTTGTATGCTAGCATTTATTTGACAAGCACTTAATCGACAGAATTTGTGCGACATGGAATTTTGTTCGACATATAAGGGTGTATGATGGGCTATGGTGTTGGAGCATTGAATAAATTAGATGGGATTATGAATTACTAAATATATAAAAACATTTTGACTAAATATTTAGTTAAAACTGTGGAAAACATGCACTACCTAATAAATGAAGTAAGTTTTCAACACTACAACAACCCCAAGCATACAGCAAAATCAGTTAAAATTTGCTAGCTTTTCAAGATTTTCAAGTGCTACAGTGGCCTGCACGAAGCCTAAATCTTAACCAGATTGAAAATCTATGGGAGTACCAAAAAAATCACAATCAATATGTTTCATGACAATCGTCTTTGAATATTTTATCAGAAAGAGTGCAGGAACAATGCCAGAAACTTCAACCCGATAATTGTGAAAAATTGGGAAGAAGTATGCCAAAACATTTACTTTCAGCTAAAGAAGCTAAAAGTCTTTGGACAAAATGTTAGGCCACATTTCAGTACATCTCTTAAGATGTATTGAAATGTGATGCAAAAGTGAACCAATACTTTTTAAATTTTTTATTTAAGTTTTAATTTTTTAAGCAGAACTATTAATGTATTTATATTACTATATCTTTCTTTCCAGAGCCAAAACATAATTTTCATAAAAATGTTTAATTTATCTTCCACTGATACTTTTCCATAGAAGTTCAACATGTTGACTCAGTTTTGCACCAAACTATATAGACAAAAACCTGCAGATTACGAAAATCCTAAAAAAGACATGTTGCCATTTGAAAAAAATTCATGTTTACTTCCGGTTAAGTTTGAAGTAAAACAAAATTTACCTCCGCAGTTTCTGATGGAAAATTTCGAGCTGAATAAAAGACTATTGAAACTTTTTTTTGTATCTAGTAAGATATAAGAATTATTCACATTTACCTCTTATCGTAAACACACTGTAATTAGGAAATGAACCCAAAATAAAAAATGTTTTAAGTAAATTTGTGGTATGTAGATAGTATCCCCTGTATTCATAAAAAATGTTGAGATTTACAACAAGTTTACAAACCCTTTTTAAGGAATGTGTCATGAAACACCAATCACAAATGTTTGTTAGCCTTACGTGTAAGGTTTTCATTGGTTGTTGAACTTTAATCAGCGTTTTAACTAAAATAGGTTTCAACACTCTCTTAAATATTTTTATGAATACAGAGGTATGTATTTATAGTTAATTTAAAAAAGAATAATACAATACTTACGTAGAACATCAATAATTCTAAAATTTAAAAAAAACTTAATTATCTCATTTTCTTTTTCATATTTTCCAATATTTTTAATCCAGACTTGTGTAACGAAAATTTCCTTCACTCTCTCGAGGACCAACCGAATTACCAATTTCCGATCCCGCATAGAAATTGTGCCTAACAGTGCAGCACATAAATCCCTCCAAGGTGATAGCTGATGACTGATAGCACCAACAATAAGCCAGGCCGGAAAACAAACAATTCCTCTTCCCCTCATGGGGCCTCCAGAATTTTCTTCTATACGCTGGGAAACGATCAACCAGCTTTATTTTACTGTAGATGGCCTGATAGATGTTAATCTAGCTGTAGATAGTGCGGAAAGCGAAGGACGTAAGTTCCGAAAAAAGGATACAAAAAAACCATAAAATAATCTCTGCAAGAAGTGTGCTGCCAAGCGGCGGGCAGTTGCAAGCAAACACCAAAAGTCGCAGCTAGTTGCCTCAATTATTATCCTGTGGAGTAACATAACTAAGAACAAGCAGCATACGTTAATTGTTGAACCAAAATAATTAAATAAATTTAATTATAAAATTAAATATTAATCGTTGTTAACAATATTTAACGTTGGAAAAATTTGCGAGCGAAGATAAAGCTATCAAATATCAACCAACTCGCAATTTACCACTGTAAATTATTTAAAATAATATTCTGCAATTCGGAAGCAATTACGGAATTTCCAGTCAGCTCAAAACCACAGATCGAACGAGTAAAGAATATCGTCAAAATTAGGTGTCTCCCCACGAAGATTCAATACAAATAAATGCAAAAGAACTTACTCAAATTCGACGAACACATCAAAAACACTCTCTCACTTACAAAAGTTCACATCAAAGTCCCGGAAATCGCGTTATAGCGTTTTCAAAACGCAAACTCCAATCCTCCCCCAATCAGACTCTAAGCAGGGGCGCACTCAGCAATTAAACAAATTGCAAAAATTAGTTACACTTGTTATGCGATAATTGTGTCTTGTTGATTTTTTTCATTATTGATTTTCTACGTATTGTATTATTCTTACTTTTTTTAAATTAATTATATTAGGTGCAACTGTACAAATAAATCCATTCGCAAAACCAAAAAGGAATACTTGCCAGATCGAGAATGGGAAAATCGCAGTTGACATCTCGACCGGATTCAACATATTATTGGCCACTGATTTCTGTCAGTTATCTGAATCGAAAGAAGGTCTCATTCGAAGTGTTCTCCCAACATAGTGCAAAACTTCAAAAAGCATAATTGGCTGGAGGAACTAGTCATATTGGCGGCGAGAAACAAATATGTCGGTGATCTCGATCCAACCACTGAAAATTTCATTCCGGGAAAGTTGATTTTCTTCAAATCGGTTGACACAGTCATCAACCAGGATCAAGTAGTCAACTATTCCACAGAATTCTTGAATTCGCTTGAATTATCCGGATTACCACCTCACAATTTGCAATTGAAAGTAAGCTCAGTCATCATTATGTTGCTTAACATCAATCAGATAATTTATGGTTAAATCAATATAATCCAGAACCCAAGAATGATAGACATGTTTCGACCTTATTAGGTCTCATCATTATCACATAATTGGATTCTTGAAAATATTGGTTTGATTGTTTACCTCATATAGCATTTTATTTCCGCAATGCTATATTGGTATTGACCCCGATTATAAATTCAAATTAAAAAAACAGGGTGTTCAACTCTATGGTGCACTTTCCGAAGCGACATTACAGGTGAGTGTTGAGGATTGAACCTGACTCATAACCTCAAGTTATTGTGACGTAATTTCTTCTAGATTCTAAGAATTGTAATAATTCAAACTTAAATCAATATTATCAAGAACCCAACAATGATAGACATACTGATGAAGAGACCCAATAAGGTTTGGTCTTTGCGATGACCATCAAAAATTTGCAGAATTAACTTGGAGTTTCCCTGTTTCGCGCATGAACAACTGTATGTCGGCAAGCCTTTATCTTTACGCGCCAAAACAGAAAACGAAATATGTAGTTTACCACAAAGAAAGCTTTGCATTGAACGTTAACGTCATTTCTATTCCATTCCATGCAAATAAAAGACATTAAACTTATTTGAATTACGAATAAGTTTCATTTAATCACAAAGCGAAACTCAAACCTTACACAATGCGGCCAATATTTCCGATCTCAATGAATTGGATTTGGAAGGTTGATTGGGATTCATAATCGCTTATGAAGAGTTACAATCAAATCAATTTTGGTTGGTACGAAGAAAAGCCGTAAAATCTAGAAAATCTGAATTTAATCAATTGTGTATTTATATTATATTTAATAATTATCAACCAATTATCTAAATATCTAATTATCTAAACTAATTCACTAAATATCTACTAATTTTTAAATTACGGTCTAAAAAATCATATTTGAAGTGATAGATACACTCAAATTAATTTTTAGAAAAGGTATATACCAAAACTAGTTAATTATTAAAAAGTAATGTCATGTTTCTAGTTGATTTTTTACTTTCCTTGGAAGGTTTTTTTCGATAACACTTACAGCAGGTGTTTATATTAATGTTGACAAGGAAAACTTTGATTTTTGTATTTGTAATCGATAATGAAACAGATAATACTTTTGTTTAGTTTGAATAAAAATACATTTCAGTACCTATAATATACTGAAATTGATTTGTCGGTGATGTGATAATACCTCTTATTTACATACCGTGTGCTGAATGAGTTAGCCGAACATATAGGAAATTAACATGTAAAAACTTATTTATACAAATTCCTGCTTCCCTAATTATTTTAGAGAAAAAATGAAAGACACAAAAATAATGCAAAAATAAAAACTACGAATGGTAATAGCATTATATTTCATCTAAGTTTTACTTACAATATCAAAAAATGCTTTCAAAATCGTTAAAATGTTCATTTATCGCACTGGCCATGCAATAAATTCAATTTAATTTCTATTTTCAAATATCATTAACATGGAAACTTATGGAAACTTATAAATTACCATGGCCAGTGCGACAAATGAAAATTTTAACAATTTTGAAAGCATTTTTTGACCTTGTAAGTAAAAGTTAGAAAAAATATAATGCTATTATCATTCGTAGTTTTTATTTCTGCATTATTTTTGTGTCTTTAATTTTTTCTCTAAAATAATTAGGGAAGCAGGAATTTGCATAAATAAGTTTTTACATGTTAATTTTCTATGTTCGGCTAACTCATTCAGCACCCGGTATAAGTATATAATACTAACAGAAGTGACAAAAACTGTTCATTGAAAATTAATAGTTTTGGATTTAGTGGCACTACTTTAGTTGAATTTATCCGATTTAAATAATAAACAATCAAACACTAGTACACGATGCTCAACCACATGGAAAGCGCTATGGAAAATAAACAGAACTGTGTGCCAGAATTTTTTGCAAGCTACGAAATATTACGAGATGTTCCTTTTTAAAATTCAAGGTAAACAATTTTTTTTGATTTAGTAGATTGTACCACAGCATGCACATTAATTTAATCTTTAAAATGATATACAAATCTCAATTTCGCAAAAAAGTGAGATAGGAGGAGAATACCATCACCGATATGATGTATACACAAATTCTTACCTATCGCTACCACATAATACTCATAGTAGTAACGTAGGTAGGTATTTAAGTATTGATAGCTTACAATTACTTTGTTATTAACTGTAATATTTAGTAATATTATAATTTGTTAATTAAGTAATTATTATTATATTAGGGAAAAATGCGAAATGTAGTGTTGAGAACATAATTGAAATAATATTAAATATATGTATTATTATGGTAACCTGATACAGATTTAAAGATGATTTTCATTTAATATTTAACTATTTAAATATGCAGAAATAATGACATTTAAAATAATCATTTTCGAGGAAAACAAAATTATCTACTAATTATGTAAGTATCAACAACAACTGTAATATTATAAAATTCGTTGAACGATCATTGTATATGACATTATAGATATACCTATACCTATACTCGATATTATGTTTTTACAATATACTTTTAGCTGTAAATCAGTGTTAAAATGTATAATGATGCTATATTTAAAAATTTTGAACAAAAGTGAAATCTTGAAAAAATTAAATGTTAAATAAATTTACATTTACTTAATAACCAAAATTTGTTGATAATTATTAATAACTGCATTTCTTAAGAAGGAATACCCAGTAGTTTCACAATGGTTTCACGGAATCCACCCTCTATTTTCCAAGTAACTACTTATAAAATATTTGTTACATTTTGGAATATTAGTTTTATTAAAACTGAGTTCCTTGTTTTCTCCAGAATTTAATCACAAAAACAATTTCTTACGGCAGGCGGTTGTAACTGGCAATTCATGTACGCCATGATCTTGTGTGCGGTAAAACAGATCACGACATATGTTGAATTTCAAAAAATTAAATCGTGCAGATTCAATAGCAAGTATCGTGATGGTAGTCGGCCAACGTGCCGAATGATCACCACTAGGCGATATATTTCATACTAGCATATGGAAATGCAAATTTTTTAGATTATTTCGTGTATTCATCTTAAGAAGTAATAATTGCGGTATGCTAGTGTATTACAAGAACTAATATGAAATACACTGACGGACAAAAAGCCGAGCATGTTATCTGCTTTATCGATTTCCTTATATTCATGCTCTGAAGAATTTTACTTTCTATCTATATATCTATGTATATCCTACACATATTTATGGGAATCATGACAAAATTTTATTTAAATTTCTTAGTGTTTGCTTGTAATAATTATTTGCTCTGGTAATTAAAAAATTAATAGTTACTTTCTCATAATTTACTCCAAATGAGTTCAAAACAAATTTAATAGGTAAATTTATTAAAATTGTGTGTTTAATTTATGAAAACTTTTGTACTTGTTCATAATTCGATGTACCTACTTATTAGGGTGTCCGTTATTTCCCAAGTTGTTTTTTTTACTGCCACCCCATGAATTTTTAGTTTTTGACCCCAAAAAAACTCTTAATTTTGTAATTAAACCGTTCCGAAAGCATCTTGCAATTCCCATTTAAATAACATGGGATTTTTGGACTTTTCGTATTTAATTTTTTTTCTCTGAAACAAATAAGGTTACAGCAATGACCAATATATATTTATATAGAGAATTGAGCGCTCTACAAAAAAGATCTCTTATAATTTTTCGATAAATTTACTCCTCCGGAAGCTATTCAAGATTAAAGTGGTATTAAATTCCCATATAAATAACATGGGATTTTTGTACTTTTTGCATTTAATTTTTTTTTATATGAAACAAATAAGGTTACAGCAATGAAATATATATATTTTTATAGATAATTAAACCCTCTACAAAAAAGACCTCTTATGATTTTTTGATAAATTTAGTTTTCCGAAAGTTATTCAAGATTAAAATGGTATTCATGGTGGATTTTATAGTTTTTTTGAATAACTTGGAAGAGTGAATTTATCGAAAAATCATAAGAGATCTTTTTTGTAGAGGATTTGTAGAGAAAAACTGTTTATTACTTTCCCATTTACGTAGTAAAGGAAAGTATTGTAATCGAGTAAAAATAGTAGATTACTGGCCGAGCTTCGAAAATGATCCGTTACTGGGCGCGCAGCTATATTGAAAAGCGAGCGATAGCAAGCTTTTTAAAGCTGCAAGCCCAGTAACGAATCATTTTTCGAGTAGAGGTGAGTATACTATTTTATCGGAGAACAAAAATATTAGCAATTATACAAAAAATAAAAAATATCGTATATCACAACATTAAATACCATATAAAAGATTAAATGTTAAGACAATTCCCATAGGTAGTGGGTGTAACCCGATTCTGTCCGATCTGAAAAATCGGGTTATGCTAAGCATTGGTGCATGGATGGATGACCAGTCTTGTACAGTTTTTTTCCTTTAATTATTTGATAATTTTTTTTATACAACCCTTCTTTGCCGCATGAAGTGCATTAGGCATTACATTAAGTTTACGAAAATAATAGAAAATTGTATTATGTGTAAATATTTAACTTTCAACGATTTTTGGCAAATTTATACGTCGCAGTGAGAGTTGGCCACGCATTCGGTTGGCCTCGCATTCGGTTGGTCCCACATTCGGTTGGCCATGCATTTGGTAAAAAATTATATTGGTAACAAATAAAACGAATTAAAACAATGCAATTAGGTCAACTCAGTATGGCATAATGTATTGAGGGCTGGACCATAATTATATCGCTTGGAAATCGTAAGTTCGATCCTCACGTTGGTCGGTCAAATTTTTTTAATAGCATTTTATAATAAAAATGATTCGACATGTTGAAGTGACATAAGCGACCAGTAATGAAAACCATTACCAGTCGATTTTTCATTACTGGTTGATTTGTTAAGTGACTAGGGAATGCTTCGCTTTCTCACCCGAGAGGAGGTTCGGAAAGCATCGCTTTGACTATGTTTTCCGATAAAAAGTTTTAACTAGCATTTTTTCCATAGTCTATGAGTCTGTTCAAATCGTTTGAGACAAATTTTGCAATGATGTCCGGATGTGTGTGCGTGTGTGTGAGATTTTTTCGTCTACAATTTTTTCAAAACGCGTGAACCGATTTTATTTAAATTTCATATACTGGTTTGTAACAGCAATCTAGAGAGCTGATTAGATTTTGGTTGGAATCCATAAGTTATTTTTTTATTTATTAAATTTCTATTATTCTTTTATTATTTTTTCTTAATTTTAATTTTAATTATTATTATTATTATTTTAGTAATAAATGGGAAAGTTATGTGTTGTCACATCAGATTTTTTGAACTACTGCAATGATTGGGTTGAAATACGCATTTTGTATAAAAGTGGAGTTATACCGTTTTCTGGTTTCCCCGGCAATATATGGGGTTCATCAATAAGGACAATTACATTAAACTATTAATTATGTACAAATGCGGCAAATTGTTAGAATATTGCATAAGCGGCGATTTACTTTCACATATATTTGGCGCATTGTGTCACTGTTGTGTCACACAAATCAACTGAATTGATTTCAATTTTGTAAAATACCAAATAAGCGTAGGTCAAATTGTTCCGTATACATCAGCTGAATGAAATATTATGAGCAACAAATTGGAGAAAATAAGTCCTATTTTACAATGCCAGAAGATCATAATCTGTAAGTACACAATTTAAACTCAAAATGATTCATTCGTTAATCCTTTGTCGTCAACTGAAAAACCACATATTGGTTGGATTTAATTCTGATTAAAATATATGAATTATATTAAAGAACCGTTGATTTGATTAGCTATTCCCATTAGTAATGTGTTAAGTGCATAGCAAGTTTTCGATAATACTGGCTAAAATGCATGACAATTTGTTACGACGAAAATTTGCATGACAAATTTAAGGAATAGGAAAAAAAAGTGTTCCCTATCTGAAACTTTGGAATTAATTGAATTAACTTCAGAAATTGTATTAACAGACGATATTGAAAGCGACCCATATTAATAAAATTATGCAATAATAACTTATTTTCATTAATTAAACTGAGGCGAAGAGGGTTCCAAATTTTCCGTTAATTTCAGAAAAATCCTTCTTGTTTAAATGTCCACCCTGTTTTGGGTCGCAGTAAGTGTGAGGCTCTTAATAAAAAATTCTTCTTTTAAACTTTTTAATGTCTAATTATATTCACGGTTTCGTTGTAAATTTAACATTTCTGGTTTGTTGTCATTTACTATAATATTATAGAGTTCGGGTAATATGACCCATTTCGTTGTTTACATTTTTAATTGAAAATAACGGAAATTTATTATTCATTTATTTGATCATTTTTTGTATAAAATATTTAGGAGTGCAAGAAACTAGGAAAAGTTTGATTTTACATTTTGAAGTTACTATATGATCAAAATTACCGGAGTAGCTACATATTAAGAAATGAAAACTACTTGAAATGACAATAACTTCTAAACGGGCAAACATTAGCGCGAGAAATTGTTATACGACATAGATGTTTAGGTAATATGTACGCAGTCTAAATTTTGTAGGCGTGAATTTTATAGAACGCTCGAAAAGTTCAAGTAAAGATAAACCTTAAAATCGTTATTTTAGCTATTAATTTTATAATAAACGCTTTGCTGTAAGTGTCATCTGTTTAATATAATCATGTTCAACACACTATAAAGCGTTTAAACGCAGCAAAAATCGACTGGAACATACGAATTCTGCTAATTTAATTTGCGAGTTTTTAATATATTACCAGAAATTAACATGTAAAAACTTATTTATGCAAATTCTTGCTTCCCTAATTATTTTAGAGAAAACTGAAAAACACAAAAATAATGCAGAAATTTAAACTACGAATGATAAGAGCATTAGATTTAATCTAGCTTTCACTTAAGAAGTCAAGAAATGTATTTAAAATTGTTAAAATTTTTATTTATCGGACTGGCCATGTAATAAATTCAATTTAATTTCTATTTTCAAAAATTATCATCTTTGAAACTTACATGGCCAGTCTGATAAATGAAACTTTTAACAATTTTAAAAGCATCGTAGTTTATATTTCTGCAATACTTTTGGATTTTTAATTTTTTCTCTAAAATAATTAGGGATGCAGGAATTTGCATATTAGTATATTATAGGCCAAGGTTGTGAAGACAGCCATTTAGCCTTCGGCGCTTCGTACCTCAAAATATAAAGCCCGTAGGCTATAATGGTCTATACGATTTTTTCCACTACTAGATTTATTACCATTTCTTTAAAATTCATCGAAATTCATGTTAATAGAAAACTCTTCTAATTTAAAATATTTATTTCAAATGGCAATTTTGTTTTGTTTTGTTGATTTGACAGTTGTCGACAAATTTAGGTTTTAAATACTAACAATGTATTAAATCGCGGTTTCTCAAATTAACAAGAGGTGGCGCCATCGCTCCTGTCATAATTAATTCGAGATTTTTATCAGTGTTTAAAATGAAATTAATATATTAAAAGCATGTTTTGAATAGTTTAAATGCAATTTAATAGCATCTCCTGGTTATATAACATCGTTTTTTTAACAAAATTTGTCTTAAATTAATAGTGGGCAAACTACAGAAAAATATCATTATGTTTATTATTAACTAGTAGTGTAAAATGAAAAAATTATTTATACCACTTGTCTAATATGCGTCACTTCACGTGCGACTTGGCTAAGTTATAAAGATAGCCTATTTGACTAGTAGTGGAAAAATAAGTTTTTACATGTTAATTTCCTATGTTCGGCTAATTCACTCAGCACACGGTATGAAAACAATTTTCAAATAATTTTTCGATCTAGTGTGCGGCGGTAGACAAATATCTATAGACGTATATAGTTTTTACATAATTATACGTATATGGTGTAATATATTTTAAATAACATTTTTTACAAAATGAAGCAGTTTTGCATTTCATTTGTACACTTTCTTCTTCTTCTACATCTTAACTTAGGCCTTCTTCCTAATATTACTATTAATGTACCAAGTTTTACACTTGGCACTCATGGTACTCAGGTACCTTGAATAGAATTAATGATTAATGATAAATTTATTCTAAAAAGTAAAAATACTAAATTACATCAATTATTATCTAACAATTAAAACTGTATTATTAATTTCTTTTAACATTATTTATTTTTTTTGATAGTGAGACTTTAAAGCGCGTTTAAAAATGCCGTTCATAACGCATAGTTGGGTTTTTAATGTGCATCAATTGATGGCGCGAGGGAGCCAAGTTTCAAAAGCTGGAAGTGAGCTAACTACATCTATTTTTTAAATAACAATTTATTAAAATATAATATGCTTCCTTGCGTGAACTTGACGATAAATTTCAAGTAACTATGGTATTGCAGCCACTACTATGCAGCATTCACAAATCTAAGTAATTCAACAAATTCTAGATCAGATGGTCTTGAATTTGCTATTTCTCAAGACTTAAAAGGAATCTTCTATTTATTGGCTAGACATATACCGTAGATATCGGCTTGTGCAATTTTTCAGCATCTAGTTATTGTAAAGTCAGTTAAAAGTCGACTGCCGTGCATACCGATTTCAATCTCTTGTGAAGATGCGCAATTGGCATTTGCATCTTATCATTATATTGCTTTTGAATCTTGATAGTCAATTTCTCGAACGTATAAATACACTAATATTACAATATTAAACATAATAATCACCGTTAATTAAATATTTGGGTATTATTAATTCTTAAATTATTCATTAACTCTTCGAGTATTTAAATAAGGTACTTGGTTCTTTTTATTAAAGTAGAAAATGAACCCAAAATAAAAATTTTAAGTAAATTTGTGGTATGCTGGTATGTAGTATATGTATTTATGGTTAAATTTAAAAAAATAAGAATAATACAATACGTAGAAAATCAATAATTCAAAAAGTTAAAAAAGCCGATATAATTATCACATAACAGGTCTGGATTAAAAATATTTGAAATTATGAAAAATTCATACTACGATATAACGATTTTCACGCTTATTTCCGATCTTCAGTCGTATATAATGAATAAATTAAAAAATGAGAAAAATATTCGAACTAAACAAAAAAGAATTTAAAAATAATGATTAAAATTTGTTTAAATTTTATCATTTTATTAAAATTAAAAATTTTAACAACCTTTGCTCTAAAGACTAAACAATAAACAGGACTATTTAAAAAGTAAAAATAATTGCACTAACTAGTTCTTTATATCCTAAACCTCAATTCTATTTTAATTTTTTGCAGTGAATAGCTATATTTTTATTTTATTAATATTTTTTATAGGCCCTTTTAACTTATCGACAATAATCAGAAGACTTCAAATCATTTTGCCTTTTCGGAAAAACTTCAGGGTGCAAAAAGAAAAGCCAAGTAGTGTTTCTACATGTTTAAAAAAATCGATCAAATACCGACTGATCTTCAATGGCTATAAACTTCGACGAAGGTGAGCAAGAATCGTAGTCCGTCTCAATAATCTATTTCGAAATCCCAGATACATTAAAATACAATTAAACAAATATCGTCACTTCTGCCGAAATTCCTCCAATCATTAGCAAACCAAATTTTATCCGGAAATACGATGACATATAAATAATTATTATATTACTGATAACCAGAGCTCGGTAGTTATAGCACTAAAAACGCAAACTTTTAGATCTTTTATTTAATATACACTTTAAAACACCAAAATTAGCTCCACAACGGCACCAAATAATGAAAAATATGTAAAATAAATTGTCAATCGATTTTTTATTATTTTTTATTTTGAATGATCTGCAGTTATTAAATAAATATTTGAAATATCCATTTATAAAAAAAATAAGAAAATTGATTGACAATATTATTTTGCATATTTTTCATTATTTGGTGCCGTTTGGTGTTTTAAAATGTATATTAAATAAAAGAGCTGAAAGTTTGCTTTTTTAGTGCTAAAAACTTTCGAGCCCTGCTGATAACTAACAGATTTCATCACTTTTACAGGCAAATAATTGAAATAGCTTTATATAATATAGTCATTGAATGTCAAATGAATTTCACGTCATATGAAAATTATTGAAATTTTCGAATGTATTGTCATATTTTTACAAGCCATCTAACAAACTTTCGCAAAAAATAGATAAATTAAGATTTCAGTTAATATTTTATGTAATTTGCTTGCTTTCACATTGGGCTCTATTGTTGTCCTCGTAAATACTTGTATCTTAAAAGCTCTATCAGCATACAAAATTTTATCTTACTCGGTTAAACATTTCCGGAGACACGATGACATTTTACTTTATTTAATTGTTTTATTATGATAGCCCTGACAAAGATTTTTCTGCCAAAACTTTATTTTCACCACTAGAGCCCACCAGACAAACGTCTGAAACGTTTGACTGCCATCGATGCAGAAATGCCGAAGAAAATCGAGGGACAAGGACTTTTTTCAAGATTTCGCAGAAAAAAAGAAATCTTTTATTTTCAAATTGAATTCATGATTTTTATCAAATGGTTCCATATGCTGTCAAGTCTTGTGGAGGCAATGTTTCTATATACAAAATTTGGTTGAGATCCCTTCAGTACTTCATGAGTTATTCACTCTTGAAGTTTCAACTTTAACAGCTTAAAGTTTTGGACAGATGACAGATGATAGAAAGTTAATTTCACCTATTATATGATTAAAGCTTTTCAAAGTCTTTAAATTAACTTATCACAAGACAAAATCGTTTTTAAAAATTTTGTGTTATTTTCTTGTAGTGACACTCTTGATTACTTTCAAATTTCTACCTGAAACCCTAATACGTACCCTACCAGATCAATAGATCAATAAATTTATCCCTTTAGTTTAGAAATATGGTGTTATGGAATAGATAGATGCTCAATCGTACTTAGATTTAGGCTATTGCAATCTGACCTTCTGATTAGAAAATCGTTAAGATAGCGCAACAGACTAAATTTTAATATGTTAAACTGCAGTACTACAAACTGTAAAGAATACTTCAATACGATTATCATTTTCATTATTCTTTGTGCAGAATCTTTATAACCAACGTCATATGCAAAGTAAAGAGAAACATTCTGTAATATTTACTTGAAGTTGTTCTTGAATTGATCTCTCATAGATCCATAATTCACCGTGGTACAGTAGTCATCGTGACATAAAATCCAGTTTTCGATTAATCGCCATTTTGCAACAGATGGCAAGAAATTCTTGTACCTAAAGTGTTTTGAGTGTGAAATAACTTGTGCTGATGATATCATTGACATAAGCAGGGAAGGAGAGATGGCTATCCTAAATTAAATACTCCTAGATTCCTTATTTTGGGGTGCAACACTAGACTTTCATATTTTCTTCACATGTATAATAGGGTGGTCCTTAGTGTTATGGGTAAAACTTTTTTTAAATTCGATTCTTCCAACTACTAAAATTATACCTTTTGGTGTTTTATCATAATCTGATCACATGTATCTTATCTGGTCCCCCAGACATTAAAACTTTTGTGTTGTAATGTTGTGTTTTAACTTCTCAAATGTTTTCATGTCTTGGGCGAACATGAAACATTGCTCGATTGCTTCTATTTTTTCTGATATTGATGTAACACCAATAAGAATAATTTTAGTGGGTGGGAGCATCAAACTTAAAAATGTTTTTTTATTCATAACACTATAAGGACCACCCTAATGTCGAAGTTAATTTACTCCCTCAAGAATTATATGTTCTGATTCCAATTTTTCTTTAAGTTTTCTTGAGGGGTAAAAATGTTTTAAAAGCTTCTCGAAATGTATTGTTACTTTTTATTGTATGTACGGGTGCTCAATTTCGATCCTTCTTATGAGGAAATCGGTAACTATAGGAGATATCAAAAAATGGATGGCGCATCCTTGATCTCTTTTTTTTTGAGAAAAGCTGAATGGCCAAAACCGGAACTCCCTATCTTTTTTCGTTTTCGAGTTATGGCCAAAAGTTTGCTCTCTCGACTTTTCTTTAAATGCCGATATCTCGGCTGTTTGTCACGTTATAGAAAAAGTATTTACACTTTCTTTAGACACTTTTATAAGGAGAATAAACTGAGCTAAAAATTTTTTAAATATTTTCATTTGCTTCCGAGTTAATATAAAGTGGGTTTTCTTAAAATTGAAACCATAGATAGCTATGACATATTTAAATAGAGTTTTTTATCCTCTTTTCAATGATATATAATATGTAGGGTCTATTATTTTAGTTTTATCCCGTTATATTAAAAAATGTTAAATAAAAATAAAAGAAGATCGAAAAATTAAATTTTGGCTTTGTCTAAATAAAATACTATACATATTTTGTAAAAACAAATCACTAGACACTTGACATGACAAAACAATTGCTTTCGGTTGTTTTTAATAGGTGTTCTTTAGTACTTATTCCTATACCTACTTCTATTTAATACTACCTCTTTATGTTTACCTGTTATTTCACAACAGTGTCAAATGGCTTATGAAAATTACAAAATATATGATATAAAAATATGAGTATCGAATGTTCACATACGCCATGCAATTTATGCATTGCAAACAAGGACATCAGTTTGACTATTTAGTATATTTTATAATTTTGTTTAATTTAGTATTTAACTAAATTAACGATCTTTTTTACTTCCTTGTAAAACAAGGAAGTATTGTAATCCCGATTTTTTTCGGTTTCCAGGTTTTGACGAAAATATCCGTTTTAACCTTCCCTAAATCCATTTTGACTATTTTTGTTGTGACGTCTGTACGTGCGTGCGTACGTACGGATGGCTGTATGTTGCATAACTCAAATACAGTAGGTCGTAGAAAGTTGAAATTTTGGATTTGAGACACTTATAAAATCTAGTTGTGGATTTCCTATTTTTGGTTGCGATTGTCCGTGCCAAAAGTCGTAATTCATGACGCGCATAAATAGATTAACGAGATTCTTGTACAATCATTATAAAAACTACAAGAAAGTTATGTGCTCAGATTTTTTATGTTTATAACATTATTTATTATCATATTTTTCATAGTTTTCATAAGGCATTTAACACTCTTGTGAAATAATAGGTATAAATAGGTACTAAATAAAAAATTTTTAAGTAGGTACTAAAAATACCTATTAAAAATAAACTGGAAGCAATTGTTTGTGAATAAATCGTTAGTTAATAATGATTTTATATAGTATTTTATTTAGTCAAAGCTGAGGGATTTCTCACTGGGCAAAAATTTGTACAATATTGCTAATTGTCGGCAATAAAATAAGATATTACTATTATTATCTTAATTACCCTTAATTCCATTTATTTCCATCAAAAATTAAAGCTAAAATTAATTATTTAATTAAAGATTATTTCAAAGAATATGTTGAAGAAGACTGGAACCAGTCGGAACTAGTTCATTAAGTAAATATTTAAGTATAATATAATTGATTGAGAGAAGTGTATAATTTAATTTACTAAGAAAAGTTTCGATCGCTCTCCTGTAAATATCTACAAAAAGTGCTAACCCGCTTTTAGCAATATTTTGTAAATACGGTAATACCACGCATTAAATGGGAATAAAGTGGCATTAATGGCAATAATCAAGAAATAAAATTAAGGGTAATTAAGATAATATCGTAGGTAATTTTTAGGAATTAATTTTTGAAAAACTATCAAACCTAGATGATAATACCCCTAAATTTGTAAAGGAAATACAGAAACTTATGACATAATACCTAAGTTTTGTTATATAATAATAACATAATAATTTAAAAAAGGAAAAAAGTTAAAAAAATAACTCATTTGTATGATGCGAATAATGAAAAAATTGACAAATTCAGGACAGTTTCCCCTCAAAAGTGTCGGTTTGATTCGTCTCTGCGCCGACAGTATATAACTGCTTCTAAACAAACGTAGCTTTAGACTAAAAAGTTGAAGATAAAGAAATAAGTAGGTATATACAAATTAATATTTATCAAAAACCTTTTTATTAAGAAACAACTTACCTAAAAACAAATTAAAAAAATTAATGCTACTTATTGCTGTTTTAATACTCAGCATTGCACAGTTATTGCTCTGCATTGCCACATATTACCTCAATTGCCGTTTATTTCCATATATTACTACCTATTGCTTCTTATTTCCATCATATTACCAACAATTTGTACAGTATTGCCATTAGTGAAACGCCCCTTGGTCAAAGCCAAAATTTAATTTTTCTATTTTGCGTCTAAAACAAAGTCATCGAAATGAACAATATTTTAAAACGCAATTTTTTGTTTTATGAGGCTGGTAATTAATAAATTGAAGCAAATTAATGTCATTTTATATCGTCAAATTAATTTTGTCAATGTTAAATTAATAAACTATTGTGCGATATTCTAACCTGTAAATTCATTAAAAGAGCAAAACGCTAGTTGTTACCAACCGTCGCAAAAATGAACAAAAATTTCAAATTTGCTATTATCACTATTATTTAATAAAATGCACATTTTTAAATTTTTAGTGCATAAAATCGCAAAATAGAAAATGGTATAAAAAACTCGTTTCATAAGACGTTTTATCAGGTTTCTAAACGGATTGCGTTTAAAAACGTGTCTTATGAAGCTAGTTTATTAATATACTATTTTCGATCTTCTTTTATTTTTATTTAACGTTTTTTAATATAACGAGATGAAACTGAAATAATAGACCCTACATGTTATATATCATTGAAAAGAGGATAAAAAACTCTATTTAAATATGTCATAGCTATCTATGGTTTCTATTTAAAAAAAATCACTTTATATTATAACTCGGAAACTAATGAAAATATTTAAAAAATTTTTAGCGCAGTTTATTCTCCTTAAAAAAATGTCTCAAGAAGGTGTAAATAGTGTTTCTTTAACGTTACTAACAACCGAGATATCGACAATTAACGAAAAGTCGAGCAAGCGAACTTTTGGCCATAACTCGAAAACGAAAGAAGATAGCGAATTCCGGTTTTGGTCATTCAGCTTTTCTCAAAAAAAGAGATCGAGGATGCGCCATCCATTTTTTGATATCTCCTATAGTTACCGATTTCCCCATAAGAAGGATCGAAATTGAGCCACCCTGTACTAAAGTCATTGTTATTATAGCCAAGTAAAAATAGAGGAATAATTATTATATTTTGATTATATAGACAGATGGTTAATATTAAAAAATTCTTATTCTTGTTATGTTTTACAAGATACATACTATCTAGGCGTACTTTACTTGATATTATGTAGTAGGTACGAGTACCAAAAAACATTTAGCTGATTGAAATTACTCACTTGCAGTTGTAATTTATTTCAAAGGCTGAAAAAGTTAAACAAGTTGGTAAGGTTTTTATAGTATAAATAGGTATAGATATTATACCTATTTGATAACTAAGTTCTTTTAACTGGGATGCCAAGGCGTTATAAAGACGAATTGGAATCCAGAAATTTATTTTTAGGTAGCATTATAATGTTTCAACAAGACACCGCTATTTATTTTAAAAACACTAATAGGACATATTTGGCATTGGCTAAGAATGTGATTTGACTAGTAATTGTTCTTAATGATTTCGGATGTTTCTAGGAATTTCCATTAGAAAATTCACATCAAGATGTTAATAGTTTATAGAGCACCACTTATTTTCGGTTAATTTTGAAAAGCTGAAAATTTTTACAGTATAATATTTAAAAAAATTCAACTCGTTAAAATCTATTTTAAAGAAAGAACGTTCGAATTTTTGTAGTGATTTTGTGTTCAATTTTCTTTAAAATTTATCTATAAGCAGAAAGTGTTATAATTCATGAGAGACTAACAAAATAATTGAATTTATAAAAAGTAAAACTTTTTCAAGTTTTTTCAATAAAACCATTCAATTCAATAAAAATTATTTATAAAATAAATAACAATTTTGAATGCAAAATATTCATAAAATAATTTATGTCGTATTTAAAAAAAACATATTTTACTGAAAATTAATTTGAAAATGTAATAACTGGAAGACGGTTACGATTTGATGCTTAAGTGCATTGACTACTAAGCAGAGAACCCTGGTTTGAGCCCTAGTGGAGTAAGAACTGTATTCTAACCGTCCTCTCTCGGCGGGCAATGGCAAGCCACTTAGATAATTTGCCTTGAAAACCCTTACAAAAATGAAGTGGTTAGCCAAAACCCACTCTGGGTTACTGTGTGTGTGTAATAACTGGAAAACTTTCCGTAATATCCTCTTGAAAATACCTATAAATACCTAGAGATATTTAAGTTATCTCGAGGTACAATATGTGAAATTATACAAATGCTTCTAGTCAAGTAAAATTAGAAAAAATAAAAACATTAATCAGTAAAGATCTGAATTTTGGTATACACGTTTATTACGGCTTCCCATACGGCATACTGTCATACTGATAGCCCCCGTCGAAATCAGTTGCGCTAGAGACGCCATCTTGGAAAGGAGGTACACTATTTGAGTTTTTTGCTTATATCTCAACAACTTTTACAGATACAAAAAAATAGTTTAGATAAAAATTGTAGTTTATTTCCAACCAAACTCACATTGTCCCATCAAACATTATAGTATTGGTGCTTCTATAGCGACAAATTATTATAGTTCCATTAGCGATTTTTTTTATTGCATTGATTACATTTTGCTTTCAGTGAATAATCTCATAAAATTAAGGATTATAACACGAGGTTACTTTAGACCTTAGGATAATTTTATTGAACAAAAAGTAAAAAATTTACAAACATTAGTTAATTATAAAAATCAAAAATTTAAAAAGCTTTTCAATATTAAAACTGATAGCAGTACAAAATAGTATACTTGTACTTTATTTTGATAGTTATTATTTGATATTATTCTAATGAGCATTATAATATATAGATAAATAAAAATAGTCATTGAGGTGTTTTGTTTTGGCTAAGGGAAAACATACTTTCGACAATGTTTTTAAACTCCTCTCAAATCTAAATATTATGTACATTAATACAGACATACATTACGTTAAGATAATCTAATCAATATCTTTCTACTAACTTATTCTTTACTACCTACATTACAGTAAGTTGTTAAATAGTATGTAGTTAGTATAAATTGATCAATTATTGTAATTAATGTTAGCTTCTTTCTTATTTCTTTTATTTTAATAACAATTAGTATATAATGCATACAATAAAAATGTCTACATACTATGTATAACTATCTATTTATTTTCAGATCATCCGCTGACGATTTATAAGTAACACAGAAAATAATATGTAGGTATATAATCAATTTGACACCATTTATCACTTAATTCTATTATTTAAAGTAATATTCTCTCACATTTAACAACTGTATCACCTACAGGTGTGACTCAGATGGGTTTGTCAGTGTAGGGCGCCGCTCATTATACCATCATTGTATTTAAATTAAATTAGCTATGATTTATTCTACAATTTAAGTTGAGTAGGTCGTATTAAGTGATAATCTAGCCAGTAAATCGATATACATATCGACAATTTCTTTGATAATTTAAAATCTTATCGAATATGTCACAATATATTATTTCAGATATTTCTAAATATAACATTTTACATTGCTTTACTAAAAACCTGCAGGGCAAGCCCAAATTTTGTTGTTTTTATATAGAACACATTAAAAAAAGAGAAAATTTGTTTTAACGTTGTTATTTCTAAATTTACACGAGAAATGTTATATTTTGCCTTCTATGTATCTTCAAATTTACAATCATAATAATAACTGTATATAATAACGATTTCGTAGAAAGGCTAAAGCGCAAACCATTGTTTTTTATATGGGGCATTCCACGCCAAATCGGACACCATTTTGCTTTTGCATCTCGGATTTTTTAAAAATTTTTTTTTCTTTTAGTTCTAGTTGAGACTAGCCTCCATGACTTTTTCAATTGTTTTAATCATGTCATTCAAGAGATATAAATTTTTAGAAAATTATATTACTTTTTTTTTAAATGCTCATAACTCCGCGAATAATTTACCAAATGGCACGTTTTTTTTTGAAAATATTTCTTGCAAAAATACTTTCTAAAAAACATGTCAAAAAATATTTTAAAATAATATTATTATTAGATTTTCAAGTTTTTAAAATAAATCGCCATTTTTAACAATGTTTGTACTGATCGATTTTCTTTAAAGTTTTCTTGTAAAGAACTGTTATCCATTTAAGCCTTTCGGTCACCTTGTAGTCAATTTGGCTACATTATAATTAATATTTTTTTGCAAAAGAACTAGACGCTAGAATCAGTTGGTTCAAACTTTAATCAATTGTTTACACATCTGTCTTATAAGTTTAGTGATAATGGTAGCATTTGGTGTTTAAAAGCTGAAGCTGCAGAATATTTTACAAAACTAAATGTACATTACACTGAGCATTTGTACATTATACTGCTATACTGCATTACAGTAGCGCTGTAAAAATAATTATACAAACTGCTACTATTGCGATATCAGTTTGGAAACTTCAAGAACATAAAAAGAAATGTTTAATTGTTCGAATTTAGTAATAAAAAAATATAAGTTTGTAAGTTTATCAGTTTGTTTTTAATTTTCAAAAAGAGGTGTAGTTATTTGATCACATACCATAACTCCGCCGGGAAGGTAGCTAGAGCATTGCAATTTTCATCAAAAATTTTCAAAAATTTCAATTAAGCAATGGTGCAAATAGAAAAATTATTCCTTCGGTAGAATTAAAGAGTGACTGAAAGGGTTAATAAACTTTTAGCCAAGTTTCATAATGGGCAAACAATGAAATCTATTTTTTCCTAGAGTTTTTAATTATCAAGATTATATAAGCTTTTAGAATATTACGTTAGGTACTTGTTTTGAAATTCTTTGAAAGAGCACGTTTTTGTTAAAATGTGTCTTTTAAACCGTACTTTCTATTAAAAATATAGAAAAATTTTTGAAAACAATATTACTTTTGATTTTTAAGTTTTAAAAATAAATCGTAATTTTTAACAATGTATGTACTGATCAATTCTCTTTAAATATTTTTAATTTTCAAGATTTTAGTTATTCATGTTGAAAAATATCTTTAAAAAAAATATACTCTGGAGCTTTGGAAACATATATACTATGTAAACACAGATAATAAAAAAATTTTAATTTAAAAATTTGAAAAAAAAGTAGATCCTATTGCTTGTCCATATGAGACTAGGCTTAAAACTTGTTAAATGGATAACAGTTTTTTCCGAAATTGTTTAAAGAAAATCGATCAATACATACATTGTTAAAAATTACGATTTATTTTTGAAACTTAAAAATCAAACAGTTTGTTTGAAACAGTCAAAAAGTTTTTAAAAATTTTTCTATATTTATTATAGAAAGTACGTTTTAAAAGAAACATTTTGAAAAAAAAAGTTCCATTTGATCAATTATTTGCGGACTTATGAACATTTCAAGAACAAGTAACGTAATTTTTAAAAAATTTATATAATCTCAACAATTAAAAATTCGAAAAATGAAATAGAATCCATCGTTTGCCCATGATGAGATTAGGCTTAAAATTTGTTAAATAGATAATAGTTTTTTACAAAAATTTTTAAAGAAAATCGATCAGTACAAAGATTGTTAAAAATGGCGATTTATTTTTAAAACTTGAAATTCTAATAGCAATATTGCTTTAAAATATTTTTCGATATTTTTTGTAGAAAGTACATTTTACAAGAAACATTAAAAAAAACCGTGCCATTTGGTAAATTTTTCGCGAAGTTGTGAGCATTTCAAAAAAAAGTAATGTAATTTTCTAAATATCTATATCACTTGAATGACATGATAAAAAAAAATTGAAAAAATTCATGGAGGCTAGTCTCAACTACTACTAAAAGAAAAAAATCCGAGATACAAAAGCAATATGGTATCCGATTTGGCGTGGAATGCCCCATATATACTTTTATACTTTCCGAACTACTTACTTTTATAATAATTATCAAGTTCATTCAACATAAAAATCTAAAAATTTTATTATATGTAGTACATTACATGATATAATTATTATTATACACGTTGTTGTTGAATATTGGACTATCTTAAAATAGACTTTTTAGTTCCCGAATTAACCTAAATTTCACCAAAAAGATTATTTTGTGTAATATTTCTTAGTGAAGTTAAATTTCAAATTTGTTTGAACCATGGTTTTCATTTTTGTGTGAATTCATATAGGTACCTACTCCTAGAGTATAAATACATTTTGTGAAAATTTAGTCTTGTAAAAGAGATGTAACAAAACGTAAAGTTTATTAGAAAATATTACGCGAGTGAAGCTGAAGTATTCCTATTTAACAGCACTAGAAGAAAACGTTTCTTAGATTTTTCCATATTGTTTGTGACGGATCAGAAATAAATCAGAAATAATGCGATGGGTAATCCTTACCCATCATTGCAAGTAACAGCACTATGTGAGGTCAGAGTTCCGTGAGAATTGTCCTCAATTGCCCTCGAAGACAATTCTCAAAACGTAAAAAACCGTGCGCATGCAAATATACGCACATAAACGCTGCTATGGAAATTCAAAGTTTGAACTTCATCCGTATGCTTGCAGTGCGTGCGGTGCGTTTGACATAAAACAAACTTTACTATAAGACCGAAATAACCTATTGAACCACAATTAATGTAAATAATTTTAATAAACTTAAGTGGGCAAATTATTATTAATGTATTTGTAATGAGCGTATTGGCAGGGTGCGAACATCAGCGCCACCACATAACGCTACCGTTAGTTCTAAATTTTCCATTGCAGTAATGAAGTAAAACGTTATTTTCTTATTCAAATTTTTTTTTTAATTAAAAAATGTAAATAAACAAAATTAAAGACCATAAAATTTGCAACAAAAATTCTCTAAAAAGTTTTGCTGTAAAATCGATTTTTATCTGAAAAAAAGCGGCTTTAAAATGTTCAATTTACACTGGTAACATCGGACAACTACCACAGCGTTTGCTGGCGTCGGTTTTAATACCCCCACTATGCACTTCGCACCCTGCCAATAATAGTATATTATACATCATGGGACTAAGGTGCTGCTTTTCATCCCGCGTGCAAAGATTTTTGCAGGAGGTGTTAGCTGAGTGCAAAAATTGCACACGGGATGAAAAGAACCTTAGTCCCACTATTTTTCACAATTTCGCTGAAAATGCTGAATTACATTGGTTAATAACTAAATTTGAGATTTTGAAATTGCTCGAAAACGACGCTAAATATCGAAAAACCGAGCAAAAAATTTACCCCCGGTACAGTAGCCCCCCAGCGATTTGTCTTAAGAAGCCATATGCAAAATTTCAGATCAATAGCGCGCAATAATGGCGCGGGAAAAAAAGTATTACTTTAGTCCCGCAAATTTTGTATAAGTAAAACATCTAAATAGGTGACTTTTTTAATAAGTACAACAGACAAACTTCAAATGATTATATGACATAAAAAAATTTATGAATGCTTACAAAAATACACAGGCCCAGAATTAAAAAATAATAAAACATCATTTTCGTCAATTTGTCAATTTTTAATATTTTAGTTATTATTTTTGTGAGCAAACCGGAAGTGTCCGAATGTAATGAAAATTATTAGAATTCGAACAAAAATTAACCAAAGTAAAGGTAGCAGTTAGAATTAAAGCATTAGCATTGAAGCGTTCGCTACAATGTTATGTGAACGTAATCCCACTACAGCATACTAAATGATTATAATGGGTTGAATTTTTAACAACACATCATGTTCATGGTACTAATAGTACCATTAGTACCATAATCTATTAGCATCATGATGTTATTCGTTCTGTGGTAAGAACCACCCTGAAAAGGTAGCTGTACCGTACCTATTCGAATAGCATATTTACGTATTTCAAAAGCAACAGAACGTCGATGTTAGTAATTGATTCACTTTACTAAGTATCTATTACAGTAGAAGCTCGATTCTGTGAACACAAAAATTCAAAGGTATGTTCAAACCAACGCAAGTGTTTACACTAACTGGGTGTAGAAAAACTAGTGTTATCATATATTTTTTTATTCCTTATAAAACATTATAATGCATGATGTTGGTAATTACGAACATTAGAGTTCACGAAAAAACGTATTATTTTGTTTTTATTTTTTAACTTTTACTGTTTATGTTACAGAGTAATTAATAACTAATAATATTCACGTTACCGAGTAGCTATAGAAAAATTTGGTGTTCATAGGACCGCGACGTTCATAAATTAGAATGTTCATGTTATCGATCTTCTACTGTATATTATAATTAATATACCTGGTGCTGAATGAGTTAGCCGAACATAGGAAATTAACATGCAAAAACTTATTTATGCAAATTTCTCCTTCCCTAATTATTTTAGAGAAAAAATGAAAGATACAAAAATAATGCAGAAATATAAATTACGAATGATAAGACCATTAGATTTCATCTAACTTTTACTTAAAAAGTCAAAAAATGCTTTCAAAATTGTTAAAATTTTAATTTATCGCATTAGCCAATTCAATTTAATTTCTATTTTCAAAAATAATTACCATGGAAACTTACATGGCCAGTTTGATAAATAAAACTTTTAATAATTTCAAAAGCATTTTTTGACTTTTTAAGTAAAAGCTAAATGAAATCTAATTCTTTTATCATTTGTAGTTTATATTTCTGTATTATTTTTGTGTCTTTCATTTTTTCTCTAAAATAATTAAGGAAGCAGGAATTTGCATAAATAAGTTTTTACATGTTAATTTCCTATGTTTGGCTAAGTCATTCAGCACCCTGTATAATATACAGGGTAGCTCGCGCCAGACGCATAGGTTTGATAATGGAATAAAATGCAGACTATTACAGAAACAGTTCAAATCGCCTATTGGTCTTCATACAAAAAACACGTTATTCAACGGACCCCTCTATTATGGCGACTGATACCGTTGAACACAAACTTTCTTTCTTCCTTTTTCGAAGCAGCCCACTTTCAACCGTCTAGAACCGTTAGGCAGGGAATGGATTTTTAAATCCATGCGTCTGCCGTGTAGTACAGTACAATTAGAATAAAAAACACCCAAACCGGGAAACCCAAAAAATAAACGGTTTAATTGCCACAAAATGTTCATTTCTCGTTCCTCTATAAGTACTAAAAAGATAGAGTCAAAACCATACGTTTCCTCAGTTTTTGTCAAATATCTCGAAAATGATGGAAGATACAGAAAACAAAATTAAAGGCCGTGAAATTTTCTACAAAAATGGTTCTATAATTTTTTTTGGTAAACTCTATAGATTAGGAGATATGGGTGGTGGGGACAGTTTTGATAATTTTCTTGCTTACTTTTTGGTTTTACTGTAATTTTTAATTTATTTTATAATTTTGTAATTACTGATGGAAGTGATGGAGAAGAGAAGTGATATTAACCCTGTAATGCACACATGTTTTTCTTTGTTTTCTGTCTAACTTAAGTCAACCTTAATTAATTAATTTAATTTATTCATTAATTTTGTAGGTTATATACGTATTTAGTATTAGTTATTATAATAATCTTTCATTTTTACGATATTTAAAGGTAATTTTTATTAATGGTATTTTCAAGTGCTTTATGCACCACTTTTCTATTTTCTATTTTCTTTCTTTTATTATATATTTGTATGTACATAAGGTAATTTTAAATAGATATATTAAAATGCTTTTTATTAATACCAGTCTGTAACTAACAAAGGTTATATTTTCATATAAATATATTAATCCAGGAAAAAAGTATTTAAGAAAGGCAAAAATTTATTAATACTTTCCTCCTCCATATCTTCTGATCTGTGGGGTTTACCAAAAACATGGTTAAGACAAGTTTTCTAGAAAATTTAACGGCCTTTAATTTTGTGTAGAATGAGATTTGCTCTATCTAACGTCATTTTCGAAATATTTGACAAAAACAGTGGTAATGTATGGTTTTGATTGCTTTCCCCCATCGGCCCACCCAAACCCGTCGCTCTTAAGCGGGAGACTTTTTAGTACTTATAGAGCAACTGATTATAAACATTTTGTTACAATCCAATCTCTTATTTTTTGGATTTCGGGGTTCACATCTAATTGTACTGTACTATAGTGAGCCACCCTGTGATAGCAGTAATCATTTGACTAGTCCGTTGATACAAGATTTATTTAGTGTAACTCGATGTTAGTATTTTAGAAAATGCAAAAACTTCTAGAAACACATTTTATGTAGAACTAAAATGATTTTACGTTATCACATGTAAAATACACTGTAAGTATAAATTATCGCAAACGTTTTCACCATACTATGACATCATGAACTATAAAAAGAAAATTAAGAGGAATCCATTAAGTATTGTTGGGGTGGTAGGAGCAGGTACTTTGCAAATGAAGGGATTATTTTGAAATTATTACAAAAAAAGGGGGGGACTAGGTGTACAAAATAAACGCTCTAATAAGTTCGAACGAGAGGAGGGGGGTAATTTTTTACACTTAATTTGTTCACCTAGGGCCCCCCTTGTTTTAATCATATTCAAAATAATTCAAAGTACCTGCCCTCACCACCGCACAGTGGGTGGAACTCTCGGAAAAATGGCCAAAAATATATTTTTGCCACAGCTCAACAGTTTTGCAACGAGATTCAGTAGATCTTTAGAAGAAACATCGGTGCACCTTTTCCTAGAATCTCAAGTGAATTGAAAAAAATTTCTGCTTGTTAGAGCGATGTAAAGATGTCTTTGATTAATCGCTGATTTGAATAACATTTCGCTCCGCGAGACATTGAGTTTTGACGAGTTATTGTGCGGATTACAGTTTAGAGTTGAAATTAGTATTTAATAGAAAAGATGTCTTGAAGTATGTACTTTTGAATTAAAAGGTTCTAAGACAATAAAATAGTGCGTTAATTAAATACATAGCTTAATTCAGGAAGCTGTTCAATTGAAAAACGCATGCAATTCTCCAACTTTGTATGGACTTCTAAAAAATCTTCCACCAGATACCGCTTTCCAAAAATATACAAAAAATAAATTAGACATTTCTTAAACACATCATGTAAAATTTGTTGGCTCATTCAAGCTCGCTTTTAATTAATTTGTGTTTTTAAACGACGGCGACGCGCTGCGTATGTAAGTATATGCACATAATATATTCAACGCACTTGTTTTTACTGTTACCGTATTGGATCGAGGTTATTAACATGATGAATGTAAGAGAAAACATTTTTGGCCAGACATATATAAAAACACACCCTCTAAAATCTCCCCTGTCTAGTTTCACAAATCAACTAATATCTCATTATGCAGACCCAAGGACCGCGGCGCAACCGCTCGAATGAAAATAAATGGCGCGACTGCCACAAGGTTAAAAGTAAAATCAGAGTATTTCATACTTTTAAAAAAGTGAACACCCCTCTAAACCACCTATGTAAATTTGGAATTTTTTAATTAATTTTCCCATGTTATTTATGCCAATTTTAAGCCATTAAAAGTAAAGTCATATTTTAATAACCACTCATATAAAAAAACAACCCCTCTAAACCACTCCTGTGTATTTTGAATTTTTTCATTAATTTTTCCGTGTTATTTATGTCAATTTTAAGTCATTAAAGTTAAAATTTTATTTTTGGCCACTTTTTCGTGCCACTGTGCACCGCGAACAATATTTAATAGATTCTCTCTTCATGTTCTTACTATAGTTCATCGCCTGATGATGCCATAGTATGGTGAAAACGTTTGCAATAATTTATTCTTACAGTGTATTTTACATGTGATAACTTAAAAACAGTTTAGTTCTTAAATGTGTTTTGTGCATTTTTTGGGTTTACTAAAATATTGATATGGATAATTATTTGACTGACTGTAAACTGCTAGCTCAAATACAAAATTAAAACTGTGCTGGGAAAGCATAACGTGTAACGTACAATTCATCAAAAAATCTTTTAATAATCTGAAATTTGTTTATAATAATATGATAATTTATTGACTAACAGTGTTGTGTAAAGCTTAAATCGATGAGCTACGAAGCGAGAAATAGAGGTTTAATGCCTGGTCGAGCAGACTACACTGCTGTGATCTAGAAAGCCCAAGTTCTATCTATGGTCTGTGAATTTAGCAAGATTGGCATCGTGCTAGAATATAATTCTAGTACTCACAGAAGCACGAGTACCAAATATATAAATTTGTACATTAATAGTACAATTTAAATAAAGTTAAAGAAGAAAAAAATTTTATAAATAATAATTGATAGTAGGTCCTGATTTTTTGTAGTTCTGGTAGTTCTTCAGCAATTATCGACAAGCTACCCCTGTCCCCAATGTTTCTTATATTGTTTTGTTATTGGTAAAGTAATGACTTGCTGTAAATTTGGCTTTGTGTTTAAAAAGTACCCGTATATTTTTTAATTAAATACAAATTTATATTTTCTTTAGTGGTACTTACTTACTCTAATCGTATATAGATTTTTCAGGGTACATATTATCTGTTTGATGTTTCCACCGTTTTTAGTTTTAAATTACATGAGCTTTATCGAGTTTGGACAGGTCACATCCTTGAAGTCCCAATAACCTCAACTAAGTGTTACAAGATACGCGTTGAAAATATTGTAACTTGATTGACACGTAAAATTTTCAAATTGTACTTATTATTTATTTATTAAAAGTAGAAAATAATATGAAATTTAAAATAAACCATTTAATAAAAATTACAATGTAATAATGGTAATTATTTAGATTTGCACCTCTAATCAAAATTTGACTTCCTGTATTTAAATAATAGACAAGTGACAGCTATGCCAGCTGCATGACAGAATGGTGAATGGATAATCAACTACCATCCGTAATAGTTTTTGCTTAATGAACCGATTTCTTTTTACAGTAGCCTTTGAAATTATGAGGAACATTTTTTTTGTATTATACATATAAACGTAACATAGTACAAATGACTACTAACGTAGTACAAGTAATTTTAGCTAACATATTTATCATTGAAATAAAAACTAGTGCCAGGTGCTTGTCTTTCGCAGTCTAAATTATATTACGTTCATTGTAATTTTCAAATTAAGCCGCTATTTCTAATGAGTGTCTTTAGCGGTAGATTTTTCTTTGCTAAGAGTAATTTATCAGTGTCGTAATTACATGAATATCTATTTAAAAACGAAATTAGGATAACTTCATAAGATAAATTTATTTCAGTAATCAGAGGCCATTAAAGGTATAATGAAGAAAAACTGCAATAAATAAGTCAATTTATCATAATTTCTATAATATTTAACTGTTGTCTGGTTATCGTAGTATTTTTCTTAAGCAATATTTGAAGGGCGACAAAATATTAAAGGTGGCTAAAATTAAGACGCCTCAATATTATACATTTTTACCCGGGCGCTGATGGAAAGCCAAAATTGATTAAGTTTTCCTTCAACTGTGACATTGAAGTTTATTATTTTCTCTCTCACTGTTATACTGTGGGAAAATATAGAAAAACATAACTCATAATAATATGTGGAAAAATTTTCAATGCAAGAATATACTATGAATTTTCATATTCTCTATTAAAACTAAAAACCACGTGTCTATCTATTAGTAAAAATTATTATTTTGCTATGTTTTGTTTGTTTAGATTTACTTTTACTTTTTTATTTATTCTTGTTTAAATTTTTTGCTTTAATAGCTTTGAATAGCTTCGAGAATTACTCAAGTCGTAAAACATAAAAATTCCAATACAATAATTAAGACAATCGAGTCAAATATACTATTTTTTAACAGTATAGTACTAGTTATAATATTATGCGACCTTGTTAATTTTTTCAAGATGTTTTTGAGAAAATTCAATAAACTTTCTTTTGTTGTTGTTAAGATTATTAAGCTCTTAGATCATTCAACTTTATTTTTTATTAGATAATGATGGAAATACAAATTTTTAAAAATAATTAATTATATGACAGAAGAAAACATTTAATTATTTTATGTAATGTCTGTAAATAAAAATAAATAATATACAAGAAAGCCGGCATATCAGTATGGCCTTAGAGTGTCATCACGATCAAATCGGCCACTGTCTCATTCTATGGCAATAGACGGGTATAATCCCGTTTTATAAAATTTTAACCCCTTCCATAGCAATTAAATTTTTTAACAGAAAACAATTTAATTTTATATTATGACGGATCGAATTATTAACATTTGGGTACCATTTAGAAAATAATAATTTATTATGTCCAGAAAATCTGCCGATATTGTTATACATTTTTTCGGTAGAAGGGGTTAATACATACATTTTCACCTGTTCGAAATCGAGTATTGAGTATTTAATATTGTATAATATTTGTCATCGCTGAAAAATGCTTGATTGAAAAAAAATATTTTTTAATAAAAATATAGCTATATGGCAAATATCCTACAATTTAACAATATACCTAGGTCATTATGTCTATAGTGAAATATAACGATGATATTACGAGATGAAACTCATATTGTGATATACTCTTACCTAAAATAGTTTCTTATTTTTCTGGATTTTGATTAGTATAATTTAATTAAGCGGTTTTAATAGTTCTGAATCAAATACTCTCTAAGCAGGTATAAAGCCTAAATTCTAACCCAGAAGTTTGGCATTAATGTAAATGAAAAGATGTTCCTTTTGAGATGTAGGTACATAATACCTGAAAATTTTGCAATGTTTTTTTGCAATCATTGCTGTTAAGATTTAGAAGAAAGTTTTATCAGAAACATAGTTATAAGGTATACAAATTATACATTTGATTGGGTTTGTTTTTCAAAAAGCAAAAATAGTATATTACATGGCTAGTGGAGAAACCAAAAGATTCGCTCACGCATTTGCCAGTTTTGCACGCGAGCCGACAGGCGAGTGTGCAGAGGCAAATAAGTGAGCGAAAGGGTTTATTCACGAGTTATGTATAGCGTTTTGTTCAATCCTGCACTTATAAATCTAAAAAATTTATGAAAATACAATTTATTATAATTCGTGTCATCAATAATTAAATTTGAGATTTTGAATTTGCAATAACTCGAAAACGGCGTTAGATATCGAAAAACTGAGCTAAAAATTTACCCCCCTTTGCTCGTACTCAACCCCCCGTAGCAATTTGTCGTAGGAAGCTTTATGCAAAATTTTAGATCGATAGCGCGCATTTTGCGCGCAAAATAATTTAAAAAAAAGTTAGCTTTGGTTTTAAAACATTTTAATATTATTATAAAGAACGTAGGCAGGTTAATGAATGACTGCATTTTTCACTCACTAGTGGGTGAAAAGTCTTTCGCCCACTCGTTACCATAGATATAATTTGAGTGAGTAAAACAAACGGTTTCTAGTTGCGTATCCAAGTAAGAAACGACATGTTTCAATAACAGGATTGGACAAACCAAATTTGTGGTAAAGTTTACTCGGTTTTAAATAGACATTTTAACTTTACAACATTAAAATACTCGTTGAACAATATGATATTCAATTCAAGTGGACGTCATTTTATCACTGTTCGGTTGAAATTTATTTTATTGTGATAGAAATAATCGCTACAAACCCTCAATAACATGTTCAACAAGAACAATAATTAATTATATGATTTAATCCAAGAAAAGTGATTAACATATTCAGCGAGACAAAGGCCATTTGGAAAAACATATTTTCTATATTATGGTTTTAATATATTAATGCATGCTGATCTCGAAACTGTAACTAATTTTCTTCTACCACGTCAGGATTTTTATCTACAACGAGTGAGTAATTTCTCAAAATGAGAGAGTAAGTTGTGAGTAATTAAAAGTTGTGAGGCAATTTGAGGAAAAGTAAACAAAAATTAAATTTCCAATGAATTTGAAAAATCTTTGTTCAATAAGTATGTAGGTAGTGCGATTCCACCACAATTTAAAAATCATAGAGGCACGGTATCAGGATAGATGGGAGGTACATAATATGATGGTAGACTATTGTTGGAGCATCGGGCAAAATTGTCCACAGATTACGATGTACCCAGCAGTGTAACGGCACCTAATATCACATAGACCTAAAGATGGATTGATGTCAAACTATTTCTAGTGAGAAATTGAATGAAATCCTAATATAGTATAATAACAAATATTTACGAATACTTATCCAATATTTGACATTATATCAAATTATTTATTAATTATTATATTTATGTATGTTTAAAATGATGTGTATTAAAATATTTATTATGTGCAAAACACCGAACCTAGGGAGAAAGCAAAGTATCGCTAAAACATAGTTCTCGCCGCACGTGCTGAAGTATATGCATTACAATTCAAAAATTAACTTTTTAAATAAAGTTTTTTTCTATAATTTTTCCTAAAATTAATATATATATTTCAAAGCTAAATTGTGACACTAGTAAATGCTAAGGAACAGGTCTGTGACCCTTACATGAACCACCTGACACCCACAAGCTTGTATATCGCTAGATATTTGTATCTGATAAAATCTTATACTGCAAATATAACTGCAAAGCTGTAATGCTACAACCGTATTCATGTAAACATATTGCGAAAATCTTCTAGTCACGATCTCCAATATTTTTCAAATATTGTTAGCTAATTAGTACATCAAAGGCTATGGTATTTTAAATGTAATTAAAAATTTTGCAAAATTCAGCATAATGTAGCTACAAGAACATAAAAATAGGTTAGTTTATTATGTTAAAGCATAATCAACAACCAACTATCGTATCACTTTAAAATTTCAAATTGAACCAAAAATTTTAATTTCCTTGAACAATATTATAATATTATAATATATAATCGATTTTCTGTTTAATTCTGATGTAATTTCAGATTTTCAGATATTGAACATTAGTTCAAGGCAAAGATTAGCATTTTACAATCAAAATTCATAAAACACCAAGATGATGGCCAAAAGTTTAAATAGCTATTTATTGTCGGATTTTATGGTATTTTATTGTATTATATTTGAGGTCAAAAATATGTCTATTTCAGTTTTATTACAAATATAATTTGTACAATTGTACAAGTAGAATACTTTTACGGATAAAACATGAACATATTTAAAAGAAAATTATCGGATCTCCCTGCATTTATTCTATAATAATCATACTTAAATACAAATTAATTAAATGAAGTGGTCTATTATGACACACTTAGATAAACCAAGATATCTTTTTTTTAAACTGGCACATTTACGCCAGATAGACTTTGTCTCCAGTTGTATACACCTGGAGTATACACCGATGGTACACGAACATTTTATGGGCCAAACATATTTTTTGAATTGCATCGCCATTTAACTTTTCCAAATCATTCCATATGAAATCATCGAAAAACCAAGAAAATTGTTGCTGCACCAGTTTAGATTTAGCTTAAACTTGGTGGAAATATTTTTTAGGATTCCAAAAACCAAAATAAACATGTCTAAATTGTAGCCTGAATTATGTAAATTCTTAAAATTACAAACTTTTAAGAATTTGTATATTTCAAGCTACAATTTTGAAGTGTTCGATGAGAGAAAAAAATTTGAAATTGAGATACTTAGCTCCTACCTTTAACTTTTAAAAACTTCAAAGTTTTTTTTGTTATTGTAGTACATATTATCACTGGAAACTTACGCTGGCGCAGTAAGAAACAAATCGCTTCTCTTCAAACGCCTGTACATCTGCTTGAGATGAAAATAACAAAACAAGCCGTGAAGATTTTTAACTTAAGGGTAAGAACTAAGTTTCTATAAATTTCAAATTTTTATCTCTTATCAAACATATCCAAATTGTAGCCTGAAATATGCAAATATGCAAAGATTGTTTCATAACTAGTTGACTGAGCGGGTCGATCTTAATTTTTTATTATCTTATGATATGTACACTTTGATATCAGAGTACAATTAAACTTTTATATTCAAAAGTTCAGACACTGACTGGAGTCAATTGAAAATCACAAAAAATCAATAAAATATATACACGTATTTTCAGTACCAGATTATTTTTCAGGTATATGAATTATATAAATGATTATATTTTTTTCTAGAAACTACCATCTTTCAGCTTTAAAAGGCCACCTTGGTCAACTAGATATCTTTAATAGATAATTTTTTACAGCTTAAACCGCAAAACATAAAAATTAGACTTTTCAATTGTTTGATTTGGTGTGGATAGGAAGTGGCGAGTACCAAAATTAAATCCTTCTGAATTTTGGTCTTTGGAACCCTAAAGAACATTTCTAAGTTTAAGCAAAATCTAAAATAGTGCAGCAACAAGGATTTGATGATTTCATATTGAATGACTCTGCTGCAAATAAATTCCTATGTACAACTTAAATTTATTGTAAACCAGCATACTCGTAAAATTTTCACGATTTCACATTTAACAGAACTAAACAAAAACCTTAAAACAAACAATTTTAAGTGTAAGTTACAATACAGCAGAGTTGGGTAAAGTACTTTTTGTATGTACTAAGTACAAAGTACAAGTACTTCCACAAAAATTTACTTACAAATACTTTCTCTTCAAAATGTACTTAACTATAAAAAAAAGTAATTATCTGCAAGTCTCGTAAAATTCTGAAACCAGATATTATTTTATTTTTTTTTAATTTCATATTTAATATTTTAATTTTTAATGGACACTAGACATATATTATTAGATAACTTACTTACCTTTAAATATATTTCAGTTTTCACAAAAAACAGAATTTCCAACTAAACACGTTTACGAAGTGCAATTGGATGAGATGTATAAAGGTGTGAATGCGCTCTGTACCACTAAGAAATATCGGTCTTGCAGATTCTAGGAAACGATTGAAATTTGATCTTTTTATCACGAGTGGTAAAAGACAACAATTACCATCCCTATTGCACTTTCAAACAGTGTTAAAAAATAATTTTATACCTGAAAAAAGTAAGATTTCAAACTGGTAATACTCTTTACCAGAGAGCGTTAAAGGATTAAATAATTAAGTAGTTCCAGAATTTGGATGGCATAATATGTTTTACCGATTGTCTTGGATTCCAATTTAGTGGAAGTTATTACGGGTTTTAGACTGTACATAATTAGTTTTTCTTGAAATTTAGAAGAAATTGAAATTATTCAATGTACAGTAGAACCCCGATTATCCGTGAAGCGGTTTATCCGTGGGCGCGTTAAACATCGATTACCGTGCGCGGATTATCCGTGCGGAGGTTTCAGCCTATCTTTCTGTGGCATACATAATATGAAATTTCCCAGAATTTATTGTTTTGTACAAATGACTTGTAGAAATGTACTTAAAGTATCAATTCGTCTAAATTTTCTGCTTACCAACTTTACTTAAATTTAAGTCAAGGTCAAAACCAAACAAAATTATCGGATTTTTAAAATAGAACTTTTTAACTAATATGTTCTTTGTTTAAAATCTACTGTATAATAAGTATATTTTGAAATATTAACAAAAACGTCAATATATTATTATCTGTGTTTTTCAATTATCCGTGCTGAGCACGGTCCCAGTCGACTCGAATAATCGAGGTGCTACTGTACTTAATTTATTTTATATCTGTTGCTTTGTAAGCAAATATATTATTAATTTTGTTAATTTGCTTTAACCATTGTGAACGGGCACGCTAATCTCAATATTTTGAATTATCTATTTTTATTTCGTAACAAATTATTTAAATTTTTTTTTAAGCCGTGTGCACGAACTTTTTTGAAGTCATTTTTAACCAATTTTGCTATGTCCTAGAGAGCTGAAATTTGGGACACAGTTTTCACTTGCGGTGAATTTTTATATTTTAATTTTTTTTTCAAATATTCCGAAAAATAAGCAAAAAATTGATAAAAAAAACTGATATTGCGCATGCGTCTGTTTGCATTGAACATTTTCATCATACAGGACGAAAAGTAACGTAAAAGGCGACTTCCCAGAAAAATCCTATGTCCAAAATCCTAATAAAAATATAAGAATTTTCATAAAACATTATAACCCTGTTTGCAAAGTGTATTCTATTGTTCGTGCAAAAAACCTAATTACAGAAATGATAGTCAGGGTAGTTCGGCATTTAGCGCTTGAATTAATTGTACCATTGTGGCTGTGCGTGTCGCGACGAATGATCGCCAACCAAATTTTCTCATTTTCTCATAATCTCATTTTGGGGGGATCATTTGCACCGGGATCATTTTCTTGAGGATTATTTGTTATGGGATTATTTGATTGGGAATTATTTATGATGGGGATCATTTGTTCTCGGGATCATTTGTACTGGGATCATTTAATTGGGGATTATTTGTTATAGGAATCATTTGCTGTGGAGATCATTTGTCGACTGGGATCATTTGACACCGGGATCATTTAGTAGGGGATCAATTGTCGTGGAACCCAACAATTAACATTTAACTAAAGCATCAAGCTTTCCAAGAGGATTTATTGAATTGAGAATATAGAAAATAAATTGCAGCGTGCTTCCAATCCCAACTTTCTATCACCTTTTTCGCGGGAATCTTTTTATCAGATTAACTGCTTAACGGAAATATAATAATGGTTAGATAATATAAGACTAAAAATTTCAAAAATTAAAAATTATATAAAAACTTAAAAATTTAAATTAAAAATTCAAGTTACTGGATTTACACCACACGAATATTCAAACAAAATGTTTGATGCAATTTAAATTTTGAATTTAGCATTATTAATGATATAGTATTTACGTAGTATTTAAATTTTTGCTGGAAAAAAAGTAGTATGGTCTCATTTGGATTTAAAGTGTCTTTGTCTGATGTGCAATTGTTGCACGAATAAGACAATGTACTATTATTTAAAATTAAAAAAAGTGCACTGAAGAGTAAAAAATAAAATTTTTTAAATAAGAACAAACAAAGCTCCTTGGAAACATCTATATAAAAACGTGGGGCTATTAAACGTCCAAGAACAATTTCATACAACTACCGAATTACTGATATTAAATTGTGTATTGTAATACACTTACATAGCAAAAATGTCGTTAGAAATGATCCTTTCAATGATACTGTTTGTTTATGAAAATCATAGCCCCTCGCTTTTATATAGGTAGTTCTCAAAGAGCTTTGTTTGTTCTTATTTAAAAAATGTTATTTTTTACTTTTTAGTGTACTTTGTTCAATTTTAAATAAAAGGCTTTTTTTAAAAATTTTTAACTTTTTATTTTGTAATAAAATAGTAAAAATCTTTAAAATCCAAATAAAACAAGTTACTCAAAAGCGGCCAAAAATGCGTTGTGTTTGTTAAATTAAGTTAAATTAATCTTATAATAATAAGAAGCAATGTCTATAATCTCCCAGTAATTTTTACTAAATTAAATGATCCCTTGATTATTCTTCATATTTAATACATACTTTGGGTTTTTAAAACTCTTCTTCAGTATTGAATATAATATAAAAAAATCTGATGTGACAACACATAACTTTCCAATTTATTACTAAAATAATAATAATAATAATAATTAAAATTAAAATTTAAAAAAAATAATGAAAATTTAATAAATAAAAAAATAACGTATGGATTCCAACCAAAATCTAATCAGCTCTCTAGATTGCTGTTACAAACCAGTATATGAAATTTGAATAAAATCGGTTCACGCGTTTTAAAAAAATCGTGGACAAAAATATCCCACACACACACACGGACACACACATCCGGACATCATTGCAAAATTTGTCTCAAACGATTTGTACGGACTCATAGACTATGGAAAAATGCTAGTTCAAAAATTTTTTTTACTCGATGACAATACTTTCCTTTACTACGTAAATGGGAAAGTAAAATGTATAAATGAGAAATAATATGACTAATGTCCATATTCACAAACGTTCGTAAAAATTTTAACGAACCGTTTTAATTTTAATTAATTCTTGGCGATTCATTTCTTCTCCTTTATCACAAATGGAGGGGTCAGAATAGAAGTGAATGAAGTCCATATTGGTAATTTTTAGAGTTACGATTATTCTGGAATAAAATTTCTTATTATTATATGTATATAATTTTTATGTTTCTTATTATCACATATTGAGTATTAAGAACCACTGGATGAAATTCTTTGATAAAATTGATTATTTAATATTTTTTAATAACGATTAAAATAATTACTTTAAATATCAATAATTTTCAAAAAGCTCCTATGGACTTGATTCACTTCTATTCTGACCCCTCGAAATATGAAACATATCTAGATATTTATTTTATATCTGTATCACAATCATTTTTCATCAGATCGAGAAATTTTCTTTTTCTTTGATGTGGATTGTTCTTTTAATAAGACAAATGTTCTTTAAAATCCTCTTCTTAATATGATCCTCCAGACTGTCTCATGTATATCATTTTATAGATTCCGCATTTTATTTTATATAGTATATCCTAATATTGTCAAATTTGTCTATTGAGCCCTTTGCCACGCTCAAAATTGAGCAAAGGGATTGATGGTGATAATCCCAATCTCAGGGTAAAATTGGCAATGCCCTGGCTAGCTACTAAAATAAAAATATAAAGGTGGTTGATGAGTTTTAAAACTGATAATAATATTAATTGGGAGGGTGGAATGTTTTGCCCTAGGCGCCACGTCGTTAAAAATCAACCTCCCAAAGCGTGCTACTACCTGAACCACGAACGGTAGCGTACTAAAACTCAAAAAAAGGAAGAGTGAAAGTGGTACAAGAATATACACTTGAATTGGTTAAAGTGATTATATTGAATAGTAAACATAGCGCCAAATTTCGGTTTTATCTAACCCAAAAAAAAAAAAATAACTGGTAACAAAAAGTCGCGAATAGCTTTTCTTGCGAAAAGCGTCAATAACCCAATATAGCTATATATGGTCTTACACAAGTTTATACAATCCACTCCAATTAGGAGGCAAAAACAATTTCGTGACTGATGGTGGTAAATATAGTTTAACCAAAATTACGGCGCAACAAAAATAATCAATAACAATTAATAACAAATAACATGACGGCACGAAACACTTATCTTTTGAGCTGATACGAAGTCCTGGCAGATGGTAGTTAACGGTACAACTAAGATGGTAGATGTTTCCACTTGTGAAATTACGGTTGAAACGGATTGAAGTTTCCCATAATTGAAATGTATGCAGTCAATTATTCATCCCGTGAAATGACGATTACCGATGTAATAATAACGATGTAATAATAAAGGTAAGACGCAAAACAAAGATCTTCGCAGATGTAGGACGTAAAACAAAGACCCTAAAACAATTATTGGCGTAGAGAAGAAAAAAAACATTAGAGGGTTCCCAAAATTACGTCGCAGATGTGGTTGAGGGTCAATTTTCCTTATAGTAATTTTCGTATTTTCAAGAAGTTGTAATGATGACTAAAATAAAAATTACAAACATAGTTTGTATTACGAAATTAAAAATTTGTACTTACAAAAGAAATATGAATACCAAATCCTCCAAAGGAGATGAGATTAAATATCTTCAAATCGATAGCAATCTTCAATGCTAAGTGCAACGAATGAATCCCAATAAATCGAAAGGGCTAACAAAAAAACAAAAACCCACTTTCGTAGCACTTGGCTAATTCAAAAATCTCTTTCAAAAGACCAAAATTAAAAATTTGTCAACTTGAAAATTTTAACGTCGAAAAATGTGTTTTGATAAAGATATCAGAAACAGGACCTCCAACATAATTTCATATTTCCAGAAATCCACCAACAATAAACAAAGCAAAATCATGGTAAACCAATTCTGAACCGTTACACCTTGAAGCAAATATCTGTTCTAAAATCTGTTTAGGAGAGGATTTTTGTAAATATTATTTACAAACCTTGTCCTGGTTATTGAACACAACAAAAAAAAGATCGTCCAAATCAGTAGAGCCGTTCTCAAGTGATGAACGTACAAGGTGGCTCAATTTTGATGCCCCTTATAGGGAAATCGGTAACTATAGGAGATATCAAAAAATGAATGGCGTATCCTTGATCTCTTTTTTTGAGAAAAGCTGAATGACCAAAACCGGAATTTGCTATCTTTTTTCGTTTTCGAGCTATGGCCAAATGTTCGCTTTTTCGACTTTTCGTTAAATGTCGATATCTCCATTGTTTGTAACGTTATAGAAAAAATATTTACACCTTCTTCTGCTACTTTTTTAAGAAGAATAAACTGGGCTAAAGAAATTTTAAATATTTTCATTTGTTTCCGAGTTATAATGTAAAGTTCTGTTTTATTAAACAGAAATCATAGATGCTTATGACTTTAAATAGAGTTTTTTTTATTGTCTTTTCAATTATATATAACATGTAGGGTCTATTATTTTAGTTTCATCTCGTTACATTAAAAAAGTGAAATAAAAATAAAAGAAGATCGAAAAATTAAATTTTGGCTTTTGTACTAACATGTACCAACAAAAATGTACTTTGTGAAAATAGATACTTAAAATTTAAATTTGACAGTTGGTATGCGGAAAACGGAAAAAACCACACACTTTTGAATATCACAAAGTAAAAATAACGAACCATTGGTTGGCAACCAATGGGCTACCAACTGTCAAATTTAAATTTTAAATATCTATTTTTACAAAGTATTTGTAAATTCATTTTAATTTAGGTTATTGGTTCTTTTTGAAACATAATTAGAAAAAATATTGTTCGATACTCGTGGAAAACTATTTTTTTCCATTCTCGGCTTCGGTTTACGATCTCGGCTAGTTTTCCTACCTTGTATCGAAAATATCTATTTTACCTTACGATATACTTACGATTACAATTATCTTACGACCGCTGCAATTTTGATTTTTTTTTATCGGTGGCCGATTTTTTTCTAATTTTGTGCCTTCTGCCTGTAAAATTGTTTAATTCTCATAGTTTCAGCGGTATTTCAAAAACGGTGCGATATAAAAACTGAATAGGAAGTTTTTCCTGAAAATTTAATTCCCTTCATTTTTATTCATATACATTTTTCTATTTTGTCGCACCGTTTTCGAGACAATAGTTTTTGTGTTTTACAGAGTCTTGTTTAAGTCGCTGTCAGTCAAAAACGGCGCAACAAAATAAAAAAATTCATATAAACAAAATGGAAGACAAGGAAATTTGCAACAAAAAATGTCTAAAAAGTTTTTATCTAAAATCGATTTTTGTATGAAAGAAAAACGGTTTCAAATAATTTACATTGGTAACATAGGAGTGTCCGAGAACTTATGCGAGGCACTATATGTATTTACTTTGAGTTTATAAACTTCTTATAAAGTAAAATCTCATCGAATAGGCTTCTGTTTTCACTTTTTCTTAAAAAAAAATGTTTTTCGCAGAACGCATTATTCATTGTTAATTTAATATCTTTGAGAGGTACTACAGCACTCCACACTTTTAACATGTTTTTCGGATCTTTAAACAATGAAACTTTTTTGTAATTGCGGGTTCCACTCAAACAAAAAGGTGCAAAACAACGTCTTTCAGTCATTTTAATAAACAAATTTTAACAACGAAACTAGTAACATGTTCATATTATTGCATATCATTACTATGCAGCATTTATTGCATCGATACCTTGTAGGCCATCTCTCTCGCCGGTTTTTCACTCGCACGGTGGTACATTATGGTTTCATTTCCAAGTTCACGCACGTCACTAGTGCCTAAAAATGAATACTTTTAAGCACTGAGGCCTAAAAGTAATAATTTAAAAAATACTTTGGAAACTAGTTTTATTTATTATGAATATTTATAACACAATCGTTTAAATTACGAAGTTGAATATTTACTGAAGATAAAACAGAACTTCGTCTTTCGTCGATGACTTGAATATTTGAAGAAAGTAAAGGTTGGACTTCTAAAGAAGAAAATATATTCATATTCTTTTTCACCTAACGTTTTCTTTGCCATAGTATTCTTATTTTCAACAAAATTTTCGACGTTTCTAACAACTAAAATAAATAAACCAACTATTACAACTAGGTGCTTAAAATATGAACAAAACGTTAGTAATTGAAGAGAAATATTTTAAAGAATTGTCTTACCTTAATCATCCCCCTCCAGGTGTTTGCAACCTTGACGTGGTGAGGGGGCTAGCGTGTTTCCAATGAAACCGGAGGCATGTACTCCAGGGCGGGCGGTGAGGCTAAACCCCTCATCGGCCGACGGGGGGTGGTCGGGACCGGCCGGGACTTAAAAACTCTTTGTGTCCGGCCCTTGCCATCCTCTTAATGGTTAAGATGGTTGTGGTGGAGGAAACCAGACTAATCGGCAAACACAAAGATCAAATCGTAAACCGCTTGTGGGCTGCAACGACTCCTTCGCAGACTACGATTCTGTGGGGATAGTAGTGACAAGGGGCACGAGGGTCTTGGCTTAACCGCCTGGACTACGTGGACAGATACCACTATAAAAATCTCCCGATTCCTATGGTTCTGCGACGCCTAAAGGATGCAAGACTGAGGGGTAGCTCAGTTGTTAGTCGCAGAAACCTCGAGGCTTACACAAACGGCGAACCTCGTTGTATATAGCCTTCTGTCGCATATGGGGCGCTGTGCGATGGTGACGACCCTTTCCCCAGTACTCGTGGGACCAAATATGGAGAACACAATTACTACAAACACGGAAGGGGGTTCCGAAAGGAAGGACCCATCCGGAAAAAGACCTTCGGGGGCTGCCAAGAGAAAATTAAAAAAGCTCAAGGCAGCACAACAAGACACGGCGGCAGGGACCCAAGGGAAACCTGCCCCAACAAAAGATGGTGGGGAAACCTCGACCGGGGGGCAAAAGCGAAACCGGTCAGACGGTAGTACACCAGTGGGAGTGGGCAGACAAAGGAAGAAGGGTAGGGGCATTGAACCTCCCACTTCCTACAGTTCTGGCCTAACGGATATCCGAATGGCAATAGTGCCAGAAGGGTATCCACAGACCACGTTCAGCGCCAAGCAAAACGACCTCGTAAGAGGGATGTTAGTCAAAGCGCTGGACGCAATGGAGATCGGAGAAACCGCACCACGGTTCTCCGAAGTAAAACCGAAAGGGGGGCTGATGATTGCTTCCTGCTCAGACCAGACCACTAGGGACTGGCTGGTGCGGGTGGTGTCGGAAAGCGAACCATGGGAGGGGGCTAAACTTGGTGTCTTGGACGCCAAGGATATCCCTAAGCCTGTGAGGGCTATGGCATGGATACCGGGACAGATACAAGAACCGGCAACCATTCTTAAAAAGCTGATGATCCAGAACCCAGGACTCAATACAGAGAACTGGAGAGTCGTGGAGAAGAAGCCGGACAAGAAAGGCCAGCAAATTATTGTGCTGGTCGATGTAAAGTCCTGGACTAAAATCCAGGAACTACAATATAAACCCTTCCTGAACCTTTCCAGGGTCTCATTTAAGGAACTTGGAAGGAAAAAGCAGGGAGAGTCAAATGTGGAAACGGAGACGGTAGCGGGGAAACCTAGGTTACCTGCGATGTCTCCTCCTCATGTGTCAAACCCTTTAGCACCTTCCACTAGTGATAGTGGGGGGGAGGCAGTGACAAGGGGGAGGAGATGGAGTGCGAATCGGCTCAAACCGGGGCGCAAAGTTCCATCCCACTCCCATCCCTACCTGACAAAGGTAAAGGAGAAACACCGGGTGGGCGTCCCACATAAATTGGGATTACCTTCCGGTGTGTACAAGTAAATATACATCACTGCAGGGCGGCCTCGGCTGCCCTGCAGAGATATATAATAAAACAAAATATTGATGTGGCTCTGATACAAGAACCCTGGTTATACGGGGGACAAGTGAGAGGACTCAATATGACAGGAGAATGGGAACTAATACGCCCAGGTGATAATCAGCCAAGGGTCTGCATTATCGCGAAAAAGAGGTTAAATCTTCTGCCGCTATGGGGACTATGCACCAGAGACCTACTGGCGGCAAAACTTAAACTTGAAGTGGAAGGAGGGCTGAGGGACTTGGTCGTAGCATCAGCATACCTTCCATTTGATCAACCACAACCACCCCCAACAAGGGAGGTTGAAAGACTGGTTGCGGACTGTGAAAGCAGGGGCTCCCAGTTGATCATCAGCTGTGATTCCAATGCACACCACATCGTATGGGGGAGCACGGACACAAACAGCAGAGGTGAGTTCCTTCTGGAATTTATTTTTAGCAATAAGTTAGAAATAGTAAATAGGGGTAACGAACCTACGTTTGTCATAGCGACAAGAAAGGAAGTACTTGACCTGACGATAGCAACACCTATCGCATGTCAATGGATAAGGGAGTGGCATGTCTCTAAGGAGGAGCCACTCTCGGATCACAAATATATTCGATTTAATATCGAAACACCACCTGTGGAGGAGGCGGCGTACAGGAACCCAAGAAACTGTAACAGGGCACTCTTCAGGGAGAGTCTTAAGCAGGGGCTGGGGGAATGTCCGTCAAAACCGTCCAACACAGTGGAGCTGGAAATGATGAACGACAAAGTTACGTCGGCCATCATGACAGCATATGAACTAAGCTGTCCGCTAAAAGAGAAGAGAGCCAAACGCGAGGCCACTTGGTGGAATCGTGAGCTCGAAACTCTCAGGACAGATACACGTAGAGCATTCAACAGGGCAAAAAGAACTGGAGACTGGGAAGCCTATAAGAGCACCCGTCTTAAATATACGTATTCCATACGCAAAGCCAAGGAGGACACCTGGAGGAGGTACTGTGAGGAGGTCGAAAGAACTCCGGAATGTGCCAGACTCCAGAAAGCACTCCAGAAAGCGAACCACGGAAAGGTGGGAACGCTGATAGATTCACAGGGGGGACATACATCCTCGGGGGAGGAGACTCTTGGGCTCCTGCTCAGGACACACTTCCCGGGGTGTATACCGAAACCTGGTATAGATTCCGCCACTCAGAGTTCCCCCAGTATACCGATGTATCGGGCTGGTAGGGAGCACTGGAGAGCGGCGGACAAAATTATAAACAAAACAAGGCTTGCATGGGCGATAAGATCTTTCAAACCGTACAAGTCTCCGGGGGTAGATGGCATCTTTCCTGCCCTGCTTCGAGAGGGACTGGGAGAGCTGTCTGCCTCATTATGTGCTATATTCAGGGCAAGTTTAGCCTTGAATTATGTACCCCAAAGTTGGCGGAAGGTAAGAGTGGTATTTATACCCAAACCAGGGCGTGCAACATATGCCCAGGCAAAGTCCTTCCGTCCAATCAGCCTGATGTCTTTCTTGTTAAAGACATTGGAAAAACTGGTTGATAGGCATATAAGGGATTGTGTCTTGGTAAATTCGCCATTGCACAAATACCAGTTTGCATACCAATCAGGCAAATCGTGTGAGCTAAATATACATGAGCTTACTCACAGGATTGAGAAGGCTCTCGAGGAGCAAGAAATTGCTCTAGGCACCTTCTTGGATATAGAGGGGGCGTTTGATAATACCTCCTTTGACTCTATAGAGGAAGCCGTTAGGAAACGGGGAATACACCCAACCATAACTGGTTGGATTGGTGCCACCCTAAAAGGAAGAGAAATTAGTGCCAGTCTGGGACATGCGACCGCGGAGGTGTCTGCCGCGCGCGGGTGTCCGCAGGGGGGGGTTCTCTCACCGCTACTGTGGTGCCTGGTGGTGGACAGCCTTCTGTGGGAGCTGGAGCAGATAGGAGTTCACGCGCAAGGATTTGCCGACGACATCACTATTTTAGTGATTGGAAAATTCGGGGAAATTGTATCAGCTATGATGCAAAGAGCCCTGAAAACCGTCGAGAGATGGTGTACACGAGAGGGATTATCGGTAAATCCGGAAAAAACCTCAGTTGTAGCTTTCACGCGACGCAGGAAACTGCAAGACGTGAAAACGTTAAAAATGTGGGGGAAAGAACTACATGTGATTAAGGAGGTCAAGTATCTGGGTCTAATTTTGGACAACAGGCTGACCTTCACCTGTCAAATACGTAACGTAACAATCAAAGCGACACGGGCTCTGTGGGCCTGTAGATGCATGATTGGTAAAACCTGGGGATTAAAACCGAGGATGGTGCTGTGGCTATACACTAGAGTGGTGGTACCCATAGTGACATACTCGGCCCTGATCTGGTGGCACGCCACCAGAAAAAAGGAAAGTATAACGAGGCTAGGCAAGCTGCAAAGACTTGCATGCCTAGGAATAACGGGGGCATTGAGATCAACGCCCACCGCAGCCATGGAGGTCGTACTGGGGCTGCACCCACTGCATATAGCAGTGGAGGCGGAGGCCCTACTAGCGGCCTACAGGCTAACAATAAACGGATATGGTAAAAGTACCCCAATAAAGGGGCACCATACCATGATCTTCAACTCAATCAAGAGCAATAACATGCTTAGCATGCAATCGGATAGAACCAGCACTGTAAGGGACTTCCGAAAACCCTTCAGGGTGATAATACCTGAGAGGGGCAAGGAAAAAACCATACAAGAGCTGGGCAACCGATATGATACCATCTGGTACACAGATGGATCTAAGACAGAGATAAGCACTGGAGCAGGTATGTGTGGAAGAGGAACGGGAGATGCCTTTGGCATTAACCTGGGCCGTCACGCTACAGTGTTCCAGGCAGAAGTAATTGCAATTCTGGCTTGTGTTGCTGAAATGGTGCGGAGGAACTACCATTGTAGTTCCGAATCTGCATCATGACAGATAGCCAAGCAGCGCTGAAGGCTTTGGAGGGAATAGAAATTCACTCCAAGGTCGTTAAACAATGCCGTGATGAACTTGTGAAACTGGCGATCTGCAACAGCATTTCGCTTATGTGGATTCCGGGACACCGAGGCTTCAGGGGAAATGAAGAGGCTGATCGCCTGGCCAAAGTGGCTGCTAATACAACCATGATAGGTCCTGAGCCCACCTGCGGGATTGCATATACGACCGCGAAGGAGGGGATCAGGGACATGTTATGGAAACAACACCTTGAGCACTGGGAGGGCCTTCCTGGACTGAGGCAATCGCGGATGTTCATTGGGGGCCCCTCCAGAGAGTCCAAGAGCAAAAATATAATCCAACTGAGCAGGAAACAGTTGAGAAAGATAGTAGGACTTTTTACAGGACACTGCTGTCTTAAGAGACACCTCAATACAATGGGGTTGACTGAAGATCCTACTTGTAGGATGTGTGGTGAAGAGGATGAAACCCCTCACCATATCTTATGTGAATGCCCAGCTCTAGCTGGGAGTAGGCTACGCTACTTTGGCCTTACATACCCGAGGGCCGAGGATATAGCTAAAGCACCCTACAACTGCTTACTCAACTTTGTTGAGGAGACGCAGTTGTTGGAGTAAAACGTGGAACGAGGGGCACAATAAGCTTAAGCTTCAGTGCAGTGGGGTCAGAACCACAACCCGTTTGAAATAATAATAATAATAATAATAATACCTTAATCATTAAACAGTTTACATCGTCTGCTTCTTTCATGAAACTTTCTAAATTATCTTTCAAAAATATTCTAGCTTTTTGAGTCTGCAACCTTCTCATTTTCTCTCTACGAATTTTATAGAGTGATCAGAATTTATTTTGAATTAAAGTGGAAATTGTGGCCTCAGTTGCATTCTCGATATCAGAAGATATCTCTAAATCACTCACATTTATTTTATAAATGGTTTATAGCAAAAACTTTATGTAACGAAACTATCATTTTTTGATTTAATTTATTATAATTATTAATATATTCATACAAAATTTAAATTTATTAAAATTGATTTTTCAACACATATAGCTGTTATCTTATCCACATTTGATTTTATTTAGAAAGATACCTGCTTTGTTTTCAAATTGCTTTAATAATTATAATTTATTATTGGTCAAAGTAACAGAGGTTGCTACCATAAAAAGTCCACATTCAAGTTTTCACCCGATGGACTATTACACGGCAATGGTGAATTTTCTATTTCAATTGGAATACTTCAGAAACGTGTCTACTTGGCAATCGTTCTAAAGGTGTTATTCGTTCAATGCTTCTAGAAAGTGTTGTTCGTTCAATGCTTCTAAAGGTGTTGTTCGTTTAATACCTCAGGAAGTGTTGTTTTATCGATACTTCAGGAACGTGTCTGCTTGGCGATCGTTCAAAAGGTGTGGGTTGTACTTCAAGTAAGCCATAAACGAATATTTAATTCAGCTTGGTAAGTCAATTTATTCAATACTACCCTAGTAACATTTTGAAGAGTTACCACCGTGTTAACACCGGGCTAACACTACGGTGTTAATTGCATAAAAGTGTAAATTCCGTATTAACTAAACACCTAGTTATCAAGGTGTTATACACGTGGCTCAGTATGGTTTGCCGATATACTTGTCTTGCGGTGTAACTCATTCTGCAGTTTCCTCAGAAGCTCCTGCCGCTTAGCGTGACAGCTTCGTATCATCCAGCTTAAAAAACTTTTTGTTTTTAGTCTGACGAGACAAAATTTATCTCCCCAAATTCAGCCACCATTTTACCTGAGAAAAGATTGACACCGGTGAGAAACCGTCCAAACTTAGCAAACCGATGTCAGTATTTGCTAAACAGGAAGGGTGAATCAGACACGGGTGTAAATTTTATTAACTCCCAGATAACCAGACCAGGCATAGATTAGATATTATCCTTTCGGCTCCTGTAGTGAATGATACTAACAGTTTTTGTTCACAATCTGTAGTTATTCCAGCTAGAAACCGGTTGGTTAGAATCATAGTTGCTTACCTGCTTGAAAACAGTTACCAGTCATGTGCTGCGATCTATTTACCGAAAACTAAGTTAATCTAACCTAAGTTTAAAGTATGAAGTTAGCAAAATTACGTTCTATTTATAACTAAGAATTTGAAAGGAAGTTAGATTTTTTGCTTTTTTCGTAGGTAGTACCTATATATCAACCTTAGTTCCTAAGTTTAACGAAGATGTTGTTTCCCAGACCGCCGCGCCGTGGTATTCCCACTTCAAGCGTAATTCACAGAATTTCAATGCCAAACCTTCAAACACCAGACGAAGATGATCCAAGTGCCTCCGGCAATAAATGCTTCGCAAGCCAATCAGCGGCGCTACGCTAAGTTGTTGTTTATGTGAAATGTTCACATATTATGAATTTATATGGGTAAATATACGGAATAACAACGTAATGCAAGCTGTTTAAGGTTTGGTTTTAATTCAAACAAATAAAATACTAAGTTGGAACTTAGATTTTTCACGAGCGTCTCACGGCAGATCTGATCTTGGCTGCGAGGCGGTAGTGCCATCTATACTGTGGTGACGTAGACCGATCTTAGCTGTTGACGTTAAGAAGTAAGGTTAGGCTAGGGTTAGAGTTTCGCATTTACATTACCGTAAATCTGAAGAAAAATACTTTTTATAGTAAAAATAAATTTATTTAAACAATATTGGATTGTGGATTGGATGTGGAGGGCAAACCGAAGTTTGCATGCACTCAGGCCACAAAGCGGGCCCATTATGCTACCTCCAATTGTTGTAGCAGCCCACCTACCCCTCTATTTCTCGAGCCATCCCACACTTACGATAAATTCGAGTAGTTTGAAGGGCGGTGTGCCGCTAATACTGGCCAGAAGTCCCCAGCATGGATCCTCTTTTTGACGCTAACGCTGGGCAGTTACAGAGCACATGCTCCATTGTTTCTCCTCGAAGCTCTCTGTATAGTAGCCGTCGTCCCGGAAAATCGCTCCAAGCTGCTGGTTTGGGTCTTTGGATGTGATCTTCTTCAGTCTGGCAGCATCCGTAGTGGACGCGATACCGCTGCAGAAGTCTCCCAGTCAGACCCATTCTTCGATTGTTTGGCCTTATTGCAAAGTTTCGTTACCGCTTTTTGCAGCCAATCCAGCTCATTGCACCACCAAGGTGTTGCACGTCTCCTCGAATCAACCACCGGCAGCGGGCACGATGCTTCAAAAGCTTTTATGAGGGATTTCTGCAGTACATTACTGCATATTTCAATCTCCTCAGTATTGTCTAAATCGATCTTTGTGGTAATTAACCTTGGCATGTCGGTCCCCAAGGTGCTTCACAGGACGTCCAAAAAGACTTCCCTGTAGCTTCCTAGGATTCCTAAACTGCCTAGGCTCCACTTTGGTTGTTTTAATTTTAAAGCATATCCATCTGTGATCTGACATGATCAGCTGTTTGGACACATGCCAGTCAGTTATTCGTGTCGAAATTTCTAACGTCGCCTGAGTGATGTCAATCACTGAATGGCGTTGGGGCGACACATGAAACGTTGGTGTATCCTCTCGATTAAGAATTTCTAAATTTGTACTAATAATGTATTGAAATAAAGACTTCTCTCTATTGTTGCAATCTCCACTTCCCCACGAGCTGTGATGGGAACACCTATAATGAGGTGTCTCTTATGTTGCTCGCAATAACTCACCAGGTCCACCATCCTTTCTGAAGGTGGCAGATCCTGGGAATCAATTGGGAGATATACAGATGCCAGAACGACATCTTTCGGACCTTCTCCAAAGTCACAGCTCAGTAGGACAGCTGTTAGGTCACGGTCACCGAACTGCGGTAAGGGATTTGCCCGAATATTACCAGGTATGAAAATACATGTCCTGGGTTTGTTTGAAGGGTTGCCCGTGAAGACATTTCCCTTCAGCGCTGAAAGGCCTGAGACTCTGCCTTTTGCTAAATGTGGCTCTTGTATTAGAGCTATTGTTTCCATATAACCAGCCAGGCGACGGCATAGAGTAGCCGTCGCTGTTCTACTGTGTTGTAGGTTTGATTGTAGGAAAGTCCATTCCCTCAGGGCAGCCATTAGACTTCCTTGGCGGGGAGATCCCCTTCTATTGGAGCAGTCAAAGCTGCCGCCAGAGATCCCTTTTGGATGCCCAAGAGTTCAAGCTCTGCAGCTACCTGCTTCACTGTTTGTGTCGGTGCATTACTCTTAACGATGCGCTGCACCTTCACTTTAAGGCTGGAGAACCTGTAACTCAGCCTCTCCTTCTCTTTGAGCGTTTCAGCATTTTTCTCGTTGACACCAAATACAATGATTTTCTCCAAAGGATCACTTCTGTCAGCGTCATAGAAGACACACCACTCATTTATATTTACCCATGGGTTTTGGGCCCCAAGCCGTCTAGTCACCTCTCCAGTTGGTTTAGGTTTCCCCGGAATCCAAATGGTGGCTTTAGACAGCGGAGGTAACTCATCCACCTGGGTTACGTCCAGCTCAACTCCCTCCCACAGTTGCGGGAGGTCTGCTACCGTGGTTAGTAGCGATTTCAAGGAACCGTCGTGATCGCAGGTGATCCGAAGGATCTCCCCAGAATACCGGAACCCCCCCAAAAGTGAGTACTATTACTCCCCTTTCCTGGGCCACCTGGATGGTCCTATCAAGGGCTAAGTTATGATATGTTTCAAAATCTCTTTCAGAGAGTTGGAGCGGTCAGTCACTTCTACCCGGAGGTGCTTAGTAGCTGCCTCCTTGTAGGTGATCGGACCCACTTCATTACCCGGCTTGCGTCCAGACACCCTAGCCTTATTCCTCTGATCGCTCTGAGGCGATGGCTGGGAGTCCTCAGACCTCACCATTTTCTTCACGTCACCTTATTGATGAAAACTGGTTTCACCTCTTTTTGGTGGTGCTGGTCTTTTTTTTATTATTTAGATCGACCGTGAGCCGGATGGTGTGCTATCCCTACCCAGAGGTTTGGACAGCCCAGCCCGTTCGTGCTCGGTTGTTGCCTTTTGCAGTATAGCTTAACTTGCTCAAAATTAAACTATATCTGCCACTTGCTTAACCGCAGATGGACTGTACGCGTTAGCTAGCCTTGTTACTCAAAACACAGTTCTCGAGAGCGTGGGTGTTTTGAAAACCATCGTGGATTTGTAACAAAAGTTCTTCCAAATTCAACTAAATGAAAAATACGATGGTAAAGTGGACGCCAGCTAATAAAAATAAAACTAAAAAGAAACTAAGAGTCGATTTATTGTATTAACACAGATAGAAAACAAAGATGTCGACAATAACATTAATTAATTCACAAATCAAAACAAAACATAAAACATACACATAAGGATCAAGAAAGCTAGTACGTAATTGAGGAATACGAACTAGAAAAATTAAATAAAAATACAAAAGTGAAGAACTGACACCCACCTGAAGGGTAGATTCAGTCAAGTAAAAAATTACAGTTGAGTATCCTTGAAGAGGATAACCCAACAAAAAGAAGTTATGCTCAGCAAAGATTAATTGCACACCGGATGTCATTATCTCAGGATTATTGACTTACAAAATAGAACCTGGCATACAGCATCATTTAAAACAAGTATATACATCTCTGTATATACTTACCATCGAGACTTACCCAGAATGCAGTACTACCAACTTCACGACTCGGCAATTGTCTTTCCATCGTCAGGATGTTTCGAATTGAATAACATTACTTCATCATTCTATTGGTCTACCATCCAGGAATGAAAGTCTACAAAATAGACAGCACAAAATACTCATTAAAAAAATCAACTGCTTGCCAGTTCCAATGTTCATCAACCGAGTAACTGTGACTGCAAACTCAATTAATCTCTACTAAAACATCTTCATAAAATCAAATCATCTGCTTGAAGTGGTGGCAATCCCATCCCAAATAATATATAAACGTAAATCCACGTTCGGGATTGAAAGGTGGTTAAACATTAAAATTACAAAACCATGAAGTTTGGTTCTCCAACTTGAAATTATTTTCGATCCATTAGGTACCAAGGATTCACAAGGATACATCATCTTGTGAATAAAAAAAAACAACCATTGGCATCGAAATTCACAAGGAAACAAAATAACTATTCTTCGCATAGTTGATGATAAGTAATAATATTTTCCAACCCAAATCTTCAGAGCAGATGATAGATAAAAAAATAGCGTCATTGCAAAACCAAAAAAATCAATACTGGAACCATATGTGGATATGAAATGATTTCCAAAACTGATATATTCCATTTTACGACGTCAAATTAAAATTGTGATAAGAACCAAAAACGAATAATTACAAAAAAATACGTTTAAGCAGTAACCTGGGTGCTAAAAATAATTTGTTAAACAAATTAGTTGGAAGTAAAATATTATAATTACCCGCTAAACGGCAAAAGTAAATTAAATAAACCATTGGAAACTAAAAATGGACGAACACCAGATTATACGTCAATCTCTTTCAAAATTCAAAATTTTTGCACGAAAAATTATCGCAACCAATAGCGATGCAGTGGCGTAGCTTGAAAAATATATTGTAACGGTCAAAACGTCTTTTGGCACGTTACAGCAGACCGGTTTCTCTAGCCGCTTTCTGCATGTTTGCTTTCTTGCGGCGTTTCCTCTCAGCACCGCAGAGCCTTTGCTTTTCAGGGCGAGGCTGAGCAGTGTTGCCATCCAGCGGGGCTACTCCTAGAGACGTCCCCGCCTTGGCTCCGAGATGTACGGCATCATTAGCATCTTGAGATGGCTTGTCTTGTAAAGACGGTACCATCTCTTTGACACTGGTGGGTGGGACATCTGACATACCCACCGCAACGTTTGTATTCGACAGTGCATTCCGGGGGAGTGCAGCTGTCTGATTCTTTGTGTTTGTTTTTTGTTGTTTATCCATATAAGAAAACTATTTACTTCATCCTCTAAAGCTCCCCACCCGCCACGGAGCCCCACAGGGGACGTCACCAAGGACGCCAGGGCTACTCAGCGGATATAGCTCCCGGAAAGGTAGAGTGTTTGCACACCCCATCCTTACCCAAGAACTCGTCCTGCCAATCCTCTGATAGAAGATAGCGCAGCCGATTGATCTGGGTGGACTAGTCCAGACCGCCCGTTTAAGTAGAAATCCAGGCCAAAGAGGAGTGTTGCCAAACTCAGAGGAACTATATCCGCCTCCAAGCCGGCTCAGCCAACAGGATCCTTTCATCCCACCTTACGGGTTTCCACGCACGGCAAAAACACGTGGGTACCTGTAATTAGTCTGGTTTCTCCACGGCATTCGTCATCCCGATTTACTGGACCATAAAAGTCCGAACACAGAGGGTTTTAGACCTCGACCCGAACCCACAGAGCCAAAGCAGACCGAGCACAAGAGAGTTTTACGTCTCTGACCCGAGTCCTAGCAAGTACACGCATGCCGCTTCATTAAAACACTCAAGCCCCCTCACCACGACAAGGTTGAGGTACATTAGATGTACCAATGTCGTGCATTTTACCTCAACGATGGTGTGGAATTGAATGTTTCCGAAAACTTCGCAGCATCGTAACTAAAAAACGGTTAGGTGTATGTGTGTATGTAGGTATATCTTCAACTTTTGTAATAGGTATTTTTCACGTTGGAGCGATAGAAAGCGAGATAGCAAAATCCGCAACCTTCGACCTATTATAATGTCACGAAACTCCAGTGCGTCTGTGGCGTAACTTTCAGGCGTATATAAGACACATCTTAATTAAAAGTTAAAAAAAATTTCGCGGAGCTCGATTTTTAGAAGACGATTACTAATTGTCCTGGACTATAAAGATTATTAATTATTAATCGTATGGTTTAAAAGTTTTTATAATAAGCTTATTTTTTTAACTAGTATATTATTTACATGTAATTATTTAATGTAATAAAAATTTTTTATTTTAGTTAAAAATGTGGAGGGAGCTGAAAGGGTTAAAGCTTTTCAATATTTTATAGATATTATTAGCAAGTTTACACATACACAGTTCTTAGGATAAATTTATAATATTATATTCAATATTATATTCTTGTAATAAATTAGTCATTAAAATATTGAACTTAATAATGATAAAAAAAGAAGTTTTACTACTTACCCTGAAAGTTTTTTTACAGTAATAAAAGCATATAAGATACCTAGTATTGCAACAACTACACACCTGCAGGTCGTTATGAATTTTTATGCTAATTAAAATTTAGCACGATAATATTTACCTGTTAAAAGATGTTTACTACAGAAATACAACGTTGCGCATCCATTTATTCGTTAGATAAGATCTTTGATACTGGTAAATGCGACTTAGAGCTCCCATGCAATCTCATAAGCATTGATTAAAGCTAATCTTGTTTAAGTGGTATTTTACAATTGTCATAAAATATAAAATAAAAATTATGTCAAGCAACCGATTCAAGTAGTACTCTCTGGATCAACTAATTCACGCATTTATTTTTATTTGGCTTAATATTTCGCTTGACAAAGTTTCTTCTTTTATATGAGTTTTAAATGTGGAAATGAATGTACATAATTTTTATTGCTTTTTATTAAATTTCAGAATATTCTATGGCACAGTCGGCCTCTGGTTGTCTATAGCCATCTAGTACGTGAATGGTGAGAAAACTGCATCTGCACGTGATTCATGTCTAAGATGAATTTAAGATTCAGCTCCCCTTCATTATCTCAAATCTTCGATTTTTGTAATATTCTTGCACTGCCTTGTAAGTTCTAGGTATCAGTAATCTCAAATGACAGCATCGTTTGCTGTCATTGCAACAACGTATTTTCACTCGGTTGCTATTATTTTGGCGTATTCAAATCTTGTGTACTTTCTGTTCAGCGCCCTTCACACTATGCGATTTATCATATGATTTCTCGAATGAGTTTTCTTAGGATTTCTCTCATGAGTTGTATCCTTAGGGGTTATGCTGGTTACGGATTGAACACGAACGAGTACGGGTGAGCACGATCAAATATTTCAAAATTTTGAGTTTAGGTTCAGTGTGGCCAGATTGGCGAATTTATTGTAATTTGGGTTACTTTTGCCCAAATTTTGCGACCAGTTTTTAGCACAAAACGCAAGTCACTAAATTGGGCGACTTTATGTTATTGCATAGGTGATTATTTAAAATTTGAAAAAATGCAAATACAGGGTTCGCCACACTTTTTTATTTATCAACTGCATATAACCACATGTAACCTTAAATTTAAAATGTCAATTTTAACAATATCGATAAAGAAGGTTTTAGACGTTAACGGCAATCCTATGCAAACTCGTATGAAAATAGATACCGCCCTAATCGGTATCCCCATTATCAAATGGGTTATTTTTTTCGAATATTTTCCAACACTTAAATATCTTGCAACTTTGTATATATTTGTTTTAGCACTTGATAATAGGTTATAAAAACCTGAAACATATGTGGTGCAATCACTAATAAAAAAGTAGAGTTTGACTAGAAGCTATTAATTAAAATGATTCACCAATTCTACCAGACTAAATTTAATAAATATTATTTGTCAACTTGTACTGTTGTATACAGTATATCATTATGTTTATTCCGGATCACAAATTTATAACCATAAAAAATTGACAGTTGACAGTTAACCTCGAGTAAACCCCACGAACTTCTGTCGGTTAAAGATACCAGCACTTAACCTACGGTTCCCGTCAGACCAGCGATTGCGAAACATTTTTTGATAGGTTAAGTTATGGTTAGTTCTAAACTGCAGGTTAACCAGACATTGTGAAACCGGTCGTTAGTGAATTCGTTTAAAAATTATTTTTTTCAAAAATTATAAAAAACCAGTTTCTTAAATGTTTTACGTTACTGGCCACAAAATAGTAGATAATATAACCAATTAGTAGTAGATAATATAACCAATTAGTAGTAGATAATATAACCAATTTTTGGAACTCTTTTGGGAAAGATTTTTGTAAACTACCATTTTAAATGACCCCAACTAACTTGATTTTTATAAAAATAAAATAATTTTAGAATTTAATGTTTTGTTGTTTATCTTCCGATTTTGACCGGATTCACTATATAAGGGTGTCCCTGATGGATACAATTTACATAATTTCAGTGGTGATAGAGGACATTATTTTAATTTTAATTCTAATTAAAAATATTTAACAACAATTTTTTTCTAAATTCAAACCTTCGAGAGTTAGGCCTCCTTAAAGTAATTTTTTAAATGTTCACCTTCACATGGCTATAGCTCAGAAAATATTGATTTTTCAGTAAAAAGCATTAAGTGGTTTTTTAAAGAGCGTAAAATAATCTACAAACTAGGTATTAACCTCTTATTATCTAAATTCAACGGCTTTCGAGTTATGAAAAACGGTAAGTAAAAAAATTTAGAACTTTTTTTTTGTTTTTTTTCAAATCGCTGTATCTTCTGAACGAAACATTTTACAAAAAATCTGACGCCTCATTCCAGATAGAAAATTTAAGGGACTAAACCACAATTGTTATTTTGTAGACATATCGAAGGTGTTATACCTTCATCTTCTGGGCTATAATAAAGACAAAATATAAACGTCGGAAAAATGCAAATACAAAATACTCTAATTATTAAGTATATAATAAAAAATAATTTCTTAATTACATTAAACGGAATTTTTTTGCTGCTGAGCTAGCTAGAAGGGCAATCTTTTTCCATTCTGCCAAAAACCCTGAGTTTTTTTTAACTATGTGGCACTTGACTTGAAGGTTAAATTGAACTTTGAGATGTGGCACTATTTCACAAGCGAATTTCGTGTAGGCTACACTATACAATTTTTACAATACGTGAGATAGCAAAAAGTGATGTTAACGACTAGGACTAGGTTGTCAACCAAGTTGAAAAGTGTTTAGTGAACAGTTCAACTTAGTGGCCAACTTAAGTTGTCAACCAAGTTGATCGTTTATTAACCGCTTTAGAAATAAATAAATTAAAATATTAACTTTTTTTTATTAAATAGTCAATCGGATTTAAACAATTCACCTTTATTAAATATTTTTAATAAATAATTACCCCCCCCCTCCTTATTTGAACCTATTAGAGAGCATATTTTTGTACACCAACCCCCCTTTTTTGTAATGACTTTCAAAATATCCCTTCCTTTTCAAAGTACTTGCCTCTACCACCCCGAACAATATTTAATGGATTCTCTTTAAATTTTCTTTCTAATTCATCCCCTGATGATGCCATAGTATGGTGAAAATGTTTGCAAATATATATACTTACAGTGTATTTTACATGTGATAACTTAAAAACATTGTAATTCTGAAAAGCGTTTAGTGCATTTTTGGGTTTTCTAAAATATTGATATGGTTAATATCGAGTTACACTACTTAAACCACGTATCAATCGATTATATGTATGTAAAGTTTTAAGTATGGATATTTAACATCAAAGACTTAGTAAATTTAAATACTTACTGCTAATCTGCGATACCAGCACCATATAAAATTCTTTCCAATGGACAATTTGCATGATTTATAATTTTAGCATATTACTATTCTATATAACAACATATGTAATTTAAATGTAAGTCTTAATTTTTTTAAATTTGGTTCACAAATAAAGCCAGAAAAAAAAATTGAAATTTAAATGTATGTATAGTTGTCGCACGAAATCGTATAAATAAATATGGCTGACTTAATTTAAAATTTGAGGATTTTGACGTCATCAAAATGGCGATTAGTAACTAAAATTTGGTTGTCAGATATACGTTTAGCGAAGTATTTTTAATAAATATATATTGTAGAATGTACAATTTCTTCGCTATTTTATACAGCTATAGCGAAGAAATAGTACATTCTACAATATATATTTATTAAAATTTGGTTACTTCATAACTTCATGTTCATTACTGGTTGGTACTTACTTGGTAGATACTTTAGTGAAACTTATACTGGTGTATTGGCACAAATTGTTGTGGCTCATGTCGTCACATCCTGATTTCAATCACGTGATGTTTTCAAATAAATGATAACATTTCATTAATTTTTTGAGGGTTGACAATACAGAATTTTGATAAATCACTCAAATATTCTGATTATAGGTATATTGAACTATCAATAAGTGCCATTTTGAGGTAGATTTGAATTTTATGCAAATTGTCCATTGGTCATATAAACAAATTAATGTAAACCAAATATTATATTTTTATAGAAACTGCATTATGCATTTATAGCAACTGCATCAAATTTCTTGAATTGGTTATGTATTTTGCTAAAAAGGTTGTAGAACCTGAAATACCTTGAATATCCTTACAAAATTTAACAGTTTATTCTCCAAACACCATACTTTCGAATTATCAAAAAAAAAATCGATTTTTTTTCTCAAATTCACTCAGAACTAAAATTATTTTGACTGACTACTTTTGAATTGAACACCCGGTATAATAAATACAAAACAAAATTATAAAATTATGTACAAATAATGCCTAAATTATTATTATTCCTAATATTATGCAATATTTCTGGTACTTAAAGTTAATTTTTCAAATTTTTAAGTTGAACAAAATAATAAACAATAAACAATAATAATTAACAATATCAAAATGATCCCACAAGTTTCAACAATTTATTTTACTATATTCGATTTAAAGAATCTTAATAATACCAATGTCACGTCACGATGATGCAACTTATTTGACCAAGTTTGGTTTAATTTAATGAATTTATGAATACAAAACAATAATTATTCAAAAAATGTTGTTAAATTAATATATAAGAATTATTTTATTATAGTTTTATTAAAGATTTATCTTTTACGTGGAATTCATTTCAATGGTATACTAAGGAAAACACTTTGACAATCCAAAACTTCTAAAATAACCCCACACTTGTGCTTAGAGTGAACATTTTAGTTAGCTCCCCCCTACCTACGCCACTGAATACTATACATTATAACATTGTCGTGGAAACTACAAAACCTCGTATACGCAAATTTTAGCAGAATTACTGAATGTGAGGAAAACTACCAAAAATACATGGGTGTGCAAAACCTTAGCTGATGCAAAGTTTTTTCGCTGTTGTTCTAAGTGTTTATTAATTTTGTTATGCATCAGCTCATACGAATTTTTGTAGTTTTAACGAAAATATTAGAAGTTTTACTTTTTCTCTCGATGCACTGGATATAAACAGGCTAGCTACAAATCGGATATGACGATGAGCTTTACAATCTACTACTTTTCTGACACAATTAGTAATTGAGAAAAGTAAAAAGTTCTTTACGATATATACGAGATATACCTATCTATTTTATTTTGTGTCACGTTGAAGGAAAATATCGTCCTTTAGGTTCCTCTGTTTACAAATACAAATTATTGTTTGTCTATAGTTATTATGAATGATTAAAGTATTTGTTAGACTGGTTTCTAGATACTGAAAACATATGATGCAATGAAAATTTAACTTTCAATATATTTGATGAGGCAAGAAAATAAATCGAACTGAATTGTAGTGCAATTCACATGGAATTCCACAGGTAATCGTAATCTTATGCCATATCTACTATTGCAACCTACCAATTCTATTAAATAAACTACAAGTTCGTGGTTGCGTGTTGTCTCCTCGCACACCGATTATATAAAAGTTGAAGATTTACAGCAAAGGAAAATACTTTTCAAGGAAAACTGAAGTACCTTTCTTATCTAATTGTTTAATTTTTCATAATTTAGGTAACATACTGAAATTATTTTCAGTCATAATAAACTATGTAATATCTAATATCATAGTGTAAAAATATACCTACATAAATTATTCAAGTTTCGCGAAAGTTTTGTCCCGACTATTGCTATAATTTTTCAGAAATTTTATGAATTTTTTACTTGATAGGTCAAATGGCGTAAACCTCAAAATTTTGAAAATTGAGTTATGCATATATTTGGGTGAGTTATGACATTTGGAACCCAAATATATACATAACTCGATTTTGAAAATTTTGAAGGTTACGCCATTTGATCTATTAAGTGTCGATATCATGTTGATCAACAACATTTCCCAAATATGATATTTTATTCGCTAAATATTAACATTTTTCTTTCTTGAATTTCGACAAGTCGTTACACCATTTCTAAGTGCGTTAATGGACCAGGTTGGTAACTCTAAAATTTTTGACAAAATGTTTTCCATTGATCTTTGCCATAGAGCTGGAGCATTCAAAATTCCATGATTTAAACGATTTACTTGAAATAACCCCAAGTGTGTAGGTATTTATTGTTAACATCTTGGTTGCTCTGTAGGTTACCTTCATGTGCATGTAGGCTTCCTTGACATCCAACTTCGAAAAATATTTTTTCTATTTTGCGTCTAAAGCAAAGTTATTTTATTTTAAAACCCAATCGCGTATCGAAATGGACAATAATTCGGAACGCAATTGTTTGTTTTAAGAGGTTGGTAATTTATAAATTAAGCAAATTAATGTCATTTTAATTTTCAAATCAATATTGTCAATCCCAAATTAATAAACTTGAGCGGTATTCTAACCTGTCAATTTATAAAAAAACGCAACACTTTGCTATTATTTAATAAAATGCACATTTTGATATTTTTACAGCGTATAAGAGCAAATTAGAAAAAATCATATAAAAAACTCGTTTCCTAAGACGTTTTATCATATTTATCCTATAGAAAACTCCCCGCGGATTGTTTTCTAAACGGAATACGTGCGATAAAAACGTGTCTTATGAAACTAGTTTCTTAGTATATTATTTTCTGTTTTGCGTCGAAAACAAAGTCATTTGAAACCCAATCGCGTATTGAAATGGACAATATTTCGAAACGCAAATTTATGTTTTAAGAGGCTGGTAATAAATTAATAAATTAAAGTTAATTAATGTCATTTAATATTGCAATGCCAAATTAATAAACTATTGTACGGTATTCTAACCTATAAATTTATAAAAAAAAAGAAACACGTTAATTGTTACCAACCGTCGCAAAAATGAACAAAAATTTCAGATTTGTAATTTATTTAATTATTGAATTATTCAATCAACTGAGGAACGATTGCAAGAAGAAATTGTTACAAAGTTAATTTTTAAGTAGGTACGCCAAGTTAAATCTTCAAATGGTAGTTCAAAAAGTGAATGTGAATGAATAAGCTGAAAAAAGTTTAATGGAATGTAATGATTCAAATAATTCACAGGTTTGACAAATTGATAAATATTCAATTAAAACATTTCCAAGTAACAAAAGGAATTGTAAAACAAAATTTTGTTAAAACAGAATAGAGTTGCAATTGTGTTCTTTCGATGTGGAAAAAAATCAGAAAGCGTCCATGTGTTATTATTATTTATTAAGGAGGTATTCTAGTCTAGAAGCCCGAATATCAGGCGTTTGTTTGAAGGTCGATAAAACAAAAACACTTATGTTCGTATTCACAAACTTAGTAAAAATTTTAATGAACCGTTTATTTAAACAAACCAATGGAATTTATTTGCTTGTACTACGCGATCATTTTCATTGCTTTGCAAAATTTGTTTGTGCATACGGGCACTAATATTTTAACTATACATTTTTTACATTTTATTTATTTATAAGTATTTTAAGAATTCACAAAAAAAATTTCAAAGAAAAAAATATATATTTTACAAAGTTACACGCTGTTGAAGTATACGGGAAAATAAAAAACAGCGTGCCCATCTTGTCACGATTCCCACCCATCTGGTCATCTCAAAAATAAAAGCAAGGTAGATTCCTTATCAGTACAAATGTCATTATGGTAGGAATCAATAAAATCAATTTCGAATTTTTGATTTAGTAAACTGTGGTAATGTTGGCACACAGCCAATTTTATATATCAAATTGTGTAAATGTGCAACGCACAATATTATTATCATACTTGTAAATATTTCAAGAAATACACATCATTTAAGTTCACGTTGTTTAATTAACTACCACGGGTTACCACATTGGCGACGATGGATAAATTTTTGGTGAAAATTAAATAAAATCAGTAATTAAAAGTGATAAAATTAATTAAAATTACAAATTAATCGAATTTTAAAACAAAGATTAAAAATTAGTTATTCAAACGTTCAAGATTAGATAACAGATGGAAGTAGTCGTCTTGGTTAAACATTGGAAATTTGGACGATAATATCAACTACTGTTGGAATAACGCGCAAGCGTGAACAAGAACAGCAAGCACGTGAACAAATTGAGCGCAGAAAGTCAAGTAATCGTAGTTAACCTGAAAAAATCGTTAGTTATCACATTATAATATTAAAGTATATAATATTCGATAGCAAGATGTCAATTGGTAAATTAGGCGAGTTTAAATTAATGGAAGGCTGTTGGACTTCGTATATTTCACGTCTAAAACAATATTTTAAGGCAAATGATGTTAAAGAAGCCAAAGAAACGGCAACCTTAATCACGCTCGTTGGAGAGGAAACTTTTGATTTAATGGTGGCACTATGTGATCCTGAAAAGCCGGAAGACAAATCTTTTGGACAATTGGTGACAATAATGACGAAACATTTGGAACCCAAACCATCAGAAATTGCAGAAAGGTATAAATTTCGACAAAGAAAACAAGAAGAAACAGAATCAATTTCAGCATTTGTAGCAAATCTGAAAAAGCTGGCAAAATCTTGTAACTTTGGAGATGTGTTAGAGGAAAACATCAGAGATCAATTGGTATTTGGTTTGAGAAATGATGAAGTAAGACAAAGACTTTTTGCAGAAAAAGGGTTAAACTATCACAAGGCTTATGAAATATCTATCAATATGGAAGCGGCAGAGAACGATACAAGTTTGGTACATGCAAGTACATCTGTAAACAGGATTAGTTCGGGTCTACAAAAAGTTGGAACGAAACCAATTAGAAGAAACGACATGCAATGCAGTCACTGTGGAAGAAAAAATCATGTTTTGGCAGATTGTTTTTTTAGGAAAATTGTCAACAAGGGCGCATCAAAGAAGTGCAACAATTGTGGACGATCCAATCATGCAACCGAAAATTGTTGGTTCAAGGAAAAGCCATTTCAAGATAACGAAGATAGAAGACGCCACGTGAGTAGAAGAAAACCAAAATTCAATAAAACTAAATTTAATAAATTTTTGTCAAAAAGCGATAGTGTAAATGAGGATGATTATAATGTCGATATTCAATTTGAAAGAACATGTTTCAATGTCACAAATAGATTTGATAATAATCAACCATTTACAATTAAGGTCAAAATAAATGAAGTTTCTTTCAAAATGGAAATCGATACGGGATCTTCAATCTCGGCTATTTCCGAAAAGGTTTATTATCAATATTTTTCTAAATTAGAATTAGGAAATTCAAAATTAATATTGAAATCTTACGTTGGAACCAATATTTTGATTTTAGGTGTCATAAAGGTAAATGTTTACATCGACAGTTTTGCTGTGGGGGAGAAATTAAATCTCTACGTGATTAAAAACGCAGGCCCACCTATCATTGGAAGAGACTGGTTGAATATTTTCAAAATTAAACTTAATCACATTTTTCAAATAAATAGCTCAATAAGTAATCAAGTAACAGAAAAAGAAAGTGTTGCAAAATTCTTAACAAATAAATTTCCTCAAGTATTTGACGGTACTATTGGAACTTTCACAGAGGGTAAAATATCATTAACATTGAAAGAAGGTAGTAAACCTGTTTTTTGCAAGGCTCGATCCTTACCTTTCTCTTTGAAAGATAAAGTCGAGGAAGAATTAATTAAATTAACTCAGGAAAACATTGTTACCCCTGTAAACTTTTCACAATGGGCTACACCTATAGTTCCTGTGTTAAAAAAAAACGGACAAATCAGAATATGCGGTGATTTTAAAGTAACCTTAAATCCCCAATTGTGTATTGAGAGGCATCCCTTACCGAAAATAGAAGACTTAATTGGTAATTTAAGTGAGTGCAAATGCTTTTCAAAAATTGATTTATCTCAAGCTTATGCTCAATTTGAACTGGATGACAAATCCAAAGAATTAGTTACAATTAATACTCATAAGGGTTTATTTCGTTATAATCGATTACCTTATAGAGTTTCTTCGAGTCCAGGTATTTTCCAAAAGAAAATGGAAAGTATTTTTGCGGATTTGAGCAATGTTTCTATATTTGTAGATGATATTTTTGTGTTTTCGAAAGATAGAGAATCACATCTCAGATTATTAATTCAAGTATTTGAAAAACTAGCTAGATTTGGTTTAAAAATCAAAATAGAAAAATGTAATTTTCTACAACCAAGAATTAAATATTTAGGTTTCGTTATCGATGAAGAAGGTGTACACACTTCAAAGGATAAAATTGAAGCAGTAGTCAGTGCACCCAATCCATCGAATGTTACCGAATTAAAAGCATTATTGGGTTTAATTAATTACTATGCTAAGTTTATTAAAAACATTTCCATGAAACTGCATCCCTTATATAAATTATTAAAAAAAAATGTAGAATATAAATGGACCAAGGAACAACAATTAGCAATAGATTTAATTAAAAAGGAATTAACTTCTTCAAATCTGTTGGTACATTATAATCCGAATTTACCTTTGACCTTAGCCACAGATGCTAGTTCTTATGGAATAGGAGCGATTTTATCACATGAATTTCCAAACGGAGATTCACGACCTATAGCTTACGCATCACGTACGCTTTCTCCATCAGAACAAAATTACAGTCAAATAGACCGGGAAGCTTTAGCTATAATATTTGAAGTAAAAAAATTTCATCAATACATTTTTGGTAGACCATTTTTGTTATTAACAGATCACAAACCATTAGTTACCATTTTTGGAGATAAAAAGGGAATACCGATTTTTGCTGCCAGTAGATTACAACGATGGAGCATAATTTTATCCACTTACCAATATAAAATTAAATTTGTAAAATCAGATCAAAATGGGAATGCGGATTGTCTTTCTCGGTTGCCATGCAAAACTGAATGCAATTTGGAAAATTACGATATTGGTCACATAAGTTTTTTGCAAGAAAGATTACCCATTAATTACAAAACAATTGTAAAAAAAATGGAAAGTGACAAAATATTGCACAAACTATATTTTTATATTTTGCACGGGTGGCCTGAAACAGGAGACATTCCAAAAGAATTAAAAATTTATCAAAATAAGTTTGATCAATTACATTTAGAAAAAGGATTAATTTTATGGGGACATCGGTGATTATTCCTGAATCTTTGCGTTTAGATATGTTAAAAGAAATTCATTTAAGTCATTTAGGAATAAATAAATGCAAATCTTTAGCAAGAGGGTATGTTTATTGGCCAAACATTGATAAAGATATTGAAACAATGTGTTCTAATTGTATGGTATGCAAATCGGTTAGTAGTAATCCTACAAAAAATAATTTAAGTCCTTGGCCTCAAACCAATAAACCTTGGTCTAGGTTACATATAGATTTTTTAGGTCCTATTTACAATAAAAAGTTTTTAGTAGTAACCGATTCTCATACAAAATGGTTGGAGGTATGTGAGATGAACTCTACAACTGCTCAGAGCACAATAAATAAATTAAGAATACTGATTACTCATTTCGGGTTACCAGATACCATAGTTTCTGATAATGGTCCGCCATTCACTTCTATGGAATTTAAAAATTATTTGCGTGTAAACGGTATACGTCAATTGTTCTCTCCACCTTATCACCCATCGAGTAATGGCGCAGCTGAAAATTCAGTAAAAACTTTCAAGGTAGCATTAAAAAAAATGCACAATGAAAAGCGCGATTTAAATGTTGCTATGCAACAATTTCTTTTCGATTACCGAAACACTTCTCATTCAACTACAGGTGTGAGTCCTGCTGAATTAATGTTCGGACGCAAATTGAAAACAAGATTGGATTTGATTTTTCCAAACCACAGTAGAACAGTCGATGAAAGAGTTGAAAGTCAAATGAGCAATTTTGGTGGAAAACCAAAAAGCATTAATATTGGCGAAAACGTGGTTTTCAAGGATTTTTCTGTCATAAGCAATCCAGTTTGGTCCAAAGGGACAGTAGTAAACAAAAGAGGCTCGGTAACGTATGATGTCAAATCAGAAGAAGGGAAAGTTGTAACAAGACACTCTAATCAAGTGAAAACTGATAGTAAATCGAAATTTTCTTTCGATCCCCCTCCTGATTTGCCTGATGACACAACCGAAAATGTTATTGAAAATGTAAAGGATAGAGATAATAAAAATGAGATTTTAGAAGTTACTAATGATGCAGACATTGTTAACGACTGCACTCACAGGTACAATTTACGTTCTAAGAACAAAAGCAAGGAATGAGTACCGTATAAATGTAAATATTGTAAAAAAACATGTTAACCTTATAATTTTGTAAATAAGGGTGAGAATGTGGTAATGTTGGCACACAGCCAATTTTATATATCAAATTGTGTAAATGTGCAACGCACAATATTATTATCATACTTGTAAATATTTCAAGAAATACACATCATTTAAGTTCACGTTGTTTAATTAACTACCACGGGTTACCACAAGTAAACCATTAAAACAATACAGTTCTTTACTAGGAAGACAGTGCCATAGTTGTTTTCAGAAAATATTTAACTGTTTCCAAAATAACGATGCAATAAAAGGTGCTACTTTTTTTTAAACTACGTTTTAAAAGAAATATTTTCAAAAAAAACCTTCCATTTGGTCAATTATTTTCACATTTCAAGAATAAGTAAAGTAATTTTTTAAATATAATATAATAATTAAAGTACAATCCAAATAAATTTGCCGGTGCGTCATTGTTTAAAATGGTATGAATCAAGCTGGAAATCACTAGTCAAATAAGTGCATTTTTATTTTAATATATCGTAGTTTCTCTTTTCGCCACAATTTGAAACAATGTAAATGGCACTGTCAAAGTGTTGCAGGTCATAAATAACAATGAAAACCTAACCTAACTGCATAAAATATAGCACTACGCGATTCAAAAATATATATTAAAAAATTTATAAGTTCAGACATACTAATTTTTCATTGTTATGTTTTTATAATGTACAATATTAGTAACGTACGTCTTTTATTGCTTTCGGTTAGCAAGACATACAAATATTTTTGCACTCATTTAAATGAAGATGAACGACGTCCAAAATTATATTCAGTATGTCATTTCTTAATCAGAATTTCGTGACGTAGCGGCACAGATATTTGAATCGTAGTTTATATAATCTCAACAATTAAAAATTCGAAAAACAAAATAGAACCCATCGTTTGCCCATGATGAGACTAAGCTTAAAATTTGTTGTATGGATAACAGTTTTTCACAAAAAAATTTAAAGAAAATCGATCAGTACAAACATTGTTAAAAATGGCGATTTATTTTAAAAACTTGAAAATCTAATAGTAATATTGTTTTAAAATATTTTTTGACATTTTTTGTAGATAGTACATTTTACAAGAAACATTATCGAAAAAAAACGTGCCATTTGGTAAATTATTATTCGCGGAATTATGAGCATTTCAAAAAAATGTTACGTAATTTCCTAAAATTTATATCTCTTGAATGTAATGATTAAAAAAAAATTGAAAAAAGTCATGGAGGCTAGTCTCAACTAGTAGGTACTAAAAGAAAAAAAATTTTAAAAAGATCCGAGGTGCAAAAGGAAAATGGTGTCCGATTTGGCGTGGAATGCCCCATATGCACTGTAATCTCATTTTTTCGTTGAATAATATCCAGGCGTTTTAGCTATAAAATTTACCTCTGTGCTAAATTCGTGCCCTACGAAAAAAAATTTTTTATTATGTTTATTTGGACGTCTTGAATAACACTTGGTAGTTACGCCACGATACACCTGGAGGAATTAGTAAAAATCGCGTCGGAAGGTCGCGGAAACCGCAGAATCGGGATTTTATCAGTTTCTATCGGCCAAATGGGAACAATACCTATTACAAAAATTGTACGTCTGTAAATTTTCTATCTTAATGGTCTTATACATTTTTTTCGTACGCCTAACGGTTGTGGAGATACGACGCGGACTAAGTTAAAAATGCATTTATGTCTAACTCAAGTGTTCAAAATGTTTAGGAATCGTTCGGATTTGCACTCTGTAGCACATGCGTTCATGCAAGAAAATTACCTTTTGGACGAACTGATCTGTAATGGAATGAAGATTATTCTTGCAAATATTCGGTGCTCCCAAAACGGAAACTTTCATAGACAATTACAAATATTTAACATTTGCCAAATCTACAAAACTTTCAACGGCTGTAAAATTATTATCACTTTTTCCTACAACATCTTCAGCAGCTCAACCGCATTTATGTAGAGTGTATTATCAAGTTACCATGGTTAAAAAAAGACATTGATCTTGAGCAGTGGGGCTGGAGTAGGAAGAATGATATTTTGCAGCCAGTACCAACGCATTTATCACCAGCACCAGACAAATTGTTAAATTAAATTTTTTGCAACTGTAGGAAAGGTTGCGCAGGAAAATGTAGCTGTAAGAAGGACTGAATTGTTCAATAACTTGTGGCCATTGCCACGGTCGCACCTATAATTGCTGACAAAATAGACGACGTAGGTCAGACGTATCAGAATAAAATTAATAACAATGATTTGTCATTAGACGACAACATTTCAGACACTGAAGGAGTCGAAAATATTGACTAATTTAAAATCCATGTCCAAACCATGTAAAAAACAACGCGACGAAGCGTTGTACCTCCTAGGAAGGTGCTGAAATGAATGCATTTTTTGACTTATGCAATGCAAATAAAATGTATAAGACATTCTGGTATAGAATAAAGATCACCGAGTTTTATAATGTAACATTTATTTTTCACGACTCGGTAAATTTTTATATGCGATTTTCCAAAACCTCGTTTTGAGCAGGCGCGACGAACTGAGCGATAGCGGAAAGGAAGTAGACATCACTTTCTGTCAAACCTTTCTGTCAAAAGTCGACTTATACTTACTTTATTGGAATTGCTTTAGTTGCCTTCATTTTTATATTTCCGGAGAACCGACCCTCGGGTAACTCAGGTTTATGTTTGATAGATTGATATTTACTTCCTATTTTCCTTTACGTAGGTTCTCAGTAGTTTTTTTATTTGGTATCCGAACTTATTATATCCAGTTTTGTCTTGGTTCGCCAGTTGTAGAGAACATTTACCTTTGTTTGCTAAACAATTAATTTGGACCAGATCATCTTCGTCCAAGGTTTCTGTTTTTATTGTTTTTTTGGGATACTGCAGCAATTGGTTTGTTTGGAGTTCCCATGATCCACGGTTGCTGCTTGCCAATATTGGAGTCCTCCTGCATGATTTCAACTTTATACCGACTCAAGAGAATAGAAGGTGGTATATTTAAATTTATTAGCGCACCCGAGTATTTTGGTTTCGATTTATGTATTGTTGAATTTGTCGAATCATCTTTGAGCAGTCACAAAATTTAATTACGGGAAATATAACCAACGAAGACTAGTTAAATTCGTTGTAACAGGAGAAATTTTTAAATATCAAGTGTTTTACTATTAACTTGTTTTTTTTTGTATAAGATTAGTGAAAACCAACAGGTAATAGCTATTAACGCGTTGGGTATACTTAATTGCTGTTTAACGTTTATGCAAATTTTGTTTACACAAGAATATTCTGTTAAGGATAAATTTATATCTTTGGTCAATAACAATATTAATCCTTTCTGGCTTGAGGATTATTTTATGTTCTTGATACTTACTCCTGTATATAGTTGTTTGTCTTGTAGAGTCCGTGGCGCCATATAAATATTTAGACAAATATATTTTTACTCAACAACTTTGCTTCAATTTTTTTTTAAAGAACCTCCGGCTCGCTCTCCCATTTTTTAAGCAGAGCTACTGGCCGGCATTGTGTTGACCGGAAGACTTGAGTAATTTTCTTTGGTTATAATAACAGCAATACTTAATTTAATTATGAGACATTGAAAGTAAGTTAATTGCGAAATATATGGTGCCAAAGCAGTTTGGCGGAACTTAATACATTTTTCACTTAGTCTGCGTCGTATCTTCAAAACCGTTAGGCGTACAAAAAAAATGTTTAGGACCATTAAGGTAGAGAATTTACAGACGTACAACTTTTGTAATAGGTGTTGTTCCCATTTAGGTCATAAAAACTGAGTTAATCCCGAATCTGTCGTTTCCGCAACCTTCCGACGCGATTTTCTCGAATTCCTCCAAGTGTATCGTGGCGTAACTACCAGGTATTAAGCGGCATTCAGAAAAAGAGTGTTGTCTTGCCTTGCTTAGGTAGAAACTAGCAAGAACCAATCAGATTGAAGTATTTTCTTTAATCCTTAGGGATTAAAAAAATTAAGGTTGCAGTGCTGAGGTCTTGCTAAAGCTTGGTAACGCCAAGCTTTTCGACTTTGCAAGACAATGGCATCGAAGCAAGACTCAATCAAATTGAAGTATTTTAAAAACTGCGCGCGTCCTCTGTATAAAATTTATAGTTTTTAAAAATTAGTTTGTAGTATTATGTATTATAATACTTGAACGTATAAAATATAAAATTATATTTTATAAATTATAAAATAAAATAAATAACGGCAGTAGTAATTTAAATTCTGCACATCTAAATTTTGATGAAAAATTGGCATCCACTCTGAAAAATTATAAAATTAAATTATAGTTTAAAAAATTATAAAATTATAAAGAATGGCCGTTAAACCTTTTTATAAATTATAAATTAACGTATAATCATTATTTATAAATTATAAAATAAAATGTATAAAAATGTACCGAATGTCGAACGTAAAATTATAAATGCCACTATCACTGTTGCCTGAACAACGCAGCACAAGAATTTTTATGTGAACGCTCAAATCGTGTAAGCAAGACCTCAGCAAAAGCACGCAAAACAAGCTACCTGCAAGGCAAGGCAACAATCTTTATCTGTATGCGGCTTTATTGAATACCTCCAAATTAACACAATAAAAAAAAATTTTTTCGTAGGGCCCGAATTTGGCAGGAAAAGTCTAAAGCGCCTGGACTATAACTAGTAATAACAGCAATTACAAAAAAATCAAATAAAACTTTTTTTATGAAATTTTTACTCGATGTTTGGATCACATACAAAAATTGCGATTATTGACTCCGGTGTCTTACAAATAACTTGCTTCCAACATGGAAAAATATTGACACTAGTCAAAGCCGGAAAATTGGCATCGCCATATGGAAAAATTTGAGTGTCTCATACCTGGTACATCTCCCTTACTGTTTTTTTTTTCTAAATTTAAAATGCATGTTCTTGCTGGGACACCCTTTATGTTTAGTTTACGCCTTAAACTACCATAATTGCAATAGAAAATGTTTATTGTGGTGGGTATACTATAGCATCTACATATTCCGGATTACAAGTTTCGTATTACTAATATTTTAAAGGATTCTCGTAGTGGATGTGATGTTCGTCGGAATATTAATATTAATTTTTAACATTAATTTAATTATTACATAAATTAATACATAAAATAATATATAAATATATACTGCGGTGTATTTTCCAGCACTGGATAAAAATTTTAAACAAAAATAAATCTCCAGAATCAAATCAAATCTCATTGAGCATGAGACTCTTTTTTTATTTTTTTTTTTATTTTAAAGAGTTAATGTTACATATCAAAAATATAAATTTGAGTATCATCCGCTCGTGCATCAGCTAAGAAGCCATTAGCTACAAAGCAAAAACAAACCCTCAAATCTTCAGATTCTGGTGTACTGGTCTGTTCTTTTCAAATAATTTATCAGTTAGGTTATATTTTTTTCAGTCAGCGCTTCGTTTATATTATTTGGGAGTTGCTCTTGTGTTCTTATATTTGAGTGTTTTGCACAGCTTATCATATGGTCACGCGTTATTGTTGTTTTGCAAGATTCACAGTAAAGTTGTTCTTCTTTTTTGAAAATGAACATGTGCGTAATGCCAGTATGTCCTATTCTTAATCTGTTATAAATTATTTGATGTTTTCTAGTTATGTTTATTGGGAGTTCTTTACAAGTATTATTTTTGATTTCTCTCAGCTTGTTTGTATATGGTTGGCTTTTCTAATCTTCTTCCCATTTATTTCTTATGAAGGTTTTGTTACAAAGCTTTTTTAATTGCATAGAGTTCGGCGTTATAAATGGCATTCTATATTTTCCGATTATCTTTATATATGTATAAAGGAGCAAGATGTTTTGGAGTTGGTTTTTGAGACATCTGTATAAATTGGTAGGTAGTTGTAGTAATGCATTTGTTTCATTTTCAGGAAATTGATTTTGATAATGTCAAAAGATGTTTCATTTTTTAAAAATTTTGTGAGTTAGAAATTTATATTTGATTTTGGTATTGTCCAAGATGAATTATTGTAATGCCTTCTTGTTTCGACAGGTGGTAGATTTAAGTTGTATTTGTTTATGAATTTTAATTCGAAAAGGTGGATTTATTTTTGGTTGGAGGCGATATATATTTTGGTAACTGATGTTTAAGATATTTTCTGCTACTGGATTTGTTGGATAAAATAATGTATTTGCTAGAAAATTTAGCGTAAGTTTGTTGTTTTTGCCGGTAGTTTGGTGGTAATTCACCACTCTCACTATAGATGCTGATTAGAGGAGTTGTTCGAAAGGCGCCTGTTACTATTCGTAGTCCTTCATTGTATAATAGTATCTATCATTTTTGAGATGTTGTTTTTTGCACTTTGATATATGATGCATCCATATTCTAGTTTAGATCTGATCATGGTTTTGAAAATTTTCAATAAGGTTTGATTATCTGATCCCCATTCATGATGAGAGAGTATTTTTAGAATTTGTATGCTTTTGTGGCATTGAATTTTAAGGTTCTTTAAATAAGGAATCCAGGTTAATCTTCTGTCAAACGTCAATCCTAGGTATTTTAATTCATTTCTATATTCTAGTGGTGTATTGTATAGTTTAATTGTTGGATTTTGATTGCATCGATTTGAGCGACAAAAGTGAATGCAATAGCCTTTCGATGACGACAGTGTAAAACCATTTGATGTTGCCCATTCTTCCAGTTTGGTAGATGTTTTTTGGAGTAAAGTTGATATCTCGGTAATATTTTTGTATCTATAGTAAAAAATTTGATCGTCTGCAAAAATTAATCCTTTTACTGGTGGTCGAATATTACTTGATAATATTTTGTTCACAGCTATTAGGTAAAGAGTTGTGCTTAGTACAGAGTCTTGTGGTGGGCCATTTTCTTGGATTTTAGTGTCGATAGATATTCATTAACTTTAACTTGAAAAGTACGTTTATTTAGAAAATGTTTGATGTAAGCTAATGCACGGCCAGTAATTCCTAATTTTTTTAAATCGCGTATTAGTTCGTATCGCCAAGTTGTATCAAAGGCCTTCGTTAGATCAAAAGATAAAATAAAAACGGTTCAATTATTCGGTTATATAATTATTATAACGGTTCAATATATTAATTAGTAATTTATTGTATGCTTTCTTTTTTCGTATAGATTTTTTTGGAATAGATTCCTTTGCTGCATCTAAAATTGTTGTATTGAAGAGATTTATCATTTCGTTTACGTTCACACTTTCATCTTCCGTAGAATGTAGTTTTAGTTAAGTTTCAATTATATTACTAACTTTTTCCCAGTTAGCTTTTTTTAGATTCCATCTAGTTAGATTTTTAGTTTGAGTGGTTTCTCATTTGATTGGATTTCTAATTTTATTGGAAAGTGATTACTTCCATACGCATTGCCCAAAGGTTTCCACTCTATTATAGAAGCTATCTTTGCTTGTGCAAAGGTGAGATCAATGCTGGTATATTTTTCACTAACCAGAGCCAGATGAGTATGTTGGCCGTCATTTAATAGAATTATATCTGGTTGTTTTAGAATTTTTTCTATTGTAGTACCTCCTTTGTTGGTTTGCTCTGAGCCCCATATGGTGTTATGTCCATTGAAATCTCCTAATAAAATGTATGGGATTGAAAGTTGAGCTATGATTTCTTCAAGATCGTCAGCAGTGAATTCCGTGGAGTTTTGGAGATAGATGGAACAAATTGATGTTGATGTATTTTTTATTATGGTACTAACTGCTATGGCTTCTAAGTTAGTTTTCAGTGCTATATGTTCAGAGTGTAGTTGGTTTTTAACGGTTACTTAAAACGGTTACGGAGGTTACTCCTCCGCTTACATGTAAGGCTTGAGTTCTATTTTTATAGTAGATTAGATAGTTATTTAGTTTTGGTATTTGGTTGGTTTTAAGATTTGTTTCCTGGATAGTAAGTATATATGGCTGATGTTCCTGAATTAATAATTGTAATTCAGGCAGGTGTGCGTATAGACCCTTGCAGTTCCATTGTATTATGTTCATTTTTTGTTTGAAGAAGGAAGGGAAGGGAATAGAAGATGTAGAAAAAGGCAGAAATGAAAAGGTGATGGAATTTAAAGAAGGAAAGGTTGTTTGTAGCTTGGATGTTTAGTTTAGATCTTGCCTGGATGATGAGAAGTGTGTGTCATTTTCCTTTCATTGGGCTTTATTTATGTTGGAGATTATCCGCGTGAATCTGTATTTTATTTTACTATGTTGCAAGAGAATGCAAATATTTGAATTGAATTTGAGTGCTCTTTTAAGCGGATTTTTGAAGTCACGATTTTCAACATAGAAGTTTTCGAATTTTTTGTATGTATAATCATATTGTGTAGGGTTTTTCGTAATTTCATCTTTTATAGGTTTTAGTAGCTCGGTAGTTGTTAAATTTTCTTCTTCACTTTTTTTTGCTTTTTTGGTTATTTTCTTTTGATTTTTATCGCTAGTATTGTTATCTATCTGTTGATTTTTAATAAGGGTATTATTTGGTATAGGAGGAAGTTTGAAAGGATCTTCTTGTGAAATTTGCATAATTTCTGGTGAGGGCTCTGTGAAGCTTATTTGCAGTGGACGTTTGGGATTTGTTTTTTGGGAGTATGCTATTTCAATTTCATTTTGATTTTTATGTATTACCATGTTAGTTTCAGATTCATGAGGATTGAGTTTGTTTGTTTTCAGAGATTCTATTATTTGGGTGTTGCATAAGAGATGTACGTTGCAGTAGGCGGTTGTGTGCCCAAATTGATTGCATCTTAGACATTTTTGGTCTTCATTGTGTATGTAGATTCTGTAGTTTTTGCTTTAATGTGTGATTATGCTTGACGTAGGTATCTTCTGAAGCTAATTATGTGATTATATTCTGGGTCGTCTAGATATTTTATGAAATTGATTGGAGATGTTAGTTTGAGTTTCAGTTCTTTTCTAATGCATTCTTCCAGGATTATGTTTGGTATAGTGGGCGATACGTTTGATAACGTCAGTTTTTTAGATAGTGAAGTGAGCCGCTTAATTTGAACTTGTTTGTTATCAATATTGATGTATTTTGTAGTATGCAACAGTTGCTCCACATGCTCTTTTCTTCTTAGGTAAATACATATTCGTTTGTTTGATACGCGTGAGGCAGTGATAAAGTTTAATGGTTTGATAATTTTTCCTATGGCATATACATATTCTTTAATTTTGGCTCCATTTATTGAATTTAGTATTATTGCTTGATCTTTTTTTTTAAGTTTAAATGTAGTAGTGTGATTTTTGAGTATGTTTGAGTAAGTAAATGTGGTTTCGGTATTTGTTTGTTCCATGTTTGTATTTGAAACCTTTGTGGCTCGGGGTGTCTTGATTGTTGTTGTAATGTAGAGCAAAAATAAAAATATCTTTATAGAGTAATTTTGTTGATTCTTGTATTATAATATTATATTGTATTGTATTGGTTATAGAAAATTTAAATCTAACCTTATATGAAATAATCTTTAGTTCACATATGCACGTCTGCTCGCTAACACTGTTAAGCTAGCCACAGACCGGCGTACATGTGTGTCATGCAGAAGTGTCACACCGGTTGAACGTTGATGTTCGATGGTCTGTGGCCAAAAGAGTGACATACATGCGCGACGCACAAGTTTTCAATTTGACTTGAATTCGGTGTGTCACACATCAACGTTCATACTATGTATGACGGTCTGTGGACAACCTTCACTCCTTTCCATAAAATTTATTTAATTCAGTGTCTCGCGCCTATTTAAAATTTTTATTACAATAGTTTATTTTATTTATCATGCATGCATACTCCACTGATAAAAATATCAACTGGTTTTCATCATTCATCGTCGATGCTCAAACTACATGTGTGACACCCAAGCATGATAGTGTAGGGGCAACAGCACACCATCATACTTGCACGACGCACATGAATGACACTCCTGCATGACACACAAGTACGCCGGTCTGTGGCTAGCTTTACACATAAACTCATGAGACTCTTGATTTCAATAATTAATATTAAATAATCCAAATTCAATTCAAATTTAAAATGAACATTATACAAAATTAAAAATCGAATCATAAATCAAAGAGATAACTTCGACTACACGTCGCGCTATCGAATTTAATTGCACTACCTTCAACTTTCAATCTTAATCCTACAAATTCCACCAGCAGAATCAAATTCGTAATTTTTCCAAATATTAATCATTCAATAAGATCATCAATCCAAAATCCAAATTATTAAAATTTTATCCAAGAACTTATTAAGTTGATCCACAGCTTTGACAAATTTCAAAATCAATAATCAAATTTCTACTCATTATATATACAGTGTGTTCACGATAAGAGGCAACAGTAAATAATTCCTTTATCTTACTAGATATAAAAACAAGTTTAAATAGTTATCTATTCAGCTCGAAATTTGCCATCAGAAACCGCGGAGGTACATATTTTTGTACTTCAAACTCAACCGGAAGTAAACATAATTATTTTTTTCAAATGGCAACATATGTCTTTTTTTAACATTCCTGTAATCTGCAGTTTTTTCCTTATGCATACATATAAAATTATACATAAGAAAATTTTCAAGAAAAATGCAAGATAAATTTATTAATTATTTAATTTATTTAGTGTTATGAAAACAAAACAACGTCACGGTACAGAAAACACAACCTATCTGATAAATTCTTCAAAATTGCCAACATTTTGTTCAAGACATGATACTATAGTATCATTTTGTTTTCATAGTAAACTAAATAAATTAAATAATTAATTAATTTATCTTGCATTTTTCTTGAAAATTTTTATCAAAAAATGATAATAATATATGTCAGTATATAGAAAAAATTGCATATTACGAAAATGTCAAAGTAAAGATATGTTGCCATTTGAAAAATTAAATTCACGTTTACTTCCGGTTGAGTTTGAAATACAAAAAAATTTACTTCCGCAGTTTCCGATGGTAAATTTCAATTTGAATAAAAAACTATTTAAACTTTTTTTTGTATTTAGTAAGATATAAGAATTATTCACTGTTACCTCTTATCGTGAACACACTGTATACCGCCGCGCCATACGAGGCTTTCCGTATAAAAGTTTCCTTTTATATTCTGCGTTGATCGTCCATGTTTCACAACCATAGTTCGGAATTGATTCCACCATTGTTTTTCCAATGTGTTTCTTGGTTTTGAGCGAGATATGTCTATTCCACCATAACTAACACCTTACGGCTATTCTCTATGCTGGTTTTAATTTCTTTCTGTCCGACTCCATCTGTAGTTATTGTTGTTCCAAAATATTTAAATTTTTGGACCTGGTTGATTTCTTTGTTATCTTTGATTAAAACTTGAAATTTTGTTGTGCTATTAATAACCAGATATTCGGTTTTTGCTATATTAATAGTTAGACCCCACTGTTCATAGCTCTCGTCGAGTCTTTTAAGCATAAATTCGAGATCATACGCATCCTGAGCAATCACCATCTGATTATCCGCAAAATTTAGTGTGTAAAGATAGTTATTGTAAATAGGTATACCCATGTATCTCACTCTCCTTTTCCAATCTTCTAGTACCAAGTATTTATATGATGAACAGCAGCGGGGACAAACTACAGCCCTGTCTTAAGCCTTTAGAAGCTTAAATTTGTGAGTTATTTGCCGTTTTTAACATACGCTTTGTTATCTTTATATATTTCTTTTATAATGTCTATCAGTTTTTGATTAACATCCTTTATGCGGAGGGCTTTCCATAGTTTGTTGCGAGTCAAATGCTTTTTGTAAATCTATGAAAGCTAAGTGTGTGTCCTTTCCCACTATTATTCTCTTTTCTGCTATTTGCTGGAGTTTAAATATATTATCTACACAAGATTTCCCCCGTGTGAAATCGCTTTATTCCTCGCTGATCTTGTTCTTTAAATCCTTTCGTAGTAGTGTCGTTAAAATTTTTCCAAACAGTCTGCTAAAAGTGCCGTTTATGCTCAGCCCTCGATAGGTGTTGGGGTCCTTCCTTGATCCTTTTTTAAATATTGATATAATATGGGATTCTTTCCATTGAGATGGCACTTGATTTTGTATTATGCAGTTGTTAAAGTGTACCTGCAATCTTGTGATGAACTCGGGACCTCCATACTTTAGTAGTTCATCAGGAATTTGTCCAAGGCCTGCAGCTCTTCCATTTTTCATCATTTTTAAAGAGTTTTTCACCATTTCTTCGGTAATCTCCAGCTCAGCACTGATATTGTGTTTCAAGTTTTCTTCATAATTATAATTATATTATGGTCTATTCTCGACAAGCAATTTTTTATAATGATGTACCCAATTCGTTATTAACGTTGTGTTTTGATTATTGTTGTTGTTTTTTCTTATTGTTTTAAGAAAGCGCCATATCTCTGTTGATCGTGTTCCACCAATCAATCTATCAATTTATCCAAGCATTTATTTTTATAATTAGCTATTTTTCTCTTCACCCCTCTATTTTATTCTTTATATTCCTGAAACGATTCTGCTGTTCTTAGAGTTAGCCATTTTTGAAATGCCTTATTTTTTTGTTCAATATATTCACCTAAGTATATCTTCCTTCCACCAATATGGTATCTTTTTTTCTTTTTTTCTTTCAATTATTCCTAAAGCTTCTTTAACCGCTCGATGGATGGCGTGGGTTAGTGTAGATTGTTTGACTTCAATATCATCTACTTTAGGTGTTGTTTGATGCTGTAGTTGTAATCTGTTTATGTATAATTGTTTGATAGAGTCGCCGTTTAAAAGGTGGAGCTTGTATTTCTGTAGAGGTTTTGTCATTAAGTCCGTTGTTTGAACCGCTGTTGTATTATTCCACATTATGGGAGGTATCACCATCGTTGCTACTACTTGATAGTGGTCAGTCCACAATTGGCACCTCTCGTTACCCGAACATCTGTTACTGTTATATTTTGTCGTTGCTTTGTGATGACGTAATCTAAAACAGACTTTTGGTTTAGTGAAGGTCTTTCCCATGTGTACTGGTGGATAGGTTTATGTACGAAGGAGGTGTTTCATATTTTTAGATTATATTGAGTAGGTACACATGTCAATAAGTCTGTCGCCGTTGTCATTTTGAGGTGTCTCGTTAAACCGTCCTACCACCGCGTCATCATTTCTAGTACCCACTCGAGCATTGATATCGCCTGCCACAATCAGTTGTTGTTTGTTTTTAATCTTGTCTTGTCAGTTATTCCTTAACTTCGCTTCTTGAATCATCTGGCCATATCAAAAATCACTATCTGATTATTTCTGATCTTCATAGTTAGTTTTATACATCTTTTTGAGATCGCTTCAAAATCTGTTATCCTTTTGGTGTGTTCTTTCTTAATGGCTATTGCTACTCCTGCTCTAGCGCGCTCTGCTTTGAGGACTCCAGACCAATAGATCTCATAATTGTCTTCCATCTTCCGTCCTTCGCCTTTGCGTTTGGTTTATGTGAGACAAACTATGTCCATGTTTAGTTTGTCTAATTGTCTCCAAATTTCTTGCTGTTTATTTGATATGCCTTGAACTTCCACGTACCTATTCTCCATGTCTATTTTCTTAGCTTAAGTCGTCTTTGATTTAATCCGTTCAGTGTCCGAGGCTTGGTATTTGGATTTTTAGCATAATTTGTTTTTATCTACCACAAGGAGCTGGCCCGACCAAGAACTCCCAACCTGGAGGGCCAGTATTTTCTGTTAGGGTTTATTCCCTTAGTCGAGGTGTACCGGTTTTTAAGCGCCGGAAAATCGCTTTTCATCCTTTCCCGTTAGCTAGTCTATTAACGTGGGAAAAGGATTTTCTGGCAGAGCTGCTAAGTAATGCAGTGGCGTTACTCGATATTTATAGAAGAGTACTTATTTGACATCAGCATCTCTTTCGAGACCATACCAGCAATGGAAATTAATTTATCCACAGTCTCAAAAAGATGAACGAAGAAATATTGAATTTTCTAAATAGATTATACAATAAAAATAGTGCTGCACAAACGGAATTGATTTTTAAATGTAACAAATAATTATTTAAACTAATAATTTAAAAGCAAAATTTAAATTTAATTTTTTCTACTCACTCAAAAGTCAAATTAATTTATTTCCAAAACTCGACATGTCAAAATACAAATGAAAATAAATTTAGAAAATAAATTTCTCCTCAACTGCTTCTAGCGGCCAATTCCAAAAAAACAAAATTTACAAAAGAAAGGAAAAAAATGCAAAAATTCAATTAAAGATTTTGGCACCCGACAATACATTCTTAACTTGTGAAAATTAATGAAATTTAAACTTCAATATAACAAGTTATAAATAATAAATTCAATAAATAATTTACTGACAATAGAAAGCCTTCGCTGAAGGTTTAAAAATAAAAATGATTTTATTAACGTTAATGAACTAGTTATAATTGAAGTAAATTTTATTATAAAATAATAGAATAATTTATTTTAATATGTGAATCCGGACATGTTTGATTATGCACAACATAAATAAGAATTTCTGTACTGTATCTGAAAGGGTACCTAAAGGTACATTACATAATATATTGTATTTAAGAATGTAATTAAAACATTTAAAATTAGTCAATCGGATTATTTTAAATGTGTTAAAAGTACAGCGTTTTTAATTCAACCCTCGACAAATAACATTACGTTATATTTATTACAATTCACACCTTTATAGACAAAACTGTTCTGTTCTATAATTCTTCAAGACACTCCTATATCTTATGTTTTGCTAGTTTACCCCACGCAGTTCGTAAGTAAAATTGTAAATGCTTTAAAAAGATGAGTTTCAATTATTACAAAATACATCCAACACATAATACCAGTTAACGTATTTATCAAATCGCAGAAAACATGTCACAAATGTTGCAATTTATATTAAAATTATTTTGAACATTATAGTATACTAGGTATACTCGTATTACATTAATATAAGTTTATTATTTTGAAATCTATTTTGTTTATTAAATTTTTATGAACTTAAAAATATGAATTATTATGATAATGTAATTTATGATTATTACGTTAATTTAGGGCCCCGCCCAAGTAGCATTTGGATGCTAAAAAATAGCTAAATAGCAGCTAATCAGCTAGTTTTTTTGCATCCAAATGCTACTTGGGCGTTGTAGGTACTAGCTACTAAGTTAGAATGCTAGATTGCTATGTCGATGTCGCAGTTGTGGGTTCGATTCTCAACCAAATACACTGGCTGTTTCGACCGTGTCTCTCTCATTAGCTGCTAGCAACATCTTTGAGAAACCTACTAAATGCCTTATTACCCAGTCCTGAGCCTACAAGACCTGTAACGCTTCTCTATATTATATTTGTTCGCGCCATTTTCAAAGCCCACTTCCCAATGCGCTCGGAACAAGCGCAATGCTAGTTTGATAACCATCCGCCATATTTTGAGTAACCAACCGAGTTTTGTTTTATACTAATTTGGGTATTTTTTCCCGGTTATATTAAGATTTTGTTTGTGATCAACCAATCCGACCTCCCGCTGAATAATTATCGGAACATTTTCAGTACTATTATAGTGACTAAGTGACAATCCTACTTGTTATCCTTTCCCTTATGTTTATTCCAAGCAACCAAGAGAGAGGAGAATCAGGAAGATTATTTGGTAAGTCACTATATTTTTCTACCATCTAACACAAACGAGAATACCCTATACATTCCACTTATTTTTTTCTCACCATAATTTATTTGGGGTGAGATTTGGCGAATTAGCGTAAAACTTTTTTTTTTAATTTATTTTATTTCATTACTTCGAATAATATAAATTACAGTAGCATAATTTAATAGTAATTCAATTAAATAAGAAAAGAAAATAGAACAAGCCAAGTAAACATAATGAAATTCTAATTAATTCATAATATTTCAACACCTCTTGATATTTTAATAAAATATTATTGTAAATTTCTAGCGCATTGTTGTACAGCAGCAATATACATCGCATCAGTTTTACATGAGATTCTCTGAGGCATACAATAAAACAATAAAGCTGCATAAAACTTTCTTGTTATACGACTGGTAGATAAATCAATTTTAAAAAATTTCCAATATTTTACTTTTTATATTTTGCTCAATTCGCTGCTGGGGGTGAAAAAGGGGTTAAGTCATTTTTTTCGAAAATGGGGTATATGTCATTATGGGAATCTACATATAAGTGTTCATCTTGGCATTGGTAAAATAATTTAAGTTCTATCAATTATTGATAGGAATTGATATCAATTATTGATAGGATTTGTAATAATTTGTAATTTGTAATAATTATACGGCAAAATTAAATAAAATGGAAAAATGGAAAACTAGAAATGGACAAACATCGAAAATTTACAGAAAATTATCGCAACGCATAGCGATCCAGTGGCGTCGCTTTAAAAATGTTAGTAACGGTCAGAACGTCTTATGACACGTTACACATTTCCTTGCTTTTCTTGCCTCAGTTAAAAGGGATGGAGCTGGAAGACGTCTGGTTTCATCGGGACGGGACAATATTCATAATTAGGGTAGTTCACTGAGAACATAAGCGTAGCTAGTTTGGGTAGACAAAAAATGTATAATTCAAAATCTCTTGTTCAAATGCTTTTTGAAAATCCTTGAAATAGTTTAATAAAATTTGTGTACCGTAAAATGGGGTAAATCAGAACAAGGGGGTAAAAGAGAACAAGAATGTGAAAAAATTATCAGATGTAATAATTTAAATCTTCTTCATTTTTCTTCTTAAAGAAAAGTTTTTTTGTCATTTTTATTGGTTCCTACCATAATGACATTTGTACTGATAAAGAATCTACCTTGTTTTAATTTTTGAGATAACCAGAAGGGTGGGAATCGTGACGAGATGGGCACGCTGTTTTTTATTTTCCTCTCTACTTCAACAGCATGTAACTTTGTAAAATATATATTTTCTTCTTTGAAAATTTTTTTTTGTGAATTCTTAAAATATAAATAAATAAACTGTAAAAAAATGTATAATTAAAATATTAAGTGTTTTTGCTTTATCGACCTACAAAAAAACACCCGATATTCTGGCTTCTAGAGTAGAATACCCCCTAAAGTGGTAGATCTATAATCATGTAACATGTTGATATCTGAAATTTTATTGACTCTCAAAAACATTAAGATTGTTAACCTTAAATTGTGTTCATTTGACTAACAAGCAAAGAATCCCCGGTGTCTCTCACCGACTTTAATAATTTTCTGATATGTGGTAGAACATTAAAAAATAGGAGATCTTACATTTTGTTAGCTGCTGAGACGCAGGTTTAGGAAGTGTAATCGCTCTTCAAAAATAATTTAGTAAAAAATCGAATTTTATGTAGAAGTTCTATAATTTGAATGAAACCAACAGTAAAATACTTACTTCATTTTATAATTAAAAATACATAATATAACTTTTTCGAAGCGATCATTTGATATTTTTTTTGGCGGTGGATCATCCCCCAAAATTTTAAAACCCATATAAAGCATCCTTAACGCCATTAAAAGTTTTGTAACCATGGAAGTTAGTGGAAGTCCATGGGTGATATCTATGACAAACTAAAGACAACCTGTAATTGAAACATAACCGAAAAAAATATAATTAGTGTCGCCATCTACTTATGGGATTAATAATAACTGCACGGGTAGTGGTTCAATGTCCACTTTGTACTGAAGCTCTAGGCTTATTGTACCCCGTTTTCCATTAAGTTGTTAAGGAAAGTTATTAGAATTTCGATCCACAGTTTGATGTTTACCAGAGGGCTTAGCTAAGAAATTCTGCCGGGATTTGAACCCAGAAATTCCACTCACAACTCAACTAGCGATCACATCAAGTCACCACTGTGGTCTCAGCCACCACTGTAGTTTGTATATCGTTTTACATCTTTAAGTTTTATTATCTTTGGTAAAACTATTCAAATTATTGGAATAATTTTTGACATTTTTGACAAATTTGCAAAAAACACAGATGTACGACGAAAATCTGTATGTTAACATAAATTTTCAATGAATCGACGAAATCATCGAGCGACGAATAGTAAAGTTTTTGGCAAAACTGTCTACGGCTAGACTGTCGCTAGTTCTTTGTTGGGCTTCAATTGTGCGCAAAATCCACACAAGCACCGACGACGCTGTAATTAACTTGGGATTAAAAGTGTTTTCTACAAGTCAAGCATACATCGCTTTAAGCCGAATAAGATCTCTTAAAGGTGTTGTTAGACTTGAAGAACTCCATACTGTTTGAAAGTTCATGATATTGATATCAATGTTTATAATACAAAAGCCTTAGAGGAAATGGATATGTAGATTACCGAAGCTGTCTCATATCGTTTATTAACAACGAGAAATTTTTGAAATCCTATTTCTTAAAGAAGTAGAAACTTCATAGCAACATGCAGTGGCTTTTGAAAAAAGAACTATAACAGTGGTAGGTAATTTAATAAAATACACATGAAAGTACTAATGTTCACTATTTACTGCTCACTATTAATTGATAGATCACACCAAATTAATGATAGATCACACTACTGAAATCACCATATATTATTTTAATTAAATTTCAGTAGAATTTTGGTATTTTAAAATTCGAATATTCAGATATAACCAGGAAGTTTATTGTCAATAGCAGGCTTAATAGTCCAGGTGCCGTGGGCCTTTTTGACAAACAATTAATACCCGGTTAATTTTTCGTAAGAGGGTTCATTTTACCGAGACGCCCAACTTTTTCCTCTGCGAAAATTATGGAAGCAGGTAGCTAACAGAGTGCGCAAGTGTAAAACATGTTAATTTGGTAATTAAGAAAAATTGATTAATACCAGTTAATTTTTTATCGAAATGTTGACATTTTTTCATTAATACCTGTAGGACACTAAAGCTACATGATATATTAGCATATTCTCTACACATATCAATCAATGTTCTACAAAAAAAATTGGTAGTTATCGCTAGTACTACAAAGAAATAGTAGATTGTTTCGTGTGCTCGTCAATTTTTAGAGCAAGTTTTTTTAGCTTTTTGTAATGAAACTCGTAGGGAGACACCTAATTTTGACGATATTCTTTTTTAGTCGCTTGATCTGTTGTTTTGTGCTGACTGGGAATCTCGTATTTGCTTCAGAATTGCCGTATAATTATTTTAAATAATTTTGTAACGGTAAATTATTTTATATGGAACCAACCTAATGCGAGCTTATAGACCCATAGCTTATATCTTCGCTTGCAAATTTTTCCAACGTTAAATATTATTAACAATGCTAAATATTTAATTTTAATTATTAAATTTATTTACTTATTTTGGTTCAAAAATTAGCCTATGCTGTTTGTTCTTAGTTATGTTACTCCGAAGGATAATAATGGAGGCAAGTAGTTACGACTTGTGTTTTTGGTTGCAACTGCTGTTTGGCAGCACACTTCTTGCAGAGATTATTTTTTGTTTTATTGTTACCTTTTTACCGGAACTTATGACCCTCGCTTCCGCACTATCTTGAGCTAGAGTAACATCTACATGTCCTACAATAAGAGGAAGAAGAAGAAGAGTTTCATATATTAAGATGACTCTTGTTATGTCTCTACAATTACTCTATATGTATATCAAATTCTACGACATTAAGCCAAAAAGCTACTTCAGAATACTCCAAAGTTCCCTGTGCAGATTTGGAATTGGTACGAGTAGCAAGATTGATGTAATTAAGTATGAGATTGTGGTTTTTGTAGAAGCGATTGAACTCAAAGATTATTCTCTTCATATTCGAATTGAATGTAAATTGACTTAGAATTTGAAGAGAAGAATTTAGTTAAAGTTTCATTTTTTAAAGCAACACTTGGCTATTATTATAAGTATTTTTAATAATTAAATAAATTTTTCAAAATATCAATTAATTAATAATAGATAAACTTAATTATCAATTTATAGCTATCAAAAGCTCATTAATATGCAACATTTTCTTTGTTTTTCTTCAATATTTGTTTGCTTCTGTTTGATAATAATATCTACATAATACTTGAATATATACACCATATTGTACTACTATACTAACTTTATAGCAAACTAAATTGTTTTGCGCAATAGAGTAATATCATTTTTACGAGTATTAAACCGTTCAATACTAAGTGAGATACTTAGAAAATTTCATTATTACCATAACCTTCCAAACTTCCTACGTTTTGATGTATGCAATAACTTAACCTTGTATAATAAAAGCAGCAGACGTTGCATGATGTGAATCATAAGTATCATTGTAATGTAAGGCAGAATAGGTTGAAAATATGGAGAAGATCTAGACGATTCATTGCAAAAGAGCGGAAATTTCATCCTACATTTTCAAGCGATTAAATATACAGTTAGAAACTCTTGCAATAATTAGCGTAACTAATGCATAATTTTAATTTTGAAGGATTTGCGTAGTATCCCTCTCATTAATTTTAGCTAAATATATTTGTATAAAAAATAGAACAAAAATACAAAACTTGAGTTTTAATATATAGGTAAAATATACTATTATGTACTATGTAAAATGAATTTGCTTAATAATTTTTAAGCTCATAATGTAACTTTTAGCGTTTGATCTCGCCCATTAATTCACAATTTAATAAATACAAAAAGTAGTTTACTGATTCCAATGATCAGGAATAACGTAAAACAGGATAAAAGTCTAAATTAAAAATCGATAGAAGTAATGTATTAGTCTTACATTTATTTTTCTATGCACGATTTCTTTCCCTTGGGAAGAGTAGAATTAACATAATTATCGTAATTTGATGCAAAACTATTAGATTTATTTAATAGAGTAACGGTAACGGATGACATTATTTAGAATTTGCCTTTGGGAAGGAAGTAGATCGAAAAACAAATATAGTAAAAATACGTAATTCCACGTAGGTGAAAGTAATAGGGGTATATTCACTGAGCTAATTACTAAAACAAACCTGTTAATAAAGATGTACATCATAGTTTTAGTAACAAGTGTAATGTTCTGTCCTAGTGTCTATTAACCTCTCTGGGACGTTCCTGCCCACTCTTATGTCCGACTTTTAAGGAGCATTATAAGATTATAGCGTAAATTGCTCAAATTAAAATACATCTGACACTTGCTTAACCGTAGATAGACTTTACGCGTTAGCTAGCTTTGTTACTCAAAACGCAGTTCTTGAGAGCGTTGGTTTCGGAAAACATCATGGATTTGTAACAAAAAGTGCTTCAATACTCAGATTTCCGTTATGCGATAATTGGGTCATTCCATATCAAGTGGTCCAACCCTGTGGTTAGACCACTCTAAAAAACATCCTAACATAATTAGTAGTACTAACTGACCATTATTTCAATTTCATTGCCTTTTGTTTTCATGTGAGAGCCATATTTGCTTTGCAATGAGCGGCATATTTTGCAATTATAGCTCTTATTTGTCCTATCAAGATAGGAAAAAAAATTAAATTGTTTGAAAAGAAACAGACTACAATATTGCTCAATATATATTTTTACCTAAAAGCAATTCTAAAGGGTAAAACTGCAGCCCCAATTCTTATCTAGTTTTATAATAAAATGCCATTTTAAGGAACGTTTGTGCAATAAGGGAGAATATCTCAAAGTTAAATATTTTTTTACAAAGAGATGATAAGAGATAATAAGATGATAAGAAATCAGGCACCAAATATTAACCCTAAGATTTACTACCCTTTTCTTCTAAAAATTATCAAAGCTTGAAAATTTAACAAAACGGCGATTTTTGGCACTAAATTTTGCTGGTAGGGGACCAGCAAAAAATCTGAAATATCATGTCATAACAGTACTATATAATGACATTACGTAAATAAAAATTTTGAGTTTGAGATTTGACTACAAACCGAGATACAGTGGCTCTCATAATTATTCATACACTCCTATGCTAGCAATGTAAATTATGCGTTTTCAAGGCGTGATTAGGACAAATAAGAACTGAAATATTTCAGTTGCCGTAAACCTTTAAAATTGCAAAATATGCCGCACATTGCAAAAGCAAATACGGCCCTCACACGAAAACAAAAAACAATAAAATTGAAATAATGGATATTTGGTACTACAGTTAGAACCCCTCTATAACGAGTCCGGTTATAACAATTTATCGGCTATAACGAGAAAAAGTTTAGTCCCTTGGCTTTTGTTTACATGTTAATCTGACTGTTTATAGCGAAAATCTGCTTATAACGAATAAGGGTACGTTTATGTTGGAGCTGTAAGCAGTGATGGTTGCAGTGATTCTCGCGAAGCAGTGATTTGCAATGCATTGATTCTTATAGGACCGTTTATGTTGAAGCAGCGCGAAAGTCAATGTTAATTCGTAGAACAGCGATTAGAGCTAAACAATTTCTGTGCTTTATCAGTTATCACAGCTCCAACATAACCGTACCCTAAGTGGGCTGGTCCCTTGAGCTCTCGTTATAGAGGAGTTCTACACTGTACTAATATGTTAGGATGTTTATACAAAAAAACAAATTTTTTTAGAATGGTCAAACCACAGGGTTGGACCACTTGATATGGAATGATCAAATAAACTACTATGAAACAACTAATAGTTGTCATGGAATTCATAGATCTTTTAAAGATCATTTGGACTATATTTGGAAGAAGTCAACAAGAATGTTGGGATTTATATATAGAAATACGCTAGACTTTAAGAACAGCTACACGTTGAAGATTTTATATGTGTCCCTAGTTAGATCATTAGTGGAGTATGGTTCTTCTATTTGGTCACCGTATTACACGGGGGACTCGCTTTTAATTGAGAGAATTCAAAATAAGTTTCTGCGGTTGATGGGACGTAGACTTCGATTGGATGTCGAAGAACGAAATTATGATGTTATGCGTGATCTCCTTTGCCTGCCTGCCCTGTATGATAGAAGGATCATGTTCGACTTAATATTTTTATTTAAAATTATCAATGGTAAATGTGATTGTCCAGAACTCTTGGGAAAAATTAATTTTCGGGTTCCGCGTGGTGGATTAAGACAGAGTTCATTATTTTTGGTGGATTTGGCTTCTACCAATTATTGTTACAATTCTCCGGTTAGTAGAATGCAGAGATTGGGGAACCGGTATTTGAATGGAGTAGACGTATTTAATTCTGCCATTGATGCCTACATTAAATTTGTGAGACGCGCGAAAATTTAGGACCGTCATTAGTGAATTTTTATTTTTGTTTTATTGAAGCTGTATATTTTGTATGTTATATTTTTATTAGTGCTTCTCTTACATATGTAAAATTGATATTTGATGCAGACGTTTTTGTAGATGTTTTTATACTGGCATATACTTTGTTTTGTATTATTGAATTTAGTATTTGAGTAACGTATTTATGCAATTTGTATATTTTTGTTAATGGGCGAATGCCCGTATATTTATAGTAAATAGTAAATAGTAAATTAAAATAGGAAGCCGCATAACATCTCAGAAAGTTTTGTGTTTACTGGGAAGAAGCAACCTTATCGGACCGTTGCAAAAAATTAATTTTAATTTAAAAAAAATTGTATCTATTAATGGACAACGTTATTTCCTTATGGGTTGGGTACAACTCGCCGCGCACGATTCGCCGCGGAACGATTCGCCGCCGGCACGATTCGCCGCCAAGCACGATTCGCCGTGGCACGATTCGCCGAGAGCTTACAGCGCCACATATGAATAATCTTCGGAATTAAACAAGAAGAAAATTATTCGATGTGTTGACCTTTTGTATTTACATGAATACACAGTTCAATTAATATGGTTCAAATTCTATCTTTCATACGTCTTTACCTTCTATGGTTTTGTAAGTTAGGATTAAAATTTATCGTTATAAATTTCCAATTTCTAATTGGTAACCGTATATTGACCAATCGCATTATACCATTTTGAAGAAGAAAAATCCAAATAATTTTAGATATCCAACTGTCACTTCCTAATTTATTCATCCTCAAGTACTTCAATAGGTAATAAGATGGTGTATTTTATTGTTGTTTTCAGTATTTTATTCCTTAGCCAATTGGTTCGAAAGGAACTACATGGGCGAAAGAAATCGTAGATGCAATGGTAGGCAATCTTGACATTAGTCAACGATTTTGAGAATCGGGATATATTAGAATACCTTCGTGGTTTGGCCCACAATTTGGAAATGTTGGAGGTTAATCTAAATAAAATTGAAAATAAACGAAAACAAAAAGAGCTACTATTGTTTTTTCTAACTTTTGAGAAATTTATCTATTTATCTATTTATCTAATTCATTTTTATGGGTTAAAAATCTATCAAAGATTATCAATAGATGGGGTTATTGAACGTGTTGTGTATGAACGCTTTATGTTTAATGTTGAACATGCGTATGGAGAGTGTTAGTGGAAAACTCAGTATTAAGAATTGCGAAATAAGCGGGAATGGTGACCGTGCGAACTACTACAGTTATTTTTAATACTTATCCTTTGTTTCCTTATCCTAAATACCGGTTTGTGATATAAATGATAATAGTGCTACTACTTCAACTACAGAAACTTGGTAACATAAATTTCAATTCTTTTTCATATTACTGCCTCCTTATAACAAACATAACAGAAGGGATAAAAATCAAAAACTCACGGCAAATCGTGCCACGGCGAATCGTGTCGCGGCGAATCGTGCGGCGGCAAATAGTTCCCGGCGAGTCGTGTCGCGGCGAATTGTGCGCGGCGAATCGTACCGTTCCCTTTCCTTATGAATCAGGACCATATTTAAGATCTGTCGACACCTAGGTTGAATCTGTAGTGCAGGCTCTAGCGGTTGTTTTTGAAAATAAATTATTATATGATATTGAAATGCGATGGTATGATTTGATATGATATGATAGTTTGTTTATTTTAAGGAAATATGTTGGATCAATGCAAGATAAAAAAAAGATTGCAACAAACAAGCTAATATTAAAGTTATAGCAGTGGACATTTTTTTATTTTAGTCTATTCAAAATTGATATTTTCAAACAGATTTTTGTGTGGTGCGGGCTACTTTGTGGTGCACGCCTAGGGCCGTGTTCGCCTTGGACTAGTAGTATTTTCTGTTTTAGTAATATTATACTAGCGAAAACATTATCTTCCTATAGTAATTTGAATATTGTTTAATTAAAATATTATGGAATATAATATTAAATTACTTAGGTTAACTAACCTCAGATGTCATTTCAAAAATTTGTATTTATCCTTACTCTGCACAAGTATGCACAAGTTAGTGCTAAAACTTCGTTCGATTTGGAGTTTAACGTCAGCGCGTGTAAGCGCCAATAGGCATGATGACAGTAACCAAAAATCACTAAAATTATGTTTTTATCTAATGAAATAAGATTCATGGATTATAAAAAACGTACCTATTTTTTTTATATTATGAGCAAGATTCATAACTTTTTTGATAAAATAAAATTATAAAATACAAAAATCCGCCATAATAAGTTGAACACCAATCAGAGCGAATGACGTCACATCTCATAAATGTCACTGTCGAAGTCTTGCAGGTTATAAACAATAATAAAAACCTAACCTAACTTCATGAAATATAGCACTACGTGATTCAAAATTTTGAAACTGTGAGCACTGTTACCTGCGTTTTTTGAATCACTTACAGCCGTATTCACCAAGCTCTGTTAAGTTGCTATCAGGGAGTTAAGTCGATAACAGTCTGTTAATCTAAGACGTATGTATTCACCAATAACTGTTAGCAGTTAACAGTCTGTCTAAGGGTACGGTTATGTTGGAGCTGTGATAACTGATAAAGCGAAGAAATTGTTTAGCTCTAATCGCTGTTCTACGAATTAACATTGACTTTCGCGCTGCTTCAACATAAACGGTCCTATAAGAATCAATGCATTACAAATCACCGCTTTGCGAAAATCACTGCCAGCATCACTGCTTACAGCTCCTACATAAACGTACCCTAAGACATCAACGCTTAATGCATTTATGCTTAAAATAGAGATTATTTATAGTATATTTCTGTTTATTTAAAAAGATTACAACATATTTACCAGCAAAAAAGTTTACACACAATAACATAAAAAAGGCTTAAGTTAGTTAGGTGTAAAAGTTTTAGGCGTACATGATGTTAGGCGTAAAATACCTTAGTCGTAAAATTCTTTAGGCGTAAAGACTTAGGCGTACTGACTTAGTCGTAAGTGTTTTAGGCGTAGTTGTTTTAGGCATAATGACGTGATACCGGTTAATATTATACTACTGAAACTTAGCTGATACCACCGGTCCTTAGAAATTTTAAATTGTCTTTGGGCTCTTTCAAACCAGAATTACAGGACAGATTTAATTACGATTGTCTGCTAGATTGGACTGCATGGCCGCAACCGCATACAATCCGTGTACAAGAACCCTTAAATGGCGAGTTTTCATTCAAGCAAAAATAGCACTAAACAAGTTTTATTATACGCGGTAATTGATAAATCTATTGTGCCGAATTAAGTGTGCTGAATTATGAATTATCATAATATAATTATGCTTATAGTCAAACTTTCTCATTGAAAACCAATTTAAATTTCAAGAGAACAATTTGTTTTTAACTTTATGAACAAAAAGTTTTCTCATATATTTATAATACTCATAAATAGACCACCCTGTACAATATACATTAAATACATACGTGCAATGGAATGTTATGTTTTCTCAACACAATTATTAAATATTCATAAAATGTTGTTAAATCACAATAAACCTTCTAATATAATTGGGTGAAATAAATAGGATAATATAATAGCTTTTGAAATTTATAATATAATTATCTACAAACAAAGATCATAATATGAAAATTACATGGTGCAAATCTAATATTATGCCCGAATAAATAATACGTGCGTTCCTTTTTAGTTGGGTATCAAGCAACTTTTGAACGTTATGTGTACCTATTTATAATTAAATTCAACTAACATAAACATTACTTTTTTAAGGCGGAGTATATTTGTTTGGTTTTACTAATTTATTGAATTAAATTAAAATTCGTTAATAAACTGACCATCCTCCTTATCGTTGAAAGATTATTATCGGTATAACATTAACATTTTGATTTCAAATTTTCATAAATCAAATCTTAAACATAGCATTTTATACTTACTATAATATCTGATAATGTTTATATTTCATGGGATAACAAAACATATATGTAATTAAATTATTACTTACTAGTAATTATAATTTTAAATAGTTTATAATAAATTAATGATTTGAATATTAAGTCATTAGTTTTTATTACATTGTATAGTACTCTATCTTGTACCTTTAATGTATCTAATATATATAATATATTATAATATGTATACATAATCTTATAATACATAATACAATATAAAAATAATAAATATGAATATATCGTATTACGTGTAGGTATATTACAATAAAGTTTAATAAACTTATTATATATAATAAGTATTATATTATTATGATACTTATTATTCATTAGTATTGTATGTATAATTAGTATTATAATATTATAATAAATACAGTACAGTATCGGTAATCCGAACTAATAGAAACATGACCCCATTCGGATTTCAGAGAAGTTCGGATTGCTGGATTAAGTTAAAAAACGAAATTTTTAGAATAATTTTTATTTTATAAATAAACAAATCTCATTCTATTGTGCTTAGAAAAAATAAAATTGTTTCTTAGAAAAATTGTTTGAAAATTACGGTTTGTTTCTCCGCATCCATTTCCTTTTTTCTTGCCTCTACTCTTAATTATAAAAAAAAATTTATGAGATGGAACATCATTTTAACATGCCCATCTTAAACGAACGTTTAAAACTATCGACAGGATAAGATGAAAGATACTATTTACTTGCAATACAAGCACTATAGACTGCTGAAACTAAGTAATAAGTAATAACCGCTTCAGCAGTTTATAGTGCTTGTATTGCAAGTACATAGTATCTTTCATCTTATCCTTACTTCTGCAATCCGAACATTATTCAATAATCCGAAAATTTTAATAGTTGTGTTCGGATTATAACTATTTGTGCGGACTACTGAGTTTTTCTTTTTGTGTTCGGATTACTGGATGGTCGGATTAGCGTGTGTTCGGATTACCGAGACTGTACTGTATAATAATAAGTATACTCGTATAATAAGTAAATAAGTATATATGCAACAAAATCGTCGAAAAATGCCAATATATTATGCAACATCAAACATCAATAAATGCTACTTACAAAATAATATTTCTTACTATTTTCTACTATGTTTTTTACTATTGTGATATAGATCTACTTAGTAGTTTTAAGATAGGAATTTTAAACCCAAAATTTAATTTGTTGGCACCGCCAAATTTAAATTCGAAATTATCAGAACAGGACCGTCTTCTGATAAAAAAAACTTTTTTTTTTTTAGAAATTTTATAAAATATGCCCAAATATGCACTATCAGCAGTTTTCAATCGAAATATGCAAGATTCTAAAAAATAGCCAAAAATATAGAGAAATGCTAAATGTTCAACCTTTTTTTACTTACTTTAAGTCATAACTCGAAAGCCGCTGATTTTAGACAATAAAAGGTATGAATCTAGTTTGTAGATTTTCCGCGCTCTTTGATAAATCACTAAACCATTTTTACTGAAAAATCAATATTTTCGGGGCTATGAGCATGTAAAAGTGGAAATTAGAAAAAAAAACTTTAAACTTACCTAACTCTCGAAGGATTGAATTAAGAAAAAAAATGTTAAATATTTTTCGTAGAAAAGTGTCCTCTATCACCACCTAACTTATGTAAAGTGTATCCGGGGAAACCCAGTATGATACAACGAAATAATTAGCCAGCTCGTCCTATGGCCTCGCGGGCTAAACTTTTCTCTAATAGGTAATACTGTTGTAATACTACTTGTATAGTAAATAATTATTATTTTGTTCTGAAATAAATGGTCATAATTATTGTTTGAAAATTAGTTCATTTCGTTCATTTCATTATACTGAACCGGCTACTGGGATCGAAGAGATTGTTCCCGACTGTAAGGCTAGGATAGGTTGCAGGTTACTTTAGTTTAAAAATTAAATATAAAAAATCATTGCAGTATTATAATAGAATATGATTCAATGTTTTGATTTGCAGATGGGGAAAACCCGTTTTCGACGGCGTATTTTGACAATAATGTTACTAATGCTTTCAAGTATTTTTTTTTTAGTATTTGCGACCTAAATATTGCCGCGAATAGATACTGATACTTATCGCTGGAGTTATGTAAGGTGGAATGGGGTAAATGTAGAAAAGGGGCAAGTGGAAAAATTGTCTATATTTTTTATTATAGCATAAACAAAATTGTAATAATTGATATGTAGTAATCTGTCGATAGTTAGTACTTCGACATACTAGATGTCGTGTAATTAATAATCTTCATCCCCTGTTTATATAAATCAGTACGTAAGCTGCAGTTAATTGATTGATTGATTTACTTTAATTGATTGATAATTGATAACAATTACTAAAATTAATTAATACAATTAATTAGTAGGTACTCAAGACTAAAATTTAATTTTAGTGTTTCAGTTTAATAAAACAATTTTTGTGTGTTGATGATTTTATTTATTTATATTACTTTAAAACTAAAAAAGATATTTTATTGAAATAAAACGCAATTTACAGCAGACTTTCTAATAATTCTACTCTTGTTCCGTAATATATAAAATAAAACTTTAATTATTTTTACCTACGAGTTTTACACAGCCCCGTTTTCGAGGTAAGTGCAACATGGTTGACAATTTTTTATAATTTCCTATTAGAATACAAAATCACCAGGAAAATTAGTGTCCTATTAAATTTTTATTAGTAAGAAATAACTGCGACATCGATTGATACCAATAATGCTAATTATTTATCTTATAGATTGAAAACAAAGGCAAATTGTTCAAAAACTATGTTGCCATTACCCCACTCCACCTTAACTCAGAGGTTAGAGTCAGGTTTACTGCAGCTAAATTACTCTCACAGGTGTTAACAGTAAAATATAAATTTATTAAATTAATTGACTATGAAAGATAACTAAATAAATAATTACATAGTAGGTACTTAAAAATACAACTTACTTCTACTTCACCCCCAATAGGATGGAACCATCAAGCGACCTGGTCACATCCTGTTGACCCTTTGAGATTCACTTAATGGCTTTGTAAAGACTATTTGACGACTCTACTTAATTAATTAATCTATTGCACCGCTTGATGCTTCCCTTTCTAAATTATTTACTTATTGTAGTACTTTGTCAGTCTGCTATACGAAGCAGCTTCAAGTGGAAAACTATTTATTTACATTCATTATACCTTCATTACTAGATTATACATTTATTATTTATTTTTTTATTATTATTTAGCTTTCGGCTTTCAAAATAAACAATTTATTCAATAATTTTTATTCTTTATTTATACAGGTCTGCAAAATAATTTACCCATAAGAGTGTCAGTCATTCAGGAACGGCGTAACAAAATAGAAAAATGTATATAAATGAAAATGACGGGATTGAAATTTGCAAAAAAAATGTCTAATAAGTTTTGCTGGCAAATCGATTTTTATATGACAAAAATGTCTAATAAGTTTTGCTGGCAAATTGATTTTTATATGACAAAAATGCCTTCAAAAGTTTAAATTTTTATTTCTAACCTAAGAGTGAATTTTTGTTGGTTTATTATTACATTACTTTTATTTCATCTGATGTACTAAGTATTCGTTTTCACAAATATAATTAGAATTTTTATTATTATTTTTAATATTATGCCTAAGTTCTTAAAATGAGTTTTACATCTGTAGATGTGCTAAATTTATATTAATAATATAAAATATTTAATGGATCTAGTTAAACATCTATTTTAAATAGTATATTAATTTTTAATCATTGTTTATTAACTAATGAAATTGCCCATTACAAGTGACAATTGTCTTCATTATTTAAATTATTGATTTCAGGAGTTTGTTGAGCACTATTTTTTTAACTTTTATCAAATGAAACACTAGAACATTTTGTTTCTTTAATTTGGGCATTACTAGAGTAATCGAAATTTTAATTATAATAAGTAATAATGAATAAAGTACTAAACGTTAAATATTTTTTAACTACAGATTAGGAAATAAACAAAAAGCAACGGTATTTCAATCAGATGCAAAAATTAACCACATAATTATGCGATCGTACTACTGTTTAAATTGAGTTGCAGTTTTTACTAGACCACACAACTAGCGACCACCCGCAGGACACTTTTTTGATAGATAATCCCTTAGCAAATTTATAAAATTATAAAAAAGTCAATGAAATTCTTGCTAGCTATAATTACAAATTTGTAACAGTTAAGTTTGATCCTAAATGTACTATATTGCTTTAATTTTTATGGCAAATACTTCAAATAATAGACTTATTCGCAATCCATCTAGATATGAATTGCCAACATGAGGGATGCACAGACTTATTGGGAGTAGGGGTTACTCGAGCAGATTATGAATAAAAACAACCGAATAAAAATTTAAAAAGAATTTATTTACATTATAATATTTAATTCGAAACATGACATTGCATTGAGCTAACAATTTTTTTGATATTTGGCTCCAGATTACTTATTGTATTCGTGTTTTGTTTGCTTCGATTTGTTAGCCGTTTGGATATGCGTATCAAAATTCGGATTGTTAATCCGGTATGCTCAAACCGCAGCCCGCCGTCGATGTACGTGCGGCCCGCGAACGGAGAAATAGCAAATAATAAAAAATAATGACAATAATTTTGAATGCACTGTTGAGTACTTATGTCTGTGCTGTGTGAGCTCGCGAACCGAACTATTCCAGTCAAACTGAGTAAAGTCTTTTTGGAGGCTAACAATAACAAAACAACAAGAGAGGATCCCGATTTCCTCTCTCCCTGATACGCAATATACAAACCTTTTTGGACACCCTGTGTCCCTACAGGATAGAAGAAAAAAATCATTCAAAATGAAATGGCCAAAAAAAAACCATGGAAAGTCATGATCTAACAGACCAAGTAAAAACAAACATGTAACTTAAACAAGAAAGAAAATGACACAATGTCTGAAAACAACCAAACTTTAACAAGTAAGAAAAGAGGCAGGTCTGAACAATTATTTGGAATCGATCCGAATTTGGAAACAATTAGCATAACTTAACATGACATTTGTCATTTTGAACACACACAATATGTTTCAATGTATTTTAACTGTTGTATTACGTTATGCTATGCTATGTTATGTCACGTTAATTGGCTGAGAACGACGCTTAAGTATTGTGTTGTTATGTTATTTATTTTACACAAATCTATGTTTTACCGTTTTACTTTACACGCCCAGATGCATAGATTTAAGTAGGACATTTCGGATTGCATTTGTTTTTGTTGCAACTTTATTTACTCGGTTGATAAGGGCCAATTTAAAAGGGGAAAATAAACAGAAAGAAGAAGAGGAGTTGGCAAAAGCGCTGAAAGATTTTGAAAATTCATTATTAGAAGATGAAGACGAAGTAGGGATCTAATTAGTTTTCACTTAATAAAAATTATTAAATAATATATCTATCTATAAACCTATATAAGAATGAAATCTTAATTTTGATCATTTATTTATTTAATCGTTTTAATACGTTTGGTATTTACGAGGGCCCATAAAGAAGCCGCAATGACAAACAATGACCATAATGAGGATGGGCAGGACAACGTCTGCCGGGTCAGCTAGTAGCTAATATTTTTGTTTTCCGATAAAAAGGTCCAGGTACTCACTTCTACTCGAAAAATTATTCGTTACTGGGTTATACAGCTGCGCGATTAGTAACGGATCATTTTCGAGGCTCGGCCAGTAATCTACTAATTTCCCACAGTGTGTTACTTCAAATTTAATATTTTTTTGGAAAGCTGAAAGTTTTTACCACAAAATATCATTTTCACGATGTGCACATTTTTTTTAAATTTAAGTAATTATTATTGATTAAATACTTTGCATTGATTAGATGATTCTTTGAAACAGAAAAATAGTAATAATAATTTAATTTATAATATATTAAATTTTTGAATTTGCCGCTAAAAAATGTACTTTGTAAAATGTGCACATTGTGAAAATTACATATTTTGTGTGAAAAACTCTTGGCTTTCAGAAAATAAGATCAAATTTGAAGTAAACACGCGCCGCACAGTAGGAAAAATTGTTTTTTCAACTTTAATTGAATTTATTCAATTCTGTTACGTATGACAAAAAAATGACTATTTTCATTGAAAAGCTGAGACGTTTTTCTAGAAAAAACTGTCTCTTTCCAATTTTTCTAAAAAGGTTTTCTACTTCAATAAAATTAATGAAAAAGTAAAAAAAAACTTCAAAAATTCAAAGATTTACAATTTGAAAATCGCTGTATATAATTAAGGTCTTAAATTTTCAGGAAATGATTTTTATATTCACAAAGTTTGAACAAAATCGGCGGAGGTCGCCCCGAAAAGTGATTTTATTTGGAGGAATGACCCAGTCATAATTAAAGAAGAATTTTAATTTATTAAGGATTGCTAGCAAATACCCTATAATAGAAAATAAACAATTAGATGGGGCGAATGTGAAAGAGTAGAATGTCGCATGGGATGCCCTAACAAAAGAATGTAACGGTAGCTTAGTCTTGACGCAACAAAACGTGAAAATTCTAAAAAACCCCATTACGATAACTGGTGTTATTTGTTAGGAAAAGTGTTTTTCATTTAATATTAATTTATGAATAATATTTGCTTTAGTATAGGTACATACATAATAATATCATAGAAACCAAATTGAAACATTTTAACTGTTTGCTAAGTTTCTATTAAATTTTGAAAATAATGTAGTTAAATGTTGTGTAGTGTACCTTTTGGGAGACAACGATGATTGATTATTTTAATTCTTAATTTTATATTTTAAGTACATAGGTACCTACAGATTATGAGAACTAGCCGCACCTAAGTAAGCTACAAATAGTAGTAGCAATCTTCAAAAAAAGCAGTCATTCAGAACTAAGCTTTCTCATTCAGATTCAGTAGCTATAAATTTATTCCAGTGCACATAGTTCTATTTATCATTAATCAAATACGGCACTTCTTAGTTGTTTTCTATGTTGTGAAGTGTAAAGCGGTTAGTGCCTACAACTCTACACCTACGGCAGCTGTTAATGATACACGCAACAAACCATAACTAATTAATTCTGTTACAAGATACCTAATTAAACTAATTTAATAAATGAATGATAAATTTAAACTGTTTGTTTTTATATTTATGTATTTTAAATACTTTAATTGATTTGCAATAATAATTATTATAATTATTATAATTTGAAATTGGACTTAATATACCAAATGAATACTTACTATTGCATAGATTAATACTTGAGAATCTAGTAAGCATATTAATTACTATTTTTGTAACAGAAAAGAAAATGATTTTTAATTTTTAACAATATTGTTATTTACATAAGAGGCAAGAAAATGACAAATTACTGACGAGAAGCAATGATGAACTACGAGGCACTTTGTGCTGAGTATTTAGAGCTCCGAGTAAAGTGAGACATTTTTCTGACATGTTTTGTATTAAATTTTTCCGAAAATCGTAACAAATCAACATTTTAAAACATCAATTCAACAACATTTTTAAATTACAAACAATACAATCAGGCCTATTATGTATCACAAATGTTATTATAAAGGTGACAGTTATGACATAACATTAAAGGTTTTCGGCAAATTGGTATTACCTATCGTTTTCACAAACCGTTATTTTAACATGATCTTGATAATAAAGATTTTCTTAACATTTATACTTCATACCAATTTGCCGAAACCTTTATTTTATTTCATAACTGTCACCTTTATAATAACGTTTGTGATACATAATAGACCTGATTTACAATTATTAAATATTACCGGTCCAGTCAGGAAAATTCAAATTTTCTCCAAACCACGCGAAAGTCAGCTGTTTCATTATTCATTATCGACTTTAAACACGAATTTCAAACTTTTCCTCAGCGACATACATAAAACGACGTAGCTTAGAGTTTTTTTTGAAAGTAAAACTGCCAAGGCAGGTAAAAAAAAAATTAGAAATATGACATTATTTTAATAAAATTGAGTGATTTTGGTATCTACCTTTTCCAAAAATTATTTTAAGTTTATTTACCATTTCAAATATAAAAAGTTAGAGCGTAATTTAAAAATAAATAAATGTAAACTTTAACTTTCACATTTAAATCCTTAAATATACCAACTTAAAATTTTATTTTTAACCAAATAAATAAAAATTTTGATCTTTTAACCTAAAAATTTTAATAAATGTCACAATTGAAGTTGACAGTTGCGAATTCAATTTAAAAATTACCAACATAAATTGAAAATAGTTGACAGATTAAATCAAAACGTCACTTTACTTTTGTTTATTTTTATTACAATTTGATTATATTAAAATGGTTGATCGATTAAAATTATCTACTTTTCGAATTTTTTGCGCGCGATCGATCCGAATTTTGGCATATGCCTTCCTACCGATAATTCATATGAAAGTGTGCACTAAGCGAGGGAGGAGAAATTGTTGCTCAGTTTTACTAATTAAAAATATTGAAGACCGAATTATTTGCGCGCGATCGATCTGAATTTTTGCATATGCCTTCCTACCGATAATTTACGTGGGTGTGTACCAATAAGCAAGGGGGGGAGAATTTTTTGCTCAGTTTTTTGATATATAGAGCCGTTCCCAAGTGTATTCCTAATTTTGAAATTTATTTTTGAATTTTGTTTGTTTGGAGAAAAAGTAACATGTTTTATTCGGATGGAAAGGTAACTTTTCCTGCCAGGCAAGTTTTCCATTTGCTCAGCTCGTTCCACTCACTTCGCAAAGAAAAAACTCGCTACGCAGGAAAAGTTAATCTTTCCATCCTAATAAAACAATATACCTACTACTATTCCCTGCGCTTAAATAAACAGAGAAATTTTGTTTTGATGACGATTTCCAGAAAAGACAATTACTGCTGTTCGATAAATTTAATTCAATTTATATGTCATAATAATTATGAATACCGTCATCAATAAGATGAACGAGTATCTCAAATATATAATTATTTCATCAAATTTATAAACCCGTTTATTGTAATTATGAATTCAATGATCAATATAATGAACAAGTACGTCAAATATATAATTATTTTTATCATATTTATGAACGAGTGCGTCACATGAATGATTTCTTCCATCATATTTATGAATGCGTTCATCAGTTTATAAAAATTAAAATTATTTAGTGAACTATTGTACATTTTTTAACAGTATGTAGCGGTTGCGACAGCATTTTGCACACATGTATTTACTGATCTGAATCTAGATAACCACGAGGGTGCACACATGTAGGAATGACTCCTAGGTAACGCAAGTAACCTAGAGCAGCGATTCTCAACATGGGGGTCGCGACCCCAAAGGTGGTCGCCAATCGATTTTCGGGGGTCGCAGAAAATTGAGCGATTTCTTTCCAAAATTAGGTTTGATTTTTAATTGAAAATTAATAACCCGAATTTTAGAATTTCCCTTGCTCAAACAATTGAATATATGGTTGAAAACATCATCAGGACACAAAACATCAAGATCAAGGAAATCATTAATAAGTATTATTATTATTATTATTGCTGAACGGGTTCACTACCACAGTTTCATGCCCACTTGCACTGAAGCTCGAAACTTATTGTACCCCGCGTTTCAAGTTTTACTCCATCAGCCTTGTGTATTGAGTTATTGCTTGAGTTATTTTCTCGGTTGTCGGAGGAATGTACATTCGCGATTGCCTCAGTCCCGGAAGATCCCTCCAGTACGCAAGATGTTGTTTCCTTAGTAGTTCCTTTATAGTCCCTTTTGCGGTCAGATATGCTATCCTGCAAGTTGGTTCTGGTCCTACTAGATATCGTTTTGCTACAGCATTAGCAAGGGCATCTGCTTTTTTGTTGCCTTTTATTCCTGAGTGTTCCGGCACCCACCCCAGCGTTAAGCTCCTCTGTTGTGCAAGTGTTACTAGTACATCGAGGCACTGACTGACTCCAGGGCTTTCATAACTGCCTGGCTGTCGGTCATGATACAGATCCGCTTATTTGCATAAGCCCTTCATGTCATTTCCTCTGCACAAGCTATTACAGCATTTATTTCTTCCTGGAACAGAGTAGTGTCGAAGCCAATTATGCTAAACGCATCTCCCGTTCTACGTCGACTAATTGCTGCTCCAGTACCAATTTCCGTTTTGGATCCATCTGTGTACCAGATGGTATCATATCGAGCTCCTGCTTAGTGCCTTCCGCTATCCGCTCCCCTATCAGGTATGAGAACCTTGAAAGGTTTTTGGAAGATCATGGTATGATGGGTCTCTCTGGGGATCACTCCTCAATGATCGTTGATGGTTAGCCGGTATGCTGCCAGTAGAGCCTCTGTTTCCACCACAAATGTGGAGGAAGCCCTAGGAGCGCCTCCATGGCAGCGTTAGGCGTTGTTGCTATTGTCCCCGTAATCCCTAGATAGGCAAGTCTTTGTAACTTGTTTAGGATAGTAATACTACCCCTTTTGTTGGCTTGATGCCACCAGATAAGGGACGCATATGTTACAGTGGATCATTAATAAGTAAAAAAAGTATGTGTTTTTTTTTTGATACGTATCTTTCGTTTTAAATAAATTTTAAACAAGTTACATAATTGATAACTATTTTTTATTACTGACATTGCTGGGGTTGCAGAAAATAAGCAAGAAAATTAGGGGGTCGCGTCGTAAAAAAGTTGAGAACCGCTGACTTAGAGACTTGTTATATCAGGAACACCAGAGTTCCTATAAATATTCGTCTAGACCACACATACTTTCGTTGGCTCTCCATTTGTATTATTTCACCCATATGTAAATAATTATTTTATGTAACAACTATTTAGTATCCAATAATAAATAAAATTATTAACGTAATAAAGTATTTAAAAGATTTATCCAGTAAAGCATCTACGAAGTACAGATCACAACAAAAAGCAAGATACGACTAGGTACGGCAGCTTAACAACGTCATACCTAGCCCGTATAAGTATGTAGGTTAATACGGATTTTAACGTATAAAACGTTTTTTTAATATTAACGCGAAAAGAATGAAAGTGATTTAAGTTTTATTTAAGATTCAAAAGTAAATTGGCATAAATCGCCTTAGGAATTAAAACATTAATAATCGTACATAAAAGTAAAACTAAACTTAATTTGATTGAAATATATCTTTTTTGATAATAAATCGACATGCTCAGAAGCAAAAAATTTTCGAAAGATTTAAAAAACACGTTTTGGAATGGTTAAAAGGTGGAAAACGTCGACTACATGCACCTGAACTATTTGACAGACGTCTTTCTAAGAAGTCACTTATATCAAAGAAGCATCGGATAGCTCGTCTGAAGTTTGCTAAAAGTCACTTACACTGATAAAATAAAGATTGGTCCAAAATTTTTTGGAGTGACGAAAGTAAGTATAATTTGTTTTTCTTTTAAGTACTTATATCTGATGTCCAAAAGATAAAAAACCTGATATTAAATATTAAGTTTTTATTAGATATTTCAGTAAAATAATGACCCAAAACATACTTCAAAGCATGTAAGTGCTTGTTCACATATTTCGAAATTTTCTTTTTTTGAATTTTTTCAGGTTAATGAAAGTTAATTATCTAAAAAATTATAGTTATAGGTATTATTTAATTTAAAGGCTTTTAAAGAATGAATATTAGAAAAATTAAAGTAAAATATTGAAATTAAAATAAATCATAGCAAAAAAACTATTTGTCAATTACCAAACTTACCAACTTACTATACATTTCTGTGTCGGTCTGTCTGTAGGTCTGTCGTTAGATTTTGTCCCATGCTTCATTCGTGAACCGTCCAACCGATCACGACCAACTTTGGTGTGGTAGTAGGGTTTGCGGTATTACGGTATAAAAGTGAAAATAAGAATTCCGTTGCGATCTGTCAATCAGGTTGTTTTAAACACCTTGAAATGCTTTATCCAGAATAGGTGAAATTAACTTTCTATCAGTCACCTGTCAAAATTTACAAGGTATCAAAGTTAAAACTTCAAGAGTGAATAACTCATGAAGTGCTGAAGGGATCTCAACCAAATTTTGTATGTGAGAACATTGCCCCCACAGAACTTGACAGCATTATAAACCATCCAATAAAAATGAGGAATTCAGCATGAAAAAGTAAGATTACTTAAGGTTTTTTTGCGAAATCTTGAAAAAAGTCCTTGTCCCTCAATTTGCTTCGGCATTTCTGCATCGATGGCAATTAAACTTTTTAGACATGTCTTGAGTTCTAGTGGTGAAAATAAGGTTTTGGCAGAGAAATCTTTGCCAAGGCTACCACAGTAAAAAAATTTTTTAAATGAAAACGTCATCGTACCTCCGGAAATGTTTAACCGATTGTGATAAAATTTTGTGAGTTGATAGAGCTTTTAAAATACAAGTACTATTGGTGAAGAAACATTTGAGCCAGATTGAAAAGCAAGAAAATCACAGAAAATATTAACCGAAATCTTAATTTATCTATTTATTGCGAAAATTGGTTAGATGTCTTGTAAAAATATATCAAATACATTCGAATGGCGTGACATTCATTTCGCAAGTCTGGCAGTAGCTTTTTTCAGCATACACTAAAGAAAACCTGAGGCTTATGGATTTTTTCAAAGTTTTTTCAATAGATTACTTACATGTAAATAAGTAGTCAAATCTGACAGTTATCAGTAATTTAATGTATTTAACAAATACTATGTTAAAGTAAGAAAATCAAACTTTAACATATCAAAACGACCATATTATAATAAATATAAAGTAAAACTACAAAAGTAGCTATATAAGTGGATTTCGGTCGTGAAGATCTATCCAATGATAGATACTCCTTTCACAATATGTTACCAATGAGTAATGTGGGGTTATTGCAAAATCAAAATCCCCAATCATAAAACATACATGCAGATAACTTTACACAATCACATGGACCGCTAGGTTTTATCGCACTACCGACGGTTTCGAGATTACTCCGTAGAGATTTCTTTTCATCAGGTACGAATTAACCCGCAGTGCCGATGCTTGGTTGCAATCTTCCGCATAAAAGTATGTGATTAAAACTTTGGAAAGTGAAAAAGCATACACACCTTACACATGAGTTCCAAAAGAGGACGTGGTTTGCTTTATCACTTTCATTTTACCATGAAGTAATTTTACTAAGCAATCAATGAACTGCAGTTCATAATATTTATGAACGGCATTTTTATTATAATGAAAATGTTATAATTTTTATTGCAAAAATTCAATGAACTTGGTCAATGAACCTAGTTTCATTGATATTATGATCAACATTTTTTTGAGTGTATAGTACATACCAAACAAATCTCCGGAAATTTTTAACAGATTCTGATAAAATTTGGTGTTCTGATGATTGAGGAGGTATTGCGGAGGTATTTTTGAAAGACAGATTTTATAAATTAGTTATATTATGAACCGGTATAAACCGGAAGAAAATAAATTAAAATTATACAAGCAAATTCGTTAAATTTTGTTGTTCTTTAAAAATTCCTGAAAATTATGCACGCAGGAGTTTGCCGCCCTTGATGACTGTGAAGAAATGATAGACAACACAGTTTGGATTCAAAAGTGGCATCAAAAGAATTGGCGGGAGTGATTTTAGTAGATTTTTTTGCGCTGAAAACGAATCTGGCTTTGGAATTGTAACAGCATGTCAGGTTTTTCTTTTGAAATTTTAGCTCAGAAAATGGCTATTTAAACCATTTTTATGATATTTTTAGGGAACCTAATTACTATATAAATATACTACTACTTAGTTTTAAATACCATTTTGTAAATCATTCTACGATTTTTCAAAGTGAAGGTATACAATTTTTAAGTCAAACTATGTATGCTGCAAGGTCCTCAATTTCAAAAAAACCTGACGAAAAGCCAATTTCAAAGTCAGATTTGTTTTCAGCGCAAATAATCAACTAGTATCACCCTCGCCCATTCTTGAAACTGTACCATGTAACACTGTGTAAGTAATTGATGGTTTGTGAAACATTTGATTATAATTCTTTCAATTTAAAGTTCATTATACAAATTTCACATTTAATCTTGCATTTTCCTTGACAACTAAGAGAAACATTTATTTGAAGAAGTTTAAAGAAAGCGGAGGTTGAGCTTACATTAGGAGATCATTCGCCGGGGTTTCGCTAAGCGCAGTGAGAATACTTACAGCGTGCTGACGACAAATTAGCTGTCGTCGGTAGAATAAAGCGGGTACGTTTTCGCAGTATCTCATTTTGAAAATTATATTTAATCAAGTCAAGGCCGTGAGTATTCGGACAGCTATTAGAACTGTATTTAGTAAGTATGGGTTGACAAAGGACGTTAACAGCACAATAGATATATAAATATTTCAATTTTTTGATAACAAGAAATTAATCGACTACTGATGTTTTTCAATGTAATTTGATGCGCTGAAGGCGAAATAAATAGTGAACCAATTTTTGGAAGCGCATGACCTTGAGAATTGCATTTTAAAGTCAAATTTATTGTTATTTATATATTTATTTATTTATTATTTGTACATAATTTCAAAGCCCTTATACTTGTTTTTGCTCTCACATTGGAATACCTTACTTTCTCGTGTGTGAAACTCTTCAAATTATGTACAAATAATAAATAAATAAATATAAATAACAATAAAGACATTCAAATGTAATTCTTAAGGTCATCTGCAATTTCAAAAATATTTTCACTATTTTTTTCGTCTTCCGTTCCGGACGGGCTGGGACATGGAATGTTGCATAATATGCTACATAAGAAACAAATTGATTCATGCACAAATTTTGTTCATAAAAAATTGTCAATTTCACTGTAAATTACCCGTCTTTAAAAGGTTAAGATGCACTTCTTTTGTTGGAGTATACTAAAAACCAATCAGAAGCTTTAGCCTGGTATGTTAGCTGAATAACTGCTGACACTAAGGTACGAGGTTCGAATTTAGAAAGAGTCTAAAATTTCGTATGATCATATCCGTGCTTCGGATAGGACGTAAAGCCAACGGGTTGATGATGTGCCTACATCAAGAATAAAAATCCAGAGTTACAGGCACATTTGAGACGAGTCCAGCAAGTTACCATAGATGTAAAGCAATTAATATACTCACAACACTAATGCCCGGTTTCAGCAACATTAACCTTAACCTGTGTTAGTTAACACATGTTTAAGATAATCAGTTGTTATTATGCGTAATATAACCTGAAACGATAACCACGTCCAGTTTACATTGTAAAAATTATCATAAACTGAGGTTCAATACAGTTGTTATAGTGTTTTAAACCACTGTCCTTAATAAATATCTAAATAATTTTCAATATTTTGGTAAATTTTTTGAAATACTCCACCCCCAGATATTATAAATGTGACCGTCCCGGAATTATATATGGTAAATATTAAATTACGATTGTTAAGCAATAAAAATATAATATATTAATTTGGAAATAAATAAATTTTCCCTTGATTAAAGAATTTTGAAAAATTACTGCGGATCAATGCAGTAGGTAGCATGTGTACTTTGAATTGCGTTGTTTGTTTTAAGCGAGTGAAATCTTAATTTCTGATTCTTCTATCACAGTAAAAACGTTTTCTTTCAATCAAAACAACTATATTTTTATAAAAAATATTTATTTATTAAATAATAAATAAAATTTTTTATTTAAATTAAATAAAATTAATTTGCTTCAAAAAACAATAATTCAAACAAAATAGTTTTTTTGATTTAAAGAAAGCATTTTTACTGTTTTCAATCACATCATTGAAGTCGTTATTTTTGAAAATAACCTCATTGAATAGGAGGTTATGTCACTTCACTTGGAACGTACATACTTAGAAATATGTATATTTTTACCCTTTATTAAAATTGTAAATTATATTTTTTATGTACTATATTAAACTATATAAATAATTTTGTGCTATTATCCAACGAGATGTTTGCAAAGTATTTGATTGTTGTGTACAAATTCTTAGGTTTATGTTCAGAAATATATCACTATCAGACTCACAAAAATGTACTTTGGTCTCCTCCAACTACGAAATTAATTTAGTGGTCATGATCAGTGCTCGGAAAAGCACTAAAAATGCAAAATTTGAGCTCTTTTATTTAATATGCACTTCAAAACACCAAAATTAGCGCCACAAACAGCACCAAATAATGAAAAATATGCAAAATAAAATTGTTAATGATTTTTTTTATTTTTATATAAATGGATTTTTTAAATATTTTTAAATTTGAATGATCTGCAGTTATTAAATAAATATTTAAAATATTCATTTATAAAAAAAATAAGAAAATTGATTGACAATTTTATTTTGCATATTTTTCAATATTTATGGTGTTGTTTGTAGCGCTAATTTTGGTGTTTTGAAGTGGATATTAAATAAAAGAGCTGAAAGTTTGCTTTTTTAGTACTATAACTTTTGAGCCCAGGTCATGATGAAATAAAAAAAATAGAAATACCTGTACGTACGGAGGTGATAGAACTATTGCGCGGTTAGCGCGACGCTCATTTTATCGGTGTTGTCAACTTTGTAAGGCGATAACTATGCGGAAAAGACAAATAGCGTTATAATTTATTTTTGTCAATATTTGTAGACATGTCATTTGAAGGTATTAATACCAGATACCAACGACGGGTTAAGGTTCTACCCTCTAATTTTCATCAATAAAAATAAAAAGTTAGGAAGAATCAATGTTTTTTTTGTTCACAAATTAGGAAGAGAATTCAGAATTCAGACAAATGCATTTTTTTTTAAATTAATGAACAAACAGATGTAAAGAAACACATCATGACTAAACTTTTGTGAGGTAAAGTCACTACAATAAAATAAAATGAATTTGTTAATTGATGTGAAACTAATGGGTCATATTAGCGGGAAGGTTTAAGATTTAGAACATCTATTAAAATTATGATATTTCTACTAATTTCTTACCGATATCAAATAGGTGTTTTCACAATTCCGGAAGTAAAGTGCTCACTTTACTCCCGCTTTTGCGGGACTAACGTAATACTTTTTTTCCCGCGCCATTATTGCGCGCTATTAATCCGAAATTTTACATATGGCTTCTTACGACAAATCGCTGGGGGGCTACTGTAAAGGGGGTACATTTTTTGCTCGGTTTTTCGATATTTAGCGCCGTTTTCGAGCAATCTCAAAATCTCAAATTTAGTTATTAACCAAAGTAATTCAGCATTTTCAGCGAAATTATGAAAAATAGTATATACACCTTGGGACTAAGGTTCTTTTCATCCAGTGTGCAATTTTTGCACTCGGCTAACACCTCGTGCAAAAACCTTTGCACGCGGGATGAAAAGCAGCACCTTAGTCCCATGATGTATAATATACTATTTTATCAACCACGCTATTATAGATCACTTTTCTCTATTATTAAAATAAAGCAATGTACACACATGAAAAATAAAGAAATTTAATATACCCACTATACCTAACTATTGAATAAATTAATTTTAGAAATGTCAAATTCCCTATAAGTTATGCGAAAATAATTACACCTTTACATCAAAGTTTAGATTTTAATAATTAAAATATATTTTAATTTTATGTGTAAAATACATATAGCTAATATTAAACAATTACACTATTTAGGCTTTTTCAAAAAAGAATTAATAAATAAATGAAAGAAGATAAAGTGACGTCCCGAATGATTATTCAAAATCTCTGCTAGTAGCATACATTTTAAATTCACGCCCATTAGATATCTCCGTAGGTTCGCTGTTGAAAAAGTATCTCATACAAAAATGCAAGTCATAGAGATACTGTAGTCACATATATACAATTAATACATTTGTATAGGTATTTCTTTTTGTAACGGATAAAATGATTTAACGTTTTCTAATTGAACAAATATGCCTGCACAAAATTCTTTAGTATAACAATTTGTAAATGATTATTTTAATTATTTTAAAATTATTTTATTTTTTATATTTATAATTAATATTTTATTCAAATCCAAATTAAATCAATGTTAAACGTAAAGTAGAAAAATTATATATGAGATGTATTTTCTAAATTTAAGGTTCATTTCACTATTATTATAAATTATTATAAAATTTATACATAAAACTATTAAAATTTAAATATTTACTTTGGTCAATTATTATATTAGTATTTAAAACAAAAATTTTTTTGGATTTAAGGTGTATTTATATGTTAGAAGATACACCTTACCTAATATTTCGGTTAAAAACCTATAGCTAAAAGTTTTTTTCAATGGTATGATTGGCACTAGTGGGCGAGGGAAATAATCAAATAAAATTACAGGTGAGAAAACTAGAACTTATAGAATTCTTATTAGTATAATTCTTATAGTAATTCACACATACGAGATTGTAACCACCAAACTAGTTTATGGACACTTAATATTATGTTTTTACCAATTAATTTTATTAAGTAACATTTAACAGAACTAAACAAAACGTTAAAATATAAGAATTTTAATAGTAAAGTTAAGAATACAGTACGTAGAAAAATAAATGATTCAAACAATCAAAAAAGACGTAATTATCAGTTAACAAGTCAGGATTATGAATATTTCAAAAAGATTAATTAATAATGTTATAAAAATAGTATTTTATAAGCAAAGGTTGTGATGACTATCATTATAGCCCTAGCGCCAACATTATATTCCATGGTGTTAATCTTGGAGCTTGGGCTATAATGGTGTTCACAACCGTGGTTTATATACGATATTATATGCGATATATATTTCCATCACTAGATTTATTACTATTTTTGAAAAGTCTTGTTGATAAAAAATTTTCAAATTTAAAATATTTATGTTAAATGATAGTTTTGTTTTGTTTTATTAATGTGACAGTTCTTAACAAATTTAGTTTTTGAAAGTCGTTCACTAGCTTTTATTTTATCATACGACGTATGAAAAAGTATTGTAGGTAATCGTGCAGGAAAAAAAATTGAGATTTTGATGAATTTAGATATTGTGGGGTCCCCAGAAGCAGAAAATCATCATTTCCAAAAAATGTCTGTATGTATGTAATTATGTGGTCCAATTTGGCGTGCGCTCTACCTCAAAAAGTAGTAAGAAATTTCGTATTTAGTACCTATATAAATATTGAGACGTAGAGCTGATTAGATTTTGGTTAAAATCGGTAGACGAAAACAACAAAAATAATATTTTGTAAATTAAAGAAATCATTTTTTTCTTATTTTTTAAATTTGTTTTAAAGCATTAATTTATAATCATGTAAATATCTAATTTTTTTTATTGAAAAGTGTGATAAAATGGAAAGTGAAAGTTTAAGATGTACGCTGAATTGTTTTAAAGCCAGTGACGGAACCAGGGGGAGCCAGGTCAGGTACGTGCCTACCCTGTTAATTAGAGTGCCCAACCAAGTGCCCACCTAAATTTTTTACAATATATGTTTTATGTTTTAGGCACTTATTTCAATAATGTGTGTTTTTTAAATTTATTTATAAAATAAGCTTTCTCATCCCAAATATATTAGGCCCAATTTGTGCCCACTCATTTCAATAATGCTGGCGCTGTTTCTGTTTTAAGTACTTCTTCGCCTTAAAATAATGAAATTATTCAATAAACTTAGGTGTGATTATCTCGTTTAATGAATTTGTAATTATAATACTTATGTATTAAACCGCAGTTTCTCAAATTAACAATTTAGTGGCGGCGCTTTCGGTTACTGTAATAATTAATTCAAGTTTTTAAATCTATTAAAAAACGTTTTGAATAGTTTTAATGCAATTAAATATCATCTCTTGGTTACACCTAATCGTTTTTTAACAAAATTTCTCTTATAAATAGTCGCCAAACTAAGAAAATATCAGTATGTTTGTTCATTATTAACTAGTACTGTATAATGAAAAAAGTATTCACCACTTGGCTAATATGCGTCACTTCACGTCCCAATTGGCTAACATAAGTTATAATATTAGCCTATAGGACTAGCAGTAGAAAAATATATTTATGACAAAATTAAAAGTTAATATTCGTAATGCGCATTATAACGAAGAAAGTGAAAAAATGTAAGAAACAAGAAAAATATACGAATTAGAAAAAATGAATCTATAAAAATAATAATTCTAAAATATTAAAAATTGACGGAAATTACTTCCCAATATCCCCACAAAAATATCTAATCTAAGCAATGTTACGTATAGTAATGAATTTTAACCCTAGAGGAGTACACTGTGTATTACTACCTAGGAGGAGTACCTGGGGTGTGACCGCACCCCAAGTTTCAAAACTGGCTAGCGCCTATTGCATTGCCTATTGTATTTAGGTAAAATTTGAGGGTAATAAACTTAAAATCATACTAAATAAAGATATGTGGTAAACATTGCGAGCTGCTCAAAAAAGTATAATTATTTCAACAAATGAAAAGTAACAAATTGCAAAAAGTGTACTTCACCAATATTTGTGTTCAGGACTGCTAAAAATGTTGGAAAACACTTTTAATATACTGAATAGGTGTAATAAATATATTATTATAGATTATACTATACAACATGTTAATAAAAAAAAAGTTCAGACAATCAGGGGAAAATGAATTGATTTTTTACATTTTAATGTTTTTTTTATATGAAAAATAGTTGCAAAATATATATTATACTTAATGTAAGTAAGACATAATATTTAGTAGGTATTCGCTCGCACAAACAAATTGCCGCACGATATCACACGATGTTCTTTGCACAGTAGCTTACTACATTGCGCGCAAGAGAACAAGACCTATTCAAAAGAAGTGTAATGTGGTAACTTGAAAAACAAGGGAAAACATCCCTTTGAAACAATTATAATAATAATTTGAATAAATTGTAATAAATATTTTTAGCATGAGTTTTCAACTGATAATCAAGATTTTTCTTGAAAATATCAAATTTTGATTGCTTTGGTTTGATTTATATTTTGAAGATACTGAAAAGGAATTCAAAAAATATTTTTTGTAGCACATACACTTTTTCTATGTTCACTCACATCAAAGTACACGAAAATCTAAATATGTACTTTCTACTAGGTAAGTAACGTTTGGTTTACACTGGGGTGTGAGCGAACCCCAAAAGTTTTTAAGTCCATCCTGCTCAAAAGCCTAAGTGACAACAGATCGCGGTACTACCCTAGACTTACAGTAAACATCCCCACTTAAATTACCCTTACCTTCAAAGTCCCAAAATTCTACCTGCTTTTTCGGTACATCAATTTTCCCGGCGTCTGGGGTGCGCACACACCCCATGTACATCTCTAGGGTTAAAAATGATTTGAACAACGGAATTTTTCAAAAGCTGGCACAAGCCAGGTTGAAATCAGAAAGAACTTAATATGTTGATTTCTAAATATTTTTTTAAATTTTTTCACATTATCACGCTTTGTTGCCATTAAGAGCATTGGTTTTATTAATTTATTATTACAAATACGGTTTTACATGTATATATTTAATAATTATTATTAAAATTAATTGATATTTATTAATAAAAAAGAGCGATTTTCCAGAAATTAATTTATAAAACAAACGATCACAAATAAATTATACCAAATAAATGTTATTTAGCGTATTTAAACGACACTTATATTGGTATTAAATTGGTATAATTGACACAAGCAATTATACCTGTGTACACATACACATAAAGTTGAAAAAATTTATATGAAGTAAAAATTATTAATTAAACAAAACAGTATTTAACATTATGTTTACAAATTCAGAGCGATAATCTAACTCAACTTAATTCATTAATAAATAATGCTTATCTATTCACATCATATTAATCATAGTTAACCGAAGAACATAGGATATCACACGTTGTACACACTTGTTGAATAGTATTTAAAAAATATTACACGCGAATGTACTCGTGTACGTATAAAAATGTTTTTTAAACATAAGGTAAGTTACACTTAAGGAATGAAGCTTGCTCATGGTAATTTATTTTCAATTTTTATTTACACTTGACACACTTCGTACAATCGAGTTAATAATTTAAAATTTATGCCTATAAATCTCAATGAATTTGCTTGTAATTTAATAACTAATAGCTTAAAAAATCATCTTTATTAATCGAGGGGCTAATTTCCAAGGCTTACGTGTTTTTTTTAAATATGTTAAATTTGGGTACTTAGATTTATCATTTGCAGTAAAAAGCACTACGATTTCATTAAACTATATTGCTACTATTTATCACTAAGACTTTGCGCTTAAATTTATTGAACGAAAAAATCTCTAAAATGTGTTTTAATTAATTTATTAATTTATCAAATCATACGACTTTTAATTTACATTTTATATTTTTTTTTTTTTTGATATCTCTTGTTATGATAATTGTTCAAGTAACAATTGATTCATAATTTAATATAGTATTTTAAATTTATCGATATAAGTAACGTATTAAATGTGTTCGTGTACAGGACCGTACACTCTGGGCAAGTGCCGGCCCCAAACTCGGTAAACATTTCAGAAAATTTAACATTATTCTTATATTAGTTTTAATAAAATTAAACTGTTAATAAACAGTTGCCTGTTGTTAATAAAATAGTTGTCTGTCATATCATAGTCATGTTTAACATAGTTTATTGAATTATTTCAGTATTTTAAAACGAAGAAATGCAAAACAACGCTTTTGAATATCTTTGGTGATTTCTATCTATTATTTAAAACATAAAAAACTCAGTGAACGACTTTCTAAAACTAAATTTGTCGACAACAAAACTGTCAAATCAAGAAAACAAAACATTGTCATTTGAAATAAATATTTTAAATTAGGAAATTTTTCTATTAACATGAATTTTGATAAAATGGTAATAAATCTAGTAGTGGAAAAAATCGTATATAAACCACGGTTGTGAAGACCATTATAGCACGCATTTTTAAATTCCGCGAAATTAAAATTTTGAATTTAAAATACCTTTAAAAACAGTTGAAAAATATACTTAAACGTAAAAATATGGATAAGATAAAAGTTATTTCTATGAGTTCCATCATTCAGTAACATATAAATTTATTTGATAATAATAATTTTAACACATATAATCAAAAACTGTATTTAGTGGTAAATGTGTTTATGAAATAACATGAACAGATAAACCATAAATAAGTTGATCTTTACTATCAACTATCAATCTAACGTGCCTTATGACACTAATTTATTCACACACATCATTCAAATACTACATGAAATATGTTTCATACAAAATAAAACATAATGACGATGATTGGTTCCATATGGAATGCGATCGATTGCGTTTGCATGCTGAGAATAAAACGTCATAACTCACGCTCTAGGTGATAAAACACCCTGCAGCATTTTCACTTGTCATATAACTGAATGATATTTAAAAGAAGAATTTCTGCGCTGTATAAATAATATATTATTCTCAGTACATAATAATATAATAATAATAATAATAATAATAATAATAATAATAATAATAATAAAACAATCTGTAAAACGAAGAAATAGTAACTTACTTACTCCTATTTTAAACAAAAAAGATCAAGTAAATTGTTTATGACAATTTATTTATCGCTGCCGTTTCATCACCGAGACATTTAATCACAAAGCCATAAAAATTATTTTATTTTTCTGTAGACATTAACACTTATGTACATGTATTGTTTTGTTCAAATTAAATTTATGCTATCAAAAAATAAACATCAAATGAAAACTGCAAAAATTGATTTGAAATTTCTTTTATTAGGTACATCACAAAGACGCAATAATGACATAGTGTACCAATTTTCATCAATATCTTATATTTTTTAGTTTTATATTTTGTCTACTATACATCCTTAACAGAATTTATACTCTTGATCTGAATTTTTAATTTTTTAAATGCAAAAATTAAATATCGCTAGGGTAAAGTTGGTAGATATGCCACACTTAAATGTGTCGTGAAGTGGTTGAGACACTTTTTTTGAAAAAAATCACTAAAAAATCTTTAAAATGCCGCAAATTAGAATTTGATACGATTGATAATAAACGAGTTATCATATTCGTAAACAGGGAAGTGGACGAAACGTGACGTCATTCATGCACCGCGACTGCTATAATACCACTTACGCGTATTAGAATTTGAGTGTAGTGAATGTAATTCGCATTATTTTTATAATATAAAGTCGATAAAAATGCCTTAATGTTGTGCATATGACTGATAATTTTTTATTTTAATTTTTTTAATTTTTAATTTTTAATTTTGAATTATGTCTTAAAAACAAAGTTTTATTTAAATAAAAATAGGTTACCTGTTTGTTTTAATAGATAAAATGATGGTTTTACTCATTTAATACGTAATTAATGTAGTTATACTCACTCTTTACTGTACGGAACCAATACTTTATGCAGTATTCGCTTGCACGTATTACGTCACTCCCACTTGCAGTTCAACCACTTCACGACACCTTTAAGTGAAAATTGCTGTAGATTGAAAAATGTTCACATTTTAGCAACAAATATTAGCGCATAAGATAACTAATTAATCTTTTCTGGTATACAGTAAGTTGCCATACTTGGAACGCTGCCTTTACTTGGGACACTTTGACATTTTCAATGTTATTAGGTTGCCTGTCGTGAAATTTGCTGTAGTATATTGTGTTATATAACCTAGGTTTCGTTATTAAGCATGTGTGCGGCGTGTATGAGAATAAAATACAGGTGGAAACAAATGTTTTTTTAGTTCATTTGCTTGAATTTGACTTATTTATTAACCCTCCAGTGCATACGTAGGGCCTAGCAGGCCCGAGTGAACATTTAAACGAAGATAAGAAAAACACAGTTTAAATAAATTTATTTAGTAGCTGTCTAAAATATGAAGACATCGCAATGTGTTTAAAAAACTTGAATTGATAGCCAATAAAAGGGCTTTGCAACTACTTCGTCCAATACAAGAAGAGACGGTGTCCTTTGCTCCAAAAAAAGGAAAAGTAGTAAATTCTATGAAAAGTGTGACAAATAATGTATTTATTTACAACATGCTCATTATTATTATCCTACCTTCTCTGAAAATATTCAAAATAATTCGGGTGATGTTGACTTTTTGAATATTTTGTAATAATTTGTTTGATTTATTTCAACAATTTTGGTAGTTTTAATTATTTATTTAATGATTTTGTTAATATTTTACTTTTATATAATTTAATAATTAGATTATATAGAAAATTATCTTATTTTCCTAAAATATCCAAGCATATCTAAAGCATAGGCCTGACAGGCACTGATGTGACTTTTATTTACGTATGCACTGTAGGGTTAAAAAAATGGTAAATATATTAGGTGGAGTAACTTCAGTTCCACACAGTTTCCAATTACCTTTAAAAGTTTGTCGATTCCTGGAAATTTACACTGGTTATGTTTACTAACTGTAGTTAGTTTTGTTATGAAAACAAAACAACGTCACGGTACAGAAAACACAACCTATCAGATAAATTCTTCAAAATTGCCAACATTTTGTTCAAGACATACTATAGTATCATTTTGTTTTCATAGCACACTAAATAAATTAAATAATTAATTAATTTATCTTGCATTTTTCTCGAAAATTTTTAGATGTAACCCTATGATAATTTTATATGTCTGTATAGGAAAAAAATTGCAGATTACGAAAATGTTAAAAAAAAGACATGTTGCCATTTGAAAAAATAAATTCATGTTTACTTCCGGTTGAGTTTGGGCTACAAAAAAATTTACTTTCGCAGTTTCCGATGGTAAATTTTGAGTTGAATAAAAAACTATTTAAACTTTTTTTTAAATTTAGTAAGATATAAGATTTATTCACTGTTACCTCTTATCGTGAACACACTGTATAGTTTAATTATGAATAAAATTTCAATACTTATTCAATACATATTCGGTGAACGTTTCTGCCATATACCGAATATGTATCTATAATATATACAGTCGTCGGCGTCGCCAAAAATATTGAGTACCTTATATGAAGTTATTATGGAAATTGTTAACTGTATTTTCTGAAAACAACATGGTACTGTCTTTTTAATAAAAAACGGTCTTGTATAATGTTTTAGTTAATCCAAAAATACGACACAAAAAATTGTGAAACAAAATTTTTCAGAAACGTACCGCTTTTGTGTTATGCGCAAAATTCAAAATTCAAATTTATCAAAATTCTTCAAAAAATTGGTAATTTTCATTGAAATTCAATTCAAAATCTGAAGTAATTAAGACTTTTACACGTATATTGCAGTTATAATGAAAACCCCCAAACTTTAAAATTATAATTTGCCAAGTCAGCAGTTTATTTTAAATTACTGAAAAATTTTGATTTCAGTATAACTCCAAAACGGTACGTTTCTGAAAAATTTTGTATGACTTTCAAGCGGGTTTTGAAGCTCTGTCCTTTTTTTTGGACCTCCCACTTTGCCAGCTCATAACTTTGTGAATTTTGAGTTTTTTTTTCGGTTAATTTTAAAAATTTTGTTTTTGGCATGTTTTAATTAACAATTTCGAATTTTTTAAGTATAGTAAAATTAAAAATTTTGATATGAGCGTGGTTCATCCGATAGAGGAATGTATAAAGAATATTCACATCAAACTTAAAATAAATCGGTTCGTTAGAACTTGAGATATCGTGCACGCCAGTTTTTTTTTAGACCTCCCACTTTGCCAGCTCATAACTTTGTGAATTTTGAGTTTTTTTTTGTTAATTTTTTATTGTAATCTTAAAATATCAATAAACAAATGATAAAAAAATGGATAGTAAAAATACTTTTTTGTTTCGTTTGTACAGAGCTTCAAAAACCGACAGAAAATTTATGCCTCTAAACTAGAATACCCCTTAAATCAGAGAAATTGGAAATTAGTAATAAAGTTGTTTTCGAATTAAATGTGTTTCCGATTTGACCGACTAAATGATACTCAAATTTTATGCCTATTAATAATTGTAATATTAATATTGTAAAATTGTCACAAAAACAACGCCTTTGAATAAAATTTATATTATTTTGACTTTAGAAGAGCATTTTGATTTATATAAACTAAATTGTCACCAACTGAAACCGACTCCAGATAGTCTCAATGCTCTCCGATAGATTAAGGTAGCTAGGCGAAGTAAATTTAAGTGCGAAAAGAAAGTTGGAAATATTAATTTCCAAAGTTCCACGACAATATCTGTGGTGGGTAGGAAAAAGAGTATAAGTCGAAAATCTGCTCCCAACTATTTTCGTCAATTATAAAATAAGTATAAATAATACAGAGTAAATATACATTTCAATGACATAATTAGACCTCACCTAATTGAACTTTTATTAATTGGTCGATCTTGCATCTAGCAGTAAGCATTCAAACCGCTTTTTTCACATATCTCAAATTTTGACTTATATTCTTTTTCCTACCCACCACAGATATATCCGATACATTTGCGGTTTGTTATCATGATGGTCGATCGGAATTTTTGGCATTCTTACAAATATATTAACAATCATTAGTTCTGTGGTACTAAGGCAGAACCCCATAAGTCAAGAAAAGTAAAATTGATATGATATGTCAAACTTACCAAATTATTTTTACTACCCGTAGAAATTTTTCAGTACTCTTTATATAGGATGGTAAATAAAAGTTTAACGAACTTTGTCTTATTATTGCTTATTGATATAAAATCTGAATTTCAGTGACTTGGCAAACTTTAAAAAGAGCTTCCTGAAAAAGCATGCTTATGACTTATGGGGTTCTGCCTTAGTACCACAAAGTTATATTATTTCAACGGAATTAAAATTTTTTTTTAAACGAACAAAACAAATAATTTCAATATTTCAGAGAGCTGGCTTAAGTCGACATTCATTACAATCACAAAGAAGCCAAGCGCTTAAAGAGTGTGGAGATTATCGTACCATAAGTCTGATGAGTCTCATCGTGTTCGAATCGTGTGAGCGAGCGAGAGTGTGTTTCTGAACAGCTCCGGTATTTTCACAGGTTTACTGGATATTTAGAGAAATCGAGAAAGGATAGTGAAATAATACTAAATAGGAGGTACCAGGTGTAGAAGCGCTGGCTAAAACCATCCGAATCTAATTAGAAACTGGAAAATAAAGGTAAATTTAAAATTTTGCAACTGATAAGTGGATAATATAGGTCAAAATCGCGAATAAACGCGGATAGATAAACTAACGCGGTGACTTGAAGCATATTAATTATTAATAGGCAACCCATTTAACCCAAACAAATCGAAGTTTTAAAACAAACGTAACTTTGTCAACGCGGACTGCCCCTGAGACGTTGAGTCAGGTAGTCGGGTTGGTCGCGTCTGCAGTTGAGTTGTCTTGTAAACAAATCAAGGGTGTAAAAGCTAAAATAAACTTACATGAACCGAGAAAAGAAAAAAACGTAATAGAGACGAACAGGATACAAGTATAGAGAGCGAATCAGAAGTATTCAGTAAAAGAATAAAATAATAAGATCGCCGGATCAGAAACAAGCGCAGATAGAAAGAGGGAAAACTGCGATCGAAGAGAAAATGGAGGTTTCCGAGGTAAGGGACATGTTTGAAAACCTGCTGAAGCAATTCAGAGAGAGTACTTTGGAAATAAAACAAAAAATGGAAGACATTAATAAGACTACAACCGAATTAAAAAAGGAGATCCAGGAGTTGAAAGATGTGCTCGCAGAAAAGGAGAAAGAGTGGGAGGATGAGAAACGAGAATTGAATATAAGAATAACCACTTTGGAAGAGAACAACGAAAATAACGAAAAACGACAAAGGAAGAACAACATTACTGTTAAGGGGTTGAAAACTTCGGAGAATAATACAGTTAAAGAACTTGAAAACTTTCTGGAAAAAGAACTTCAAACTAATGTCAAATTAGTAAACGCGTACAAACTGAAATCCAATAAGATAGATACAGCAGTGGCACAAGTAGAAACATGGAACATGAAAAAGGAAATAATGAGCAATAAATGGAAACTTATAAGAGAATTTACATAGATAGCGACCTAACAATCAATGAACGAATGATCCAAAGCGAAATAAGAGCATTAGCAAGGAAAGAGAAAGAAAGCTGAAAAATGGTGAAAGTAGGTTATCAAAAAATAGTAATAAACGGAAGCTTATTTGAATGGAATAAAGGAGAAAGAAAAGTCAAATTAAAGGAGGAAATCATCTGCCAAAAAACTAAGGGCACAAGAAAATACCACGATCGGAAAAACCGAAACGACACAAGCAACGTAAATGGAACAAAGAGTAGTGGATAACACAAGAAATCGTGCAACCAAGAATAAAATAAAAGAAAACAAGAAAAAACCAGAATATGAACATGGAACGTGAGAACTTTGCTGAAACAGGGAAAAATTAATGAAGCCGAAAGAGAAGTGAAGAGATCATCGCAGTACAAGAAATAAGATTTAAAGGACAAGGAGAAATAGCGAGAGATGACTATGTGCTATTATATTCAGGTGGAAAAAAGCAAGGAAGAAATTGAGTGGGTTTTTTTTGTATCAAAGGAAATATCAAAACATGTAAAGATGTTTAAACCAATAAACGAGAGAATAGCATACCTGAGAATTAATGCAAACCCTTTCAACTTATCGATAATTAATGTATATGCTCCAACAGAAGACAAAGATGCGGAAGAAAAAAACGAATTTTATAATGAAATAGAAGGAATAGCGGAGGAAGTACCTAAACATGACACGTTATTGATCATTGGGGATTTCAACGCACAAATAGAAAAGGAAGACTATGTAAAAGAAGTGGCTGGTAAACACACAATATACAATGATAATTACTAATGATAACGGTAACCGAATGTGCCAGCTTGCATCATCATTGAACATGACAATTAGCAGTACAATGTTCAAGAACAAAAAGATACACAAAGTAACATGGATAAAGCCAGCAAATACTAGCGATGATGGAAACCAGATCGATCAGGTATCAGTAACAAAGAAAAGAGCGACGTCAATAGAAGATGTTACATAGAACGTTCAGAGGAGCAAATGTTGACTCAGACCACTACTTAGTAGCTGCAACACTAAAGCAAACGATTATTACGCGAGGTATGAAAGAAAAAGGTACTGTAAGATGGGACTTATTAGAGAAATTAAACGACGAGAAAATAAAAACAAAGTACATTGAAAAAATAAACGAACAAATAATGATCTCGCGGGAAAGCAGCAACATCGATGAGGACTGGAAAGGTATAAAGCAAGTAATACAGATAGCAGTTGAAGAAACGATAAAACGTAAAAGCAAAAATATAAACAGAAAATGGTTTGATGAGATCTGCGAAGAAAAAGTAAAGATAAACAACAAAACAAGAGCCATCTGGAATAGAACGGGAAAACCGGAGGATAAAAACAAGTACGTCGAAATGAGAAAGGTTGCGTATAAGGTTTGTACACAAAGAAAAAATGCTTGGCTGAATGAAATGATGACCGATTTGGAACAAGAAAGTAAAAATAACAATACAAGAAATTTTTATAAAAAACTAAATAACCAAAAAATAAATAAGACCCAGAGCAATGAAAGACGAGCACGGTAACCCAGAGAATAATGAAGAAAATATTAAAGAAATATGGAAAAATCACTTTGAAAAATTACTGAACACATGCGGTAAAAAGGAACAACGTATGAGAATTAGGAACGAACATGAAGATCTACCGATAGAGGAACCTACATTTGATGAAATGATAATGGTAATGGGTAAAATGAAAAACGGGAAAGCACCTGGCAAAGATGGAGTGCACGCGAAAATAATCAAGAATGGAGGAAACCAACTCCAGCAAATAGCATATAACCTCGTAAGAACTGCATGAATTGAAAAAAAAACCTGAAGATAGGCAGACAGGAAGAATAATTCCAATTCATAAAAAAGGAGACCTTGAGGAGTGTAGTAATTACAGGGGCATAACGCTATTACCAGTAGTATACAAAGAACTATCATCTTTAATTTTAGACAGATTAAAAAAGTATACAGAACAAGCACTTGGATAATATCAGTGGAGATTTAGAGAAGATTCGCGCATTGCGCGAAATGAAAATCCCAGAAAATCTAATAAACTTGGTATCCATGACAATAGCTAACACAAAAGGCTCGGTAAGAATTGCAGAAGGAGAAACCGAAGAATTTGAAATAATGGCAGGAGTAAGACAGGGTGACGCACTCTCGGCGCCGTTATTCAACTTGATGATGGAACATATAATTAAAAAATTAAACTGTAAAGCCACAATAGTTAACAAAGAAGCACAATTATTAGCAGATGCAGATGATATAGTCATAATCTCCAGAACAAAGAAGAAAATGATTGAAATTTTTGAAAAATTGGACCTTCATGCAACGGTAGCGGGTTTGAAGATAAATGAAAAGAAGACCAAATACATGCGTTGCAGAAGGAACTTAAGTGCGACAACTGGAACCTTGAGAATAGGACAATACGGTTTCGAAGAGGGTAATGATTTCAAGTACTTAGGAGTAAAGATTAACAAAAGTAGTAACAGAGATGACGAAATTAAGGAAAAGTTACAAATGGGAAATAGACCCTTTTATACAAACAAGAAAATATTGAAGAATAGAGGTATAAGTCGAAAGACAAAAATAAGAATTTATAATGGACTGATACGACGTACTATAACGTACGCCGCTAAAGTACTCTGTATGACAAGCGTAGAGGAGGAACAACTGAGGATCTTTGAGAGGAAGGTGATTAGAGCAATCGTGGGACCAAAAAGAATTAATAACTCAGAACTAAGAATAATAAAGAATGAAGAGATAGAGAAATTGCTAGAAAATGAAAATATAGTCAGGTTTATCAAGTCACAGCGAATAAAATGGTTAGGACACATAATGCGAAGAGAAAAAGATGAAGCAATAAGAGCGGTGACTGAATGGAAGCCAGATAAGGAAATATGCAGAGGAAGGCCAAGAATGAGATGGTGGGATAGCGGAATGAAAGACTAAAATGAGATGGAAGTCAAGAACTGGAGAGAAAAGTGTGCGAATAGAAAAACTTGGAGACTGATTGCAAAAAGAGCAAAATCTCACGAAAAGTTATAGTACAAAGTAACAACAGAGGAGTAATCTACCTCATAAAATGGATTGTGAGAACTTCTAAGAAGTGGTTATATTCCGACAAGAATTTACTCAAACTCTTCCTGAAAATAGTACACAAAAGAATATATCGAGCTCGGCATGTGAACAACGACATCTTTGTGAGTCTTATAGATTATCAAAAGCCATTCGACAATGTACAACACCTGAAAATAGTAGATATCTTGGAAAAAATTGATCTTAGCAAGCAAGACAAAAGAATAGTTAGCCACCTGTACTGGTATCAAACATCGTCGATACGTGTAAATAGAGAGGAGTCTAAGGGTGTGCAGATCAGGCGTGGAGTAAGGCAAGGGTGTGCTTTCACCCTTGCTCTTTAAAATTTACTCCGACTTTGTCTTTCGCGAAGCATTAGATGAGACAAATGAAGGAATAACAGTTAACGGAGAAATCATGAATAATATTCGATACGCGGACGATACAATTGTTTTCGCAAAAGATCTGACGGCCTTCAATATATTATAATGAATAAATTAGTGGAAGTGAGTGAGAGGTATGGGTTGAAAATGAATATAAAGAAACAAAATTTATGATTATATCTAAAAGCAAACAACTAAATGGAATTATGACTGTTAATAACCAACCAATACAGAGAGTTAAGTCCTGAACATACCTGGGCACCTCCGTTACTGAGGACTAGGATCACTCTGTAGAGATTCAATGCCGCATTGCAAGAGCACGATCCGCGTTTCTAAAGATGGTGAAAGTATTCAAGCCTAGGGACCTAGCGATGACTACGAAAGTACGAATGTTGATATGTTTTATTTTCCTTGTTCTGCTGTACGGGGTGGAATCGTGGACTCTGACAGAAGCTTCATTTAAGAAATTGGAGGCGTTTGAAATGTGGCTATACCGCCGGATACTTAAAATTTCTTGGGTCGAACGCGTTACCAACGAGGAGGTCCTGAGAAGAATGGAGAAAGAAAAGGAAATACAGTTCACAATTAAGAAACGTAAATGTATATCTGGGACACGTGATGAGAAATCCATACAGATACAGGTTGCTCCACTTACTTATTCAAGGGAAAATCCAGGAAAAACGAAGCGTAGGTAGACGACGAATATCCTGGCTTAAGAATCTGCGTATACTTGGTTTAATACAACTACAATCGGCTTATTCAGATCAGCAGTCGATAAGGTTGGAATAGCAATCATGATCGCCAACATCCGGAACGGATAGGCACTCTAAGAAAAAGAAGAATCCAGGGTGATGAATGAGTTAGCCGAACATAAGCAATTAACAGTAAAAATTTATTTATGCAAATTCCTGCTTTGCTAAATATTTTAGAGAAAAATGAAAGATACAAAAATAATGCAGAAATATAAACTACGAATACTAAGAGCATTAAAGTTCATCTAGCTTTTACTTAAGAAATCAAAAACTTCTTTTGAAATTGTTAAAAGTTTCATTTATCAGACTGATGGCCATGTAAGTTTCCAAGGTATAATTTTTGAAAATAAAAATTGAATCGAATTTATTGCATGCCCAGTTCAATAGATAAAAATTTTAACAATTGCAAGAGCATATTTTGACTGTTTCAGTAAAAACTAGATGAAATCTAATGCTCTTATTATTCGTAGTTTACATTTCTGCATTATTTTTATGTCTTTCATTGATCTCTAAAATAATTAGGGAAGCAGGAATTTGAATAAATAAGTTCTTACATGTTAATTTCCTTATGTTCGGTTAACTTATTCTTTAAAGGGTACGATAAATTACCACGTATTGAATTACCCATGTTCTATTACAATTTTGCCCATTGCAGAAAAGTTTAATTTTAGAATTAATTTACGAAAATGAATCACTACGGTTGAAATAATATTGAGTATTTGCGTAATCTTAATGGAATATGATAATAATTGATAACAAGTAAAACAGATTCACGCTCAGTAAAACAATGGGAGTCAAATGAAAAAGCTAGTTGAAAAAAGTAGAAATATGCTACAAGAAGCTATACAAAATAATACAATACCTATATACACACTTGGCCAATTTCTAAAGTTTCGTAATACTTACCAAAATACGTTAGAATCTTAACTAACTCAAAAATTGAAAATTTACCAGTTATCAAAACCGTCCTCTAACTCATTAACCAGACTTGATACTGTAAAATTATTTTGTATCTGGGTCGAAGACTTAATTTATATAGGTACGTAGGTATAAATTAATCAAATATTATTAAAATCGGAAACATCAACAATTTTTACCTATCCGCTTCATGTGGAATGCCCCATGTTACATTTTACAAATGCGCATGTCCAGTCATTTAAGCACAAAAAAGGTCAACCTCGGAATGAGAGATAATAAGCTGGAAACCAGTATACACCTTCATTTTGGCGATCTAAAAGTTGTCTCAAAAGTTTCATAAAATCTCGTGTCTGCGTTGTAAGTTATTCAAGGTCAAAGTGACCTTGAACTTCGAGGATCCAGCAGTAAACTCCTCAATTTTTTGTATGTTCACTCATAACTGTTTTGTTTATGAACAGATCTTATTGCGTTGGATTCAGCACAGTTCCAAGGTGGTCCCATGTTAATTTAGTTTGTATTTAACCTTGAATTTCAAAGATATAGCTGGAGCAGTATCATTACAGTACAGCAGCATTTAATAAAAAATGTATAGTGATTAAGATATTGATAGTTTATAACAATCCCAGAATAACAAGGTAAATACCCAACTATGGTAAATGACATGCTGGATTGGAAGTTGCGAAGGTACACAACGGAACTCCAAAAAGCAATGTTTGCTAAAGTTGTAATTTTAAAAGTAACACTTTAAAACATACAAAAAATGTGGAGGCTACTTTAGGTTTATGACAATCCCAGAATATGGTAAGTACATAGGTATCTAGTGCTTCTGTCTTCATCATTCGTTTCAACTAGCCATTGTTTCCTTATTAGAGAAGCATCCTTATTAAATCTACCCATCACCTAAAATTGTAAAATAAAAAATTTTGTAATAAAAGGAAAACCGACTTCAAAAAAAGTTAACTAAAAAGCAAAAAACAAATAGTTTGTTGTTCCGTTTAATGTAATTAACAAATTATTGTTTATTATATAATTATTAATTTCTTTATAGTAATTATAAAGTCGGTGACAAGTAAAACATAATTCACCAGTAACTATAAAACAAATCGTCGGTTTAGAGGTAAAAGTAACTAATGCCCATACCTATAGTTAATGCTTGGTCAGGGAAAAACTTAAGCACGACTTTAAGTACGAAATTGTTTATTCTAATTAGTCGATTTCGTACTTATGTCTGATTCAAGTCCGAGATTGGGCGAAGTATCGACTATAGGTATGGGCATAAGTACATAGGATTCTTATGTACTTGCATGCTACTGCTTTTACTTGGCACATACTTCATAATTATAAAGAAATAGAAGAAGGTTTTAGCAAAATTTCATTACGGTTTACTACCCCGTTCTCGAGAAATTAATTAGTAATTGAACAACCGATATAGAGTTGTCACGTTCAATTCGCTAAAAATAAAATAGATTTCGACGTTAAAAGAACCCTAAACATATTTAAAACTTGTTGGTATTAAAGATATCATGTATATCTCGGTTTTTATTAGTTTTAACAACAAATATCGAATTTTACTCATAAAAATTCTCCCATTTTTTATTTAGATAGTAGGTTGGATTGCAGGGATAATCAATAATAAAAATTTTGTTATGTCAAATTTAACCCTCTCATGCATAATAAAATTTAATTAAAGCAAACACACTGAAATTTTTTTACATAGTAGCTAATGGTTAAGTAATAATGGGAAAAATAAAAAAAATATTTTTTACATACTTTATTTGGAAAAAGTCAAAAATCTATCTGTCCACTGTAGTGGACACCATGCATAGATTACTTAAGAATGAAAACATTCCATACAATTAGGGCAACAGGGTTCTTTGCATTTTTTACACAAATATTTTGTTTTCTTTTTGCATGGAGATGAATGACATCTTCTTGCGTTTTTTACGTCTGTTAATATAGGCCAGTGTCCAATCCCATCTTTCCTGGTTTCGGTAGGGGCATGATGATTGGGCTTCCTTTTTTATAAATGCTGTTTGGTGGTTTTGCTGAACGTGGTCTTCCTCTTTTGTTTTCTTTATTATTTGATATGTTGATAAGAGCACTACCGACATTAGCCTTGAATTCCAATAGATTCATTTTCCTGTTTCCAGCCCGTTTAAATAAAACACACGCATTTATAATTGTAACATCTATGAAATGCATAAATATTTTAATATACCAACTTTTATTTGGACGTCGGAGTGGATATAGTGCCAAAAATTGATCTAGTAGGTCCACTCCTCCCATATTTTTACTATAATATGGTATAGAGAAAGGCCTGGAAACTTCCATAAGACTTTTGGTAGGTTGTGATCCTGCACAATTTGATGCCATATGTATTGGTTTATTGTCCATCCATTTTGTAACAGTTGCAGTACCGCATTTAGTAGATGCAAAAGAGCAACTACCTCTTCCTTGCTGCTTCATAGCTCGGTCGGTTTCTCAAACAGTTTCGGCACTGGCCAGTCGATTTGATCTTATTGTACCTGTTGCCCATATTTTTTTGATTTTCAGTTTTTCTAATAAAGGTACCGAACAAAATAAGTTATCAAAAAACAGCTTATGATTTTGGTATCCAATGTCATCACTTAGGCGAACTATTACATCTGCACATGAACCTAGGTCACTAATTTCTTCTCTTCCACCTCCAGAACCTTGATAAATTTCAAATCGGTACATATAACCGCTGACTCCAGCTCGCACCCAAATTTTTACACCCCACTTTTTAGGCTTCTTGGGAAGGTATTGCTTCAAACCTAAACGTCCCTTTAGTGGTACGATTTGTTCGTTTATTGCCTGATATTCCTCTGGTTCAGCTGCAGATATAAAGTTTTGTTGAAGTTTATTCAGGAACGGACGAATCTTTTTCAACTTGTCAGGGTTGTTTGGTTCCAATTCTAAATTATTAGTGAAGTGTAGGTGCCTTAGTATTGCTTCGTATCTATTTGCTGACATAGAATTAGCAATAAAATCCATTCTTATGGCCATGTCACTACTTCAATAGAGCCGAATTCTAGGATATCTGATATAAAACATTATTATATTTATGCCCAAAAATATATACAAATCATCTTTTGTTATATTTAAAGTTTTATTATCTTGGTTTGCATATAAGTTTGATTGAAATGCGATATCTTCAATAATATCTTCTGTCAACAGTGCCAGAAAGAATTGTACTGGAGTCTCAGCCTGAACATTTATATTTTCTGTGCCCGAAAAAGGCCCAGGACCATATATACTGTCAACTTTCTCCCATTTCCAGTTTTTCTTTTCCTTTTTTTTCTTTCTTGCTTGATTTTTCCAACTTGCAACTAACTGTGCTAATGGAATTTCATCTTCTGCATCAAATTCTTGGCTATCGTTTACAACACCATTGGAGTTTATATTGCAATCCTCATCTTCGTCTGATTCGATATCTGATCCATCGGGCAAATTAAAATCAATTTCATCTTCAATGATGTGATTTTCTTAATCCTCAATCAATTCAATGTCGGCATCATTATTAGTGTCGTCTAATTCTAAAATAACAGTCTGAAATTAAAAAACCAAGTATTTATCACAAACTGCATGATGTCCACTACAGTGGACAGGTGAATTTTGTGAATTTTCTTCTTAACATTTTTACAAATGGGTTTTGAAACTATAACCATCGTATTTTAGAGGTATTTTGTCACACTATTCTAATTATTTACCTTTTTTCTAGAACGTCCATAAAAAGATGTAGTTGAAATCACTGAGTGGAAATTCGCGTCCATTTCACTTTCCTTATATCACACAATGACAGCTTTTTTACCATACTTCAACTAATTTCTAACAGTTGGCTTTTTAACACAAACTACACATAATATCATAAATCCCTACTTTAAGTAATTAAAAAACTTTTATTAACAAAATTAACTTCTATGCAACTTTAAATTACCTGTCCACCACAGTGGACCCAATGCACGAGAGGGTTAATATTTATAATTTCAGAAAATGAACTGATTTAAACGAAAAATACCTTTCTTCATGCATTTTTATAAATTTGTTTATCGTTTATGATATTTAAAATGTATTTTACTACACACATAAGACCATTATTCGTGATTTTCAAATTAATCATACTTTTGTCTCCGATTGAATCTCCTATACATTAGGGTGGGCCAAAAAAACTTTTAATTTTTTTTTCTTTAGCTACCATGAAAATATCGTTCAAGATGACGAAAAAAAAATTCTGGTAAAGTTTGAGCACTTAACCCTTTCAGACACAGCGTCCTGTAGAGAGGACTTAAGTTTAAGGCAAAATTATGGCTAGTAGTAGCTATATGGAGAGTCCCAATCATGTTGATCTGCTCAAAGGACTAGTCAGCTTGGCTCCTGAAAGATTGCATTACTTGTGGGACTTATTGTTATTCTTTAATAAATTTATTTCGTCTTATGTTTTGAACCTGTAAGCACGTGGTTGTGTTCGAGTTTTTTGTGTTTATTTTTCTTTTGGAATTTAATACTTTTTAAGTACGTAATATTTCTTCTACTTTGTATAATGTTGTATGCATTTAATCAAATAAATTTTTTTTCATGAAATCTCTCAAATTTTCGAGAAATTGTGATCAGAAAATCACTTTGTCTCCTACACAAGGACGGTTAATATCTGAGTACTCGGGAATCTTAGAGTAATCTAACAAACATGAAAAATCTTCAAAAAATTAAACAAGTTCACATGCTGAGTTTGAAAATTTTCCTACAACCTCTTCATAATTCGTGTCTGAAAGGGTTAATATTAATTTTTAGAGGTGGCTAATCGTGATTTTTGATTTCCCATTTAAATAACACGGAAAATTTTAATTTTTTTAATTGGAATTTTAATGCGCTTGAACGAATTATTGTCTAATAAAATTTAAAACTCATACTTGTAGGAAATTAAACGATCTACAAAAAAGGTCTGAAATGATTTTTCGCTAAGTCGGCTCGTTTAAAAGTTATTCGAGGTTTAAGTTGAACCTCAAATATTAAATAATGATTTTCACAATTATTTCTACTCGATCACAAAATAATAGCTCAAAAACATAAAACATCATATTTTATGTAAAGTTTATCGAGTGTTTTTCGGTAAAACAATAAAATTTTTACGAAATATCAATAACAGGACATTTATTATTTTTTTAGGGAATGATTAATTTTTGTTATTTAATAATTTATTTATAATTTAAAAAAGTTTATGAATAATTGTTATTGATATTTCGTAAACATTTTATTGTTTTACCGAAGAACACTCGACAAATTTTACATAAAATATGATGATTTATGTTTTTGAGCCATTATTTTGTGATCAAGTATAAATAATTGTGAAAATCTCATTTAACATTTGAGGTTCAACTTAAACCTCGAATAACTTTTAAACGAGCCGACTTAGCGAAAAATCATTTCAAACCTTTTTTGTAGATCGTTCAATTTCCTACAAGTATGAGTTTTAAATTTTATTAGAAGATAATTCGTTCAAGCGCATTAAAATACCAAATAAAAAAAATAAAATTTCCCGTGTTATTTAAATGGGAAATCAAAAATCACGATTAGCCACCTCTAAATATTAATATTAAGAGCTCAAACTTTACCAGAATTTTTTTTTCATCATCTTGAACAATATTTTTATGGTAGCTAAAAAAAAGAAAATTAAAAGTTTTTTTTTGGCCCACCCTACTATACATCCTTAACTTTCTTTTGAAAGTTTTCTTTTTTATTCATTATTTTTAATATGTTAAATATTTAAATCTTAAATTAGAAATAATAGAAATAAAATAAATAAATAAATGCATAAATAGTTAAAATAACATCTCAAATGTATGGCCCTAGTATCGCTGACTAGTTGGTATGTCGTTGTAATCATAGAGTTTCTATGTGTCAAAACTTTAAACACGTTTTTCTCGCAACTACATTTTTTAAATTGGCGGGCAAGGTAACTCAAAAAGTTCTCAACCGATTGTTACGAAATTTGGCACACGTCTTCTCAATAGTATTAGTTTCTAGTTGAACGTCAAACATGTCAAAAAATTTTCAGAAATGACCATTTTGAACCCAAAAAACCATCGAAAAAAAGATTAAAAATTTGGACTTTTTTTTCTAAAACGTGCCAATTTACGATTTTTTGACTTTTTTGATTTTTGATTAGTTCAACTAGAAGATACATGTTTTATAAACAAGCTCAAACCAAAATTTTTGATCTCAGATCGCTATAATAGAAGCTAAAAATCCCGCCGATTGATTCCATTTCCAACAGGAACCATTAATAGGTTCCAGACACCAAAATCCAGAAGGATTTAATTTTCCCACTCGCCACTTCCGGTCCACACAAAATCAATCAATGAAAAGTCTTACTCTGTTGCTTTGCTGTTTTAGCTGTAAAAATTTTTCTATTAGAGATATCTAGTCAACCAAGGTGGCATTTTGTAGCTGAAAGATGGTAGTTTATAGAAAAAAATATAAACATTTACATAAATCATACACCTACCTGAAAAATAACATGGTATTGAAAATACGTGTATTTTATTGATTTTTTGTGATTTTCAATTGACTCCAGTGTCTGAGCTGTTGAATATAAAGGTCTAATCGTTCTCTGATATCAAAGTGCACATATCATAAGAGAATAAATAATTTAGATCGACTCGTTCAGTAAACTAGTTATGAAAAAATCTTTGTTTGAAATTTTGAAATTTTAAGAACTTGCATATTTCAGGCTACAATTTGGCCATGTTTGATAAGAGATACAATTTTGAAATTTACAGGATACTTAGTTCTTACGCTTAACTTCAAAAAACTTCAAAATAAAATATAAAAATTAATTTTGAATTTCAAATCACTTAATGACACTTGATAATACATTTTAGAAGTATTGGGAAAAAACCAGGAGTACCACTACACCTGAATGTTGTGTAAACTCCGTTTAAGTAAACGCGGCGCCGTTTGAACCTCTATTGTTTAATCCTAGAAACTGTGAACCTAGTTCAAGGTTGAACTGCAGTTCAGTTAAACCGGCTTTCAAGCAAAGTTGGTACAACCAACCCTAGATATTCTACAATTTTGAATGATACAAATTTTAAAATAACATAGCCTCAGAATCAGAGTAGTCAATCTCCATGTTTCTAAATTTTATAGTATTTGAATATTTTTATAGCCTAATTTTAATTTAAAAGTTAGTTATAAAAATGTTGGCAATTATTTTGCATTATGCTGTAGAGATATTAATATACATACAATAAAATGACATAAATAACTCAATTGATCAAAAAATTAGATATAGAATACTCTGATTCTGAGGTGACGTATAAATAAATCAAATGCTTGTTTAAAAGCATATATATCTTAATAATAGATCACTCGACTAAAGCCACTCACAGTTTTTAAATTAATTATATTATTGACTAGCAGGATACCCAGCTTCGCACGGGCTCTCACTAAAAATAAAATGCTTTGCCTTTGTCTGAAGTACTTTGATGTAGGCCCTTGAACTTCGTACAGCAAAATTGTAAAACTATATATAAACCTCCTTGGAGATTGGAGAGGTAAAGCGGCGCCGGCGTTCAGATAGAGATTCCTGTCTTGCCTTGCCTAGGTAGAAACTACCAAGAGCCAATCAGAGTAAAGTATTTTCGATTAAAATAATTACGGTTGCGGTGCTGGGATCTTGTTAAGCTTGGCAATGTTAAGCTTTTCGACTCTGCAATACAACGAGACCAAAGCAAGACCCAATTAAATCGAGGTATTTAAAATGAGACCGCGCGTCCTTTGTAGAAAATTTTTTGAGGTAATATCATAGTTTGTAGTATGTTGGTAATCAGCTGATTCTGTTTACTATAGTATGTACATTATAAAGAATGACTGACATACCTTTTTATCAACTAAGTTATTATATTATATTTTTTTATAAATTTTAAAATGTATAAAAATGTAATATGTATAGTCGTAATCATGAAAAATGAAGCTTGCTCAATTTTCGATGTGTCAAAACTGAAACAATGGACAATATATCAGAAATCAGAATCTTCTGGACTATACTGAAATGTTATAATTTATTTGAAAAATTCAGGTGATTCAAATCAGGACATGTCGCCACGAGCCTCAACAAGTGATACACTATTATGCCAATACACCATCATTATAATTTCCACAAAAGTACCTAGTAATTGAACCCAAAATAAAACTTTTAAGTAAATTTGTGGTATGTAGCATGTATTTATGGTTAAATTTAAAAAATATAAGAATAATACAATACATAGAAAACCAATAATTCAAAAAATTTAAAAAAGCATAATTATCACAAACAGGTCTGGATTAAGAATATTTGAAATTATGAAAAATTCATGTGATATAACCTCACAAATTTTATGCATTTTAGTCAATATTTTTGAATCTTTTTTGTTTACTGTTACAAATAATTCTACACGTAAGAAAATCAAGGTGGAAATCGGATGTTCTTAGACTTCTATACTGTTATCCTTCTGAATAAACTAAATAAAATAAATAGATTAGAATATATTATGTAGATAGGTACAGAAAAATTCCAAATAAAGCCCACATTAAAATATCGGATTATTGTCAGATCATTTTATAAGGTTGGTAATAAGTATTAAATAATAAAAAAAATAAGAATCTATTACCAGATTTCATAAATATTTTAACAAGCCGTTAAAGTTAACGGATGATTTATATTTGTTTGTTAAATTTAACGGCCCGTTAAAAGTTTTATGATATCCGCACAGTTTTATGAAATTCAGATATTTATCCGGAAAATTACTACTATAGTTTGCTTTTCCAGTATGTGCCTTATCGAGAAGAGCATAGAGCATTAGCAGGATTTGATTATGCTCGTGAGGCATTTCTAGCCAAAGAAATGGAATTGAGAGAAAGAGAGATTTCGAGTTAGAAAATGTTTTCACAAAAGCTCATGCGTTTCAACTTTTACATGTGGATGAAGTTTTCGTTGAAGATCCGAATGAAGAAGAGTTTGAAGACGGTCGACCAATAAAGGAAACTGATTTTCAAAATGCCCTGCGAGCCATGAACTAATGATCAATTAATTTTTGGTTTGATACAATATTCAGAGTTTTATTTGCACTTTCAAGATACTTTTATGAAATTTATTTAGTAATTCGCCCTTCCGGGTCTTTTAGAGATCCCGGGGACAAATCCCCGAGCGCCCCCCAGCTGATTGAGTCTGTGTAGAGAAGTAGATAAACTGATGGACTTTTTATAAAAATTAAATTATTTTAACACTAGAATACTATTTTGTAAATTGGAGTTCTATTTATCACCGTTTATTATCTCGAGGTACATAATTTTAGCATAATGGAACGTACCTCTTCCATATTACATTTTATGTGTTCTAGTTATGTAAAACACTATATCATTGATTTCCCTTTATTTTAATTGATTTATTTTAATTTAAAAATGATATTGGACTTGAATGTTTGCCTTAAGATTATAGTACCTACCTATGATTTAAGTTGTAACAAATCCAATGTTATAACATTAAACTTAAATGATGTCGTAAATACCTACATGTTACTAAACGATAAATTACTTTAAAAGCTCGTTTTATTTTTAAGTGATTACATTTAAGCGGCATAATGTGGTCCAGTGGACTCATCTTGAAATAACCACCGGAAAAATTTATGGACATTACTGTGAATCCACTTAGACCCGGTCTATGACCCTCCGCTGTGCACCTGACACCCACAAGCTCGCACACATTCTTTAGTATTTATAGCAGATAAGATCTTATTATATGAGAAATTGCAGCACATTACAGTAAACTTCACATTGCAGATATTTTATGTAAAATTGTACGATTACTAATAACTTTACAATACTTATTATTTATTAATATTCATATATTTCATTTGAGTCTAATGTAATATTTAATTTTATTATAGTTTTTATTAGCAGGTATTTATATTTACAAAAGCATACCGGCAACGTAGAAATGAGAGCAAAATTTTGTAATGGTATGGAGGTACATATTTGAAGAGGCTTCATAAAACATAAACATTTAATTAAAAATGTCGATTACTTTCTATTATGTTCAGCAGTACAGCTTTATCGCCAAATTAATTTGAAATCAAATTAAAATTTAATTAACCAAGCTTTGTTTTGAGTAAATAATTGTTACACAAATCTCGATTTGTAAATTTTTCGTCATACGAAAGTAATTTATATTATTTGAAAATATGTATTAATATTCACACTATGTTAGTATTATGTATAGTAGTGGGATATATATTGCTTATTTAATGTTTTAGACAGAATGGTATTGATATGCAAGAGTCATAAGGCACCGGACGCTACAGATCCCATGTCCGGAGCGAGACATGATTGGCGTTAATTTGGACTCAAACAATGAAGTGAGTTAGGTATAAGATTGCTGACCCTGCATTATAATGGTTGAATATTAATAATATTATATATATTTCATTATCGTTTGATTTATTTATATGTAAAAATATGTATTGCTACAAATTTTAAGCCATCACTTACATTATTTGTCAATTTTAAAAGAATATAAACCTAAAGTATAATAATACGTACTTCGAAATCTTCTGCTGTATTATGTAACTTAGTCTGACTGATATAATGCCGTGAAATCTGGCTGAGGAAAATAATACAAAAAAATTAAATAGATATTTCTTTCCAATCCCAGCCCAAATTTCCACACAAATTTTCATATAAGGCTCTCCTTAAATCAAGATCAACAATCCAACTTCAATAAAATTAAGAAAATCCAAATCGAAACTTTCAAACAATATAAAAATAATAATATTATCACCCATTCGCGATTAATTAATTGAATTAATTATTAGAATTGAAGAAAGGAAACAATTTAATTTTAATGTAAAAATAATTCAAAATTAAAATTCAATTTAACTTGAATAGATTTGCAATATAAAATAGGAACACAAATCGTTGCGATAACTCGACAATGCGTATTCCGTGATACCTTCAAATTTTTATTTAGATTTCACAACCTATTATAATTCAAATTACTTATAATCTTCCAAGTTATCGCTATATTTTCTCAATCTTCAATTCAGTAGTCTAAATTCATCTCAAAATATTCAATTTTATTATATTCAAATTTAATATGTACAAATTTAAACAGAATAGAAATTTATAAAATTTAGAAAATAAAAATACAAAATCGAATTGGAATTATTAGAAAAAAAAATAAACAAAACAAAAGGTTATGAACCCTGCTCAGATGAGCCACGTGGTAAAAGCGTAGACTTCCTGAACGGTCAACTTGAGTTCGACTCTCACTCGAGAATGTTTATCGTGAAAATGATATTGTTACTTTATAAAAATAATTTCTTATAACAGTATTGTCTTTCCTGTTATTGAGGACAATTTTGACTTTTTTAACCTAAGCTTATTTTTGGGAGATTGCGGACCTGCTTTTTCTATTGCACGAATCTGAATAACGATATCTCTTTTTATTACTGAGATCCTTTGAATTTTTTTTACCGTATAATCCATGATTTGGAGCTACTCTAACAATTTGTTTGCAGTACAGACCAATGCACAGTAGGATGAAAACACGAAAAAGGGGCCAAAAATAAAATTTTGACTTTAATGACTTAAAATTAACATAAATAATACGGGAAAATTAATGAAAAAATTCAAAATTGACAGAGGTGGCTTAGAGAGGTGCTTTCTATACAAGGGGTTATTAAAATATAATTTTACCTTTAATTACTTAAAATTAGCATAAGTAACATGGGAAAATTAATTAAAAAATTCAAAATTGACAGGGGTGGTTTAGAGGGGTGTTTACATTTTTTAAAAGTATAAAATACTCTGATTTTTCTGTTAATGACTTAAAATTGACCTACATAATACAAAAAACTTTATAAATAAAGTAAAAGATAAATAGGGGTGATTTTAGAGGGTGTGTTTTTATATACGTCTAGCAAGAAATGTTTTCTCTCGCATTCATCATGTTTATAACATCGATCCAATATGGTAACAATAAAAAACAAGTGCGTTGAATATGTGCAATGCTTACATACGCAGCGCGTCGCCGTCATATAAAAACGCAAATCATTTAATAGCGGGGTTGAATGGGGTTACAAATTTTACATGATGTGTTTAAAAAATGTCCAATGTATTTTTTACATATTTTATCAAAGCGGTATCTTGTGGAACATTTTTTGTAAGTCCACACAAAGTTGGAGAATTGCATAAGATTTCCTATTGAACAGCTATCGGAATTAAGCTATGTATTTAATTAATGCACTATTTTATTGTCTTAAAAATTTTTTTTAATTCGAAAGTACATACTTCAAGACATCTTTTCTATTAAATACTAATTTCAACCCTAAACTGAAATCCGCACAATAACTCGTCAAAACTTAATGTCGCACGGAGCGAAATGCTACTCAAATCAGCGATTAATGGAGGGCGATGTTTACATTGCTCTAACAAGCAGAAATATTTTTCAAATCACTTGAAATTCTGGGGAAAGGTGCACCGATGTTTCATCTAAAGATATACTGAACCTAGTTGCAAAACTTTTAAATTGAGAAAAATCTATTTTTGGCCACTTATTCGAGCGTTCGACCCACTGTGCAATGGCGTACTCATGGCGTATACCTACCTCAATTTTTCAGTGTAAAATTAAAATTTTATTTAGTCACAATTTGTTTTGCCTTACGTGTTTATAATATTATTGAAGTATGTTTAAAATTGGAATGGATATAAGTACGCCAAAATAATTTATAATGAATTGCAAATTTGTTAGCGCTAGCAGTAAGAACGTATATTATTATAAAGTTATTATTATAACTATAACTACCTACACTGATAGAAACAAATGTTTATTTAAGAATTTATATTATATCTTTGAATTTATTTATTAATTTTGAACATATATTTGTTGAATCGAAAATTATTATCTTGTGTTTAATAGCTCCGGATTCTTGTCAGTAATAAAAGAAATTCTTATATTTCATGCTTACTTTAAGTATATATTTTTGGGGTAAGCAAATTAATTATTAAATATAATACACCTACAGTTCAAAACAAGAGTTTGTATTAATTTACATTAAGATAGTAGATAGATTTGATTTAAATCTAAATAATTTGAATTAAATTGTGATTAAATTAATTCTAAAAATTACATATGTTCAAACTTAATTAACTTATTATTTTATTTAAAAGTACTTCAATATTTTAATCAAGCAGATATTCTTAATTTAAGAGTATGACTTTTCAACTGAAATATAGAAATGCTTAATCGTATTATAAGGTGTGCTTTATGGAATGAATCGTCGATGTTACATGTTGTTTGCAAAAAAAGTGCGACCGACGTCTTAGTTAGTTGTGACTTGTGATAGGTACAAAAATTGCCAGAAGCTTATCAATTTTAAAGGTAGTGGAAATAAAAGCTTTATTAATTTTTGGAAATTCTACAATCTTTAAAATCGCCGGATTTGTTAAAAGAATTGATTCCAAAAATTGGTGTCCGGGTCAAATTTATGAACAATTTGGCCAAGTACTTTGGGGTATTATCTACTAGCACCTCGCAGGCAACACAGGTAAATCAATAAGCATTTTATTATACAATTTTCCATATGCAACATATTTAATAATATTTTTTGTTAAGATTTCCGAAGCAACTCTTATCACACCCACAACTAATAAGAAAATGGTAGTTTAATTTTAAGAAGAATAAAATTTAAATAAAAAAATGGTAATTTTAATTTGAGAGTACAATAGTAGCTAGAACTACTAAGTATGAGTGTATCATATACTTGACAGGATTTTAATAGTCTCTTGATCCAAAACTTCTATATTATTTACATGTTTAAAGCAAGAGTATAATACGGTTTGTATAATATTATCGTAATTTTAAAAGAAATTAATAAAAATTTTCACATCAAAAATATATAATGCTTCTAGTTAATATATCATTTTAAACGCATCATAATCTTGGTTTAAGAAATGTATACTCTTGCTTATATACAAAGCTATTATTTGTTTAACTTAAACGTTATTTGTTTGAATTAAACGTATACTTCTATCAGTGTACATTATATATCGCAAAACTGCAAAAAAACAGTTCCTTTTTCAAAAATAAAAATGATCTAATATAATAATTATTCTAATGAAAACCTCGTTCTAAAATCATTTCTACAATTCATTAAATTGTTTCATTAACTTATTCAAACTTGTATTACTGTACTCCCAGATAACTAAAATCATGCACTTCTTCATATGTTTCGTTGTCCATTTCTAGATCTAATTTTTTCTCTGTATCTTTCATATATTTTGTTTTTCTGGTTTATTTTCAGTCCCATTAGTGTTGCGGCGTCTTTTATTTTTTGACTACTTCTATTAATTTCCTTACTGATCTCGATATTACCACTGCGTATGCGTATGCTATCACTTGTGTTTCCTTGTTTATTATTGTGCCTTCAACCTTTGTTTTTCTGATTATTATCTTCTCAATTACTATATTAAACAATGTTGCTGACAATTCATCCCCTTGCCTGACTCCATTGTTTATTCTAAAGTCTTTCGTCTCGCCGTTTGTTGTTCTTATACATGCTGTTGTTTTTTTCAGTGTCATACAAGTTAGCTTTATTAATTTATTTGGAATTTTCATTTGTGGCATTGTCTTTACTAATTCCTTTCTGTTTATTTTATCGAATAATTGTTTAAAATCTATGAATATGATGTGCAAATCTATGTATATCATGTTCACAGCTTTTTTCTAGAATCTGCTTAATTACATATTATGTATATTGCATCTACCGTTGATCTGCCCTTCATGAATCCACATTGGTAGTCTCCGATAATTTTTGTAAGATTTTTTATTCTGTTATTTATTATTGTGGACAATACTTTGTACGCAACATTAAGGAGCATGATTCCTAGGTAGTTTTCGCATTTTCCAGGATTTCATTTTTTCTTCATTATGCAACTAATAAGCATCTAGTTTTCGTTTTCCCATTCCTTTATACTCTTCATCAAACCATTCTTTCTGATTTTTCCTTTCTTTTTTCTACGTTAGCCTGCACCGCATTTTCGTATTTAATCTTTATTGTTTCGTTGTGTAGTTCGTTGATTGCTAGGTTATACTAAGTATTAATTGCAGTGTTATATTCCTTCTTTATTTTAACCTTTATTGTTAATACCATGTAGTGGTCAGTATCCGCGTTGGCTCCTCGGTATGATCTAACATCTTTTATCATTTCTTTCCTTTTTCGTGTAACTAGGACATGATGTATTTGGTTCCCCTTATTGTTTTGAGGAATATGCTTTCCCACGACTTCACTTATGTAATCTTAGTTACAGATTTTGGCATTAAAGTCTCCCATTAAAATCAACATTTCTGTTCTTTTTGCAATTTCACATAAATCTTCTAATTCTCGATAGAATTTAACTTTTTCTATTTCATTACTGTTTCCTGTTGGGGCATAAACGCTAATGATCGATATATTTCCTGGGTTTTTCTTAATTCTTAAGTATGCTAATCTTCAATTTACAAGTTTAAATTGCATTATGTTGCTTCATTCTTTATTTATTACCATGAAACCCGTTCCGTTCCTTCTTCTTATATTATTTGCTCTTTTGTTTTTTTCATTCCTTTCCAATTGATTTTCTAACATAGTTATTTTTTCTGTTGGTTATTTGTTTTTTCTCGAGTCTCCCAACCACTTCTTTCATTTCATACATTTGCTTTTTGCAGTGCGCTTCTATTCCGTTCAGTTTTTCCTTTATTTCCCTAATTTCCTGGTTATTTTCCTGGAAACCGCTGCTTACTACTTTTGTTAACTTTGTTAGCATATCATTAAGTTCACCCATGTTTTCTTTGTGATTTATTGTTTAGACTATCTTTGTTGAAGACTTACTAACTTGTGGTTTTGCTGAGTTGAAATATTTGGAGGATTCGTCCTCCTCGGTTTCACCCTCTTTCCGATTAACACATTCTTCTCTTTTTCGTTTGATATAATCTCTTATTGATGGGTAACTATTTACTCTTCTTTTTTCGAGAGTATTAATCATTTATTTGTTTTTGTTGATCTGCACTTATACAACCACCAAACTTACTCGTAAAATTTTTAATTTATTTGAATGGATTTGCTTCATTTTACTCGTTTTGTTTTCCTTTCTACGATTTTATCTTTTATCTGGTACTGTATTAGTGCCAATACAAATGCCCGAGTTAACCTCTAAGAGGCATTCGCATTACTATTTCAGCACCCCTAATATTTCTCGTGAGCCCAATCCTAACCTATAAATTAGCTATTGTTTGTGTCTCACTACAAGGATCTTATGTTGTTGCACTCCACGTATCACCAACATAATTCTCAGTAGCTAGAAGAAGCTACGCCATAATAACCTTAAGGTCATGAGTGAGGTTCAACGTTTTTCAGAGGGAGGAGAGTGGTTGGTAATTTGCAAACTGTCGACGTTTTTGTTTGCTTTTCCACTTCTATTTTAAAATAATGTTATTGGTTGCTAAAAATAAAATATCGACAAGTGGATTTATCAACTTGTCGGTGGATTCGCCAATTTTTGCCAATTGTAGACAATATTGAGAGGGGGAGCTCCTCTTTCTATCCTAATGGGCTCGTAGTTTATCATAAAGAAGACAACTCTAAATAAACTCATTATGTACATTTCGCTAGTAAGTAATTTTGGGTTCAGCTAAGTTGACAAATATTCATCAAACGAATTCATCAACTCAATTTCTTAAGGCAGGCAGGAATATAGTTATAAAATAGTATCCAAGAGACAAATTGTAAATCTAAGTAATTCGAAACTACGAAATTGTTTTACCAATTATGCACTCAGAATAAATTACATTCCATACTAGTTAATTTAGAAGTAATAACTTAATAGTTGTACCAATAGTAATCTCTATAATGCACTACAAACACTACAATAGAATCGTGTTCCGCAATTTGTTCAAAGATAATTTTACTGAATAGTTTGAAATTTCTCTGAAAAATTTTTATACAAAATATTAGTTTTAATTTACAATATTTTAATAATTTTTTGATAATATAAATAGTATTTCCTTACAGATAAATATTGACTGCATGCAAAAAATTAAACAAAAGAAAAATCATAAATTGAAATATTTGTTCAAAACTAGTATGTCTTCTAAATTATTCTTCATTTTCACTTAAATCAATTTTTAAAATTCAAAAATAGTTTTATAATTTAATAACTTACTTGTTTTAATAAAATCACATTTAGTGATGTTGATGTAAAAAGAACCCATTAAAACAAGAAGTATCGGGTACTGTCAGAAAATTGTCTCCAAGAATTTGACTTTTTCCTATACACCATTGGAAAGAAGACGCTTTTTTAGGCACATTAAAAAAATTTTTTTCTTTGCTTATCCATTAGTTTTCGAAAAAACGTCATTTAAAAATTGAAAATTTTACATATAAAATCGTATGCATAACATAGTATTAGAAGCCTCACTGCTAATAATAAATTTAATTTAATTTAGTCATTTTAGGATGGATCATTGATTTGTCGTTGTTGCGCGAGCCAAAACTGACCCTACGCATCTTTCACTTCGCTACGGGCACTCTGAGCTTACTCGGTTACTCTCTAAAAACATTCCTGAAATCAATCCACCTCGACTGGAAGGCCTGAGCTTTGCGAAGTATGAAACGCGTGTGACGGCGATCACTATTAAAGGATCATACACAATTAGTCTGTAACAGTAACGAGAACGGAAACGAGAGCGGGAACGGGAACGAAATGAATCATCGATTCACAATAAACCAGAACGGGAACAGTAACGATAGCTATTAAGGATATTTTATTGGCTAAAGTTTTGACAGTTTTGACTTTTGACAGTTTACGCATGCGCATAACCATAACAATAAAAGTTAAATCGTTTCTGTTCCCGTTCCCGCTTATTGTAAATGGAGCCACCTGAATACATGTATTTTATCTTTTTATTGTTCTCGTTACTGTTACAGACTAATTGTATATGAGCCTTAAGGATATAATATCAGACCACATGTACCGTCAAAAGAAAACTCGTGTGCTATGTACTCCCATGTTCAACATATTAAAAATTTCAATTTTCAAATGCCGTTTTCTCAAAAACTAATGAATAATCAAAAAAAAATTTTTTTTAATCTACCTATGCTTAAAAAATACGTCATCTTTCCAATGGTATTTAGGCGATAGTTAAATTCATCGAGTCAATTGCATTTAGTTCAAGACCTCTATTACAACCCCTGGAGCGTTTGTTATAAATATAATAGTACTTACTAATACTATTAGTTGAAAAGTACAAGCATGTACTTGATTGAAGTTGATTATTATTTACTAATAAAGCACATTGGAGGATAAATTTTAGATATACTTTTAGAAAAAATTATTTTATGAATAACTACTAAAAACTAGACAGTTAGGTGATCGCACTAATTAATTGGAAAGTATTTTAAGTTATTTGTAACTTGTAATAATGATTTTGATTATTTCCTTCATTATAATAATATATGTACGCCAATCAAAACGCAAAACAACTAGGCAACCATTTTATCGTAATAAATATTTACGTTGCAATGAAAAATACTCAGCGGGTAAATTTATGTCAAAAAATAATCACTTCCTAAAATTTTTCTACCATTATCAAACATGCTTAGACAAACAAACAAAGAATTACATCAAACTGCCGCATTTTGAAAATAATTGAAAAAATATATTTCAAAATTGTAATTTTTTCATCAATAGCGGCAAAGTAAATTGAAATAAATAATTCAATCGTTCCAAAATCCATGTATTCATGAAATAATCATGCCGAATACCCCACGTGCATAAAAAAAGCTACTAAATTTTGACGATTTCTGAAACAAAGTTTTGCTCTAAAGAAATATTTCTCATAAATTTTCGACCCAAAATCCCTCGTGCTACGCACTCGTGAATTTGTTACGTGGCAAATTTACTCGACATAATATTGCTTAGCAAATCTTTGTTTCAAAAAACTTAAAAATTTAATCGGCTATTTTTATGCACTTGGGATATTACTGTTGATTATGAAACAGGCTCCAAGCCTGCTTAATAATAAACTTATTACCCACGGGTCACCAACTGATCCATTTGATAATTTCAAGTAACCCACTGGAGTTGTACAAAATTACATTAATTACATTATTTAATAATGTATAAGTTATAAAAATAAGTTATAATTGAGATTATTTTAATATGATAACAAAAAGTATGCGATACTGATGATGACTAATGAGTCAGAAACACATGGTGTGATGGCTAAAAAGTCAAAAGCAGTACATGAAAACTAAGATTTTTCCATTCAGGACAAAGTAAACCGAAGTCGAGAATAGAAAAAGATAGTTTTTCACTAGTATCGAACAATATTTTTTCTAACTATGATTCACAATTATAAGTATATAGGGTCATTCCATATGAAATCAAGCAAAAATAAATAGTTTTCAAATTGACCATCACAGATTTTTTTGAAACTTTAGTTAATTATACTCTTTAACATCCTGAATTCAAATATAATTTTTTTTAAATTTTAACTCTTATGGTTTTTGAGCTATTTAATTATAAAAATAGTAAAAACGACACTTTCTTGGCTCACGCTCAATCATACAAATTGTTATAACTTCAGTCCTATAAGTGCTACGAAGTTGTATGATAACTCATTTTAAAGAGTTATTTTTTTTGGGCTTTTTTATGCAATTTAATGGGCTTTAATTTGATACTAATCTTGACCATTTTTTAATAAAATAAATTATTTTGAAAACTTCAAAAAATGTTTTTAAAAACATTTTTGAGTTAATACGAAATTTTAGTATCTTTCTTTTTTATATAAAACTTTACTTGCTAAAACGCACGGTTACCGAGATATCAGCAAAAAATATTAGAAAACCTATTTTCCAAGATGGCGGCTCGAGCCCAAGGAGTTTCGGTACCGACTTTTAGTATGTTTAAACATAAGCCCTAATGTACTTCTGCACCAATTTGCAGCTTTCTATCAATTATTTCCGATATTTTATCAAATTTGACTGGACTACATACACATTCGTCCAAGTCTTGGGAGCTATACGAGTCATGTACATTATGCTTCGTTTATTCCCTATTGTGGGGTACATACTTCTAGCGGCCTAACTTTTTATATCTTATTTAATTACCTACATAAAAAGTTGGTAAACATGCTAACATCTTTATAATAGGAATCAGGAGACATTAGTTCTGCTTCTGAATACAGAAAATCTAGATACAGAAAATCTAGTAGTGCCAAAAAAAGTTGACAATAATCATCCAATTTATTTGGCATGTTTGGTACACAACGTCTACTGTTTCGCAAACATGTTCAAATATTTACCTTGTATTGCGTGTTTTACTCAAATTTATTTGATTAGTACACTATATATTTGGTGTATCTGTTTGACAAAATAAGCTAAATATTTAGTCGTTGGTCAAAAAGTGTAGATCAAGAGATCAAGTGATTGCCCAATTTTTTTACCAACATAAAAATATTCTGATTGGCTAACTTTTTTACTATTTTATATATACGGGTGGTCGATCTTACATCCTATCAGAAAAATTACATGGAAAATTCAAAACTCAATAATAAAATTATTGAATATTATATTATATATTATATAATAATATATATATTCTTTAATTATAATTTATTAATGTAGAAAATATCAAGTGTTTGGTATCTTTGAAAGAAAATCTCTTTACCTTCCTCATTCTTATCCGCTATAATGGGAAACAGAAATTTAAAAACAATCAATTTTCCATAATATTTCTCTATGATCGGGTCACCCGGTATATATTTATGGCAACTAGTATAAATTATACTCATCGCATCTACCATAATTTTTACTTTCCCATTTACGTATTAAAGGAAAGTGTTTTAAATTAGTACAACTTTTTGTTATTTTATATTTTAATTTTAATTTTAATTTTAACCCGTAACCGGTACAGTCGTACTTTTGGTTCATAACCGGTACGCCGTGGTCTGTGAGACAATAACTAGCTCTTAAAATTAGCCTGTGTTATTATATTTGCTATCTGAAGGTTGGAAGGTTGGAGAACATTAATATGTTTTGAAGTTAGCATACGCGAAAAAACAAATCAAATAAAATTTAATTTAAGGAATAATTTAGAATTTCTTTTAAGTATCGGCTTAATAATAGGCTTTTTTATTTTGCAAATAAATTTATAAAAATATTGAAATTATTTAAACAAAATGATTAAATATTAAATGTTTATATATTAAACTAAAGGGTGTTTTTCTAGAAGGATAGAACTTTGAAATGGAATAAAATAAAGATGATTTTTTTAAATTGACATGAAATTTACTTTATTCGAAAGATAATCTTCTGGCATTATAATTTAAATTATAATTTACTCAAATTTATTTGATTAGTACACTATATATTTGGTGTATCTGTTTGACAAAATAAGCTAAATATTAAGTCGTTGGTCAAAAAGTGTAGATCAAGAGATCAAGTGATTGCCCAATTGCCCGTCGACAACGACGATTTCTTAAGTACCTTCACTTGAAGACTAGCGGGGTATACCCAGAACGAGGTTTCAATCATGAACAGCTACTGAGAATGAACAATTGTCAATCCCTTGAAAATCGAAGGTTTGTAACATCCATTTTATTCCTACAAAAATTATTAAATTGCAAGGTGGACTGTGACGAATTAGTTAATAACATCAAATATGTTCCAGCCAGAGAAGGTAGGAGAAACAATGAAATTTTTTATATAAGACACTACAGAACAAATGTAATGAAGAAAAGTCCTATTACCACAATGTGTGAAAACACAAATAAAATTATAGAAATATGTGACATTAGATGCAATGGACCCATAAAAACAAGAAATAGCATATATGAATACTTAAAATCTCGAACATAATCTCTGATTTTCTTTGTTATGTAATTTTTAAATTTATTTTTTCTTTCTAATTAGTTATTTATTTATCTATTCGTTTTTGTTTTTCCTATTATTGGGGTTACCTGTTGGAAATAAAATATTATTATTATTATTATTACTATTATTATTATTATTAAATATAATTTCTGGCATATGACCGCCACGGCTGGCTCGGACAGTCTAATCTGAAGGTCTAATTTTCGAAGACTTTTTCCAACATTTGTGGCCGTATATCGGCAATAACGCGGCGAATGTTGTCCTCCAAGTGATCAATCGTTTCGGGCTTATTGTCGTAGACTAGCGACTTCACATATCCCCACAGAAAAAAGTCAAGCGGCCTTAAATCGCACGATCTTGGAGGCTAATTCACGGGTCAGTAACGTTAAACTATGCAGTTACTAAACGTTTCCTTCAATAAATCAATTTTGGCACGAGCTGTGTGACATGTTGCGCCGTCTTGTTGAAACCACAGCTCCTGCACATCATGGTTGTTCAATTGATGAACGAAAAAGTTAGTAATCATGGCTCTGTAGCGGTCATCATTGACTGTAACGTCTTCCTCTACGCTACGCTCTACAGCAGCAATGACTTTTTCTGTACGCACTGTACGACGTCTCTGTGGATGCGTATTATCATTTAGAGAACAACACTCCTGATAAGTCACTAGAATGCGCGCGAGTCTCGAGCCGGCAAACCGGGGGGCGTCGTTATGTTCTCCGTTAAACACACCCGTCGTCCGAGCGTCCGGCTCTTTGACTTTCCCTCGTTCGCTACGCTCACTCGGGAAAGTCTCGCGAGACCGGCCACTCGGCGCCGGGTATGTTACCTACGAGAACAGCCATCATGACCTGCATGAATGGTTTCACGTGATTCTCTAAAAATTGTGATAACTCGAAAACGGTGCGAGATGACGAAAAACCGAGCGAAAAAATTCCCCCTGCCACAAAGTAAACATCGACCGATTTCATGCGGCCAGGTGCACAAAAAATTTCGAGTCGAAATTCCAAAAAAAAATCGTAACTCGAATGGATTAACGAGATTCCCGAAAAATTGCAACGACTCGAAAATCAAAAAAAAAACAATTTTTTGCAACGGGCGACGAACATAAAAGAAAAGTGTAAAAAAAGTGTAGAAAGTGGAAACAGGTACCGACGTACCTTTATACGGTGCAACGAAAATTAAAAATCGTATTATTCGAAAACGAAAGAAATTTTTCCAAATGAAATTTCGTCTACGCGTTCCCCTCTTTTGGGCCGTTCTCGTGGAAACAGCACCGGCCCGAGGGCGTTAGCGAGTACACGTGGTGCGAAAACGTTCCATACTTAATCGAATTAATTGCTCTGATGAACGATTATGATGACCGTAAAATGGACGTAGTGCGCGATACGTATTTCGAACAGAACCAAGATTTTCAAAATAAATTTGCACAATTTGGAAGCGTTGTTCAACCGTCAGTCCATTCATGTTGAAATGCCAAACCAAGCTAAAAATAAATCACTTGACAGCTGACAAAATGGCCGCCAGTTTAAATAGTGTTGCCAACTTAAAGTTCTATACCTCTAAAAAACCACCTTTTATAATAAAATCCTAAAATATTACAAAATCTTCAAAAAAAAAAAAATTTTTTCAATACAAAACGGCTATGGTTAAGTTGCATACGTAAACGGTATACGCGGTGGTCTCTCAGACTTTCAGGTGTAATAAATTAGTTTTATAATTTACCTACACCGCTCAAATTTTGCAACAACATCCGAAATGATTTAATTTGAAAGTACTGATAACATTACAATAAATTATATTACAAAAGGCGTAAGTGTAACAAAGAATTAAAAGGTGGAGGTACTTACCAAGTTTAATGTTTTTACAGAAACCTAATAATAATTTAAAATAAGTGTTGTAGGTATCATAAAAGTGAAAATCATAGATTTCGTAAAAAGAAAAGATCGAATAATATTTTCATTACCTCTAAAATGTAGGTATAAACTAAAACGGCATTATGCTTTTCAACACTTTTTTTTATGACAAAATTTTATTTAAATTTTATTGTTGGTTTTTTGAATTCGTAAATTTTTATTAAGAAGCGACATTATATACTATAGTATCCAATTGGGCTTATTTAAAATAGAGCACCTCATGCCTTTCGGGTTATTATGTATTAGATTAGTAAACATTGATTTAAGTGCTGGAAAAAACTACTACGGTTACAGGTTAATAAAATTATAAATGTTAATTCTAAAACGGTCATTGAATCCAGTAGCCATAAAGCACGCTCTTCAACTGTACGTGTAGTACGTTTCATCTTAAGCAGAGATAGTCGATTAGATCAATAAATGCATTTTATATTATTGTTTTGTTAAAAGAAATAAAATGGTCTACTGGATTAAATATAAAATAAATTTACGGTACACGTACGAGGTAGTAATTTAAAATCAAGGTGCATCAGTTTATGTTACTCTATGTTATAGATATAGATTATTTTTTCTTTATCATCAGGACAGGATACATTATTCTATTCTAGGTAGCCACATATTGTATGCAAGAAAGCAAGAATTATTTTAAAACGGATGCGGTAGATCCCGATATCCGGGGCAAAACATGACCAACGCTTTAATAAAACTAATTTTATTGTAAAATTGTTCATACAAGTAAGTTATATTTTAAAATTTATTTAACATGCAAATGCTATTATTATCTGAAATTCAAAATTATTGAAGATTTCAAATTTTATATAGGTATTCCAATTTTACTTATTTGGCATTCTTGGCGCTATGCTTAAAAATCGTATATTTAATGTACTAAAAAACAGTTTTGGTTAAACCGATATAATAAAAAAATACAAATAAAAATACAGGCTGGTCTATTTATTGTAAATTATTTCACAGCTACTGTAATAATGAATTATTATAATTAAAATAATGATAACTCTTAACTCTCGGTCTTATGTTTTCATTAATGTCTTTTTACTTCAACTGACGTTAAATATTATGTCACTTTTAGTTCAAGTTATCAGGGTTAGAATTTAGAAATTTAATTTTATAAGGTAGCATGTTAAAAATATTTTTAACACTAGTGGTAATTAGTTTATAAATAGTTATTAGTTTATAAAAAAAATATAGTTTATAAATAGTAAATACACATTAGAATTGGAACAATATTGCTAATATTAATTCTTTGCTGGGAAATATAGTTAAGGAATTTGTTGCCATTGCAACATAACTACGACTGCTGCTTGCGTCATTACTACTCGATAGTGTAGCTAATGCAGAAGAAGTTTCAATCACAGATGAAGAACCGGAGCTGCTAGAAGGAAAAATATTACGACCAATTTTTTCTTTATTTCTAATGGAAACCTCGATGTATCCCTCGGCAACAGTTCACGATTTCCTTCCTCCAATTCTTTTTACTGTTGCAATATTTGCTCCCAAATGCCGACGACCGTCGAAAGCAGTGACCAGTAAACAGTTTCGCATCTGGTAGTTTTAGAAATTCAGCAATCTCATACGGCATCTTACCAAAGGTATTTATTCCCACAGGTTGGACAGTGAAATTATTGTTGGAATATTTTAGAAAAAAGCGGCGATGAGAAACATTAAGTGGACGTAAGGCATAATATTTACGGTAATATAATATGTAATGTTACATCTAACAATGCAAAAACTACGTTGGGTGTGTTGGTTTTAGTATCCGATATAATATGTCGGGTCAGGACTTTTGGGCGCCGTCGTTTTGGCGCCGGACTTTTAGGCGTCAAATTTTTGGACACCAGAACTCCCAGGGGGGGAGTAAAATGAATTTGTATTAAATTTTGTTTGGATTTGTGATACAGGGGGGGGGGGGATTAAGCATATCAAGATAGAGCATTATTGGAATATCTTAGAGGGATTGCGCATAATGTTTTAATGAATTAATAATAAATTTTATTTTAAAAGGGTTTATTCTATTATATTAAAACTATTATAATAAAATAATATTAGAATCGCATTGTTTTTCATTTGTAACTATAATAACTGCAAATTGCTGCAAATAATTGCATATCGACCAAAACTTTTTCTTCAACAGAATAAGTGTTTGCGTTCATTGTTAACCAAATTTATTACAATCTGTCAAAGTAACTTGTTGGAAATTATTAGTTTCAAAACAAAAACAATTGCAATAAAATTCAATCAAGGCAACTAAAATTATTTTTTAATTCTCTTTTTTGCATTTCAACAGTAATTAAAAACTTAATATTAAGTGTTAGGTATCTTTAGAAGTGGAATAAAAATCTCTTTAAATTGATATCATTTTCATTCTTATCCGTTGTGATGGGAAGCAGGAATTATTGAAAAATCAATTTCCTATATTAATTTCCTATGTTCAGATGGTCGACTGGTCACACGGTATAATTAGCTCAAATTTTGTTCGTATTTAAGCTTTTCGATTTATTTAAGTTAATATTCTAATTTGTAGGTTTAAAAATAATAATATTTTATGGTTTCAAACTATGAAATCTTGTTGTAAGAGGATAGGTTAGTTTAAGCAATAACCACAGCCCTGCTATTTTGGAAATCTTCAATTTTTGAACGGTAAGTAGATTACTAAGGGTGGTCGGAGTTATTTAAAATGCTATATTACTATGTCGGAGTCGTGGGTTGTTGGCAACATATTTGAGGTAGGTATTAAATATCAAAATATTACTCAGCTCTGTCCCCACGAGGCCTATAGCCTGTATCCTAATTCATCGCCTGATGATGCCATAGTACGGTGAAAACGTTTGCGAATATATACTTACAGTGTATTTTACATGTTGTAATAACTTAGAAAAACCATTTTAGTTCTGAAAAGTGTTTAGTGCATTTTTTGAGTTTTCCAAAATATTGATATGGTTAAAAAATTAAATTCACAAAAATTTTATTTTTATTGAAAAATTAATAAATATTTTTACATTATTATTTTAAAAGACATTTTTAAAATTTCAAAAAAAATTAGTGAAAGTGTCCTGGTTTATAGCTTTGTATCGAGAAGAACTCACGACTGACAATAAAAGCACAAAAAGGTTGAAATAATATTTCTAAATATAAAATTATTGTACAAACACTGTACAAAATTTCCGAGTAAATTCACCACCCTTTTAGGTAACGTAATAGTGTAATTCCCCAAAAAAAATTTGGATAGCACATTTACATCACATGGAAAAACCAACAAAACAATTTGGATAAAAAATTTTTTATTGGTTTAGGGTAAGGAAAAAGAAATAGTTTTTGGTGAATATCTCAATAATTTCTAAGAAAATTTGTAATAAATAGATTTCCCTCCCATACATTAATATGAATATAAAATAATGAGAAAATGTAAAATCTTGTGTACAGAAATACTGACATTTTTATTTTTGTTTGCTTTGTTTCATAGTGCGGGTAATAATATGATTAAAGATATTAAAGATATAATTAAATACAGAAAATAAAACTTAACTTTTAAGGATCATTTTCTTCATCGGAATCGACCAGTGATTTGTCATATCTCAATAGAAGATAGCATTGTGATGTCATTTGGGACATCATTCTTTTCTTGAAAATAAATTCTTGGAAAATTGAAAATCTCTTTATTTTACTTATAATTATTTATTATTTCAGTAGCTGTGAAATAAGCAATATTATTTGTTAGAACCGCAGGAAAACAATAAAATATTGAGAACAAGAGCAAACGGAAACAAACTGAAAACGAAACAAAAATGGTCTACAATGAAAATGTCAGAGATCAACGAAGTGTTGAAAAGAAGAAAATGATCACGAAGGCAGAAATTCTTAAGCTTTGGTTGAATACAATAAGAGATGCTAGAAATAAAAGAAGCTTTCAATAAGAAGAAGAAAGAATCGATAATAAAATAACAGAAGTTGAAAGACAAAATTGAGCTTCTTGAGATGTTGGTAGATAGAAAATTGAAGAAAAAACAGAGAAGTTGTCGCTAAAAGTTTTAAATATGAAACACGAACTTGAAACATTTCTAGAGAGTGAAATCTAAGTTAGTGTTAATAAAACTGAGTAATGCCTGGGATACATGGGCTTTGTAACTAATGTTTAGTCGACTTGTCGCTAAGTAAATAGAATCAGCTTCTGTTCACTCGCATTGGCAATTTACTAATACGAAGCACTATTCAGCATGTTTTCACGCAAGATATTGCTATAAGCGACAAGTCCTAAGCATTAGCTACGAAGCTCGTGTAAACTAGGCATAAAGCGTTATGCTTAAAAATGAAGTAGTCATAGCCAAAGTAGTCTCCTAGAAGGAAAGATTATCGTTAACAAAATAAGATTGAAAACTCATCGACAATGATTTATAACATCCAAGGTAAGAGAAATAAAGCGTGAGGTGAGACTATAGCTAAGAGATGAGAAAGGAATATGGTAATAAGATCGTAAAAGGAAATTTAGAAATAGAACTGAAAAAGCAAAAAAGCAAATAAGATGGAAATACAATAACGGCCTTAGCAATAGATACCTACGTAAGTGGATACAAATTAATATGATTGAATTTAGGTTCCATTTCTGACGGAATATAACCACTTCTTGGAATTTTCCAAATCCAGGTTTTGAGATAGATTAGTCCTCATTTCTCCTCGCTACTACAGTGCCCCGTGTATCTTTGCTGAATTACCGATTTTCTGTCACACGTTTTTGTTGTTACATTTCACTCTTCAGTTTTCAATGTTCATTCTTAACAAGTCCTCTTCTACTTCATCCCACCATCGCAATCTCGGGCCAAAACAATATGTACAAAAGAAAAAAGAAGCAAAGAAAAATAGAAAGAGACCACAGATGGATTCATGCAAAATTTATTAAGCGATAAATGGGACAACAACATATGTACTTAAATCTTTTTTTTTTCGCTCTTTACATCTTTTACGATAACAAATAAGACTTTTTATTTTTGCCGGGAGAGTTTCATTAAATATATTCTGATAAGAATTTGACACATGAACACAACCTTATACTCTGGTACTTTGGAAAATAACATATCATTATCTGTCATAACAACACCAACAAAAATAAAAAAGGATTCGATGTGTACCTATATTATTTAGTTTAAAATATTTTCTAAAATACCTCGAATTTTCAAACTTTTGCAGTATTAGATCTTTATAATTCGTATCAAATGACTTTTCATACTAATACTTATTATAACTTTCTTCCGATGCATAGAATTTGTTTTCTTTAGAGATTTAGCTACTCCATTTCTTATCCGTTTACATTTCACTATCAAGGCTTATTTAGTTCGGATTCGATTTTTATAAAGGTTACTGTTTTCTTTTTAAGTTATTTTTAATCCATTTATGTTTTATAGATACCAATCTTTGCTTTTATTTGTTGATTTCAACATTAATTATGCTAGTTAGCATCAATTTGGATTATTTTATATTTCAAACTTTTAGCTTTGCAAATGATCTTATTTTTTATTAATTAATTCCAAAAGTATGTTCAATACTATAATTTTATAATCAAAAAGTAGACATAAGCCGTTAAAGAAATGCTACAGCTGATGTATCCATTGTAGTAGTATTATAACATATTACCCTTACATCCTATTAGAAAGTTATTTATACATCATATGCAATCGTTGTAACCTGTTTATAATATGCATATTTCACTTAGGCTCACGCGGCGAACAAAATTAACACTTGATAAATGACTAATTGTATTTTGCTAGATTTCTCCACTGATATTTGCTTTACCATAATGGAGATATACCTAATACGAAATTATGCGAAAAAATTGAATATGAGAAATCATTAAATTGTTACCGAGTATGAGTAAGTGGAATTGTGATAAATAACAGGTTCATCTTTTAGGATCACAATATGTCACAGTTAATGTCAATAATTAGAACTACAGCGCAAAATAGTTATTTTTGTGCTATGGAAACTGAGGTACCTAATACCGTACTAAATTAGAGTAGTAGAATATGACTTTTTGAACTCTTTCATTTTATTAATTTTCCATAACCAGCATGCATAATGTTGAAATGAACATTTTCTCATGCTAACCGATTTTTCGCATTGCAAGAAATTGAAAAGAAAAACCTAGTCAATATTTTCAAAACTTTTCCTTGTAATAATTATTGAAAGAGTCATGATATATAACAACTTATGAAATGAAATAAAACAAGTAAACCGTATTTTAGGCTACATTATTGTGTATATACAGGGTGTCCCAGAACTCAACGTTATCCTTTTAAGAGCATATAGGCCAGTTCATTACTGACCAGAATATCAAAATATGACCTTAGTAGAAAGTCGTTAGTTTTCGAGATATTCGCACTTTTATAAATTTTGTGCAAATCGACACTTTAAATCAGTTTTTCAAGCGCCACAAGTACGAAAGTTTATATTTTGAAATTCTAATTTTGGTTACACAACCCTGAATAGACCTGTATTGATCACAGGCTAAAATAAAACTAATAGTGCCATAATTTTAGAAAAAAAAAACAAAACATCGGGATCTGATTTAATTACTGGAATAATTAAATAAGTGCTTCGAGAAGTAACACATAAATGCCTCAAAGCTATCACGCAGATATTCAACGCTATCTTAAGAATTAACAAATTTCCCAACCAATGGAAAATAGCCCAAATAGTAATGATTCCTAAAGCAGGCAAAAAAAGTGAAGAAGTTAAATCATAGAGACCGATTAGCCTACTTCCTTTATTATCCAAAGTTTTTGAAAAACTATTACTCGAACGATTGAAACCTGTAATGGAACAGCAAAAAATAATACCTAATTACCACTTTGGATTCCGTAACCTGCATGGTACAATAGAGCAGGTCCATCGAGTGGTTAAAAAAATCAATGAAAACCTTGAAAACAAGCATTTTTGCTCAGCAGCTTGTCTTGACATAAGCCAAGCATTTGATAAGGTATGGCACCAAGAACTATTCTACAGGTTGAAATCGACCTTACCATATCAGTTTTACCTAAACCTCAAGTCATATCAGAGTAATAGACACTGTTTCGTTAAGCACGGAAATGAATATACCGACCTAGTTCCGATCAACGCAGGAGTACCCCAAAGAAGCGTCTTGGTCCCAGTTTTATATTTATTGTTTACTCATGACCTGCCAACAATAAGTCTACAACAGTTGCCACCTTTACAGATGACACGGCCATCCTGGCTGCTCATACCGATCCCGCAACTGCTTCCAGAAATCTTCAAATCAACTTATTAGCAGTTGAAAACTGGTTAAAGAAATGGCGTATTAAAGTCAACGAAGCCAAGTTAGTTCATGTAACATTTACCCTGAGAAGAGACATTTGTCTACCTATTGAACTTAATAATAGTCGAATACCACAGGCAGACGATGCTTAATACCTAAGGATGCATCTTGACAGAAGACTCACATGGTTTAAACATATTTTTACCAAAAGAAAGCAGGTAAGGTTAAAACTGAGGCAAATGTACCGGATAATTGGCAGAATGTCCAAATATCAACGGGAAACAAAGTATTACTATATATAAGACAATACTCAAACCGATCTGGACCTATGATATCCAATTGTGAGGTTCTGTAGCCAACTCGAACTTAGAAATTCTCCAAAGGTTCCAAAACAAAATGTGGGATGGTGTTAAAATTGGGCATGGAAAGCCGCGGCACAGTCAGTCGCAAGGATCAGTGGTACGTGCTAATCAAGATATTCAGAATATGATGACCACTTGGATGGAAACGAATGGCAGTAGAAAATGGTCTGAGTCATTAAGATTTGTTCAAGCTATGAAAAACAACGCTTATCATGAAGGAATTAAACGATCTCCTTATGAGGCTATGTTCGGTTGTTCAATGAGGATGGGTCTCTCTAGCTCTAACAACCCATTCAAAGTGTTACCAAACTTGAAAAGCGAGGAAGATCTTGAAAAAGCACTTCATCAAGATGACAATCTTCAAGATGATGACAATGAAGAAAATGAAGAAAATATTCTGACTTCAAATTTTGGCGAAGAAAACGATGGTGTGGTTAGTGATATGGAAAATGAACTTGCACCTAGCTGCTCCCTAGCTAGCGGAAGTAATGTTATAACTACTTCTCAAGACAATAATTGTGAAGTTTAATTAATCAATAGCAATGCATCAAATATTAAGCAACACAGGCAACAACCTCGCAAAGCATTGGAGGAGCAGGCAAATAAAATGAAAATGGTATCAAACAAAAAATTTCCTCCTGCAACACTCGGACAAACAGTTAAAGTGAAAATACCGGAGGTAGATCGATCTAAAACAGACCCAAGAACTCTCTCGGCTGCTATAATGGATATTCAAAACGATGAATTTTATCAGCTTGGAACAAGTGTAGGAACTCTTACACAATTATTTACTAGGAATCAATTTACCATTTGTAAAGAAAATTTTATTGATACCTTGGATGTTCCGGCCAATGAAATAAGTAAATTGAAATTATGTGATAACAAAATTCTCGCATATTGTGCATAAGTTTTACAACTAAAAATTAATTAACACAATTAAGGTAAAGAGCGATAGACACATGTACTGCTTTTTCGACTTCCAAGCCATCACACCATGACATGTGTTTCTGACTCGTTAGTCTTCATCAGTATCGCATACTTGTTGTAATCACTTAATTGTGTGCACTTTACGGCTACTGGTAGCCGTAAAGTGCACACAATTAAGTGATTACAACAAGTATGCGATACTGATGAAGACTAACGACAGTAGCCGTAAAGTGCACACAATTAAGTGATTACAACAAGTATGCGATACTGATGAAGACTAACGAGTCAGAAACACATGTCATGGTGTGATGGCTTGGAAGTCGAAAAAGCAGTACATGTGTCTATCGCTCTTTACCTTAATTGTGTTAATTAATTGAAATTATGTATACTTACGCAATATTTTAAATTTTTTTACTATATTTAATAAATAATTATAATATACAATATTTTTCTGTTTTTAAATAAACGTTTCAGTTGTGTTAATATAAAAATCTTTGTTTCAATCGTTTTATGTGTTCTTTTACAGCACAAATACTAAAGCAAAAACCTTTAAATGCAATTCAATTTGCTGCTTTCTTTTAATTGTTTATTTCACATTTTGTGTCATTAAACATAAAATTCGTACTTTTACCAACAGGAACCAGTAAATCCTAAGATTTACCATTGTAGCCTGGTAAAAGTCCGAAATTGAACTGATAATTCACTATTTCGGACATTTACCAACCTCAAATTGGTAAATCCTAGGTTTAACGCGTAAATCGTGGGATTTACCGGATTTCGGGCTTTTACAGTAACATATACATTGTTAAAAATTACGATTAATTTTTGAAACTTGAAAATCAAATTGTGATATCGTTTTTAAAAATTTTTCAATATTTTTTATAGAAAGTGCGTTTTAAAAGAAACATTAAAAAAAAAGTGCTCTTTGGTCAATTATTTGCGGAGTTATAAGAATTTCAAAAACAAGCACCTAGACAAGAACTTTTTTAAATATCAGTATATTATTCCATTCGTAAAAATTTAAAATTAATATATATTATATGGGCGTATATAAGAAACGTTTGACAAAAATTTGGTGATTGTTGTACAACCAAAATTTAATTTTTTTAATTTTTGAAAAATTTTTTCCCGTTTTTTCTACATTTTGTGTAGAGTTAAAATCACAAAAAAATTACCACTTATAGGTCTTTAGTACCTCTATAACATATTACAATATCATTCAATTTTCAATAATACTTTCCGAGAAAAAAATTCTTTACTAAATTTCGAAAATATTTTTTTTCTAAGAAACTATCAACATTTAGGATCTAATATTTTGGATAATGTAATTTTGCTTAGAGAGGAACCTCTAAAAATAAAATTAGCCAAATCGGTGAAAGGGCCATTTCCCCATGCTTACCCGGCTATAGCCTTTAATCAGCTTTCATTTTATATGAAGTGATCATGTCGCTAGAACGCATAGTTTCCGAGATATAAGCAAAAAACCCAAACTGTAACCTTCAAACCTCCCCATCTCCACCGGCACCGGCTCAAAGGCTACGGGCGGGAACTTTGGATATGTTTACCTCCTAACTAATCCAAACAAAGTTACAAAGTCAAAAATTGTGTTCCCAACATTTCCCTCTATACCTTTTACCTTTTCCCTCTTACCTATACGGGCACATCTGAGACAAGCCTAGCAAGCTGCATCAGATGTAAAGCAATTTATATGCTCAGAGACTTTGTGACTAAGGCTTGGTTTTCGATAGAAGACAGCCCAATGTCAAGGCAACAGGAGTTATCCTAGCCTTAAAGTGGAAGAAGAACCTTTTTTTGAGCATTCATTGCGTGGACTATAGTGTAGGTATTAAGTGATATTTTTTTTAAATTTTAATATAGCTTTCTATGAGCACGGTCGTAGGCTAGTGCTAGATTGATATGTCGCAGGCGGGTTCGATCCTTGACTAGGTTCATCTGGCTGTTACGACCGTGTTTCCTTACAAGATTCTGGCAACATCTTTGTTGTATTAAATGCCTAAATAAACAAGTCATGGGTTTACAAGGCCTGTAGTGCTGGAGTAATAAAAATAATAGCTTTCTATTTTCACCACAATTTGCAATAATGTATTGCACTGTTAACAGTGGAAGACTCTTAAGAGTCCATACTTACTTTCTTTTAAATGCAATGAATGCAAAACTGCAGCTAACTTGTGAACGAAATAAAATAATGATCAATTTTTTTAACAAAAATATTTTTCAAAGAATCTTAAATTTTGAAATAAATTTTAAATATTTATTTTTCAATTAAATTAAACAAATGAATTACAAAAATTAAGGACATAAATTTCCGCCTAACAATGCGCTTTTCCCGTATCTAATAACTTTCCGCAAAATCCGTAATAAGCCGCAACAGCACTTTAAGAATCAGTTTATGCAAACCTAAACAGCAGTAGCTCGTTCTTCCGGTTCTCTCTTGAAATGATTTGTGGTTCCCTTCCTCTTCAAACCACGTGATATGGAGCCACGTCCAAATTGACTCCAGTAAATTTCCAAGCCGTTTTCCAAAAATTTTCCAAATAACTCTTTGCACATTTGCTTCTCGAAATTGAATTTGTTTTATTAAGTCGAAATTAAATGTTTTTATCACTATGTGGTTGGCTTCCGGTTTCTTTGAAACCACCACTTAAACAACTTGATTGGACTCAAGTCCGTGTTCCAATGTATTGGACCTTTGTCCAAAATTGAACTACCTCGGAACGTGTCCAGAGATCAACCTTAAGTTACTCCTATGATTTGTTTATTCTTGTTTATTTACATGCGTGCACCGCAACGTATTGTCGACGTACCGTCACTAGCCACATGGCTTGTCCTTACATTTCAATTGTTTTACTTAACCTCAAAAATGTGAATTATCAAATTTGACATTGTCATAATTTATAATATAAGCTTCTTTAAAATTAAAATGATGACATATAATTTTTGAATTGACAACTAATAATATCTGCATTTGATTCAACTAAGTTGCATTTCAGGACACTGCAGTATATATCACTGTCAAAGTTTGCAGGTTATAAACAAAAATGAAATCCTAACCTAACTCCATAAATTGTAGTACTACGTGATTCAAAAATATATATTTAAAAATATTGGAGAAAAACTCAAAATTAATCTATTGTCGACGTTTCGCCGTATCTCACGGCTTCCTCAGGACTCTAAATTATACTTAAAACACAAAAACAAGAACAAAAGCATCAACCTCTCCAATCGTCCTTCAACACTATGTATCTTAAAATTAAATTAAAATTTTGAATATGGACGTGAATAGTCATTTAAGTATATATTTAAAAATTCATAAACAGTAAAGCGTCGTTCTCAGCCAATTAACCACAACATAGCATAGCATAACTTAACATAGCACTACAAAACAAAATGGTATCGATTTATTTGACATAATTTGTCTCTTTGAACACACACATAAGTTATTACTTATGTAGCTTTTGTACTGTAGCTTTTGTAGCTTTTGTAGCTGTACTTATGTAGTATTTTAACTTCTGTGCTAAGCTATGCTATGCTATGCTGTGTCACGTTAATTGACTGAGAACGCTACTTAAGTAATAAGTTCAGACATACTAATTTTTCTTTGTTATGCTTTTATAATGTACAGTATTGGTAACCTATGACTTTTATTGATTTCGGTTAGCTAGACATGCAAATATTTTTGCATTTGTGTAAATGAAGATGAACGACGAAATATTTCACAATATTAATGATGTAGTATCTAACTTTTGGTTGCAGAAAAAGTGGTATGTCTTATTCGGATTAAAAGTGTCTTTGTTTAACGAGCAACTATTGCATTCGCTCGGATCCGCTGGCGCTCTGCCTCGCAAATGCAAAAATTTCGTGTCAAACAAAGATTCACTGTTAATCCGAATAAGACATTGTATTATTTTCATTTATCCTTATCCTAAACAATAACCTTATTCGATGTCCACAAAAAAAAAGTTTATTTTAAATATTATATATATATATACGTACGCCTGTTAAGTTGTCACCTCCGCATCATGGATAAGGCGTCCTGACCTCCGGGTGATCCGTTTGTATGAATCACCATTTAAAAGTATATTTGCCTAAAGGGGAACTCCTAGAATACGTCTATCAAGAGAGGGGAAAGGATTTCACATAAAAAAATTCCAAATATAATTGTGATACCCAAGATACAAATCCACCTCCGTTTATATACAAATATTGGAGTCATCAATATGTTGTACTGACCTCCAACAGTGTTGTCGCGACTACGGAGGTGGGAGCGCAATTTATGCATATTCAGGTGTAATTAGCGCGGCTGCTGTATTATATTTTATATAGTTTCCGACTCTTAATTTGTTAAGGTGTTAAAAGTGAAAAAAGTGAAAATGGCAACGAAAAAGTATCGTTCATATAATAATCCTAACAGTAGAAGTCGTCTAATTATCAAATTAGCGAATGAAGGTAAGTAATTTTTAAATAACGTAAGTTTTATAACTTTTGTACCCAGTAAAACGTTAGATCTGATTATTAAATTACAGTAACGGTCATGGAAATGTACTCCATATATAAAATTTAAAAATTGCAATTTCTATTTATCTTTAAGTGATTATACATCCAAAGGCTTAAATAGTACTTTATCTCTAAGTTTTACAAATAAAAAACGTTAGGGTTTATGATAATTTCAGGTTGATGCAGATAAAATAAAAAAATTGGAAGAAAATTAAGAAATTAAAAATTTCTTAAAAATTTGTTAATGCAATTTGAAACTCTAAAAATTTTTACAACATTTTTAGAAATATTATATCGTAAAACCCAGAGTGCGAAGCTGTAAAACTGTTCCGTTCACAAGAGATAAACGCCGACCGCGAAATTAAATTAATTTGCTCCCCTTTTTTATCATCTAGATACCTTGGCTAATATTTATATTTTTTTTATATTTATTAGCTTAATAATTACTAATTTAAAAATTATGCTTAAGTTAATTTACCAAAAACTTAAACTTAAAACTTTCAAAAGTTTTACAGTTTTTAACTACACTAAGAAAAACCTACTAAGAAAATTTCCTACAAAATTGTAGTTTAATATGTTTTGTAAAACTTATTTAGACAATTTGTTGAAAGTTTTAGAAGAGCTTGTAGTAAAATTCGATTAAAATTTATAGGAATTAAGGGGGTATTCTAGTCTAGAGGTATGAATTTTCGGGCGGTTTTTGAAGCTCTGTACAAGCGAAACAAAAAATATTTTTACTATCCATTTTTTTATTATTTGTTTATTGATATTTTAAGATTAAATAAAAAATTAACCGATAAAAAGAACTCAAAATTTACAAAGTTATGAGCTGGCAAAGGGGGACGTCCAAAAAAACTGGCGTGCACAATATCTCAAGTTCTAATGCACCAAATTATTTAAAATTTGGTGTGAATATGCTTTATACATTTCTCTATCGCATGAACTACGCTCAGATCAAAATTTTTCATTTTACTATTTTTAAAAGATTCGGAATTGTTAATTTAAGCATGCCAAAAACAAAAATTTTTTTCAAACTACCGCCATTTTGTGAAAAAATTTTTGTTTTACTTTTTCAAGGTTCGTGCTATAGCGGCATCTATAAAGAACATTCACACCAAATTTCAAATAAATCGGTTCATTAGAACTTGAGATATCGTGCACGCCAGGACACCATTTGTTTTTTGGACCTCCCACTTTGCCAGCTCACAATTTGTGAATTTTTAGTTTTTTTTTGATTAATTTTTTATGTAATGTTAAAATATCAATAAACAAATGATAAAAAAATGGATAGTAAAACTATTTTTTGTTTCGTTTGTACAGAACTTCAAAAACCGCCCAAAATTCCAGCCTCTAAACTAGAATACCTTCTTAAATTTAGCATTTATTACTATAATTATAATAAACAATTAAACTATAAATAACAAGTTAAATTCAATAATATAATCAAATATATCTTATTTATATTATTTATACTTGTTATTTATAGTTTAATTGTTTATTTTCTCACAAGTTAAGATTTATATATTTAAATATAATTATAATAGTAATTATATAGTAAATACACCGAAAAAAAATTTTATTAGCGAATCTTTAACAATTTGTGGAACATGGTATCCCAAAAATGTACCTACTACAAAATTTTACAGAATATTACTACAATTTGTATATGTATTCTATTTAGAAATTGTAGTAATTTGTACTACAATAATTATTGTAGTAAAATTTGCTACAATTTTTTTTTAGTGTGGGTACATTTCAATAACCGCTACTGTAGATTACCACTGAGATTCACTAAAAAATTATGAGATTGATAGAGAGGTAGTTAATTAAATTAAACAATACTTGATAGATATTGGGAATTGTATTATTCAAGTTTTTACAGACTATACGCTAACTCTCATCAATAAAAATTTATGTTAAACATTGAATTTTGAAATTCAACAAAAATATTGGCGGCACAAATTTTAAATACAATCAAGTATTTTACCACGTAAATATTTATCTTTATTTACAGTAAAGTAAAAGAATACAATAAGTAGGTAGGAAATTCTTATTTAAAAACCAAAAAAACATTGATTATCACTTGACAGGTTCGGATTAAAAATGTTGTTAAAAACATCAAGATCAATAAATTATTATACTTTTCATAAATAATAAAAATAAATATTTTTTAAATTACCAAAAATCCTAATTAGAAAAAATTAAAAATTAAAATTAGTAATGCGTTGTAAGATCTTATTTCACGATTTTTGTCTTTCACCGGCAGTGCCGTTTATTGGAACTTTGTTACTTATTCTTCAAACTTCAAAATTCATGTTAATAAATGGCTTAGCTTAAATTTGATATTTATTGATTGTTGATAAGCTATTTTGTCAATTTTTAATATTTTTGTAATTATTTCCACATTTAGTTCGAATATTTTTCGAATTTCTTATATTATATTTTTTTCATTTTTAAAAATTTTTTTAAATCGTGAAATAAGATTTTATAATGCATTATTAATCTTAATTATTTATTTTTTCTAATGTTTTTTTATTCATTCATCTCGTTTTTAAAATATTTTTTAATTCGAACCTGTCAAGTGATAGTCAATGTCTTTTTTTTTGGGTTTTAAATAACAATTTCCTACGTATTGTTTTCCTTTATTTTACTGTTAAATTCTATTGTTTTAACGTTTTGTTTAGATCTGTTAAATATCACGCATAATATTTAATTAAAATTAAATAAAGTCGCCACTCTATATTAATTTAAGATATAAGAAATAATAACATAGATAACTTAAAATCTTTGATCTTCCTCAAGTTTAATATTTTTATTAGCAAAATTGTAAATATTTGACAGACATTTTTAATCTTTAGCGACTAACGAACTGGTTCCAACTAAAGAAACCGAAAAGGACAAATATTCTATTTTACAAAATGAAAATGAAGATATAAGTGGTACAAAGACACGTGTAAGTAAAATACTATCTGGTTCTTTTCAGAGAAATTTTTCAATTTGAGCAATATTATTAGGAGTGTAATTTTGTAGGATTGGATTAACAAAAGTAATTTCGACAATTCAAGACTAAAAAAAACCTCCTCTCTTAAAGACAACAACATTGATACAGTATTACAAACAAATTTTAACTGTGAAATCCCTTACCTTCAAACTAACAATTTTATACAATCGGAATCAGAAATTTATACAGGCAATAAAGACAAATTAGTCTCATCTATTGAAAATAACAGTTCTAATATTGCACTAATGACAGAATTTGATGGTGATGAGCTCAATCACATGGTTCCTTCTGATAAGGACAATATGAGTCACACTGAATTGACAACAGCATTTGGTGGTAATGAAGAAGATGTCCCTTTGCGATTAAACAGCAGCAACAGTATTATATCAGAATCAGAATGTGATGATTCGGACAAGGACCCTGACTGGGAAATAGATAAAAAATCTTCTATTTCTTCCGGACCTTCTTCAAAAGCCCCGTCTTCAAACGCACCCTCTATCATCATTCATTCGGTAGTCTCCATTGTGGCCCCTACTAGAGAAAATACAACAGAACAACAAAATAAATTATTAGTAAGTATACGAATGTTCAATAGTCATTTACTCGAAATTTTGTTTCGTCATTTTTTTATTATTATTATTTATTTTTAATGATATCTAATTAATGTTATCGATTCTTCTTTAGTTAAAGAAAAAGGTTAGCAAAGTAAATCGCTGCAAATATTGTGAAAATGATATAGTGTCAAAAAATTTCACAAGACATTTGGAGAGACATCACAAAGATGAACCCGAAATTTGTAAAATTTTTAGTTTACCAAAAAATAGTAAAGATAGAAGATTTCGGCTTGGTTTATTAAGAAATGATACAAATTTTGACATATTTATAAGAGAGGGTCAAACGAGACCAGTTCGGCAATTGCAAAGTTCACAAAATGAAAATATTGAATACGTACCGTGCCCTTACTGTAAAGGGCTATTTTTAAGAAATTATTTAAAACGTCATGGAAAGTCGTGTCACGTTAAGATTCAAACTGATGATATAACTGACAAAAATAAGAGAACACACCATTTAGCTAACTCTCAAACAGTAATTGCTTGTGCTATGGACCCCACAAATGTCATATCAAAAATGAATATTAAACGACAGCTTTTCGGGTTAATGAAACCCGATGATATAGCATTTGAAGCTAAGAAAGATTTACTTATAGCACATATGGGCGAAACATATTTAAAAAAACACAAACGGGAACGCATGGCTTATTCTGCGAGTAACAAAATGCGAGAACTTTCTCGTTTAGTAATAACTTACAGAAAACTCATTAATAAGAATGATATTACACTTAAAGAACTACTTCATCCAAAAAATTTTGATACCGTAGTACACGCAGCGAGAATTATTGCAGGCTACGATGAAGAAAAAAAAACATTCAGAGCTCCTAGCTTAGCTATGCATCTTGGAAGATCATTAAAATTCGCATGTGATGAATTGGTGCATCTGATCATTCGCGAAAGTAATGGTTACAGAACGAATTCGAGTATTTCTCAGAAGGATTGGTTACGAGAGATTAAATTGTTTAAAGAATTAGTAGAAGCTCGTTGGAATTCTGAATTAGCTTCACTTGCAAATAAAGATATGATGGAAAAACGTTGGATTAAACCATTATTATTACCTATGGTGAGTGACATAAAGAAATTCCGGGATGAGACGTTACAACTTGCTCACGGATGTGAACAACAATTACTAAATGATGATAAAAATGTGAAGGCTTATAAACTGATGGTACAATGCACCTTAGCATTATTGATTATTTTTAATAGACGAAGGATTGGAGATGTCCAGTATTTAAAAATTAAGGACTACCTAAGCGATAAAAGGAATACCTATAAAGATTTTGAAAATGCTCTAACAGAAGGTGAAAAAGTACTAACTACGAAATATAGAAGAGTGTTAAACAGCGGAAAGGGTAGCAGAGCGGTAGTGATTTTAGTGCCCGAGTTATTACAAAAATTTATCTCGGTAATACTGGAACAGCGTTATAAATATATACCTTCAGATAACGACTACCTTTTTGCAATGCCAGGAAGTACCATTAAATGGGGAAAGGGTGATGTTGCAATAAAAGCCCTTTGTAAAAAGATAAAACTAGAACATCCTGAGACCATTTCCAGTAACAAATTGCGAAAACATATTGCAACCGTAATGCAAATTTTAAATTTGACAAAAGATGAAACTAAACAATTTGCAAATTTCATGGGTCACACTGAAAAGACCCATGAAGAATTTTACGCGTAAGTTTTTAACGTTAAATTATTGCAAACAAATTTATTTTTAACTTCAAAAATTTATATTTTTCAGATTACCAGTAGATATATACCAAACCGCCAAAGTTTCTAAACTACTGTTAATGATTGAAAAGGGCTCGGTACCCATCGAATACAAAGGAAAATCTTTGGCAGAGATTAACATAGATGTCGATGCAGTTGAGGAAGACAACAATGGTATGTAAAAATATTTAAACCCATATTTTTAAATCCTATTGAGATCTCCAAAGTTATTCTATCTAGAATATTATTAATTATTTAAAATAGACGAAGGATTGGAGGAATTTATTTAATTATTGGAGGAAGGATTTATTTTTATAAATAAAAGAATTTAGACACCTTTTTCCCTTACTTACATCCTTGCTTAATGAAATTTGATGAATTGATTCCTAAAACAAAAATCAAAATAACTATGCTTGTTTTATTTTATAGACGAAGAAGCTAACGATTCCTTGCACTGTGAGAGAAATAATGGTAATTGTTCCATTTACAAACAAAACGGAAACGAAGAGTTATCTAATGATAATAATACTTTACTAAGAGACGACGAATTGGAGGTAAATAACCTACAAGAAGAATTAGAAAAGCAACCATACTCCAAAAGTAATATTTTGAAACATATTTAATATTAACATTATGATAATTATTACTTTAAATTTTCCCAGAAACATTGGCTAAATTGAGACCAAATTTAGATGAAAGCGAAGAGACCAATCCTGAAGATAGTGAGACTGAAAGCATACCTAAAAAAATTAAAAGGACGCAGGCTAGTAAACCAGGTCAAAAACAAGGTAAGCAAGCTTACGATGTGATATACAATTTTTAATTTCATATTTTTTAAAGCATGGACCAAAGAAGAAATCTCATTAATAGATAAAGAATTTAAAAATTTTATTAAGAAAGGAAAATACCCCCCTGGGGATGCTATGCAAAATTTTTTAGAACGCCATAAATTGGAAAGGCCTGTAATAACTTTAAGGTCCAAGTTACAACATCTTATTAGATTAAATAAAAAGAAGTAAAATTTTGTTTTGTTTATTTTTAATTTTTTTAAATTTTGTTAAAATTAAGTTTATGAAATAAACTTCTATGAATAAATGAGTTTGAATTTAAAATGTTTTGCTTTTAAATGTTTTATTATAAAATTTAACCTTCTGCAAGTTTGCATTATGTTTAACTTTACGCTTAGTTGCGACGTTGCCGCTATTTGGAGGTGATAATATGCCTTTTAAATAACGGAGGTTTCTACGCATAGCGTGTTTCTAATGTATATAAGCGACGACAGCGCCGTGGTATATCCTTGAACTAAAAGATTGTTTTGCAGTTACAGAGGGTCATTGTCACCTCCGAGGAAAAATTGCATAAACGAGCCGTGGAGACATCTAGACCCTAAATTTGTAAAATGTATGGAGAAACGTTGTGACTTCCAAAAACGGAGGTGACAACGAAATTTCGGAGGTGATTACGATACAAGTGTATCTGATTTGGAGGTGACAATGACCTTTTATAGGTATATATATATTTATATATAATATAATTCCTGTCCATTACTATTCGATGTTGGTTCTCTAAAGGTACACCAAGGCGCGAGGGTTCGATGGATTGGTTTCCTACTCTGGCATTTAAATCGCCAGCTACAATTTTATAATCATTCTTATTAGAACTGTTTTCATAAGTTTTGTAGTTTTCGATAAAATTTTTCTGTTGGTTCTTTTTCCCCTCCTCTACCGTATACTCCGCATACCGTCATGTATCCTCTATTTATTATAATTCTTATCTTAATTATTCGGTCAGTTCTAAAGTTGCAATTCTGTATTCGGTTTCTTAGTTGATTATTTGTTACAAATATGGCTATTCCTGCCGATGCTTCTTGGTTTTCTTTTACTCTAATGTAGAGCATAATATAATGTTCTAAATCGCGGCTTTCCTGGAGTTTCTTTTTGGTTTCAGATATTACAGCTATATGTATTGCAGTGGTATTTTGTGGAAAAAAAACTTTTCCACGAAACCTTTTCCACACTTTAAAATGTTGTTGCTGCGGCTAGCTCAAAAAATTGAAAATTAGTGGTGTCAATCAAAATTTTAATTTTATTATTGGAAAATGTCGGACCAATTTCATGTCGCGATAACCCGCCAGTCCTCACTATCGTATTAACACACGTTCCCTTGAACGAATTTTTAATTTCCCAAATTTTGAAATCTCAAATCTATTCAAATCTCCAACATCCAAATCCAAATTTAATTAATATCCAATCCAAAATAATTAACATCCAAATCTTCATCAAATTTTGAAAATTGGCTTTGACAATTGATTATTGTTTTATAAAATTGTTATATATGCAAAGCAATAAAAAATTGCCATTAAATTAGCTATCTAATAAATTGAAAATAAAAAATTAAATAGTTATAAAAAGTTAAAAAAGAATTTGATCAAAAATCATGATGTCCAGGATATCTTGTATTCACTGTGAAAGTATCTTTTTGATCGTTAATTGTTTTAGAATTCAAGTGAATGTTAATATGGCCTCATTAATTTTTCATTTTCATTTCCTTGTAAAACAAAAAAGTATTGTAATCTCGATTTTTTTCGGTTTCCACATTTTGACGGAAATATCCGTTTTGACCTTCCTTGAATCCATTTTGACTATTTTCGTTGTCACGTCTGTACGTACGTACGTACGTATGTATGTATGTATGTACGGACGTCGGTATGTCGCATAACTCACATACGGCAGGTTGTAGAAAGTTGAAATTTTGAATTTCGGACACTTATAGCATCTAGTTGTGCACTTCCAATTTTTGGTTGCGATTATCTGTTCCAAAAGTCGTAATTCATGACGCGCACAAATAGATTATCGAGATTCTTGCACAATCATTATAGAAATAACAAGAAAGTTATGTGGTGTCCACATCAGACTTTTTGTCTATCTATTTCCTAGCCAGTATCATTATATCCTCGTGTTTTATGGAATGAGAGTTATTTTCCATGTGTTTACATAAATCTGTATAGTATAGGTATGTGTTTTCATCTTCTTATTTTTCGACGATTTTGTATTTGTTTTGGTCGTAGACTAATGTCGAAATACGTTTTTGCAATGCCAATAAGTTACAGAGTGAAATAAAAAATAGTGGAGAAAACAATTTCCGAGTTACTAGGTTGTAACTAGAAGTATTAGAACCTCATTTTGCAAAGTGATAACGTGCTAAAAGGCCTGCATGGACTTAATGTCAAACTAAAGTTTAATATTCCACTAAATTTTACAATCAGAAAATATTAATAAATAATAGATTTTGTCAGATAAGTGCGAAATGTTATCTAAAACGTGAAGTAGTTATATTTATTCGAAGAAAGTGTAAGTTAACCTTTTATATTAAAAAAACATTTAGAACAATGTTATATGGCTAATAACGGAAATTACTAATGATCAGAAAAAGAAGATAGGTACTACATAATAAAATTTGAAATAGACCTTGATGCTTTTTATTTCTATTTCCTACAGTGTACTTGAAAAGACCCAAAAAGTTTAACATAATTATATTTAATTCGTGGCATATACTATATGTAATTCTCATGGTTTTATAACAATGATTTAAAGAGACCTCAAAAGCAATGTTTGCGTAAAAAATAACGTGCAAACAAACGATAGAAGTGCAAGTGAGGTAAAGCGTGTTATTTATTTTGATTAGGTATATTATTTAGTTTTACATTGTGCATTACATAAGATATAAACTTGTATAAGAAAGATGGTGATTTCTATAAATATGAAGGTAAAAATAAGACAGAATATTCTTATAATTGACATGGGAATCGACGTGTTCTCGTTCCGTACAAAATCAGATCAAGCCAGACCTTGGACTGTTTTTAAACTTAACCAAGCGACTAGCTAGCGCCTTATGCTATTGTTACGTGCGTTCATGTCATGCAATACGCTCGTATATAATTATCACCCACTATTGTTTGTTCATGTACAGAGAAACAAAATAATGTGCAATTTTACTTTAAACGTCAAAATTTCTTGCAAAATTTTTAATCATTTTAAAATCAGCCCACTTACAAAGTATTACAGCGGAAAATAATATGTTAATATGATACTATATTAATTAACATAATATACTCGTAGTAGGTAAATAATATTACTTATATAAAAATTATCTTCGAACTCTTCTAACTTTTCTCAGTAATATTATTGTTTTATACAAATGCAAATATTTTATTATTTCGGTTATTTACATTTTTAAATCGATATAGATTTCTGATTAGAAACATGTAGAAAAAGTACTTTAATAGATTTTTTTTCTGATATTCCATTTCATTGATTTTAATTAATGACGATATGTAGGGCCAATAAAACCGATGGTAACATTTTTCGTGCGGAGCATGTTATAAATTACTAAAACAAAAGGGGTGATAGGAATATCGGCTAAACTACTCGGGTAGTTTTCTACATAAGAAAATTTGACGTATCCAAAAAGGTATCTTATGAGAACTTGAAGAAGAAGTGGTTAATCCCTTCGAAACAGTGTCGTTTTTAAATTTTAATAAATTAATTAGCGTGAGTTTAGCCGATATTCCTATCACCCCCTTTGTTTTAGTAATTGATATGTAGGGCAATCATAATATATCTTTATAGTTAAATTACATATCTAATTATTTTAATTGATTTGGGATTTAGACTGTATTGGTCGTTAATAGCTGGTACGATATCATCTTCAAGTAAATTAGATTTACGGTTGCATTTATTCACTAAAATTCAAACATTGCACATTTTGTATGCATTGTTTTACGTATATTCTTAAAACTTACTTGCAAGGAAATATTCTCTGGTATCCCTCACCGATTTGGATAAATTTTTAACATGTAGTAAAGCATCGAAAACTAAAAAAAAACTGTGCTTAAGCTGTTAATAATCATGTTTAAAACGTGTAATCACCCTCCAAAATACGTAGGGTAAAAAATCGAATTATCAAATATGCATGTGGAAGTTTGTTTATTCGAATAACACCTTCGCTAAAACACCTCATGTTATAACTAACAATATAAGTATCTATATAATTTTTATATAAATTACTGCATGAAACTTTCAAGATTTAATTCTTTACCCTATATTTGGAAAGTAAATACACCATCTAAAACCGTTTATTAGCAGCTAAAGATATATAAGGATCTCTTATATTTCGATGCTCTACACCAGTGATTCTTAAATGGGGTGCCACAGTACTCTAGTGTGCCACGAGTACTCCTCCACAAGGGTGTCGCGAAATTGTTGGCAACAAGAAATTCATTTTAGGCAAAAAATAATTTTATATAAGATGGGTCATTCCATAAGAAATCAACCAAAAACAAATAGTTTTCAAATTTACCATTACAAATTTCTTTGAAACCTTTATAGTTTTTGAGTTATTTAATTCTAAAAATCGCAAAAACGACACTTTTTTGCAGAAACCAATTATCGGGTTGACTAGGAAGCAATCAAATTACAGTTATCTGAATGTCGACGTTTCGGAAAAACTGTGGGTTTTCTCCATTCTAGTCTTGAGGATAGAATTATAATAAAATTCCGAAACGTCGACATTTAGATAACTGTAGTTTGATTGCTTCCTAGTCAACCCGATAATCTTTTTACCTCGATACTTTTTTGGTTCACGCTCAATTATACAAACTGTTATAACTTCAGTTTTATAAGTCCTACAGATTTGTGTAGATTTGTGTGTGCTCATTTTAAAGGGCTTTAATTTGATACTAATGTTGACCACTTTCTAATAAAAATGAATTATTTTGATAACCTCAAAAAATGGTTTTGGAAAAATTTTTAAGTTAGTGTTTTTTGAAAATTATAAAAATATGTAGTGTAAAATATAGTATAAAAAATAGTGCCTTGGTGAATACTTTATAAAAATTTCAGAGTGGGGCCATGATGGGATCAGCAGTTATGATAAAAAGTTCAACTCTATGTTTTAGCTCTAGTACTTTAATTACAGTACTACTAAAAATATACATACAGGGTGTACCCGGATATATTTTACAAAATTTCGGTGCTAGAGAAGACAGTTTTTTAAGGAAAATATTGAGTAAACATTTTTTTAAACAAAACACTAACTAAAAAAATCTTTCAAAATTATTTTGAGAGCTTTTTATTTTTACTTTTTATTTTAATTCATTTTTACTAGTAAGGTGTCAAGATTAGTATCAAATTAAAGCTTTTTAAAACCCTTTTTAAAATGAGCTATCACACAACTCTGTAGGACTTACAGAACTGAAGTTATAACATTTTATATGATTGAGCGTAAGCTAAGAAAATCTCGTTTTTGTGATTTGTTGGAATTAAATAACTCAAAAACTATAAAAGTTAAAATTAAAAAGAAATTATATTTGATTTCAGGATGTTAAAGAGTATAATTAATCACAGCTTCAAAGAAATCTGTGATAGTCAATTTGAGTGACTTGTTGGTTTGACATGGAATGACTCAAATATTTTAATTTTATCGGACAAATTGGAAAATTTAATTTACATTATTATAAAACAAGAATTTAAAAAAATATTATATTATTAAAAATTTAAAAATACATATATAATATATATTATTATTGCAAAGTATAATATATGTATTTTTATTATAAAAGTAGGAAATATGCAACATCAAACCCGTGCACAAGGGATATTGCATATTTTTTTATTTTTTTAATCATAGGGGTGCCGTGAATTTTTTTTAATGATTATAGGGTGCCGCCAGACGAATGAATTTGAGAACCACTGCTCTACACAATATCTAAAATTAATGTATTCAAATTGATGAAGGACACCGGGAATACGTTCCTTGTTAGAAGATACACTTACCCGACGCATTATTAATAGAAATTTTAATGTTTAATTTGTAAATTTTGTATGTTTTTGCAATCGTTTTGTTTTGTTTTAAATTTTGCAAATATTTTTAAGTTATCTCGTTTTCGAGAACCGAAATTTCGAACCGATACACGTCATAATGTAGTATGTAAGGTATATTATGTATACAAATTTGATAACCGCCTATCACCATCACATCACGATGATAAGAAAAAATTATTTTTTTATATTAAAGATATAAGTGAAACAAACAAATAAAATTGAAAATTAGAATAAAATACTGAAAGAAATAGTAAAATTTTAATAAAACATTATTTTCAAAACAGATATTTTTCACCATAGCGAGTCAAAAACGCGCTAGGTTTGGAAGCACTAAAATTTACGTGTTTTTCTTTCCACAATTATTACAAGCATCCTTAAATTGAGTGTACGTTTCGTAAAGCCAACGCTCACAAATTGTACATTGGATCTAGTCAACTTTAGATATTGTTGAGAAATAATAATCATCAAATTAGAAGAGCTGACATATTTCTTTCTGTAACGCTTCTTTGCCATACGTACCTCTTTCGCATTTCGGCGTTTTTTCAAAATAGTGGTGAAAAGCGCCCTTTACTCTTCACATAAACAAGCTACTTTCAACTATACCATGCTTTCAACTCAATATGGTAACGACTAACGCATTTTGTAGGTTTTGAATCGTATTTATTGAAAGCACTAACAAAAATCCGTTAAAATTTACTGATTTTTCAAAAAATAAATTATTCTTCACTTACCGTAAAATTTTTAAACTCATCGACACGTTTTCAATAATAAGAAATTTTTTAATAAAATTTGCCAGCAAAATAACTTTGGTTTGGATTACACATACTTATTGTAGGAGAAGGTCGGGTAAAGTGGAATAGGCGGGCAAAGTGAAATTTCTATTTTAAATATCTTTGTTTATTTCCGTGCCTTTTATCTAGTACCATTTATTGGTACATCAAGCCAGTTGGCACTTCCAGAAGTAGTATGGCGACGATCATTATTCACTATACATTTGTGAATCGTGGTTTTGTGTTTTCCTCAATGTAATTATTGATATTTCTGTTATTCTGACTTTGCTGTTATAATGCCTTTCTTAGTTTGCAGATTACGATTAGATAAAACAATTAATTGAGAACATATTTAATGATAATCGCCTAGTTATTACTACTGTTCAAAAAATTATTTATTTTTTATTATTTTTGAGGAATGGCGGGCAAAGTGAAAGGTTAATTAACCCCAAAAATTGGGCTTTTTCCTATTCTACTTATTGGATAGAAAACAAATTTTTTAAGAATTTTATAAAGAATACGATTTTTCAGATTATCCATTAGTTTTCGAGAAAGCGGCATTTTAACATGGGACTACATAGAAATTGCAAGTGGCAAGTTTGCCGGTACGTATAATCTGATATAGTCTTAGTGAACGCGTGTCGTAAATTGTGTTCGTTTATTATTAAAGTAATAATCTGCTTTGTTATTCAATTCATTAACTTTGTCATTGCTGAATTTCACTTTGCTCTCCCTAAAATTACACTTTGCCCGCACTAATGCGGGCAAAGTGAAATATTCAATTGATGGGAAAATATTGTGATTACATAAAGACGCATATAGTTAAGAGTGAAATTATATCAGACCTTAAAGGCCAATAATATATATGTTCATTGTCCAAAAATTCGAATATTTTAAATTTTTTCCACTTTGTGAACGGCATTTAAACGATAACTATGTCACTTTGCCCAACTTTCCCCTACTGAATCATACTTTATTTTTTTAATACACATATTGTTATCTCACGTATGGTTTTTTAAATATCATTACTAGTGCGTATTTCACACCGGGGTATTTTTCACTACTTTTACCTTGTATAAAAACCTATAATCCATTTATAATTTATGGAAAATTTTCTTCTTAATATGCTAAAATTATTTATGTAGTTACTTAATCAAATCTATTGATTTCATACAAATGTACCAAAGTGTAATTACCAATACCCCTGCCCACCACGGTCAAAATTTTAATAATTGTTTTTATCCAAATTTTGATCAGCATGTGAATGTGACGTCATAAGTCGTAGATATTTATTAAAACGTCCTGCTTTACAGTCAAAACGGTTTTTATCAAAATTATTATAAAAAAATTGATAGAAATTCTGACCGTGGGGGAGGTAATATAAAATTTGATAAATATTAAGAAGTTTTTCAAATTTTTACTGGCGTGTTTTCAACATAAAGATATCAACACATTGGTAGATGTAATAAGATATAAATAAATAAATATTTTAACTTAATTCAAAAGATTTGGTGCTGCAACTAGTCGCATGTAGATGTAATGGGCATACTTCATTTTCACGGATCAAGTTTGAATTAATAAACTATAATAAGCAATTATTTAACTCTTGACCTTAAATTATTGTATTACAAGGATTATTCTATCTTAGTTCCTAATATATGCGGAATACCGTGTTCAGGTGGAAGATATCTAACCAGTCCAAGGCTGTTCATGCACTTTTACAATTGTATTCATTCCGGAAAATATCAACAGGATCATCATCTACTTTTATATATAATTACCGTGAACTATTATGCCAGAGGTTCAATACTTATTTGCAACAATAAGTTTTTCAAGTAGTAAATTTAATTATTGTATTTGTAAGTACAGCATGTTACTATCATTTAGTACTTTGTTATTAGGGTTTGGGAAGGTTGGTACTATTATTAGGATCATACCCAGGAATAGATGGGGTGATCTTGACTTTTTTGTTAGCCTTAAAGTGGAATTTTTTGGTTGGAAATTTTAAGTTTTAATAGCTTGAAAATAGTATATTAAGAAACAAGTTTCATACGCGCCGTTTTTCGCAATCCGTTTAGAAAACAACCAGCGTAACGCAGAGTTTCCTAAAGGATAAATGCGATAGAACGTCATATAAAACAAGTATTTTATACTATTTTTCCATTTTACGCTTTTATTGTTGATTTCATTATTATTAAAGTAAAGTCTGTTCTACGAGAGATCAAGTGTGTCTCACACCTAAAAACTATTCGAAATATATAAAATATGTAAATTTAAAAAATTACATTATAATATTTTTTACTTACTAGTACTTTTAGTATAATTACTTACAACTAAAAAAATATAAATATTTTGTATCTTTCTGATAGCTTTTTGGTACACGTCACACTCGACCTCTCGTGGAGCAGACTATACCTATGCATGTAAGTATATCTCAAATTTTTATAATTCACACATTTTATTGGTTGACCTATTATTATCAAGCATCATCGCATGTATTACAACTTAAATAAAATATTATAATATCACTGAATATTTGAATGTTGAATTTTCAATTGGTTTCTTTGATTTTTATTCTTTCTATCTTATAATATTATATCTTTATCATAAGATGAATATAGTATTATACTATGTTTTAAATATGTTTAACGTTCGAATTAAATATTTCATAGAACTATGTTTGTTTGATATAACAATGTATTTTAAACCATAAAGGTTAATTATTAATGCTTTAAATTAATTGTAATTTATTCATTTATTAAAAAAGAAGCTTATTATTTTACATATGTATTTATCAATTTTAAGTAGGTAGCACACGATTAAGTTATAAAAAAATATTAAGTTATACTTTTTAGTGTAAAAACTTTTTTTTTTAATTAATTTTTGACCTTCACTTTGTCAATTGATGTCCGAGATTCGAACTCAGAATTTTCGCTCTAGAGCTCAACCAGCGATAACACCTATCCACTGCTGTAGTTTTTGTAAAAACTTGTACCGACCGAGTTATAATATAATACAAGTAAGTATAATAAAATATTATAAAAGTTTAAATTTTTTACATGTTAGAAAAATTTATAATTGAAAGCCTACTGTTATATTACATAAAAACTATGCAAATTAGTAGAACTAGTTTGCGAGAGATGTATTTATAGGTTTCGAATTTCGGATTCTATAATAATTGTTATAAAGTATTCCAGACGACAGGTTCATCTGTCGCAAACGAATTTAACTAACTTGCATAGTTTTTATGTAATATCGTATAACAGCGACTTTTCAATTATTAAATTTTCTAACAATATTTTCATAATATTAGAACCTGGTCAAGTTAGCAGTACAATATTGAAAATTATACTTGATTGCATCTAACAAACTTATTGGTTATTTTTTGTTGATTAAATGTTAAAAATAAATCAACATATAATATTATATATAATAATATAACATAATAATATATATTCATGAGCTTAGATTTTTAATTTTGTAATTTCAATTTAGATTTCGTATTTTGAAAATATAAATTATGAATATACTGCTCTGAATATACCTTTATAAAAATGAACTCATTGTACTTGTTCAATTTCCAGCAATGTAAACTAACAATAAATTTTAAGTGAATAATTTGCGTATTTGCAAACTGCACAACTTGATATAAAATAGATATATGTATACTGACAATGACAGAAATTAAATTTAAGGGCTTCGCAATTATCAAAGAAATGTAGTTGTCCATTATCCTTCTTGCATACCTATTCTTGGAACATTGTAATAACTATGTATATAAAATCACATTTTAATATTAATATTATTTTTAAACTAGTAAATAATGTTATGTAGATAATTTTATAATATAATTAATATTATAAATGGCAATCACAGAGAAGTGGCTTAAGATAAAGTAAAAGAAAAATAAACTACCGCAGAGAATAAATCGTGAAATTTTGTGAAAAAGCCAAGTAAGTGTAGTTATATCTTAAATTGACTGAAAGTTTAATCAATAATAATTATTATAATATGAATACTATAATTAATTCAAACAGGAAAATTTTTATAAATGATTGAGTAGAAATACGTTCAAGTTACTCCAAAAACTTTCATTTGTTTTTTTAGATACAATAATTTTAGACTAAGTATAGTTTAAATAGGTAAGTACCTATTATGTTGTAGCGACGCATGTCCTAGAACCTAGATCAAAGTTTAAAATAGGTTTTAAGTAAAATATTATATCCGTAAAAAATTGTGTAGAATGGTTTAGATGGCTGAAATAGTTTAGATGTGAAAATATCTTGTTGTAAGAAGCAGATGGTTCTTGAATATCAGTTAATTTCCAATTCACTGCACATCCCGTTGAAATCACTTATCAAATATGCTCGTAAATTATAAGATTCCCTGTTTAATATTGTCAATGTCCAATATAAACACAATGGGCAGTCGATAAGCTACAATAGAATTAACGGGACATAAATCTGAGTAAGTAGATACAAAGTCAATCGACACTTTCACAACAATACTTTTGTAATATAGAGGACTGAGTCTATGCTTGCAAACACCACACAATTGAAGAGCACAAATACAAAACACGACCACCGGCAATTGTTAAGCGTATCAATATATTATTGCCATACCACTGAACTAGATCTAACGGTTCAAGACCGTAAACTGTTCTGATTCACTGTAACCTTTATATGATATAAGACGCGTCAGAGCACATCTACCTTTAAAAATGCCCGTGTATTTAAAAGTGACAGTACAATGCGTAACACATGATAAATTTTAATAGAAATAATCGGGTTTGTCGAATCGTCTAAGAGGTAGATAGATTTTGTTAAGTAAAAGAAGTTGACCTAGTCGACGCTTTATCCAATTATGTAAACTATTAAATATTTTATATTTGAATTCTGAAGTACGAGTATTTCACTATTAAGAATTGATAATAATTACTGTATTGTTCTGCAATCGCACCTCAAGTCAAGTGCCTCTTAAAAGAAATAAGTTGATATTTTTAGAAAAAATTAATTCTACGAAAAAAGCAATTTTGACTGCATTTTTCTCACGTTAATTAATATTTTATTTAATAATTTTTAACTACATAGTATAAGTTAGTATTGTAACTATATCGACTATTAATAATTTAATATTTAAAAATTGAAACTTGAAGTTTACGAAACGATCTAATAATAGGTCACAATAAATAAAGCATTTTAAAAAACAATAAAATAGCGATAAGTATATTATAATTATATAATTAATATTATTAAATTATTTTATGTTTTAATTAAATTTGTATAATGAAATGTCATTAATTAAAATAAAGCAATTGTTTTTTTTTATCTCATATATTAAGAAATATAAAATAATTAACATAGATTTAAGAATAGTTCTAGCTAAATATGTCAAGTACTTTGTGTTTTTTTTACAAATTAATAAAATTGTTATCAATTAATATAGGTATAACCAGAAAATGTCGCTAAACGTAAATAATATGCATCGAATTGCCTACATCACAATATTATATAATAATTGAATATTGTCTTGTATAACCGAGAGGTAAATCACTGGGTTTGAGTATGTAGGTACACTGCAGCACTGCTAATTGACAGCAATTAATAAAATACTGCTAAATAAAATTACTGTCGCTTACTACAGCTAATACCTACAGCTGATCCTGTTTGATATTGCCTAATTGGTTATGTTTAGATGTACCTACATATCGCACATCCAATACAATACCAACTCAAAATTTGGACATTTTGAGTTATATATACCATTGCATTCGATAAAATTAAATCTTTTGAATGCAATAATAACATATTTAAGAAATTCAGATAATTTACGAAAAAAAGCCGCTTTCGCGTTAATGCTTATAGTACTTAGGGTCAAATTTCAAACCCAGTTTTTGAAAAGTTTGCTATTTTGAGTTATGTTGGTATTGTATTGAGTGTACGATATAGTAGTATAGTTTAGAGTAAGAGTTTTCAAACTACGGCCCGCAAGCACCACCAATCCGGCCTACGAGAGCTGGCCTGATGTGTCTGGTATCCGGTCCGCCCTTTAATTTATTTTGATAAATCAAATCAAACAAAGTAATTATACAAAATAATAGTCAGATATTTTATTTACAGACTAAAAATAGTTGTCAAAACACAACAAAAAGTTGTCAAAAAGAAATTAATCTGATCAGCTATTAACTAAATCTTGGCTCTCAGGGCTTAGTGAAGCAATAATGAGTCTTGGCCTTATGCTAAAAAGTTTGGGAACCCCTGGTTAAGGCTAAACTTTTAGCAGCGTTCGTATTGCTGCTTTTTGTATAATAAATAACTTTTAAATATATTCAACACCTTAATAAATTATTCCACATCTTATTCTAAATTTGAAATTTAGAAAAAAATTTATTTAATGTGTAGGGACGTTTTAGTGCACTGCGATCATTCAATTTTAATTTGTTATTTCGTCACCTCAGAATCGGAGATCAGAATCTGAATCAGAAATTTTACAGTATAGCAGTTTAACGATTCTGTATGACATTACTCCTCATTGGAATATTTTTATATAATTTGAATTTAAAAAGTTAAAAAGATAACAATTTTCGCGACCTTTTTGCATTATGCTGTAGAGAATTTATCATAGGATAAAATGGCATAAATAACTGGATTTATCAAAATATTGGAGATATTATAATACTCTGATTCGGAGGCGACGATTTTTCGAGTTTAAAGGTTATCTGAAAAACAGAGAAACCACATGGTAAACTAAAATTTAAAAGTGGACCGCAAAGAAAAAACGTTGAGAAATACTGATGTAAACAAATAATATTCTTGTGGCATAGGGTAGAGATACCTACAGTTAGGGGTAATATTGCATAATAATGAATATGTTTCATTGTACATATTATGTGTTTAATGTTTATATTATTTCCTTGTACATTATATACAATAATGTTGGCCCAATTTTTAGTTGCTTGATTTAAATAATTTCCACTGTTAATATGAATGAAAAGGAAAATTTTACCAAAAATTCATTCTATACTATGAATGTTTGTCATGTTATGACATATTCCAAGTCATTGGGGTTGTTACTAAGGTAGTACTCACTTAACCCTCTTTGTTTTGCTAAATGCTGCGCTTGACTGACTGTTGCATAGACTTCTTTAATCCGGGTCGACAATAATTAATCATTACAATAAGCCACTTGGTGCGGTTAGATGCCGTGACAAATAGTGTGTCTCAAATGTGTCAACCTAGCAATTCACAAGATCAGGCATCCTGTGTATGCATAATACATTTTTTTATGAGCCAAATTTTAAAAAGTATTGTAAACTGTCACAGCAATTCGATGCACAAGAATAGTAGAATTGATGATAGTCAAGCACCCATTCATATAATGTAGTTAACTATTTGCATGCCAATTGTTTAAATTTTTAAATCATAAATTTCAGGTACATTTATGAAGGCTTAATAAAATTTATTATCCCAGTTCACTTCATTATACTTACCTGAAAAAACTGTACTATACTAAATATAAAACTTCTTGATTTACTATGTGAATATTATTCTTTATATTATTATTCTTTCTATAAATTCAATATTGACTATTACTTAAATATTAACTTCTTCTAATATAGAAAAATCAAAAAATGTCGTAACTATCTTTTCTTATGAAAATTTTGAACAAACAATTTTTGATTTGAATTTGAATAAACAAATCGCATGCATATGCATAGAAGTATAACTTACAAGTTAACCACTTGGTATCACTGCCCTATATTGTATAATATTTTAAGTGCACACAATTAAGTGATAATAACAAGTATGCGATACTGATGACGACTAATGAGTCAGAAACACATGGTGTGATGATGATGATGGTATGATGAAGTCGAAGCAGCAGTACATGTGTCTATCGCTCTTTGCTTTAATTGTGTTAATTAATGAAATATGTTTCAATAGAAGTAAACGAGGAAGAGAAATTTTAATGTAGAAGATTATTTACTTAAAATTGGATAATTATACAGGAATCGAGACCAAAAAGAACATAAATAGTAGTGGGAGTGGGACAAAGTAAATAATTTGGGGGCAAATTTCCCACTATTATTTATTTCCCTTATAGAAAGATTTTGTACAAAAATTTAGATATTTTGAATTTTATCTTTGATTTACACTTCAATATTTTATTTCATTTCACAATTTATTTTCTTAGTGGTTTTTGTAATTTTATTTAAATAAGTGGCAAATACTGCCATCTTATATATTGAAATCTTGTAAATCTTTAATTTTGAATATTTGCGCACGGGGCTGTCTTTTTGAGAATTTTTGACGTATTACATATTTGACTCACTTATTGAGTTCATTATCTTATAGCTCTGCCAATTTAATTTTAGCCAATATTTATTTTATATTTTATTACCAAAGTTATTTTCGATTAACGCTCAAAGTTAACCCCTTGGTATCACTGCTCTATATTGTTACATTATTAAGAAGCTAGCTGGAAAAAGCTATTTAATTAAAAACAACATTTCTTCTTATAATATTGCCAATTTCAATTGTTGGTTCTCGCGTTGAAACGCGTTTCGTGTAACTAAAGGTGCATAACCTAATTACTAAACAAATCGTACTTATTATTTTTAATTCTTTTTATGTGTGAATTTATTAAAAATTCCTAGTAGGTACACTTGTACACAATAGATTTTGTGTACACTACTTGCGACCTTGAATAAATTTCCCTTGTTTTTTTTCATAGATATTTTTATCTTCAGATAAATTTTATTACTCAGAAATTTTATCCGATTATCCGTTTATCAGATTATACGTTTATCCGATTCTCCGCTTATACATTTATCCAGTTATCCATTAAGACGTTGATACATTTTCAATTTTGTATCGTACATTTTCTTCGTTTTCGGCTTTTTTTAACAAAAAAAAAATGACACGCTGTCGGAAAAGCAGCTTCCTGACTTTTTAATTTTTATATTATATTATATAGTTCGACCGGTGGATCTCTCCTTCAACGGTCTCAATTAAATAATTAATACTATGGAACTCCATTGATGAGTAACTCGATTAGTTAGGATCTCAATTTATGTATTAATGTGTAGCACCGTGATATTGGTATAGTTATAAAATTTATATGGTTAATAGATTTATTTATATACAAAACTGTAGTTCGTTGAAGAAGTTCTCCCTATTTCTATTATTTTATTTAATTTCTTTGCTTTGTTCTCTTCTTTTTTTTACTATCTTCTTATATCTTTGACAGGCGGCATCTATCTCTTCACTAATTGCTGTTACTTCATCTTTCTCTTTGCTTTTTCATTTCTCCTCTTTGATTTTCTTCTCATTAATCAAGTCTGTGTCTTCGAGTTTTTCTAACCAAAAATATGACAGGCTGTAGCAGAATCGTTTTGGTTTTTTACCTGACTGCTGAAGGAGAGTTATTATATATATATAGAATTACCTACTAAATTTTATTTGTTTTTTTTTATAACGTAATTATTCATTATTTTTTTAAATAATTTTTCGGTTGGTAAAAAAAATCTATTAATCAGAGTATTTCTGTTTTCACCAAAAAATGACACTCGGAAGCACGAGAAGCAGTAGCAGCGTGCTGGCATCTTATTTATTAGGATTCACGTTTAAAATTCAATCAAAGAGGTATTTTAAGTTATATTATTATGTTTTCTAGTTATTATAAAATTATGTTTTCTAGTTATTATAAAATTGTGTTTTAGCCCAGACAAGACAAACCTATCTTCTGGATATCCACTAGATAGATCATTTGATATCCAAAAGATGTCTATGTTAGACTGCTAAATACAGTGGATATCTAGTGGATATCGATATGTAGTAGATATCCAATGGATAGTGACGTTCATAAAATAGATGTCTACTAAATATCGGCTATATAAATATATTCACTAGATGTTGTGCAACGTACATCTAATAGATATCCAGATAAAGTCCTGGATATACATACATTCTCTGGACTCGAACTGGATATCCAGTAGATATTGAGTGTTATGTGGGAGTTATATTATAGGTGCAGTTCCATGTAACAGAATTTTTCAATCTCTATTCAAATACTATTTCTCTATAGATAGCACGTAATATTGAAGCAATTTGGTCCTTTATACTTTCAACACGATATCTTTATATAAAAGTATATACAAAAATATAAAAAATTATATAAAAATCTGTATAATATAGTTTTTCTTATTTGTAACAAATGAAGTCATCTTAATGATCAATTTAATATTTTTTATAACCTACACAATATTATACTTATAATTATGATATTTTTTAACGTCATAAAAAATCCGTTTTCTTTTTAGAAATTATACGCAGTTAAACAAACTTTTTAACTTTTTATTTACCATCTGAGTGAGACATCATTTCTTGTTATATTTTTTCACTGAATCTAAATCCACCCGCAGAATTGTTTAGCAGGTCAGAATTTCGAGATATCCTAACCTCAAAGTGCTAAAATTATTATTTTCGAAGATATTCAATATCATGTTTTAATAACAGCGAATTTATATCTAAGACACCATTGAGTTCTACTCTCCCCCTTCAAAGTCACTTTTCTTTTATTTTGCTACGATTTATACTTTTCAAGATACATCAATTTTAATCTTCAATAATTCATTATTACTCCGAAAGCATTAGGCACCATAGTCTAATGATTCACTTAAATTCTAGGAGCCAGGTAGGGTCTCATAGCCTCTTCAATTCGGATAGCCGCACCAAAGCGTTTTTAATGTATTTTTGAATACAATCTATGAGTATAGTCTATTCTTTACTCTATTCTTTAATACATGCAGCTAATGTAAACAGTGATCAGTGCGTGTCCAGCCCGTGATTGCATTATGTTTATTGAACCTGTAATTGCAATTGGATGCTCTTAATGTCCAAGACAGACAACCCCTTATACTGTCCGTACTTACAGTTTTTCATTGCAAGTACGTGCATATAATTTTCATCTGGCGTTTGAATTTGTAAAAATAGAGGGCAGCCTAGATAAGTCCCTCTTACAGTCACTAGATAGATACAGTACCGCAAACCTATAGGCCAATGAGTTAGAGAGAGAACGTTAATTAGGGCCCCAAAATGGCGTCATTCGGAAATGTCAAACGACATTTGTTGTAATTTTTACAATTTTTAAGGTTAAATCAGTGGCGGCTCGCCAGAATTCCCTAAAATTATTAAAATTAAAAATAAAAATAAACAAAAATATGCAGGACAATACATACATAAGTCGAACTGTATTGTTTTAACTTGACATTAATGAAAAATTATAACCTCAGTTACAATTTTGCAACTTTTTTTAAATTTCCCGCATAAATTAGGGCCCCAATATGGCCGAACTTTGCGGTACTGTATCTATCTAGTGACTGTAGTCCCTCTCTATCAAGCTCCTCCCAACGTGCAAACTACATGTATTTGTTATTCTCAGCTGCATGTGTTAATTAGATAAAGTATAGTTCTATTTCGTTTTATAGTATAATATGACGCTATTTCATAACTTGCAGTTGTTTTTACACCAAAATAGTAATTTAGAATTGCATAAACTTAGTATATAAACGCTTCTACTGAAATTTAAAGCTTGAAGTTTGTCTTTCGGTTTAGCAACAATTAAATTAATTTTTATTGCAACACAGATTTCTCCTGTGGCGTTCTTATTTATTTAAAAATATTCTTATTATTGATAAGTACATTAGTTGACACTTTATTTAAAGTTATGTTTATAATTTACATTGCATTCTTCGAATCATTTTTAACAAGATATGTAATAATGTTCATAATGTTAATATTAATATAATTATTCCACACTTTTACCAACTTCTATGGAACCTGTACAAATTTACCGGTAAATGTATATATTTTTCAGTTGCGTACTTTTTCCGTAACGTAATTCTTTACTATTATGTATTGTCGATCGTTACTATCAATTAGTCAATCAACAATAAACAATATGCATATAACACAACTTACAAAATTAATTGATTTCAATGGAGAGAAAAATTAATTCTGTAAAAATAAATCAACCTGAAATTCGTTTTTACTCATGTTTTAATGACTAAAAAGACTAGATCTAAAATGGATATAAACTATACATAAATATTTTAATGTTTTGAATGTAATGTCCATGATAAACGTACTATATACAAGATGCCAAATTAATGCAAATACCCTAATGTTATCGACTTACTATAAGTTTAGATTTAAAATATTTTAAATTTTATTGATAGAGTATTAAAATTATTTACCTTGACTTTAACTTCTATTCAAGCTGAGGAACAGATGTTACACAAAAAACTTGAATCATTTAATTCTAAAATTTATGCAGTAATTCAATCTAGATCATTAATAATATCTACTACAAGCATTCAAATCATCTTACACTTCCGGTAACAAAGAACAAATCGTTATAGAAATTTTTAAGTAAAAAGATCTCCCTTTATAGAAATGCGAACGTGTGTCCTTCCATGAGACTGATCTGTTTGCTTAACCGCACCATTATTAATCATTCGATGCATATCATTCTATTTAACAAGATGAAACTATCGAGGAATTTTAAAGTTTTTATATTCTGAATTCTATACATAATGCGCTTGAATAAATAATTTACTAAAAAGTCATGCGATCTACGACCATTATTAAATTAATAATAAACTAACAATAAAGTTTGCAAATTTTTAAGATGTAATCATTAAAGATTCTAAAATTCTATAATAATAATTAACGATATTGTTGTTAGAATTATGGATTCTAATTTTTCGTATAATAACTGCTATGGGTAATAGGTACATACATATTATGTATATTATATACATACTAATTGAAAACCCGCATAACAAATATTATAAGTTGTACAATTAAATCTTGTGTGACACATTTAAGGAATACAATAGATAAGTAAACAAAAGTCCCTAGATATGGATCTATGCATAATAAAGAATGGGTAAATTAAATTTAATCTAAAGGACGAACTATAAACCTGCATTAGCAACGTGGTCATAAATAAAGCAAAAAATATGATGACTTCATTTGCACGTTCTGTTTGTCAGTTTGTTAAGCCACCCTTCTTATATCAAAAACAACCCCTTTTCTAAATGCATTTGTTAAGAACACTAGCAAGTAAAAATGTATAATAATAATATGTAGCAGTAAAATTGTGGATAGGTATAAGTAGAAGTATTTTCTTTCGTTTAAGTTTTGCGTTTTAGGATATCAATTTGTATCTTTTATTTTTGTATAATTATTGTTTATAATATATTAATTCAACGCTCACCTGAAAACATTATATAATATTGGAAGTTTTTCTTTGATATATTGAAAATTTTGCAAAATAAAGTGGTCGATAAGTATTTTAATATTATTTTTCTAAATTGTATTAAAAATATTAATTTTTAAAATCATTTTCCCAAGCTTTTTTTTTATATTTTTGGGTTTTTGTGACGAAAAATTGAAACACTGTATTTTTTAAATTATAAATGTGTCGTTCTATGTAATAGGGAATTTTTGAGATTTCAGAAATCCATCACATAGATGATAGATAATTTAAACAGGGAAATCACAACTATTCATATTAATTTAATTTTTAATTTTTAAAAATCAGCACATTTGGAAAATTATCCATTAATTAACTTGAAATTATTAAATCTATTTATATTATATTGTAACCAATAATATATTGTCTTCATCAAAATTCTTGCTTTAATTTTAGTTTTTTTTTAAGTTAATTTAAAATTTTATTGAAAAGTTAATATATTATATTTATTTACTGTTAGTAATTTTATTTAAGAATTAATAAAAATCATCCTCCACAATATTGGTTTAATCTTCGTTTTATGTCGTTTTTTTTAAACCTAAAATTAATATCTATGTTATAACATAATAATTTATTATTTATTTATTTTTTTATATTATTACTTCAAAATTAAATTTTAAATTTATTTTTAAAAAAAAGACATTAAAAGTATTTTCCAGGAAAATGGAATTAATATCCGAAGGATATAATTCACATTATTTAGCAATTAAATATTATTCGGGCGTATTAGATGTATTCGTCTTAAATATTGTTTTTGCCAAACGTATGCCAAACGAATGCCTATTGCCAAGTGACTAGTGGCATCACAATTCGCATCGTTAATTGAGAATTAGTAAACCATTTTCACCCATTTCCGCAACTAGAACATTGGTAATTTGGAGCATAAATATAATACGAAAGGATAATGAGCAGCAAGTAGTTGAACGGAACGGAGTAAAATAGTTTTGGCATTCTACTAAGAAAGAGCTTTACAGAAAAGTATTATTTGCCTTCCATTATCAAATGACTTTACGGAGTGAGCTAAGCGGGAAATGAGATGGATAAAATAGGCGACAGAAGAATCAAAAAATCAGTTATTGCCAAACAACCGGTCATGACAGCAAGTCGCGGTTGAAGGATAAACATATTTAGTATGTTATTTCCGGTGTATTTAATTCCACAATTATTTTCCATATCATATCATATCAGAATTATTGCCTCCCCAGGTTATTGCGGATTTCTTCTAACTCGCTCAGTCTGCTCCGCTTACTCATTCATCGATGGAAACACTTCTATGAAATTTATATGTTGCGAGTTATGGAGTTCGTACACTTTTGTAACATTTTGTACACTCGGTCAGTTCACTCCGTTCACTCATTTATTGGTGGAATCCCTTCTAGGTAATTTACTTATATGTTGAAAGTCAAATGGAGTCCATACGGAGCCTGCTCCGCTCGCAGTGGGAGGCGGGCATTATATTTTATATAAACCTATATTATATTTTTTAAATATATTATAACTATAATAACAAATAATTATTACTTTCTGACGTTCACTTGCAATTTCTACCAGTGCCTACCTATTAATTCGGTAGTATAAAGGCAAATTCATAATAGACTATGTTATATTAAGTTATGTAAACCTCGTCATTTGTCATTTTGAATACACACATAAGTTTCTATGTATTTTAACTTTTGTGTTAAGCTATGCTATGCTATGTTGTGCCCGTGAATTGGCTGAGAACGACGCTTAATAATTAATATAGTAAATTACCTTGCGAAGTCGTACTTATTTACTAAAGACTAGGAGCAGGGAGGTGGAGTCAAGAAAAATAATACTACTAGCGCCCGTAGTGATCAAATCGTAAATAAAGTGTAGAACACATTTACATGTAATCAAATTTGAACATTTGAACGGCTTTTTGCCGTTGTGAGATAGCAAATGTTCACTCAAACAAGCTTTTTGACCAAATTTATATACGCAAAAAGAACATTCGAACGGCTGTTCTCCGGTATGGTTCGTAAATGGAGATTTAAATTGTTCTTTTGAGAAAATTTAATATCTCAAACAGCACATTGATTGGTACGGTTTCTCGCCAGTATGAGTCCTTAAATGGAACAACAGCGCCGCGGTGTCGAAAAGTAAAATAAACTGTAGAACAGTTTAATTTATTTTTCGACACCGCGGCGCTACATGTTACTCTGCTACTAATTATTTTTCTTTGAGTTTATTGTAATTTACACGTGTGAAAGCCGGAAAAACATTAGTTGAGCAGTTGAATCTTCAGGAAAGCTCTGTTCGTATTATGGTACTTAAAGTGTTTAATCTTTAATTTTTGCTAGAAGTTATAATGGATAGATTTATTCATTTAGGTATTATAGAACATGATTAGGGTTGGTTTTTTTCAAAAAAAGATTTTCAACTTTGCTTGTTTTTCTTTTGGTGAAAGGAAAACATGAACTATTTTTATTAGTGATTAGTGAAGGGAATTCACTTTGGAGAATCTAAAGTTATCGCTGCTACACGTAGAGCCGCTTTCATTATAAGCCGGCGCGGTGGCTGTATTTATTTTTAATTGCGTTATAAAAACGCGCCTGAAAATTTTTCCGCGGACCGCTAATTTGGCGATCGCTGCTTTAGATTTCCAGAATGTGTTAAATAAAATATTCCTACCACATTAAAAAAAAATTTTACATTTACATTTTTTAAGTAATCTACTACTTCAAATATGTACCTAAATTGTAGGCCGCAATTCAAAAATTAATAACTAGAAACAAATATTTATATTTAATGTCTTAGATTTAATTAAAATTTAGTAATTATTAACCTAAAACTATTGTAAAATGTCAATTTATTAAAGTTGACTGTTATTAAAAAATAGAAGTCAAAGGCCGAGTCCAACTCTGAGATGGCCACATACGAAGCAATCGTGGCTAGAAGGCAAAGGGTTACCAAAAACCTTAATTACTTTATCTAAAATTATAAAATACTTTAATGTATTTTTATTAAGAGTTAATTAGATGATTGCTTTTTTATGTATTACAATTTAGTTGATATAATATCCACCTACCAGTAAAACATAATAATGTGTATAACATAAAAAAATAGAGAGGCACTCATCTCTTTGAACCAGTTGAACATGCTTGAACATAAACTCGCTTTATTTGTAGTTTGACATTTAAAATATATATAGAATTATCTCTATCAGTGCGTTGAAGGATTGCGACATATTTCTACACTTACCAATAGTTCAAACGTGTTGTAATAATTTGTTTGAAGTAAAACCGTACTTAATCTTATCCGAGATTATGTTTTCTTCGTATTTTGATACTTTTAAAAATGTGACTAAAATTAATAGAAAACTCTACAATCAATTTCGCTTGTATATATTAATAATTTTAGATGTTGATTTGTTAGGTTAATAACCAAATTCTACCTTAGTCTGCAAAAATTAATTAGACATAAATGGGAAGTTTTAATTGATTTTACTTGATATTTACACTATGTAATGAATGTTTTGATATTATTTTTTATGAATAAATCGATACAAAAGTTTCAAGGCTCGATTTTATGAAAAAGCTTTGTATAGACGTATAGTAGATTCTAACAATAATTGTTATTTCATACGGGATTACGGGAGCTTCAACCCTTATAACTTTTTAAGAGTTTGTCTATAAACTACTATAACATTATCATTACGATAGAAAATTATGAGAATCTTTGTTTAAAAAGAAATAGTAATTTTTTTATAAATCCCTTCGTTTCATATAGTAACTAATTTGCAACACACTAGATAACATATTGAATGCTATAATACTTCATTCTTAGAGTGCAATGCTAGCATAAAATTGCAGATAATTAAAATAGTTTGTGTTTGTGACCGTTCAAAACGTGGTTTACAAAATTATTATTTTTTACTGGGATTATTCAATTTAATTATTAATTTTTAATGTTTTAGTTTTTAATTTTTTAATTTTTAATTAGATTTCAATTGCAAAATTAAATTATAATTAATTACTATCAATGCTTCTCATGGTGTTGCATATTTAAAACAGATTTATTTTGCTTGTTTAATTAAAATTTATTGAGCTTGGATTTTGTCATTATTTTTTCCATAATCTACAATGCAAAATGACATCAAAAATATTTTTGTTTTCAAAAAAGAAAAAATCATAAAACGAAGGGTTAAAAGGATAAAAGGAAGAGTGCACTGAAAAAAGGTCGAAAGCCTATAAAGTTCATTTTTTCCGTTAGAACTAAGTGAAAATATAGTGTATTATCCAATAATAATAATAATGATTTAATATTTGATTATAGGTAACATTAACTATTTTAAAAGTACAAGTGGATAATAATTAGAGTATAATTAATTTATAGGTGGAATACAAATTTAGTTTTAAATTTCTATAAAAGTTTATTATTGTGATGTAATTAAAAGGTAGGTAATTATTTTATAAGATTGTTTGCAAATGAGGAATCTTAGTATCATAAAGTATCCTAATATCCTAGTATAATCAGACGTTGTCAATATCTCTAAAAAACTTCTAGTTGTGTCTAAAAGCATCTAACCGCATCTCAACAATTTTAATACCAATTTTAGAATAAGTTATGACTACAACATTTATCACAAAATAGCCCGTCATTTTCAAATTTATATTCAATAGCTCAGAGTACTTATAAATTTAAAAGTATAGAAAATCATAATAATGACTATTAAAAGGCTAGGGAAAAATTCTACACAAATGAAGCACCCTGTATAAGTTTAAATAAATTATATAATAATTAATATAATTTCATTATTAAAGTACTTATCTATTCAAAGTAAGTATTTACTATTTTAATTAATATAACATGTCAATTATAATGTCTAAATTTCAATTATTCATAACTTTTAATTACGTTCTGAAGAAGTACCTACTTATCTTTCCTTTTCAAGTTTTTAATTACAATTCAAATAAATTTCACTCGTACAGTGAAATAAACATTATAATAATATTATCTACGAATTGTTTGTACGCATATTTGTAATAGTTTTGTTTTCTATTATACGAAATATTTAAGAATAATAAACAAATAATAAATAATAAAATTTAAAAGTAAATTATTATCATTTAAAACATTGAAAACTAGTAGGTACTATGTATAATATGATATTAAACAAGTTATTGGTTTGTTACTATTATTATTATTATTAAAAATGAACTGATGAACAACTCAACCTTAAAAATAGTAAGCATTTAAAAAAAAAATTGATGATTAGTCATTAATTATTTAAAGCAATTATTCTGTACCATCGACCTTCATTCACACAATATTTTACATCACCTTTTACTGGTTTTTTATTGTTTATATTAATTAGTTTACATAAATGCCTTACAACAAAATTATTTTGTTGAATAATACAAATAATTTCAATTAAAATAAATCGTGATTATCATCATTATAGTCTAGTAGATAATACACTCAGACTATTAAAGCTCAAACAAATTCAATACCTACCCATAATCTATAATATTTGTCAAACACTTGTTAAAACCACTATAGTTTGTACAATAAAAAAACAGGTGCAGTTTAGATTCAATAATTTAACCTGCTTTAGGTGATATTTTAAAAGTCGGGAATGTAGCTCTTGAAGATTTATACAACACCGTTGTGACTTTTCGATGGTTAGTCATTCTGTTCCAATTTATAACATCCTCTTTGTGACCTTACATTATATATCACAGCGCATTCAAGATTAACGACAAAAAAATAAAAATGTTTCAACATATTTTACATTTTTCTCTCGTTGCTTTGTAGTATGGAGCAATACGGACCGAGGAACTATATTGTATATTATATTTAAAGATAACAAAATTTCTTGATATTTATATTCAAACAATTTAATGCAGTGGATTCATTAGTTATTGGTCTCACAAAGTTTTTTTACAAAATTAACTCAAAAATTTAATTTGTAAGTACTGCAGTTATTCCAATAATAATTTTTTGCCAAGTTCTTAAATTATTATTTTCTAAAAGATTTTCCCGTCAAGAATCCCGATACATTTTAAAAATACACTAAACAAAGTAGCTATAAAAGCACTTGAAAATTCTATGATATTGAGAATATAAGATATTTTTGTTAAATATTCTAATTTTTCGTAATAAGAATATTTTCCAAGACTTGCATTTTAATTTTCAATCAAGTTTAATGCATTACATACAATTTTACATCGGTTGCGTTTATAATCCGCAAAAAAATTGATATTAAAAAACACAGGTGATAACAAGGCATCGCCGAGTATTGTTTTAATAATTTTTTTTATGTTTTTGGTGATACCAAACCTTGATATGCTTTTTAAAATTAAACATATTATATATCCGCTAAATTTTTTGACTTTCAGTATAAAAATTGTATAAATTGTATAAAAAATATTTCATTAGTTAAAAAAGCGTGGTTACAACGACGATAGTTACAACCCTAGGCTGTGCGCCTAACGAACAGTACATAAATGTCCAACCTCAAAAATTTAGAAGATACAATTAAAAATAGTGTTATCGTAAAGAGTTTTATTTCGTGTTTACTATAAACGCTTAATTCTTTACTCTTATATTATTATTATTATCTATAAAAGATATGAAAATATCCATTGTCTTAATGATCATTAATGATCATTTGCTATCGGGATCATTTGTACCGGATCATTTAATTGGGGATTAATTGCTATGGGGATCATTTGCTGTGGAGATCATTTGCTGTGGGGATGATTTAGTAGGGGATCATTTGTCGTGGAACCCTTAAAAACATACTTGTTTGAAAATTATTACTGTTTCTGAAAACAATATAAAAAGTTCACTTTATATCAATCAATTGCAAACTTTAAAGAGCCAGTTTTCGTGAACACAGTTTTAGATCAGAACGATGGCAAACTGACAGTAAAGTGCTTAATACTTAATGCTAATTACATGATTTTTCCTCATTGCGTTTCGAATAAGATATTAAAAAATAATTGTAATTTAACTATGCGTATGCACTAAAAGGCATGCAATTGTGATTTTAAATTAAAAGCATTGCTGAGTTGTAGAGTGCACAGTTGTTTAAAACAATAATTTATAGCAGTTACATTTTTGTCAAGCACAAATACATTAATAATTCTAAACTTTAAACAGTTATTATTATTATTATTATTATGGAAATAGCTGCTGTAACCACAATAATAGTTTAATTTTGTTAAGGTAAGCAGCAATCATTATAAACTATTTATAATATTAATATTAATTTATAAGAGTATAATTTTTATAATTTAACATATTTTAGATATCTGTGACAAAACCAGCGATTTACAGAAATATTCCTATATCAAAAAATTGGTTTCGTTAGCTGTCCAATCTTTGCTACCAGCAAAATCAATAGAAAATTATGAAAGTGCGTATTATAACCAATTCGAGAAATGATGTAGTACAGAAAAAAAGGAGTTTAAGCTATAAACAAATTAGTTTTGATGGCGTATTTTGAACTTAAATCAAAGACATGTAAAAGATTCAAGCTGTGGACTCTTTATTCAACGTTGAGGACTACATTCAATTTTAAAAAAAACATTGACATAAAAAAGATCTCACAAAGAAAAAAATTACAAAATTTTTGAAGGAAGCAGATGATACGACGTATCTAATCTTCATGAAGGTATAACGAATCAAAAACTTACATTGATCGCAAAATTATTTTAATTGAAATATTATTGTTTTAGATAGCTCTGATTGTGGAAATCAGCGAAGTATATCGAATCAAAGTGTTGACTTCATCTGTTCTGCTCGAAAATGTTTGAGACCAGGACTCGTCCAATTTAATCAACATCCCCCACACAAAAACCAATATAAGAAGAATAAAACGTATAAATAATTGCATTATTTTGATTATTGTGTATGGCTGCATCTTATAGTCGTATGTGAAAGTAAATTTCCTGATCCGGGACTGCTACTTTCTCGACCGTAAAATGAGTCCGAGAAAAACTTTCCCGGACTCATTTTCCGGCCGGGTAAGTAACAGTCCCGGTGTAGCCGGGAATTTTAACCCCCTTTTATTTTACCTCCGGGGGTAAAATTTCCCTAGTGAATTTTTACCCCCCCGGTAAAAATTCCCCAGCAAAATTTTACCCCCGGTAAATATTCCTTAGAAAATTTGCTAGCAAATTTTAGCAAAAATAGCAAAACTAGGTAAAAAAGTTTAAAATATTCTTAGTAAATTTTTACCCCCTTAAGAAATTTTATAGATAAATAAGAATTTTTTTGTCTGTTTATGTATCAAATTCCATAATATTTTACTGCGAAATGCTAAAATATCTTCCTCAGATATTTGAAGAATAAAATAGGATAATTTAAAAGTTGAACACTTATATTTAAAAATTACATTTTCTTATACACTTCTCGAAACTACTACTTCAAAATGATTTGAATTTTTATGGTTCAAATATATTGCCAGATTTTTGTAATTAGGTTCATCGGAAAGGTGCATTGAACTTGGAAACCTTAGCTATGCAGGAGTTTTTGAAATTTGAGTAAAGGAATATATATCGGTTCCTATGAGTGCTGCAGTGAAAAGCATCTCAACATCTGTTGCCCAAATTGCATTTTTGTCCATTTTCGTGATATTCATGTAATTCTCAACACCAGAAAACAGATCAACTTCTTGTTTTTGAATTTTTATAAATTCAGCAATAAGCTTTCGTACTTCCGATGTGCTGATCATCACTTCCGGTAATGCATAAAGATATGCATCTAAAAAAAACAGTTGCCGTCTGCCTTGACGTCTATAACAGTGTGAGGCGACTGGAACAACAAATGTTTTGTTTTTGCAAAGTGGGAATTATTGTCAAATGAAAATCAAAGCTTCTCACAAAGTCGTTTTTGCCAAATATTATTTATGGGACAGAAACGAAATTTTCATTTTTCCGTAATGTGATTAATTTCTTCAACAGATGATTCATGTTCTTCATTTTCGCTATTATTTTCTTAAGATCGGTTGTCGTGGTAATGTTTTAAATTACTGATAGGATATCCTTTTTTCAAAAATTTTCCCACTTTCGACCTGTGGTCGAAACCTGTATGTATGCCAACCCTGTATTACTATTACTTTTACTTATTAACTAATAAATTATCCAATTTTATTTATTTTTATTCTTCGAAAATCTGGGGAAGATATTTTAGCATCTCAGAATAAAATATAATCGAGTTTGATACATAAACAGTAATAAAAATTCTGATTTACCTATAAAATTTCTTAAGGGGGTAAAAATTCACTGAGATTATTTTGAACTTTTTTACCCCCCTGTAAAAATTCTCTAGGGAAATTTTACCCCCAGTAAAAAATGATTAGGAGGAAAAATTTCACTGGGGTAAATATGCACTCCCAGTTTCACCGGACTTGAAAATTTTGTAAATACAGAGTCTGTCAAAACGAACTTTTCGTCACTCAAATGACAACCAAAATGTATGACCTTAGGTACCTACCGCAATGAGGAAAAGTATTGTAATCGTGCAAAAAAAAAAATAAAATTAAAAAATGTTGCAACTTGCCCCGGTCTCTCCTATTTATAACAAATGTTTTTTTAAATATCAATATATAACTATTTATTTTAAAGCAGATAGATATACATTACAAATCATTAATATTAGTAGATGTTATATTGAATATACATTTATGTATTAGAAAATCAATATTGCTAATATTTATAATATTATGAAAATCATAATATTCCACTTTTCTAGCAGTTTTCTACAATCTTTTCACTTAAAGATTTAAATTTAATAATTAAAATTAATCAATGAATTTTCATCATGCAAAAAAATTTAATGTAAATAGGACCTATACGGTTTATTCAAGTGAAAATAGTACAACAAGTAACACTTGAACCGCAAGGGTAGATAAAGTATTAAGTACTTATCATTTATAAACACATGGATTGTTCTACGGATGCACTTTCCGATGGGGTCGTGATAACATTACTACAGTACAGGATGTTGAGAATAAATTTACTTATAATCCTTGCGGAATATTATGGCGCAACTTATCTAGCTGCTGAGAATTTAATAAAATGTAAAGTTAAATCAATTCAATAATAAACGGGTCGTTACCTTTTCAGGATTGTGTGAATTTTAGATCCGAATTTAATATGAACAAATTCGAATTATGGGATAATCCAGTTTATTTCATCAATAAAATACTCTATAAGGTAAATAATCAAATCAATTTTTTCAAGAATCAAACTAAATGATACTGATGAGACCTAATAAAGTTGAAACATGTCTATCGTTATTGTTTTCTTGATTATAATTGGTTTAACTTTGAAGGTTTGTTAAAATACTTAAGTTTTACCGAACTTATTATTAAGATTATAGAAAGTGTTAGATTTATTGTAAAATAACAATTTAATTTGTAATTGGGTTATTTTTATATATAATGTTCTTTATCATTTTCCATTTCTATGCAAAATAACTATTATTGTTAGTTAAACATTTTCAATTCGCTCTTTTCTCTTTACTATAGTAAGTATGACCCACTCAAGGATAAATAAAAAAAAAATCTCGTATGCAGTTATCTGAAAAATCTACGAAACTTTGATGAAGCATAATGAAGATTTCCTTAGTAAAATTTAAAATGTAACTTGCTTAAAGTGTGATAATATTAAATTAAACTGCACACACTATCGCCAAACAAATTCGAGCATTGATGACTTAAATTGGATGTAGTCATGCAGAAACCTACCAACCCAATAAAACACTTATTGAGAAAATAAATAAATAATTAGAAAATAAATAATAAATTAAAAATAAATTAATTTTAAAAGTTGCATTGGATAGAACACTTCGAAAGACAGTTGTGAAAGTGCTTTTATATCCTTAAGTCAATTATTTCTAAGTTATCTTTCGGCCAAAAATACTATTTCCTGATTTTGTACAAAAATACTCAGATTATGTGGGTTGGTAGTTTTATGCACAATAATAAATAGCTACAAAAATCCATTTTAGCTTGTTCAATTTTTTCTAGATCTTTTCCAGTCAAAGAATAGTACCTAATAAGCCTATTTTCGTAATTAGCTCATTTTTCGAAAATTGTGGATTGGTAGGTTTCTGCATACACATACACACTCAAAAGGATAATTATCAGGATTAATAAAATTAAGTAATATATAAGTAAATATTATGTTTTCATTTCTATGTAATAAATAAAAATTATATATAGAATGATATTTTTTTGTTGCACAGATTAAAATATTATTACGTTATTCAATTTGAGTAAAAGTTAAGCAAAATGCAATACGTAGAAAATCAATTATTCAAAACTCAAAAAAGACATAATTATCACTTAAATGGTCAGGATTTTTTAATTTTATTTCTTTTTTTTTTAATTTTTTATTTTTTGTAATAATCTAAAGCTAAGTGATAATTATGTCTTTTTTGATTTTTTGAATAATTGATTTTCTACGTATTGTATTTTTCTTAACACTTTTACTTAAATTATTAACAAATAATTCAATAATTCATAATACATACCACAGAAATATACTTGAAATTTTTATTTTGAATTCATTTTCTTATTCAATTTGGAATATCTGTAAATTTCGATATAAGTTCAAGCTACCCTTTAAAGCTTATTTTGGAGTTCTTTTATTAATTTTAAAAGTCGTATTCCAGATAGGTACACTTTTAAGTGAATTAATTAGTTATTAATGATACTTGAGTAGGTACGTTAGCAAATTAATAAAATATTAATGCCGATAAAATTTGTCTTTTAATCAAATAATGATTGATTAGTTGTGCAAAATCCTTACCGATTAGAATGATTATAAAAGAGCTGCTGTTCCCATAGACCACGTGTTTATATCGCAGTTGGGGTGCACCACGGGGTGCTACAGCCGTTACCCGCAGATAGAGTTAACATCAGGAGCGTCGTCGCCTTACACATTTGATAGGTCGCATTTACTTATGATCTTATCTTTCCGTTATTTATGTTGCTATTTGACTGTAGAAGATTAAGAAAGGATTTAGTGGTATTTATTTTGAATGTTAAAATGATAAATTGTGGTTAATAATTACAAAAAACATTTTCTTCATCAAATCATAGATTTCTTAAAGAATTCCCTTACGTAATTACAATAAACAATTATTTATGGAATGAAATAGTAGAATAACACCAAGACAATTATTTCTAGGTTTGAGTATAATCAATCTATGTAGTATTGGACCATACCGTACCAGCACAATATTTTTGTGCTTTTTTCTTTACAAATTTTAAATAAATTTTTTAATTCTTATTTTTGCCAGTATTGTAATTCTATAGCTACCGTTGAAATAGTTTATATTGTACTATATATTATATGTAAAGCTATCAGCTGTTAAGGCAGATATTTATTTATATTTAAAATATATTTGTACAAGAGTACGCAATTTTGGTATAGCTCAAACAATATTTTTTATATAATACAAACAAATATTGAAAATTACGTCTTAATTATAGTTTAGCATACTATCCTGAGTTGAATGCGTTCAACTTCAGTATGCCACTTTTTAAACATAAACAAATCAAAATGACTGTCTTTGATTAATCAAAATTGTTAAAAAAGTAGATTTTCTTTCATCTTTTGAAGATATGTACTTCTTCCAGGATACACATCCAAAGTTTAACGTGAATCTATAGCAGAAGCACTTCCGAACATTTTCGGTCCATATTTTGAGGTGGAGGTTTTAGTATGAACATGAATCGTTGCGAACTAATGTGTCTTATGATGAGAAATCTCTTCGAAGTAATCTTAAAGCCGGTAGCACAATATAGCCACGCAATCCATGTGATTGACTTATGACTTGCCATCCGCATGTATGTTTCTGAGCTAATAAAGTATTTCTGCAGTAGCTTCACGTTAACCTACGTAGTATGTGTATCATGAATGAAGTATATATCTTCAAAAGATGGATTACAGGACCAAAAATCCAATTTTTTGACTTTTTGGATTAACTACGTTTAAAGATGTAACTCAAACATGTATCTTTTTGTCTTCGTTTCGTCTTGCCTTATTATCTTCATTTCAAAATTCAATCAAAATTTACAAAGAAAGATTTTCAACAATGTCGCAACAATGAATTGTTATTGTTGAAAGCCTTTAATCGTAAATTAAATTTTAACTGGTCTTTATGAAATTGGGAATAAGTCCTTCCCACTAATAATTACCATCTGTCGAACAAATAATGTTTTAAACTTAATTTATGAAAACGGGTAACCGCAATTTAAATATTGGTCGCATTCAATACACTACTGTGTAAAGTCTAAAATAGATGGCTTCGGCTAAGTAATTGCCAATGCACTAAATATATGGAACTTGAAGAAAAAAAATTACTAACATTCATTATTCGTCCGATAATATTTAAGTAAGTTCTTAGAGGAACTTTTATACTGTAAAGCGATGGTTATATTTTTCAAATTTATCAGTTTTGACACAGGCAGTGAGGTTATTTACGAACCAACTGTGTGATGGTTTGAATCACAATCATCACAATCTTCGGCATTGGAAATGGTGATGCCAAAAAAAATTAAAGGAAGCGAAGGATAAGGCTCTGTGATGATTCATACATTACAAATTTTAAGTAATATGCCAAGAGGGCATACAGAAGAAAGGAAGCCCCAACGAACAATTTGCAAAGTACATAATATTAGAGAAGTGTTTGATGATTGAGGACATTATTATTACGATATTAACGGACCCAAAACACGAAATCATCAATATTTTATATGTATAATAATTATAAGAAACAGTTTATAAAAAAATTATAATTGGGAGTTAAAATACAATTAAATTAAAAATGTTTCTCTTTCGTTAAAATACTTTGTCAATGCATCATCCTTTTACTCAATCCAAACGCTTTATCTGCGAAAATAACAAAAGGTGTTTTTAATTTTCTATTTATAGCATCACATCATCTTTTGGAAAATTCCATAAATTCTGTTCGACTGCTTTGCTTATTATAAAGTTTACGAAAATGCCCCCATCGCCATCGATCGCTTGCTGGCTCATTACATCGCACAGTAACAAAAATAAAATTGTTATAGTTATTCTAATAAAAGCAATCTTTATTTCTTGATTTTCGACAACGTTTTTCTCAATTATATCTTGATATATTTCTTGATATTAATTTGTCTTTTTCTACAATTAATATTTTGCCGATTGTATCCAATTCTTTAGATAACATATTTTATACTCTCGAAATTTAATGTTTTTAATTCTTTATTAGTATCGGCTATTTTTTTAATTTATTTCTTCAAATATTAGATCATAATCATATAGTATCGTAATCCTATCTATACTTTTACATTACTTTTACATTCACGAAATCAATACTTGACATCCAAATTGTATTCTTTTTTCCAATCAACCCAGTTTATCATCCAATTTATTAATCAAATATCAACCAAAATTTATTTATTCAAAAATTCAAAAAAACTCGTCCAAATCGGGTCGAAAACTATCCAAATTATTAATAAATTCTTACTCACATCACCCAAATTTAATTCTTTATCAAAAACTACAAATTGCCCATAATTTCTTATTGAAATATATCCGTAAATTATTTAGGAGAAAAATCGCTCCTCGACCATCTTTGGCAAAAGGCTTTGTTTTTCCCGCCAGGCGACGCTCTCCCAAAAATGCGGTAAAACGAAAAATTTTAAATATTAATAAAACTCAAATATATGCAAATTCCTGCTTCCCTAATTATTTTAGAGCAAAAATGAAAGACACAAAAATAATGCAAATATATAAACTACAAATGATAAAAGCATTAGATTTCATTTAGCTTTTACTTAAAAAGGCAAAAAATGCTTTTGAAATTGAGGACCGTTTTTTCAAACTCGCTTTGTAGTAGAACTAAAATTTGTAGGAAACGGTTTTTATTGTTTAATGATTTTGATATACACAAAATATTGTTTAAAATAACTTAAGATAATATTTTTCCTAGTGTCTTTCAAAGACTTCTAATTTGAAAATTTTTTTTGGAAAGTTTTCAAAAAGATTAATTAAAGAAAAATTACAGTAAACTCGCTTTATTTAGAATACTTTTATCAAAATACATCGAATTATAAAGAAAAGCACAGAAAAAAAAAACGGTTTAATCGTTTCAATCTTTTGTCACTAATCGCGCTGCTTCTTCCGATGTTGTTTTCCCTAAAACGTCGTCATAAAATTCCTTCGGTTCTTCAGTAATATTAATATATTTTATGATTTTAGCCATGTCAAGTCTGTTTTTGACGCTCACGTGATTTTCTTTAGGTATTGGCTTTACTAAATGCATAGATTTTGGTGAGATTACTTTTTTAGCCTTAATATCCACTTCTATAGGACTTCCCGTGTAAATATTTTTCACCAAAACTTTCACCTTATGATTTTCTGTGCTGTACTCGATTACTCGACATCGACTTATACCGAAAGGTAGTTTAGTTTTCAAACATTTGCGAGCTTCTTCTTTGTAGTTGTAAGTTTTCCAATCTTAAGCGCATATTTTTACCGACCCTTGATTGTTACACCTTTTCATCACGACAAACAAACAAATAATGGCAGTTTACAAGATTAAAATATTTAAAACGCATTCAATGCAAAATTAACTTATACCGGGTGCTGAATGAGTTAGCCGAACATAGGAAATTAACATGTAAAAACTTATTTATGCAAATTCCTGCTTCCCTAATTATTTTAGAGAAAAAATGAAAGACACAAAAATAATGCAAAAATAAAAACTACGAATGATAATAGCATTAAATTTCATCTAACTTTTACTTAAAAGGTCAAAAAATGCTTTCAAAATTGTTAAAATTTTCATTTATCGCACTGGCCATGGTATAAGTTTCCATGGTAATTATATTTGAAAATAGAAATTAAATTGAATTTATTACATGGCCAGTGCGATAAATGAAAATTTTAACAATTTCGAAAGCATTTTTTGACTTTTTAAATAAAAGCTAGATGAAATCTAATGGTGTTATCATTCATAGTTTATATTTCTGCATAATTTTGGTGTCTTTCATTTTTTCATTAAAATAATTAGGCAAGCAGGAATTTGCATAAAATCTCGGGAGCGAGATTTTGGAGATGAGCTGACTTCTGAGCGTTGGCAGCCTCACCAACGAATTATTAGGCTTGGATTCTCAGAGAGTCGCCGTGGTGTAGAATAAAACGTGTTAGGTTTTAGACTCATTTATTGGGTAGATCGTCCGCTTTTTATTTACAATTTTTGCTTATCTATTAATATTTATTATTACTGTTTAAAGCTAATTATATAAAAAATGCTGATACGTTTACCTACTTAATGGTTTGGAATTGCATTCGTTGCAGGATATTATTTTGCAAATCTATTAAATAGGTAAACTCATCATATATACAGTATGGTTTTTTAATATACACAATTAATAAGATACAAAAAATTTTGTTATGTTTAACGTGGTTAAACATACTGCCACCTCGGGAAGTGCCAGAGATTACAAAGGATTCAGCTCGATCATCTCGGGTAATGTAGGGTTGTCTCCTTGTTTGGCCTTGGTGATTGTTAATGATTTGGTTGAACGTTTTTTGAAACAACGGTAACCTAAAAGGCAACAACCTGTTATTAATAAGATTACCAGTCCGGTGGTAATGTTTGACAGGATTGAATGATGCTTGATTTTTGTCCAATGATGTTCGGCTAGGTCTTGAGAAATGTCCTTTTCCATATTTAGTAGATCTTGAATATCTTCCGAATTAGTCAGGACTGGTTCTAACATTTGAGTTGGATTTTTATTCTGATTGATGAATGTATTGTTGTCTATTTGTAGTTGTTTGTGATATGAAGCTAATATTGGTGCTGTTTGAATTCTTAGTGGTGTTAAAACATTCTGTTTTGTTTTGACGATACATTCTTGAGAGATTTGAATTATGCATGTTTGGTTTAAAATTTTTTCTTGGCGTTGATCCTTACAAATTATATCAACCCGTACTGGATTTGGGGTTATTACCAACCAAGCATTTGGCGTATACAATTGTTTCCAGATTGTGTTGGTGATATTTTTCTTTGTGGTTTTGCACATCAGTGGGTTTGGTCGGTTATATATTTGGTCTATTACACAATTTGGTGTTGCATCGAAGTTCATGACAGCAACTGGAGAGTAAATACGGTTGACTTCTGATATCCTGATTGCTTCTTTGAATTCTTGGTTGTTCATTTCAAAATATACTTGCATATTATAATCTATTGCAAAAAACGGGTTTGAAACTTCGGTTGTCCAATATAAGTTGTGCTTTATCTTCTGTGGAATTGGGTTGATCTTTACCAAGCTGAATTTGTTTCTTCCGGCTAGTACAAATTGACTAAATACGTGGATGTTCTTGTCATCGGTTATTACTTTTGTTTTAATGATAGGACTTTTTACGATTTGTAACGATGCTGAAATCTTCCGTTGTGCTTCTGCAATGATTTTGTTTACATGAACTGGTGAGATCAGGTCATGTAAGTTGCCTCGCCCAAATTTTAGCTGGAGAAGGCTTTCATAATAATTACAAGTTTCTATAATGTAATTATTTGCGATTTGGAATGATGTTAAAATTTGAATTTCGAGCTTTTCCTGACCTTGGTACCGTTCCCATTCTTGTATTGTTTTTATTGCTTGATTTAATTTTGTTCTCCAATGTTCCAATTGCGTGTTTATTCTTTTTTCCGTGTCATTAAATGTTGAGATTGCAGTCAGCATAAATTTTGTTTGATGATTTGCTGTTTTAATTAACTCTTGCTGATTCTTTTGTATGTCATCGATGTCTTGGTAAACCTCGTCATTTACCCCAAAGATTGATGTCATAAATTCACCTAAAAATCCCCTTCTTCGTCTTCTTCGATTTTGGTTTTGATTATTTCTTAATTCTTCTTCAATCCACTTCATTTTTTTTTGCCCTTCCTGTAGATGATGACTCATTGTGTGGCAGATTGTACTTGGATGTATTTCTTTTATGGTGTTACATAGTTGGTCAAATTGGTGTGTTACTTTTTCTACCGAATTTTTGTCTTCGTTCAGTTTTTGGATACTGTATTTCATTTCCATTTGAAATATTCCCCGTTCGATGATTGCACTTCCTAGATGTTCTATGTATAAACCTGACTCCATTTTTGTAATGTTAATTTCTGCCTTGCTTGTCGTTATTACATTTGATAATATTAACAATGAAATTATTATTTTCGTTAGGAAAGTTTTTTGCTTCTTTTCTGTTTTTTGAGCCTGGCTAAATTTTGGGTGGATTGTGTTGTTTGTTGATTCTTCTATTAATGGTATTACGTTGTGCACACTTTTCTTTGTAAATTGACCTTTCGGTTTCTTAACCGTTACAACCCGTAATATTCCATCAGGATCTGGATGCGTTTCACAAATTCTTGCTAGTGGCCATTGACTTGGTTTTATGTCCTTTTCTTTTATTAATACTACGTCGCCTACTTCTGGATTTTTCTGTATTGATTGCCATTTGTATCGTTGTTGTAATTTATTCAAATAATCTGAAGACCACGCTTTCCACATATCTTTTTTCATTTTTTGTAGTAATTTCCATCTTGAATTATGTGCTGCTGTAACCATTGTATTTGCTGGATGCGTTGGTGATAAGATTTCTCTACCTATTAGAAAGTGACCTGGGGTAAGTGTTTCTAAATCGTCCATACTATTATTGATTGCACAAAGTGGCCGTGAATTTAGAGATGCTTCGATTTGGCATAATAATGTACTTATTTCTTCGAATGTCAGTTTGTTTTCTCCAACTATTCGTGTGAAATGATGTTTCATTGACTTTACGGCTGCTTCCCAAAGTCCTCCAAAATGAGGCGTTCCTGGGGGAATGAAGTGCCATTGTGTTCCTTGAGACCCTATGTTGTTTTGGAAATCGTTTTTGTTTAAAATTGTTCTTATTTGTTTTTTGAGAATGTTGTTTGCCCCTACAAAATTTGTTCCGTTGTCACTGTATATGTGCTCGCAATTTCCACGACGAGATGTGAATCTTCGAAATGCTGCTAGAAATGCGTCTGTTGTTAGGTCAGTCACCGCTTCTAGATGAATTGCTTTTGTCGCTAAGCATACAAATATCGCTATGTATCCCTTGGTTGTTTTATTTCCTCTTCCTTTCGACATTTTCATAATTATTGGTCCGGCGTAATCAATTCCAGTGTGAAGAAATGGCGGTGCTGGTGTAACTCGTGCAGCTGGTAAGTTTCCCATTAATTGTTTCACTGTTTCTGCATTATGTCGGATACATACTACGCATTTCTTGATTTCTGTTTGTACTGCCTTTTTTCCATTTATTATCCAATATTTTCTTCTTGTATATGCCAATGTTTGTTGAGTACCCCCATGCAGTGTTTGGTGATGAGCATCTCTGATTATTAAAGTTGTGAAATGATCTTGATTTCGTAGTATTATTGGATGTTTTTGATCAACTGGTATTATCGAATTTTTAAGTCTTCCTCCTACTCGTAGTATGTTATTGTCCAAATATGGATTTAAACTGATTATCTTGCTTTTCCTATTGATTCCCGTTTTATTTTTTAATGCTACTATTTCTTCTCGCAACGTTTCTTGTTGAACTTGTTTGATTATTTGTTGGAGTGTGTATTGAATTTCTGCTACTTGAAGTCCTTGCGTTAATTTACCCGATGTACGTTTGCAGAATCGATTGCAGTACGATAATACCCGTAACATTCTTGTCAGCGATGAAAAACGTTCAATTATTGTATTTGTGTTATTTTTGATGGCTATGTGAATGCATCGTTTTTGTTCGAGGTTTGTATTAGGAATGTCTTCTGTTTGTTCTTCTAAGATTTCTTCTTGTAACCACTTTGGTCCATTCCACCACAATGTATTTTCTTTTATTTTCGATGGTTGTATGCCTCTTGATGTTAAATCTGCAGGATTTTCGGATGTTTTTACATATTTCCAATATTGTGCTGGTAAATAGTTGTTTATCTCACTAACTCGATTGGCCACGAAGGTGTTCCATCTTTCCGGATTACCCTTTATCCACGCTAAAGTAATTTTTGAATCGGTCCATGCTGTTTGCTGAATATTTGGAATTTCCAATATCTTGTTTGTGTAGTCCATTAATTTCGCGAGAAGTACTGCTGCACATAGTTCTAGACGTGGTATTGATGCTTTCGTTTTTACGAGTGCTACTTTTGATTTGGCAATTAATAGCGTTGTTTTGAATTCTTTTTTGTTTGTTCGTACGTATATGACTGCTCCATAAGCTTTTTCCGATGCGTCACAAAATCCGTGTAATTCGATAGTATCTGTTTCGTGGGTGTTGATCCATCTTGGAATTTTTATCTCTTCTACTTCTTTCAATGTTGTATAGTATGCATTCCATATTTCGTAAATGTTTTGTGGAACGGATTTATCCCAATCTAGATTTTGTACCCATAATTCTTGAATTAATAATTTTGCAATTATGATTACTGGTGACAACCATCCCAATGGATCAAATAATTTGGCAATTTCGGATAATATTGCCCTTTTCGTTGTTATTTTGAGATTCGCAGTTTGAGTTTTGAATTGAAACGTATCATTGTAAGGTGCCCAGTATACTCCTAAAGTCTTCTTTAAATCTTCTTGTGTTATTTCCGTGATATTTTGGTTTTTTATTTCTTCTGGTAAATGATCTAAGACTGTTTGATGATTGCTTGCCCATTTTCGAAGATTAAATCCACCTGATTTCAACAATTTTATTATTTCTGATTGTACCTTTGTAGCTTTAAATCTTCTTGTGTTATTTCCGTGATATTTTGGTTTTTTATTTCTTCTGGTAAATGATCTAAGACTGTTTGATGATTGCTTGCCCATTTTCGAAGATTAAATCCACCTGATTTCAACAATTTTATTATTTCTGATTGTACCTTTGTAGCTTCGTTTATTGTTTCTGCTCCTGACATTAAGTCGTCGACGTAAAAATCTTGTAAGACTATTTTGGCTGCTTGGGGATATTTTTCCATCTCATCTTGTGCTAGTTTCTGAAGAGTTTTGATCGCAAGATATGGTGCTGATGTTGTTCCATACGTCACAGTATTTAAACGATATTCTTTTATTGGCTGGGTATTGTTGAATCTCCATAATATGTGGTGAAACTGTTTGTCGTCTTCTGATATTTTTATCTGTCGGTACATTTTTTCTATATCTGCGATGAAAACTATTGGATATTTTCTCCATCTTAACAGTATGTCCCTAAGTTCTTGTTGAAGTCTGGGACCTGTATGCATTGTTTCGTTTAAACTTGCTCCATTAGTTGTTTTAGAAGATGCGTCGAATACTACTCTTAATTTTGTGGTGGTACTGTCTTCTCGAATTATTGGTTGGTGAGGAATATAGTATTTTCCTTGGTTGTAATTAGGAACCAATGTCATGTGATGGAGATCCATATACTCTTGCATAAACGCGTTGTATTGATTCCGGAGTTCTTTATTTTTCGGATTGTCCAATTTTTTCTCTAATTGATGAAATCTAGCAAGAGCTCGTTGTTTTGATTCACCTAAATTTGGTGGATATTCTTTAAATGGTATTTTAACTGTGTATTTTCCATCTTCGCATCTTATTGTATGTTTGTTATAATGATTTTCACAGTTTTCGTTTTCTTGGCTTAGTGGTTTCTTGATCATAATTTCTTCTAATTCCCAAAATTGTTGTAACTTTTTTTCTTCTTCATATCGACTGATCATACTGATTATCTTTATTGGTTTGTTTGTTGGTTGTTGCATGCTTCCTGAAACGATCCATCCAAACTTTGTTTCTTGGCATATTATTTTTTTATTAATTTTGTGGAGTCCATGTTGGATTATCTGTCCCAATTCTTCTGCACCGAGGATTGCGTCAATTGGTCCAGGTTGCTTAAACGTTGGATCCGCTAATATCATATTCCATGAATCTGAGATTTCCATTTCCAATTGTTGATTTGGGTGATTTTTTGTTAACTTGGGTAATATTATGAAGTTTACGTTTAATGAAAATTCGCTAGGGAATCTTGGTTTGATAGTGGCTTGAATTTTGAATTTTGACATTTGTGGGTTTTCATCGTTAATTCCTGATATTTCCGCTTGAATCTTCTGTTTTGGATATCCCAATCGTTGCGCAGCTTCTTCTGTGATTAGCGCTGCCTGACTTCCTGAATCTATTATTACTCTTAAGTATTCATTATTTCCTTCCATAGATTTGGTACATATTAATGCTGTAGCTAGTAATACCACACTATCTTCATAATTGACTGAGTTCGAACTTCTTGTAATTTGATGATTTGACTGGCTTTGTCTTGAATTGGTTGGAAATGGTCCGGAAGCTGAATTTTGTTGTCTTGTTAACGCTGGTTTTGCATTACCGTATCTTGGTTGTGATTTCCATTCTTCATGCAACCACGTGTTATGTCTTCCTCCGCATTGGTGACAGTTGATCTTACTTGAGCATGGTGAATCATGTTGACCTAAACAATTGAAACATCTGTTGTTTTGTTTGATTACTTCTTTCCTTTCCTTTGGACTCATGTTTCTGAATTTGATGCATCCCCAAATTTTATGTTGATAGCTGCCACATATACATCTGGTAACTTTTGGTGAATAATTTTGAAATGTTGAATTGCTTCTTGGCCTTGCTGCTTCGATCGACTGACATCTTTTTTCCAGAAATTCCAGTAATGTCTCTAATGATTGAACTTCATGATTATTTGAAATTGTTTGTTCGTATATTCTGTTTGTTTCTCGATCCCACTTTTGGCTGACCCATCGTTCAATTAGTGCTCCCCAGGTTCCAATGTCAATGCCTTGATTTTCAACTGCCTTTAAGCATTCGTGGATTGTATTGTGCATTCGACGTAATTGTATTAAATTTTCATTTTGAATAGTTGGTAAATTTATAATTTGATCCATTAATTTGTTTATTATTAACCGTTTATTTTGGTATCTTGTGGTTAATATTTCCCATGCTGCTTCATAATTTTCTTCTGTTATCAGTAGATGCTGTATTAATTTGCTGGCTTCTCCTCGGACGTGTGTTTTCAGGTATTGCATTTTTTCTGTTTTTGTTATGGTTGAATTTGCGTCTATTACTTTCCGGAAAATATCGTGAAATGTACACCATTCTTCGTATCCTCCACCGAACAGCGGGAGTTGTATTTTTGGTAATACAATGTTGGGTTTGTTTGTTGTTTGATTTATTTTCGTTTCCAAATTGATCATCATTTCGTCATATTTTGCTTCGGTTTTTTCAAACATTTGGTTTCTGAAGTATCCATCTTTGTATTCCTCTTCATATACTGTGATCTCTTCATTAAGTTCGCTGATTGCTGTCCATTGTACTTCTAACTTGTTTTTTAAAATTTCGTATGCAATTTTGGTGTTGTCTTCTGATAGCTTCTTTCTTGCTGTTATGATTGTTTTGTTGAATTGAGTTATTTTTACATTTTGCTTCTTCAAGCGAAAGGTTTGGGCCGTTTCCATTTCGTTGTTTTCTTTTTTCGTAGTTGAATTTTCGGCTATTGAACACGTTTCTAAATACTCGATGGCTTCCTCGTATTTTCTTTCGATGGTTTCTAAATATTTGGTAACTATGTATGGATGTTGTGGTACTTCTAACCCTTGAATTTCGGTATGATTTTTTTTTGCTTGTCGAATTAATTCCTGTAGTGCTTCTTCCCTTTTCTGTATGTACTCTTTTGTTTTTCTGCTTTGACTGTCTTTTTTGGCGTTGGATAGAATTGATACAATTTTCTTTCCAATTTCTTCTTGTTCTAATGCTAGCTTGTTGGCTTTTTCAATATCTTCTGCATTTACAGTTTTTTCGGTTTTGCTCATATTTTGTTTATTTTCGGCGCTGATGAACGTTGGTAATTAATTTCGTCGCTGATGGACCGTGTTGCTATGAGTCGCTGATGGACCGTGTTGATTTGAGCCGCTGATGGACCGTGTTGATTTGAGCCGCTGATGGACCGTGTTGAGATGAGCCGCTGATGGACTGTGTTGAGATGAGTCGCTGATGGACCGTGTTGATTTGAGCCGCTGATGGACCCTGTTGAGATTAGCCGCTGATGGACTGTGTTGAGATGAGTCGCTGATGGACCGTGTTGAGATGTGTCGCTGATGGACCGTGTTGAGATGAGCCGCTGATGGACCGTGTTGAGATGAGTCGCTGATGGACCGTGTTGATTTGAGCCGCTGATAGACCCTGTTGAGATGAGTCGCTGATGGACTGTGTTGAGATGAGTCGCTGATGGACCGTGTTGAGATGAGCCGCTGATGGACCGTGTTGAGATGAGTCGCTGATGGACCGTGTTGATTTGAGCCGCTGATGGACCCTGTTGAGATGAGTCGCTGATGGACTGTGTTGAGATGAGTCGCTGATGGACCGTGTTGAGATGAGCCGCTGATGGACCCTGTTGAGATGAGCCGCTGATGGACTGTGTTGAGATGAGTCGCTGATGGACCGTGTTGAGATGTGTCGCTGATGGACCGTGTTGAGATGAGCCGCTGATGGACCGTGTTGATTTGAGCCGCTGATGGACCCTGTTGAGATGAGTCGCTGATGGACCCTGTTGAGATGAGTCGCTGATGGACTGTGTTGATTTGAGTCGCTGATGGACCTCTAGGCGTTGGTTCGTTTGACGGAACTCCAAAGTTTAAAGGACAATCCGGCTCGAAGGACCATGTAAAATCTCGGGAGCGAGATTCTGGAGATGAGCTGACTTCTGAGCGTTGGCAGCCTCACCAACGAATTATTAGGCTTGGATTCTCAGAGAGTCGCCGTGGTGTAGAATAAAACGTGTTAGGTTTTAGACTCATTTATTGGGTAGATCGTCCGCTTTTTATTTACAATTTTTGCTTATCTATTAATATTTATTATTACTGTTTAAAGCTAATTATATAAAAAATGCTGATACGTTTACCTACTTAATGGTTTGGAATTGCATTCGTTGCAGGATATTATTTTGCAAATCTATTAAATAGGTAAACTCATCATATATACAGTATGGTTTTTTAATATACACAATTAATAAGATACAAAAAATTTTGTTATGTTTAACGTGGTTAAACATAAGTATTTACATGTTAATTTCCTATGTTCGGCTAACACATTCAGCACCCAGTATATTATTATAGTAGATAAAGCGAGTTTTGCTTAACCGACATTTTTGTATAAAGCGAGTTTTGTAAAAACTTTCCGTTTTTTCTAGCGTTTTTCTAATGAAGCAAAGCGAATTTTGCAATATGTGATAGCAAATTCTGAAAGGTCGCTACAAAATTATATACGTACATTTGATATAAAACTCAATATTCTTTAATTTTGACAAAGCGAGTTTTGAAAAAACGGTCCTCAATTGTTAAAAGTTTCATTTATCAGACTGGCCATGTAATTCCATGGTAATAATTTTTGAAAATAGAAATTAAATTAAATTTATTACATGGCTAGTGCGACAAATGAAAATTTTAGCAATTTTGAAAGCACTTTTTGACCTTTTAAGTAAAAGCTAGATGAAATCTTATCATTCGTAGTTTATATTTCTACATTATTATTATTATTATTATTTTTTTTTAAATAATTAGGGAAGCAGGAAATTGTATAAATAAGTTTTAAATAAAGAATAATAATTACATTATAAAAGCCTTAATTTTTATTAAATATTATACTCTATATTCTATAGATTAATAATAACATTACTATACTTAACTCGCAAACACTAGGTAAACAAATAGGATAGGTGTATATTTACAGATTAAATTTTTAAAATAATTTTGCTTGCATTGTGTTGAACATTTATTTATGTTATATTTTAGGATGTAAAATTCAAAAGACACAAAATGAAACGGAAAAATGTGCAGGTTTTCAGATAATAAGCAACCGCAATTATTGGCAACAAACAACAATTGATCGTTATAACCAGATAATATAACAATAAATTTGTTTTATCGTTTACACATATACATTTTTTATCAACAGTATCTTACTAGGTACAAATAAAGCATGATAATGTCCTTTTCATCTTGCTCATTATTGTACTATTGTGTAATATACCTCATGGTCATTGTAACTATTGAGATGAGACGATAAACATTTGTGTTATTTATTTGCGATTCAATCGTTAGAGTGAGTGTACTATATTTAGAAAAATTTTTAGTAGGTAGGTATAACAAATTTTCAGTAATAAAAAAACTTCTATTGAAATATTAAATTAAAAAAATTATTTTTATTTTTTATAACATTACTAACATTTTTATAACATTGATAATATTAAAAAACACTTTGTAGTATAGTAATCGTTTAAGAAATTATAACCAGACGTTTTACTGTTGTACCTAGTATTGTGTAGGTACAACATGTATACCTATAATACCTACATATATAAATTTTTGATATTGTACCGCTTATTAAACATTTTTGAGTTTTCATCTTTTTGCTATGTTTTAAATAAATATTACAAATGTATTACTCTCTTTATTGGTGGTGCGATAGAAAACGGTGTCCAAAACCAAACTGAATCCGTTTAAAATCTATCATCAGAAGGGTCCTGACGCCCGATAGCAGCATTTTAAGATTGGTGATAATTAATGAATAAAAAATTGATGATACTTTAATAAAATAAAATTAATAATTTGGTAAAAGAAATATTGCTACCTTAGTAATTTTATAGCTTATGAGAACATTTGGTTTCTTTATGTGGCACATCGCACTTGATGTTTTTAAATATAAAAATTCGAAAACTTTCAAAAAAATCCAAAAATATTGCAATTTTTCTGAATAAATTGAATGTCGCTTTTCTTAAAATTTATTACATCTTCCAAATTTCAACATCCATTTATTATTAATTTAGAAGATATTAATGTAGCTGTATGTTCACCCGAGAAATATAGCTTTTGTAGTTCAAAGTAATGCTAGTGGTCAATATAGTTCATAAATGGTAAAATTATAATTAAGCAGCCTGAAGATATTTGGCTATGATACATAATATTGTACATCTGTTAATTGTTATAGTTCCTCGTGTCCCTCGCAGCTGTATAGTTTTGAATTTGATTTACTTTTTTTAATATTAATTTAATATCTAATCGTTGTATTTTATAACTGTCACACAATAATGCTAAATAGTATTTTAAATGGTTTATTCAACTAATATTCAATAGTTATTTTAAATAAATGTATAGGTACTTTGAAGTAGTTACTCTACACAGAGAAAAGAAAACATACCTCGCAATAATTTTGAAGTAAATATTACATCAATTATAGTAAATTTTATATTAAATGTAGTAAAATTTACTTCAAAATTGATGTGAGACCGATTACTTCAAAATACCAAAAAATTTTCTCTGTGTATAGTCATGTGAATATTGTGAACTATGTAATTATTTTTTTAATTAAAAGTTTTAATTTACCAATATAGTACATATCAAATTTTTCCGGTGCGAAATAGTTTAAAATAGTATGAATCGAGTTGGAAATTATTAGTCAAATAAGAGCGTTTTAAAATGCATTTTTCTTTCAATTTTAATATAACTTTCTCTCTCAATGCATTTTGAAATAATATGAATATCACTGTCAAAGTGTTGCAGGTTATAAACAAAAATGACAATCTAACTTAACTACATAAAATATAGCATTACGTGATTTCTGTGGTACTAAGGCAGAACTATAAGTCCAGAAAATTAAAAGCGATATGATATGTCAAACTTATCAAATTATTTTTACAACCCATAGATATTTTTCAATAATCTTTATATAGGATGGCAGATAACACTTTGACGAAATTTGTCTTATTATTGCTTACTGATATAAAATCTGAATTTCAGTGAATTCGCAAACTTTAAAAAGCGCTTCCTGAAAAATCATGCTTATATGACATATGGGATTCTGCCTTAGTACCACAGATTTAATATAGCAACTACGTGCATCATTGCAGTGATGTACAGTTCAGACATACTCATTTTTTATTGTTATGTTTTTATAATGTACAATTATAGTACATGCAATTATTTTTGTACTCTTTTAAATAAAGCTAAACGAACGTCGTAAATTACATTCAGTATGTCATTTCTTAATCAGAATTTTGTGACGTAAAAGCACAGATATTCACTACGAACTATATTAACATATTTTTCAAAATTTATGTATTATGTATCCAATTCGATGTTGATATTTATGTACTATATACGTAGTTCGTAGAACTACTACTAGGGATTGGAATATATGCACTTATACTTATAGGTATATACAATGGAAAATTAATAAATAGTTATAAATTATTATAATAATATTATTATTATTATTATATTATACCGGGTGACCGGTCGACCATCTGAACATAGGCAATTAACATAGGAAATTGATTTTTCTTTAATTCCTGCTTCCCATCACAACGGATAAGAATGAAAATAGTATCAATTTAAAGAGATTTTTATTCCGCTTCTAAAGATACCTAACATTTGATGTTTTGTTTTTCAATTACTGGTAAAAACTCTCTAATAAAATGCAAAAAAAGATTTAAAAAATAATTTTAGTTGCCTTGATTGAATTTTATTGCAATTGTTTTTGTTTGAAAACCAATAATTTCCAACAAGTTACTTTGACAGATTACAATACATTTGGTTAACAATGAACGCAAACACTTATTCTGTAGAAGAAAAAGTTTTTATGGTAAAATTATATTACAGTGGTAGTTGTATTACAAAAACAATTGCAATAAAATTCAATCAAGGCAACTAAAATTATTTTTAAAATCTCTTTTTTGCATTTTATTAGTGAGTTTTTACCAGTAATTAAAAACAAAATATTGAATGTTAGGTATCTTTAGAAGCGGAATAAAAATCTCTTTAAATTGATACCATTTTCTTTCTTATCCGTTGTGATAGGAAGCAGCAATGAAAGAAAAATCAATTTCCTATGTTAATTTCCTATGTTCAGATGGTCCACCGGTCACCCTGTGTATATAATTATTATTATAAAAATGTGTTTATTTAAGAAATAATTATAAATCTATAAATATTTTTTTATTTTATTGTTATAATAAATTAAAACTTTAATAAAACAAATTGATTTAGAGCGATATGCTCCGTTGATAGGTAAAAATAATATTGATTTTTATTAATGCTTAATTAACTTGTTCTATTAAATTTTTAATTTATTCTATTCCACTATATATAGTATTTACATATTTTATTGTTATAATTTGATGAAGATTTAAAAAATAATATCAGTTAAGTTATTTAGTATTATTTAGTAAATAAGTGTAATGAAGTATAAGAAATGTTGACTAGATTTTTGGTGTAGAAACTAGGTCAAAAAATACAGAAGTTTACAAACATTTCAAGAAATCAGTGCAGATTGGAGCATATGAGCACACGGAAAAAAATACTTGGTTTAAATAAGTACCATTTGAATCAAGAAATTCTCTGTTTTCAATAGCCGCACGCAAATATTTTCTTTTTATAAAAAAAAATATTCTTAATTAAGTTTTCTTGGATCATACAAGTATATTCTTCTTAAATGAAGTAGTTAAAAATTTATTTGATTAAAAAAAAATCTTTTTGAATTAAGAAGTTCTGTTCTCTTCACTAAATTACTCCAAAATATTTGGGTTTTTGTATAACCGAAGAGAGTGGTCAAAGTATTATGGCGTCATCTGTTGGACTTCTGGTGGGATATTATATGTTTTACATTTTATTATATTTTTTATATAAAACTTCGTCCCTGTGTGGGGTTCGAACTTAGGTTTTCCAGCTGCGAAATCGTGGGATGAGTACGATTACCATTTGGCTATACCAGTCGACCTATTAAGTGTGTACAAGTTCGTAATATAAGTATCACAATTATAATTTTTTTTTAAGAAATGAAGTTACTTAGATTAAGAATATATTAATATTGATGTATTTAGAAAATAGTGTTTATTCTTCATTTAAGAAATCCTTTCTTTCCGTGCATGCAAACACATCTTTCAAAAAAAGTTTCTGAATTTTTTATATTTAAAAAATTTTTTTTTTAATAAATTGAGTATAACCAAAGCCATTAATAGTGTTTTATTAATAAAGTTTTCATATTACAAAAAACAAATCGAATTTTTCATTAAAATAATGCATTTTAGAGTCAAATATAAAAATATCAAAAAAATAAATAACTAGAGGCAATTTGGAAAAAATATTGCTACCCTCAGTGTTTTTTACATAAAATTAATCCAAATTAATTAAAAATCCAGGGCAATAAAACCACTGTCGACCAGTTTTATTATTATTACTGATATATTAAAGTAATGGGTTATTGGACAGTAATATATAAGTTAATAATAATAATTATAGTCTACAAAATTAAAGAAATTAAATTATTACAAATAATTATACAAAATAATGGACCATTTATTGTTATGAATTTGTTCTGTTTTTTTAATATTTGAATTTGATTGTAAATTGAGTTTAATGGTAAAATTTGATTTTGTAAATAATTTTGTAAATTTTGTAAATATTTAAATTTGCTCGTATTTCCCGCTGGCGTCAAGTTGGTAATGACGTGATGGAAGTACGAGGATTTTGCCATTTTTGAAACCGCAAAATGCGGATGTACCAAAAGTTGATCTCCGATACAAATTTTATAATTTAAGGATTGATTTGAGATATTGTTAATAATTAAAATAAAAAATAAATAAGTTTTGTATTTAAGTATATACTTCATTGTTTTTTGGATTGAATTGTAAGTTGTCCGAGGTTTGGACGATGTTTAAGTGATTTGGATGGAATTTTGAATAAAATTTAAATAAAATTACGATGGTTGATATAAATAATAATTAATTAAAAAATTGGATTTATTTAAAGTTAATTAGAATTTAAATGCAAAATTTATAGGGAAGAGTTTCATTGCTAAAAATAAATCGATTGCCGGGGATAGGTTATTTTATAATTTTATACTCCGGTACATCGCAATATACTAAATTCCAGTAATTGAATTGAACTTCATACATATCTTTGTAGTGGTACGAAATCTTTTAGTTTAGTATAAAGTTAGGTAATGTTGTTATTTGTGGATTTAAAAGTCATATCAATTTTGTACGGTTTTAATATCCATTTGAGTGTTCTGCATAACCGTTTGACATAAGGTATAACTGTAAAATTGGACAATTCTTTCTTCATGGTGTTACCATTATGCAGTTTAAACGAAAAGAAATATTGGGATATTATAAAATGTATGGAATGCAATAAATAATATAGTTTATAAAGAAATAACTGTTATGTTTCTCTATTTTTACAATAAAGTTTACTTAATTAACAAAAATAATTTTTAATGTATTTTGTACAAATACTGTTAGAGTGCTCATCGCACTTTGAAATTGGTAGAAAAAACATTCACACCCGACTAAAAAGAAAATTTCATAGCGATATATACCGTTAAATGAAACCAGCCATCCAGTGGAAACTGTAATATATTTTAGTCTTTGTTAATTGTTTGTTATATTTTCTTTTTCTGTATAATCACTAAGGTCCGGATTTCTAGGCATTTGCCCTTTGTAATTCCGTACAGGCTTAATAATTCTTTTCGTAGCAAAATGTATTTTGCGACTTTGCGATCATTTTAAACAGCTCTTTAAAATGCCTAAAATGCATATTTTCTACATTTAGTGCCTTTTTTCGTCTATTGGGACGACAAAATAGAAAAATGTATAGGTACAAAATTGAAGACGATGAAAATAACAAAAAATGTCCAAAAAGTTTTGCTGCAAAAGCAATTTTTTTATGTCAAAATACGGTTTCAAAATGTGCAATTTACATTGTTAACATAAGAGTGTCCAAATATCTTCGTTACTCACAGTGTATTCCATTGCTTCTAAAGCTTGTACTGACGAGATGGGGAACATGAAATCGGGGCTGCAGTGTTTTACCATGAAAATTTTGAAAATATAAGAAAAGTTATTGATAGTTTTATTGATTTTAATACTGCAGACTGCGCAGATAAACCACAAGAGGCGTTTAAGACTTCTAATCTTGAGAAAAATTTAGTAAAGATTATCTTCCCAAGAGCTAAGAAACTAAGAGAGAAGCATTGCATACCAATGTTAGCAAAATTGAAAATTTGCAACAACAATTGAAAGAAGCTCCGGGTAAGATTGTAAAACTTATTTCTGCACAATTGAATGCTTTTTTGGTGAAAAACCTGGGCTACTCGGATTTAATGCAAATTGGCAAAGTATTATCCAGAGATTCAAATACTCTCCTAAATAAAATTGGAAGCTTGGATGCTCCAGATTTTAAATATGTTCCTGTTACTTCTTGTGACGTAGAACGGTCATTTTCTGCGTACAAACCAATTTTAACAGACAACAGAAGAAGTTTTACTCTAGAATATTTAGAAAAAGCTTTAATTTGTTATGTAAATGTTGAAAATTAATATTATTGTTAAATTAAAAGTTAAATTGAATAATTTAAATTTTTTGTACAAATTTAATATTTATTTTATATTCTTTATTTTAATAATTTAATTGTTTATTTCGGACTGCCTATTAGTGCCTATAATCTAATTTTTTGATGCCTATTTGCCTGCCTATTTTGAAAGTTTTCAGTGCCTAAAAATCCGGACCTTAATCATCACTGAGGTGAAAAAACATTTGCTGTTGAACCGGCAATAAACATATTATTAAGGCGTTTGGCCATCTTGACAGATCGGAAAATGGGTACATTTAAAAGAAAAATAATAAACTCGAAAGTATGGGCCGGAATATCTTTATTTTTTTATACAACGTCAAAGGGCTTTGAGAATAACGTATAAAAATTTCCGTTCAAAATATTAAAAAATGGCGCAGTTCTGCCTCTGCACGATACGCGCGGTCGCCGTCCCATCAGTTACTTGGTCATGTCACAACTGAAAAAAAAAATATCAGCTCATTCGTGAGTAGTGTCGCTACAATGTAGCGTAGCGGTTTTTTTTTCGACCATTAAAAAAATTATGGTGACCCGAAGAAAAAAATTTGTATTTTGCTCTTAAATTTTTCGAGCAAAAACAATAATAAAAGAAAAACTAATCAAGTTATCCCAAAAATCCTACGTGACATTTTAGATACTGTATCTAAAAGTATTGTGTAAAAATTTGAAAGCAATCGGATCGATAGTTTACGATATTTCGATGGGACAACGACCGCGCGTATCGTGCAGAGGGCCTCCGCGGCCTTAATATTTCTTAATATTTTGAACGAAAATCATTATCAAAGCCCTTTCTGACGTATAAAAAAATAAATACATTCCAGCTCATACTTTCAAGTTTATTATTTTTCTTTCAAATGTACCCATTTCCGATCGGCCAAGGTGGCCAAACGCCTTAAAAGAAAATACTGTTGTTGGTACCCGGATACCCGGGTGCGAATGCAACGATAGTTGAAGTTTAAACTAATTTTAAAAAATAAATAAATAAAAATATAATAACTTGAATTCACGATCTGCTTGCTGTTGAGCTAAATAACGACGATCGGGGAGCTCAAAACAAAACTTTCCATTTTTTCAGTTTTTCATGCAAATACAACACGGTGGATATTCGGGTAATCGGGTATTAACATATTAACATTTAAATAACAATTAAATTTCCGTTGTCTTTAAGAACGTTTATTTATTAACTTTAATAATAAATTAAAAATATAGGTATATCATATAATTACGAACATTTTCCTAAAGTAAAAATAAATTTATATTGATTTTGGGTGGTGTAGACAGTAATTAACCCCCCCCCCCTTCCAAACATTAAAAAAAAGTGATTTTTCTTAATAAAAACGATTTTCAAATTTTTGAAGTTTGTCAAAATTAACAAATTGGCAGTAAATTTTGTTAGGATATACTAAATCGAATTTTTGGTCTATCGGAAGTTGGGATTTTTTTTAGCCGAAAAACAATTACGAGATTCATTTTGTATAAACAACGTATTTCAGCAAAAACAAATTTTAGAGCTTTTCAGTCCCACCAGCCTACATGATTTAAAATAGATTCAGTCCCATATTAATAAAATCCACTTTGAGAAAACTTGTTAAACTGTCAAAGAACTAGAAAACGCTATTCTATTTCACTAATCTTCAAAAATATACCTAAAAGTGAACCAAAACTTAACGGCCAAAATATAAATGTGTTATACAAATGGTCGAAGATATAATTTATACAATAATTAAAAAACCTAATAAAAAAATAACAACATTGTAAAAAATTTAAAAAATGTTAGATGATCTACAATTGATATCATATTCACCAATTTACATACAAAATACTAGAAAAAAACTTCAGCAAAATAGAGCTACTTTTATAGCTAGCCTTAAGAGATTTAGCTCTCGAATTAGCATACAACAGTGCTGTACCTTATATCGCGAAAGCAAAAGATAATTTTAGAGAACTTTAATGTAATCTCAGATTTGTAATACAGCAATTAAATTGTATTAAAAAAATTAGTTTAAAATTTAATTTGTCATGCGATATTTCCTATCAGTCTTATTGTTATAGTTTCGGGACAGTTTAAACAATTATATGATTTTAAGTGTTTTGTATACAAAATGTTAAATAACTCCCAATTTTTATGTGCAGGATTAAATTAACTAATTCTATGTGCAATCAATTATTGTGATCATTAGATACGAAGTAATAATACTTACCACGAATCTGCTTAATCGTCATTTGCAAATATTTGTCAATTAAATATTTTATATTAAATAATTGAAAAACTTTAAATTATACCTACAGCATAATAAAAATATTTCTTTATTTTATCTACGGTTCTTATTAATATTTCACACAAGCTTTTTCTAAAACCGAGACCGTATCTATACGACAACAGTGAAATACTTGTCAAAGTGTAAGTTTAAGGTCTTCTGGTTTATGAGATGGCCCGCTTCCATATAATATCGGATCAGGTTTTGTTCTACACAATGTTGCTAATAAACACTTAAAATTTATTACACTCAAGTTTTAGGCAGATCCGTATTTAAATAATTTCAATAGTATTCTATGCACACGTATCTTGTTTCGTAATAAAATGGTATTATAAAAGTGTTGGTTGCAATAGCGATTTTATCTTAAAATTTAAATGGTTGGAAAAGGTATTATAAGTAAATATAATAATGCCAAGCGAAAACTGAATTAATTACGCAATTTCATTAATTGCACTCCTAGCAAATTCTATCAATAAAATAATAATAAAACTGCCTTAGAATAAATTTATTAGATACAAATATTTTGGATACAATTTTCACTTTTTTTCACAGAATTAAAGTTGATATTTATCTAATATATATCTAATGTAAGAATATTTAATGAACATTTAATATTATAATTTTATAAATAATTATAATTATTCTAGTTACATTACTTTTTTTTTAATATGAAATATTATAATTCCGCATCAGCAAGTAAATGCAAGTTCATCTGAATACTATTCTGGCGTTATAGAAGAAGAAACACAAAGTGCTACATAACGTTTTACATAAGAAAAGTTACGCTTACCGATATGCAGCTTTCATATCATCATATGACCATGTTGTTTATCATCACGTCTTAAAAGTCGTAACTTGCAAACGGCCACCCAGATCGACTCGCCCTCGCAGTACTCATTCACCTATCTCTTGTACCTGGTTTCATGTTTTTCAGTCGTTTGATCTGCTGATATCAACTATCAAGGCTGTTTCAAAGCTGACACTATAACTGAATAGTATTTAATTGATGTCGACTGAATTAATATTATTTAAAAGTGGACATTTAAGTGTTATAATACCTACGTAGGAACAAAATTATTTAAACGCTAATTACTTAATGCTAGGTACTAAACTAATGCTATAGTATTATCAAGAAGTAGTAATGCAGTGAAATAATGTTGGCAAGCACAGGTAGAGAGTCATTATGAAACTCAAAAGTTTGTGCAAAATAATTAATATATTACAAAAATAGCATGGAATGAAAATAATAGATAGACACTTCATAAAATAATGTACCTATACCTATAAATTTACTATAGGTAAATTTGTTTTTGCCTCTTATTATACTCGCTTTTACGTACTACTAATTTAAAGGATCCCACTGAAGAGCAATGTGGAATGACTTTTTGATTTGTCAAGGCTAGGGGTTGATCCAACTTACCTAAGGTGAGCAAAGGTTAAATGTCACTATCAATCTACCTAATATTTCTCATATAATATCGTATCATTAATCTATAAAATATGAAGTGTCACGTCTGCCGATCATAATATATTAATTTTTATTTCTAAACAAATTTTAACTGATCTCAGCCTGCTCTCTTTAATCTAATTCTATTTATACTTTAATATTTTTATTTTTATTAAGCCATCTTAGGGCTAATTGCGAGCAAATCAAAACTCATTCGTAAGAAGCTATACCAACGTCAGAGTTGTATACGATTAATTGCGAAGCATCTACCTCATGGCATAAATAAAAACCTGTCAGATAATATGCATTAGCTTTATGGGCAAATAGGAAACGGGAGAACAAGAAGAATCTAGTAGAAAAACCAAGAAAAAGAATTTAAAAACACAAATCTGAAAACTACAACTGCTGCTAACCAGAATACCATACCTTATCTACGTTTTTCTCCACAGCAAACTTTGAACCACTTGTTTTGAGCACTTCTATCTAACGAAAATCGTCCTAAAACAACATGAACCAGTCAGAATTGCAAAAGAGGTTAAAATCCAATAATATGTCTACTTTCTTAAGAAAATATGAAGACAACCTCACGTCAAAATACCGAAACAAAAACACCGTAAACAAAATCGCCGAAGTCTAAACACCGAAAGCGACCTAGTGTTTGAATGACGTATAAACTCCTTTTAGGCTTCTATACGAAATTTAGTGAGAAGCCTTATGTTGTGGTCCCGTGTTTGCCCGTATGTTTCAAATTTAAAAACTATTGGCAGCTTAACGAAATAGAATTTGAAACATGCGGGCGTACGGATGAACCCTACGGACGGAACACTACAGAAACCTAATGCCCGGTTTCATAAAACTGTCTATAGTGCAATCGTATGGTGAGCTTAGCCTGGATGATTATCTAACTGGTATCGCTTACAACTTTGAACTTCGAGGGAACTAAAAAAATCGTGGATTTATTTATGTTATCAGACTTTTAACAAATTACATAGTATACCATAATAGTACTAAATATATTACATCGCAAACAAATGTCATTACTAAAGAAGATTTACTAAGGTCCAGTATTTCAGTTGCTAGTTAAACTACGTTCAAGGATTAACTTACGTTTATGGCTACCTGATTGGTCAGATATTAATATAAACGGAGTTTAAACTCGGATCGTAGTTTAAACCACAACTGAAATACCGGCCCTAAGCATATAATATTTTATCAAATTTACTTAACTAAACAATCATGTTGAATTCAGACATTAGCAATTAATCGATCTCACGCAAAATGGAGTTTTCGGCGTTTTTACTTCCTTGTAAAAAAGTGAAGAAGGTCACGGCCTGGTGCTTGTGTGCGCCGACTGCTAAGCCGAAATCACCGGTTCGATTTATTATTAATCTGACCGTCTTCCCTCAGCAAGCAATGGCAAACTACCGAGGTATCTGCCTAGAGAACCTTTCTAAAAAAAATAAGTGGTCACTATGGTCTTACGTAGAGCAAAGGAATCTGAGAGAGAAAAAAAAGAAAGTATTGTAATACCGATTGTTTTCGGTTTCCAGATTTTGACGGAAATATCCGTTTCGACTTTCTCTGAATCCATTTTGACTATGTATACGTACAGATATCTGTATGTTGCATAATAACCCAATTACAGTAGGTCGTTAAAAGTTGAAATTTTGGATTTGAGACACTTATAGCATCTAGTTGTGCCCCTCTTATTTTTGGTTGTGATTGTTGGTTCCAAAAGGGAATTCATTCAAGACGCACACAAATTGATTAACGAGATTCTTGTGAGATATGTTACAATCATTCTAAAAATGACAAGGAAGTGTCATTGTGATGCCCACATCAGATTTTTGTTTTCGGTGTTTTGACTTCAGTGTTTTTGTTTCGGTGTTTTGACGTGGAAACACGTCTTTATCTCACTTTCCTGATCCCTGGAAGATCGATGGGAAAATTTATATACCAATGATTACGATTCTCTCACCTTTTGCTAAACTTTTAAACGAATTATAAAGATAAAATTAATATAGCAATAACAACCTTCTCATCCCATGGAGGAATTTAGATTTATAAAAAGACCTTGCTGTTGAAGCAGCTCGGCAACACATAGACTTTATAAGCCAAATTGGACCAAAACAACATAGCTTATAATTTTTTATGATACTTCCGTCGTGTTAGTCAACTTAAGTGCACTGTAAAACTACAATACCTACCAAAACTATCAGGTAATCACAAGTTTTCTAATTTTACAAGATATATAATGTTTCAGATCTCGAGTGCCATGAAGATAAGATAAGGTAATCTAACCAACCTTCTAGAACACAGTTCTGAATACAATATTAGATATCTTAGAATCATATGAAATAAAAGTCATGATCGACGCCTATAGTCCGAGCTTTATCTCGCATGCTCGTGACCCAAGAGATTCAATAACTTACTGAGATTCTCTATATTTGGGTACTACTACCTATAGTATAATTAATTTAATTTAAACTGCAATTTTAAGAGAAAAGATTTATTAATGTATCTGTTATTTAATAATTTCATTTTCATGGTAAAACATCGGTAAAACATAAACATCAAACAAATTATGGTTTTTAAATTTTATGTAAAAAAACTGTACCTAGTTCTAACCAATCATATTGATGAATTAGTAAATGAATCAGTCATAGTGTGTGAATCTGTGTTTGTTTGTACCAAATCTGATTTAATTTCTTAGTTTGTACCACATCTGTTGCATTATTTGCTTCAAAACTGTTTTCAAATGTTTCAAATCAAATCGTATTGTAAAATGTTTTCAATAATTATATACCCTTGGCTCTCACTTTCTCAATTAAGGGAGAAAATAATTAAGCATTAAGAATTTAGCATTGGAACCTATATGGAGCGTAGACGAACCCTATAGGCTATATCGTGGGCTTGTGGGTAAAACTGACCAAGTCCAAAATTCTTTTTTCACATGAGCAAATACAAAATTCTTTTTTCACATGAGCAAATACAAAATTCAGTTAATCACTATAAATCAGGAAGTTATTGGAACTTTCTCAAATTTCTCCTAATTTATAGTAATTAACTGAATTTTCTATTTGCTCCTGTGAAAAAAGAATTTTGGACTTGGTCAGTTTTACCCACAAGCCCACGATATACAGATTAATAATAATTTGTTTACTTAAATTTTACTTAATTTTTAATTTAATCTTTCAGTATATTTATTATTTTAATTCAAATTTCAGCTCATACAATACGCTTTCAAAAAAAGTCGTAAAATCAGTGTTACAATAGATTAAAAACTATGCTAAATTCCTGTTGTGGTCTTCACGGTAAAACGAATTGCATCTATAAACCCGAGGTAAAAATTAAAATATCCAGATAGAGGAAGTATTTATAATTTATTGTTGATATTAATACAGGTAATAAATTGTATACATTTATTATTAATAATATTGATTTTTAATTAATATTATTACAGTCGCATAAAATTATGCAGAAAATATTTTTGGAAATGCCAACGAGGTCAAAAGAATAACCGATGATATTTAAACACACATCTGCCTTTGTTGACATATTCATTACACTTTCATCAAGTAAATTATTCTTAAAGCATTTAGTTCAAATAGAGCACCGTGGGTAGAAACGACCACAAACCTTGAATTGTATAAATATTTGAGTCGTACCGAATGGTTCCATCGAACTTTTATTAAGAGCATCGCCTACCGGTTTGATGTAATAATAATAATTATTATTGTTAACAATATTTAATTACAATAAAAGTAAACATCAGATTTTATAAAATTAACTACAGTAGTTTATAATACACAAGTAACAACTAAAATGAAACATGTGCATTCTATAATATTATGTATGTGTATTATCTCTCAACTAATAATTAATAAGATTTTATTGGATAAAATCAAGATTTATAGTAGATACTAATATTAAAAGAAAACATTTTAATAAATATATATTTATTTCAACGATATAATAAGTTTTATGTCAAATTGTTACATAAAGTGGTATAATAAAATGAAAGAAAGAAAGTATTTTTATAATTATTTTTTAAAAAACTACTACAGTAACTAAATGACCATGTTCGTCATATAATATAGATAATGTATAGTACCACAACTATCCATGGAACCCTTCAATTATTGCCTAGTTAAAGGGCTAATAATTGAGAAATTTAATATTTTTAATTTCAAAGTCATTACTACTAATATCTAACAATTACAATATTATGTATAGTACGTATAATACAGTGCGATGTTTAATTCGTTTCAAAATACTAGGTAATACATATTATTATATTAAGCAATTTCAAATGTTAATCTTATTGCAAACATTAGTATTTTAGTGAGTGAACAGTGCTCGAGCCTGAGGCTTGTATCTAGATAACCCTTCTTTTATGAATAGTTTTAAATAATTTTGAGTTACTGTTATCTTTATCTTGCAGTTTACTTTGTTTTTCCGGCTTCTAGACGGTCAATACTATCGTTCAATAATTGAACGATAATATGCAAAGTTTTGCCTAAACGGTACAATATTATTTATTGAATTGCGTTATCATAATTTAAATTGCGGCTGAACTGGACGCTTTATCATTTGATGAACTATTTAAAATGGTTAAAATTGAAAAAAAAGAATGTTACTATGCGAGATGATATCGCTCCAGGCTAGCGGTTGTCAATAATGTACCTACTGAAAATACTTTCCAAGATTAGAGGCGTAAAATCATAGTATATTACACATCATGGGACTAAGGTGCTGCTTTTCATCCCGCGTGCAAAGGTTTTTGCACGAGGTGTTAGCCGAGTGCAAAAATTGCACACGGGATGAAAGGAACCTTAGTCCCAAGGTGTATATACTATTTTTTACAATTTTGCTGAAAATGCTGAATTACATTGGTTAATAACTAAATTTGAGATTTTGAAATTGCTCGAAAACGGCGCTAAATATCGAAAAACCGAGCAAAAAATTTACCCCAATTACAGTAGCCCCCAGCGATTTGTTGTAAGAAGCCATATGCAAAATTTCAGATCAATAGCGCGCAATAATGGCGCGGGAAAAAAGTATTACTTTAGTCCCGCAAAAGCAGGAGTAAAGTGAGCACTTTACTCCCGGAATTGTGAAAAATATTTTTTAACCCCCTTTATAATGTTTCCATCTATAATTTTACATGCGAAGTTGATAGTAAAACATAGAACTGACATTATGTATTTGTTATATTACTTCAACAAGGACTACAACAGTGATGGCTTGTTGCTTTATGTGATCGCTAGTTGAAGTTATGACCGGAAATTCTGGGTTCAAATCCCGGACTCGGCAGAATTTTTTAACTCAGCCCTCTGGTGAACATCCAAACAGTGGATCGAAATATTTATTAGTTTCCTGAACAACTGAATAGAAAATCGGGGTACAATAAGCCTAGAACTTCAGTGCAAAAAGGGCTTTGAACCACTACCCGTACAGCGATGATAATAATAATAATACTTCAACAAGAAGTATTAGTAAGTAGTCTGGATAAACAATAAAAAAAAATCTGACTCAATTTTAATCAGAATGTTTAAATATTGTAGGGAATTGATTATTGTTATTTATAAGGTAGACAGTTCAAAGGAACCCCCACAAAGAAAAGCTCTTCGGTTGAGTGCAGCTCTAAATCAAAGATGATTTTCGTAAATCTGTGAATAACTTTAAAAAAATTTTATAACATATAATTTTAATTTATATATTTACTACAATGATTTGCTTTTTGTCAAATCTTTAAAGGACGTTTTTAACATCAAATTCACCCTTTAAAGACTATCCAATTGTTACTTTTGTTTGGACTATCTTTCAAAGCAGTTTCAATTTTAATTTGTTAATTTATTATTTTACAGTACAGCCACTTATATTGGCTTAATAAGCATTAGAAATAAGACAAAAATGGAAATTTTTATTGCATACTCATCATTGCCTTTATTAACCCCTATAAAAGGAACCAATACAAAAATTTTAATTTTGTAGTACAAAAAATTTTGTTACGATAGCTAAAACAGTTTGTTGGTGACATTTCCAATAAAAAATTAGTCACTACTACAACTTGTTTTTTCAGTGCACTCCAAGATTGATTACATGAGTTTTCATATATTGGATTAGTTGGCTAATTTTACACGTTATTTGCTTTTGCTATTGAATTAATTGCTTTGATCTTAATAGGGGGTGGTTTTCGTTGCTCAACTGTCTTGTAAATTATAAAACCTCGACCGACAGGATCATTATACCGGCACATTAAATGTCAGGTATCCTCTAAAGTTTTACAGCATACATTTGTATCTTGGATAAAATTAATAAAACAATCGCTTTTATAAATTATTATTAATTTTTAACAGTAGGATTTCATTTTATTTTGTAAAAAATGTATGAAGATCTTAATAACAAAAATAGTTGAATTAAGTGCAAACTAGAAATAGCGGAAATTCTGCTTGTAATCTAAATATCGCCACAAATTTAATTAGTTTTAAAACGTAAGTTACATCGTAGTACGTAAATACAATATGTTAGAGAAATAATTTTTATTCTCTTGGAAATATTAAAGTTTCTCCATTAAAATTGTAGATAATATAAAATATAAATTAAAATATTTGTTGGAGAAACACTTCACTCAGAGGTGTAGGGGCATAATTTAATACTATAGATAAAATTAGAACCCACAAGAAGATATTTCTCTCGAGTATTAACCATTGACTTCGTATTGCCAAGTATCTTGAAGAGGTTGCTGTCAGTTGCGGTAGTAAAGTGTTCTTCAACATTCACCAAGTAAGTAGCTTTCTTGTCAGGTACTAGCACTTCAATCACACATGTTATTGCTGTGCATTATATTTTTTCGAGCAATACAATAGTCTATATATTACTTCATGCCTCTTCCATCGAAATTGCACTGTCCCATGAGGATGCGCCATCAGTCTTTTACAGAAAGCATATTATAATAATGTGAAATAATTAAATAAAACTTGGGAGTTATAAACCAGTATTAATTACTTAGGTGATGATAGAGAAAGTATTACTGCAAACTTTTTAATACATAATTAATTGTTGAAAATGTCAAATCATTAAAAACTATTCGTACTTGTATAGTAGGTACATTGACAAAGGATATTAGCAGTTAACATTAAATTTGATGCAACACTTAAATTAATCATACACAATTTTAAATAATTACATTACCTTCACCTTAATTATATTTAGTTGTTTTTAGAAGAACAATGTTATTTTATTATTGGTAATGATACTTTACTAGCTACAATTTAAAAAGTCGTTAATACTACTTGTACCTACATTTTATAAGCAACCGGACTTATAGTCAAGTCAACATGTTAATTTTGTTTAATAAACATAGTTTTCTTTAAATTATATACTTTTCTATATTTTAGTCGTGTAAAAATTCTAAAATTGCAACATAATTTTTTATTTAAAATATAGGCTGTACTCGGTTAAACATGGTGAAACGGCATTTGCATCTAATTGGTTGATTTTTTTTGTCAGAAAATCCACCCTAAGTAACTGTAATTCTCAGCAAATATTATAGTTTCGAAATGGTGATATTTTAAAATTTAAAATATGTTACCTATATTAATCTAAAACGATTTATTCTAAACGATATTAAAATTTTCATAACCTGGTACGTCAAATTTTAAATTGAAACTTGCACATCGATAATCGCGATTGTAAACTGCTGCTTTGGTTATATTCGGTTAGACAAATTTACCTTTTGGTAAATTTACCTTTTGGTAAATTTGGTAACCCGGTTCCTCTTGGCTACACATCAAAAATTGATGTATATACCGTTGTACACCATTGGTCTATTCCCAACTATCTAATGTACGAATAATGCAAGTACATCAGATGTGCTTCTAATCACATCGTTAATTTAAGTTTCAATGAATTTCTAGAAAAAGAATTTTTCTAGAGAATATGCCAGCATTAGTTAAACACAATACAATATTGCGATTTTTAAGGCGCGTACGAGTAGTACGTAAAGAAATTTTCAGTAATTTTAGGACCCCCGATTTATCATAAATATTTATTAATCATCAAATTTAATATTTTATAAGCCAAATTATATTTCAGATTAAAGTACTTACTAGGGTTTTAATAAAATCAGAAAATTAAGAATTTTTGTCCAAATTTAACCCGCGATCGGTTGCTTCTATACATCTTCTTTTTTGATAGATTAAATTATTTGGGCTTTATTTTATTAGAATGTTTAATGCGTTAATCTTTTAAATAGGTAGATACTAACGGCAAAAATTTTTTTATATAAGGAAAGCTCTAACAAGTTTTGATTTTTTTTTAATCATGCGGACAGACAGACACAGAGCCAGATCAAGGTTTCTTCCTATACGTTGTATAGAAGCCTAAAATCTAACAATTATGCTAATGATTTTTGAGTGTGAAGCACTGATTATATTCAGAAACCATAATCATAATTTTTCGATTTTTTCTATATAGCTACCGATCGCGGGTTAATAAATATTATTTTAAAAATATTTTCATTATTTTGTAAAAATTGTTATCTTACATAAGATTAATCACATCCCCACCCCGCTCCCTTTGTCAGCAAAAGTAACAAAAATTGAATTTATCGCCCCTCAAACCTGTTCACGTAAACAAAAATAACAAAAAATTTCCATTATATAAAATTTGTGCTTTACCAAATACAAAAAATCTGATATAGACTTTCTTGTCATTTTTTAAATGTTTGTGCAAGAATCTTGTTAATCTATTTGTGCGCGTCATGAATGAATGCGCCCTTTTGCCAAGAGCAATCACAACCAAAAATAGGAGGTGCACAACTAGATTCTATAAGTGTTTTCAAATCCAAAATTTCAACTTTTTACGACCTGCCATATTTAAGTTAAATACTTACAGGAGTCCGTACATACGTATACGTACGTACAGACGTCACAACGAAAATAGTCAAAATGGATTCAGGGTAGGTCAAAACGGATATTTCCGTCAAATTCTGGAAACCGAAAACAATCTGGATTAGGTAAAATACTTTCTTGTTTACAAAGAAGTAAAACACCTTACACAATTTATTCAAAATAAAATTATAAACACTTGAATAGTATAACAAATATTAATATGAAGTTATAATTAACATAGCTTTTTCTTATTTTCATAATCCTGGTACAAAATTTATTCAATAATTATGATCAAAGATGAGTTATTGAATATTAAGACGTCTTATATCTTATAATATTTACATACAAATTTTAAGCCAAAGTATTTTCTAGGATTGCTTCAACGCGACGTATAATATGTCTACGAGATCTGCTTTGGGGATACACCAGATCGCACATATATCATATACTTTGTGCGTTTCGTTTCACCCAAACTGCTCAAATGATTTTATTTAAAATTAATATTTAAATTTAAAAAAACAATGTTTGGAGAGGGTTTACAAGTTACCTTTACATTTAAACTAGAAAAGTAACCGTACATAGAAGCATTAGAACTGCGGTCATCCGAGTTCCCTATTATTATGGTTTACAATAATATATATAAATTTATATAATTGAATATATAAATCTTTAGTTGTGATTGTGATTTGTTATGAAATAACTTTCTGACGAAAACGATAACCGTCACTGAAAGCTCCAATATAATTTCCATTATATTATTATTTAATTTAACTTACTATAAAATATTGAAGTTTTAATGTTTATTTAATAATTTATATATTAATAGCAATAACAGAAGTAAGATGAACAATTCGTCCATAAATGCGCCTCTACCGACCCTTGGACCGAAGCGGAATTTTCACGTTGGATGCATAAATTGATTCTTTGAATTAAATTTGTATTATGTTTCTAACGAATATAAATTATTTTTATTAATTATGTAACATATGAACCAAAAGCTAATATTATGTGTGCTCTATAAAGCATTAAATTTGCGATTTTATAAATTATACTGTAACTACAACACTAAAAGGCTATTGTTTTTATATTTTACAAATTTCTCACATTTAATATAATGACATTGGAATTAAAATTGTACAACGCGTGCTTTTGTTATGATTTCGTATGTTTATAATATATGACCATGAAGAAGTAAAAAGGTTTAATTTAATGTGCGAACTTAAAAACATTATAAATAAAAGTCTCTTCTACATTTACTATGTAGTAGATATTTCGAAAAGTTTTAATTTTAGAAGCTAACACTTTAGAGAATCAAAATGCACAAACTTTAAGAAATAGAATTCAAGTGTGTACATATACATAATATAAAATATTTGCTAAATTTTTTAGGAAATATTAAATATCTACATAATCAGACAATAATATTCATTTTATATTAAGCTAAGCTAAAATCATTAGTGCTAAGCTAAAATAAGTACAAGCTACAAATAGGAAGCTGACATGGCTATTTCTAAGATGACGTAGTTGATAAATTGCAGAAGGAAATTATGTATCAAACATAAAACTACAATTACTATTGTAATCGGTATAAGAAAACCTTAACATCATCGACTATAACGTAGATGCCCAATTTGTTTCTACAAGGATAGATAATCATTTTTAAGTCAAATGGGTATCTTCTATCTTATCGCCAAGCCTCAGACGATTTATATAATAAAAGCAAAGATTTGATACTTAGAAATTCCATCACACTAAAAGAACTGTAAACTAAATAATATTAAAACCAGCTCTCAACAAAAACAAAACAGAACTGTCCAATGCCTACATTAAGTAATACCTACCCTGATACCTACTATAATTAATTTATTAGACATATCAATTTGCCTCCTCAGAATCAGAGTATTTGGAGTATTTTATCTCCAACTTTTTGATAAATTGAGTTATTTATGCCATTTGATTCTATGTTAATTTCTCTGCTTTACAGCATAATGCTAAAAAATTACCAAAATTTGTATTAACTCTTTGAATTGCAATTGAATAAAAATATTCTAATGAAGAGGAATGCAATACAGCATTTGCTGCTGTACTGAAAATTTAGAAAAATTGAGATAGAATATTCTGATTCTGAGGCGACAAATTATAAATTTTAGAATAGATTATATAGAAATAAACGATAATACGATTGAAATGTGAGAACAGTGCTGCTTTTTAGTATAGCCATTTATATTTTTACAGTATTTACGATTATGATTTCAAGGCTATGCGGATAATATAGCGCAGATTTTGAGATGTTAAAATTATGGTACAAAATCTACCTACCTAAATGTTCCCATCTCATTTCACAGCGCAAACATAATAATATTAATCTATTATTACATAACTATACTAGTAGATCATTGTTTATTTATAGTTAAATATTTACAGATAAATTAGGTAGATAGATAGATAAGTACATCATATAAGTAATTATTTATTAATATAGTTATATGAGGTTATTCAAATAATATTTATTAATTAATTCCAATTTTATTTATTACATTTTAGGCTGAGAAAAAATTTAACAAACAAAGAGGCGTCACGGATGCTAGATGAAGTGACACAGGTCAATATTATATTTAAAAATAATAATATATTTTTAGCAATAATGATAATTTATATTATATATTTTTAAATAAAATATTGGCTAAAAAATTGACTACTCGGAGGTACAACGGCAGCTAATACATACATCATATTATATCTAGCTGGACGCGAATTACCATAAGACATAGATTTCTTATTGCAATAGTATGAAACATTTGTATGTAGCAAAATGTATCTTTTCAGCTGTTTAAACTAAGTTTTATGTTTTACTTAAACCATCAATTCAGTAGTAATTTCCTACTTTTATTATAATTATTTGGGGGTTTATTCTATTTCATTTTTCATTTCATGAAAACACTGTAAAGGCCTCAAACAGGTGCTCCGTACTTTCCAATTCCCAAACCCCTTAAAATCACATGTTACTTCGACTATCCTCACCAAATCAAGTTCCCGTTTCTTTCAGCGACAACAACTGAACTGAACAACTGAACATTTTTACAGCATAAGCCAACAACAATTTTAACCAGAGTTTTGGTTAATAAAATGGAGAAATACAATACATAGAAAATTATTATTTAAAATATCAAAACCGACACTAATAATCAAGTTGCACATCGGTCGAGTTCCATATCAATCGAACTTTTAACAATATGTTACAGACCCGACTTTTTTTTGGCTGAAAAAACATTATTTTTTTTAAATTCCGTATTACTGGGCTCTAAAAATTCTAAGAAGTTGTCATCATACAATAAAAAAGAAAAGAAGATTTGTATTTATATTATTTAAATATATAAATCTTAACTTGTGAGAAAATAAACAATAAAACTTTAAATAACAAGTTAAGTTCAATAATATAATCAAATAAAAGTCTTCGAAAGCTTAAAAAATATAATTTGATTATATTATTAAATTTAACTTGTTATTTCAAGTTTTATTGTATATTTATATTATGGACAACCAAAAAATTTTCACCTCGAACAATTTTCACTTCCATCTTTTCATTTCTCTTTGCATATTCAAATATTCTTTCTGCAGAAATCTTTAAAGAAATCCTTCTGATTGTGGTTCAATTATTTAAATATAGGTCAACTATATATATATTAAATATTTGGAATTGAAACTGAAATGAATTTTCTGAAATTAAAACTTTTCATTCAAATTTCTTTTTAACAATAATTATTATTATAGGTATAACAAAAAAAAACACTTTTAATTAGAATACTTTTTAATCGGTGTTGGCATCAGTGACTTGTTGGATTAATAAATTAAATCATATGTATATAATAAAAGAAAGTAGTTTAGAGGGCAGTTTACATGTGAGCTTGGTGGCAACCTTTTTGCTTGGAGAGCAGTTTATAGTTTATGGTTAAGTTTGGAAGGAAAATTACATAATCCACATGAACCATGAAGCTGCCCTATTATAAAACTTACCGATACTTGGTGTTAAATAAATATAAACATTCAAAATGTGAAATAATATTTATTACGAATTAATATTTTTATGGATATATTGATTCCATAGCAATATCCATTCTGGTAGATTGTCATAATTTGTTTTTATTAAATTAAAAAGAGGTTGTCGAAGATCAAGATTATAGTTAGCAGATGATATTATATGTAGAAAATGTCAAAAAGTTATTACCTCGTTCGACTTTTGCTTGCAGCCAGTATAATAATTAATTAGTATAATTGCCCCAATCTGCACCTTATTATGCTCCCAATAGCAATATTTAAAAATCATGTACTATTTTATTACCATTACAGGCACATCGATATAAGTTTACCTTATACATATATTATGTCTACCTTAGTAAGTAACCTCAGGCCAGAGCTGTTATAGTTTTTAAGCTTGAACTTGGGCAATTAATTTGCGATAAAAACATAATCTAGAATAAAACTGTCTATAAATCATAAGCTAATAAATATTTTTTATATTGATATAAATCGACTATTATAATAGGTATAAATAATAATTATTATAATAGGTTTAGGTAGTTTTTTTTATAATTCATTTTATCAATAATCAAAATGTAAACTATTGTTTTCAATTTATATATTTTTGTTTAAATACAGCCGACAAAATATTTAAAACAATAATTATTAAGTTTTTATTGTAGATAAATATAAATTACTCCAAAATATAACTAAACATGTCGTAGTAAGAGTATGTTCTTAACAAAAAGCGATATATATATTTCTATTAAAAGTATTTTTTTTAAGTTGGGATAAATAATATGCTATATAATAATGTTGTAATATCTATAAATTCATTAGCAATTCTTCCCTAACGGTTAATTACACAATATATCTTCATCAGTTTAGTTGCACAGGTGTCAAGACGATGCCTCCAGCAGCAATTTGTACCTACCCATTATCGTCTTATCAAATAAAAATATACTGTGTTGAAAACTATCGCATACAATTTTCTCTATTGCTAAATTGTAAATTTATCTGTATAATGGGTATTAAAATGTAAAAGGTCAAACAATATTAAATGTAAAACAATTTATAAAATAATATAAATATAATATTATATACTAATTAAAAAAATAATCAATAGCCAATTAAAATGTTACATTTTTTTTAAGTAACATAATATTTATGTATTATAATTTTGCACATGCGGAAGGAATACCACTTTTAATAATAAATAATATACTATACGCCACTGAAAGCTAACTAATGGCTAGAAGTTACAAATTAATTCTCCATTATTAGGTCTCTTTCATATTAACGTTTACCCAATTTAATATTATATTAATGTTATATTCTACAATACGTCACACCATTACAATACCAAGAGTTATTAAAGATTTACTTAAGGTACACAGTTAAACCTTACATACTACATAGTTATAAAAAATATATTATTGTTTACTAGATAGGTAGGAACATACATGTAAAACATATTATTAATTATTATTTAGGTGATGCTTTGATTGTGCTAAAATTAAATAAGTAATGATGAATAAATATTAATTTATTATAAACTTTCTGTGAAACAACATAATAATTAGAATACAAACTTTATATTTATTTATTAAACTTTAACATTAAATTTATTGTATAAATTATAATTTTTGAACAGTTTTGATTATTTCTTCTATTGAATATTATTAATACCTTCTAGTATCTTATACACAGTTCGTAAATGTTAAAATGGCAGTAGTGTAATGAAAAATAATTTTGTGTAGTATGTAAAACCTACACATAGTAACTACCTACTAACACTATTTTAGAAATGAAAATATAGAGATAGTATGTTTAAAAAATGTAAACACTTTTTTGATTGTAGTAGATAAAGATAAAATTATGTTAAGAAAAATATTGAGTTCGTACCCAACAAAAGATTTAATATAATGAACTGGTACTATATGCTCTTTGTAGGATTGTCGGTGGACCAAGTGTAGAGGAAGAGTATTATTGTCCATATAGAGTTTTCACCTCGCGTGTATCGGCTCTTGACTCGCGCTGACCTATTCACCTATCTCACATTACCATAGCAAGAGCAATGCTGGACCAAGAGAATAATATGTATAATATAAACTGGAAATTACTTTAGTATCAACACTAATTTATCTGGGCATTGGTGAAGACACATAACTTCGTTCGTTCACAATTAAAACACTTATATGTATAATTACAACTTAGTTTTATGTATCTACCCACGCCATGTTTGCTCTATTCATTTTACGTTAGAATTTTTAAAACATTTGTTATTAAAGTATAATGTTTGTTTATTCCAAGTTGAGCTGACAATCTGATTTAAACCTATGTGTATATATTTAATCAATTATTTATTCAATTATCTTTTTTATATTATATATAATATAAAAAAAGCATACTTATTTTAATTATTAATGGTTTAGCGTTTGCATCTTACACAAGACTGACTAATAATAGAACTTTAATATAACACAATATTTTATATTGTAGTAATTGACAATTTGACATGACCTAAAGTTCAAATTACTTTATACGCAATACGCAGGTAGTATATATAAATTTACTGATGATCACGTAAGTACAGTTATCGTATAAGTTGTAAATTGAGCTATCCTATAGATAACTGTAAGGCAATTCTTGGTTTCAAGGGATGGGTTCAAAAAATAACGATAATTAATAAACTTAAAATTAAAATTATTCTACCATTAGTGACACATCTCATAAAAAGAATTAGAATATTTTTCATATCAACTTTTTAAATTATAAAAAACCGTCAATATAGAAAACAAAAACTAAATTGTTGCATTGTTCTAATATCATGATGTCGATAATAAATTAGTATTTCCTAATAATTATTATAGAAAAAATTGTGATAACTATAAATATAATAAATTATAGTTCGGTTTAAAATATTTTTTAATTTAGTAATTAAGTGATAGAGACTATAACAAACAGGCTCCTTAACTATAACAAACAGGGCCCCGCGATCTATGTCGTTTAGTATCTACCAGATCACCAAGCGATATTACCGATAAGTATGTTTCTTGATTTTGATTTTGATTTTTCAAATATTAAACGATAATTTATTACTGGCCATAAATATACCTAAGTAATACTTACTTATCAGCTTTTTGCTATTCTAATGAACAAGGGGCCTAACAAACAAATAGTCCTCTGTCATATTATAGCGACAGAGGCCCCTTATCCTGAAGTGCTCATAATGTCCAATATGTTAAAATCGGCTCTGATAACAAATCTGGTTAAGTATAACAAATTTTTAGCGAACCAGAAGTTTGTTTAAAAAGGTTTTGATAAAAAGACTCGCCTATCTTCTTCTTCACGTGCCTATCCGTTACCAGATGTTAGCGATCATCTTGGCTGAAGCCAAGATGAAAATGAAAACTTATAACAAGATACTATATACACAACAAGAAGCTCCTGTATATTAAGATTGATCAATCAATTAGTTTTATTTCTTCTTTCGATGCTACTAGGGTAAAGTTGGTAGATATGGCCCACTTAAACGAAAATTGGTGTAGATGAAAAATTTTCAAATTTTAATAACAAATTTTTGTGCATAAGATAACTTTATTAGGTTTTCTTTGTACCGTACGAGTACAAGGTATTTTTTTACTTAAATTAAAGAAAAGTAAACAGTAATATATAACTAAATCAACCTATGGGTTTGACCATACCTAAATTCTAATTTATGTCTTACTGCTGTGGTATATAGGGCTTCTAGAAATTCTAGGATTAATTCTTCTTAATATTTTCTTTAAAGTTCGTATTTTACTTCGAATTTTGCTAGGAATTGCGCACGCGCGAAACTGAAGTGTTACGTATACGTCATCAATTTCTAAATAATATGCTTATAAGGAAAAAGTTCAGCTGAAAACGCTAAGATCCTCTAGTGTATTGTAAAGGCAGCTTAAGGCATGGTAATTATCTGTTCGTTAAAAACTGTAGGTTCCTTAAATATTCAAGTAAATAAAACACCCTCTTCAACAGGTTTGTACCTGTAAAAACCTGTAAAAGAATGTGTTTTATTTACTTGAATGGTAATTATGTTTACAGTCCCGACCGTTCTATTAATGAAACATTACTGTAACTAGTATACCTAAATAAGAGACGCATTATCCCAGGTTCAAATCGTCAGTAACTCCCTTTCTGATAGAATGAAATAATATGAATGCTAATATTTTTATTAAATGTGCGCTACATTCTATTTAATAATATATTTATAGAATAGATTATACCAAAATAATGCAAACCAAAGTATATTTTCACTTAGGTACAAACTTTAATGCAAGTAACCTTAGCACTTTTATACGTTGAATTTAAAACAATTATTATTCCGATGCACTACATGTACTCTAGGTTATGCATACACTGTAAAAAAATTACATAGAAAATCATTAGCAAATTGGTGACCTATGATAATTTATGTAAATATGCATATAAGGATGTAATTTTACATACCCAAGTAATATGTACGTACCCATATGGAAACTGTAAAATTACTAGTTACCTATATCATTGTACTTTTACAAAAAAATTTTAAACGTAGAGAACAGAAATAAATTTTGCATCATCTAAATCAGTAAATTTACATAAATATTTTAATTTTACATAAACGTTACCGTAATTACTTATTTACATATAGGTTTTCAACGTAAATGTTACAATAAAAATCATTGTAATTTTCCATAAATTTTTAACAGCGTAAGGTTCACAAAGGTTTACAAAAACCACAAAAAACGAACAAAAAAGTTCATGATATATTATTAATTTTCTAGTAATAATTATAGAGCCATTAATACCTATTTTACCCTATATATTTTCTAAACTTTAAATCTATCAAATGCTGTTTTTGCATTTTTACTGTATTTCTTGTAGATCTCGAAATATTTAGGGTTGATCGTTTTCAGAAGCCACCTTGAATTGATTACATTTGGTATATTAATAAATTACATACCTACATAGATTTTTTAAATTAAAAAGCGCTCAATCCTGATGCTTTAATTAAATTTTAAAATTATCTTTAAAATTAAAATTAGAGCTATAAATAATAATAATAATAGAAAAAAATATAATCTATGAATATAATGGAACAAATTCATAATAAACCGAATTTTAGATGTGATGTGAGGACATTTGCAAAATTTTGTCGGTGTCAAGTATCGAAACAGACTGTTCCTATTTTTTTCATAATTAGCGTTTTTATTTTAGTTTTAATTATGTAATTGCAACCAGTGACGACGACAGGAGGCCTAGGGTGGCAAAATTTTACTTTTCCCATACGTATACGTACTAAGGGAAAGTATTGTAATCTACTTAAAAATTAAAAATCAAAATTTTAGTATTAAAATGTTTCTTATTATGATACACCGATAACTTAGATAAAAGAATTATACCTTAAATAATTCGACATAAATAATTTAGGTGGCATGGTGTAAACTCTTGCTACCCGACCTAACTGACCATATTTCTAGATCAGGTGAAGTCATTACTCATTGCTATCAACGAAGTACCTTCTTTCGTTGGATTTGGAATTAAAAAAATTAAAAACATTGAACAAGATAATGCAAATGCGGTACAAAGGCTCAGGGCCGTATCTGAGGGGGGTTTTGGGGGTTCAACCCCCCTCCCCCACCCGAAATGAAGGAATAAAAATAGAAAATTGCAATTTATATTAAAAATAAGTTGAATAAAAAATATTTTTTTTATATTGCGTGTTTCTTTCTAGTAGATTTAAGTGCACATTTATTTACAGGTAAACATAGGTAATTGCAGTTTTATAATGAAAAAACGCCGTTTCTGTGGCGGCGCTGAAAAGGGGAAAATATCTTTGTATTGCAATTTTCTAGCTTTGGATTAGAGCGTTTGACCTTCAAAATAATGCCTGCGGCGCTTAGTCCTGGGGGTAAACATGTTAGTTATTTATCGTTCAACCGCCCCCCCCCCCACTGAACAAAAATCCGAGATACGGCCCTGCAAAAGCTTGACGGTTGCGTTTTCTTGATTAACTAGAACACAGTTTCAGGTTAGACAAAACGTAAAAGCATGGCATTGCTATCAAAGTTTCACAAAGATACTTTTAATCTCTAAAAATTGTACTGTAAGCAATTGCTTTATTAATCGAAACTGATGAATTTCATGCAACAGTTATAATATAAAAATCTGATATAGGCACTACATGACTTCTTCTCGTTAATCTGTATATAATTAATGTCAATAATGAATGCCCTTTTGGCACGGACAATCGCAACAAAACATAGAAGGTGCACAACTAGATGCTATAAGAGTCTCAAATAAAAAATTTCAATTTTCTACGACCTACCGTATTTGGGTTATGCGACATACAGATGTCTGTACGTACGTAGTCAAAATGGATTCAGGGAAGGTCAAAACGGATATTTCCGTCAAAATCTGGAAACCGAAAAAAATCGGGATTACAATACTTCGTTGCTTTACAAGGAAGTAACAATATACGACGGTTAAGTACCGCAAAATTATTACTAAATAACTTACAAAACTATTCTTCACTTGCCAAAAATCGTCTAATCTCGCACTAAAAGTTTGAGATATCTTGGTCTTCATGGTAAAGCTACATCCCCATTGAGAAGGCTCGACAAGCAGCACTATTGATAAATATATGTTGCAGTACTCATATTGTAGTGTTTAAGATGGACCAACGAGATCTTGATTTCTATCCGAAGTTTAGCGAAGTTCACATACGACACAGTTTAGCTAAAATTGTTAGTTGAGATATTTCCATCCTGTGAGAAATTTAAAGAATTATTCAAATATTGGTTCATCATGTATTTTGATTAAACTGAAAGAGAACTATGTATTAAAATTTACGTACCGATGACCAATAAAATAGGTAAGATTATAGTTGAACTCATCAAGTTTAAAAAGTCTAGAAACTTTCTTACTGTTGCTAAATGGTAAGTAAAATCAACACGGAAAACCAAATATTACAAAATTGGGTTGATTTTTAATATTAAATCGTTTGTTTGTGAATAATATTTGAGGATCTTTGATCATTTTATAATCATAATTTGCAAGTAAGTTAAGAAGTTTGATATTTTGATATATGAGATTGATAGTATTCTAGTATTGATCTAGTATTGACCAAATTAAATAAAGGTGCACGCAAAACGACAATATTAAATCCAAAGTGTTTTGTGAAATATAAATTCCATGACGCATCTATTTAAACCACGTGTTGTGCGGGAGAAATTTGGACAAGGTTACATTTGAGCCGAAAACGCGCATTTCAAATGAAAATCTACTTATACGACCAGAATGAGAAGGAAATTCTACATGTGATTCTAAAATAGTAAGAAAATCTGTATAGGTTTAATAACGTGAGAGCAGTTAATATCTGGAATTTTTGAGAATTTTCCAATTGAACTTTGTACATTAATTTTGTCCAACGCTTTCAATACCACTAGATGTTTCAAATTTCAATTTAAATTAAATTTGTACCTACCAACTCATTTATTTTACACTAGACATAGCCTGGAGAGCGGCTAACTTAGATTGCAAATTTCAGCAGAAACATGGATTTTGATTGGAACATTTGTTAACATAACGTTAACCTGATTCTGACAGAGCAGTAACTTAGGTTACTTCAGTAAGTAAGGTTACTTTTGAAAGTTTTGAATAAGTAAACGCCACGTGTTTTGTTGGCAGCTTGGTTCAAGTTAGGGCTGACTTCAATTTTTTTATATTTTTAAATATTTCCAATATTTTCATTATTTGTCATTTAAATTTTTATTTTGTGGTCTTGAAAATACGTCAATAAATGAATCCGAAATATCGGACAATATTATTTGTTTCACTCTGACCGCTTTTTCAATATGTTCCATAAGGTGGTTCATCAATTTATTAGGTTTAGTAACCTGAACTTTAATAGTAGCTTATTATATTTTTTTATAATAAGTTTTATTTTAATTATGTCTATTCGGCTTGCCCTCGTTTGCTGCCTTTTTGAATATTTGGATAATACCATTAGTCATATCGGTGTTTTCTCCAGAATCATATCAAGGATATGATAATCAAAATTCACAATGTTTGCTGATTATTATTAAACACTGAAAACATACTTAGATCTACTAATAGCATGGCCCGAGGGGTAAATCTCAACTATAACATCTTGGATGTTCAAAATTGTAAATATTTTATTTAGAACATAAGTGAATTATATAATAGGTACGTAATCGAAACTTAAACTTTTTTGATATATACTACTAATGTACCTGCAAAAATAAAAGTTATATGAAGGAAAAACACCTACCTATAGCACCCACCAAAAAAATTTTTTATTGAAACTAAAACTAGATCATGTCAAAAGTGTCTAAACTCAGTAATTAAATATTAGTTAACAATATATAGTTATGCATGTATAATATAAAAAAAATTTAGATTTATATCACCGCTGTTAATAATACTGTATAACTAAAATTGTGCAAATTTTTATATTAAATTTTGTGCCGTGTCCCCAATAGAAGTTTGCTATCAAACTGACCAAATAAAGATGATATTTAATGGGATGGTTTCTCGTTGCTTTCTCTACGCATAGCTCACCGATCGATATCGACTTTGGATCCACCGTTGCGACTCGGAATCGAACCTCAATTTCTCGCTCCTATTGGTGATGTATTTGTACGTCATAATATAAACAGTATATTTTTATAAAATATTTTAAAATCAAAATTGACAAAAACGTGTTTTTCACAATATCCAATATCGAATTGAAAAGAGAATATACATCAGTATACTGTGAAGATATATTTACTATATTGTAGATAATATGTATTATATTCTTGAGAGGCATTTTAAAGATTCTTCTATTCAAATGTACATTATGTATATCTAAGTAGGTAGATATAGTAAGGAAGCGTATAGTATTATATTGTTAAATAAATACTGGCGATGTTTTCACTTGCATACTCAAATCTTCACGTCCTTGTATTTAATGACAGAATGAGCAATATCTATTATTAATACAAAGTTTTCAATTTTTATGATTATAAGTATACCTACTACTATGCACAAATTACAAATAGATTGCAAAACGAAATGGTGTAAGATTTTATACAACATTTTAATTTAATGTCGTTCCCACCCCACTTAAAAGTCAACACCAATGATTTCAAACATATGACATAAAAATCAAGAGTTTTTTCTGCAAGACAATAATTTAAACATTAATATATTATCCCTCCTTTGACCCCCTCCAATATATTACCGACCTTCCGACAGGTAGGCTCCCCTCTTGATCAGGTATCTCAAGACGAAGGAGTTCCTTATTCATTCTTTACCTAAACATCGAAGCAGTTTGATTATTATAGCATCGGTATATTAAATTGTATCTTATAATCGCAAAGTTATAATTAGGTTGTCCAAGATAAGATGCTAATTAAAGGATAGTGTTAATTGTGCTAATAAAATAGTTAATCAATTTTAAAATTAACATTTATCAGTTGGTAGTTATTGACAAGTGATAATGAGTGAAGAATTGCAGCAGTGATATTTAATTAAAGTAATTGTGACAAGCGGGAATTGTTTTACTAATTAGTGAAACTGTCTTGGAACTTAACATTATACAGCATCGGAAGCGGTTTTTAAGGTATGAATAATTGTTTTTATTACTTTTATATTAGTAAGTAGTAATAGACTCTCGGTGCTAATACTGGTGACATCAATGCTACATCAGGCTACAAACACCGTCGGTGTAAATGTTAATAATTGTCCAACGTCTTCTTGCTCTATGCACTTATTAATATTAATAAAATAAAAATCTACACATTCCTGCGTACACGAATATCTAAACGTTTCGTCAACCACTGTTACATTAATTTACTTGACATCAGGTGTAAATTCTTTGTAAACGGTACCGAATTCATTTAGTATTGCCGGAATTTTGGCAATGTTAATTTTAATTTTGAACTTTATTTAAACGCGATTTTCCTTAAACAGTTTTACTAATTACAGCTGTTAATCTCTCTATTCAGTCCGTCAAAAGTAATTACTTCTTTAAAAAGTTATTGGTTTGATTAAGTTTTCGCTATTACATTACGGTTTAGGTTGGCACTGTTCATAATATTTATTATAAGTAAAATTATTATTAAAGTGTAAGAAATTTGTCTATTATGGTAGTGAAATTGTAATTACCGCTAAGCACTTTGTAGAATTTCCCGTGGATTGCCACACCGGCAAATTATTACTTACAAGTAATGTTAAATTTCAAAAAAAAACTCCAAATTTGCCTAATAAAGTTTTAAAAAGAATAATTACTTTTTAACTTCTTTTTAAATTTTTCTAAATTAATTTTACTTGATTAGATCCTGTCACTGATACTTTTAAAATAAAATACAAAACTTTTCTCGAAGTTTCAAATGTCATTTCTTACCAAATCAGTAAGAAACTTCTATCTGATAATAATTGATAAAATTTAATTTGCCTTTTGGAATGTACTTAGTAAAAATAATGTTTGTAATTATTGAAGACTATATTCCGCATGCGATATCGTGTATAGGTATAGTCGTGATGTGAAGGATATGAAGAAAGATATGCCAAGAGTAATAAAAGCAAATTAAGAATTAAGTCGAAAATTTTGGTGCGAAAATAAATATTACGAACCTATTATACAGCTAATTATTTCACAATAAACTTAAGCTTTAATTTTAGATTATAATATTTAAGGGTTAGGTATCTTCTTGACAAATAATAGAATTATTTTTATATTATGCTATTTAAATATTATATTTAATCTAATCTTGTATAAAGAATATTCAAATTTATTTAATTTTAAAGTCAGCTATAAACTTTACTTTAACTTAAAGCTCCGATTTTTATCATTTTAAAGGGTTAAAGCTACTTTAAAGGGTAACATAGTTTTTTGGCTAAAAGGTAAATGAGAAACATTAAAAAGTTCAAAGTGACAAAAATATTTTGATAGAATGACAAACTTGACTTGCTATATACACATTATATTTAACCATAGCTTATGCAGTAATATCGAGTAAAAAATATGAAACGACATTTTAAGCAACTATTAATAAAATTTTGGTATAAAATTTTATGGTATAGATACATATAAAATTATTTTTTTTAAATAACGCAAACATACCCAACATGTTTATTCATAATCAATAATCGTTTATTCTATCTTGTAATAACTGTTTTTCCTTAATCTTTATCTCTGATTCCAAGATAATCAAGTGTCATTTGTTTTCACCTTCCCTGTATTGCCTATTACACAAATTAATTTTTATTAAAACAAAATGTCATTTGGATTAAAAACATTTTGAAAAATACAGATTAATACTTTCATAGAAATTACTAATAATAATAAATGACTAACATTCAGTAATGCCAGTCAAAATTGTATTCGGTAAAGTCAACTTGAACTAAAGTCGTCATGTACGTCTTTAAGAAACACTGCGACTTAAACTAACCCGCAAAGACGATTTTACCTTTTTCCTGTAAGTTAAAAATGCTGAAAAAATAAATCATAAACTTGTGTAGAAATTTACAACCAAGGTGTTCCGAGATTATCAGCAATATACATATAATTATAATGTTTTTAATAAAGTATAATATTACAATATTTAAAATAATAAGGTTTGATTATCTACAGTTCCTCTAGGCTACATTGTCTGCAACTTGTATAGGTACACATTTTAGTTGACGCTGCTTGATGAATTGCCAAACTATTGGCATTGCCAACATAGATCTTAATATCATATAAGATAAACACGGCCAGTTGTATAAATTTATGCCCAGAGTTATTCCAGACCCTTAAATATTTCATAAAAATGTTTTTAAAGTTTCTAACATTTTCTACTGTTAGGACCGATTTCACCAATCTTAACTACTCTTAAAGGTTTAACAAACAAGTAAAGAGGTTAGTACAAAAGTAAATTTTGGTATTGAATGCCATTTTCAAATCTTTATTTAATAAAAATACATATCCGCTAAATTTTTAAATGTGGCAGACGTAATGGGTTCATAAGTTAATATGCTATAAACCCGTAATAATTCATCATTTAAGACTCAACTTTTCCTATTTTCTACTTCTTAAATATTTCAAAACAATGTGCAGGCTCATATACGTACATTAACAAAAAAAATTACTAATGTTGATTTGAAAGTACAACGGAGAGATCATTAATGTGACCCTTTGAAAGGTACATATTATTATAAGAAACATTTTTATATGTATAGTTTCTGTATAAAAATAAATTACATATTATAATAAATTGATTTTAGTGTAGGCATTTAGCACTCTATTCACATTGCAAACCTACTTCAAAAAATACTAATCTATTTCACTGAAATTCTAACCTGCATTATTAGTACGCTTATAAACCAACAATTGAGTCTGTAACAACCGTAAAATGTGCTTTACCACCAAGTGTCAGGTCATTTCATAATTGTTAAGAAAAAGGATTTCTATGTAAATTTTGTGGTAAATGTTCTATAAATTGTGATAATCCCTTAAGTAGTGGACAGTTTTACAATCTTTCCTTAAGTTATGAAAAAAATAATCCCATTGACTTGTAACAGAAACGAAACTTATTAAACAGTTGAAAATAGATAAGCATAAATAAATAAAAGTCAAGAGTTGACCGTAATTATTAGTACATTTATTTTTGTGGTCTTCTTGGAAGGAATATTAAGAATTTACTTTGTATTTAGGTATTAAGACTACCTTTTCGGATTTCAAATTTTAAAAATATTACCTACTTGCCTATTCTAATTCTAATTTACAAATAAAGGTATATATTTTAAAATATTTGTAGTTCAAAATTTAATAGTGATATTTTTTGCCGTCTAACCTAAGTATCGTAAGTAAGGTACCTGTTATTGCAATATATTCAATCGGGCATTTTAATTCAAAATTTGAAATTTTACAGAATTTCTACAGACGTCATTGCAAAACTATTAATAATAACAATTATTAATATCATTGTTAACTATTTATAATAATGCTAAAAAGTTCAATAGTCAACACTTCAATCTAAAAATTATAAATACTTTTTTTAACATCCTGTATGATTTTGGTTATTGTATCAACATCGACAAACTTTTTCTTGCAAATATCAATAATCAATAAATAAAAATCTGTGTATGCATCCCATTCATGCGTTGTCAGAAACTCAACTTCAGTGTGTTTCAACCCCATTCAAATCTAACCAAATTTTCCGTTAAAATCCTCAGACACTTGAACCATTATGCGACAGAGGAACGAAAGCAGAATTAAACTGCAAAGAATCAATTTTTAGGAATTACAAACGGTTCTACCAGAAAAGGTACCGAAAAAGCTTAACAAGAAATCTTTGCGAAAATCAATTAAGTATTGAAGCATATCGACTAAGATGACGATGGTGCAAACATTTGGACAAGCAATACAATTTTAGATTAGCAAAACAAAGAAAAGTTGACCGGCGAAGAAACGTTGATCATGACGTGATAATAATTATAACGATGGTTTTGGAAACTTAGACCTAGAATTTAGACTTATGGCAGTATTAAAGTTATTTGTTTACGTAAGCCCTTATTTGCAAAATTTTGACAGTTTTTTGCCTTCTTACCAAAGAGTTGTAATTTAATGAGCGAAAGCTATTAAAATACGAGTTGGCGGATGAATTTTTCTATTAAAGAACGTGAACATTCCCGAGATTATTTAATATAACAAACGTTAGGCTTGAAAGATAACCCAGGAGAACAGTGATTCTGCGGCGTGGGGTTTTGGAGTCAATTGTGGGTAATTATAGTCTCAAATTACTCAAAAAATATTATCGAAATTAGCTATTTTTGTATTGAATTAACCTTACTCCCCCCCCTCTTTAGCATGAGAACTATAGTCAATTCACACAAAATAATTAGGTGCTGAGTACTTTATTTCATTAGTGTAACTAAATTTACTCGAAAAACTAAGGCTACAGGTAAAAATTTATTTTTGTTCCCCAGTGTAATAATCGTCTGCCTTTAAGTACGAAACACCCTTTGTTTTGTTAGTTATGAATGTAGTACATGAATTTTGGAAAAAAAAGTACATTAATAATTATTATGAGTATAAAATGAGTTCTAGGAATACTTTTGCTATTATGAAAAGGATTAAGACTACCCTACTGTATGCTTTTTTTAAAAACATAAACTCCGTTATAAAATTTATTCTTTTCAATTTGAAAGGAGGGCACAAATTATTGTTTTTTTAAGTTTTAGCTTTAACGATAAAAGATTTTACCAGGGGGTGGTTATTTTTATTAAATCTTAAATATGAAAATTTAAAATATTTATCGGTCAAGACCGCACTGGCACTGCATAGGGAATCAATTTATGCCCAATTTCTTTATACTTCAATATCCAATGAAATCTATGAAATAAATAAATCAAGTAACCAATCAAATTTTTGATTTGTTGCTGTGAATTTGAATTGCTGTTCTCTGATTGGTTACTTGATTTAGTTGTCTAATTGAAGCGTATCCTAAAGAGATATCTTAAGGTGAAGAGATCGGGTATTAGTCGATACTAAGATGACTTACTACAGAATAGAAATAATAGGGGTGATTGTTTGCTACCTTTCTTATAAAACCCACTGATCGTTATTTTACTTTAGATTATGACTTTAGATCACATCAGAGTATCTAAAACAACTAAATGATTATCAGACTCTTTACTTTTAAATAACTAATGCTGACTAATTCTAATACAAGAAAACCAGACGCTACATGCCATAATTCGGAAATTTTCTCTCGTTTATATCTGAAAACGCTCAAATGTAAATGACGCACTGTTGCTTTTGAAGGTAGAATAATAAGTATTCTAATTATGTTAAAAATTGAGAATAAAATTGAAAATTCCTAAATAAGTTAAATTAAAAGATGAAACATACTTATATTAAGTATGTATATATTTTTATTAAAGCAATCAAACTTACATTATTGTTACTGGACTATTTTTACAATAATTATTCAATATTACTTTGCCGTACATTATTATTATATGCCGTATCCATTATTCAATAATAGATAATTATTGTAAAAACAAATAACCATTTAATAACCATAATAATTTTTTGAACTAGTTAGTTGTCAGAAAAGATGATTTTATTTTATGGTTACCTATTTGATAAGATACTTGTTATCTTTAGAAATATTGACTATAGACAATGATACTTATAGGTCATAATATGTAAAACAATGTTAGTCTATCATCACTTTAGTTGATGGAACACCTCAGATCAAAAACTGAGGTAGTCGCTTATTGTTGTCACATCATGTCACATGTCGATATATCATATTTTATTGTACCCACTATTTTTTATTATAATATATTATGACACCGTATTTCATATTAATTTGTCTTTCAACTATGCCATAGGTAAATCTCTAACAATTATTATAAAGCAATTTATATGCTTCCAATTTATATAGATACGTAAAAGTTTTGTCCCAACAATATTTTCATTACGAATAATTGTTGTGTATAATTTGTTTCACGATAAATGGAATTAAAAAAAGAAAAATATTAAATTACTTTGTTATAAGAACGTATGAACATTTCCGCAAAAACATAATAATGCTATTGCCAATATGGCTAGCCTGCGATTAAAAACATCACCTTATCTCTATATTACATGTTTTTGTGGCAAAGTTTATGCCTTTTATATCAAAGCAATTTGATATATAATTTTTTAAAATTTTTTTAATTTTGTTATGAATTCCATTTAAATTGAAACAAACTATATACATTATTATAATATAGTCTAGTGTCGTCGTACACAACATAATACAGCATACATGCATAACATACCTACATATACATAAATGTATTTTCTAATTTTACTTTTTAGGCATTAACATGTGCTGTTATATTTAACACAAAGATAACTGGATAAAATTTAGACTAAATTCCAATTATTTCGTGTCAAGAATTAATGCAATTTGAAAATTTTATATTGCATTTATTTCGACGCTTACAATTTTCTAACAGAGTGGTGACGTTCGCAGTCCAATTATATTTTTCTAATAAACAATTTAAATACAGTCCAATTAATAATTAAAGTTAAATACTCGTTGTATTTTCTTATTGCAGATGATACGAGGATTATTTTTATTTTTATCAATTCCGAACTCTTTCGACTAAATTGTGTGTAAACTATAAACTGCATGTATGATAAAGAATTTGAAATTGTTTTCTAAAATTCTTAGAAAATTTAAATATTAGTATGAATAATATACTTTTTTAGTTCAATTTTTACTCTTTTTGCATAAGTAACAATCTCTTGAAATTCAAGAATCCAATAGTTCGTCTAGAATTAGACGAGCAATAGATCTAATAACGTTTTTAAAAATGTTATTAGTTCTTGTTACTTTCACAATATCATTAATATACGGAAACGTTATTAAATTTTGTTCTTCTATGGAAAATATTAAATAGTCTGTTAATAAACATGCAAAACATTGCACATCTTTATTGATAGCATTCCGGACTGTAATTAGGTAACAACCTTGGAACATCTAATTTGTTATGCACGCTTCTTGATTCGATTTTACATAATTATTACTGTAATTAGAAAATTAACTATATCTTTTATTTTGTTACTTACCTAGATATTCACTAAAACTAAATATTGTGCGTTTTTTACAGGTATGCATTGGAAGAATAAATTGTCATAATGTAATATTATATTGGTTTTTAATATTATTTCTCTTTGTCTGTTTTGATTAATTTAATTAATTCAATTTTTATTAAATCATGAAACAAAAAATACTTTCAAAAAGTACCTAAAAATATATAACCAATTCGTTTTACAGAGGAAGAAGGTCACCCTCCTACACTGTAAACATCGTGATTGATTATTTTTGTAATCGGTGCCTAGGTTAAAGCAATTTAACCTGTTATAATATTGCTCATCTCCCATCAAAGCTTGCTATGAACATTTTGATAAAGTCATACTTACAGAAGATTATATTTTTTATTAAGTAGATAGGTAATATGAATAAAATATTCATTTAACTTGTATATACTTTTTCATCTGTATACTGATATTAATAAAAATATTAATAAATGTTCTGTATTGATTATAATACGCATTACTTTCGAATTATGACAGTCAAATTGCAGGCTGTAAAATTACTTAATACATTTAATGCATATGTGGCGATATATCCTGGATCAAAGGTGAGCATGTCTACGATCTGACAAGATGAGATCATAACATAGACGTACTTAGAGAATAATAGGAAGTTGAAAACATAATATTACTTATTGTTAAAAAATTTAATATTATATACTAGGTACCTTCGTATTTTAATTAATGATTATTATCATTAAATTTGGTAGTTCATGAAATATATAATATTTTTGGATGTCTTTTTATGATATCCTTCTACCGCTAACTAAAAACATTTTTAACCATAAGCCGATGCTTGAAAACTTTTAATATAAAAAAAAAAAGATTTTAGATGAGTTTTGTCAAAAATATGAATTTAAATTTGGAAAGTAAAAATATTTTATAAATATTAATTTAACTGTTTGCCTAGATTAAAATATTATACTATTCTATAAGTATACATATAATTGTTAATATCCTTCCACTGTATTTAAATTTATTTTTATAATATAAGTTCAATGGATCGTCCCATGCTTATTAAACTGAAACGGTTCAATATAATAAATTATTACATTTCAAAACGGTTTGTCAAGTTTTAATTATTTTGTCTCATTTTGTTACCGATACCAATGGAATAAATAGTATATTACGTATCGAAGTTGAAAATACTTTGTTAAAACCGTGCACTATAAACTCAAAGCAGTAAGAAAGCTGGACACAAAAGTATGAATACTATTTTATTCAGAATCAGTTAGAAAATGACAAATGAATAGCAAATACCTAATAATTCTATTTAACTTGTCTTTATTTTATTAAATTAGTTTTTTTGTCAAATGTGTCTCAGGTCAGACTCAGGATTGGAAAGTGAATGTAATAAATAAACTATTTCCCAACTAAATTACTAAATTTAGTAATGGGTCGATTACTAACTGGTTGTAAATAAACACATTTTCATTCTTTTTCATATTATAAAATTTATCCCAAATTTGCTATTTTGTGTACCTTTTAATAATTTTATCTATTTATTTTCATACGTTAGTATTTCATTATACACAGTATAACGTAACATAACGGATAATTTTTTTAATACAGAAATATTAGTAATTTAATATCATATTATCTATTATAATATTAATTTAGTTTACTTTATATTATTTAGGATAGGTTTTTGAGAAAATCTATAATACAATAACCAAGTTTGGCAGTACAAATAACAAGAGATGGTCTGAAGGTGAGAATTTGCAATGCTTATCGATCATTAAACGCTGAAGAGATACTTAGAGTTACTGATATTATGATCTACTAGAAGTTAGAGGATTGTTATGATTCAATGTTGCAACATATTTTTCTGATACAATAAAATTGTTATTGTATCACTTAGCAATTGCAATTTAAAATTTAAAAAAAGTTTTTGACATTCTGTGGTAATCTGTGCATGATGCCGACTTTTGATTGCCATCTTTGCAATAAACTGTTTAAAACTAAAATTGTATAAAATAAAAACTGTATAAATATACTAATTAAATTTATTAATATTTTAAAATGAAAGCACTTTATTGATCTCGGATATAATAACCCACAAAACTAAAATTTTTGCTCTAGTCAATGTGTTGTTACAATGGATACTAATTATTATAACTTCAAATTTCATATTAAAAAATTGAAAAGGTTTAAAAATAAACGATGATTTTATTTGCGTGGAAGTAATAATTAATAGTTTTAATAATTTCAAAATTGTGACAGGAGGTTGTGGGAATCTAGTGACTATAATAGGTTTTATATTAGATAAAAATATGTTTGCTGTATATTTCACAGTTTTACTTAAAAAATACTACATTTTCAATATAAATTAAGATGGCTTTAAACCAAAAACAACACAATCTTACAACAACAATAAGCGTCGTTCTCAGCCAATTAACCACAACATAGCATAGCATAACTTAACATAGCACTACAAAACAAAATGGTATCGACTTATTTGACATAATTAAATTAACTAATTATATAATAATAAATTCGCGTTAATTGTACTAATTATGGTACAATACAAATTATTATTACTTTCTGACGTTTAGTTTCAATTTCTACCAGCGCCTTCCTATTAATTCGTTGGTATAATAGGTAAATTCATAATATACCTAAAATCGTTAATGCTTTGTTATGTTATGTTATGCCAAATTGGTCATTTGTCAATTTGAACACACACATAAGTTTCAATGTATTTTAATTTCTGTGCTAAGCTATGCTATGTTGTGTCACGTTAATTGGCTGAGAACGCTACTTTAAACTCACAACAAATTAAATCCAAATTCTCATGTTTTCTCAAATTCCGCAGTTAACTTGTAGGTATTATTGGATAAAAATATTATTTTAAACGGTTGACAATAGTCGATACAACGAGAAATTATTAACGAAAATAAAAAAAAATAAAACATCTTAAGCATAATTATTTATTAATAAAAACAGTGGCGAAGTTAAAAAAAAGACTAAACAAGGGCAAATTAAATGTCATTATACAAACTGACTTTGTTGTAATATTTTAATACATATGATGTGTTGTTAATATTTGCTTAGCAATACAATATTTGTGTGATATCATTGGTGAAAACTTGACACTGCATATTTAAGTAACAAGTTCATACGATGGAGTTTTATTTTGCGATGGAAAAAGTAGTTCAAGTCTAAAGAAGGGACAAGTTCTGCCTAACCTCGGTGAAACTACGCCACTGGTAAAATATAAATTTGCGGTTGAAATTTTAACATTCCATTTATTAAATTGTAAGCATAAAAAATCATTTTATAGTTATTAGTCAAATCAAATGTATGGTTTTTCTTTCAACCCTTCACGTCCCTGCCACAACGTCAAGATGTCAAACCAGGTGTATATTTTTGTAAAATATTTCTAAATATGACAAAAACCCCGCATCCTTTACATTTTACAGAAAACCCAGCAGCAGTGATTTTTTCAACACAAGCTACCACACTGGAGGTTACTTATGCATATTATCGATATATTAATAATAATGGAAGCTGTATATTTTTTATTAGTTTAATTTCGCAGCATATTGCCACGTTTTAGGACGACTTCTATCAAGTTCTACGCTCACAATAATTTTTAAATTATCTACAATAGTAAATTATTTCGTGTAGTTACAGACTTAGCAATTTATGATGATTTAATTTTACTTTCCACTTATCTATTCAAAAGCCAACAAAATTTTATATCTAATGAATAAATTAGAAGAATCACCGATTAGCGGGCAGTTGGGCACCTATCCTTTTTAACTTGTGGCCGCTATCGCATTGATGACCAGTTTATTGTATCTCGCATACATTATATCGGATTTTTACTGTATATTAATATTATATTAATATTGGTATATGTTATGTATAATATTTTATATTAATTAAAATTATTAATTACTATTTCGTTCTAAAAATGTGTAGCATTCATAATATACATATTTAGCAAATGTTTTGACACAACAAAAATGTTTCGACTATTCCAAGGTTTGATATTTTAAAGATATTTCAGATATTAAAAAAAAATTAATTAAACTAAAAATTTTCCAAGATATTTTAATATTTTGTACTTAATTGAAATAAAATTTTGTTAAATTTGAGAACTTAATAATTCTTTTTCTTTTTTTTGTACATTCCTTTAATTGTGATACGAAAGAGATATTAAAAACTTATAGGAATTTAAACTTTGCTAAACGGTTATATTTTGTAAACTGTTGTGAACCCTGTAAAAGGGGTTGTTTTTTTAATTTTTCTGATTTCTTCCACTGGTCTCGAGGTATTAGAGAAAATTAATAGTTTCTAATGGTTTTTATACGAAATGTCGGATTCTTGCATCCCTTATGGCTGGTAAAGCATTTCTTTTCTTTTAAAACTTACCATATTGGTCGGATGAACATTTTTTGTTCATATTATTATTAGGAGTATTTATTATATATTATATTTAAAAAATATAAATTAAAAACATAACATAAATCTAACCTTACTGAAAAGTAGTGAAATATGTGTCTTTAAAGATGTTTTTGTCACATCAAAAAAGCCATAGTATATTTAATATACCCAAAATATTTTGATTTGTTGATACAATAATTTTAATTTCAAATTGTCTGTGCGATTAAAATGATTACAGTTTACTAATACGGTTCACTAATAATTGTGTGTCGCGTTACCATTCCATTTCATTTATATTATATGACTTGACTAGAGTTACTACATATTATCATTATCATAGCATTATCACTAGTGATGATAATAACATTTTAAGTCTATATAATATTAATTGTTTTATATTCCTAATAATTATTAATGTCACATTCAGATCTGGTCACATTTAACACTTAGAAGTCGGTACCTTACAGATAAAACTATTATTTTAAATGGATATTTACACATCAATTAAGGAAATATTATAAATTTGCTAATTCTGGTATGTTAAAATAAATTTATAATGCTTATATTATGAAGGTTAATCAGTCAATAGCGGAAAAATGTATTTTTAAATTTTATATTAGGTTTGAAAATTGTTATAATTTTATATCTACAAACAATTTTCTAGAAATTTAAACAGCGTTTTAAGAGTGATGATTATCGTCGGTTGAAAACAGCATTAATGGCTATATTACACTATACAATTTATTAAAATATAATATAAATTATAATATTAAATTACAAAAATTTTTTTATTATAATATTTCTTGTTTAAGCAATTTTTCCGTAGGGGCATGCATGTTCCTTGATTGTACAATAATTGCTTCAACTCTACTTAAAGTGCTCTATAATACTCGTTGAAAACAAAATCAGTTAATCGTACTAACTTTTGGTTTAAAATTAATTAAATGTGTGACAATTTAAATATCAACTATATATAATCCTATATAAAATATTTACAGCCGTATTCATAGACGATGCGTTATTTATACTTAAAACGCTACTATTAAAATAGGCCCTTTATTTATCGACTGAGTAAATAAGGTTGGAATAAGAAGAAATTCGACCTTATTGCTCTTACTTAGCATTGAATACTTGTTCATAAATCCTGTCGTTTTAATATTATTAGTTGAGATATTTTAATATTATTATAATGAGTTTAATGTGCATATAATATTATTTTTCCCACTTTTAACTTTTAACCAATATAAAGGCTCCGTTTATACAATTTTCTATCCAAAAAATAGTGCAGTGTCATACACAAAATATTCTTCATCGTAGATCTTGTACAATTTCTTTGTAAAATTAATTTCTTGTACAATAAATTGCATTAATATAGCCATTAGGAATACTAAAATTTAAAATTTAGTAATTTCAAAGTATAATTTATTAAAATTTTGACTGTGTATTTTAAACCTTCACTTAAAATTGAAGATGAAACTGAAATATAGTTTTTAATGAAACTTGATAAGTTTTTGATCACTTTTAAAAATAAAAGATGCAAAAAATTATATGCTGTATTTAAATTAAATTTAATAATTTTTGTTTTTATTTATTTGGAATTTTATCTACTTACTAGTTAATAAGTGTATCATATTATGTACATCAATGCAAAATCATTTTTGAATCAATATGGAAAAAAGACATTAACAAATATTGAAAAAGAAAGTTATAAAACAGTTGCGGATAGCGGAAACACGGCGCTTTTCTGCGTGGAAATTGATACTGAATTATTTTACAAATTTAAGTTTTATGCTTTGCATTAAAAGCGCGAATGAGGAATTTTCTACCTACACTTACAAGTGTTTTAGTAATTTACATAATACTGAATGGAGTCGATTATGTCTTTACAATTTTACATGACATACATAACTACCTGTTTTCCACAATAATGAGTGTGTAGTACTTTGCATTTTTGCTAAGCGGACCCGATAGTGTGTAAAATACCTAAAAATAAAATTATTTTATTAGAACAGACTTACATAATATGAGCACCTATTTACAAATGTTTCTGTTTAAAGAGTTTTGCTGACACTACAGACTGCAAGGATTCCTCGAGTAAAGGGGAAATAGAAATGTATTTTTTTAATTTCTACTTTAAGTAATAAAAATCACCGCGTTCCAGTTTTTGAACGTTCATATTGGTTCCGGTAATCTCTAGGATGTTAAGAGCACTAGGTGTATACTAACATTAAACTAAACATAACAAGTTTCTTTTTAAATAAGGTGCATTAAAATGACTGCATATTATAGTATAAAACTAACAATTAATTGTTACATCATAATCAAATATGCCACACTAAACCTATTACTGCATTTTTAGACTATTTAAAAAAATGTTCATATTATATAACTGAAAAAACCCTTTAAGACAATATTTAACGACAAACGGAAAATTAATTAAGAAATTTCAAAAATTCTGGGTTCGACTCTGGCACTTGCCAGAATTTCTTAGATCAGCCTTCTGGTGTTCATCAACATGTTGAGGACTTAAAACTTGGTTTTAAAATTGAGAAAGAAGAAATTCAAAATGCAGAAAAAATAATCGCAAATTTATTCAATATGTTATTTCACACAACGAATTTGCATCACTTGTCCATGCAAACTTCAAAAATATCTAACAACAACACTAAATATTTGTTATATAATGAAATAATAGTAAATTAAATTGAGTCATTTCTCACAGTGTACGATCTGTGCAAGCGAAAACCTATAAATATAATTAATAATATAGAACATGTGTTTCAGCAATAAACAGAAATAAAAAAAAATTTTCATTTTAATGATGTATGTAAGTATTTATTAATAGTAATAGCTTATAGGCCTCCCTGTGCGGGTACACACGGTTGGGCATTTGGTCCCGTATAAGTAAAACACGCAAATGTTAGCTTAGCGTCAAATAATCATAAAATTATAAATATTTTAATTAAAAGCACTTAATTCTTCAAGACGATTTGGTATGGAAAAAGTTGAAGTTTTGATGATAATAATCGCGACGTATTCAATTACTTGAATAACTCGTATTCTTAAAATTCAATAATTTATAATATTGTTATTTTTTAAAAATTAATTTAATATTGTTACTGAGAATTATAAATATTTAATAAAATTATTATATTAGCAAGGCAGACCCGTATCATATTATCTGATAATATGATTAACAGTAAAAACGAAATCGAGTTATGAAAGTAATACTGATATTCTAAGGAATTACACAGAATGATGGTTTATTAAAATTTGATTTGATTACAGGAAGTCAAGTTGCAACTCATATAGGTAGTATGTACATTATAAAGAACTCATTTGTAATGAGATGAGCAGTTCACGCATTTAAAATATTTAATTATCGCGGAAGTTGCAGATGTACAGCTCCACAGTTTTTTCTTGGCACTTGAAAACGCAAAAGAGGGAAAGAGACACTAGATATAATTTAGAAATTTCTTCTATTCTATAAGGGACTTGGCTAATAGTTGGTGATTACAATAACCGACATCATCTAATAATGCATTTACTTATTAAATTTAAGTAATAATTTTAATATGCATTTGTTATAAAAGATTTATATCTAATACCCATAATTAAAATGATGTATGGAAATATTTTATGTAGATCAGATTACCTATTTGGTATTTACGATTATGATTTATAATCTACACAACATGCCAATCATTAAATAACTCTTAATACTTTAATTCAACACCTACTGCTTTGATTAAACCCGCAAATTCAAGGCATAATATACCTATCGATGTAACGTTTTAATTGCTTCTTTAATGCATATGGATACAAAGCTTTACATTTTTTATAAATCTAGTATTTGCAGAATTTAAGTTGAAATATTTTCATGTAATTTAATTTCAAACATTTTATAAAAGCATTCAAGAACTTGATATAATTTATATGCAATATTGAAAGCCAAAATTACTTGGAATTATTTTTTCCGGTGTATCCCGACGAAGCATAATGAAGCAAAATAATAATTTATAAAGTAGGCATACCAACATACCTTATTATAATCTATTCTAGTTTTATTTTAATTTGTATTTATTTAAAAAATATATAGTAGGTAGGTACATATTATTATCGGATCAAATTTTTAATATTAATAAATGGTGGTAGTATAATATAGATAGTAGTACCTATAGGTACTATATTACTATTTGGACGGTTTATTTTTCTGTATTTTTTTACTATCAGCTAATCTGTACACGTAATACAGATAGATGTACAATAATTGTTAAATTATGAATTCGTATGGTTCTACTTCAATTTTCCGTTTTTAATTATATTATTAATGAATCAGCATTTTAAGATAAACATGTTGTGTAATATAGTATAAATTACAATTTATTTTGAAACCGTTAACCTATGGCCAGCTCTAAACGATATATAAAACAAACTCAAGGAAAGTGAAAACCATTGTTTATTTTAAATTGTTTGTTCTCATGACCCAGCTAGTTGTTGTGCTTGATTTTCATGCATCGCCTGCACAAACAACTTAGCTACTTGAAATCAGTAATTATCACATTTGCAACATACTGTGAATGTCTACGAAACACACATAATACAAAAAGCATTTCAGCGATGATGATCTATTTACAATTTGGTAACTTTGTGTAATAGTTGGAACAAATTCTTGAAGATAGATCTATTACGTAACTGTCGTATTATAGTTATTAATTTTATAATTTGTGTAGGTACACTTGGTAGTTTTATTGTAATTATTATTTAACAATGAGAATCCAAGAAATTAGCAAACTATGAAATTGATTTTTTTAGAAATTGATCTTAAAAGCCGGCCAATTAAAGTAATCGTGATTGCAATAGCCGAAATTACAATAATTTCTACGTATACATATGGACATCATAATATATCACAGAGAATCAAAGTTTCTTATTAAGTTTTACATTATTAAATATTATGGTTAAAATTTTAATTGCACATTAAGTGGCATATACATATATTCACTAATAGGTTTATATATTTTTGTCGTCATATATATGTAGGTAAACATAAAATAACAATAATTACATAGAAACTTGTAATATATAATTCTATTTGAAAACAAATTAAAGGTAAACATGATAATGTAATACACATGCCGCGTAATTAATGGATTTGCTTGGCCATCCTTAGAGTAATTTATAATTATTTATTTATCACGTATATATAAAATATAAATAGAAAATTAGTCGTAACATTTGAAAATTAAGGTTAGTATACTTATAAGAAAATAATTTCATATAATAGCATAATGATATATTTTTTGCAAATACTTATTATACATATTTCGCTTTCTTAAAACTGGATTTAACTTATTTAAATAACAATAATGAAGTTACGAGATGTGCTATACCCACCCACGAATTTTTTCTCGCTAAAATGAAAGAGAAAAATTATTTTCGTGTACATTTATTATAGTAACATAGGTATGTATATTGAATTTTATTTACAAGCGTTCCGCTAGAAAAATTAGAACTTTTGATTTCGAAGTCACTACTATGTCAGGATTTACACAACAGAGACTTTCTGTTACGTTTATCATGGTCAAAAAATTTCATCGTTTAATGCATTCAAGAGTAGCTTATTTTTATTGGAGCAATGCCGTTTGCCGCGTATAACTATAGAAAACGAATATTACTTATCAGTGATCAGCTAGAAATTAGAAAGAAAGAGCACAAAATGTAAACAGATTATATTACACAGGATGGGGAACAAAGGTGACAAACTGCTAATAATTTTATTATCCCGTCGTTGGTACACATGTGAGCTCACATAAATACCATTTCGAATATGAATCGTATATAAATGATGTCGAATTAATCTGATACTATTAATACCTTCAAATGACATGTCTACAAAAAATATTGACAAAAGTAAATTACAGCGCTATTTGTCATTCCCGTATAGTTATCGTCTAACAAAGTTGACAACTCCGATAAAATGAACGTCGCGCTTACCGCGCAATATTTTTATTACCGTCATACGTACACGTGTTTCTATTTTTTTCAATTCATCATGGTCAATAAATTAATTTCGTAGGTGGAGGAGATGGAAGAACAATTTTGGGAGTCTGATAGTGATATTTCTGAACCTACTCCTAAGCATTAGTACACAAAAATCAAACACTCCGCAAACATCTCATTGGAGAATAGCACAAAATTGTGTATAGTAAATACAAAATGTAATTTACATTTTTAATTAAGGGTAAAAATATACATTTCTATAAACGATTTGATGTTCTAAATTGATGGGGCAATTAATAATGATATAAAAATAACGTGTGAGTGCCGCGCTCACAATGTACCAATCACGTTAAGAAATAAAGCGTACCAACAACGGATTAATCAAAATTATTCAGGTTATAAATAATTTCATATAGCACTAAAATATAAGAGCTTCTATCGTATAACTGGAACACAAACTATTTATTTTTTAATAGAAAGTTTCAATATGTTTATAATTTAAATAATCAAGCAAAAACTACAACCTCACAAATATAATATAAAAAAATGCAAAGTGATAATTTAACACTAATTTTGGGATTGATCCAATGTCACTAAAATCTGAGCTATACGTACGATATACCTACTAATATGTATGAAGTACTATAACAAAAAAATTATACAACCTGGAGATACTCTCTCATTATGTTTCCAACGATCAATATTGCAAAAATATACTACAGTATGTATAAAATTTTTAGCATACCTTTAAATAAGAATTATTTAGCAAATTTTTACCAATTATTTGGCTAAGATAGCAACCTATACGTTAAAAATTATAATCAAGTACAAAAATCTGTTTTCTTGTCTTTCTGTAACCACACTCTGATTGATCAATCTATTTTTACCAACGCGAAAAACTCTTTATACCAACCTATTATATACCTATCCAATTGAATTTTATACCAATCGAGTTTCCTACCATACCCAGTTCCAATGCTTGATCTATTTCAGTGGTTCCCAAAACGGTCCCCGGGATCATTCAGAGGGACCGTGAAAATTTAATATTAATTTGGGAGTCCCTAAACGTCAGCGGAGCGTGCAAGGTTTAATATAAAATAAAAAAATTGTGACCTATTGAGATTGTTATGGAAGTTAAAATAAATAAGTAGCAATAAATAAGTTAGTATAATAAATAATCTTAGTCTTGGACAAAAAGAAGTATAATTTTTTGTATAGCTATGCAGATCGCGTACCTACTTCTTACGTAAATATAAATATACTATTCTATATTATTATAATATTAGACTTTCAATAAATATCATTCAAATGAAAAAAAGTGAAATACCAAATTAATTAGTACGAAATGAGTATATATTTTTTCAAGTTTATTCACTTGAAAGTTTGTGAGCAGGTTTTAACTATTAAAAGGGGTCCGGGAACCAAAAAAGTTTGGAAACCACTTATCCGTTGTATCTATCTGATTCTAAATAATAAATGTCATAATCAGGAGGTTACGGTTAAAATTTTTGATGTGATCTAAAGTTTTCTATCGAAAATAGCCATAATAGCCATAAACTATATTCTTTAATAAGTCATCTTGGTTTCAGTCAAGTCGATGGCCTACTCACTTCATACTGTATGGTATTCTAACGAAAAAATGAGATCTTCTTTACATCAAATATTTTAATATTTGGTATCAACTTGCTTTTTTCCATTTAGCGTTTATTTCACTTTAGCTCACATTTTCCACAATTCAAGATCATAACAAAAGGTTAGCTTCTACAGAAACAAATTTTTTGAAATTGGTTTTGAATTACATTTTATGAAATTCATTGAAAGTTAAAAATTTTAAGAATTATCTTAAATTAAATAAATTTAAAAATTATAAAATTGTTAGAAAAATTGTACTAAACTAACTAATTGTATACTCAAAATTTAACAATTTTAAATGATATTTTTACATTCAACACTTGGAGTTTGTTTATATCACTTGGTACTATTCGTAAATATTGTGCTTTGTAAATTTTGTAAACATATTGTGTAATATAAACCTCTCCAGTCTCAATAATAGTTATTCACCTAAAAGTAAGGAAAATGATACATTACTGACAAGGAGCAATGTTGAAATACGAGGCACTCTGTGCCGAGTATTTTAAATCTCCGAGTAAAGTGAGACATTTTCCTGACAAGTATGGTATTAAATTTTACCGAAAATCGTAAAAAATCGAAGTTTTAAAACATTAATTGAACAACATTTTTAAAACGAGCAAAAATCAATTTTGTCAATTTGTTGACTACATAGTTACCATAGAATGACGTCTCTTTGATTTTGTTACAATAACTGATTATTACCGGACTAGTCATTAAAATTCAATTTCCCTGCGCGTATATAAGCAGAGAAGTGTTGTTTCAATGACGATTTTCGGTAAATCCATGTTTCTTGCAATTTTCACAAATCAACAAATGTGTTTTCAGCCGAATGATCTATCACATATTGTTAGATATATCCATCCCTTTCATAAGCACATCTATTGCTTTTGACACCAAACCAAGCAAAGGCACTAGCCACTTTCTGTACAAGATACAAATGCAGATGGTTATGAGATGTGTCATTTTCAGTTAGATTGTTATTAATTACAATACCAAGTTTCTGTAGAAGTGTAAGTGGAGATCTTGACAGAACTTGGAATCGTATTAGCAATAATCCTACCGAGGATGACACATTTTGTAAGAATAATGTAGAAACTCACATTTTGATCTAAGCTTAATGTGACTTTTGTTTTTATTAAACTATCTATCAACTTTTGTCAAAAGTGATTACTGCTATTGCTTGTTGTCAAAAGCTTAGGATTTGTTTAAGAATGAGGTATCTATCAATAAATGATGTCATTTGACTACATACATATATAGCCATTTTTTGATTTATCAAATTACAATTCATTTTGAAATGTTTTACGTTACTTTAAATTATTTTACTATTTAATTGTTTATTTTATTATTTAGAAAAAATGAAACCTGTTTATCCAAACGAAATGTATCGAGGGTGATAAACCACAATGGGATTTTAATTTTAATTTAGTTACAATATTAAAAATTAAAAGGAATTACAAGATCTAGGAATTGTATCAGAATTATCAAGGAATTACATAAATTTGAAACAAAATTAGGAATTATAGTAATAAATTATTATCTGCAGTTTACGCCTCGCAAACTACTTTTTGTTCCGGACTTCCCCAGTTATCACAATCTTGACACGAAAAATGTAACATTTGCTCCTAATAAAAATATTATTGAATGTTCAGCAACTTATAAGATTTAAAATATCGGTATAATGACCCTAAACACATTCTGGTAAGAAATTAAGAAAAAATATTTGCTTATTTCGTTAAAAAGGTTACGTTTCAAAAATAAATATCTGCAGATATTAAAAATTTTATAATTTTATATTTCTAAAAATGTACAAAATACCTAAAACCAAATTACTAAATACTATAAACCTTTAAATAATGTCGAAAATGAAAACTATAGCTATAGAATGCCAAGTTCCTCAATTTATTATAATTTAGTATTAATTATACTTTTCAATTAATTGTACATTTAGATAAAACCAAAAGGTCACGTGACAACCCAACTACAAATCAGAAATGTTTCGGTTTGAAACAAGTATAACCAGGTTAAGACCGCAAGGTACAATTGAAAACCAATATTGCGATGTTATTATTTTGGTAATTTATATTTTAGATGAGGTTTATATGTTGTATTATTAACTTTATTGAATACAAGCTAATTTTTTTTAATTATATAGTCACTTTAAAGAACGTTTAAAGCTCAATAATAATTAATCTACAATAATGTAGCACTTTTTAATGTTCTCTGCTAATCTTACTAGCGAATCCGGGTCGTGACCTTTCAGCAACCTCAATATTCCATAAGGTACATCGCTTAAAATATGTGATTGGCTTACTAAATAGTACTGCCACAGTGATGTTCAATAATATCAAAGCAAATATTATTTTTGTTAAACAATAAAATGAAATATGATTTTATTATACTTTTAGAACCAACATGAATAATGTAAATTGTTAATTTCCGTTCGACATGACATTACTGAGATTAGTTGTCCTATTATATTAAATAAAAACTTCATTATTTTCTCATTATTTTTATGATTATATTTAGAATTAAAGTATTATTTAAAAAAAATTATTCAAAAACAAAAAGCCCAAAAATTAATTATTACAATAATTATAAATGGAAATAAATTAATTTCAATTTGTATAGTATTTATGCGGGCATCTTTGTTTTTGCAATACAGTACAATGTGCTAGTATAGAACGAAATTAATTATTCTTTAATAATAATATTACGGACATAGTATTTATTACATGATACATAATAAGAGTTTTACTAGCTACACAAAAAATTACTGGTTCAAATTTAAAAAATTTCAACAATATGTTCATTTTGCAATAAGGCTCGTTGTTCTGGATATATAATATATACTTAAACTTTGAACATTGGTTTAATCAAAAAGTTACCTGTAAGTAACAATTATAAAAGATTTAATTTTTAAGAATTATAGAAAAACGCATTTGGCATAATTAATAAACCATTCCGTAGATGATTTCTTGAAAAACATTTAAATCAAATTTACAACGAACTTCCATTTTATTCTCAACTTAAAAAATTTCAAACTTTTTTCAAATGATAGAAACAACTGCATAAAGTTCACCGTTGTTTCTAATACGAACATTAAGGCACGACATATGACATTTACAAGAGAAATCATTAACACCTTATTATTCGCGCTGTGGCACAAAATGATTATTTCAAATTACATAAGTATCTAATGAATTTTGCTAAGATTTTCTCAGAACTTAACGTTGAATATTATAATAGTGAATCATTTTTGTATGGATTTTGTCAAGATTTAAATTCATTTTTTACTGATAACGAAAGGCATGTTTGAAAATAAATATAAACAAAACTAAAAAACATTTTCTATAAAATTTATATTTCAAAATTTTATTTTATTTGTGTACATTTTTCCGTTGTAAGTATTATATCATTTAAAATTAGTTAAAAACTATGTAAAGTGACTAATGACTATTAAATATCATTACTTTTGCAAACTTGAATAACGGTTGGGTTATTAAAAATGTTAAATCTACTACCGAATTTACGAAAGAATGATATTGTTTAATTTAACTTAAACCTAGTAAGACAAAATTTATAATGTATAATTCGCTATACCGGCTCCATACGCGCGGAAATTCGCATGACCCAAAAGTTTTAAACCACTGGACTAAGCAATAAAATATAGTAATAATAATACCAACTTGAAAATTTTAAAACCTTCATTTTCATATAGGATTATAATATACTATAGTGCACCATAAATAAATAATTGCAATAGTTTATTGCTTAATGCTAGCTAGGATTATAAAATAATTAATTAAATAGTTTAGTATTATAAATGTATATAGCAGTTTAAAACAATTTTAACATTTTTTGAAAGACAATTATTATCATACAAATAAATTGAGCTCATAAATACCATTTCCAATATGAGAGTTGTAGTATTAAAAGTAATGTGTAAACTTAAATCTTTTTCCTTTTAATGTCAAGTATAGGTAATATAAATGTATTTCGAATATTACTTATTGTATAAACTTTCTATTTAACTAGGCAAGTAATTTTACACTAATTGAAATGTAACTAATTTACTTTCTTTTATGATTGATGTTTCTATTACTCGCATATGTGTAAAGGTTAAATGTCTTTTTTATTTTTTTAGATGAACCAATTGTGCAAAGTTTGCGGTGAACCTGCAGCAGGATTTCATTTCGGCGCATTTACGTGTGAAGGTTGTAAGGTAAATATTAAAACCTTATTTCTTAGAGAACATTTTATCTATAAAATATTTTAATATTTACTTCACGGTGACATTTTAATCGCCCCACTAATTGATTATTAATTTTAAAGATGGTGTGGAAACATTTCGAAATTTTTGAAGCATTGAAACATAATAAATTTATTTTGTAATTCTTATTTTATTAAAATTATAAGATACCTACCTACCAATAAATATTAATATATATTAGTTATACAGGGTCATCCGCTTACTTAAAACAGTGCTAATCTCTTGAAATATATACGTACGCGCGGTGCAGATTTATAGTTCCCGTACGGAAATATGTCTTGAAGTAGGTACCGCTTTTCAAATTTAAGTTAAAACATTTTATATATTTTTCAAAACTTATTAATGTTACTATCAAATACTTATTACTATAATACAAATTGATTGCACCCTTTTTGTTCAACAACTTGTCTTAATTAATAATCTATACAAATAGAATATGCCAATATGTAACAATGAAACTTATATACCTACTAGGTATATATTATTTTAATTGTATCTGTTTCAATCATTGTTTAGTTTCTACGATAATTATAACCAAATACATTGTATTAAAGCAGTATCATTTGCAATTACTTCTAATCGCATTGTTACTTTGGAGAAGAATAAATTACTAATTATTATTGCAAATTAAATTTGAATTTTCAATATTTTAAATTTTTGTTATAAATAATTATTAAATATTAGATGGAAATATGTATTGGGTTTTTTTGGGTCTCAGAATTATAAAAGCTAATTCGTAGACAGAGGAATCGTAAATTTTGAATATTCGATTAATAAAATCATTAGTCATAGTAATATATGGTACGGTTTAGACCTTTCCCAAATGAGGCGTGAAACCAAGAGTTCTTTGGAACCAAAAATAAGGAAATAAGAATATTTAGATATTTAGTATTAAGAATATTATAAATCGCAATTATTATAATGTATAAGTTATCTATGTTTTCTGTGATAACGCAAAATTTATCACAACGTTGTTTTGTACTATACGATATTTCAATCGATGAAATAATATTATATCAACAATTAAACAGAAACTTTGGTGTACTTACAAAAAATTCAATTTTACCTGATTTATGCATGCAATGCTCTATATTTACGTTATAGGTACTACTATATTATAATGTTTACTGCTTAATTAACAATTACATTGTTGTATAAACAGGTTAGTCTTTAAGCTATCATTAAACAAATCAAGAAATATACGAAATCCTGATTGCCTTTGGGATCTCTTTAAACAATCTATTTAAAATAGAGTATTTTCAGGTATACATATTATGTATGGGTTGAAATGGTAAACACATGAATGTGTGGTATTGCAGAGTGGTATTGCGGAGAATTATAAGTGACTACGAATAAAGTTTGGTTTATGTCAAAGGCACCGCACGCATTGCACGAAGCCGGATGAAGTTCAAACATTGAATTTCTGTAGCAGCGTTTAGGTTGGGTTACGTCAAACGCCGGCGCACGCATAGCACCAACCGCGCGCACGTAAATACGCACATAAACTCGAATTCCGCATCAACCTGTTGAGTGAGCATAACTGTTAAAAACGCTTAAAAAAGAAAAGAATTTAAATACGTTTGTGAACAATATACCAATTTTTATTAAAGTATAAAAATATAACATGGACCGGGAAAAAGTAAAAAACTTAAAAAAGATACATCTTGTCAATTATTCTTGTATTCGAGAACACTTTCAGGATTTCAATGGATTTAATGTAGTTTTTGTTTTATTTCAATTCTGATAGTATTCTATCTGATCCAATATAACTAATATTATGCGTGTCTTGTCATATTTGCTACTACTACTCTACTACTAATTTTTAATTTAAATAACAGGTTTTAATAGTCAATTCAGATGGTGTGACGCAATATTCGTTTTTCATGGCAAGGGGTACATTATATAAAATTTTATAAAACCCTAGTTTTTGCATATTACGTACCTATATATAAATATTTATATATTTCTTAGCAAATGGGTACGATAATTTTGTTTGTCTTCTAAGAAATAACGGCTTAGTTAAAATAGGCGAATCTTCTAAAAATTTCGCATAGAGCCATAATGAACGAAAAGATATAAAATATATAGTTTTTGCCTTGGTGTCTGGGTAGGCTTGTTTAAGTCCTGCTTAAAAAATTTGTAATACGTTAAATATTTAATAATTTCTTACCAAGCAGAACTTAAACGTAAAATACTAAATTGAAATTAAAAAATTGTTTATTTTGAATAATTTCGACAATGCTATAAATCCTCTTAAGAGTTTCTGGTTTTACTCGTTAACTAATCATTTTATTCGTGAGAGATAATAATAAACTAATTTGATATCAGTAAACATTTGGTGGATTTGATAGTAAACGTGATTAAACATTTTTCTTATATAAAATCATCGCGAATTTTTCAAAGACAATTACCGAATCCGGTTTAACTTTTTTAGAAGTCAGTGTTGTACAAATGAAAACTAAAAATAGAAACGACAATAATCAAACTCATAATCTAGTAAAATAAGGGCTCTCCTTATGAAGAATGTATAGGCGTAGGCTATCTAAATTGACTTTAAATTCTAGTGACAATACAAATTACAGTTAAAATTGTAAAATTGCGAAGGAAAAATAATAATTGTAAATAGTTGTAAAAAACAATGTAAATGTTATTCTTACGGTAAATCAATCTTAACTTGCATTATAGATATACTCTAATCATAAGATAGAGTGCAGATTAATAGTGGGAAAATTCTGTAGAAGCTTTTACTTGCCTATTAGTACTCTTCGTAATGCAGCAGAATAAAACGATGTAAAACTAATATACTTAGCTACATTACATGAGCAATAATAAAGCAAAATTTGAAAAAAGTATATCATTGTTGTGTTCGACGATTTCAATAATTATCGTTAAGTCATAATAGATTATGTACACAAAAGTGGGTAGGTAATCAAAATACATAATACTTATTTATGTATCTAAATTACATTAATTGTTTTTAACAACTATAGGCTGATGCGGAATTCGAACCCACGACTACTACTTGTTCGTAATTTTGCCTTACAATACAACTCAGCTAGGCAGAAATATTTTGAATTAACTAATGTAATTGAAATTTGAAAACTGTATTTAAATTTAAATATTTAAATACACAATTCAAATTAATTGGATTAATGAACTTTCTAGTGAACTATAAATTACTGTAAAGTAAAACTTATTTTATCATTTCTTAATAATAATAACAAGATTGATTGACCAAGTTTTACCATATTCAGACTGAAGATTCTGAACATAATAGTTTTACTATGTATTAAAATTAATGAACATAAATTTAATATTGTTCTTAGAAATAATTCTGAGGTAACATATGGTTAATAAATCGTAAATATAATATCCTATTTGAAGCAAATCCAATTTTATAATTTCTTATTCATTTCTTGCGCGTTAATTTTAAATAATTCTTTTAAATACCTACCTATCTATTTAATTCAGGATTAATTTAAAAACGAAATCGCGTACCAACGATCACATTTGAATTTTTAATGACTTTAACTGTCTCTTGCTGATCGATAAATTATTAGTACGAGTAAAATACACTAATTTTATAAAAAAAATAATTATATAAATTCCTACATTTGTATATTTGAAATAAATATGCAAAAGATATAAAAACTATAGAAACTAGAGTTACATTAATAATAATTATATTTAATAAGTAATAGGTAGGTAAATTCCATCAACTAATTAAGAAAACTTTAATTTAAATACTTTATTATTTAAATTGATTTCTAGTTTTCATATGTTTTTTACTCCCTTAATTATAATTAATTTAAAAAATATAATTATGCGTTTTTTTAGGTAATTGGTATTAAATGTCTAAAACAGTGAGAATAATTAATTATTTTATAGTAATCGTATATAATAATAATATATATAATATTACTCAGTTATTAATACTTATTATTTGTAATTGTCAAATAATTATTTTCGTCCATACTTTAATACATTCTTCTTTCTATTTTCGGGATTTTGGACTTTTTCAATTAAACTCTGTGTAACGGTCTACATAAATTGTAATGTTTTCATATTCTATATTACAATAAACCGTTTCTAGTACTGATGAGGCCCACAAAAAGGTTGGGCGAAACGTAGACCGTTACACAGAGTTTAATTAAAAAAGTCCAAAATCCCGAAAATAGAAATAAGAATATTATTTGTAGAAAGTTTTAAAAAATACTTATATAACTTAAAAAAAACTTTAAAAGCTATATTCCAATAAATATAATATCATGAATAATATGTAACATAGAGCAAGTTTTTCCGATTAATATTTCAACTTATAACTTAGATATTATTTTAATAATATAATTTATTATGTTTATAATTTTTGGGTACCTATATACAAAATTCATCACCCGCAAAATTTGTAGACCAGTATAGTTTTATATCTTTCCGAACATACAGAAAATGCTATGTTCTGCTACCCTTAGAACATTGCATACTGCAAGAATTGGATATTTCAATCCTCTTTTTGGACGTATTATAATCTCAATTAAAAGAAATTTGAATTTTTATTTCAGAAATTAGCTGTAGTATTGCATTCAGACTTTCAAACGATGCTTTCTCAGAAACGGTTGCTCATAGCACTTCAAAATAAACACGTGTTTGTTTAATTTTAGTGCTCCTTCAATCTAACAAAGCTTGTCCCGTTCCTGGAGTTACACTTGAGAGGTTCTCCTGGTCAGTCACATAAAAATAATAATTATTATATATAATGTTTATTTACAATCTTCTATACTTTATTTGCCGATATTTAATTACTTCAATATAAATGAAAACGATTTTGAGTATAGGATATATTACTTTATTTTTAACCGGTTCAGCTAATGGCATAGAATCATCAGGGTTCATCTGTAAGATATTATAAAATAGTTTTATACTTGATTTTTAAAATATTTTAAAAATAGTTACTTAAATCACATTTCCAATTAATAAAAAAAAGAATGTTGATCTTTCTCATCAGACTGATCATTTCCTATGTTTTTTATTCTTTTTTCTAGATACCGTTCTGTTGATCGAGTATACTATTACAGGGTTTTTCAATGAGGGCAATAGATCTTTACTCGTTGATACCTGGTTGGGATATTTTGTACTAATTTTTTGTTATTTGTGTTCAGTAAACTTGGGAAAATTAAACAATGGATCGCTACAATACAGCACCACGCATTTGCTACACTTCGAAGGAACTCATTCAGTTACTGAGACAAACATTCGACGGTCAAATTATCTCGAGAAATAGCGTTGTCAAGCCACCTCGTTATTGTGATTTAACACCCTAGACTTTTTTCTTTGGGGTTACGTTAAGTCACAAATGTATGCCAATAAGCCAGCAAATACTGAAGATCTAAAACATAACATTATTCGTTAAATCCAGACCGATTTGTGTAAGAAAGTTTTGGAAAATGTGAATGCGCTTCACCAAACAGAGCCGTGGTAACCAAATTTGCTATATTATTTTTAAACTTTAATGCCATGTACCAATCGTCTAAATAATACCAATAAAGCAGTGGTTCCCAAACTTATTTATCTCACGCCTCCCTTCTACCAAAAAATATTATTGGCGCCCCCCTTCAAAAAAGGTACTTTTCCACAAAACAAAACTTTTCAATTTTTCAAAACAAGGGAAGGGAGTTTAGGGAAAAATAATTTTTTTTCTCAACTACACAAGTGGCCTACGCCCCCCTTTGCAGGTCTCTGCGCCCCCCACTTTGAAAACCACTGCAATAAAGCATCAAAATCCTTGACGGCTACTTCTGTGCTTCATTTTAAAGATCTATTGCGCTTATTTATATGGGTTTTATTAAGATTGTTTTTTATTATTAAAAAGTTATCATTGGAGGATGGGGTTAATATATTAATTTACATTATGTAGTGTTTAAATAATAAATTTTAATTAGTAAATAGCTAATTTCCATTTGTACGTTTTCAAAAATATTATCATGGAAAATTAAGTAGATAAAAATATAATATTATGTAGTTAATACGTATAATAAATTTGATAATATATTTTTCAAAATGGAATCAATATTGAATGAATAAGTTAGAGAATCAATAAATATATGAGTCGCAAGAACCCGATAGTACATACATATTTAGGTACTATAAAATTGAATAACTATTCATTAACATAATAAAACTTAATTCTTTTTATATTATCTAATTAAAATATTGTAAATTCTAGAAAACCGGATTTAAACAAAATTTTGAGTAGATATAATTTATCGATGATTTAACTATGTAAAATAATAAAAAAATTAAAAGTATATCTTTTAATGGTAAAATATAATATTAGTTACGAATTAATTAAATTATTATTATCACCACGTACACCTACATATTTCAAAAGAAATAAATTGTATACAATATATCTATATGTAGCTACGCATTGCACTACATATGTGTACTTATGTACTATACATACATACGTAAGCATTTATGTATTCAAAAAGCATAATGTTTTTATTTTACGATTTCATCTTTTTGTCCTAATGTTTTGAGATTTAAGGGTTGGCGAGATGATACATAGTTAAAATCCATCTTGACAAAATACTCTATCATTTAAAATACAAATTCATCAAAATTTGACGATCCCTTCTGTTAAAAAATCAAGCCACAGAGAGACAAACATACGCGATAAACTTTTAACACCTTCCTATTAAGTGGAGTGGTAGGGGGTTAAAAAATGTAAACATATAAAAACCATTTAAAAGTTTAATTTATTCATAATTTTCAAGTTATAAGTTATTTTGAAGCGGATTGACCTCTATGCTTTTATAATGATTTTCGATCTAGAGAACATCACCTATTTATACTATTAATTTGTTTTATACAAAGTTTTGCAAACATATTATTGTATTTAATATAGTAGATAATAAAATTTAACAAAGGAAAAAAATTAGGAAATCTGAATTAGTGGGTTTATTTAAAAATTAGTCAGTTTTGAAACAGCTAGCCTTCGTATTTGTCAAATAAATATGTAATCCGTTTGCGTACGTCAAAATTACTTTTTAGAACCTTAACGATGTAGCTAGTTGATTTTACCATATATTTTGCTGAAGAGTTAAGTAAATGCAACACGCAGATCTAATTGTACAATTTGATTGTATTAGGCTAATGTTAGATATTCATAAAAATAATTCGTATTAATAAAAATATTATTACCATTAAAAGTAGGTAATCATGTTAAGAAACATTTATTTATACGTTCTTGAAACAGAATTAAGTAAATATAAAACCATTGTATTAAATGCAATTCAATTTGCATAACTTCAGTAAATTCATTTAAATTTAATTACATGCAATTAGCGGACGATTACATAGTTGGATAGGAAAGCACGTGGTATGGGGAAAGTGTCATAATAGTTTAAATGCGTTGCGTGCGACTTAATCCGAGCAGTAATTGCGCAATTGTTTCCGACCTAGTATTCCAAATATCCAACCACCCGCTATATCCAATGCCGCCCTTTAGCGTAACAATAGCTCCATGCACAATTTCACTTTTATTATGACACTATGATCTTACACAATGTTTTTTGGTGTCACCGGAAGCAGTCATTCACAACAGGTAGTGCAAACTTTGATGAGATCTACATAGGTTTTAAATTGTTTTCTTCGTTGGTTGAATCTTGCTTATACGAATAGACTAGATATTTTTATTATGGATAATTCAATCATTATTATCTTATTTGTATCATGACAACAAAAACTTAGATTTATTAAACACAGAGTTAATTTGACACAACTAAAGTGTCTTATTAGGTTCAAAATTCATAGGCATAGATAGTGATTTATATTTTTTCAGGATTCCTGCAACGCATTATTGCACAATTCTCAGTTCTTATTGTGTGCATATTGAAAATTTTTTATTATATTAATTTAATAGAATAAAATCTCCATAGTATATAATCTCATAAAAAATTTTTTCTTTTCAAACTTCAAAATAAGTATTATTTTTATTTTCTGCGACGGTAGTGCGCCAAAATCTATTGTGCAGCCTATCAAAAGCAATAAACTTTATTAAGATGTTAAGGAATCTTATTAGTATTTCGATCCACAGTTTGATGTTCACCAGAGGGCCGAGTTAAGAAATTCTGCCAAGTCCGAGATTTGAACCCAGAATTTCCGCTCATAACTCAACTAGCGATCACACCAAGCCACCACTGTGGTCTAGTTAGCTTTATATCTAATTATGCCAAATATAATATTAAATATACCAAAATTTATTAACAGTTTCTTCAATGATTGATAATTGAATTTCAACAGAATTATTTGGACAACTCTTTGTCAAGAGGGTATAATGCCCGTATAATAAGGCAGAAATCGTTCATTTCTAAAGTAAATCAACTAAAACAAAAATTTGCTAAAATTTGTAGTAATAAACTTAAAATAAGAAATTTCAAAAAGATTTATGATATTTAGTATACCTATGTATTTATAAAATATGATAATTAACCGAACCAAACAAAACGTTAAAATAATAGAGTTTTAACAGTAAAGTGAAGAAATACAGTATGTAAAATATTATTATTTAAAACACCAAAAAGGACACTAATTACAACTACTTGACAGGTTAGGACTAAACAGTATATAAAAGGAGGATAAATAATTATTGTTACATTATAAAAAGAAATAAACAATTTAAAATTTGGTAATGCAATATAAGGCCATATTTCACGATTATTTTCGATCTTCAGTCGCGTAATATATAACTAGAAAAAGTAAAAAATAAGAAACGTCTAAAGAAATGTCTATTGGTAATGTGGTTTAATGTCTAGACGAATTAACAGTTTGTCATTCAGATCGTAGATATAATTTTTGAGATTTAAGTTGTATTTCAAATTATTTAGATAGTCGGAATTTGCTGCAGTTACCCTAAATATAATATTATATAATATAATATTTTTTTATAATATTAATTATTATAGTAGGTAACATCAAAGAAAATTGCCTTACATTTTTATTGAGGAACATCTTCTTTAACATAATATTAATTAATATGTACCTACAGAAAATAACAAACTAGAATAATACTAACCTAATAATTATTTCTGATACTAGATAATAAGTAATTATCTTCTAAAATGTTTTGCTAAATATGTTCATATTCGTACATCTAGCAATTATGTAATTAATGGTTAAAAAAAGATTGATCACTTATTTGAGCTAAAAGTATCACCACACATTGATAAAGTTACGAAATTAACTATTTTCCTAGTAAATATGAGTAAACTTGAATTTGAGTAAACAAACTTAAATATCATCATTTCATGACTGCATATAATTTGTAAATACTGGTAAGTACAGTAATTTTACCAAATTTTAAAAGCCCTTGTATTTTTTAAAACATCCTCAATAAAACTCACATTAGCGTTAATAGATAACTAGAATTATTTATTATGAAAGTTAAGAAAAATATTATATTTTTTAAATACATATTAGGAAAATTATAAATTTTAATTGGATACCAAATTTAACTTCAATTAACGTCAGATTGAAAACCACCCGTAGTGGTTACTACTATACCCGTAGTAGTAATTAATTAAGAAATTCCAAAATCAAATAATATAATATACAATAAATTAATAACTTTATTAAAACCATTTACATGTTCTCGTTTTAAAACAATATCAAGTGTAAGGTAATGATAGTAATCGCTCCAATGCAACGGCGCTACTGTTTCACGCACGAACGAGGCCCATGGTTAAATTACGTCTTGCCGACGGCTTACATCACAGACAAATTCGATTTCAGATGCAACATTGCGCGAAAACCCGGCCTAGTTTAGTACGTGTCCTCAATTTTTGTGTTCAAGAATTTTTCACTTTTAAGTTTTCAATTAATCCTAAAACATTTTTAAATAATTTGTCTTTAAAACAACAGGATTACGCATAAAATGTTAAACGCATTTGTCAGATTATCCAATTAATCTCTTTGTCACTTGTGGCAGAATTTTAATATTTACACGAATCTTAAACGAATTTTAGTAAAATGTATTTGTTGAGAACCCTTGTTCATATAAGTTGATTGATAAGAGAAATAGTTGGTATATAAATAAAGATATATGCTTTCCTAATAATATACTTATTAGTTATTATTGAATGTTGAAGTTTACAACGCATAAGCAAGCTAGCGAATCGAGATTCGATAGTTTAGTTTAATTAACAATTTAAATCTTTATTTAATCTTAATTTTTTACAAAAGAAAATATATTGCAACTGTGTGCTTATTTTAAATTACTATGTAGTTATAATTACTTATAAGTTTATGTTAACCAGAAGGTAAAATATAGCTAGTATATGCACGAAAGATAAATAAAAAACGAGTTTGAAACATTTTGAATCTCTAAAAATATTTATACAAGTAATTAATTCTTTATGTGTAATAACTAATAAGTTTCATTTTGTTATATCTCGCATTAATTACTTTGAAAATTGTCTTTCTGTATGAAATGAATGTTTGTGGTTTAAGGACTACATATTTATTTTTAATAATTTATTTACCTATTTTACTATTTACCTAAACCTATAAATTTTTTCTATTAATTAATTAATTATTATTATTGTAATGCTTGTATTTCAATAGTTTATAAAACTTTTCAGGGTGACCAGAATCCACATGTTGATGATATTCTAAGTTCTTGGTTGCACTTGACTTTTGAGCTTTAACCTCATTTTAGATTATAAAAGCACTTTCCCTAAAAAGGCGAAATGCAGAACTAAATCATAAAAGAGAGTACGTATAACACCGGTTTGTTGACTAAAGACAAATTGCACTAGTAAAAAATTGTTTTTTAAATTCTTGCTGAGCAATTCATTGGCCCTTCAAAAGTTTCGTAGAACCATTGCATTTTGCAGACTTCGGCCAAGGTAGAAGCCTTATTATTAAGGCTAATATTATTCAACAAACAAATTTATTTATAATTCTTGACTTAGTAAAATATCAATCACACCTACCTATTTATACCTATTTATTTTTTGAATGCCTCACGGCCCAACAAAATGAAAATTTTTAGACTTGGTGCCAGAAAAGTAAGAACTGTCTTTGGATATTTTTAGTGTGCTGATTCCAAAAATACCTACTTTTCTTCATAGCAGCTCTCGATTTCGAAATATAGGCTAATTGATTTCAGTTCTGATAAAAGGCAAAGACCGATATCAAGGAATATGAGATAGCCACATGATAGCCCACTACTGTAAGAATCTTCACCGAAATCCTCTGATAAATTCTCCGCTAGAAAACCTCATAAATTTCTTTTATTTTGTTTTTACGGAATACATAAGTACCTGGTTTTTATTTTGCTTTTTTATAGTTAGAGCCAATCGTAATAGTGATAACGTGAAATGGACATAAGTTAAAAATTACATGATTTTATTCTAACATACTTAGGTCAATATAGCGTTTCTCAAAAACTAGATCTGATATTCTAAATTTGTTGGCTATTTTGAATTCTACACTCAAAAATTACTTAGACACATTTAAGAAATCGCAGACAAAAATACGTCTGTTGGCCTGCGAATCAAAGGTTAGAAACGCTTTCTATTCTATACTGAAGTTCTTAGTAATTAAGTAAATTTGCGTTATTCGTGTAATTTACAATATCTGAATGTAGTATCTATAATGGTTAGGCGCGAATACAGGGGGAAGGCAATGAATGCAATTGCCCATACCCGAGTCAACCACAACCCAAGTACTACGTCTTCAATGTTTTTTTAGAAGTGTGTTCTGAAAGCTAACCAAAATTGAGCAGAAATTGAAAATTGAAGTGATATTGTGGTAATTATTTTAATCTGATTGCAAATCAATCTTTTGCAAATAGGTGATATTTGTGTAGGTACCTATTTAGAAATATTTACTTACACACACCTGATGTTTCATATTATTTCTATTATAGTGACTATTTCGACACCCCCAAGGAACAAAGCCGTAACTGATTTTTACCTATTTTTCAGGGGAGCGATTTTAAAATTTTCAAAAGTTCATACAACATGTATAAGAGATACAACTTTTTTCCACTGATTATCTCTGGAATTGTTAGTCGTAAAGTAACAAATTAAAAAAAAAAATTTTTCCTCAGGATTACATCAGTAGTCATAACTCAAAATTGATGTAACTCGAGTTCGGGATTTGCTCCTTGGGGGTGTCGATTTATCTATTTATAAGTTTTTAAGTAACACACGGTAAAAAATTATGGTTTTATTTAGCGTTTTTTTAGAAATCATTTGTGTAAAATCGTTTTAAAATTATATTTGTGTTGAGTTCCGGGAAAGAATATAAGTAGTATTAATAGATTATGACATATCGCGTTGCAAGCTTAAAAAATATAGAAACAGATCACTATTTTATTTATATAATTTGTTTAAGAGAGTTTATTTAGTATTAATTTAGTAATTGCTCATATTTTCTCTTAAGAATGATTTAATGATCTAACGTATTAATACAATTAATTTTTGTTTCAGTCATTCTTTGGAAGATCCTATAATAATCAAACAAGTGTAACGGAATGCAAAAATAACAATGATTGTGTTATAAATAAAAAAAATCGCACAGCTTGCAAATCGTGTAGACTGCGAAAATGTCTACATGTTGGAATGTCTAAAAGTGGATCTAGATATGGACGTCGATCGAATTGGTTTAAAATTCATTGTTTACTGCAAGAACAGAACTTAAATTCAGAACAAAACCAAAGTATAACTAATCCTTCCCCCTCTATGAAAATTCCCGTAAAATCTCCACTTGATGTTTCACATAATTTTGGCATGAATTTACTGACGCAACAACATTATTCAACACCACCAACACATTTTGGAAAAACAAAAGAAGAACTTATTATGTTAGGCTATGAGGATTATAAACACGCCGCATCTCCATCTGTCAGTTCACCTGAATCTCACAATTCTGATTCTTCTGTTGAAATAAGTGATGCAAGACGAATGGTACCTATGTTGCCTACTTTGTTTAATAACGGACTTTTTTCCAATCCAAATTTATTATTTCCTTCCGCGTTTTATTCAAGTTTCATTCCTAATACCGACGGTAGCAATAATAATCCAATGTTTAATCATAACAATATATTTGAAGTTAATTACAAACGTGCATATTTTGATGCTTTTCAAAGACTATTAAATCAACAAGAGCAAAGAGATCCGATAGTAGATTTTAAAAATCCTTGTCAGGAAAGTCCAATTGATTTAAGTGTTAAATCGACAAGTGACAGGGGTTCTACCCCTACATTAAGTGAAAGATCTGGTGTAGGTGTCGGAAGTGATGCTGATGAAGAAAGTGATTGTGATTCCAAAAGTAGAATTGAAAATTTAAGAAATTTAAAAAATTCTCCTATAGATTTAACAACTAGACTGTGATGGCAGTACAATGCTCTAAAATACTGTGTTCTATTAATGTACCTGGTGTTATGATCTATGTACACAACATTTTGATTAAAATTTAAAAATTTGTTTTCAAGTTTATATGAACTATATATTTTACATAATTCTAATACTAATTCATAATGTAATAGAAAATCAATTATCAAATTCCGGCAGGTGCCTATACCTATTGAGTATTGCCAAATTAAATATAAGAGTTTTCCTTTAGCAAAGAATTTCTCTTAATACGTAGCTCTTTAATAATTTATTATAAGGAGCATGTAATTACTATTTGAACGATTTGAATCTAATAATAATAATATGTCGTTTATTGTGTTTGCACTTATTATGTTGTTATTTGTCGATTTTTTCGTTTTTTGTAATGAATTACAATAGCGATTTAATAAGATTAAAATTGAACAGCCAAAGGTGATTAGTCGTTACAATAAGCGGCATCTTTCATCAATATAAATTTCGAGAATAGATAAGAAATTATAAATTTGAATATTATATAATGAAAACTCACGGTTAGTAACAATCCTTGGTAAGTTTTATAATTATTACATGAATATAAAAAATCAATAATTCCACTCTGATCAGTTTAGAATTGTTAATAAAATATTATATCAAATAGAACTTGGGTCCTACAAAAATAAATTATATTGTCTTTTGTCTAAAACAGTGGGTATACAAAATTTAACGACATTTTGTTATCCGATGCAAGTTTGATAATAAAATATCAATAACTTTTTAGATTTAAAGGTGACCTTTTGACAGTATGGAACGTATTGTTTATCTTAGAAGTTTTCGGAAGCACTAATGGAGGAGATGTTGAGATTTCAATTTGTGTTAGATAATAATAAAAATTCAGACTAAAATTTAATTAAATATACACGAGTAGAGCAGGTTCAGAATAAATAAGTATTATATAATGCATTATCTTGTACATAGATATAGATTTCACCAGATATTTTGGAACATAAATGAGAAATTTAAGTTCTAACCCATGCGAAACTCACTCGATTACTCAGGTATAACTAAAATTTCGAGTAAAAGTCAAGGTTATCTGTACTACTTGAGTAATACTCCATTACTTCTATAATGATGCACTTTAATGCAATATTAAAAACTTCATTTTTAACCGTTTAAAAGTTAATTTCTTAACTAATCACAAAGTTTTAAATATTACTAATTACGCATTAAATGCGGGGTTGTTATAATAAAAACCATAATGGTTTATTTCGAATGTTTTTCGAACCTACTTGTATTTAATTTTTATAGTATGTTGTAATACGTAATATATTGTAAAATATTAGTATAATGTTTAGGCACTACAGTTATCATTTACATTTACAGTAAAATTTTAAAACCAAGGTGGAACCCAAACTTAAACGCAAAACTTTGCAACCTATTATATTAAATATGTTCCTATGCAATAATAATATATTTCAAAATGATATAAAAACTATATCTAGTGTAAACTATATCTATGATTTTGTGTAATATATACTACTTGCTATTTAAGTATTAAGAGAAAATCAAAATTTGGAAAACGCTGTAATTTCTCATTTTCTTAATATAACTTATCAACACCGCTTGCATATATATTTTTAATAATATTAATTAACAAGAATCAATTTTTTTCCTACATTAATAATTATTGAAAGTTTCTACATAGTAATAGTAACTAAACTATAGTATTTCTTACTGTAGTAAAAGATGACTAATGATAACAAACTATTGAAATTCTCAAAAAATTATCCAAAACCTAATCAATCAGAAAATAATTTTTCAGATTTTATTTACATTCTTTGTCGATCAAAGTGATGATGCGGCACAGGTAAAATTGATATAAATGACAATTTAAATAATGTTAACATATTAGTTCTGAATCTAAAGGTGGGTTTCACAAAAGCATTTTAAAATTCAAGCTACCATTAAAATTATAACCATAGTGACACCAATTAAAACAAATTTCTGTAAGATTGTTTAATAATAAATTATAATCGTTTGATTGAATTTTAAAACTCTTTTGTGGAACCCAGCATTAGATGGAAGTACAGCAGGGTCGAATAAATTTTTACCCTGAGCGATTTGGTGCTAATCCTGTACAATGTAATATTTTTTGATGAAACGCATTGGTAGGTTTTGATTATAAAATGTGAAAAATATCAATATTATTTATTACAAGAACCGATTCATTGCCTTGTTTCGCAATAAATTATAATTAAATATTAATTATAAAATTGCTATGCAACATAAATTTGTTGTTAATTTAATGCATTAGTATATTCATATTTTGTTATGAGCACTTACCCATCAAAGTTTGTTCAGATTTCATTTGTTTGAAAAAGTTTTAGTGTATTTTATACAATGACAAAGGGTAATAAGCAATCATATAACTGAGGCTTAACGGTTAAAAGTTATGCTATATAGTTTGTTAATATTTTTAAACATGTTGCACCAAAACACTGCTCCAAATTGGTTCTGTGCCAAATAATATTTTCATCAAAGCGAATAGGCACAAAATAGGTTCAAACTGGAAATGCTTTACCGAATTACTCGTGCCGAACTGAGCTATTCGCAAAATTACAAGGTGATTTAATTGTATTATTATTATTATTATACCTACATAATATTTCATTGACAAATTCTAGTTAAAAAAATGAAACTAGTCAGAATTGTTAAAATATTTAAAAAAGTTTTTTTATTATATTTATATACTGTTGAAGAGTAAAATTAATCTAGAATTATCTATGAATGAAGTTAATAACTCTTAGTTACTATTATCTTGAAAATATCGCATCTTAGAACTCGTTTTGCTATCTTTAGCTAGCTTTGCTGCATAAAAAAGCAATGATAAGCTGGGTGTAACGACATTAAAATAAGATGCCTTAACATCATCGGCTAGTTTATCAAAGGCTATCTAGCATAGGACAGCAAAGCGTTCTCTATGGCTCTCTCCGTTAACAATACTTTTATCTATCACCAGCATTATTTTGCGGTTTTACTTTTGTGAAACAATTTTTATTTTATAAATTTTATCATGTAATATTAAAAAATAACAGTACACAGATTTTATAATATTGCTTATATTATCACAGTAAATTAAATAGTACATTGTATAAATAATATTTCTATAATAATTATTATGTGCATTACTATAATTGAAATTTTTTAATATCTTAACAGAAACTCTTAGAATTTAAGGTTTTTTGTTGATCATTTTTAATAATTGTCTCAGTAATAACAATAATGGCCAGTATGTTGTTTTGTTTTTAATTATAATAAAGTTTATATGTTATAAAGTACTTAATATAGCCTACGTATTACAGATGTACCTACAACATAAAGTTACAACATTGGCTTCAAACCTAATATGAAACAGATGATTAAAGTCATCGCTTTCATCGTTTATGAAATATGTGTTCCAAAAATAGCATTTATTTCTTCACGTACCTACACCCAAGTTTAAAATTATTAATTTTTTTGAATATATTTTACAAATAAAAATTAATTTGAATTGATAACTTATTGCGGTGATTACGGTATTCGTATAATCTATTACAATATTATTATAGTGAGTATTACAATATTGTAATTCATAATATTATATATTAAAAATTATTTTGCCGTAAGACCGCCAATAAAAACTTATCAATTATATCAATTAAAAATTAAGTTAAAACTTAATATTGAAGTTTTAACTGCTAGCTGACCTCATCCCCGATGCCGAGAAATTCTGCAAACAAACAATATAATGATAAACGAAAAAGTCTTGAAATAATACAATAACATCTTTAATTTTAAAGTAACGTACGTTTGAAATAAGCATTTTGAATAAAATTTTAATTTGAATATTATTATTTTTTTTATTAAAAAAAGAAGATACAATTAAAAAAGTTTTAATCTGAACTAATAATTATATTAATTGTTAAGTTCATATTCCGTTTAAGATGTATTTCTAAGATGATCGGTAGCTATTACTATATTGAAATATTACTTTAAGTAGAAAATTTTTTAAATTTTATTGTAGATAACCGCATATTCGAAATATTCGCGACATTTAGTTGCGTTTTTTATGCAAATGAAATCATTTTGTTTGATTTTATTTCTTAAGTACAATGCCATTTGTTGTAATTTTCTGTTATTTCCAGGTCAGTACAATACATAAATGTATTGCATTATAATGTTATAATAATTTAAGAAAGTAGTATTTAATGAGTCCTATTGTATAGATATTATTAGCTGGGCATTTTATATAATATTTGTAAATTATCGTTAATTGTTATTTTTGTGTTTGGTGGAATCGTTTCCTAATGTCCATCAGGGATATAGGCCAGTTTTGTGTGTTTATACATAAACTGCAATATTACATATTAAAACAATAAAGTCAACTATTTAATAATCGAGTATTATTTAATCTATATATGTACAAATTCTTATAGCATAAACGATTCTTCTAAATCTTTCTTCCAGAATTTTGAAGTCTGGGTATTTGGAATACTTAAGGTAAGAAACTTTTAATTTCCATTTTCCTACATATTTTATCAGCATAATAGTATGACAATAACTACAGTCCTGTTGCACATAATATGAAAATGTTGTAAAATTTAAAAGATTTAAAATTTTTGAAAACCGTTGTAGCATATTAAGTCGTTGACTGATAAGCAGGAATCTTTGACTCACACCCAGTCCCAGTTTCTCCTAGAGCAGCAATGGCAAACTGCTGAGGAGAAAACTATAAAAACAAACGAAGGAAACACGTCATTCTTTTAATACCTTTGAGCAAATTATAAAAAGTGTTAATGAAGATCCACAATTCTTATCAATATTATCAATATACATAGATACCACTCGTCTAGAAGTAATCGGATCTTAACTATGAATTACATTGAAGAGAATTACTACTATTAATTTTGTAAAAATTTAAATTTTAAATTTCTCAAAAAAATTCCAAAAAAGGTTCAAACTGATTTTGTCTCAACTCAAAAAATCGAACTTGGCTAAAGTGTTTGTTAAGGCATTTGCGGAATATTATTCTCCGTATAATATTCTAAACAAAGTTAATTCTCCTAAAATAAATTTTATTTCAAAGTAAACAAATTTGCGTTTTGTTAAACAGTATAGTATTAATTTTATTCCTAGATTTGCAATGCTAAATTAAGTTGATTTTTAAACTTTGAATGCCACCAAATCGACCAATGTAGTTGACAACTTTTTATTCTACAGCAAATGGCGTTCACATCAGTAATGTTTTACTATCACTAGATACTTACAACAAGCGTCTTGGTTACGCGTTGCATTGCGTGTACTTGTGACTTTTTTATAAGTTAAGGTATGGTTTGCTAAAAGCAGTCGCTGCAGAACAGTTACTGCCGGCGTTGGCGACAACTGCTATACCTGGTTTGCTAGACGCGTTTTCAGTGTAACTGCAATAGATTGCTTATAAACAGAACACCTTATCAGCCGTGTGGGTTTTAAGTTGCAATGAGTTTATCAGTTTGTTTATTTAAGAATGTTATTTATCTCGAGGCTTTGATTACTACTATGCTCTTGGCATAAACAAAAAATGATTATCTAAAAGCATAGGAGTTCCATAGTCATTACAAACACAGGGTGCACTTTCCGAAGAGGTCGAAATGTTGATTTACCTTTGAATAATCACAATCAATGAATAAATGAATAAACATTTGAGTTTTTGAAAGTTAACAAAATTTTTATGTTTTTTTTTAATATTGATATGGTTAATTTAATTTTTCTATTTTTGCAATAGAAATAAGTAATTGCTTTTTTTTCCTACGAAGATTGTTTTTAATAATAAATTATAATATAGGTAAACTCAGTAAACTAATAAAAAAAATAGGTTGATCTAGATGAACCATTATAATATTCAGAAGTATTTGAATTGCAATTCGTAAAAAATACTGTTTTAAAATAATAAACAAATATAGTTATTTTTACAACTAAATATTTATTAGAAATATTATTTTAAATATATATCGCATCGGTAGCGTTAAGGTAAGCGTTCACTTATCCGCATCGACCTCACCGCCAGCAACGCCGTCATCGCATTTTCAGTTGCTTTGCATTATTTTAAATGAGCCAGCGTTCATTACATCGTATCGTTCTACACAGGCTCACCCTAACACGAAAATTCGTCCGATGCGAACGGTGACGACGATGCGGATAAGTGAACGCCTACCTTTACAGTCCTACCTACTGCTCTCATCGCAGTATGAAGTTGACCGTCATGTATGATTCATAGTTAAATATGAAAAGGACTTGCACGCCTGCAGTCGCTGTTCCTTGCAAACCACTATGCAGAAACTGCAAATAAGCAGTGGACGAATGCAACTGCACAATGACGATGTGTAGCGACGTCGTACTGCTTCGGCACGCTGTGCTGCGCTTCAATTGCATCGTCTAGCAAACCACATAACAGATATTGCATAAGAGCAGTTAACCAAGGTTATGCGGTGCTGCTAATGCAGTTGCTTGCAAAACGTACCTTTAGTGACTTGTCGGTGCTTTCAAATTTTTAACTTTTTTTTTTTATTTAACGAATTAATTCTATACCGGGTGCTGAATGAAAGACACAAAAATATTGCAAAAATATAGACTACAAATGATAGCAGCATTACATTTCAATTAACTTTTACTTAAAAAGTCAAAAAATGCTGTTGAAATTGTTAAAAGTTTCATTTATCAGACTGGCCATGCAAGTTGCCATGGTAATTATTTTTGAAAATAAAAATTAAATAGAATTTATTACATGGCCAGTGCGATAAATGAAACTTTTAACAATTTTGAAAGCATTTTTTGACCTTTTAAGTAAAAGCATGATGAAATCTAATGGCGTTATCATTCGTAGTTTATATTTCTGCATAAATTTTGTATCTTACATTTTTTCTTTAAAATAATTAGGGAAGCAGAAATTTGCATAAATAAGATTTTACATGTTAATTTCCTAATTTCCTATGTTCGGCTAACTCATTCAGCACCCGGTATATAGCTATCGTTGATTGATTTATTTGTATTTATTGTAGCCAAAATATTGATTTAAACTCAAAAGTTATGTAACATAATAGAGAGGATTACAAAAACGAGATTTAAATTAAACCTAAGATTAAATCCAAATCTAAATGGAAGTTTTATTAAGAAAATATGGCAAATTATAAATAAGCACAAGAATTATAAGATACAAGATTGCTATAGTTTTTCATTAATGTTCAACAATACTTGTGCCCAAAATTCGTAAGTTCACGCTTGCGCGTTGCAAAGCGAATCAAATTAAGAATGGTGTACCTAGACGCGTGTGATCATAGATTAATTATAAGAGATGCTTTAAATACATAGGCAAACCCTTCAACAGCAACACATGCGACTCGAACAGTGGACCACGGAACTATTTAGCAAAGTTCAATACCGGATAATTAACGTTTCTACAAATTTAGTGCGTGCGGCGATGCTTCTTGAATATTTGTGTTTGAGTTTGCGCGTTCAATTACTATTTTAGTGTTTGTGACATCCATTGTTTTAAAGCGTAAAATAATTATTTAATTATTAATTATTATACAGGTTTAGTATAAAACTATTTCTATTATTGCTTAACTTTCATTATTAATTTAAATATGGCTAAGTCGGTTAAGTCTAATAACTGCATTGTTTCTGGTTGCCCAAACTTTTCTGAAGGAAAAACGTCCGTTAAAAATTTGTTTAAATTTCCGAAAAACATTATTTACCGTTCTACATGGTTAGAAGCTATAAATGAGGCAAGTGGAATTTCTAAACCTATAAATACTCACTCACGTGTTTGTGAGGATCATTTTTCAGACAAATGCTTTACAAGTACATTGAAAAAAACTATACAGAAAGGTCCCGACATTTTCCCTACAATATTTTTTAATTTATCCTCAAGTTTATCTTCAACCATTGCTAGTACATCTCATTTAAGTCCTCAATCAAATAATCACTGTCCAAGTCCTACCGTTCAATTAATTTCTCCCGTTGCTAGTACATCACGTTCAAATCATTCAAGTTCTCTTATCGATAATATTTCTCCCATTGCTAGTACATCTCATGCAGGTTCTACTGGTGTATTAGTTTCTCCTAAACGTCGCAAATTGACCATACCACAGCAACTAAAGGTTCGTAGCATTTTAGAGTTAACTCCACGAAAGAAAAAGTTGTATACAATTAATAGATCACTTCAAGTCAAAATTTCAAAATTTAAGTCACGTTTAGATAAGTCCAAAAATAAATTAAAATCCGCTATGGGCTTCAGTCATACTAAAGCATTCTCAGATTTAGAACAGTCTATGAACCCTGCAGGTTTAGAATTTTTAAAATCTCAATTTCATAATGCTTCCAATAAACGTCCTAGTTGGAATATTAAAAATAAAATTTTTGCTTTATCTGTGTATAAAAAAGGTCCACGCTGCTATAGATTTCTTAGAAATTATATAAAATTACCATCAAAAAGCACGTTAAATGCTATAACGAGAACAATACCTTTTGGCACAGGTATAAACTCAAGTTTGTTTGAAAAATTATCTGTACGTGTAGATAAAATGGACAATTTAGATAACTTTTGTGTTTTAATGTTTGACGAAGTTTCATTATCAAATCAATTTACCTACGATATACATGAAGATAGGGTTGTAGGTTATGTTGACTTAGGGGCACTTGGCCGTAGAAATCAACAAGCGAATCACGCTTTAGTTTTCATGATTAGTGGTCTTAGAAAGTCGTGGAAACAGCCAATAGCTTATTATTTTACAAGAGACCAGATCAAGACCGTAGATTTAAAAGTAATAATAAAGGACATAATTTCAGAATTACAAAAAATTTCAATTAGGGTTGTTGCTGTTGTATGCGATCAAGGAACGACGAATGCTGCAGCTCTTTCTCAATTAGTTGCAGAAGACCTTTCTGATAAACCTGGCTCTTACTTTCATATTAATGATCAGAGAATTGTGACTTTACACGATCCACCACATCTTCTAAAGAACATCCGAACTGCATTATCTAATTATCATATTAAGTATGAACATTTTAAATTAGCACAATGGAACCACATCAGAGAATGTTATGACATTGATGCCCGAAGAACATTTCAGTGCCTCTGGAAAATGAGCTCTCATTATTTCAATTTAAAAAATAGCTCAATTAAAATGAAAGTATCGGTTGCTGCCCGTACTTTAAGTGCCACTGTTGCAGCCTCTATAGAGACTGCTATTTCAAGTAAAGATTTGCCTTCCAGTGCCATGTATACAGCACAATTTGTACAGGATATTGATACACTTTTTGATAGTTTGAATAGTAGAACGGTAAAACCTGAAATGGGTAAAAAACTTCGTTGTGCTGTTAGCGAAGAATCTGGTCATATCAAGTTTTGGTACGAAATGTTGAAAAAAATTGATACCTGGACCTTCGTTAGCAAAACGGATATCAATAAAATTCATCGAGCACCAGCATGTAAACAAGGCTGGCTTACAACTATCAAGGGTGTATTAGAAGTGTGGAAGATTTGTCATGAATCAGGTTTCAAATATTTAAGAACCCGTACTTTAAATCAGGATCCCTTAGAAAATTTATTTAGTGCCATTCGGCAATGTGGAGCAGCTAATACAGATCCATCTTGCTATCAATTTATTTCTACTTTAAAATCTTGTGTTTTAAATAATTTAATTAGTTTAAAAACCAGAGGCGCAAATTACGAAGCTGACTCCATTGTAGCTTTAGATAATTTAGAGCACTTTTTGACAAATCCTTTAGAAAACCTAGACAAAACTTTTGAAAATAATGAGCTTCACTCTTTAACATTACCACCTGCTCTAAATCATATGGATAATTTTAGTAGTCAAGCTGTTTCATATGTATGTGGTTTCATAGTTAAAAAACTCAAATTGTCATCATGTACCAGATGCACAACTTCCCTTCTTTCTGACGATTTGCAACCCCATCACACTTTCACCTCCTTTAAAGAAGTTAGCGATGACCAGAAACGTTTAAATTATGTAACCTATCCATTTTTAATTTGTTTAGTTCATATGCACGATATAATTGTACTTTGTTTAAAAGATTATGGTTACATTAATCAAATTAAAAGTAAAGTAATTCAAATTTTATTACAACATGTCAATTTTGATTTTATATCTTGTCAAAATCATTTTCAGGATATTCGCTTGAAAATAATTTCAGAATCAACTTTATTAATAATTCGTAAATATTATGTAGATATTAGACGAAGCCATATTTCTTCTAATAGTATTAGTTCAAAAAAATTAAAAATTTTAAAACATTGCTAACTAATTTTTTTCTTTTCATGTTATCGTTGCCAAATAAATCAAGGCTCTGTGCAATGTTGAAATGGATGCAGTTACCTATACTTGTCGAAGAATTCCTAGTACAACTTTTTGTTATATATTTTTGTTATTCATTGTACATATTTATTTCTTATTTAAGTAGATAATAATCCAGGAAGTTCCTAATTTTTTGAATTTTTATTTTGTAATTATAATTTAATTTCTTTCTATGTTATAAAAATAAATATATCGAGGCTCTGTGCAATGTTGAACTGGATGAAGTTACCTATGTTAGTCAAAAAATTCCTAGTACAACTTTTTGTTATATATTTTTGTTATTCATTGTATATATTATTTTTCATTTAGATTTATTATTCACAGAAAGTTCCTAATTTTTTAATATTTTACTTTGTTATTATTAGGTATAATTTAATCTTTCTATATTATTTTTATTTGTTTCTTAAATAAGTTGTGATTTCTGGTTGTGCTTTACGTTAAATATTTGTAATAAAATACTAACGGGGCTTTTCTGTAAGCCATTTGTTAAGCGTTTTGTTATTGTTACTCGTGTAACGATAGCAAAAAGGCAATAACTGGCTCACAAATGGCCTTTTAGATCTTAATTAAATATAATAAATTTGTTTATTTATATTTGCTGGTGTATTTTTGATTTACCGTATTTTTATGACATAAGATAATTTTGACTTGGTTGATTTTTTAAAATTAGGCTTGAGAATTTTCCTTTTCTTATTAAAATGTGAACTTACTTTTAATTCGAAATGGTTAAAATTTTCAAACCTAATTTTTTTAAAACTAATCAAGTTTTATTCTACATTTATTTCCAAATGCACAAATGGAGTAATTTGAATTGTCCGCTAAATTTTTAGTTCGTTGGTCTCTCCCGTAGGTCGCTGTAGTCGGTTTTGTTTCTCTTTCTTTAACGTTGTTTGATGCATCTCTATTAGTTAATCTATGCGTGTGATACTTACTGAGTATCTAATGAAGTGTCTGTATAACGTTCGTCTCTGTAATATTCCAGAGCAAGTATATTTAACCTGCGTTGACACAATAGGAATATACTTCGAACGAGTCATGATACTCGAGACTCTGAGATGCACATGTGTCAATCTAGTATACTTGCTCCGAGTAAATACTGCATTCTAAAATACGGCGGCCATGTTTTATCTATTCTATAAAAAATAAATGATTTAAAAAATAATAAAAAATAGCTATTTCCCAATTTCGGGAGTAGAGTGGTAACTTTATGCCTCATACAAAAACCTTTGCACGCGGGATGAAAAGTAGCCCCTTAGTCCCATGATGTATAATATACTATTTTTTTAAATTTTTTGTATAAGAATAAGTTGATAAAAGACATATTTTTAATATAGAACTCGTCAACTTAATCACGCCATACACGGATATTATCCATGCTAAAGAGTTGTTGGTACATATTTTGGAAAAAAGTGATATTTTTATTACTTTGGTAATTTTTATTATGTAGGAGAGAGGGGGGCTAGTTGTTATAGGGGCTAGTTGTTACAAATGCAATAACTTAATTCGCCTGCTGGTAACTGAACCACAATTACAACTGAATATTCCCCTAATCATGTACCATTTATGGATGAAATATAAAACTTTTTTAATCATGCAGTTCCCAGTAATAATGAAAATTTATTTTTCACGGACGAATGTATCAAACGTTTGTTTTCACTCTGAAGCATATTACCGTGAGACGGTAAGTGATGTGCTCAAACTATTTATAGCATTTCAAAGCCGAAACATTACTCTTTTGTTTGTATTAGTAGTTTTCTAAATAATTAAACTATTGCTTGCAAAGGCAACAACATAACCTTTTTTGTGACATTGGGGCTAGTTGTTTCAGTGCTTGTGTAAGCTTTCTTACTCTTTTACAATAATGGTCAGGTACCATTAGGAGCAGCTAATACTAATTTTTTTATTCTACCTCAAGAAATGCTGATTGGATTCAGTGCGCTTGCTGTGAAAAGTAGGCACATGTTTCTTGCGGCAGTGATGACGATTTCTATATGTGTATTCATTGTATGTCGGATACTGATTAATGTAAAGCTATTAAAATACAAATATTGAACTTTATTGAGTTTGTACCTTACCTAATCCATCAGTAGCAACTTGCCCCACGAGGTGTAACAACTTGCCCCGGTATGGGGCAAGTTGTTACACTTTGGATTGCTTGAAGAAAACAATTGTACACCTGCAAACTTTGCATTTTCTACTAATTAAAAATTACAGATGTACAAAGGACATTTAGACTATAAGGTGGCTTTTTCAAAATTTTATTAAAGGATCTGTGCAGGCGTGAAAAAAATGATAAGTGAAAATTGTAACAACTAGCCCGCTTCTCCCCTACATGTTAGGTAATAAATTCCTATTTGATTGCAAATTAAAATTACAGATAAAATTAAACATCACTTTAACTTTCCATAAAGAACTAAGCAGCAGTGTGGCGTAAAGCACACAGGTGCAGACTAGGGAGCGTAAAACCGTGGTTCTAGCCCTGGTGGCGCCGAATACACTGCTGTGATCTAGTTGCAATTTACTATTTCTACAGTTTATAGGATATATCCTCAACTCTCTTAGTATTAAATAATAATAAAATATACATATAATAACCAACAAAATAGGGTAGTACAGGGTAGTTCAAATTCGAATCTTCTTATGAGGAATTCGGTACCAATTTCAGATATGGAAAAATGGATTGCGCATCCTCGATTTCTTTTTCTGAGAAAAGCTTAATGGTAAAAATCGGAATTCGATATCTTTTTCCGTTCTCGAGTGATGGCCGAAAGTTCGGTTTTTCGACTTTTTGTCGAAATTGTCGAATGTTGATATCCCGGTTATTTTGTAGAGTTATAGAAAAATTATTTATACCTTCTTCAGACACTTTTTAAGAAAAATAAACTGATCTAAAGCGATATTTAATATCTTCATCTTTTTCCGAGTTATAATAATATAAAGTTGTAGTTTTTTAAATGGAAACCATAGTTGGCTATGACATATTTTTATAGAGTTTTTCATCCTCTTTTCAATTATAATACAATGTGGGGTCTATTATTTCAGTTTCATTCCATTGTATTAAAAAATGTTTTTAAAAAACATTAAAGTAGATCAAAAAATTAATTGTTAGTTTTTCCAAGATAAAACACTATATATAAAATCACAATTGACATCTAAAACATTTGCTCCCATTGTTTGTAATATGTGATTTTAGTACCTACTTCTATTTAGTACTTATTTACCAGTTCTTTCACAAGAAATTGTTCTTCTTCTGGAAAGAACAATTTTTGTCCTGAATGCTACGTATGGCTGCTCAATAAATTGCGAAACAAAATGCCAATATTGAAATTTTCTTCGTAGTTATGCCGCCTAATGATTTCAATTTCTTGTTGAATTTAATAACTTCGCTGATCATGAAGGACACTCATATGAAAAAGATTATTGTAGGTAGGTACGTTTTCTTGCAACTGGCGACAGTTTTATGTCGCTACAGTAAGTCTTTTACAAAATTTACACAATTTTGAAAGGCGAATGATCCATAACTATGCACTTTTTCAAACAAAATTAACTTTGGAAACCTTTATTGTTTTTTAACATTTGAAAATATTTGTCACTATTTGGTTTATAGAAAATCTAGTAGTGCTAAACAAAAATTTGGCTAAAATCATTTCATTTATTTAGTATATTGTTTTATATACACTCCAGTTCACTGTTTGACAAAATCAAGAAATCTGTATCTGCGGAGCACAGTGGGACGAAAACACGAAAATGTGGCAAAAAATAAAATTTTGACTTTAATGACTGAAAATTGATATATATAATTCGGGAAAATTAATGAAAAAATGCAAAATTGACAGAGGTGGCTTAGAGGGGTGTTTTTCATACGAGTGGTTATTAAAATATGATTTTACTTTTAATGACTTAAAATTGGCGTACATAATACAGAAAAATTTATAAATAAAAAAAAAGACAGGGGTGATTTTAGAGGGTGTGTTTTTATATACTACGTCTGGCAAAAATATTTTCTCTCGCTTTCATCATGTTAATAACCTCGATCCAATATGGTAACAGTAAAAACAAGTGCGTTCAATATGTGCATGTGGAAGATTTTTTGTAAGTCCATACAAAGTTGGAATTGCATGAGATTTTCAATTGAATAGCTCCCGGAATTAAGCTATGTATTTAATTAATGCACTATTTTATTGTCTTTGAATTTTTTTAATTCAAAAGTACATATTTCAAGACATCTTTTCTATTAAATACTAATTTGAACTCTAAACTGAAATCCGCACAATAACTCGTCAAAACTCAATGTCGCACGGAGTGAAATGCTACTCAAATCAACGATTAATGGAGGACGATGTTTACATCGCTCTAGCAAGCAGAAATATTTTTCAATTCACTTGAGATCGTAGGAAAAGGTGCACCGATGTTTCTGCTAAAGATATACTGAATCTGGTTGCAAAAATATTAAATTAACAAAAATATATTTATGGACACTTTTTGAAGCGTTCGACCCACTGTGCGGCATTTTGAGATTCCAAAACAAACAATTTTATTCTTAAAAATTCCATGTATAGTTTGTTTCAATTTAAATGGAATTAAAAAAATTTTCAAAATTAAAAAAGATCATAATGTATCAAATTATTTTGATATAAAACGTATAAACTTTGCCATAAAAACATGTAATATAGAGATAAGGTGATGTTTTTAATCGCAGGCTAGCCATATTGGCAGTAGCATTATTATGTTTTAGCGGAAATGTTCATACGTTCTTATAATATCAAAGTAATTTGATATATTCTTTTTTTTAATTCCATTTAAATTGAAACAAACTATACCTAAGAGCTAAACATAAGAAAATTCGCTGCCAATTCGTTAATTTTATAGCTTTCGAACTGATTTTGTTTTATGTGATGCATTGTAAAGATATAAAAATCCGAATTTCAGAAATACTAAAAATAATACAATTTTTTTCAAAAAGTTGTAAAAAACCAATTATTTTTCTAAAAATTTAGTATTTAATATGTTTTGAATATTTATCTTTTATGTCTTCTAAATTTTAACATCAAATTATCATTAGTTTTTTATACTCCTGATTAACCCGTCGTTGGTACACTTCATTTCTTAACGTGATTGGTACATTGTGCTCACACGTTATTTTTATATCATTATTCATTGCTCGATCAACTTAGAACGTCCAATCGTACATAGAAATATGTATATTTTTACCCTTGATTAAAAATATAAATTACATTTTGTATTTACTATACATAATTTTGTACTATTCTCCAACGAGATGTTTGCGGAGTATTTGATTGTTGTGTACTAATGCTTAGGTGTAGGTTCAGAAATATCACTATCTGACTCCCAAAAATTGTTCTGCGGTCTCCTCCAACTACGAAATTAATTTATTGGCCATGATGAATTGAAAAACATAGAAACACGTGTATGTATAACAGTGAAAAAAATAATGCGCGGTAAGCGCGACGCTCATTTGATCGGAGTTGTCATAACTATAAGGGAATGACAAGTAGCGCGGTAATTTATTTTTTGCAATATTTGTAGATATGTCATTTGAAGGTATTAATAGTATCATCTTAACTCTACATCATTTATGCGATTGACATTCGAAATGTTATTTATGTGAACGCCGCGCTCACATGTGTACCAACGACGGGTTAATTATTGAATTGAATAAACTAAACCATATCCAATCATGCAGGCTGTCAGTGTTCATGTTCCTGAACTCATTTTCGCTGAAATATGTTTTGCTTATAGAAAATAAAGAGACCCATAAGATTTCGTTTAGCCCAAAGAGATACGCCTGATAGCGCATTATATTCTCAAAAATTCGGTGTACAACATAACAAAAATTGATGCTAATTTTGCAATTTTGAAAGCTTTTTGATTGATTTCGGTTCTCTGACGACTTTCGTTTCTCTTGAAATAATACAAGTCTCGTCATTTTGTATAAATAACAGTATATATTTAAGCAAAAATAAACAAAATCTGGAACATGAGACCACCCAACCTGCATGATTTGAAATAGATTCAGTCAAATAATATTTTTGCGAACAAAAAAATTTAAATAAACCGTTGTTATAACAATAATGATTTTGGAACTTAATTTTATATTTACTCAACTCGTTTAGTTGCAGGTTAAATCAAACAGTTATGGTTAATATTGCATAAAATATAACTATTCTGCTACTATTATTGCATTAGTTAACTCAAATTTTTCGATTAACATCTGGGCTTTAGTACAGCAGAAATACATTGTATCTTTTGAAACAAGTCCGCCTCTTGAAGGACTAATTTCTTTTATTTCAACAGGCGTAAGAGCGAAATCTACAAGTTTAGGAGAATTTGGGTAATTATAATGGTGATTATAATATTAATTAGAGACAAATCACTTTCAACCTGTTCAGAAAATACCTTTAAAAGTTTTGAGTAAAAATGTTTTTTCAATTGTTTTCTTGGGAAAATTTTACAGATGAAAATAATGTTTATATGGCTAAACATTTATTAAATGGGTAAAAATTGTGTACGTGTGTATATAACATACTAAATACGGCAAAAATTACATATTGGTAATCGTAAAAACAAAGAATAAAAGGTAATTAGCGAAATATACAAAAAAGTGCTTAAAAGCTTTAAAAAGTTAAATTTTTATATTCATCATTTCAACATTCAAGGTTTCTTTTATTTGTGACTTAAGCAATAGTAAATATTAAAAGAAATGAATTGCTGTGTACATTCAGTACATTGATTAATTTATTTATGTATTCAATCGGATTAATTACAATTTATTATTGTTAGTAATATTTTACTATTTTATATTTTAAAGTATTTATATAATTCACTAGTAGCGATGTATTTTTAAGAAAATCTTTTTTTAAATAACTTTTTCAATATTGCAATGCTTTATTTAACTATTTATATAGATACATTGTAACGGTTTATAAATAAAATATAGTTAAAAGTCATAGTTCAAAACACAGCAGGTGAAATATTGGAAGCTAACACCTACGCTATCGCACCATGAGTGTGGGAACTAGCATATTAGGTATAAGTGTATAATATTAAGGTACGTGGTTAATCGCGTCTAAAGGGTGAATCTGGGATATTTCAACAACATTTTAGATACCATTTATTAATATTCCGAATTAAAATTTAATTAATGTAATTATCAAGTTTTTTATAGTTTTGACTTGAATAAATTAAGAAGTAAATACTTAAATTACTAAATATAATTAATATGTATCAATTAATTGTAGGTGTTATAATTTAAGTCAAATTGTATGTTGTAGTATTAAATACACAATAATTAAACAAATTGGAAATATACTTAACCGACCTCTATTGGATCGTGTTTAAATTAAAGTGCTTGTGCAGTTTACCAACCCTTTTGCAGAGATTGCGCACAATCTCTGCGCTGCTATCTAAATACATGGTTCATTTTATATCCGGACAACAGAAATGAAATTTACATAGAAAATTTGTTTTTCTCAATTTCTAAACAATTTTTAAAATTTTTATTACAAATATATTTTGGTTATTTATAATTAGTACTAATAAAACAAACAAATTTGGATAAACAGCCAAAATTCGCCATGAAAAAATATTAATAGCTTAATTATTGCATTCATTAACTAGAATTTGAAATCCGGACAAGAATAATTACTAAATATTAAATTATTAAATAATTATTATTAAAATTGTAATTAATATTTCGATGGCTTTCCTTTACTTTTAGCGACCACCATCGAGCATATTTGCATAAAAAGTCTAATTTCGCCATATAATCCAATCATTTAATTATTTCAATTAATCAATAACATTTCTAATAATTAGTATTTGTTTCTAATACGATGTTTTCCAACTTTTTAATATAATAGTTCACACCAATTTTGTATCACATGTCAATGGGAAATAGTACATGAAGCTCTTCAAAACTTATTGAGCAGTTATACAGTAAGTTCCGAAGGGTTGGAACAAATTCAATAAACTATTTTAGAAAAAGTTTAATTAAAAAAAAAAAGTAATTGCATATAAAATTAATGACTTCCAGTAGGTATTAAAAACTTTTATAATTTATTTTAATAAACTTTTGTTACAAAATTATTCCAAAGTTATAGGTATGGATAAAAACTAAAAACACATATAACTTATTGGTAATTAATCAAATAGCCCAATCAAATTAGTCCAATTAAAAAACAAAAACGTGCTTAAGCTCGCGTCGCCATCTTGAAGTTATGTATATATTTCGGTTTTTTTTTAATATCACGGAAAGTGTCAGCTTTTCAGGCACTACAACTATTTGCAAAGTTAAAGTTCTTAAACTTTCCTATAAAATTTTATAGGATTTTTATATCCCACCTATTTCAGAGAAAATAGCACTAAAAGTCGACAACTTAGAAAATATAGGGTGTGCTGGATAATGGTTGTATATTATTATTATTAATTTCATTACTATGAAAAAAACAATAATAATTAGTAATAATTTATTATCGTTGACCTTTTTTTTTAATATTTAAATAATAAAAATTGTTGAGTTTTAGGTCTTTTAATCAATTTAATTGACCGACGTTTCGAGTCCTTTTACTTATGACCCATTTTCAAGGCTAAAAAAATAATACAATGAAATCAAATTATTAAATAATCTTTTAAAAAATTTTTACATGTAAAATGACAAATTATTTGACAAAATAATGTCATAATAATGATGTTGTACTAAAAAACAAATGCATTACTGTCCTGTCAGAATCAAGTTAACGTTAACGTAATGTTAACAAACGCTCCAATCAAAAGCCATGTTTCTGCTGATCTACCAAACCAAAGCTCCCGTTCGTTAACATTACGTTAACATTAACATGATTCTGACAAGGCAGTTATAGTTAACAAGAATGAGCAATAAAAATTCCTTATTTAAAAATTTTTTAAACATTTTTTAAAAATTAACAGTTAACAAATAAAAATTAAAAAAGAATTTGACCAAAGATCATCACATGGTTTTCATTATATCCAGGATATATTTATATCCATCATGAAAAAATTGCACATCACGTTTATCGTTCATGGTATTTGAATTTATATGGATATTGATAGCCTCTTTTATTTTACGCTTTTTATCTATCTTCTCCCTGGCCAGTATTCTGATATTCTCACGTTTTATGGAATGAGAGTTTTCGGTCATGTGTTTACATAAAGCAGTAAAAGTATTTTCATCTTCATCACGTAAGAAAACGCGGGCTTTTTGACATCTCTAAGATGTTCTTTTATGCGAACACCTAATTTCCTAGAACTCTCACCTACGTACAAAGAATCACAATCCTTGCAAGGGACAAGATAGATTAAACCGCTTTCATCCTCAATGGGGGTAGGATCGTTCGGTTTAGAAAACAATCTTAAAGATTTAGATTTATTGGGGCACCTAAGACCAAATTTTATGCTAGGGATAGGTTTAAGAATAGAAATTAATTTATTAGAAAGGCCTTTAATATATAGTTACTATGCTATGGAAATTTTTAAAAATTGGAGAAGAAGATGGTTTTGTATAATTAGTTTTTTTATTCGTGTTAAATAATGAATTTATAACGGTATTTGGAAAATTATTAGCCGAAAGAATAAGATTTATAGTGTTATAGTTTTTTGAATGAAATTTTGGATGAGATAGGGAGAGAACTTTATTAACAAAATTCTGTGCTACATTAAAAATCGGGTGTTTCGGATGGTTGGAGAGAAAATAATAATCGTTCAGAATAAGTAGGTTTATGGTACCAGGATGTGATCAGTTTACCATCAAAATCATCTCTATAAATGCGGAAAAAACAAACTATAAAATTTAATTTTCTCAAAAATCTTAGCTAAATTAATTTTAACAAATTACAGATAGGGGAGACTAGGGAGACTTGATACATCGGGAGGCTTGAGACTCAGTCGAATTTTAAGTTATATTATTGGTAAAGGATTCTGTATGGATAAAACATGGATTACAGTTGATCCACTAGTCCAGTTTGCAATATAGAAATGAATGTACGTAATCTAAGCATTTTATAGGTTAAAGTGTGTTTTCCTGCACTTCAATGTAAGTTTCCACTTATCTAACGTAAGATTTTATGATTTTTATAACAATATTTTGAAAATTTCATTAGTATTACGCGAATCTAAAATTAATTTAGAGTATGATACAAGTGTTGGTAATGTTAAATCGAATTGCTTATTTTCATGATTTTGCTTATTTTATAAATTTGTCATTCGGAGAGGTTTGATACCTTTGGCTCGAGAGGATTAATACAAGTGCTAAACAAAAAGAAAGCAGAAGGAAGAAAGCCATTGAAGCCGAACATAAAATTTGACCAGAAAATAAAACATGCGAAAGCTCAACAGGCCAAACACAACTTATTTATTGGTAAACAAATTGTCAGGCAAGTGAAAGGCAAAATAGCTGTTGAGACTTATATTGAAACCTATAGCGACCAAGAGCCAATATCTGTTAAATTATGAATGACACTTCTAAGTGTCTAAAAAATAAAATATTTTTTTCTATTGCTTCAGTTAACATATACATCTGTACTGTATCAAACCTCCCAGTGATTGTATCATACCTCCCGCATATGAGGGAGGCTAGAGACATTTTGCAAGGTTACGTAAAAAATTTATAACACCATCAAATATTTAAATTTTCAATAATAATAAAATTTTTTAGTTGCAGAAATAGTCCAAGATAGTACCAATATGTAAACGAGTTCGGTAACAGTTGTTAAATTAATTTAAACGTTGTTTTTTTAATAAATGTATCAAGTCTCCCTAGTCTTCCCTATACCGTTTCATACACTGAAGACTGGGGTCTCAAGTTGTATAACAAGTTGCCACAGGAAGTAAAGAATTTGTCTGAAAAACCGTTCCAGAAAGTAATAAAAAACCTACTCATAAACAATCCGTTGCGTTGTACACCATAAAAGAATTCTTTCAATATAGCCCAGTCAATAGGAAAGTTTATATTTGTCATGATTGTTCAGTTCAGTAGGGAAGTTCTATAACATTCCAAGTTTTTCACCTTGAGGGGGTGCCTCTCGCGCCGCCATCTTGGTTTGAAAAGGTAGAAAATTGCTTTTTTGCTATTATATCGTTACGGCTCGGCTGCGAGATACGTCGACGAAGGTTATTATAAAAATTGTAGAGCGCGGAATTTTGCATAATTTTTGTTTGATATATTTTTTTCATAAAAATAAAAGTTTTAAAGTTAACTAACGCGTAAAACATAAGCCTTATCGTCAATTTCAAAGTATTAGAGGTCAATTTATGGAGCCTGGATACAAAGACCGAGATAACCGTAAATTATTTTAAAGTAAAGTAAAGTAAAGTTCAATTTTTCGGAAAATTTTATATTTTTGAACGAAATTTCTCTTTTATCTTTTTCTTTTATCCATTTTTTATCCTACATTTTTTTTCCTTTCCACACCACCATAGAAGAAGAGTAAATAGGCGCATTTTGTTAACGTAGTATTCCCCCCCCCCCCCCAGAAGGTATACTCAATGAAGCATTTATGATTTAGTTTAAGATGATTAGTACTTTAATCTTTTCGAGCTTCTTATATCCATCGATACAAGATTATCAATAGACCCAACAATACCATTGTTAACAATACCACAGCCCCAACACAACAGCCCCGTCATAATAGCTCTGGCAAAATAGCCCAATGATAAGATAACCTCTACAAAATAGCTTCGGCAAAATAGCCCAATGACAAAATATTTCCGTCAAAGTAGCCCAATTACAAAAAAGCTCCGGAAAAATAGCCCGATGACAAAAGGGGCCTTCCATTAATTATGTATGGGTTTGGGAAGATATCGGAAATGTTATAGAGCGTTACGTGGGGGAGTCCAACATATTCTGTCTAATGTAGTATAGCGATAGCCAAATTGATTTAATTTAATTCATTTATTTTTCGGTGGATCCGTGATTGGCCGTGGTTTCCTGGCCGTTTTTGCTGGCGCTTAACTCTCTAAAAACATCCCTGAAATGCGTGTAACGGCTATCACTAAGACTTTATCAGAGCACACATACCGTCAAACGATTTTCTACCTTTTCAAACCAAGATGGCGGCGCGATCGGCATCTCTTCAAGATGAAAAACTTAGAATTGTATTGAACTTACCTAACTGAACAATCATATCAAAAACTTTTTATTGACTGGCGGGCTGTATTGAAAGAATTCTTCTATGGTGTACAACGTCAACGGAGTTCATGAGTAGGTTTTTATTACTTTCTGAAATGGTTTTTCAGACAAATTCTTCACTGCTTGTGGCAATTTGTTATACAACTTGGAACCCTAATAGTAAACTCTCTGTTGCGTTTTTTCAGTTTATAGACAGGTATCTGTAATTTGTCTCTATTTGTAGTGTTAAAATTGTGGAATTATACGTTCCTTCAGTATCTCAAGTAAGCTCAACGGACTGCATCTATTCTTACCCTGTAAATCACATCTAAAGCATCTAAGGTACTTTTGATTGATTTTACTTTCTGAGGTATGACTTTGCTTTTTAGGTTTATTTATATTTATTTTTCGGACTTGCCCCGGATAATACTGATCAAACCAACAGAGAAAAGTGTCAAAAAAGCGGAGAAAGACAATTCTGCCGCTAAGCTTTTCATAACCGATTGCCACTCTATGCTGGATATCGCCAATCAGAGCTGACTGATACACTTCACGGTAATTCTCCTGACACGACGTATACCTTAAAGTTCACCGTGGCTTGATGATCAGCCGGGAATTCTAGAATCTGTGCTAGATGATTCCACTAGATACAAATTTAATGTCTGTGTCCTTACACTTTGTATAACAAAATCATATAAAATCTTGTCGATGCAAGTTGCATTCTGATGAATTATTCTACTAGGTTTTGCCATCATCGGTTTCAGTTCATATGTAGCGATTATCTGCAAAAGTTGTTTTTTGTACGCAGATTCATTGCCGATGTTAACATTAAAGTCCCCCTCTAAAATAATTCTTCTGTATCTTCCACTCGCTGCCAACACATTTAACGCTTCCTCATATTTGAAAATAAATGTTTGAAAATCACCCGTTGGTGATCTGTACACCACTAGAAAAGTTATTCTCTCTCGAATGACTTCAATTGAAGCTCCTTCCATGGTTTTTTCATCCAACATCAACGCTATCTTATCAATTGCTTTAAATTCGATGCCGTCTCTTATCAAGATTAGAACGCCAGTATGCTTTTAGACATTTCTACTAAACCTTGCTGCCAATACAAAATTGTGGACTCTTATGCTACCAATTATGTCTTTCTGTCATTAAACCAATGCTCGGTGACACAAGCTATATCAATAGATAGCTGATTCAACAACAACTTCAATCTCCTTATTTTATTTTTTATCCTTTGCTCATTGATATTGAGCAATGATATAATTTTGCGTTTGTTAAGCCTAGTTGAAATCTCCACCATTTTGGGATCGAAATAACTTATACCGATTCAACGTAACACTTGTGGGTCAGGTTTTTACCATTATAAAGCTCATTCAGCAGGGAAAAGTCTGCCTCGATTTTAAAGAACACGCTTTTGGCGTTCTCTTGTATTGGGCATGCTTCCATCTTGAAATTATTTCTTTGAAATTTATTTGCCAGATGTTTCTGAACTGACTTCTTACTTGCGATACTCTTCCCAAATGTATAAAAGCTTTCTTTGGAGCAGAAATGAAAGAAACTGTATTTTGGGGAATTCACTTGTTTTTCACGATAGTTTTTATTCGATAGTCTCATCTCTATAGTTTTACATTCAATACCTTAAAAAATTTAATCCATTGTCTCTAGAACTATACATCTTACAACTCAATTTATTTATTTTATAGACATGAAATGTATGTTTTTGTGTTTTTTACACATTATAGAGTTTAGATAATGTTAATAAAACATCTGAGAAGGACTAAAACTAACAACTAATGAGCAAAAATATAATAAATTGCGAAAAAAAATATCTAAGGAGATCAAGTTATAATCTAAACGAAGAAAGAAAAGCCCAGGGGCCCTATTCTTGAACTTACTCGAATTCATTCGCTTGCGAAACTTGGCCACTTTCGCATGCGAATTTATTTTATTATTCACTATGTGGTCGACTTCGGTTTTTCTTCGAAGTCTACCACTTCAACAACCTGCCTGGACAAGGTCTTCTCGTCAGCTAACTATTTCAGTTATTGTTTTTCAGCCTGTTGTCTAGGCATTCAACTTTTATTTTCAGATTCAATTTTTTAAATTCATATGCTTGTTCATGATAATGTGATTTGTTAATTTTTATTTGCATCCGCATGCCCGCACGCGCACTGTCGACAAACCGATCCTGCCACATGGCACGTCCTTCATTTTCGATTGTTTAGTTAACCAATAAATTCTTTTATCAAATTTGACATTTCATGACTGTGAATGTTAAGCTTCTTTGAAATATTATTTTGATTTATAAATTATTGTGTAAATGAGTGTAAATTATACACTTTTCTCGATCAATTATATTATACATATTTATTTCATGAACTAGTTCCGACTGGTGCCAGTCTACTTCAACATATTCTTTGAAATAATCTTTAATTAAATAATTAATTTTAGCTTTAATTTATGATGGAATATGTTGAAGAAGACTGACATCAGTCGAAACTAATCAATTAAATAAATATGTATAATATAATTATTGATTGAGAAAAGTGTATAATTTAATTTACTAAGAAAAGTTTCGATCGCTCTCCCGTAAATAGCTACAAAAAGTGCCTACCCGCTCCAAGCAATATTTTGTAAATACGGTAATACCACGCATTAAATGGGAATAAAGTAGCATTAATGGCAATAATCAGGAAATAAATGCAATTATGGGTAATTAAGATAATAATAGTAATATCTTATTTTATTGCCGACAATAAAATTAGCAATATTGTACAAATTTTACCCAGTGAGAGACCCCTCGATCATATCTATAATCCCAATGTCCACAATCCCCAAAAAAAGTAAAGTTAAATTTGTTATAAACTCTTGAAAATATAAGCAAATTTATTTGTATCAATACCTACATGTCACACCGTATATAAATTTCTAAGTATCGTAGCAGTGCATTGTCACCCTGTTTTTCCGCAGGATAATTTTGAGCTTTTTTTTACGCTTCAATGGTGTAATTATCATGTGTCGAACCACATAAACCTTATCAAAATTTATAATTTTATATGCTAATTGTACTAGCTTTAAGCGGTTTTACAAAAAATACCATCAGCTTTATTTAAAAAGATTTTGCGGACCGTGTAGATTAGGAACGCGGACGGGTATTTCTTTTCGAACCGGCGCTGGCTCTGCACGGCGGCGGCGCCGGCGCGGCGGTTGAGAAACACTGAAGATGCATCCTTTCCGTAAGTGTATACGATATGCGTATTTTGGACATAACCATTATGTAACTGAATTGCAATTATTACCAACCGTTTTATAATTTTGTAGAAAACCAGTTAAATGCATTAAATTGTTTATTTTTATAAATGCTTTCAACATGTAATTTGAATTCCGGCAAATAAAACGTTATTTGATTAATCAATTACATTTAATCGGTATTCGTATTGTGCAATAATCATTACTTTAGTGTAAATACTTAAGGTAAAAATATGTCGTTGGAAGAAGTTAATTAGATCATAAATAGTAATGTTTATCTAAGTTTAATTTTTAAATTATTATTATTGTGTTGGACAGGTTTTAGCATCTAGCTATATCGTTTCTACATTTATAAAAAAAAAATTTTAAATTCATAATATATATTTTCATAATATAATATTTGGGAACTTCTGATACGATGTCGGTCGCATCTACGTAGATAGGAATGTGGAAGTATTATACGCAATATTAGGCAGTATTCCTTTAAAATTTTATATAACACATTTGTCAATAACATGTAGCAGGTTAACAGGTAGCACCATCGTCTAAATTCAAAATTTCAAATAAATAATATTAATTTAATTACTAATTAAGCAAATCTCAACTAAACATATAGTATTTAATAAAATAATAATTAAACTTTCAATTTGTAGAATAATTTATAACAACTTGGATTTCATTGCATGGTTCTTATTATCTTAATAATATTCTTATCTTCAGAATCCAATTTCTACTTCATAAACATTGTTTTGACTCGATTGATGTCATACAAAAAATTCGCTGAACGAACTCGAGACCCTACCAAAAATCGAAGCAAATACTTGCAGCAAAGGAGAGTACTTTAAATGAGACAAAGTTAAACCCAATAAAACACTTATTGAGAAAATAAATAAATAAGATTTAATTTTAAAAATTGTATTGGATAGAACACTTCGAAAGACAGTTGTGAAAGTGCTTTTATATCCTTAAGTCCATTATTTCTAAGTTATCTTTCAGCCAAAAATACTATTTCCTGATTTTGTACAAAAATACTCAAATTATGTCGATTGGTAGTTTTATGCATAATAATAAATAGCTACAAAAAATCCATTTTAGCTTGTTGAATTTTTTCTAGATTTTTTCCAGTCAAAGAATAGTACCTAATTAGCCTATTTTCGTAATTAACTCATTTTTCGAAAATTGTGGATTGGTTAGGTTTCTGCATAACTACGTCAATTTGACAATAAAGTTTTTTTGCATTTTATTCCATCAGTTCCAGAAGTTTTTGATCAGGGGGTATAACTATAAAACTAGAACAGTTTTGAAAAAATTTGAACAATAAAAATAAAATTTGTCAGCCGGTATGTATCTTTCTTTTTTTCCAATCGAAAATCTTCATTATTCTACCATACGGGGTGATTTTCCGTTGTTTTTGTTGTAAATCAGAAATAAATCGTTACCGGAATTTAAACCGGGCATCTACTGACGGGTATGATACACATACATACTGCTGGTCAGTGTATGTTCATGATAATATCATAGGCATTGATTTAAATCTTTTCCATTGTAACGTCTACATGAGAGAGTAGTTTTTTGTTTATCCCAGTGGAAGACTCAGGACTTAAGCCATAGCAAATTTCTACGATGTACATTGGCATAGAAAAGTATTACACATGTTTAGACAAATGCACATTGCACATGCGTAAAGCACCTGCAATAATCAGGCCTTAAAGATAGATAATGCTTTCACAATACAAATCTAAACTTTAACGCAAAGCTATACGACAGAATTATAAACTCAAAACATTAATAACAACAATTTTTATTTAGAGAAATCGGTAGGTAAGCTTTATTTCCGCCAAAACGCATTTTTGGCATGGTAAGACTACTTTTTTATTAATGCAACAAAATAAATTATAATATAGGAAAACTACAATATTAAAACATTTAAAAGCAATCTCGACTTAAGGGTTTACCCTACTGTGACCAAAAGCAAAGCAAAGTTAACTTTGAAAATTAATTCCGAAGAGTTATATGGCTTGGCGTATACCGTTGTGTTTTCTGATGGTGTACATGAATTTTCAGTCTGTACTGGATGAATTGACTTGCATTTTGGAACACATATTTAATGAAATAATAGTTTCGACTTGACGAAGAATTTTGTTAAATTTCTTTTGCGTTAATTATTTATTTAAGAAATAAAGTCAAAAATAGTTTTTAACAATAAATTCAAAAATTTTTTTCTCATGAATTAAAACGAATATAGCCAAAATCCCTCGTTACGCTTTAGCCTATACACTGTAACTAACAAAATAAATTTTTAATATTTTTTAGATTGATCAAATTGTCAAAATCATGTACATCATCAGACCATATACGAAAAAAAACGGCATACGCCAAGCCGTGTAACTCTGGCAATTATAAATATTTTTTGATAAAATTTTACATGTAGACTGATAGTAAAATTGTTTTAAATAAATGCTCTAAAATTTAAAAAAATCGCATTTGTAGTTTCTCTGGAATTAATTTTGAAAGTTTACTTTGCTTTAGGCTTGCGCACAGTAGGGTAATCCCTTAATAATAATTAAATTATACAATTCCACACAGAGGGAGCGCGCTTCTTCCTAGAAATTTGTATGTTGATTCAACGGGTTTCCAAACGATGATCAAAAATTAGTATCGTTAAAGATAATCATGAAAGTGCGCTTTCCCCCAAAATAAAATTTAACAAAGACACAAAAATTATAACTATCTAGGTAGTAGCAAAGACTAAGGTACTAAGTATTATGCATTTAATGTGTTCGTTTAGTGATATATTCTAATGGTTGAAATTATATAATTTTTAATGTAATTTATAACTAAGAACTTGTCTTGGACGTACAAATTTTCGTCGCAATCAACCGTTCGTCGTGTATCAATATTAGCGGCAAGCCTCTATAATACTGCCGTCCTAAGAAAGAAGGTCATATCTGCAAAATTTACGTTTTCGAGATTTTTGATGCTATCTATGCTATGCAATATATTTTACCTATTTACCAAAAAAGAAAGTCCTAACTACAGCAGATATAGGTTTTAAACTAAATAAGTTGTACTTGGTTAACAATTTAGAATTTTTTTAACAGAGTAAAATTAAAAATTTTGATCTGAGCATGGTTCATGCGATAGAGAAATGTATAAAAAACATTCACACTAAATTTCAAATAAATCGGTTTATTAGATCTTGAGATATGAAAACGGACGACGGCATTGAAAGATACGTAAAAGTCGAATAACTCAGAATCAGTATTTTGCAGATAGGACCTTCTTTCTTAGGACAGCAGAATACATCACCATCGAAAATTTAGTATACAAAAACAATAACTAGTTATTCTTAGCAATCCCAAGATTTATTTTTACTTTCTAAACTCAAAATATTTTTTTGAGTTTCCTTGCATTTTTTAATGAAATTTTTATGTTTTGATGTTCCCTTAAACCATTTCTATTATTTTTGAAAAATGTCTGTATGAGTGTTTAGGGGTGTGTGCGTTTGTGTGTCTGTGAATACGATAGCAACCAAACGAAGTAACGAAATCACTCCAAATTTTAAATTTAAGGTTTGATCTGTTATGGCAGCAATTCTCAACCTGGGGGTCGCGACCCCAAAAAGGGGTCGCCGATCCATTTTGGGGGTCGCAAAAACTTGAGCAATTTCTTTCCAAAATTAGTTTTGAATTTTAATTGGAAATTAGTAACCCGAATTTTAGGATTTCCCTTGCTCAAACAATAAATTGAAGATACTATTGAAAATATCATCAGGACACAAAACATCACGATCAAGGAAGTCATTAATAAGTATTATTATTATAGCTGAAGGGGTTGTGGTTCCATGCCCACTTGCACTGATGCTCTAAACTTATTGTACCCCGCGTTTCAAGTTTTACTCCATCAGCCTTGTTTCCTCAAACAAATTGAGTATGCAGGTGATGGGTGCTTGAGTTATTTCCTCGGTTGTCGGTCGTAACCTCAACGGGACTAGAACTGAATACACACACCGCAAGTGATATAGAGTTTCTTCTTCCTCGCCGCACTTTCTGCATGTGGGGTCTTCTATTTATACTCAACTTGAGGATTTCAAGTTTCCTTTTGTTATTAGACGGTCCTCCAATGAACATCCGCGATTGCCTCAGTCCCGGAAGATCCCTCCAGTACGCAAAGTAGTGATAAAAGATAATTCATCATAACTTCGAAACGCAATGAAATAGTTAAAACTTTATTATGACAAAAATTTATCAGTATCAAATTATCTTTAACTTTTGTTCTATAAAATTTTTTTTTAAATAATAAAAAAAAATTAAAAATTTTATAAATTTAAAAAATTAGAAAAATTATTTTTATTGATTAAGAATTAAAAAAAGTTTTACAAAATTCTTTAATTGCCTATAAATAGACAAAAATTTGTAAATAAAATATTAGTTATTTGTGATATATTTTTTTATTTGAATTTTTGGTTTTTGCTTTTTATTTTGGTATATTTCGATTTTTTGAATGTTTTTCACGATTAGTGCTGATACTCGGATATGATTTAAAAATTTAGTTTTTTCTATCCCAGGTAAATTGCTTTAATATTCGGAAAGTTATGCGATGGCCACATCAGATTTTTCTATTATATGAACGATTTGGATTTTTGACATAGTTTTGACAATATATATTATGAGTAGAGTTCGGATTTGTAGCTAAAATGCTTTTCCTGAAAATTCGTAGCAGTTCAAAACTTTTAAATAATCTAAGCGCTTTATCAAAAAAAGTTCCATTGTGGCACCATGTTTTATATGCTTTTTATGCGTTTTTTTTTTTTGGTGTTTTTGCTTATTTTTGAATTTGTATGCGTTTTGTGCTTTTTTTTAAAGGTCACTCGTTGCTTTATTTAAAAATATCTTAAAACTAGCTTTTTTTTTAATTAATGACGTGGCTGAATGCTAGCATGTATATTATGTGTGTTAAAAAATCCATAATTGAAAGCAAATTTGGCTTTTATTAAGTGTTATTTTAGCGATATTATAAAAAGATTAGAAAAACAGCAAATGCCTTTAACTCTACCGCTTGATTTAATTGAAAATTTTAAAAACACCACTTCTAACGTTGTAGGACACGTTGGGATTACCATTAAAAAAAAATGAAAGAGGTTTTAGAAAAACGTGCCGATTTAAAAATCATGGACGATACATTCAAAACAATATCTAGAGAAACACTTCTAAATTTGGAAACGGAATCCTTGGTTGAAGCAAAATTCAAGTTGTTGCACCAATCATTAGTGCCGACGTTGAAAGAAGGTTTTCAGCTTTCCAAATATTTTAAGCGGTAGAAAGATGAAATTTACTCGAGAACATTAATTTGGAATAATTTTTAATAATTAATTGTTTTAAATATCAAATTAATGCTTATGATAACCAATAAAATTTGTGCTTTCTTTAAAAGTAAAATGCTTTTTACTTATATTAAATTGATGCAAATTTTGGTAATATATTTGATACTTTTTTAAGCACTTTTTTTAAAAATCAGTATGTTTTTTTATCCGGACTTTAATTATGAGTATTAATATTAAGTAAATCTTTTGTATCCTTAAGCTCGAACCACAAATGCTTAAGGCCATAAATTGCTTTACTTAGTAAGCAGTTAACTTTTTTTTTCTAGTTATAAAACATTATTTAAGAAATTAAAAAAAAAATCGCGAAGCAAAACATAAATTATATTATAGGAAGGTAGTACACATGTGTATACGAACAATTATACAAATTAGTGTATTACTTGCTTTATACAACCGAAATTATATATAAATCTAGCACCCCTGCATACTAGCATAGTAAGAACAGTCGTCGCAATCCTAATCATCAAACAAGTATTCAAAAATAGTATTCAAGTACAAAACTAAATTCCTTATTAATTGCTAATTTCAGTCCATCTGTATATCAATTTTTTCAAAAAATTGCGCTGTAATGAAATGTAATTTTACCATAAAAATCACTTAATAATGTCCTTATATTCCATGCTTCTCGTTATTTTAATTTGCACTCCAATGGAGAACAACCTCAAAAAATTCGAGCAAACTATGATTTCATTTAATAATTTTGCAACAAACATAATAATATATAACTCGAAATCTGTTACGTCTTATACCCAGCGGTTCAACTTAATAATTATGTACTCCTATTTACTAAGTAGGCAATTATCTTACGATGATATCACATGATATAGGTACATACGTATTTTAAAAAGAGTTCATTCCTAGTTTTAACAAAAGTTAGAACAGAAGTTTTATTTTTAATATATCCCAATTCAAATTTTTTGCATGTCTTTCTAAATTATTATCCTAATGGTAGAATTAATGTTCAGTCTTAATCTCATTCCTTCTTTACTGTCCCAATATCCACTTATTCTGTAATTCATGGTTTTTAATATTTCAAATTACTAAATCATTCTTTACTATGATATTTTGCTTTTTATCATTTGGCGAATCATTATTTAAATATTTATAGAATGAAGAGCTGCATAACTACGTATGTATAACCATGTATCACATTTTAGGTAGGTATGTATATCTGATAATATATCTTGCTGAACCTTTAACTTGTATTGTTGTTTTTATTTTCAAATGAAGAATTTCCAAAAATTTCACCTTTTATTGGTAGAATATCGCATGATACAGAAGAAGTGCACTCTAATAAACTCACCCTTACAAAGTGAAATTAATTTATAAAAATGTTTATTGTAAATTAATTCAGTTTAAATATTTTTACTATATGAAAGTTTTATGTGCTTTTATACATAACAACGATCTAGTAGAATTTTAATTAGGTAGATTATTCATTAGACATTTTTCTTAAGCGCTAGCCACTAACCATATAAAGAATTCTTCTAGTATTGTAAAATCACGTAAGATTAAATATAGTTCATTACTCGGTAGATCACAGGTTATAAAAAGAACCTAGTCTGACCAGCAACAGTTCAGGTGGTCATTAGCATACAAATGTGCCCATTTATACCATAAAAATATCAGTGATTTGTGCGATGACTTATGATACTACTCTGTACTCAACGAAAGGTCATTTGATAAAAGAATTTACCGTACAGTTTATGTGCTTAGAATAAAACGTGTCTTTATAATATGAATAATAATTAAGAGGCCTAATATCAAAGGTGTAAATGTAAATTTCATAAAGTATATGTCAATTTTTTGTGTTTTCAAATTCCAATTATACATTTTTATTAATTGATATATTGCACACTTTATAAAGTTTGCGATACCTATTCTAGATTTAATTTAAATTATAATTTTTTGTTACAAAGTTAAAACACACAATGTTACTTTCTGATAATGTCCACTATTACACATCTTTTCGAAACTGTTCTCAAAAAATTTAAAAAAAATATATATTCTATGTAAAAAAAGTAAAGATGCCTCGAGAAACCAGAAAAATATTTAAAACTTAAAAAATTAAAAGTGAGCATACTATGTACCATTTTGTTAGTTATCTTTCTTCTATATCAAGTAATTAATGTTTTCTTTAGTTTCCACTAATAAAATAATACACAAAAATATCAGAGGCTAAACATTACATAGTAAATTATTTATTAACTGTTAAATCATTAAAATTAATACAAATTAGATAATACCTAATATAGTATAATATAATAAAACGGTTACTATACTTCACACATTGGCATTGTCTTGAAAATCTTCCTTGTACTTTTCTTTCTGATCTCCATTTTACTTTGATTATCTTGAAAATAACATTTAATTTTCTCTAATTTCATCATTTTCAGAAATACAATCTTATTTATCATATATATAATATATAATATTATTCCTGTTTTCGATATTCCATCACAAAATATGAATTTCTTTTTACGTTACCTCTTGGTGATTATATAATTATAGTAATTTAAATTATTTTATCATTCCATATTTTTTATCTCCAAGCATTGTATACTCGTAGTTACCACTGTTGTAGATATGACAGCATGTTTGCATGCCTTGTTCATCCGTACAAATGCTTTTCTTTACTAACCGTGGTGAGTAGATAAAATCATTAACAAACTAAAATAAAAACATACAAATAACCAAAATGAACAATCTAACCCAAACACATTCAAACATGGACAATTCAAATATTATCCCACAAAAAACCTACTCAAACATTCTAACAAAGGAATTCTTCCCTAAGAAAGAAAATGCTATTGTCTTAGAAAAACAGGAAAACATTGAACTAACTGAATTATATACTAGCCCTACAAAACTTAACTGATCTCAAACACATAGTCGATGCGTATCCTATGAGTTTCAGCCGGATAGTTGTATTCTTTAAAACAGAAGAAATAGCAACAGAAATAACAAATAAACATAAATCTATTAAAATAGGCAATCTAGTGGTGCCGATAAAAAAACTAATATCAAACGCCAAACGAATGATTATACACGTACCAGCATATATTCCACATGGAAAAATTAATGAAATCCTAAAACTAAACAATGTTGAAACAATATCGGCAATAACACCCATAAAATTAAGCAACAACCCCCTCATCTCACACATCAATAGTGGACGCAGACAAGTTTACATAACACCCAAAGACGAAGAAAAAATGCCTGATAGTTTAACCATAGAATATAAAGGAGAACAATGCAGAATCTTTCTCACTACTGAACAATGCAAAATATGCAGACGTCACGGCCATACCAAGGAAATCTGCAGAAACTCATCAAATACCCCCCTAACAGAAAATTACATCAACCTAAATGCATTGAATAACCCAATAAAAAGAACATCACAATCGGTAAACTTAATTAGCGATGAATCCAACACCCAATTAACCCAATCCAACTTAGAAATGGAAATATTAGAGAACCAAACGATAGAAGAAGAAATACTAAACACAAAAACACAAAACAGCACAGAACCCAAACAAAATCATAGTGAAATCAAAACAACAGACATACAAAAAACAACCAACAAACGAACCCTGCCATCAGGCACCAGTGAATTCTTACCAGAAATCACAAATAAAACTGTGGAAGAAACATTTAAACATACACTAACGCAAACAATCCCTTCTTCTAAAAACCAAACAACAGGAAAAGATATAGAAGAACCAAAAAAAGGCGAACAAAAAAACTAAAATAAATGAAAGCGAAACAACACTAACCACAACAGAACTACTCACTCCAATAAAAGAAGAGATCATAAAGAACACCACCAATTATAAATTCACATATAAACAATTTGAAGACTTTTACAAAGAAATTAACACATCCATTAATTCCCTTAAAACAGCAAAATAATTCAACCCGGATATTGAAGACATTAAAACTATCCTAAAAGATTTCAAAGTTCTTCTCCAGAATGGTAAAATAAAAAATAAATTCACACGAATAATAACAAGATTAGACAAAACTCGGAGAAAAGAAACTAGCGATGCATTCTTCTCATCATCAAGCCAAGATTGCAATTAGAAAAATAATAATAATAATAATAATATTAAAAAACCTAAATAAACCCAAAACAGAAACACACAAAAACATAAAATATGACAAAAAATAAACAAACTGAAAAAATATGAAAACTATAATACAATGGAATCTAAGCGGATTTTACAACAGATTGACTCAATTATAAATATTAATAAGCAAGGAAGATCCACAAATAATATGCCTTCAGGAAACACATATAAAGGAAAACAAAAAATATCATTAAAGGACTACAAAGAATTCTCCAAACACAGACAAAATCGACAGCATGCCAATGGAAGAGTTTCTATGCCCACATCTAAAAATATCCATTCAGAAAGCATAAATTTAACAACGAATATTGAGGCAGTTGCTGTCACAGCCTACTTATCGTTAAAAATACATATATGCAACAATGCAACATATACCTTCCACCAAACAAACCAATAACTAAACAAGAATCTCGTTAATCTATTTGTGCGCGTCATGAATTACAATTTTTGGCACGGACAATCGCAACCAAAAATAGGAGGTGCAGAACTAGATGCTATAAGTGTCTCAAATCCAAAATTTCAACTTTCTACGACCTACTGTATTTGAGTTATGCGACATACAGACGTCCGTACGTAAGTACGCACGTACAGACGTCACAACGAAACTAGTCAAAATGGATTCAGGGAAGGTCAAAACGGATAAATCTGGAAACCGAAAATAATCGGGATTACAATACTTCCTTTTTTTACAAGTAAAAAGAGCTACAAGACCTACTGGACGAACTTCCCAAACCATTCTTGATAACAGGAGATTTTAACGCACATAATAAGATATTGGGTTCGAAACACACTGATAAACGGGGTAGAATTGTTGAAGAATTACTATCTCAGTCAAACACGCTAGTAATTATGAATAAAAACCAACCTACACATTTCAACTTCTCAAACAACAGCTTCACTAACATTGACCTAACATTTGCAACAACCCAAATATCACCTATCATCACATGGCGTCCACTAGATCACCTCTACGACAGCGATCATTATCCAATATCAATAGACATTAGGCAAAAAATGGAAGTAAATGCTGCAACAACAATAAACAAATGGAAATTGGAAACTGCAGACTGGAACAAGTATACAGAACTAACATCACTTCCAACACCCCTAAATCCATATGAAGATAAAAATATAAATAATACAGTCGCAAAACTGACCTCAACTATAAATGCAGCAGCAAACGAAACAATAACCAAAATAAATAAAATTTGAAAAAATTAAAAAAAAAAACAAAGAACAGTTACATGGTGGAATCAACAATGCAAAGAAGCTCTGAAATACAGCCATCACGCATTTAACAGATACAAAAAGCAGGATCAAACAATGACTTAATAGAATTCAAAAGAAAAAGAGCAATTGCAAGAAAAATTATAAAAACACGCAAAACTGAATCATGGCAACAATTTGTACAATCAATTAACACGAACACCACAACTAAAGAAATATGGAATAAAATAAAAGCGATGAAAGGAGTGAACAAAAACTTTGCTATCCCCGCATTAAAAAACAATAATGAGATTGTTACAGAGAAAAATGAGATTGCTAATATCATAGCAAAAACTGCTTTAGAAAAAACATAAAATTATTAAATATAAAAAAAAACACTGAAAGGAAACTCATTATGAACCCAGATAAAAATCAGGATCCGATAAATAACCTAATCACCATGAGAGAAATTGAAAAATTTCAACAAAAATAAAAACACAAGCCCAGGATAGGATAATATTCAATATATGAATTTATAAAACACTTATCTATATCAGTAAAATAATCACTTCTGAATATATATAACCATATATGGAAGGAAAATTAGTATCCTGATGCATAGAGAGAAGTAGCATCAGTGATACCAATACTAAAAGCAGATAAAACGCCAACAAATCCTAACAATTATAGACCTATAACATTATCATCATGCCTTGCAAAATTATTAGAAAAAATAGTTAACAAGAGACTGATGTGGAAATTGGAAACTAATGATCTTCTGACAATAAAATCAGTCAGGTTTCAGAAAACTACACACAACAACTGATCAAATTTTAAATATAAGTAGAATCTGAGATACATGAAGCATTCATAAACAAAGAACATCTAATAGCAATTTTCTTGAACATAGAAAAATCATTTCTATACGACTAATACAGAATACGAACATTCTGGCTCAATTTTCAGTTCAGAAAATACACATTCTTCGCACCTGTTACAGAATATTTCATTCTGTAACACCCGTTACAGAATGACTATATTCTCACATCTAAGAAATATTAAAACCTGGTAGTGACATCTATTAACAAGTTGTTTTACAGGTTTCATAACGCCAACTGTTAAATTGGAGTTCGCGTATTACAAGAATTAGCATTGTTACAAGTATTAGCACTGTGCATCAGTCGTATAGAAAGTATAGTCTGGAACTCGTTTGGAATGGCTATTCTGCACTCGTGGACCGTCACCCTCGCCTAACGGCTCGGGTGACAAACTTTCCCCTCGTGCAGAATATGCCAATTCCTAACTCGTTACAGAATATACTATTAACAAAACCTGGAGACATCTTATTATACAACAAATCTCTGAATGGAAGATAACTGGCAATATACTAAATTTTATCCAAAAAATACTTAGCAAGAGAACTTTTAGAATAAAAATACAGGATATGCACTCAGATATGACAGAAATAGAAAATGGTATTCCTCAAGGGTCACCTATAAGTGAGACACTATTTCTAATCGCCTTAAATAGCATTATGAAATTTATTAAAGCACCTATCAAGATTTCCATATTTGTAGATGACATTACCATTTGTTATAGAAATAAAAACCTTCAGGTCATAAAGGAAACATTACAACAAGCCATCAAAGAAATAAAAAATTGGTTCAAAACAACAAGATTCAAAATATTACCCGAAAAAACGAAGGCAGTTCAATTCACCAGACTGAGAAACAATGCTAATCAACATCCTGAAATCCTAATAGATGAAAAAAGCGTAGAATATACCAAAGTTATTATTCGCCGCGCACGATTCGCCGCGACACGATTCGCCATGAGTTTTTGATTTTTATCCGTTCAATAACCCCATCTATTGATAATCTTTGATAGATTTTTAACCCATAAAAATGAATTAAATATATTAAACAAATTAAATAGATTAATGTCAATATTCACAAACGTTCGTAATAGTTATTTATGTATCAAGGGCATTATGACAATGTTTATGTCGAGAGCAACCAATTTAAAAGGTCGAGGGCCGTCAGGCCCGAGAGTTTTTAAGTTGCTCTCGACATAAACATCGAGTAATGCCAGTGGTGCATACAACGTTTTATATTACACTGCATTTGAATTTGAGAAAATTTAAAAATTTTTATAAATTTTGAATTTGATTTTGATAAATTTTCTAGTTTGCGGTGTAATTGCGATTGAGAGGGCATAATAAGCGGGCATTATGATTTATACGCCCTAGGTTATTATAGCATACTTAATATATTTCGTTGTCAAGGTATAAAAAACAAATAATGATTCAGTGTAATATAAAATATTTAACGAGCCGTTTAATTTTGTCAACCAATGAAAATGATTTAGTAGAACAAGCAAATAAATTCCATTGGTTTGTTTAAATAAACGGTTCGTTAAAATTTTTACGAACGTTTGTGAATATGGACATCAGTGTAATATAAAATATTTAACGAGCCGTTTAATTTTGTCAACCAATGAAAAACAATAGTAGTTCTTTTTGTATTCGTTTATTTTCAATTTTATTTAGATTAAGCCTCTAACATTTCGAAATTGTGGGCCAAACCACGAAGGTATTCTAATATATCCCGATTCTCAAAATCATTGACTAATATCAAGATTGCCTACTATTGCCTTTACGATTTCTTTCGCCCATATAGTACCTTTCGAACCAATTGGCTAGGGAATAAAATACAGAAAACAACGATAAAAATACACCATCTTATTACCTATTGAAGTACTTGAGGATGAATAAATTAGGAAGTGACGGTTGGACATTTAAAATTGTTTGGATTTTTCTTCTTCAAAATGGTATAATGCGATTGGTCAATATACTGTTACCAATTAGAAATTGAAAATTTATAACGATAAATTTTAATCCTAACTTACAAAACCATGGAAGTTGTACCCAACCCTTAAATTATTATTATTAGCGTTTACATTCATATAGAATATTGCTTATTCTATATCAAGGATTTTACATATCCTTTTGGTGAGGAGGATTAGGCCCCATAATACAAATTTTGAGTTATTTCACATTAAATGCATTAATGTCCTATTCACACTGGAAACTTACAAACTCACATTGGTGGCAGCCTCAGTAACTACCCTTCTCCAGCTTTGACGATCATGTGCTTTTGCCATCCAATCTCTTATACCCATTATGCTCAGATCGCCAATCACCTGCTCCCACCATCGAACCCTGGGTCTGCCTCTCTTTCTATCTTCTCCTGGTTTCCATAATGTTGCCTTTTTTACGATGGAGTTATCGCTACTTCTCATGATATGACCTAGCCATCTAATTCTTTGCGATTTAGCAAACCTTACTCTGTTTTCTCCATTTAATTCAAAGTTTATTTCGTGGTTCATCCAGGCTCTATGTTCTCCGTTTTCTGTTTTTTTGCAACCCAAGATGGTCCGTAACACTTTTCTTTCGGACACGCTCATTTGCTCTGCTTCTGCCTTAGTCATGCAAAGTGTTTCCGCTGCGTACATTACAACCGGCCGTATTACCGTTTTATAGATTTTTATTTTTGTGTCTTTCTTCAGATTGTTATCTTTCAAAAGTCTTTTGATTGCGTAGTAAGCTTTGTTACCTGTTTGTATCATTTTTAAAATTTCCTGTTGCCTGTTACTGCATCTGCCTACATGCACTCCCAGATAACTACATCTTTCTATTTCTTCTATATTTTTGTCATGTATTCGTAGTGGTTTTCGGGTATGCGTTTCGTTATTGTTGATTTTCATGTATTTAGTTTTGTTGTAATTTACCAGCAGTCCCATCGGCTTTGCTCTACTTTCCAGGTCTTCAAAAAGGTCTATCAATTTTTTTAAAGATCTTGTTATTATAAGGATATCATCCGCGTAAGCTATCAGTTGCCCTTCTTTAGTCGCTATTGTTCCTTTAACATCCAATCCTCTAATCACCTTGTCAAGTGCTATATTAAATAGAGTGGCTGATAGTGCATCCCCCTGCCTAACTCCGTTATTTACTTCAAAACACTCCGTTTCGCCTACTGTTGTTATTCTTTTGCTTACCGCTGTGTTTTCTAATGTCATTCTTATCAGTCTTATAATCTTCGGTGGTATTTTCAATTCTTTCATTGCGTTATACAATTCTTTTCTGATTATTTTATCAAAGGCTTGTTGGGAGTCCACAAACATAACATGCAAGTCTATTTTTGTTGACATGTCTTTTCAATTGTTTGCTTGAGCACATGTATTGCCCCTACCGTAGATCTACCCTCGGTAAAGCCAAATTGGTATTCACTATTTTATTTCTGGTATGTTCTTTTAACCTTTTGTGGATTACATCTGACAGTATTTTGTATGTTGCGTTAAGCAGGCGGCTATCCCTCGCCTTTCTTTTTTAATAGAATTATGACGCTTTCTTTCCAGTTTTCCGGCATTCTTTCTTTTTTCAAAAAGTTATTAAATTTAATGTTAAAAAGTAAAATATTATAATTTTATTATAACAATTTTTGGCGAACAATGTCATTTGTCCTAGAATCAGTGGCTGGCCCCCTGGGCCAACCTTAAAAGCTTGATAATAGCTCACCAAGGCACAAAAAGGGTAACCGCCGAGGTGGACCTAGAGACTGTAGACGTACTACTTTCTAAATCCTCCGTCAGAATCGGAATGATTATGGGCTGCAAAGTCAAGGAGAAGACGTTTTTTCTGGGCTTCTGTCCAGGATGTTAGGGAACGGACCACCCGGCATCCACATGCACCAGCAGAAGAGTTCGTTTCGACGCGCACGTTTTGACGAGACCATTTCGACGCCGGCATGTTTCAATGCCGAACGTTTTGACGACGGCTTTTGTTTTATTGATTGTAAATTCACAAATGTGGATCACGATCGTTATTCACTACCCATGTCAACGGGGCTTAATACTGATTAAACTTCAAACAATTGTATTCTTTAGAATAAATCTAAAATAGAAATGGAAGTTTTAAACAAAAGAAGAAAAATCAAGTTTTGTAGCGCCGGATATTCGTATGTATATGATAAAAAGGGCATGTGGTTTAAAAGTTTTTTTGAAGATGCGACAAAGCGAACAGGGATGGCTATATTATTATAAAAGAAATCGGCAATCATTGCCATGATAGTTCAGCGGCTGAAATGGAAGCGGCAGTTATAAAAACAAATAAAAAAAAAGATCTACAGAGACTATGGAACAACCCTTGCAAATTATTAACGAATGTGTAAGCAATATTTTCGCAAGATGCTCAAGCAGTTCTACCTACACATCATGCGTTGAAACAAATAATAAGAAGAAAGAGAATCGAAGTTAGAAAAGCGCCTCCTGCACCGATAGCATTGGAAAATTTAAATATTCCTGAAGAATACAGAAGCTACACTGCAAACGACGCATTAAATAACAACCGTGCTAACGTGCATTCTCGTATAAAGTCGAAGAAGTAGTACATGTGTCTATAGTCAATCGCTCTTTTCCTTAATTGTTTAATTTTTAACTGACTTCAAAACAGGAGGAGGTTCTGTATTTGTCTGTATGTATTTTTTTTTATTTATGTATGTTCACGCATAACTTTTTTTTTTATGAACTGATTTTAATGATTTTCATTGCGTTGGATTCAGCATAGTTCCAAGGTGGTCCCATTTTAATTTCGTTGGTATTTGACCTTGAACTTCAAAGATACAGCTGGAAAATGGTCAATTTTTAACGACTTCTTTGTATATTCACGCATAACTTTTTGTTTATGAACCGATTGTAATGATTCTTGTTGCGTTGGATTCGTCCTAGTTCCAAGGTGGTTCCATTGTAATTTCGTTGGAATTTGACCTTGAACTTCGAAGATGCAGCAGGGAACTCTTCAATTTTTTGTATGTTCACGCATAACTTTATTTTGTTTATGAACCGAATTGCATGATTCTGGTTGCGTTGGATTCAGAATAGTTCCAAGATGGTCCCGTTCTAATTTAGTTGGTATGCGACCTTGAACTTCTAAGATACAGCTAGAAGAGTACACTGAGAAAACACTATTGTCAGTAATACGAGAAATATTGTGTATTATACAACATGTTGTAGAATAGGCGCCAGCAATATCAAATGTTATATATTACAACAACAATTTGGTATCATAAAGATGATAACGAATACTATACAACATGTATAAAAGTACTTCCTTCATGAGTTACACATACAATCTTGTTGTTGTAAACGTTAACAATTCAAGTATTATCCAATATCACTGGCACTTGGAATTCATTACCTAGGACTATTGCATAAAATATAATGGGTTTATTGTATTATATATCAGTGTACTTTATTATTGCCTACTATCAATAAGTGTTGTATTCATACTATATTAATTAGTATACTTCACTCTACATTATCAGTATAGGATATTGAATAAAAGATGTAAAATATATTAAAATTTGATTTATTATATCAAAAAAACAGCAAACATAAGTAAAATAGTATAAAAATCAAATATAAAAAAACATAAATATAAAACAAAATTCAGAGCTAAAATTAATTAACTTAAAAAATCTACATTGACAAACAACATAAGAATTATTTTGCTTTTTTACATAAAAACAACGAATAGTGGAATATAATTCAATGCAGGCTACAAAACCAGATACCTCAGTATAATCCAGTAACCAGGTAGTTTACCTGACAAATTTCTCTGGCAAAATATTGAAAACTGATTCCTATGTAATTTTGGTCGTAGAATCCAAATTTGAGGTTTGCGAACAAAATTTCCTTGTGCCAAAGCGGCCATATTGAAAAAACGTTGCCAAATCTCGTTTTTTTGCATATAAACTCAAAATTTTGGGCAAACTATTGATTTTTCGGAAAAATCAATTATTTTCAATAATTTTAAATACCGCAACTTTATTTCAAGCGAATGCATTTGGTCGAGCATATTTACCGATAAGTATTTATCTTCGCCCGCAAATTTTCACAACAATAATTTTCAACAAAGTGAAATATTTAATTTTAATAATTAAATTATTTTAAACTTTTGGTGTGAGCTACTTGTCTATTTTATGTTTCTCTAATAGGACAATATTAAGGCAAGTAGTTACGATCTTTCTTTCACCAGTTTTGGTGGTCGATCTTATTGGCAGCGAAACTTCTTGCAGCGATTATTTTTTTGTTTTTTTTGTATCTTTTTTTTTTGGAACTTACGTCCCTCGCTTTCCGCACCTTATCAGCTAGATAACATCTTGGGCTTCTACAGTAAATAAAAGCTGGTTGATCGTTTCCCAGCGTGTAGAGAAATATTCTGGATTCCCAACAAGGGAGGAGAAATTTATTTGTTGCAATATAAGATTTGATATTTTTGTGAGGTTATATGGTTATGGTAAGTCAACTTCGGCAACTTTCAACATTTTAATCAATATTTATAGATTCTTAATTTGTTTAGTTCGAATATTTTTTTTTATTTTTTATATTTTCTTCATTTAGGGTATTCACGCTTCCTTGTATTTTTCGTTGTATTTCTATACTCTAGTAAATATACACAAGTTTACTAGGATGTATTTGGCTGTATAGTAATTTCCCCTGACCTGTTAAGTGATAATTATGCCTTTTTGGATTTTTTTAATTTTTGATCTTCTATGTATTGTATTGTTCTTAACGTTAATTTTAATTAAATGAAAACAAACAAATCACTATATGGACATGTTATACCAAAGAAGACTAGAGTGCGACACAGTAACCGGCAATCGTTGAAAGAAAGGTCTTTAAAATCTCTTTCTACATTAGCCCCGTAGAAATAGCCGTGGGGACCAAGTAAACAATAGACTGAAAAAGTGTGACGTCAGAAAATGGCCGGCGACCATATGATGGGTGCACACATTAGTATATTACCCATATAGTCCAGTCAATCGGTGTTTAAAACTGCCGATTTCGTAACAAAATTGCGAAAGTTTTTTTCTCAGCGGTTCTGTATGTTTTTTAGGTTGCTGAATCCAAATTTCAAGTTTGCTGCCTTGTAGGAGGTTGGCTTCACAACGAAAAACACAAAAAACCTCAAAATTTTGGCACCTTTCTCAGTTTTTGCTTATATCTCGAAAAATATGAGTTTTTCAAAAATAATCAATCCATATAAAATTAAAGTAGATAAAATTTTCTACAAAAAATGCTAGTCAATTTTGATTTTGTAGCAATTGGTTTCAGCGCTGGAGATCGTTGATAAACAGAAAGTTTTTGGTCCTTCTGCGAAAACATCAAAATCACCCACCATTATCTTCCACAACTCGAAAAATTAACATGTTATCAACATAAACTCTTATATCACGTGACAGTACCATAAATTTTCAATAAGAGACGTCTCAAATATTTAATTTTCTCAAAAGGGAAAAATGAACAAAGAGAAAATTAAGAAAAATACTTTCTGCGCCCTACAGCCAAAGCGGCCTGTCTATCTCTCATCAGCTCTATACTTTTGAAATATTACGCTTTAAAAAGGTTGTTTTGAATGAATTGATGGCTAAGCATGTTTGATGAAAATATTAACAAATTATATTTACAACATATTAGGTAGGTAGTATATCACATTGAATACAAAGAATATAAAAATTGAAGAAATCTCTATGTATAAGTAATATACATGTGTCATCAAATGAGAATAAATTGAGTCCACGATAGGATCATCAGTACGAGTAGGTTCTCTATCTAGAAAAAAAAGGCATTTAGTATTAGAACATGGAGGCAAAAGACAGAAAAGTTGAATCGTTAAGTATCGATGTTTGAAGAAATATCTAATGTCATTAGATATGGATATGGGGCTGTGGATCCAAGTAATTTCCGATCTACTGTTGGACCTGATGGAAAACTCTGAAGGCATGTTGTTGAGCTGAAGCTTCAGTGGGAGGTTTGGAAGCTGTATTTGTTGATGCCTTGTAAGCTGATATCGCGTATTGCTTATTTCTCAGCTTGTTAAGTGTTGTGGTTTGGTGGCTACCACCATAAAGTGAAATCAGAAATTTCTCACCGGCAACTGTTATTTACTTTGAATGGGCTGAAGGATCAGTGAATTAGATAATGTATGATTCGAGATCCGGATTTTTGGAGAAGGTCTTGAGAAATTTAACCTTGCCTTGGTTGAAGAACGCGGATGTAGAGTCACAACCACTCATTGTGAGGAGTCATAGCATGTGATTGGCAAAATTGTTCTCCACTGTACAGTTATATGGCGTGGGAGCGGGCGGTTTTGACGTTTCCACAGTAAGGCCAAAAAATCGTTGTTTTCAGCACGCTCTAGCGCCAAAACCGCTGGTCAAAAAATTAAAGCTGACTATTATTTTTTGTAGGAAATTTTATCTGCCTTAATTTTATATAGATTGATTATCTTCGAAAAACGCATAGTTTTCGAGATATAAGCAAAAATCTGAAAAAAGTGCCAAAATTTTTATGTTTTTTGCATTTTTCTTTGTGAAGCCGACCTCCTACAAGGCAGCAAACTTGAAATTTGAATTCAGCAACCCAAAAAACATATAGAACCGCTGAGAAAAAAACTTCCGCAATTTTGTTACGGAGAAACTACCATTTGACTGGACTAATAAGATTTATATGGAAGTGTGTTGCTGTCAATTTTTGAGGTTATTGATATGGAATTTTAGCGATGTTGCTGGGTGAATTTAGTGCAATACAAGTCTTGGCAATTTAGCCCAGAAACACCTCTGAAACTGTTAATTAATGTATGACTAACAATTTCCATGTAATTCGGACACTAAATCTAAATAAACTATTGTGTGCACCCATCATACGGTCGCCGGCCATTTTGTGACGTAAGCACTTGGCCAGTCCATTATAGATCGCTAACTCATTTGTCCCATTTCATTTCATAATAGAAAATTTATTCAGGTATTTAATGACCTGAAGGGGTAACGTAAACTGCACTCCAAATCTACCTGATAATGGTAAACTGCACCCCAAGTAAACTGCACAAAATTTTGCAAAGTAGTAAACTGCACCCCGAAGATTTTTCAGGTATAAGCTGCACCCCAAAAATACGGGGTTATACAGAGTATAACAAAAATTATTTTGTTATACGATTAAATTTATTAATCCCATGATCGTTATATAAAATTAACTCGAGTTTTGTTTTTTTTGTTAAATTATTTTTGTAAAATAAGCATTTAGTTACTGGATTAAAATTTTTTTTCGCTATTGCTTGGTTGCGCTATTGCTTCAGATTGAAGTTTTTGAAAGCGGACGACGTTTTGGAAGCTTACTATGATTTATTATAAATCAAACCCATTAATGCCAATCTCGAAAAATCTTGTGAATATTTATTCACTACATATGTGGATGAAAAGCCATGTTTCTTCCAATGATTTGGGCCAAGGCGTCTGCGGATTTGATTTCAACAACTAATGGTTGTGAATCATTCCATGCCGCATTTAAACAGAACTTTCATTCTATTCTCTCCAATATATACAAATTTTTTGAGCTCTTAAACATGAGCAACATAAAGTTTACATAGCAGTGAACAGTGTTGGAAAACCACCTAAGCAAAACAAAACTTCTAAACAAAAGCAAACAATTGTTACTGATTTTATTACGAAAATACGAAGCAGATGAAATATCGCGGTTGCAATTTGTAAAAGCTGTTTCATTTTACAGTTGCCCCCACGTTAATTAAATGCCATACCTTATTGTTAGGTTACTAATTTTATACTTTATTTTTTAATTACTTTTGGTTTTTTTGCTCGGAGTGCAGTTTATTACTTTTTTTTTCAGCTACATGCGGTCATTCGTGCAATTTACCATCACCCGACCTGAATACGCCAAGATGATTTGCCAAAAATTGCTTGAATTTTTTGAAAATTTTTTGTTAACCCTTATTAACTAACGTCAAATAATTGTTACACTGTAACTAATGTGCGGTCACAGGGATCGCGTTTTATTTCTCTCGTTAACTCACGAACAACTCAATTTTTTGATTTTTTTTTGCAACAGATGTTTTATTTGGTATTCTAGTAAGCCAGAAAAAATTAAAAAGCAATTGATTTTGGGATTTTATTAACATTTAATAACAAAAAAGAAATGACAAATGTAGAACGAGGCGAAAAATAAGCATAAATTAAAACTTGATTAAGGGTTAAGCCGTTTTTCCAAGATTTTAGTTTGACACTATTCAAAAAATAGGTACTTTGCGTTAATTTCATTTTGCCTAATTAGCCCTTTCAGACCCAGTTTTATTAAATTATTTTGAAGTTGGTGATAATCTTATATGCTATAGAGCATAATAGAGTATAGAGAACATAGAACATTTGTTATATTTTTATTGAATTTCTCGTTGTTATTTTATTGAAAAATGATTGCTGGACTAAATTGTTTAAACATTAGAATATATTGTTATTATTTTTTTTGTGCAATGGTGAATCTTAAGAATCAGATTTCTATTTAAACAATCAAATTACAAGTAAATTCATATAATATCTTATAGAATAATATATAATATATTGATAATTATATTGTAAAGATAATATAAATTATATTATTCATTCAGACACCCATGGATGGTAAGCTCTATGTCCCCAACTGTTCCCGATGTTCCGTCATTTTAAGATTTTAAGGTATCACTAATAAGATAAATACTTACATTTATTTTAAATTGAATAGTTTAAAATTTGTTATACGAATAATATCAACCAATTTGAAGAATGTTTAATGAATAAAACAGGTAATATTTACTCCTACAAGGTATTAATATCATACATCACCTCTGGTAATTATCAAGTTCATAGTGGGTTAGCAATTTATGACTTCCATTGCTCTATGGGGAGCCAGCGAGTCTCGACATTATTTGTCGCAAACAATTGCATTCGGTCAGCTGATTTCACACTCCCAAGGTGATTTGAGTATAGAAAAGAGATTTTCTAGCCTACTATCATTCAAATCGATTTAACGATTAGTTAAATGAAGCGGAATACATGTGGAGTACAAAATTTATTACCTTGTCTCGAACGTAATCGCAGTCATACCTAAACTGGATTTTGTTGTTATTACATATTGTATTCGAATTACTTAAGAATAATATTTATATGCCTACAATTAATAAATTCTTATAAAATATCCGATTTAAAAAAAGGAATAAAGCATTAAAAAGCTTAATTTGGGAATTAATGCTTATCAACTTCGGGATTTCATCAATAATTGTTTTGTCTTAACTTAAAACAAAGATTAAAATATAAGATACATTTTTTTCGGAATAGGACATTTGAGGACCGTTTTTTCAAAACTCATTAAATGCAATTTTGCCGAAATTGAGTTATAGGTATATCGGCTGCTCCAAGCAGAAACACAGTAACCAACATTTTTTTCAAAATTGACATTTATGAATGTATGCATAGATTGTGTTATTACGCATCTTTTAAGCTGACAATTGAGGCTCTACCTCACTTACAAACTGTTTTGTACCCATTCACAAACACAGTATCTCCATATAACTACAGCTAGCTCTCAAAAGTAAATTGCTGTTTTCTACACTTTTACATTTCTGCACTTACTGTGTTTCTGCTTGGAGCAGCCGATATGTTTTCTGTATAATTTTTAATATAATATAAATTTAATATAATTAAGGACTATCGAATGTTAAAGTCAAAACTAACCTAAGGTGAATGATAACCATGCAAATATAAAATTTAAATTTGTTTTCTCATAAGATACAAGCATAGAGTTACACCGTTTAAAGATTCTCCTGAAAAATTGATATTTTTTAATTTTAGAGTTTTGAAAAACTGCTCCTCATTTCGACGCCGCCGTTTGGAAGCGAAGACATTTCGACGGTAAATTGGCATTTATAAATGCCAATTTTCCAAATATATTTGGAAACAACAACATTCGTTATCTGTTTTTCAAAATTTAAAAATTTAGTGTTTATTTAAAGAAAGGTAAACATGCTTTAACAACGCTCTATATACAAGTAATCACATTGTCTCATATAAATCTTGTTAACCACCAATTAGTCGGTATGTTGCAACTAAAATATTTTTTTTAGCAAAATCGCCTGGCTGGCAAAACAGACCGTAAAAAAACATGAATCAGTTCTGTAGGTTAGAGTTAGTTTTATTTAGCAAACTAGGTAGTGAAAGAGAAATCTGTGAGAAGACGTGGGTCTGTTATGACATGATACCAAAATTTTACAAAGTAGTATGGCTAAAGTTCCTAGAAACAAATTTTTGAAAAAGTATTATTAAAAATTTATGGCGACATAATGTACCTATACTAATAAAACACAAGTCACAGTAAATGTTCGAAATTCTTTAATAAAAATTAATTGTACCTACATTCTACATTTCCTACGGGAGGGTAAAACATCATAATGTTACGACCATTAATTAATCATTTTTTATTTTATTAGATGTATCTAAACATTTCTAAATGTTTTTAAACGGCTATCACGGTTATCATATGTATATGAGTTATCATGGATGAGTGTTCAAATACAATTAACTTATACATATTGTTTCGTAGCAATATTCTATATAATATCTATGTAAACAACGGATCCCTTGTCGCCTTTTTTGTACAAACCGCGTTACTACCTGAGGTGATTTTTAAGGATAACTCCTGCTCAAAATACAGTAGCGTTTTGCATTCGTGAATTAAATTTCACGAAATCTAAGTTTAAAGGACATTATTGTCAATTATTAGGACTGGTATATTAAAAAAGCAGAATATGTTTTAGACATGGAGTTTTAAGTATAATTAAACAAATTATGATCATTTTTAATTGAATTAATTAAATTTATAACGGATTAAGGTGTAATCAGTTAATATAAAATTTTTATAAAATACGTTTTTATTGTAAACCAAAAAATTTCTTATTGCTTTGCAAAATAAATTACACGTTTTAAGAGTACTTTAAAGCTCTTTTAATATTTAGGCGCCCCCCTTTGCTTTTAGCACCCCAAAAACTAGGGCTGGATCGATAATATTAAATTTTGTATTGTTACGTTGAAAATTTCTTTATACCATGCTTTCTTTATTGCATTTTATAGTTCCTCATTTGTTTTGTGTCTCAAATTTTTTATTTTAGCCACAAGAATGGCCACACAAGTTCTCAATTGGGATAAATCTTGAGAATTTCCAGACCATGGCAGTGAAATAATCTCGTCGATTTCTTTAAAATTTGTTATCTGCAAAAGAAAATTTGTATAATGGATACACTGCTTAATAAAAATTCAATACATAATAGTTTGCCACGCTCAAAATTGAGCAAAGAGATTGATGGTGATAATCCCAATCTCAGGGTAAAATTGGCAATGCCCTGGCTAGCTACTAAAATAAAAATATAAAGGTGGTTGATGAGTTTTAAAACTGATAATAATATTAATTGGGAGGGTGGAATGTTTTGCCCTAGGCGCCACGTGGTTAAAAATCAACCTCCCAAAGCGTGCTACTACCTGAACCACGAACGGTAGTGTACTAAAACTCAAAAAAAAGGAAGAGTGAAAGTGGTACAAGAATATGCACTTGAATTGGTTAAAGTGATTATATTGAATAGTAAAAATAGCGCCAAATTTCGGTTTTATCTAACCCAAAAAAAAAAATAAATGGTAACAAAAAGTCGCGAATAGCTTTTCTTGCGAAAAGCGTCAATAACCCAATATAGCTATATATGGTCTTACACAAGTTTATATAATCCACTCCAATTAGGAGGCAAAAACAATTTCGTGACTAATGGTGGTAAATATAGTTTAACCAATATTACGGCGCAACAAAAATAATCAATAACAATTAATAACAAATAACATGACGGCACGAAACACTTATCTTTTGAGCTGATACGAAGTCCTGGCAGATGGGAGTTAACGGTACAACTAAGATGGTAGATGTTTCCACTTGTGAAATTAGGGTTGAAACGGATTGAAGTTTCCCAAAATTGAAATGCAGTCAATTATTCTTCCCGTGAAATGACGATTACCGATGTAATAATAACGACACAAAGGATGGTTATACTTGGACAGCAGTTTACTAACGGAAGTGAACGGAAGGTAAGACGCAAAACAAAGATCTTCGCAGATGTAGGACGTAAAACAAAGACCATAAAACAATTATTGGCGTAGAGAAGAAAAAAAACATTAGAGGGTTCCCAAAATTACCTCGCAGATGTGGTTGAGGGTCAATTTTCCTTATAGTAATTTTCGTATTTTCAAGAAGTTGTAATGATGACTAAAATAAAATATATAAAAATATATTGTACTGTGTCAAACGTGAACGCGGGTGTATGCGCATGACACATCAACTGATACACTTTACAAGTAAGATGGTGTGCATAATAATAAACTGCGACTATATGACTTATTGACGATTTGTATTTGAATCAAACTATATTTGTGATTAAAAAGACAGATAGGTAAATATACAAATTTATGATATATTTTAGTACAGAACAAGAATGTGTGTTTCATTTAGTTAATGTGTGTAGTTTTTTTTTGTAGGTTATACAATCAATTTCGTGTAATGTAAACAGCATTGAAATATTTGAAACAAAATACAAAATTATTTGAAGTTATTTGGCCAAATAAATATAAAATTCTACCTTGCAAGGGTTTGATACCAATCAGCAACACTTCACAAATTTATCCAATAAATATCCTTCGATCGTTGTAAGTAACAATTCATTTATCTTCTTATACTTTAGACATAAATTATTTTTGTTAACCGCACGTTTAATTTTGCCTTCACTATTTACTTCTTATACGAGTCACTTTGATTTAAATTTGTTAACAATTTTTAATGTTTTTATTTTTAGGTTATCAAACGTTCCGAGAGAGACTTATAAATTGTTTCGGAAACACTTCCAGGTCCGGTTTAGGTTAAAAACAAAAGTTAGGTTACGACCGACACGTCCTTCCTGGTCAACCACTAAAACAATACTGATTATCATTGAAATTGGCACCTCCTTTTATACTTTTTTCAATTTTTTCAACTAATCAAATTCTCCATGGAATTTCGAATCTCAAAAACTGCACCGATCTTGACGAAATTTGGCAATCTTGTCCATCTCTATCCCAAATATATGTGGAAAAATTTTGAATCCTCTAGCTTGGTCCGCCTGCCCACAATTAATAAAAATCTAACCCGAAATTTTATATCTTTGATATTTTTGAAATTTTTTTCTTAATTTTTGAATTTTCAAATACTTTTTGATCTCGAAAATTCGAGCTCTTTATTCTCTTCCTTTTGCCGTATAATATGCTTCTGTATCATAGATATTTGCAGAATAATCTTGATTTTTCTAAATTTCCAATCTGACAGCTGGCTGTCACATACTATAATTTGAAATATTCTATCAACTTTTGCTTTTGGTATGACCATCTTGCCTCAATCTCTCTCTAGGACCTATTCCTCACCCATTTTATGTAATTTCCAAAGTTCAACTCGTCATATAACCACCATGGCGTTTATCTGCCTCCATGTCAATTTTTGTATCGTCGGAGCACTAAATCGTCCCGAAACCAGAATTCGCTACACACTAAGTTCACCTAACGTAAGTATAACATAATGTCTTCACACATTTCTTAAAATTAAACATTTACAATAACAACTTATTTATTTTAGATCTCAAATCGTATGATACCTCAAATCGTCATAATTATGCCACGCAGGACATTTAGATTAATACAATACCAAAGGAAAATTGAACTATCCAACATACATCACCATTTTGCAAGATCGTGTGTTGCATTTAAGTTATATGGTAAAATTTAAACCAGCAAATCAATGATTTTAGTTAATCGTAGCCTCATGCGCATATTCTATGTTAGTATTTTTATACTTGTGTCCCTCGTCTTAATCCTAACTTGTGCCCTAGCATAATAACATGACAATATATATAATATATAATATATATAATATAAAAAAATAAAAGACCCTAAAACAATTATTGGCGTAGAGAAGAAAAAAAACATTAGAGGGTTCCCAAAATTACCTCGCAGATGTGGTTGAGGGTCAATTTTCCTTATAGTAATTTTCGTATTTTCAAGAAGTTGTAATGATGACTAAAATAAAAATTACAAACATAGTTTGTATTACGAAATTAAAAATTTGTACTTACAAAAGAAATATGAATACTAAATCCTCCAAAGGAGATAAGATCAAATATCTTCAAATCGACAGCAATCTTAAATGCTAAGTGCAACGAATGAATCCCAATAAATCGGAAGGGCTAACAAAAAAACATAAACCCACTTTCGTAGCACTTGGCTCATTCAAAAATCTCTTTCAAAAGACCAAAATTAAAAATTTGTCAACTTGAAAAATTTAACGACGAAAAATATGTTTTTGATAAAAATATCAGAAACAGGACCTCCAACATAATTTCATACTTCCAGAAATCCACCAACAATAAACAAAGCAAAATCATGGTAAACCAATTCTGAACCGTTACAAGTTTAAACAAAAATTTACACTTACTTACCCTTTCGTTCTGAAAGATGCACTGCGATACTCGTGAAAAGTACTCATTGATAGACAGCAGGTTCTTAAAATCATTTCATAATTGACCGCCTTTACAGTTCCCTCTACAAAATGTAGTTTATCCATCTCATGGAAAGGAAAACATTCCCAAATCATTTAGCCGCCTGGTTTTTTAACAGTTCTCTGCATACGCAAATCACTATAGCGTTTATCAACTTTCCAGGGTAGATTATGCATTCCTTCAGATTCCCACAAATTAAATTTACTATTAATAAAAAAGATAATTTTTTTTCCAATCATTTTCAGTCCAATTTTTATGGGTTTGTATGAGGGAGGGGGGTATCGGAAATCTTATGGACCGTTACGAGGGGAAGTTCGAGGTATTCTGTCTAATGTAGATAGTATTGTACTACTTATATACTACAAGGAGTCACAAATAGCATATACCATATATTTATGTTTTTTATACCATATATTTATGTTTTTTATACCATACTATTTTTTATACCATTTTATACATTTGTGGCATCCTGTAGTATACCTTTGCGTATCGCCGTACTACATTAAACAAAATACGTTTGACTCCCTGCCACTTAACGGTTCATAACATTACCGATACCCCCCCTCCTGCAACCCTTACGTAATTAATGGACGGACCCTTTTGTCATCGGGCTATTTTGTTGGATCTGTTTTGTCATTGGGCTATTTTGCCGAATCTATTTGGACGGGGCTGTTTAAACCGTTTTGACGGGTTACCATATTATTTATAAATATGTATTTTATTATTTGGAAATATAGCAATACGTGATTCAAAAATACTCGTATAAAGTGCAGTTTACGTTATGCGATTTTGCTTCCAAGTTGCCATAAGCAAATTTTTCGAAGTTCACGTTATACAGTTCGACCTGAAGATGAACTCGCAAACAAATTCGTTAATAGAAAACCACCAAAACCAGTCACACAAGAGAAATCGTATGTAAAATCGTAAGCAAAATCGCATAACGTAAACTGCACTTAATATAATATTTAAAAATTTATAATCAGTAAAAGGTCAGACATATTAATTTTTCATTGTTAAATTTTTATAATGTAGTTACCATATTAGTAACGTAGGAAAATTATCGGCACTTGTTTAAGTGAAGATGAACGACGTGACGTCCAAAATTATATTCAGTATGTTATTTCTTAATCAGAATTTCGTGACGTAGAGGCACAGATATTTGAATCGAACTTTACTCTCAAGTGACATGGTACTTTAATATTCAGATAATTGAGATTAAAAGCTGATTAGATTTTCAGTTCAAATTGGTTCACGCTACTTACCTATTCTTTTTTATTTTTTTAATCTATTTTGTCAAGAATTTTAAAGCTCTATGTGACCAAATTTTTATTTTCATTGTAGTACTTTATCTAATCTGTTTTAAAGTAGTTTTTATCTATTTAGTTTGCTATAATGTAGCTCAAATCCAAAAAAGTTTATTTTCTTTTACTTATCATAAATAACTTTTAGTTTTGAATTGTTGGCAACGATTTGTAAGAATATTTAATAACAATGTTACTAATTCAATTTCAAAAGTATTGGATTTTTTTAAGTATTTTTATTATGATATTAGTTCAGTGTTCTCCTACTAGAAGTCTTGATGTTGATGAATGTAAGTTATAGTTATAATTTATAAATTATAAAGTACGAATGTGTTTTTAATATGAATTTAAAAAAGTTTCAATCGCTAGTATACTCTGAGGCTAGTATAATATCTACATATCGAAAGTTGATTATAATGTTACTAAAAATATATTATTATGTTTAAATTATGTGATAGGTTAACATGGATGAAACAATTAAAAGAGTCGTGATTTAAATAATTGGTGAAACTATACATACCTAGTTAAAAAGTTTCTTACCTACTATTTATACCTATCATGAGTTGTAATAATTATGAATTTGCATTTAATAATATTATAAATTGATTATTTCCAATTTTCGTTCCAAAATTCACCACTCCTTACCATCCCAATATAGTTCTTCAAAACTGTGTCTGATATTTTTGTTTTTATTATATACACAGAATAGATACTTAATTAATTTACAATAAATTATAAAAAATTATAAATTCGGAAATCTGATGCCACCTATCTTATCATAGTGGTAACGCTACCAAACTACAGTTGAGGTTAATATAGGTTTAGGAAACTTGTTTGTAGATGGCAACCTATTTCAAGTATCTAGTCTCTAGCATGAGTCTCTAGTACCCAGTGCCATACTTTTTCAGTATGATGCAATGCCGCCTCCCGCGCCCCTGAAATGTTTTTTTATTTAAAAACATTTTCAATTTTTGATTATTAAATGCTTCAATTTGTTGCTTATGTCATGTCGCCCTCTTACGGTGCCGCCTGATGCGGCCGCATCTTTGCATCGTAGCACCGCACGGCACTGCTAGTGACTACTTATATCTTGAATTAGTCTTTGATTTCTGTTTGAACCAAAGCGGGCACAAGAGAACGCGCAGTTGGTTTTTCGTTTCTCGACTAAGACACTAAGAGGCTAATAAATTATGTCACATGGAGGAAGGGGGGTCATCTCAGATTTGTGACAAGAATATGACAAGGGGTCAGGGGTCCGGGGGATTTTAAATGTTGTAATGTCACAAATACCAATTGAAATTAAAAATCATAATTTTAAAGCAACCGAAATTCATATTGAATACAAAATGTTTATGAGAATGTCAACCGATGAATTTAATGCTTTGCCGAAGAGCCCCCTATCCCCCACGTGAGATTGAATGAGATTCGGTTCGCCCCCCCCTCCTAAACTCCTCACGTATGGACGCTTAAGGAGTAACTTTCTGCAAAATTTCAAAACTATAATTTATTGCAAGGAAAAAACCCCCATTAACTGGACTACTATATAGGTAATGCTAAAATTGATCTTGTGATGTACTGAAAGTGAGCTATATTTGCAAAAACTTAATAAAAAACCAAAGAAAGTCAAGAGGTATTAAGTTAGAAAGCTTACAGCTAAAGGCTCATACACAATTAGTCTGTAACAGTAACGAGAACAGAAACGGGAACAGTAAACTGTCAAAAGTCAAAACTGTCAAAAGTTTAGCCAATGAAATATCCTTAATAGCTATCGTTACTGTTCCCGTTCTGGTTTATTGTGAACCGATGATTCATTTCGTTCCCGTTCCCGCTCTCGTTTCCGTTCTCGTTACTGTTACAGACTAATTGTGTATGAGCCTTTAGGTACAAATTTAGCTACGCAGTTGTTTCATCACTTTATAAAAATACTAAAAATAAGATAATTATTAAAAAAATGAAAACATAATCTTTTTGGTCAAAAATTGATAACATTTGAAGTTATATGAAAAGTTATAGCTCGGAAACTAGACAAACCAGTGCAACATTTTTTAGGCTTTTACTCGGAATTTGATTTATTTTAATTTTGATTTGAAAGCTGCATAAGGGCCACTTCAAAATTCGAAATGAGGAGAAAAACCCGGACTTATACAGAAAATGTAGTAAGAGCAAATGGACTAAAATCGACCGCTTTTAAAGTAGAAAAAGGAGTGAGACAAGGAGATCCGCTTTCAGCAACACTATTCAATCTAGCATTAGAAAAAATCATAAGAGATAGTAGAATTGACTCGAAAGGAAACATCTATAATAGAAGTCATCAATGCATAGCCTACGCAGATGATCTAGTAGTAATAGCAAAAACACGGAAAGAACTGAAAAAAATATTACAGAGATTAATTCAAGAAGCAGAAAAAATGAGTCTCAAAAGTCAAAATATATGCAAATGGTTACCAATGCAGAACACGACGATAACCCTTTATTTTGATTTATAATTATTTTTATTCTTATTAACTAAATTGAGCGGCGCTGGTCTATCTGGCTCTTTGGTGAAGTGGTTGGAATTCTACCTTAGTGGCAAGACCCAATACATTGAAATAGGTGGAATACGCTCTGAAATCATTAATGTACTATTAGGTGTACCCCAGGGTAGTCATCTTGGACCATTGCTTTTCCGAATATTTGTGAATGATTTGACATTTTTGATAAAATTTTGCTCACTATTGCTTTTTGCAGATGATCTTAAAATTTTTGCAAAGGTGAAGTTTTTGCAAAGGTGATCTGGATATAGTTTGTCAGTGGTGCAACGACAACAAGTTATTTTTGAACGAGCGGAAGTGTAGCATTATGTCGTTTCACCGCAAACATTTTCCTTTGGTTGTGGAATATTTCATTGACGACTGGAAATTGGTGAGAGTATTTGAAAAGATTGACTTGGGAGTAACGTTTGTTTCTTCTCTTGAATTTTCGCAGCATGTAAATTTGGTGGTCACCCGAGCAAGCAGACTCATGGGTTTCATTATGCGCATTTGCAGGGAGTTCCGTGATCCTGTTGTCCTGGTTCGGCTTTATAATGCATATGCACGATCAGTATTGGAATATGCTTCTCTGGTATGGTGCCCTTATTATGAGGTTCACTCGTCACGAATTGAACGAGTACAGAAAAGATTTACAAGGTTTATAGCCGGGAAGTTAGAAAGAGATGATATAAGTAATAATTACGTGAGTAGATGTATGAGGTTCGGACTTGAGCCGCTCAATATAAGACGGGATAGACACCGTGTCCGGTTTATTGCTAATTTATTGACAGGGAACATAGTATGCCCTTATATTTTGAATTTGCTATCTGTGGATACGCAAGTAAGATTTACTAGAGAGGTGCGTTTCTTTTATTTACCATGGCATCGTACAACGTATGGCATAAACGAGCCACTTAGTGCTATGATGACATTATTCAATAAATATTATAATGATTTTGATTTTCAACGCGGTGACAGGTGTTTCAGGAGAGCGTTACTTGATTGTTAATGATATAAGTAAAGTAAAGTAATATCGTAACCTGATCATCGTTTGTCTTGTTTTCTTGAGAACATTACAATGATTCTATACCTGTCATTATATAGCATGTAAATATATAATATGTAACCTTTACAAGTATACTCTCTTTTTTTCTCTGCTTTATATTGAGTTTTTGTTTATGTGTAATACTGCAAGTTTTGTATGATTTTGATTATCAACATTTGGGATTTGTCCCGTAGTTGTAATGTACATATTAAACGTATTAAACATATTAAACATATTAAACATATTAAACATATTAAACATATTAAACATATTAACCCATACCTGATAGTCCAAGCACGAAATAAAGAAGAATTCCGATTTGAAAAAGTAAAAGACTTCAACTATTTGGGGATTTTAATAACTCAAAACGGTGACTATACAAAGGAGATTAATGCTAGAATTGCTAGAGGAAATAAAAGTGCGGGTAGTTTAATAAAATTACTAAAATCTAAGGACGTATCAACGAAAACAAAAGTGAGAATCTACCAAACAGTAACACGACAAACAGTGACTTACACATCAGAAACCTGGACATTAAATAAGAAAGAACAAGAAGTTCTGGAAAGATTGGAAAGGAAAATGCTAAGAAGAATCTATGTAGGAAAAAAGATAGGTGAGGATTTGGAAAGAAGAACTAACGACGAAATAATGGAAAAATACGGACAACCTGGAGTGATAGCAGAAATTAAATCAAATAGGTTACGATGGTTAAGACATATACAAAGATTGTCAAATGATAGAATGACAAAAATCATGCTGAGATCAGAACCAATCGGTAGCAGAAAAAGAGGTAGACCAAGGAAAAAGTGGTTAGATGCGGTGGAAGACGATATGAAGAAATTGAGAGTCGAGAACTGGACAAGAATTGTTCAGAACAGAGAAGAATAAAGATGGGTAGTAAAACAAGCACTGTGCGTAAGTGATAAGTAGTGTCGAGTGTCTGGGTGGATGCTGGTTTATTAATGATAAATGATAATGGACAGTTGTGCTCTTTTGAAATTTGTAAAATTGAAATACAAAGTAGAATCTTGAAATGTAAAAAGTAACGAACTCGGAACTGTGTACAAATTGGTAACATATATATAACTATGGTGAAATAAGAAATTGTCGCTTTTACTGATAAGTATAAAAGAAGACTTAATGCACATCCAAATTAACTGTCAGCAAGCCTGATGGAAGATCAACCAAACAAGCGCAAACTCAAACGATTCAAACCTCAAAACCTAATAAACAGATTTAAAGACTAATATTTACTCTAAAGTATAAGGTTTTGATTACCCTGTACAAAACTTAATTTAATAAATTAACTCTAAGTATAAAGGCAGAAACCTGGGTTTCTGATTAATTACTATGTTACTTTTGGAAATCGTCAAAACATTTACATATTGTTGTACTTAATACAGATTGTAAATATATTCTGTGTAAATAAAAAAAAATTTTGATATAACCTATTTTCAGCATTTTTTCAGTAAAATGTGCAGGAAACGGACAATTTAAGATTTTGTGATTTTTGAGATTTTTCTTGACAGATTTTCCTCTGTTCCGATTTAAATCTCTTGTTGAAAAATAAGGTTTTTTCTGATATTAAAGTAGAAGGTTTAATCAAAAAAAGTTCATGTTCCAGTTATTTTCATGCAAAGGTAGATACTATACCGACTGGTAACAATCTGCAATAATGTTGTTGAGTCGATGTTTTTGGTGTTATTGTTGATTACCATTTTTATGCAGTTTAACTTCCAGTTGAATTTATTTTATTTTATTTTAACTTTTTAATTATGATTATTTTGTAAAATAAAATTTTATTTACAGGTGAACCAGGTTTACAAAAACCAATTTCTGTTAATGTTATTGATTGTGATAAACAACCTTGTCAATTTAAAAGACGAACCAAAGTTGTAATGACTATGGAATTTAAAGCACGTAAGTAAATATAATAATAATGTAGTTTCATCACTGATAAATTATTTTCTTTTGGTCCAATTTCGTGATCGGGATTCACAAAGAGAGACCGAGAATAAACATATAGCACTTTTTGGGTTGATTTTACAATAGTGGGATAAATTATGTGTAACGTTATACATAGTATAAACATTGTTACTAACAATTACTATACCAAGTTTATGCGACCATTACAAGATCTGGTTTTAAGGGGGTACATTACATAAGAGAAGTTTTTCATGCAATCGATTGCTGTGATCAGTTGCAGGCGGAATATTTTGGCGTGCACAAGGTTGCTGCAACTTTATTTACTCATAAAACCTAGGATTTGCAATTTTAATGTGGTAAATATACGAAAAAGTAAATTATCAGTACAATTTCGGACTTTTACCATTCCATAACAGTCAATTTTAGAATTTTCTGGATCGTGTTGGTAAATCTACGAATTATTTTATTTTTTGAGTGTTAAGAGTGTTAAGTCCCACCATGTATTTTGGAAGTCTTTTGCAACACATCTAACTATTTCGCAGTTTCTCCTTATTTCCTTCAAACTTCCGCCCTCATTTGTTATCAGCGCTCTCAGATAGATGTACCAATTTTGCGAAGACTTTATAGCCACTTATTTGGGTTAGATCTTGTCAGTTGTTACTTACCCCGTTCACTATCATCACTTCTGTTTTGTTGCTGTTGATCTTCTCCCATCCTCCTCTTCAAATCCGTCAACTCTTTTTCCGAATTCGCGAGTAGAACCGTGTCGTCAGCGTATCGTAGGTTGGTTATAAGGATCCCTCTTATTACGAGACCTCTCGTCTACCTTCCACTACTATACACTAGCGCTACAACCCAGAGTGGGTTTTGGCTAACCACTTTATTTTTGGAAGGGTTTTCAAGGCAGTTTACTTCGATGGTTTGCCATTGCCCGCCGAGGGAGGACGGTCAGAATAAAGTTCTTGCTCTACTCGGGCTCGAACCAGGATTCTCTGTTTAGTAGCCAACGCACTTAAGCATCAGACCGTAACCGTCTTACCTTCCACTACTTTTACCATAATATTTTCTCCAAATATGTTAAAAATGAGCGGCGATAGGCTGATCTTGTCTAACACCCCTACGTATAGCACAAGACAGGTACTGTTCTATTCTTACTAATTCTGTGTGATGCGCATAGAGTCCATTTTATAATCGTGATGAGATGCATGTGGACTCTTATCTCTTTAAGTGTTTGCCATAGCTTGGTCCAAATACATTTTGAGAGTCAATGAAGCACTTATAACACGGATTTACTAAATTTACTAATAATATGTCTTAGGTTCAGAATATGTTCTCTAGTGCCATGTCCTGCAACGAAACCAGCTTGTTGTGATGGTATTTGCCAAACTAGGCTTTTAGTCTTTCGTTGATAATGCTCAAGAGAATTTTGCCAGCGTGTGGCATTAACGCAATTGTTCGGTAATTTTCCAAATAAGAACCTTGTCTAATCCTTTGGCCAATCTCCGGTTTTCCACCCTTTTTGACAAATATTATAGATTATTTTGATGCAATTCTCTGCGTTATCTATTCCGAGTGATTTGTTCAGTTTGAGTCTGTCTATTGCTCTTCATGTTTCATCTTTAAATATTTATGATTCCGGCTAACCATATTCAGTGTTCACTTCCTCTTGGTTTGATCTTCGTCTCGATTTAGTGTCTTGAAATAGTCCCTCCAAACTTCCAAAACCTGTGTTATATCTGTAACTCTGTTTCCTGTGTTGCCTACTGTTGTCCATGATTTTGGGGCACCGGTTTTGTTTGCTTTCTTTATGAGTTTGTATAAATCTTGCGTGTTATTATGTTTGGCATGTGAAATATAGTATATCTGTATTTATTTATTTATATGAGTGTATTTATTTTGCTGTGCTCTTGTTTTTCCGCCCCTATCTCTCAGTTGGCGTCTCCTGTTCACCAAGTCAAGAGTTTTATCCGTCATCCACAGTGCTGATGTTTATGGGAGTTTTGGTTTTTCTTCTTTGTTTTATTTAATATTTCTGATATATGACTCTTTGAAGTTTGTAGTTTTTTATTCAGTCTCCCATAGAATTGTATTTTATCCACCATCTCCAATCTCTTTAGAAGAGTTTTTCTAAATGGCACTCTGAGTTTGAGATGGAATTGTGCTGCCAGTAGTCTGTGGTCACTACCGCATTCTGGGCCCAGCAAAGTCTTCACCTTATCGATTTTCTCTATCGTGCGCATATTGTAATGTAATCAATTTAGTTTCTACATCTTCCGGGAACCGCCAGGTGTATAAACGTCGCGTCGTTTATGTTATTGGTTTACCCTGTTTGTTATATGTAGTTATACCGTTTTCTATACAGAAATCCAGTATAACATCTCTCCTCTCTCGTTCCTACTTCCAATTCTAAATCTTCTCACAATATTTTTTATATGAGAGTCTTTTTGTGTTTCCCTCACTTGTGCATTGAAATATTTTCCAAATTACCGAATTTTTCAAGTTTAAATTACAAGAATAATAAATCTTTAAAAATTCCAAATTCAAATATTTCAATTAAATTTACAAATGCAAAATAGTGCGTTAACGTCCACATAAATCCAACAAAGCCTTTAAATTTTCGAATTTTAATGTTTCTAACTTTACCAATCCAATTAATTATACTGTTCTTAATCATAAAATTTTTATCGATTATTTAATTAAAATATTAGAGATCAAGTATTCAGACTCATCCAAACTATGTCCAAAAGTATGTTCAATCTCTGAACAAATAAAATCCAAAAAACTCAAAAATGAGCTCACGCAAAATCATACGGTTTATTCGCAAAATCATAAAACTTCAAACACATTTTAAATAAATGCAGGAGACAAAACTACATCTCAACCGCGTATGGCAACCATTATCGGCAAAAATCCTTGTTTATTCCGCCGGTTGGCGCCAGCTTTCACAAAAGTGCGGTAAGAAAAATTTAAAATATTACAAACTTTAAAAAGAAATACAATTTTTAGAATAATAATAAAACATTTTCAAATTACATGTAAAATTTCAATGAAGGATTTTGGAACATAACAATATTTTGGAGTTTCTTCCAGTGTTCTGTAGAATTGTTCAGGTTCTTCATCGCTGGCTCCACTAGTCGATGCGTATACCTGTACAATGCTTATGTTTATATTGCCCTCATAACTAAAAACGCCGTATCTGCTCATATAAACCTATGTAGATACGGCGTTTTCAGTTATGAAGGCAGTGTATAGGTCTGGCATGTAGTCTGATTGCCATAATCCTTTCACTTATTGCATCATACCTTAGGAGGCTTCTTGCAATTGGTTTAGTTAACATAAAAGCAACTCCGTGCTTGTTTTGATCTCCCCCGGGTTACAGATCATTGGTTATGGTGAGATGACCCTTTCCCTTCCAATATATTTCTGATATGCTCGCGATGTCTACTGCATATTTTTCTAGTTCTCTCTCACCCTACTATATGTATCTTGCCTGCTTGCAAGAGTCCTCGAACATTCAATGCTCAATATTTACTGTATTTGTTTGCCAGAGCTTTGTTGGCTATCTAGCAGGGTGTACCACATGCAGGTGAAGTTGACAATTGGGTGGCAATGGTGTTTATAAGTTGTTTTTACCACCTCTTACACCCCTGTAACCATTAGTAAAAATTAAATTTATATAAAGTACTAGTTATAATCTTGAAAAGTAAAACTTTTATATATTTTGTAATTAAAAATTCTTTTACCCTTGTAGAGAAACAGAATTTTTTCTACACGCTGGAAAAAAAGAACCAGCTTTCAATTTTTGCAGAAACCAACGATGTTAAAACTAGCTTTTGAGTCGGAGCAAGGTATTCAAGGACTTCTTTGAATCAAAAATAACGACAGCCACAACAGAGATAGAAAAAAGAAATCGAAGCTACTTGTCTCTATTATCCTTAGTGGAGACTCATATAAAGAACAAGTAGTCTACAGCAAGTCATTCCATATAAAATCACAAAAAAAAAAGAAAATTGTTGCTGCACCATTTTAGATTTTGCTTAATCTTTGTGGAAATGTTCTTTAGGGTTCCAACGACCAAAATCCAGAAGAATTTAATTTTCTCACTTTCCACTTCCGGTCCACACAAAGTCAAGCAATTAAAAAGGCTTGTTTTTGTGCTTAGCGGTTTTAGCTATAAAAACATTTTCTATTAGAGATATCTAGTCGACCAAGGTGGCATTTTGAAGCTGAAAAATGGTAGTTTCTAGAAAAACATATAAGCATTTATATAATTTATATACCTGAAAAATATCAGAGTATTGAAATACGTGTATTTTATTGATTTTTTGTGATTTTCAATTGACTCCAGTGTCTGAGCTGCTGAACTTGAAAGTCTGATCGTTCTCTGATATCAAAGTGCACATAACATAAGATAATAAAAGATGTAGATTGAATCGTTTAGTCAACAGTCATGAAAAAATCTTTGCTTGAAATTTTAAAATTTTAAAAATTTGCATATTTCAGGCTACAATTTGCACATGTTTGATAAAAGAAAACAATTTGAAATTTTCAGGATATTTAGCTTTTACCTTTAACTTCTAAATACTTCAAAATCATTTTGGTATTTTCTTCTCTCGCGGATGTACAGACGTTAAAAGATAAGCAAAAAATATAGCAATTTGTTTATTACAGCATATGTTTCAGTGTATTGATATATGTATAATAACAACAATAACAAAAATAGCCTTAAAGTTTTTTAAAGTTCAAGGTAGAAACTAAGTATCCTATAAATTTCAAATGTTTTACTCTTATCAAACACTTCCAAATTGGAACCCCAAAGGACATTCCCACAAAGTTTAATCAAAATCTAAAATAGTGCAGCAACAAGGATTTGATCATTTCATATGGAATGACTCCGTAGTCATAATTTAATTACTAAATATTTAATAATTAAAAATTATCACTGGTTTTAAATTCAATGTTGCTGGAATTATTGCAAGCAAAAATAAAATTTATCGTTAAAAATGGCTCGCCAAATGCGTTCGATTTGAAATTCAAATTGTCGAATTAAAATTATTAAAAATAATTTTTCAACAAAATCGTAGGCGAATATCAAAACAATAAAATCCAAATCAATCGTTATTCTAAAGGCTGCGACGCTGCAAAGAATTGCAAAACCTCGATCTTGAATAAATCCGTGGTAAACGGCCAAACGGTTGGCCATATCCGACAACCAAGGAAACAACCGAAGCACTAATCGGGGTTTCTTAAACTTAAGTTAAACTTAATTTTATTGAAGAAACAAAGCTGATGTAGTGGAATAGTAGAATATAACTTATCCGTTCATCCGTCCGCCCCCATGTTTCAAATTCTAGTTTGTTAGGCGAATTATAGTTTTTAAATTTGAAACATAAAGACTTACCGACGGACACGGAACCATAATACGAAGCTTCTTAGTTATACTTTGTATAGAAGCCTAAAACTACATGATATACTAGTTGGTAGCTGATAAAAACCAAATTTATGAGTTGGTACAGATACCTATGTGTGATGTTTTCTCGATATTTCCTCAATATTTAAGAGATTTATTCATAATATATTGTAGTGGTATTTTATGAAAAAATTAATTTTCCACAAAACCTTCGTTACTCCTTAGTTTTGCACCGGCTAGCTCAGATAATTTCAAAATTAGTATGGCGTCAAACAAAATTTTAATTTCATAAAAGGAAAATCGGCGGTCCAACTTTATGTGGCGCGATAACCCGCCAGTCCAAACTATCGCTTAAAAGTATTCGTTCCCTTGAACGATATTATTAATTTTAATTTATAATTTTCCAAATTTCTTAAAATTCCAATGTCCAGTATCCAAATTTAAATTTAATTAATATCCGATCCAAATTCATTAACATTCAAATCTTCTTCAAATTTTGAAAAATGGCACAATCAAAATAATCAAAATGCTCACCAAAATAATTTCTTTATTTGTTCTTAAACAACAAATTAAATCGCACAATTACAAAAGTATGCCCAAAAACTGGCCAACAAGCTCAAAAATTACGAGAGCGCGGCGAAATACGTCCGCTCTCGATATCAACCTCGGCAAAAAGCCCCTTCCCTTACAAAAATTGTTACCAACTCAAACATACTTCCCGCATTATTACTAAAATTTTAAAAATTATTTACAAAATCAAATTAAATTATAAAAATGAACAAATTTAACAAAAAAAAATTTTAAATTTAACGTTTGAAACACGACAATATAGACAAAGTTATTAAAAAATGCAATCGTGCTAAATTTATGGAAAGCTTAACTAGTTGCTCAACTCATTCAACAAATTTCCCACCAACTAGATAAAATCTCACTTTTAACACTTATATCCGAAGATATTAACATTTTTGTCAAAAATGGTGTCGTCGCAACTTTTATACATTTTATACAGTTCCAGACTCCTTGTTTTGGGGTTTTTGCATTCACAGATTTATACGAACAAGCTACAGACCTTGGCAGCCCTAAAGGAAAACAACTAATAAGAAGAGGAAAACTTATGAGAATGAAATGGAAAGCTTAAAAAAAAGTTATGGAGTAGGCTACGGAACGAGTCCGAGTGTGTATCAACTCCGTTGACGGCCACACTTCACCAATATTATCTTTGACCTTATCGAAAAAAAAATGTTTAACGTCTAAATAATCATAATCAACATACCTACTAATTCTTTTTATTTACAAACAAAGTTGGAGCACAGATTTGTGTCCTTCAACTTGAGTTTCTATATCAAAGTCAGTGCAGTAACGGATTAAACTAACAATAAAAATTACTATAATCTATTTATTTAACACATGCAGCTGAGAATAACAAATACATGTAGTTTACACGTGATTTATGGGGAGGAGTTTGCCAGAGAGGGACTAATCTAGGCTGCCTTTTAATTCAAAAGCCACATGAAATATATTAAATGCATCTACTTACAATGAAAAACTGTAAGTACGGATAGAATATAGGGTTGTTTTGACATTACGAGCATCCAATCGCAATTGCAGGTGCAATCAACATAATGCCAACACGTGCATAAAATGCAATGAACACCGTCTACATCAGCTGCATGTGTTAAATAAATAAACTATAGGTGCTAAATTTTTTCATTTACTAATTAGTTTCATTTTTTTTGTTTATAGCTGAACTAATAAAAAGCAATTTAAGAGCTAAAGTGGTAGCGAACGTAGATGGAACTTCTGTCCCTTTTCCATTACCACAACCAAATGCATGTTTAGGCTTAATCAACACCCACTGTCCTCTTGAAGAAAATGAACTTGCAGTATATAAATTAGAAATGCCAATTTTAATTTTATATCCTAAGGTACAATATTATGCACATTTTTTTAATTAGCAATCTTACTATAGTTTTCCGAAAATGAGATGGGCAAGTCTAATGCTTTTAGTTTGTAAATATCTAATACCTTTAAATTTATATAGATTATAATATAAACATTCCAATTATAGTTACGGTTCTATTCTGTACCTTCTTCGTTATTGTAACAATTCGTAAAAACAGAAAAACAGTTCTTTTTAACTATTTAATATACAGGGTGACGTAGACCACCCGTATCAGTACTATTTTTCAAAAACGGTAAGTCGTAGAGAGTTGGGCTAAAAAAATTTATTACAAAAGCCTTAATGACGAATCTAATGGTGATATTATTATTTCCGGGAAAAGTCGGCATCCAGAGTAGTTTGCTCCAGAAAGTCCAGAAATCCAGAATTTTAAATGGCACCATATGTCGAAAGTAGTATCGTTGGAAAGCTCTTTAAAAAATAAGCAAGTTTTGTAGGAAAATCTTAATGGGATACGATATGCCGAGTTTTTAAATAATGATTTGATCGATTTATTGGAAAATGTTTCTCTGGAAATGCGAGCAATAATGTGGTTTCAGCAAGACGGCTGCCCAGCTCATTTTTCATTGGTTGCTAGGAATGCAATAAACCAACTATTTCCCAATAGATGGATTGGCAGGGGAAGCACAGTGGCGTGGCCTCCAAGGTCGCCAGATGGTATGAGCGTGAAGTTAGCCCCCCTTTTTTCGAAAACTAAAAATTTTTTTTGTATTGTGTTGTATGCAATTTGTGTTGTTTGTATCGTAAAACTTTTTTTCATTTCGCAAAGCAGAAAATTAAAAATCTCGAAAAACCATTTTTGGCGCTAGCCCCCCTTTTTCGAAATTTTTTTTTGTATTGTGTTGTATTCAATTTGTATTTTTTGTATTGTTAAAAATTAAAATCCTAATTTTAATATTAGCCGTGTAAATCGCAAAACAAAATTTCGCGCTGGCCCCCCTTTTTGAAATTTAAAAAAAAATTTTTTTGTATTGCGTTGTATTCAATTTGTATTGCTAAAAATTAAAGTCTTAAGTTATATATAAAGTGGCATTCAGATAAAGATTCTTGTCATACCGTGCTTAATATAGAAACTGGCAAGAGCCAATCAGATTGAAGTATTTTACAATAATTTATTTAATCTTTTATTTTGGTTAAATCTGATTGGCTCATGCTTTCGCAACAAAAAAATCAAAATGCATTTTGGAGTTATGATGTACATTCACCCCAAAACAACTTATTTTCTAGATGCCTCCTGAAATTCTCTGTCACTAGCTCAATTTACAAAACGTGATATGAATTGGATTGAATTTGATGACTTGTCGAAGAAACCTGCATGTCCACCTCATCAGCCTACAGAAAAATCTCCCATTTATGTATTTATGTAGAAATTTAAATATTGAAACATTATTTTCACTATGTTTGTTTAAACAATAAAAACCATTTAGTTACTAATAGTTGCTTTGGTATGACTTATTACATAGTTTGTCTCTTTTTTAATTATTATAATTCAACACTTCATAGAAATACAAAAACAAATTTGAAATTTTGAGCCAGCTAGGCAGCGGATCAGAGCAAAATTTTGTTTTGGGATTTACGCGGTTAATATTAAATTTTTAGACTTTCATTTTAAACAATACAAACAATACAAATTGAATACAACGCAATACAAAAAAAAATTTTCAAAAATTTCAAAATAGGGGGGCCAACGCGAAATTTTGTTTCGCGATTTACACGGCTAATATTAAAGTTAGGATTTTAATTTTTAACAATACAAACAATACAAATTGAATACAACGCAATACAAAAAAAAATTTCAAAAATTTGAAAAAGGGGGGCCAGCGCGAAATTTTGTTTAGCGATTTACACCGCTAATATTAAAATTAGGATTTTAGTTTTTAACAATACAAATAATACAAATTGAATACAACACAATACAAAAAAAATTTGTCAAAATTTTTGAAAAAGGGGGGCTAGCGCCAAAAATGGTTTTTCGCGATTTTTAATTTTCTGCTTCGCGAAATGAAAAAATGTTTTACGATACAAACAATACAAACTGAATACAGTTTGGCTGACAAAATTGGCTGAATATGGCGCGCTACTATTTCATTGACGTAATGTCGCAGGTGTAATCTTTATGTAGTATAAGTATAAAGCAAAACAACATTTCACACGTTTGAGGTAGCCCTTGTCAGTTGTAACACTCAGGGCCGTATTTAAGCGCAGGCTACTTAGGCTACAGCCTAGGGGCCCGCGCCACAAAGGGGCCCGCACCACTAAAATAAATGTTTAAAAATTTTAATCTTGAATATACTAAAATAAAAAAAGACACAAACATGAACTAGATCAAGTAAATAAGTTAATTTTAGTATTGACGGTTGATGCTAAAAGATGAATTCAATAGCGGAAGTGCCAAACGAAAGCTTGCAATAGAAAAAGAATAGGAACATCATTTCAGAGGGCAAAAGTTTGCATAACAAAATGTTAAAGAGAGAAACTGGGCTCTAATGAAGAGATAATTGAAGCAGCTCAAACTTGATTGAAGCATATAATAATGACTTAGAGCACCAATTAGGAAATGAATTAATTCATTTAGAAAAAAATGATAAGGAAAATGAAATAGCCTATAGTCAGAAGAGGAAGATGTATAAACTCTTTCTAGAAAAAACACGTAAAAGATTGTTTACTTAATATTAAGGTCGCTTTAAGAATGTGCCCATCACTTATGGTCACAAACAGCAGTGGGAAAAGGTCATTTTCAAAATTTAAGTTTATCAAAAACTGGCTTCAAACCTCCATATAAGTGATATTTTAAGACAAGTTAGTTATGAAGATATTATAAGTAGTTTTATTAATGTAAAGTGATAAAGTGTAGGCGCAAATCAATCAGACAGTAAAATTATTTGACAATTTCATTTAAAAAGTCCGATTGTTTCGGAAAGTACTGCATTTGAATTACATAGAGATAACTAAAATTTGCTTGTTTGTACAGTCCTCTTTTTATCTTGCATTTACCCAAAAAAGTTTACTTAAAATATTTCTTTTTCTCAAAAAATGTCGGTAAGGCCCGCACCACAGATTCAGTCTAAGAGTCTAAAAATCGTAAATACGGCGCTGGTAACACTTTGAAATAGCAAGATCAGTTGCGTTATGGAGAGAGGTAATTTTCTCAGTTAAAACTCAGTTCGGCACGACACAGTACTTGCATCACAACGTTAAAAAGAACATCCATTTGACTGAGTACCTGAGTATCTCAGTACAATCTCACTTAAAATAGGTAAAAAGAATACAGCTATATTTAGAACTACAGTAGAGCGTCGATAATCCGGATTCAATTCTAGTGAAAAAAAAAGTTGAAAAACATATATGTCAAACAAAAGCGTTGATGCGACAACCTGGACGGGGTCGTCTTTTAAAGCGAGTATTTTCTCGTAGGTAACATACCTGCGAGGAGGGAAAAGTCTCTTGGGACTTTTCCCGAGTAATCGCAGGTATGTTTACACGAGAACATCGCGAGACGGTTCAATTTTAATAGCAAGTCGAGTAGCTCCGAGCAAGGTGCGGGACTTTTCCCTCCGAGCAACGCTCGAGTGTTGTTCTCATTAAAATACATTTGCCACGCTCAAAATTCAGCAAAGGGATTGATGGTGATAATCCCAATCTCAGGGTAAAATTGGCAATGCCCTGGCTAGCTACTAAAATAAAAAATATAAACGTGGTTGATGAGTTTTAAAACTGATAATAATATTAATTGGGAGGGTTGAATGTTTTGCCCTAGGCGCCACGTGGTTAAAAATCAACCTCCCAAAGCGTGCTACTACCTGAACCACGAACGGTAGCGTACTAAAACTCAAAGAAAAGGAAGAGTGAAAGTGGTACAAGAATATGCACTTGAATTGGTTAAAGTGATTATATTGAATGGTAAAAATAGCGCCAAATTTCGGTTTTATCTAACCCCAAAAAAAAATAAATTGTAACAAAAAGTCGCGAATAGCTTTTCTTGCGAAAAGCGTCAATAACCCAATATAGCTATATATGGTCTTACACAAGTTTATACAATCCACTCCAATTAGGAGACAAAAAAACAATTTCGTGACTGATGGTGGTAAATATAGTTTAACCAAAATTACGGCGCAACAAAAATAATCAATAACAATTAATAACAAATAACATGACGGCACGAAACACTTATCTTTTGAGCTGATACGAAGTCCTGGCAGATGGTAGTTAACGGTACAACTAAGATGGTAGATGTTTCCACTTGTGAAATTAGGGTTGAAACGGATTGAAGTTTCCCAAAATTGAAATGTATGCAGTCAATTATTCTTCCCGTGAAATGACGATTACCTATGTAATAATAACGACACAAAGGATGGTTATACTTGGACAGCAGTTTACTAACGGAAGTGAACGGAAGGTAAGACGTAAAACAAAGATCTTCGCAGATGTAGGACGTAAAACAAAGACCCTAAAACAATTATTGCCGTAGAGAAGAAAAAAAAACATTAGAGGGTTCCCAAAATTACCTCGCAGATGTGGTTGAGGGTCAATTTTCCTTATAGTAATTTTCGTATTTTCAAGAAGTTGTAATGATGACTAAAATAAAAATTACAAACATAGTTTGTATTACGAAATTAAAAATTTGTACTTACAAAAGAAATATGAACCAAATCCTCCAAAGGAGATAAGATTAAATATCTTCAAATCGATAGCAATCTTCAATGCTAAGTGCAGCGAATGAATCCCAATAAATCGGAAGGGCTAACAAAAAAACATAAACCCACTTTCGTAGCACTTGGCTAATTCAAAAATCTCTTTCAAAAGACCAAAATTAAAAATTTGTCAACTTGAAAATTTTAACGACAAAAAATGTGTTTTGATAAAGATATCAGAAACAGGACCTCCAACATAATTTCATATTTCCAGAAATCCACCAACAATAAACAAAGCAAAATCATGGTAAACCAATTCTGAACCGTTACACATTATAAGTTCATATTAATTATTGGTTTTATTTAGCTACTTCAATTATTTAACCGCTAAAGTGAATTATTAACGGTTTTAGCAAGTTTTGTTTTGTTATAAACTCAAAACGACCATTTTTGGTTCTTTTCTTGTCAGGCGAATCGCGTACCACGGTGAATATTAGTTCCTGGCGAATTGTACCTGACCAATTTATAATAACTTAATAACTAATATTATTGGTATAACTTTAAAACTATAAGCATAATTAACTGTTTTTATTTTTAGATAACTCTTGGATTGAGATTTAGTTTGGAATACAACAATAACCCAAAGGAACTAACGTGCTTCCAAATTCAAGCACAAATTGTTTAGTTTTCGGTATTGAAAATTAAGCAAATATTATTTATAATTTAGTTTAAATTTAATCCATATCCGATAATTTACAGCGTGTTCGGGGGTTCATCCGACGCAGTTATGTGTTAAAAATTTATAAATAAAAAATCACTAACGCACTATCACAATTGCGCAAGAATATCTACTTAAAAGGCAGCTTTAAGATTTATATTATATTTTGATTATTTATATCATTATTTATGCCAATTTCTTCAATGCCTTATTATTGCTACAATACAAATTTTGCTACAATGATTTCCACAGAAGGAAACCTTCGGTTCAGGATAACCAAAGTTTAAATAGAAATTAGAAATTGTTTAATTAAAGTTTAATCATGCAAATACTTAGATTAATGCAAATTCAAGAAGGAGATACGGTTTAAAATTATTTAAAAATATTATACATGTAAAACTTTTGCTATTTTATCCCAAAATGTTTGCCAAATTCAAAGTAATATTTTACATAATATGTTTTTATAATTTCTTACGTTTGTAGAAAATATCTTGTGCAAAACATGCGAAAGGCCAAAGAGTATACATACTCTTTGGAAAGGCATATTTTACTCTACTGCTAAATTAGGTAGATAAACCGTAGTTATACAATAAACTATAGTTCATTTAGTAGCTGAAATTTTAGATGGGATGTACATTTTAAATGGTCCAATACAAAAATTTAATCACCCCCTCTAAAAAAAAGTAGTTAGTAAACAGGGTTCATACCTGCAAGCAACAAAAGTTTAGTTAAATACATAGATAAAGGAATATAATAGTAGTTACTACAATAATATATTCCTTTATCTATATTTAAATATTTGGCTTTGTAGATATAGTTGTTCGAGTTCCCTCCTAAACGACCCACAGTTCACGTCGCGTTAGTAAACATTATTGTTGTTAAATTTTTCATGGGCTATTTTTTTGATACTATGTGTAAAATCTAGTTCTAAATAAATAGTCTATTAGACAATTATAAGCAATTTTTTCAATTAATTGTACTAAAGTCCGCGAAATATCTTGGAAATTAGTAATGCCGAGAACTGATGCATTTTTAAGAAAATTTGCAATAACTAATTTTAAAAAATGCGTTTTTTAATTTTTTCTTTTCGAAATCTGCTTTATATTGACAAACAGTTGCTGCTGTATGATATAAAATCCCTTTACTAACTGTATTTTTCATTTGGTCCATTTAAAATTAGAAAAACTAGACTTTGCATGTAAAAGTTATTTAATTTAAAAATTCTAGCAATAATGCAACTTTCAGTTTTTAAAATAAGTATAGTTTTTTCAGCTAGCATTGTTTATATATTTTTTTATGGAGTAATCCCATCATAATTTAAATATGATCGGGTTTTAGCTTATTTCTTTACAGTGCTATATTATGAATTATTATTACAAAATTGAAAAAAGTTACAATTTATTTTTTAATTTTTCAAAACTAAAAAAGTCATACAGATGTAATACTGCTCTGAATATAATGTCCAGATGTGAAATAATAAGACTATAATTTGTATACTGCGAGTAAATCATTATTTGGCTAGAAAACGAATGCTGTCCGTAAAAGACCCACAGTTCAGACGAAGGTAGCGAAAAAAACAATTCACGCGGAGAGTTAAGGGGGGGAAAAGGGTCAGAAAATCGATTTTTCTTTTATTTTTTTTTTCTGACACTACAACTTATAAGAAATATTGTCAAAAAATGGAGCTGGAATCGACAATTCTATGTAATTTTAAAAAAAAATGTTTCTGTATTTTATTTATTCAAACTTTAATCGCGTTTTTCGCAACACCTTTTTTTAAAGTCGGTAGTCAAAATTTCTCGAAAACCTTTGGACGGATTCCGACTAAACACTTTTTTTACATATTAAATATACTCGGTTCTGAGCGCAGGATTCTTATTTTTTTAATTACAACTTATTTTTTAATTAAAAAAGATAAATTTTTATCAAAAATCAATTTGATTGCACCTTTACCAAAATTTACCAAATCCAAGAAAAACTTATGTATTAAAGAAATCTTTTTGATTTTTTAAATTCAGATGAAGCAACCATTAGTTATCCTGACTACCGCATGGAAACTGTTTTTTTAGGAAACTCGGTTCTCTCCACTATACCACTGGCTTATTTGTCAATATTTTTCTATGAAAATTTAGCAGAATATTCTTAGACTAATGCTTAATAATGTAAAAAAGTTTAAAAATATTAAAATATAATATACATTTAAAAAAAAACAAAAAATCACAAAGATATGCCTTTTTTGTATCTCAGACCCTTTTCCCCCTTAAGATACGAGTGTAAATTACTTTTAAAAATGTATTGTAAAATTTATTTTGTAAAACTATTAAGTACTGAATATCAATAAATTCTGTAATTTCATAAATTTAAATGTCTTTTATCAATTTTAACAGATATATTATTATTACAGTTAATATGCGCTTGACACCCTCAGAAAACAAATTTATTGTAAGTCATTGCTATGTGTCAGTTTATTATAAACAAATATAATATTATAATATTAATATCAGTAGTATTACTAACAAAAATGTAATTTAAATATCAATATTTTAAGGAGCCGGTTTTTTCACATCCAATTAAAGGTGTGATAAGGTTGGTTTACTGCACGCAACGCACGCGCACTGCACAAATCGCCGCAGCATCCAAATATTGGTTTATGCAGAAGTTTAACTTCGAATGCGTTTGATGGGTTCTAGGGCATCCATGGTTCTAGGGCATCTTATAGTGAGAAATTGTAGTACAATTTTTAAAAAATAGATGACTCGATTGCATAAGTTGAAGTTTTATTTCAACAAAAATAAATCGTAATTAAGAAATAAACTTACTACCTATTTCTGGATAAATATGATATTTATTTTACCTCAAGTTATAAATTAGAATTAAAAATTTATTTTCAGATAAAATGCAACATTTTATTTTATATCAAATTAAAACTTCTATAACTATAAAACTAAAACTATATAAAAGTTCCTAATGAGGAATGGGGTAAATATAGAAACGGGGCAAGTGGAAAAACGGTCTATAGTCTATATTTATTATAGCATTAAGAAAAATTGTAATAATTTATATGTAGTAATCTGTCCATAGTTATAGTACCAACACTTCGACACCCGACAGACGTCGGGTAATTAATAATCTTCATCCTCTGTTTTTATAAATCAGTACGTAAGCTGCAGTTAATGAGTTACTGAGCAATCAAGTTCAAGGTTACGACAAACACTTGGTATTTTTTAAGAAAATTGTATATCGTTTGTTGTTGTTTTTTGGTAAGTAAAGAATAATATTGATTGTAGTTTACTTCAAACAAAGATTGCCTTTCGATTCGTGATATTTATTGAGATAAACACTACTTTGCTCTTGCATCCTAAATATTCTGACATGGGGCAAGTGCAACATATTAAGGCCGATTCATAATAATGATTTATGATTTACTTTAATTGATTGATAATTGATAACACGATAACAAATACTAAAATTAATTAATTCAATTAATTAGTACTTAAGACTAATATTTAATTTTAAGGTTTCAGTTTAATAAAAAAATTTTAGTGTTTTGATTTTATTTATTTATATTACTTTAATACCGAAATAGTATATTATACATCATGGGACTAAGGTGCTGCTTTTCATCCCGCGCGCAAAGGTTTTTGCACAAGGTGTTAGCCGAGTGCAAAAATTGCACACGGGATGAAAAGAACCTTAGTCCCAAGGTGAATATACTATTTTTCACAATTTCGCTGAAAATGCTGAATTACATTTGTTAATAACTAAATTTGAGATTTTGAAATTGCTCGAAAACGGCGCTAAATATCGAAAAACCGAGCAAAAAGTTTATTCCCGTTATAGTAGCCCCCAGCGATTTGTCATAAGAAGCCATATGCAAAATTTCAGATCAATAGCGCGCAATAATGGCGCGGGAAAACAGTATTACTTTAGTCCCGCAAAAGCGGGAGTAAAGTGAGCACTTTACTCCCGGAATTGTGAAAAAGATATTTTATTGAAATAAAAAACAATTGACAGCAGACTTTCTAATAATTCTACTCTTGTTCCGTAATATACCGGGTGCTGAATGAGTTAGCCGAACATAGGAAATTAACATGTAAAAACTTATTTATGCAAATTCCTGCTTCCCAAATTATTTTAGAGAAAAACTAAAAAACACAAAACTAATGCAGAAATATAAATTTTTGTCCAATTCTCTCTGTGTTGTATTCCACCTCTCCATTTTCAATTTCATGCCTCTTGGACGTATCTTATGTGTCTTTTTCTGATTTGTTTCTGTTGTTGCATGTTTCTATCAATTTCAACTTTTCTTGTATCCAGTTGTCTATCTTTTTTCTATACAATTTACTCGTTTCTTTCATGTTTCTTTTGTGGACCTCGAGGTCTTCTTATTTTCCAGTTTTCAATCATTTTTGTCTTGAGGTTGCTTTTCTTTCGCTGAATTTCATGCATTCCTAATCGAACCATATTTTGCTTTTCTTTATCTTCTGTTCATACAATATTTCTGTTTCTGCATCTTCTTTCAAGCTCGCTGTTATGTTGTTCCATTCTTGTTGTATATCATTATTAATTTTTCTTTTCGCCAGTTCCTTGTTTATTCTATCTTGTTATTTTTCTCTTCGTTCAGTTTTGCGAAGTTCATCTAATGCCAATCTTTTGTTTTGGTATTTTTAGTTTTATCTTGGCGATTAGTAAGATAGTGGTCTGAGTCCGCATCGGCACCCCTATATGATCTCACATCTTTTATCATTTTTGATGTTCTTTTGGGCACAATTACGCGGTCGATTTGGTTTCTGTCATTATTAATTCCGCCTGGCCACACCCACATTATCTTGTGCAGTCTCTCGTATGGAAACATTGTACTACATATAACCATGTTCATCGTCTCTGCAAAGTTACAAAGCCTGTCTCCAGTGTTATTTGTTTTGTCATGGATTGTGTTTTCTTATTGCGACTGATTTTACATATTTTTCTTTCCCTATTGGCTGACGGTCACGAGACCAGAACATAAGGCTTCGTATAGACTATAGAAGCCTAAAATGTAAGTTTACGGCTATGTAAGTATTGGTTTTATACCGCTGGCTTCAGTGTTGAATTTCCGTTACATATTTTTATTAAATTTTTAAACATGCTACCGCTTTTATAGACGTTAATATAATTAGAGTGCACCCTGTACACTTTACGTAACAAACACTTTTTGTTGCATATTTTTATTAAATTCTTGAACATGCTACCGATTTTACAAACGTATTCACGTTAAAAGATAATAATGAATAACTACGTTATAAAAACAACAATTAAATTTGCTTAGTAAGGGTTGCTTTTTAAGTTTCGGGAATGGAATAGAAGAACAAATATTTTTTATCTAAATTGGCTTTATAATTTAAAAAAGTCTTTACAAATTTTTTGACGACCAAATATTCAAGCAAAATTAAATATATGTTGGTCCCTGAAATGCCCAAGGATGCCTCAATCTCACGATAAGTCACATGACAATTTTGCAGTATCAGTTCATGTACAACATCAATGTCTTACAGAACAACTTTTAACTTTGGACGACCTCTACGAAAGTCGTTGTTGAGCAAACTATGGCCAGAATTTAATTCGGTAAATCATCGATAAATACTGATCATTGATGGTGCTTCATCGCCAAAAGTCAAATTTAGATTATCGATGCTCTGCTTTAGAGATAATCCATGTCGAAAGTTGTAAAAAATAATCGCAAGAAAATTTTCACGAATAAATTCCATTTTTTTGTCGAGATGATATCTTCAAGTTACTATAAACAGCACAAACAGCGCTCGTACGTCAAAAAGTTCTGAATAAGAATACTGTTAAAAATACTGTTAATGTTAAAAACGACGAATCACGAATCCACCCTAAAATGAGTTTGCGTTTGTCGAAATTAAATAAAAATCCCTGTACACTTATGAAGCCGTGAAAGGGGCTGTCGTTTCTACGGAAAAACGCGTGTAAGACAAATAATTGTTTTGGGTTGAAGTAGATCGCCATTTTCCTGTTCCTTATAGTATTTATACTATAATATCATCATTTTCCAATCCATTTTGACCATTATCGTTATTGACCGGCCAAAGACTTAAATATTATAATCATATGAAAATATTTACATCATTGCCCACCGTTAACGGGCATTGACGTCAATGGCCGGTCAACGAGGTTAATGGCCAGCGTAAATGGGCATTGACGTCATTGTCCGGTCATTGACGTCAATGCCCAATTTTCGCCATTGACCGTAACATACATACATTTAGGAAGTTTTCGAGAGTTAGACAGTCGCGAGACAGTCGCGACTACGAAACCATGTGTAAAAATTAAATTTGAGAATTAAATTAGTTAAATCGTCATTTAAAATTAATTTAAATTAAGTGTTTCAATGTAATTATTTTATATATTTTTGTTAAATCAGTTCGTGTAGTATTTTTCTTCAATTTCATTATATTTTTATTTTAAATATAAAATCAATTTGTGCAATTAATTAAATATGGTGACATTTCTCAAATCCTCATAACAGCTGCAAATATACTGAAGTAAGAAATCTATTTATGAATTCTATGTTTTTACTTTATCCTACAAAGTATGAAAAAGTATTGGTATCGTGCAGAAAAACAAATTGAGATTTTGATGAATTTAGGCATATTGGGGTCCCAGAAGCGAAAAATCATCATTTCCAAAAAATGTCTGTATGTGTGTCTGTGTGTGGTCAAATTTTGTGTGCGCTCTACCTCAAAAAGTAATAGGAATTTTTAGCAAAATTTTGTATTTAGTACATATATATTGAGACTTAGAACTGATTAGGTTTTGGTTAAAATCGGTACACGGAAATGCAAAAAAAATAAATATTTTGTAAATTCAAAAAATTATTTTTTTCCTTTTTAAAATGTTATTTTTTTATTAAATGCTTCTCTATAATAATATTAAAAAAGTATTAATAAATAATCGTGTAAATATCCTATTTTTGAAAATATTTTTTTTTCAAATTTTTAAAAAAATTTATTTTCCTATTTTTTTCTTATTTTTTAAATTTTATTTTTTTATATTAATATTCTGCTCCATAGTAATAATAAAAAAGTATTAATCAATAATCGTTTAAATATCCTATTTATTTACATTTTTGTTATTTAAAAGTATGATAAAGTTATGGGCATGGCCACATCCGATTTTTTATTATTTTAATTGTTGCGCCTATAGTTAAATATATCATTTTTGCCTCCTTTTTTTATTTTCTTTACTTATTAAACATAAATTTAAGATTTTTTTGGTATTGAATAGGAACAACCTCATGGACACCACCCCGGGGGGTGGTAGTGTCGGACTCTTACCGACTAAAACCCCCTCCCATATGGCTGACTGCAAGAGTGTGGTATCCATCGTAAGACATTACTTCGCCGATCCTGCAGATTTAACGCGTAGGAGATGTTCCATACAAATGTGCTTCACTCTTTCGAGTCTTTGCTCTTCTTTCTGTATAGCGTCCTTTATTTCTCCTGATCGGTTATAGTATGTATTTTGTTGTTCATAACGTTCATCCTCTTGTTTTTGACGCGTTATCCTCTGTATAAAGTTTGCCACTTCGATCCATTGATCTTCACTTTCGAGCACTGTTTCGATCATGTTTGTTTCTGTCAGCGCCTTGCCCAGCCTATTGTACAGTGATCGTCTGTCTGTCTCCCAATGTGCACAGCTGAACTCGGTATGGGACGCCGTGTCGTCCTGGTCACAGCAGCTGCACTTTGCAGAGGATCCAAGTCCCATTCTAAGCATATAGTGTTTAAAACAACCATGTCCCATAAGATCCTGAGTCACATGGAATACTACTTCTCCGTGTTTCCGCTTTATCCATTCTTTGATATTTCTTATTGAGGTGTAAATCCATCTGCCCTTATTTCCGCCGTCCCATCTCAGCTACCATTGCTGAAGTAATTCACTCGCCACTTTGTTCTTGTCTTGCTTGTTATACATTCTATGGCGTGCCTGGGCTTGTAAATCTATGGGCATGATTCCAGCAACTACAAGGACTGCGTTTTCCGATACCGTTCGGTATGCGCTAACTGTTCTTATTGCCGTTCTTCTTTGGACCTTTGTTAATATACTGCGGTAGGCTTCAACGTGCATGACTTCATATCATATCGGTGCTCCATATAAGAGGATCGAGTGGATAACTCAGCTGTATAGTTTTCTTCTACTCGTCCTTGGTCCGTTTAGGTTTGGCATCAATTTTTGCAGTGCCAAGAGTATTTTCCCCGCTTTTATTGCTGCTTTTTGAAGGTGTGCTTGGTAATTAGGGCGCCTATCTAATGTCACCCCCAAGCTCACCAGAGTATCTTGTGGTGTAATGACTTAACCTCGATGGAAAAATGGGTTATTGGGGGTTTCCTCCTCCCTATTGGAAATAAAGCTTCCGTTTTCTCTGGCACCATCCTTAGCCCGTGCTCTGTCATCCATGTTCTTTGTCTGTCGAGCGTTGTGTTTACCTTTGCAGTCAGATCTGCTGTTTGCCTTGCCGACGCAAGGATAATGATGTCATCAGCAAAACCCACAAGAGTGAATTCAGCTCATTTCTAAAGACACCATCATACGACACCTTCAATAGTGCTGGGCCAAGAACAAATCCTTGCGCTACTCCGCTTGTAATGCTAATCTCTTCTGATAATGCATCTTCTTTTATTTCTAACGCCCTGTCTGCTAGGTAATCTGCCAGAATATTATACAGATATTTTCTTATCTCTGTGGTTGAACGGCCTTTTCTAAACCAATATTGGTTTTCGGCGAGTCGTCCAGTTCTTTCTATCTCGTCCTGAAGTCTTTTGACTAGGAGCTTTTCAAAAAGTTTGCCCATCTCGTCGAGGAGACATATCGGGCGGTAGGAACCTGGGGATTCTAAAGGTTTGTCCTTCTTTCTCAAGAGAATGAGTCTGGATTTCTTCCATTCTTTCGGATATTCTCCTTTCATGAGGCAGTTGTTATAGATCTTGAGCAGTTCGTCCGGGCAGCATTCAGCTATGTTTTTCACGATGGTGGAGGGATCCCATCCGGTCCCGGTGCTTTATTACCCGGGATGTTTTGACCAGCATCTTTCAGTTCGTCCGAAGTAAAGAGTTGAACATCTATCTGTGTCACGGGCTGTTTCTCTGCAGTAAAAGTTGGATGAGTGGGAAATAGAGTCTGCACTATGCTGTGTATTCTCTCTGCGGTCAGGCCAGGGATACTGGGTCTTCCGAATCTGTCACAATTTTATAACCCATTCCCTACAAATCATGGTCCACCTCCCGGATAATATTGTCCCAGTGTGCCTATTTGCTCTGGTGAATTGCTTTTGCAAGTTCCTTCTTGGTATGCTTGGCTTCAGCTTCTTCTTCTCTGGCTTGTTCATAGCCCCATCTCCCCATCTGGACCGCTTTCGTTGGAATCTTCTACGTGCCGCAAGACATTCTCTACGAAGTCCAGCGATGTTATCGTTCCACCAATATGCCACTTGACCTCCCGCAAAACACCGCCGACGTGGCATACACTCATCGCAAACTTTGGCGGAAGCGTCAATAAGTTCTCTTGCTGTGTTTATGTTTTTCCCCATTATTTGTTTTTCTATGGCTTTCATCATTTCCGGTCTATTTAGCTTTTTGGTCACCCGCCCCTGTGGGAGTCATACTTTGTCGGGAGGTCTATCCTCCGTACCACCGTACCACGCGTATCTACCAGTCAGCCATCGTCATTTGTTTTGTATGGCTCGCTTACCAGCGCCACTTATATCCTGCACTCCTGATGTTGTGGAGGAGTAGGCCTTGTGCTGCGCTAGCCCTGTGTATGTTTGCTTGTATGACGTTATATTCCATATTAGGTGACTCTCCGGGTCCTCCTCCTGATTGTGTTTCCATACAGGAAAGTTTCTGTCCACTCTCTGTTTGATCTCCAGCATCTCAATTTCCCATTTCGGCTGAGTTCCTTGGTTTCTTTGGGCACCACTTGACTCGATGTCCCTTTTCTCCACAGTGGTGACACTCGATTTTTTCGTCTCTCTTTGTTGAGTTTTGATGGGTGGGGCACGCCGTTATTTGGTGTCCGCTTCCGCAAATAGCGCATTCTGCAGCCCTCTTGCACTCTGCAACATGGTGGCCCTCGGCCTCGCAGTTGAAGCACTTCATCTCGTACAAACCATCGCATCCGGTTGCGATGTGACCTCTACGCCAACATTTCCTGCAGAATTCTAGAGAACTCCCGGACTTTGCAACCCGAAACCATACCGACGGTCACCCTTCCCATTTTCAATAATTTATCAGCTTCGGCTTCGTCGCAACTAACTATTGCTGACTGGGTTCTACCATTAGCTGGGAGAAGAGATCTGAGCTCCAGATATCCCCCGGGTTCGACGTATCTTACCTGGGCCCCCACCAGTTCTTCTTCGTTTACCAATTTGTCTAAGTCGACGATTTTTATCTCCCTTCTTTTGACTAACCGCCGAACTGATGTCTCCCCCATCCCTTTCAGTAATTCATGAAGAGACGTTATATCTTTTTCTTCTTCTTGCGGCTCTACTAGTAGATCTCCGCCCCTTGTCTTGGTCACCTTGCTGACTGTCATATTATTTTCTTGTACATTGGATCTCAGCTTGGTCAGCGCCTCCTTATTTGATAATTTTTCTGTGCTTTCGGCTGTATGTGTGTATTCGGTTTCGTTTTAACTTCCTTTTCCGTTCTTTTTGCAACTTGTACTGCTTTCCTTGCCTTTCCTGATGAAATCATCGTCATCATCCGTCGAGATATCTGCTTCTTCCGGCTCTTTTATCTGGTAGTTCTTAGGATCCCCTCTGAATTCGCCATGTGGAGTGTTTGGAACCTCGAGTAGTTTCTCGAGGTAGGCTCTCATATTCTCATGTTCTTCATCCAGGTCTTGGTCGACATTTAGGGGTTCTCGTTGCCTTGGGACCGGAGTCGATTTATCGTATCTGCATACGTCTTCGGGAGTCCTGACATACTGGTAGATTGGTCTTTTAGTGTTTTGGTAGTTTTCTTTTCTACTTTACTCAGCGTTTCTTGTAGTCTGTTCACAATATCTCCGAGTTCTTTAACTTGGTAGATGAACTGCTGTAGTTGGTTTGTTTGGTCGGAGGGGGAACGAGGTCTTGAATTGTCTTTCGTGAATACCCCCTACCTCCTCTATCTTCTCCGTCAGTTTTTTTATCTTATTGTCTGTAATATTCGTTTATTCATGCTCCTTTTCTATGCAAGCGCACTCCTTCTGTTCCTTAATGAGTGATATTTCGACCGAGCATCTAGCCACCTATTCCACCACCCGATCAAGTGTGGTGTGTTGCTCGTTTAATTTGTCTGTGAGCTTTTCGATGAGTTCCGTCGTGGCTTCTGTGAGAGCCTGTCATGCTTCCTTCCTAGATTATTCCTCCTCGATCTGCGCTTTAAACATCGAGTTTAACAACTCTTCACCTTATTAGAAGTATTTCTAGGGTTCTTGCGTAGTTCGGTCTTAAACTCCATTATGGACTCATGGACAGACATTGTTTTATCCCGGGAAATTGGGGTTCCTTTCCCTTGCGCCTGTTGCTGTTGCTGCTGGCCAGTAGCTTTTTTTGACGACCCAGCCTGGCTGTTCACCGGGTTCGCAGAATAACCTATATGTTTTTTACTTTATTTTCAATAAATCTAAGTTTAATGTTTTTGATTGCTTAATTTTGGTGTTGTAAAAATCTTGTTTATTCTCTCCCTAAGCCCTCATTTTTAGCGTAAGTGTGCGTTACCAAACAAAACAACAAAACGAGTCGGTCTATCTCGTTATCCAACCATAAACTAGACCTGGTGGCAGCGATTACCAACAACAACCAGCAACAAAAGGGAAGAAAGGTAGGATAATAAGCTATTTTTTTTAGCAAAACCGTGAGGACCTGCTTTCCAACCCCGAAGTCCAGGTTACCACACTACAACGTGTCATATTTTTGGTTAGAAAAATTCGAGGAAGCAGACATGATTAATGAGAAGAAACACAATGAAGAGAAGTTGAAAAATAAAAAAAGAGGAAGTAACGGAATACACAATTTAGACAACTATTAAGTAAGTATATTTAATAGTTTTTACCGAGGGGCGTTTCACTGGTGGCAATACTGTACAAATCGTTGGTAATGTGATGGAAATAAGAAAAGGGCCGGTTGTATAACAGAGGATCAATCTCAGATCAGAGTTAACTCGAGTTAACTCGAGTTAACTCTGATCAAAGTAAATGTGCGTTTTTTGAAGCAGGTTCTAGCGTGATCCCTGGTTTAACTCTCGGTTTTTCATACCCCTAGAAATCGGAAGATTAATTTAGTTGATCCCTGGTACCCCGGTTCAAGTTGATTTTTGAAGTACATAATGTTGGCTTGTAATATTAGTTGCAAGCAGTACCGGATTAAACATTTGTGGGCCCCTAGGCCCTCTAGAAAATTATTACTTTCATAATATGTCTTTAATTTTACTACTCAATAATTAAAATAAACAGTTTTATGCTAGTTGGATATCCCAAAAAAACGTACGCCGCGCCATCTTCTGGTCAATTATGGCCCTAGTTGGGTGAGAAACCAGCATGCTTAGATACATTCTATGTAAAAAATGTTAGAATACCAATTTAATTTCTCAATTTTTTGTTATCATCTTATTTTAAGCTGAAGATTATTGAGTTTTAATATTTTAAATTGGTAATCTGATAATCAAAAGAAAATCTATATCAGCATTTGTAAAGATTGTAAAGATTGCATGAAATATAATACAAAGTTAAAATTATTCGTTATTTTTTACGATTATGAGTTCAGTTATTATCCAGTGTGGTTACCAAAATATGAATTTTGGCATTTTTCGTGGTAAATCTTTATCAAAAGGAGGAAAACTTTTTTCTAGTATTTTGGTTTGGTTCCCATGGCTTTTTATCGCTGTGAAAATTGCCAAAACTAAAATTAATATTTTAATTTCCACTACTTTCTCTTATTACATTATATTAACACTATAGGTATACATAATATAATAATATAAATCACAGATGCATTTAACTTACATTAGACAAAAAAATGCGAACTAATTTTTTTTTAAATGGATTTTCACCACTAAAAATAGTAAAGCATAATTTTAACATTTTTTTAACAACCCTGCATAGAAAATATTTTAAAAAATGTAAGCTTATATGAGTTAATTAATTTAGACTAATTTAAATTTGTACAAAATCATTTATCCCATATAAAGCCATAAGAATGCTTATACATTTGACTCACCCAATTTATGCACCAAATCACCGCCTGGGCGGCAGACATACAAATGTCCAACTAGCGTATAACTGGTATAACGCTAGTTAGACAGCTAATTTAATAACCAACTAATTTAAAAACATAAAACAATGTTTAATCATAAATACTTTTGAAGGTGGAGAACTGGGAATGTTTTTGGATCTGTCAAAAGCGTATGATTGTCTTAATCATGAAATACTGTTTGGTAGATTGAACCAATATGGGATTAGAGGAAATGCGCTAAATTGGACAAAATCATATCTGACTAAGAGAAGTCAAATAGTCTCGATTGTAAAGGATGGCAAAGAAGTAAGGTCCAACAACAGAGAAATGAAAATCGGAGTACCCCAAGGAAGCAACGCGGGTCCCCTGTTCTTTTTGATATACGTTAATGATTTTACAACTATTAAAATAAATAGAAAACACATAAAAACTACATATGTTGACGATACAAATGTTCTGCTGTGGTAAGAAACATGGCCGGACGTTGTCAAAGCAGCAAACGAGCTATTTGGTGAGGTTAAAAAATGGTTTAAAGAAAATAAAATGATACTTAATGAGACAAAAACAAATATAGTGTTATTCAAGACTAGCCATGCAGGTTTTGATACACCAACAAGCATTGCCATGAACCAAGAAGAATATAAAATTGCAGAAACAACAAAGTTTTTGGGTTTAACAGTGGACAGTAATCTCAATTGGAAAATCCACATGGACAATATAAGCAATTCTCTTAATAAGATTCTATATGGAATAAGGATCGTAAAGAAATATGTAAGCATCCCGGTGATGAAAACAATTATGCGAATTTTGAAGCTAAGTTGAGATATGGAATTATTTTCTATGGTGCGGGAAATATCAGTCATCTTTTTCGATACAGAAGGCAGCAATTAGGACAATATTGGGAATGAATTTTAAAGAAACATGTAGAAATAAGTTTAAAGATAACAAATTTCTAACTATATGTATATGGGATTTATTTTCTGGAATGTGTACTTTTTTTATATAAGAATAAAAATTTGTTTGGATGCATAAAAGCGAAAAACAACATCATAATACTAGAGGGGTAGATTACACCTTCCCAAAACATAAACTTACGGTAACCGAAAAAAATTGTTACTATGCTTGTATTCGTTGTTATAATAGTTTACCGTATGACATAAAACGTATAAGCACTATAGAAATATTTAAAAAAGCTGTGTATAATATGCTCATTGATAGGGAACCTTATAATTTAATTGATTGTTTTTAATAGAATAAATTAGAGATATAATTTTTGTTTAAGAAAATTGATTTTTTTTTCTCTGAAAAGTTGTAAATTTTTTAATTAATTGTTTAAATTTGGAAGGTTTCTTTTTTGAATCTTTCTCTCTATGTATGACGTTCTTTTTCTTTTCTTATTGTACAAGCATAGATGCTGTCGATTTCTCTTGAAAAATAAAGCACTATTATTATTATTATTATATTATTAAATTAATTCACTAAAACTTATTCATTTATACAAAAAATTAAAGAATTAATTAATATTTTTATATTTTCTAGACGCTGAATCAGTATAAAAAGATAAAAACTAAGAAATGAAATTTTTTTACTATTTTCACTGGGACCCTAAAATAAGCGGGGCCCCTAGGCAGCCGCCTTTTCTGTCTTATAGGTAATCCGGCACTGGTTGCAAGTTGCAAGTAATAATTATTTTATCGCGCATTTCAGACCCCTTCTTATTATACTAACTCCATGGTAATAACTACCAATAAGTAATGCGCAAAACAATAATTATTGTAAGGTTGGTCACCATGTTCAATTCTAACCCAACATAATAATTTTTGCGCCAGAAATTCTTTGAAGTTGTCGGTTTATTCCGAATCATATTATATTCATTATTTTTAACAACTGCAAAATGGAATTTCAACAAAAATTAAGTGAAGGTTCTTTACGGGTAAGCAAATTATTTGTTTATTGTTTTTTGAATTCGGAATGTGTTAATGATCAAATGCCTGTTAAAAAATTTACATGTTAGACGAGGATATTAATAAAATCCATTTATTTCAAGATTATTAGAACTATTATTTTGTCGAGACTGCGTTTGTTACTTTTTATAAACGACAATACTACTTTTGAATTTTAATTAATTCATGAAATAAGGGACAAATAACATAATTCCTCTATAAACAGTCTGTTCGTTTGCTAGCACTAATTTGAACCAAGCAAGTTACTGCAATTCAAAGGGTTCTTTGCTTGCTTGGTTCAAGTTAGTGCAAGCAAACGGTGACATTCTTTTGGTCCTTTAAATTCTTATCTTAGAGGAGTTATACACAAAAACTTTGTTATTAAAAAACACAAGTTTAAACTTATTTTTTATTAGAAACTTCTTATTTCTTGTAATGACAAAATTATTATTCCTAATTATTATTTGGTATTATGAGTGACTACTATTATAATTTTTTTAAATTTAGATGATTATGAGAGGTGCCCAAGTAACTGATCCTATAATGCAAGTTTTGGGTAGCAAAAGAATAGCTTCATCAGGTAGCGGAGATAAGGAACGCTTTCGTATTCTTCTTTCAGATGGACAAGATGTTATATCATTTGCTATGCTTACTACACAAATTAATGATCGAGTTGTTAATGGCGAATTACCTATAAATACGATTATAAAAGTTAAGAGATACATTACAAGTGTCATTAACAATGCTGGCAAGGGTAACAACAAGTAAGTATGCTAAAAATTTTAACATTTATATTATTGCACTTTTACAGATTATAGTTGTGATTCTGTAAGGAATATGTTAATTTTAACGTGCGTTAAAATATATTAATTTTTAACATAATTTTGCATTCTGTAAATAGTAGATAAGATCTTTGAGTTGCTTCATTTATTAAAAACATCCTTGTAATAGCCAGAACTCGAAAATTACGGATCCAGAAAGATGGGCTTATGGTTTCTTAGTTAAATTCGGTATAATAAACTATTAACTAAAGTCCGTTAGCTAAAGTTAGCTTACTAGCTAACAATTCAGATTTTACCAACATTATGTAAGTCCTACCGATTTTTAATTCATTATTACAGTAAATAGTTATTAATTGGCAGCATAATTATTCGGTGTATTGAAGCTTTCGGCGTTAAATATAAATAAAAGTTTTTAAGGATAAAAGCATAATCTCATTTTGGGGGGATCATTTTCTTGGGGATTATTCGTTGTGGGATCATTTGATTGGGAATTATTTGCTGTGGGGATCATTTGTACTGGGATCATTTAATTGGGGATTATTTGTTATGGGGATCATTTGCTGTGGGATCATTTGTCGACGGGGATCATTTGACACCGGGATCATTTAGTAGGGGATCATTTGTCGTGGAACCCAAAATTATTATGAATGTCAAAACATAACATTTGCACATTTGCTTTGCTAGTTTGGCGATATTTATTAGCAAAATAATTATTTTGCTTGGTAATAGTATTGTAATTTTTATTGTGTTAAAAATTTAACCGACCTTACAGAATTGGAATTTATGTTAAACTTCTAACATCATGTTAATTGTTGTTTATAGAATTGGAATTAAAATTAACATTACTTTAAAATTTTAACACACGTTAAAATTTAACATCTCAGCCAATTAACGTGACACAACATAGCATAGCTTAGCACAGAAGTTAAAATACATTGAAACTTATGTGTGTGTTCAAATTGACAAATGACCAATTTGGCATAACATAACATAACAAAGCATTAACAATTTTAGGTATATTATGAATTTACCTATTATACCAACGAATTAATAGGAAGGTACTGGTAGAAATTGAAAGTAAACGTCGGAAAGTAATAATAATTTGTATTGTACCATAATTAGTACAATTATCGCGAATTTATTATTATATAATTAGTTAATTTAATTATGTCAAATAAATCGATACCATTTTGTTTTGTAGTGCTAAAGACTCCCAGAAAAAAATGGGTCACTTTCAGGTATATGATTTTAGGTAAAATTCATTGAAATTTTTTCAAATTTTATCACTTTTGGGTTCAATATAGGTTTCCAAGAGTACACAATTTTATTTGTCTTTGAGTTTTCATCGGTGTTAGTTATGGAGTGAAAACAAGTAACCAAGTGTAAGTGAATTTTTTGCGAACATGTTAAAAATCCTGAATTGTCGCAAAGACAATTAGCAAAAATTGGCTATGTAAACGTCGCATAACTTTCCACATTTAATTTGGGTGTAAAAAATGGTGGTCTAAAAGTAATTCTCACTTGAAGTTTCTTTATTTTCTTTAGCATTTCCGCAATTTTCAACGAATTTTCAGCTGGCCTTTAAAGTTGAACTTTAATGCATATTTACGCCGGGGTCTATAAACACCGAAATTTATTTAAATGAATGCCTTAAAAATCGGCTACTACCTTTTCTGGCATTACACAACACCTCACCATTGTTCTGGTCTGATCTGGATACCTGCCATTAAAGTAAGAAATCAAGAATTTTATGATCAAAATTATACCGTAATATGCAAATCTTCCAACCTGTCCAGCACATCGCCAATTGAAAAATATTGGGCACAAATTAAATTAAAACTTAAAAAACAAGAAAACAAACCACGGATGGTTTAGTTCATAGTTTCAATAAAAAATACAAAAAACCAGCCGATTCAATATCAGTTACTACTGCAAAAAATTCATAAATGGAATTAAACGAAAGGTTCGAAAATTTTATGGCCCGTTTTACAAAATTTTATTTTTAAATTTTTTACATGTAATATTATAATATCAAATATATATAAAAATATTATTTTGAAAAAATATTAATTCAATTTCGTTCAATTTAAATTATTAAGTGACCCGTTTTTTCTGGGACAGTCTTTATGTTAAGTTATGCTATGCTATGTTGTGGTTAATTGGCTGAGAACGACGCTTTATGTCTATTAAATTTTAATCGTTTGTTGTATTGCGTGTAGTTTTAAAACAAATTGGAAAATATTGTTTGATGGTTTCAATTTTATATAACTTGAATCCTGGGATAATAAATTTACCATTATAATTTACCACAATTATGAAATTTAAATATAATTGACTTTAGTTTGATAATAATAAAATTATATTGTGGAGGATGTAGGTTTTAATTATTTATTTACAAATAGATAATATTATGGTGTTTAAAATTTTTGAACTATACATGTCAGAAATATGACGTCTGCTAACAGCATGCTGTTTCTAAAACGCACAATGCAAAAAACTATCTGACATGCAGAACAGCACCAAGAATCATCATCAAATGAAAAACAACTAAACAAATATAATAAATTTTAAACTGACATAACTAGGTAACCAAGGGTTTTGATCTCATCCATGGTTTTTCACAATGACTTGATCATGATGAATAGAAATTATAAATTAAACTCTTTGATTAAACTTATAATAGCGCGGGACTTTTAGCATTTGAACCAGAAAAAATATTGTAAATTTGAAGAAAATCGCGCTTATTTTCGTATAAAATCTAGATTTTTGGTAGACTAGGGGTCGTCCTCCTCTAAGTCACGTCACTTCTACCATATAAAATTTAATAATTTGCGGAATTTTTTTAACAACTAACATTAATCATTTTTGTGGGTCTTAAATAATCAAACAGTTTATTTTTATTAATATTTAATTTTTTTTCGGCCGCATGTAAAGACGAATATATTTTAAAGATTTGACTTTGTGACATCACAACATTTAAAATCCCACCGGACCCTCTGTTACATTTTTGTCACAAATCTGAGATGACCCCCCCCCCCTCCTACCCCCTAAAGTGTGACGTAATTTATGGATAGCCCCCTACATTATTTTTAATAAAAAACATTGCAACTATTTAGATTCATAAAAGATACGAAAAATGATTGTTGAATTATTTTGTGTGAATGCAATTTAAGTAACATTTTTTAATTAAAATAAGAAATTTGATAAAATATACTTTCAGTTTTCAATAAATTAATAGGTAACAGAAATAACAAATTATAATATAAACATCAATCTATCTTGTAAGATGGAATTTAAAATGCTCTTTTTTAACATCACATGGTTAAATTATGACCAATTTTTTGGTTTTATCTTGGCGGGCTCATAATTAGTCTGTAACGGGTACGAAATGAAACTTCACAGCAAAACCAGAACCGTAACAGTAACGATAGCTAGAATCTATGCTGAGTTCTATTTATCTAATCTAAGTTGAAGGGAAGTTAGGTAAATATGCGTTTTATTTACAACTTAACATTTGTGGGAAGTTAGATTTTATGCTTATTTTGTGCATTATCTAAGATAATCAGATCAATCTTAGTTCCTAGCTTTGATTACAAGTTTACATCTCAAATTGAAGTTAGATTAGCTAAGATTTTATCTTACCTAACTTAAAGTCAAAGTAAATTCAATTGTAAATAAAACGCAGCACTGAACTAAAATTATTAAAACATGCTTTCTGACAGTGTGCACATGGGGAAAACCACAGCAGTAAAAATTTAATTGTTTCTGTTCTCGTTACTGTTACAGATTAATTGTGTATGCGCCTTAATGCTCGAGAATCATTTAAGTCAATTTTCAAATCTCCAATATTTATTTTTAGATTTAAATAAAATTTTACATAAAGTACCTGGGCTATTTTTTTTACATTTTTTCAACCGACTTGGAAAACTTATACTGTCAAATGTCGGGTAGTTGTAAGTGTATGTAGAAACTTACAAGTGTTTTATTTTAATCTGCTAAACGTAAGAAATCAAATGTCGACAATATGAGTTTCTATAACTCAAACCAATACACGTCGTGAGCATTGCTGACTTCACATTAGACCAGTGTTGTCAATGCTTATGACATGTATTGGTTTGGGTTTTAGTAACAGCATATATGGAAACGAAATTAGAAATTAATTCATGATCCTTATAATTAATTATTGGTAATTATTACAATAATGCCCGTATTCACCAACTACAAATAGTACTATTTATCGAATAAAATGACGTATTTCAATGGAAAATATGTCATTTTATTCTACAAATAGTGCTATTTGTAGTTGGTGAATACGGGCATAAAGAGTGTAAAATTGGAGTTTTGGATCCAAATAGAGAAAATTATGAAGTATGTAATAATAAGTGATATTTACTAAAAAAAATAGCATCTCACACTTTTAGTCAATTATCTCAGGTTTTCAATGATTTGTTTGCAAAGGCATCGAACAACTGTCCCACACTATTAAGTGTGATGTTTTGAAATGTGTGTATAAAAGCTTATTTTTGTAAATTTATTTATTTATTTTCAATTTTTTGAAATTAAAGATATGGATAAATATGTTTATTATAATATATTATAAACTGTAGTTTAACCGTAAACCGAAGAAGAAATGCCACAAAAATGTGTCTTTCAGCAAGACAGCGACCTAAAACATACTGCAAAGTTAGTTAAAGAGTGGTTTAATTTAAATAATATTGAATCACAAAATGAATCTAGAAAGTATTGCAGACAGGCGAATTAAATTCGAAATAAAAACTTTAAGGATGTATAGGAGATACAATCGGAGACAAAAGTAGGATTAATTTGAATATCACGAATATTGGTCTTATGTGTGTAGTAAAATACTTTTTAAATATCATAAACGATAAACAAAGTTATAAAAATGCATGAAGAAAGGTTTTTTTCGTTTAAATCGGTTCATTTTCTGAAATTACAAATAAAAACCGAGATTTACATAATATTTTTAATACCAACAAGTTTTAAATATGTTTAGGGTTCTTTTAACGTCGAAATCTATTTTATTTTTAGCGAATTGAACGTGACAACTCTATATCGGTTGTTCAATTACTAATTAATTTCTCGAGAACGGGGTAGTAAACCGTCATGAAATTTTGCTAAAACCTTCTTCTATTTACAAGCTACAACTACAGAAAATTTGAAAAAATTCTTATATTTTGAACATATATTTTAAGCAAGTATATTATTCAATAAAATGTTTTTCATAAAATGATTTTTGCATTATATAATTTTTTTAGGATTTCTTAAGATTTAGCTTTAGATTTTTATTTAGACAAGTATTTTACTGTTTAACACCTTGTGACTTTCCTTAAAAGCAGACTCTTAAGCAAAACCATAGATGTGATTTACTTGAATTTTAACAAAAAGTCAACATCAAATTAAAACTGCAAGAACTATTCAACGGTGTAGTGAATCGATTTGAAATCGATTTGAAATTTTTTTTATTACATCGCAAACTCAATGATGACATGTGTACCAATTTTCATCGATATCTTATATTTTTGAGTTTTATATTTTGTCTCCTATACATCCTTAATAAGAATATGCTCTTTTCACAAACAGAAGAGGCTTAGAAATGCTTGGCCAAGCTAACTACTAAGCATTTAATAGAATCAATACCTTGTAGATATATAACAGTTATTAAAAATCGAGGTTATTCCACTAAATATTAGAGAGAGAAAGTAGAATCGTCAAATGAAATAAATAAATTAATTTTTGCTTTAGTTTGTCCACCGAAAATCACATGTGATGACGATATTTTTAAAATTTTGATTCTAGGTTATTAAAAAGTAAATTTATTTTAATGTTATTATTGAAAGGATACAAAAATATAAAATTCCATAATAAAAGAAGCTAGTTTGTTATTTGATTTTAAAACCATATTCTTTGATATAATTTATTGTTATTGATAAATCTTGTTGCTTTAGTTTTGGCCACTACTGTATTAAGCTAACAATCGCTTTTGTGTAAAAAATATAATTCTTGGCAGTTTATCATTTTATGAGTTTACCATAGTACTTACCGTTTTTCATTGAAGGGCAGGCAGTACCTATTGTGTATTTTCATATTTATGTTTATTTTTCGCAAATTTAACACACATGTTGAATTTGTTATTGTAATACTCAGAACCCACAATTTTATACCACCAATCCATAATCTAGTATTATTAATATTAATTGTTTTGGTCTGTTTAGGCGTGTGTTAGTAATATTAGAAATGGAAACTATTGTGTCAGGAGAAAAAACTGTCAAAATTGGAAATCCAGAACAATTGCTTGATGATGAAGTTGAACTAGAATCAACAAGTAGAAATGTTTATTCTGAAACTCCATCTGCTTCGACATCAAATGAAAATCTTCAAATTTCTAAACCAGTAGGTGTTACTAATGGAATCAGAAGAAACAATAGTGGAGATATATCAATACAAGATCAATTAACTCATCCTATATCAAGCTTAAGTCCATATCAAAACAAGTAAGTTTATTATTCTATCATATTGTATCTCTATCTCAGTCGATTTACTTAAGTCATCATCAACCAAAATAAGGTGAATTCGTTCCTGAATTGAATTATAAGATATGATAAAAAATGAATTATTTATGATAACCGGATGGCTAGGCTCAGAGAAGCTTCGAGGCAGTGTCTAAAAAGATTATTACTCAAAGATAGTCATGGTGGATACTACTAAGTAATTCATTACTCGTTTCTGCAGCTTGATTACATTTTTTAAGAAATCATCTAAGATGATTTGGGCAGTAGACTTTTTGGATATAAGAATCTATACCACTTTTTCTAACATATGGCACAAGAATATTGTGTTACCATTATTTTACTTTGTATTTCTTTCATTAATACAAAGAAAATTTTTTTCAGGTGGGTTATTAAAGCACGTGTAAGCAATAAATCTCAAATACGTAAATGGTCAAATTCACGTGGCGAAGGTGAATTATTTAGCATGGATCTTATTGATGAAAGTGGTGAAATACGAGCTACAGTTTTTCGTGACCTTGTTGAAAAGTTTTATAACATGATTGAGGTAAGATTTTAAATTTATTAAAATTCTATAGGTACTAATGTTAACGGAATGTGCAAATTTTGTTTTCATTTTAAATAGTAAGAAATGGATCCAAAAAGCCTGTCCACGCAGTTTTGCAAACTACATTTTTGTGATAAATTATTATCAAGGCCTGGCCGGAAATATTTTTTAGCATACTTTTGGGCGGCCATATAGCCATTCTTTCTATTTTTGCAGAACTGTATTTAACCCTTAAAGGCCACTGTGGGGTCTGTGGAACCCCAGTCGTAATCAATTGTATTTTAGTCATTCTTGTGTTGGGCTTTAACCCAATCATTTTATGTATATGAATAAACAGCGAAATTTTGAAAATTTTATTTCCAAATACCTTTTTTTCAACGCTGTCTAGCAAATAATTTTTTTCCTTGCAGATATATATTTCAAGAGTATCCCATTAAATTTTTAGCTGTTAATATAAAAAAATGTAAAAGTTATAATTTTTTTTGTGAAAATGGTCAATTTTTGCATTTTTCTCATTTAACAATTTTTTTTACAGCTACCTATTATTTTTTCATTAATGTGACTGTGATGTCTTCTAAAAGAGTTCTTAACAACTACTAGAAAATTTTTTGTAAGTCGAAAAAGTCCATAGCCGCTTCCCAAAACAATTTTTTAACGTTGGGGTCTGAAAAACCCCAGTGTGGCATTTATGTTATTCTGGTGAAGTGTGGCCTTTAAGGGTTAATATATCATAAAAGTTCATTCATTGGATGCAAAGAATTTTGAGTCGTGTTGGAATGTATTTAATATTATTTGCAAATACTATATTGAAGTGATATTTTTTATAATCAGAATTTTTTCAAAAATAATCCAAATTTTAATTTTATTTTAAACAAACTTTCTAACGTTAAAATGGAATGGTAAATTGCAGCTATATCAAACACATTCAATGATATCATCAATCTTTGAATTACTATTCGAAATACATATTAAATTTTTCACCTTTCGAACCAATTATAATTACTATTTTTAACATCCAATTTAATTTTTTTATATCTTTGAATTCAAATTATGTCCAAAATGGGATAAATAAAATTCAAAATAGTAATCATAAATTCACTCACTCGAATCAAACAAATTTATTCGCATTAAAAACAAAAATCTCAAAAATAACGAAGATCACTTTCTCCACAACCACTTCGAGCGACCATTTTTGGCAAAAGCTTTGTTTATTCCGCCGGTCGGCACCAACTCTTACAAAATTGTGGAAAAATTTAAAATATTTACAAAACTTAAAAATATAAATTTTACAATACAAATCAAAAACACAACAATATAGTGCTAGGGCTGAGTAGTATTTAATTTCAATTTAGTAAAAATTGTAATTGAAGGGCTTATTGCAATATAATGATAAGCCACATTTTGTTGTTTTTGAGATTTTAGGCACAACTGGTTGTGTAATATAATGACAAGCCACTACCGAAATATTACAAACATTGACTAATAAATGCCGTGACTAATATTACAAATTATAAAATTGAATGGCAAACAGCGATACGCAACCTTTTAAGCTTAATATCTCAAAACAACTAAATGTGGCTTATCACTATATTGCAATAAGCCCTTCAATTACTTACTTTCCTTTCTTCTTATATCTATATTTTATAAAACTCAAAAATTGCACGCCCACTTTAGAACTTAAATGGTTTTAAGTTTTCACAAATAGAATACACCATAAATATAATAAAGTATCCCAAACGTTTTCACCATACTAGGGCATCATCAGGCGATGAAATAGAAAGAAACAGTAGAAAGAATTTGTTTAAGGATGTATAGGAGACAAAAATTAAAACTCAAAAATATAAGATATCAATGAAAATTGGTACACATGTCATCATTTGACTTTGCGATGTAATTAAAAATTTTTTAAATCGATTCACTACACCGTTCAATAGTTCTTGCAGTTTTAATTTCATGTTGACTTTTTGTTAAAATTCAAGAAAATCGCATCTATGGTTTTGCTTAAGAGTCTGCTTTCAGGGAAAATCACAAGGTGTTAAACAGTAAAATACTTGTCTAAATAAAAATCTAATAATAAAAATCAAATTTTCTGTAGTTGTAGATTGTAAATAGAAGAAGGTTTTAGCAAAATTTCATCACGGTTTACTACCCCGTTCTCGAGAAATTAATTAGTACAGTAGAATCCGCTTAATGTAATCAGTGATTACATTACTAATCACTTTGGGCCAAGGTCATTTTAATAATATTAGCTGATAAGTGATAACTGATAACAATTAGCGAAATTTGGAAAAAGGCGAATTTTAGAAGACTTGGATTAGTACAAAATAGAAAAAAAAAAAGAAAGAAAAAGTGGCCGGTTTAAAAAAAAAATGATCACAATAACCGACTGATAACATTATCCGTGATCTCATTAAGCGGATTCTACTGTAATTGAACAACCGATATAGAGTTGTCACGTTCAATTCTCTAAAAATAAAATAGATTTTGACATTAAAAGAACCCTAAACATATTTAAAACTTGTTGGTAATAAAAATATTATGTATATCTCAGTTTTTATTAGTTTTAACAACAAATAACAATTTTTACTCATAAAAATTATTAGTTTTTATTTAGATATAGGTTGGATTGCAGGGATAGTCACTAATAAAAATTTTGTTGTCAAATTTAATATTTGTAATTTCAGAAAATGAATCGATTTAAACGAAAAAAACCTTTCTTCGTGCATTTTTATAACTTTGTTTATCGTTTATGATATTTAAAATGTATTTTACTACACACATAAAGTGCAGTTTACGTTATGCGATTTTGCTTACGATTTTCCATACGATTTCTCTTGTATGACTGGTTTTTGTGGTTTTCTATTCACAATTTCGTTTGCGAGTTCATCTTCAGGTCGAACTGTATAACGTGAACTTCGAAAATTTTGCTTACGGCAACTTGGAAGAAAAATCGTAAACAAAATCGTAAGCAAAATCGCATAACGTAAACTGCACTTAAGACCAATATTCGTGATATTCAAATTAATCCTACGACATCCTTAAATGTCGTTCAAATTGAAAGAAAAAGGGTGATTGGAAAATGAGATATTTCTGAAAAAGTTTTTTTTTGGGAGGAGTTTAGTAAGGTAGAGGAAGTATATGTAGTAATCTTTAAAACATTTGTGATACTTACCATGCCTTTTATTTCTGAATACCTACTTAAAAACATTTTGATTCTAAAAAGTGTAGATGGATCTTTTTGGTGTTATCAAATATTCATATCGTTAATATAGTTAATATCGAATTATACTAGTATCCATCTGTTGTAAATTTTGGACTAGAATATTTTTGATTTATCTAGTGTTTCTGCAAAGCAGAAAATGTGCAAAAATACATTTTTATAAATTTAAGATAAATTTTTTTAGGTAGATAAACTTTACTATATAAGCAAGTGTATACTCAAAGTTGCAAATAAACAATTTTCAAATTTAAAGAATGATTATGAAATGACATTTACTAATGATACCATTGTACAAGAATGCCACGATGTTGTTACTTCAATTCCACAAACCAAATTTGATTTTGTTCCAATTAATAAAATTGCTGTTATCGAAACAGGAACTTTCATTGGTATGATCTTCTATCATTTCTATTGAAATTATTTTTTGTGTGACGTCCTAATTTTTAGATGTTTTGGGTGTTTGCAAAACAGTTTCGGATTTACAAACTTTTCAAGCAAAATCTTCTGGAAGAGAATTGAAAAAACGTGAAGTTACTCTTGTCGATCAATCACAAAGTGCTGTAAGTTATAACATTTTTTAAAATGTATTTTATTTATATTTAATTCAAATAAATTATTTATTTCAGATTTCTTTAACATTATGGGGAATGGATGCCGAAAAATTTGATGGAACATCTCAACCAATTATTGGTATTAAAGGTGCAAAGGTTGGCGAATTTGGAGGCGGAAAAAATATTTCCATTTTCACAAGCAGTGTAATGAAAATTAATCCTGATTTGCCTGCTTCTCATGCTCTGCGTGGGTGGTATGATAATGGTGGAAACAATGAAAATGTTAACAATATTAGTGCTAAGTAAATTTAGAATGTTATTTTTTTATCCATTAAATTATGGCTATAATTGTTTATAGAAGTACATCTGGTAATTTTTCAACACCGTGGATCAGTTTTAAGGAGGTCCAAAATCAAGGTTTAGGTACTGCCGAAAAAGGCGATTACTTTCAAACCAAAGGAACTATTCTATTATTTCGTTCAGAAAACTGCTTTTATAAAGCTTGCCCAACAGGTGATTGTAATAAAAAAGTTGTTGATTTACAAAATGGAATGTTTCGTTGTGAAAAATGCAATCGTGAATATCCTAATTTCAAGTATAGATTGTTGGGATCGGTACGTATTAATCAAGAGACATCAAGTAATTTCTAAATACACTTTAAACTTCTAGATGAATGTTGGAGATTGGAGTGGAAATGAATGGATCAGTATGTTTTCCACGGAAGCTGAAAAAGTTATTGGAATGACTTCACAAGAAGTTGGAGAAGCAGTGGAAAATAATCCAGAAAGTTTGACAGAAATTGCAGATAAAGCTAATTTTAAACAGTTTGTAATTAAGTGTCGTGCTAAAATGGAAAGCTACAATGTAATTATAAATTATTTTTCAAGTATTCCCGTTTTAAATATACATAACTTTTTAGGATGAAGCACGTTTAAAAACTGTTGCAGTTAAAGTGGACCCTATCAACCATAAAGATTATAATTCCTATTTAGTTACTAAAATTCAGCAATTGATCAATAAATAATAATACTGTTATTTTGTCTTCAATTTATTGTGAAACTTAGTTTGTAACAGCAAAGGCGGCTAGTGAGTCTAAATTTGATGAGACACGCTTTACCAAATTGGGGTATTTAACAATAATTTTTTTTAAATTACTTCCCGAGGAACACTAGACCACCATTTTATTAGGGGGTGCTCCGTGTTTTCCAACCCTCTGAATATAAAATTTATTTAAGTCTGCTTCATGAAATTTCCCTCATCAGCTGCCGCTGGTTTGTAGTTGCATTTGTTACATTGTAGTTTTAAAAGAATATCATTTACTTTTTCTCAATAATTATATTATGCAATTATGCTTTATTGTCCTGATTTAATTTAATTGTTATATTTTTAAGATACTTCAGTTAATAAATTCTAATGATTTATTATTTTTTTGAAGCAGACATAACTATTCTCAATATGCAGTTGGATAGGTAACCACTTCAAAAATACTGTCGCTGCCATCTCCCAAATGGGGGTTGAAACGGTAGGCTAGTTCTCCCGCCACCAGAGCTGAAAGAAATTTAATTAAATGACTTGCATAAAGTAATCGAATTACTTTTGAAATTAATCATAAGTATTTGAGTATTGAAGGTCTGCCACTGAATTGAACTGCATTTTGGTTAATCCTTTAAGAATTTAAATTACTTTCAAGTATTTGGTAGTTGATTTACTTTCACCAAGTGCGTTGTACAGCTCTGGTTGTTACTCACAAAAACTTACTAAAAACTCAACTTTAGGTATCGGAAGACAATGCAGACGTCATGAAAACGGATAACAGAATTTAAAAATTACAATTTTCTGTGTCAATCTTATATTCAGTTCTAGATACATTTTTTTGGAGACAAACTAACGCAAGGGCAGATCAAGTCAAAGTTCATGGGAGGAGGATATTGAATGTATTTAAAAAAAAAAGATATAGTTTTCAAATTAGGCTCCAGGCCTACAAAGTCTGTCCAACCTAAGACTAATCATAAAGAAATAACATAGGAAATTGATAGTACAATACTGTAACAATTAAAAAATGTTACTATTTGACTCATTATGGTTTTTGAATCCTTACATAAAATTTTAGGAGTGCAATTCTCTACAGTTGGGTATAAATTGGTCAAGTCAGAAATGTAAACAACAAATGAATCACTGAGTGAGAGAATGGTGTAAGTCCAAAATGTATAGTTATAAGAAATCATAAAAAAACTGTGTGGTTTTATAATTATTATTAATTATTATTTTCATATTATCCATACAAAAGTTGTAGTACTATATTCAGGGAAACATAATATAGTAAGAATAAGAATTTCTAGAATTTGCTATTTCACTAAATATACAAATAAAAAGATCTTGGACTTACACCCTTTTCCAACTCATTCAAATTTTAGTAATGTTTTATTGTTATTTGAAATAAAACTATTTTACTAAACAAATGTTTATTTCATGTTAATATATACCGTAGTGGCCAGATTAAAATTAACACTTGAAAAATACCATATCTTTGATAAAAATGTTTGAAAAATTAACTTACTATTTACTAATAATGGGTATCATTCTGTGGTATCATGCATCAAGTGTTGATTTATTACGTCATTTTGCAATTGTACTGGTAATGAGACTAATGTAGTAAAATATGGGTCCTCAACTTGCAAAGAAAGAAAACTGTGTAATTTTAACTACAAGCAAGGAAGAACTATCTACAAATGTTATAGCTAACAGAATAGGACGTACCCATGCTACAGTAATTAAAATTTAAAAAAAATATTGAGCAATTGGTTCTTTAAATAGATAAAAATGGACTGGTTTAAAAAACAGACAAACTAACCATAGACATGACCAAATTTTGGAAAGATGATGCTTTAAAAATTGGAAAAATCATTCACAAAAATAAAATTGGAGTTCCATTATATGATAAAAACAGAATTGAGTAATAAATTTGTAGGACGTAGGTCGCAAACCTTCAGATTATCGACAAGAAGAACCCATGAAAACCCTACTTTGACAACACGAATGAGGATTAAGAAGCTAAACTTTGCAAAATCCTGCAAACATTAGACTGAAAATGATTGGAGAGATGTTCATCTTTACATATGAATCAAAATGCAACCTCAATCCATTAGATGGAATTCGGTACGTTCGCCAAAAGATTGAGGAAGAATTTCACAAATATTTAATTTTTATCAGGAACAAGTTTCCACTCAGTTTATGGTTTGGGGGTGCATTTACTACTTTGGAATGGGAGATTTAACCTTCCTCACTGGATTCCAGAATGGAAACTCTTATATCAAAATCATTGAAGTCCATTTAATCCCATCAATTGAGAGACTATTTCCAGTAATTTATGATCCCACATTTCAGGACAATTCTGCGCCCTATCAACGTGTTTGGAAAGGAAGTTTTGATGGTTTTGTATTCCTTACTATCATACATATTCAAAAATATGAATTGAAGTTAAGGTTTTCCAGTTTTAATCTATGAGATCAAGAATTTGTTAAAGAGATCGGTATTACCACCCTTCCTTGGCCTGGAAATAATCCATATCTGGAATCCTATCCTATAAAAAAACGCAAAAACAATAGCAAAATAATAATATTTTAGCAACTTATGTGAGTGCAAAAACGGTGTATGTCCTGAGACTTACACCGTTCTTTCACTCAACATTATTTATGGAATAATGGTTTTGCCCAAAAAGTGGCAAATGGTTTCCGAATAAAAAGAAACATATTTGGTTTAAATATAGAATTTCGAAAAGAATAAAAATTTAGTGTTTGAAAAACTATCTAATTTAGCTGAGAACTTTTTAGCACACTAATATTATAATGTTCCTACTTGTTACTGTATTGAACTAGCGCAGTGACTTGATATTTGATTCTTTAATTATATATCTATATAGATACTAGCTGAATACCCGGCTTCGCACGGGGTCTCTCTAAAAAAATACTTTGCCGTTGTCTGAAGTACTTCGTTTTTTCATTTAAGAGCTCCCTCCACAGTATCGGCATCCAGAATTCATTATACCTTTTCATAATAATTATGTCTACTTCATTGCTGCACGAATTTTCATTCTCTATTGACGTTTCCGAATCTTTTTTCGAACTTCAGGTGTATTTGTTTCATAACAATTTTGAGCTGCTTCATAAACTTCAGTATTTGGCTGCTGATCTTAAACTGCAGCGTTCCTATGAGCTTCAAGATGATTTTGTTGGTAATTAGTATTAGCAACCTGACACACAAACCAAAATTAATTTAATAGCCGATTTTAGTTGCGTGTTGCATTACTATACCTATATCGCAAGTCGCTGTTTAACTGGTGTCTTGCTCTCGGAAGCAAGGATTATTTGTCCTGTCCGAAAGCATTTTATTAAGAAATCAATGTGCAATGTTCGTCTGGATAGAGCAATACGTACTCGAACGTTTTCCAGTTTTGCTTCCCGTTGCTCGAGTCGAAATTCCTTTGTTTGAATTTGATTCAATTTAAATATCTACTTATATAGTAAGCGACTCAAGTTCAAATAACTTGGTATATTTTTCGAAATCCCTCAAGGGAAATAAAAATATTGGGTATTTTTCGAGTTCCATAATATATATGTAATCCATACATAATTTTTCTGTTTCTCTTTAGAAAAAATGTGAGAACTCGATTTTTTATCAACTTACAAACGTGGAATTAGGTTTAAAACTTGCTCCGCGATGTACTCTATCGTTTAAAAAAAAATCAAGTCAATCCGTTCATTACTTTCGAAGATAACCCGTGACAAAAAAATACATTTCACATTTATATATATACATAGATATAGGGAAGAATCCCTACGCGCACTTAGGCCACTAAATTTGGGACTATTGCACTGCATCTGATACACCAGTTCCTCGTCCCGTTACTTCTCAAGCCGTTCTGTCCAGGATAAACTCAAGTATTGTGTTGGATATCTTCTGATGTGGAAAAGAAAACTCTTAAAATGGATGTCTTTCATTCTTCTCCGTTATAATGGGAAGCAGGAATATTAAAAAAATTTTATTTCCCTATGATCAGATGTGAGATCAGTCACCAGGTATACCTTCGGTTATATTTCTTATAAAAATTAGTTTTTAGAAAGTGTCAAATTCTATAAGTAAAGGAAAATAATCAACGTAAGAGGTATTTTTCAAATTGTTCATTGAAACATTGAATTCTAAAGGTAACCACTCACGAGCCTGCGCCGCAGTACGATTTTGCAAGATTGAACTTTGTCGGATGGGATCAGTCAGTCTGCTGCAGTATATAACTGGCTTGTCTGTGATGTGATCCGACCAAATTCAATTTTGTCTCATCCTATAGAATCGTGAGTGGTTACCTTTAAGCTACCCACTTACGTTACTGCACCACAGTACGATTCTGCAGGATGGGACGAAATTGAATCGTGTGTTGCAGCGTTCCGACCAACTGCAGGACAATATTGTTGGTTGGGTATAATTTGACCATGTGTTGCAGTTTACAATTTTGTTGTTCAATTTCCCTACACAAATAGCACTTAAACTGCTCAGTTGAAAAGTTTTTTTTTATTCAAGAATTGAATCCTGTCCGCATTGCCAACTTGACGTTTAAACAACTGATTTTTAAAAATTTACTATTAAATTATGAAAAAAGGACTATTTCAAAAAAAAAGTTTGATGTTACATTTTTATTTAATTAAAAAATATAAAACTTTGTAGATAAATATACTATTCAAATTTAAGAAGAACCAATAATAAACCTAAAAATAAACAAAGTTAAAACTCAAAATGAAAGCTTTCTTATAATTAGTTGATAACCTTACTTATTATTTTCAATTAAAGATGTTCCATTATTGCTCGTTTTCTTGCATATGCACCTAAGCATGCCAAAATGCCAACAACACTAATAGCAAGACCTAACATTAAGGCCAATGTGTCTCCAAAATCAAACATCGTTTAGCCTGCTTTGAATAAATTTAAATTTTATAACCTATCATACGTTTAATGGTTTAATTAGTAATACGGTTGGGTTCAAAGATCCTAATAACATTAGATGCAGCGTTGCCAGATTATTTTTTAATCCAGCGGTAGAACTCGACCTAAAATAGCTCTAGATCTCAGCTTAAAGTTTCTCAGCTAAAGTAAGAATTTATACGTGGCTGAAGTTATACACGAACTCATAATCATAATCGCAAATATTACAGTCGACCAGATGAATATTGGTCACAATTTTAAAAAATTATTTTTTTTTGTTTTTACTTTAAATTATGCAATTAAACTTACTAAACATGTATACCTATAAATTTATTATAAACAAATAAAATAAAAATGTTGCATTTATTACTGTAAAGACTGATCTTAACTTTACCTACACCGACCACCTAATGTAACATTTTAGTAACATTATTGAAAATGATACTTTAAAAATAATTTTTCTTAATAATTTTAATAACCATATCAACAACCTCTCCAAATTTCATTATTACATTTAGAGTGTAAAAGCCATAACCGGCCAATCCTATGTGGAGAAACTAAATCAAAAATTCGTAGAGAGCACAACTAACGATGTCCCCTCCCAAACTTTTGTCTCAATAATGTTAGTGATGGTACCAACTAGTGTTCCAAATTTCATTATTAAATTCAGAGTATAAATGCCATAATTGCCCAATATTATCTGTAAAACTAGATCAAAAATTCGTAGTGCGCGCAGCTGACGATGTCCCATCCTAAATTTTTGTCAGAATAATGCTAATGACGGTACCAATACGTGTTCCAAATTTCATTATAAAATTCAGAGTAGAAGGGCCATAACCGCCCAAATCTATCTGGAGAAACTAGATCAAAAATTCGTAGAGGGCGCAGCTGACGATGTCCCATCCTAAATTTTCGTCAGAATAATGCTAGTGACGGTACCAATAAGTGTTCCAAATTTCATTATAAAATTCAGAGTAGAAGGGCCATAACCGCCCAAATCTATCTGGAGAAACTAGATCAAAAATTCGTAGAAGGCGCAGCTGACGATGTCCCATCCTAAATTTTCGTCAGAATAATGCTAGTGACGGTACCAATAAGTGTTCCAATTTCATTATAAAATTCAGAGTAGAAGGGCCATAACCGCCCAAATCTATCTGGAGAAACTAGATCAAAAATTCGTAGAGGGCGCAGCTGACGATGTCCCATCCTAAATTTTCGTCAGAATAATGCTAGTGACGGTACCAATAAGTGTTCCAAATTTCATTATAAAATTCAGAGTAGAAGGGCCATAACCGCCCAAATCTATCTGGAGAAACTAGATCAAATATTCGTAGAGGGAGCAGCTGACGATGTCCCAACCTAAATTTTTGTCAGAATAATGCTAGTGACGGTAACAATAAGTGTTCCAAATTTCATTATAAAATTCAGAGTAGAAGGGCCATAACCGCCCAAATCTATGACCTAAAACTCAACAATTTTTATCATTTTAATATATAAAAAAAGGTCAACGATAATAAATTATTACTATTTATAATTATTGATATTGTTATGGTTATTATTGTTTTATTATTGTTCTTAATTTTATTGTGTATATATTTTTGTTAATTTGTTATTAATTATATTTGTTATATTTTTTAATATTTTTGTTAATTTTTTGTTGTTAATATTTTAATGTTTTGTTAATATATTATTTTGTTAATATTATTGTTTTCTTTTAATTCTGCATTCGTTTTTTATTTGGGCTAAAAGGGCTTAATATACTTTACAAAAGAATAGTGAGCTATAAAATTGAATAGTAAGCAGCTTGTGCAAATTCATTTATTTTTGGAAATTTCCAAATCCTCATCCGCCGGTTTGGCACCTTTTAATCTGCTTTTCCAGTGGTAATTATTATTGTCGGGGTAAAGTCTTTTAGGTGCCTAAATAGAATACTTTTACCTGAGGCTAAATCTACATCTTTTATTTGGTAATTCTCAAATTTATACAAGCGGCTTTTCAGTAATACAGGTAGTGGTGAATATTTGAACAGTAAAATTTTTAATAGCTTAACTTATAATTATAATTAGTACGATAACAGGTCTATTGGCCAAAAACACAATTATTATCTTGCTAACATATTGTTGACGTTTCGCCGCTTCTCACGGCTTCTTCAGAACTACCAATGGTTTGTTAAAAATTATATTTTGGAATTTATTTCAATTTATTCTTTATATATTATTTACTCTGAATTTAATAATGAAATTTGGAGCACTTGTTGGTACCGTCACTAGCATTATTCTGACGAAAATTTAGGATGGGACATCGTCAGCTGCGCCCTCTACGAATTTTTGATCTAGTTTCTCCAGATAGATTTGGGCGGTTATGGCTCTTCTACTCTGAATTTTATAATGAAATTTGGAACACTTATTGGTACCGTCACTAGCATTATTCTGACGAAAATTTAGGATGGGACATCGTCAGCTGCGCCCTCTACGAATTTTTGATCTAGTTTCTCCAGATAGATTTGGGCGGTTATGGCCCTTCTACTCTGAATTTTATAATGAAATTTGGAACACTTATTGGTACCGTCACTAGCATTATTCTGACGAAAATTTAGGATGGGACATCGTCAGCTGCGCCCTCTACGAATTTTTGATCTAGTTTCTCCAGATAGATTTTGGCGGTTATGGCCCTTCTACTCTGAATTTTATAATGAAATTTGGAACACTTATTGTTACCGTTATTAGCATTATTCTGACGAAAATTTAGGATGGGACATCGTCAGCTGCGCCCTCTACAAATTTTTGATCTAGTTTCTCCAGATAGATTTGGGCGGTTATGGCCCTTTTACTCTGAATTTTATAATGAAATTTGGAACACTTATTGGTACCGTCATTAGCATTATTCTGACAAAAATTTAGGATGGGACATCGTCAGCTGCTCGCACTACGAATTTTTGATCTAGTTTTACAGATAATATTGGGCAATTATGGCATTTATACTCTGAATTTAATAATGAAATTTGGAACACTAGTTGGTACCATCACTAACATTATTGAGACAAAAGTTTGGGAGGGGACATCGTTAGTTGTGCTCTCTACGAATTTTTGATTTAGTTTCTCTACATAGGATTGGCCGGTTATGGCTTTTACACTCTGAATGTAATAATGAAATTTGGAGAGGTTGTTGATATGGTTATTAAAATTATTAAGAAAAATTATTTTTAAAGTATCATTTTCAATAATGTTACTAAAATGTTACATTAGGTGGTCGGTGTAGGTAAAGTTAAGATCAGCCTTTACAGTAATAAATGCAACATTTTTATTTTATTTGTTTATAATAAATTTATAGGTGTACATGTTTAGTAAGTTTAATTGCATAATTTAAAGTAAAAACAAAAAAAAATAATTTTTTTAAAATTGTGACCAATATTCATCTGGTCGACTGTAATATTTGCGATTATGATTATGAGTTCGTGTATAACTTCAGCCACGTAGAATTTATTAGGGTTGAAGAATAGTCTGTATCTGCAGCATAGATAAGAGACATAATTTGCAGTTTCCTTTGCCAGCAGCCAGACCTTTGGATTTTTGTATTTGCTAAGCATTTGCTTATTGGGCAACCGAAAAATATATTTTTACAGAAATTTAAAAAAGTTATAAACTTAACAACCTTACTAATAAAAATTCGTTAAGAGGTGTATAAATTTTCTACAAATGAACGTTGTATACGCACTGCATAAGCTATAACCATAGATAAACAATGCTATAACTGTGTTATACAACGGTTACACACTCGAAATGTAATTTTTCGTATGTAATAACACTCAAAAAAATTTTCTCAAGAAGTGAATCAAGAACCCGAGCATTAAATTAAGAATGTTGAAAAGTTCTTGATTCAAAGAACGAACTTCTTATTTTTAACATGTAAGAGTTAAATCAAGAACGGCATTCTTATTCTATACCCTACTTTATAAATTTAAGCTTAATTTTTAAAACGATAATCTCTTTTAGAATGACGTTCTTACATCAAGAATATCATTGCTGATTCATTCTAGAATCTAGAATGGCCATTCTAGAAATTGAAAATGAAAAAGAGAAAATCCGTTTATAATATAAACATCAATTTTTCATCCGTGCGCAAAGGGGCTGTTTAGAGGCTTCAATCTCCCCCCATTACATATTTTTTACTTATTAACGACTTTTTATATAATTGAAAAAGTGATATCAAAGTAATACCACTTAGGGGTCATCCATAAACCACGTGGTTCCATTTTTGCCACTTTAGAACCCCTCCTTCTCTTCATGTAGCCTAAAGTGTCGTTTACGTTATACGATTTTGCTTCCAAGTTGTAAGCAAATATTTCGAAGTTCACGTTATACGATTTAGCATACGATTCGACGCGAAGATGAACTCGCAAACAAAGTCGTAGGCAAATCTTATGAATAGGATCGTCTCTATTGTCATGTGATTTTCCTTACGATTCTGTTATTTAAAAAAGGTTTACCTTCATTGACACATACCGTCCAGTACCTGAGAAAGGGATTTGAAAGGATTATGTGAATTTACAGGTACGCGCTCATCAATGGGTAACATTGTCCACAAGAAATATAATGGACGGCACCACTTTCCACCGATGGTTGAAAGTTAATCCCCTGCCCCAAAATGGTCAACGTAGGGCACTAGCATATTCCACCGATGAAGGTCGGGGTCAGCTTATAGAGAATTAGTAGGAGTACAATGGGGCGATTTAATAAGTTAAAAGCTTACTTTTTTGTAATTGTAAACAGCTGCTTAAAGAACTTGGTGCAATACTCAAAAGTACCATCCATGTATATATTGTCTACAGAGCATAAACACCGTAAGTTAGTAATACACGAAAAAATAATTAAATTATTTTGGCTATCATTAACCATTAAAAAATTTTCATTATTCTCTGTTTCAACGACAATGGAATCTAACGCGGAATGAACGTCCAACATTGAAGTCGGTAAAGGTGGTAGTTCTTTTCGCCTCGCATTATAAATACTTGTAGCAATTGATTTAGCATCCTGGTAAGTAATGTCCACTCGATCAACTTTAGTGGTAGCGATGGCGTTTTCAAGAATGTCCAATGGTCTTTTCGAAAAATCTTCAACAGCTTTTCTTTTGGCAAAACCGGCAACCGATTGCCGTTTAATTTTTTGCATATCTTCTTCGTGGCTATGTTGCGGATTTTCACTCTCAATTTTCCTCTGTTCTCCGCTTCCTATGGTATAGATATTAGCTGAACATGTTTTGTTGGAACATCGCCACTTACCCGCCCATCTTGCAATTCTGCCTGCTTGTAAAATTTGAAGTCGTTATACGCACTAATAATATATTTATTACTACCAAAAGAAATTGTACTTTCTGCACTTAAAACTGCACTTAACGTAACTTTTACAATGAACTCCCCGGGAATGGAACGTAGTTTTTTTCCTATTAATAAGTACCCATACATAATTTATTATGTTATAACTTATTCTGCAAATTGTTTTAATTGTCAAATAAAATAAATCATAATAAATAAATAAGTTTAAATAGTATATAAAAGTGTACTATTTATTTTATAAATATTTTTTTGCGTGGTATTATCATTATAATTTATGTTATCATTCTGTGTGCACTCGCTTGTCCCTAATATACCTAGTAGGTACCTGAATTCTTACAATACAAAAACGTGTACCACCCATAGATGAGTAGGCTAAGGAGAAGCTTCGTAATACGAGGGTAAGGCGTTCGAATCCAAGACCAGGAAAGGAAAGTAAAAAAAAAGTAATTTTCAAAATTTAATTTAATATTACAGCTAATAATGTTATAAATAAAAAGCTTAACCACCTTCTTAGAAAATGTAACTAAGAGAAATTAATTTGCAAAATTAAATTTAATATTACAAATCATTATAAATAAAACCAGAACTACTATCAGGAATTTAAAGTGTGAAAAATTTAAATTATATATTTTATAATTATTATTTATAAAATTAAAATTAAATGAAATTTTTTAATATTAAAAAAAATTGTTTTTTTTTATAAAATTTTAAATAAATTTAAAAGGTGAGATTAGCATAAAATAAGAATGGGCATGTTTAAATAGAGGATGCCTACCTAAGTAGGTACTAATACTTAATATAATCCCTAAGGATTATACAACCGTAAATATGCATACCTTTAGTATGCCATTCTTAAATTATTCTTGAATCAAAGTACTCGGCATGATTGGGTCAATTTCAAGAACTTTCATTCTTGATTTAAAGTTCGTTATTCTAGCTGGTAAGAATGGATTTTTTTTGAGTGAACTAGAGTACGGATTTCTAGCAAATTTGCTATACATAAATATTGATAGCAGAAGTGTAATTGTTATAAATGTTTATGAATTTGATAAAAATAAGGCATTCGGCGTTAATTTTTTTATGCTTATATGCTTATTTTGACACTTTTATGCTTAGATTTATTTTTAAGCATTTTTAGTGCTTATTTTAGCACATTTTGAATAAATTAAAAAAAAATTGCAGTAGATATATGTATCTACTGCAATTTTTTATGAATGTATGTATGTATGTATGTATGAATGAAATGTATTTATGAATACAATTACATTTATTTTAGACCGGAAGCTAGCGACGATTTGACCTAACCCATTTTATAAGTCACAAAATTTTGTGAGCTAAATATAGGGTGCTTCTTGACTAGAGAATTGAAATTGGCAATAAAATGAGCTTTAACTAAAATTCACTTTTATAAAAGCACCTTATAGCTAAATAAGCTCATCTATTAGGTAGCTGAAAACAACAGATTTTCTTTTAACAGAAAATATCTTTCAAAATGCCATTTCAAAAGATCCAGTTTTTTGGCAAAAAATGGTTAAGTAACCATTAACCAATTAACCATTAATTTTTAATCAAAAATTTAGAAACAAATTTAATAATTTCATTTTTTAGAAAAAAAATGATGTAGAGCAATTATTTTATTATTTTACTTTTTATTACTATCTTTTTTATTTTATTACATTTTTTTGTGTTACTTTTCAAATAAATTTGATTAAAAAAAAATATTTTTAATGCTTATATTTAAGATAAAATTATATTTTTATGCATATAATGGCAATTTTTGTGCTATTTTAAGCGCTATTTTCACGATTTTTTATGCTTAAAAGTCCGTACTTTAGTAATAAGTGTGACTTTTTCTGCCACTGTCATTTGAATTTATGTTATTAACCCTAAAGTTGGCAATGTATCTCACAAGATACATAGGGGAGAGGCTTGTAATTTGACCACCTCTAGCAGTTTTGCTCATAACACATCTTGAAATTAATATTTTTGGATATATAATGATACCATTGGAAAGAACACTTCATTAGATAAATTTTTTCTGAAGACACTTATTAGATTACTCGAAAAACAAAAAAGTTATGACCATTCTCCCGAAGAGCCTAAAATTAGCTCTTTTTATTTTTGGCATGTAAGTTGACCACCCTTAAAAAGTTGCTGAAAAGTTAAAAAACTTAACTAAAATCTACTGATGTACAACATTAATGATCTTTTATTAAGTTTTAAGTGAAAAAGTGAAGAAAAAAGAAAAAAAACATCAAAAATAAATTTATGGTGATGATCACAATTGATGCTTTCTTGCTCTTCTCAGCCTCCTTGGGGCATAGCAACGGCTTCCTTGTCTTTAGTAACGAGCTCCTTGTGCTTAGCAGCTAATTCCTTCTTCGCTTTTGCAATTTTTCGCCTTGTGGTAATCTTACATTCTCGACGATTTTGAAACAAACACAAAAACAAACACCCAAAAATACGATATATTTGAAATTTACTTTGGATTATTAAAATTCAATGGAATACGAGTTTAGCACATATAATATTTACCATGGGATATCAACGAAAATTGTTCACTTTATAAGCAAACGGAAAAATCAATATTTTAAAAAAATTATTTTTTTTTCACACAATGTTTGTAGGAGCTAGTGCGACGCTTCTATTTGCTTCTAAACCACATAAAAATTGAAGCCTATGTCAATAAAGAGCACGATAACAGTTGAAATGGCGATATTACCACTGACAGTTTTTTCTAAAATGCGCGGTGGACATCTTACATGCATGTTCAACTTACAAGCCTCTCTCCTACGAGTACACGAGTAGTTTCAAAAATTCTATTTACTAGGTAGGGTTGAAAAACTCCAAAAGATATCATCTCCGACAGAAAAAAATTTATGTCGAAAAATAAGCGCTTGCCAAGTTTAGGGTTAAGTCATTTCATTTAAGTAAATATATTTAACTTCAAAAATGTAAAAAAATGAAAAGGAATCGTTAAACTAGAGTTTTAGCTGTCTGGATTCTGGATTCTGGATAGGATGTGGAGGGCAAACCGATGTTCGCATGCACTCAGGCCACAAAGCGGGCCCATTATGCTACCTCCGAGTTTTGTAGCAGCCCACCTACCCCTCTATTCCTCGAGCCATCCCACACTTACGATAAACTCGAGTATTTTGGAGGGCGGTGTGCCACTAATACTGGCCATGCTAGGCCAGAAGTCCCCCAACATGGATCCTCTTTTTGACGCTAACGCTGGGCAGTTACAGAGCACATGCTCCATTGTTTCGTCTGCTTCATTACATCCTCGACAGGTTGGGCTATCAACTAGCCCCATTGTGTGCAGGTGTTTATTTAGCTTACAGTGTCCCGGAGTTTTAGCTATATATTAAGATTTGTATAAAATTCGTTTTGACAATTGACACTCATGAAAACCTTGACTACATCAGTGGTGTAACAACGTTGCTCGGGGTCCATATATATATTTGAAGAGTACACGGAAATAACGATCAGGGTCCAATTTTTCTGAAAAATAAACTATTAATGTCATCTGATAGATGGTTATGGTAGGTATCTCCTAGTAAACACATAATATAAAAATGATTTTAATCCAGCGTCAAAACGATTTTTAAATATTAAAATTTAGATAGCCATTTATGGGTAAGTAAATCTTTAAATGCGATTTGTGCGAAATATAAAACTTGTGACTTTGATCATTCTTCCCGTGTACTCTTCATTTACCACAAGGCTACGGATGCCCTAAGGGAGGAGATATATATCCATGTCCCCCCCCCCTACACATATGTGTGGTCACTTAATTAAGGTTACCATATTTTAAAATCATGAAATCGGGATACATAGGAGTAGATATTCCAGTACGTGACATTTGGGCGCCGCCAATTGGGCGCCAGACGTTTGGGCGCCAGGACATAACTATATAAGACCCTGCCCCTAAGTTAAAATGGTACCTAACCGTATTTTTTGTACGTAATTTTATTTTCAATTTTTTTTTTATTTTTTATTGATTTTTTATAATAATTAATAACTATAAATTGAACCCAAAATAAAAATTTTAAGTAAAATTGTGGTATGTAGCATGTGCGAGTATGTATTTCTTAATCCAGACCTGTTATGTGATAATTATGTCCTTTTAAATTTTTGAATTATCGATTTTCTACGTATTGTATTATTCTTATTTTTTTAAATTTAAAAACTATAAGTTTTTTCAAAACTGGTTATAGTTCTCACATGGTAATTGAAAAGATGGGAGACGTCAAATTGCGTCCCACGGTCAAGGGTACGGGTAACATAGATGTTAATATTAGAAGGCTAGATGACTAACACCAGATGACAACTGCAATGTAATAAAAGTGAGGCCAGCGGCCATTTGTAGGAAAGGCAAATCAGTAATAAGATTTCACTAATATGACAAATGTATGACAGACTTCACATTTGCACACGAGTTGGTTATCTAAAGGCTAGATATTATCAGATACGCAACTCCTAATACATGCAATATTATCAAGAATAAAGCCTCAATGTCAACTGGCGGCCATTTGTAGGTAAGGCGGATTGGCATACATTTACAATAGATGACAGGCCTCACTTCTGCGCTAAAGTTAGTCATCTAGCCTTCTATATTAACATCTATGACGGGTAAATTGCGTCCCATCGGTTCTCATGGTCAGAATTGTTAAGTAATAGTACATTATGCACCAAGTGAATAAATTGACCATTTTTTGGCCTGCATGAAAGTAAAGGATTGTTTGCACGAGGCGTTAGCCAAGGGCAAAAATTACCCGAAGGCCAAAAGTTACTTTATTCCCGAGGTGCATATACTGTTTATTGGAATTCCGGGAGGTAAAGTAGGAACTTCGCGAATTATGAAACTTAAAGCAAAAATTTAACCAATTTAAATTTAAATAAATTAATAAACGCATTATACCTCTATTATTGCGAGTTATTGGATAATAACTATTTATGGTACAAGTGTGTTACTATATGACAAATAAGTCACGCGAGAAAGTTTAGCCCGCGAGGCCGTCAGGCCGAGAGGGCTATTTTCTTAGTGACTTATTTGTTATTAACACACGCGTGGCATACAAAATTTTATCCAATATCTCGCAATAATAGTTTAAAATGTAATTGAATATTTTGACATTTGACGTTTTAAAATGTCAGATTTAAATTCTGAAAACGAGTATAAAGTAGGTGTAATTAATAATTAGGCATAATTATTAAAAATGTGAGTGAGTTATAATATTAACCCCACTCATAAGTTACATAAGTCACTAGTGAGTTATATGTTATTTTACTTATTTAAAAAATCATAGTTATAACTCTATTATTGCGAGATATTGGATAAAATAACAAATGTTTTAATTCTACTAATGCCCGTATTCACCAACTACAAATAGCACTATTTGTCGAATAAAATGACATTATTGCAATGCAAAACAATGCAAAATATTGCTTTTATTCGACAAATAGTGCTATTTGTAGTTGGTGAATACGAGCATAATTCAAACTTTTTTTCAATTTCTGTGTCACAACTTAAACAATTGATAATTTTTTGTTGACTATTTATATATTCCTACCGTAGATGAATAATTAAAACGTTTATTTAAATAAAATGTTACAGCAATTTTTACTTTACTTTCAAATTCACTGTCATATTAATAAACCCGTTCGCGCACTCATTTTCAATTTTGACCACAAAAATTTTTTTATGATATTTTCTTTTAAAGCTAATTTTTTTGCACATTAAAAAAAGAAAAGTTGCGATCCGACCTACATATACCATAGGAGATATAGCACGTCCATAATTATGGACATCGTGCGTCAACGCTACAAAATGAGACAAATTTAAATTTAAAAATTTAATTTTTATCGTTTTATATTATCTGAGCGGAAAAAGTAATAATTACGACAAAAAATGTTGTGATCTAGTTGGTATATTTAAAGTTTTCCAAAATAGTGGCAATCTATTTACATTTTTACAACAATTGCCGGAGTTCAGCGTTTATATTCTCAAGATGCCTTTTTGATAAAGCTCAATAACCAACTGACTTAAAATTATTACAAAAACTTAAAACTTAAACCTGCAAAAATCATCCCTAACCGGAAGCGAGAGCTTATAAACAAAATGCAAAAATATTAATTCATTTAAATGAACCCTAAAAGCGGTGACTTTCAAGTAAGTAATTTAAATACCGTCGCCAGACATAATCCAACAAAAGACAATATAGGTAATGACAAATAGCCGACAAATATAGGTACAATAATAAAAATAATTCCCAAAAATAATTTTTAACACAATGTATATTTATAACATCGACGCACTGTGTCCATAATAATGGACATCATTTTTTTTTAAATTCTGTTGATCAAGTAACCTGAAAAATTAGAGTTTTATTACATAAAAATGGAGTTCATAGTCTATTCTTTCAGAAAAATCGACCCCCATACTTATTAAAGTGTTCACAGAGTCAAAAAAACAAAGTTGAAATGAGCAGATTTGAATTTTAGCCAAGTGTTGACGATTGACATATTTTGACGTTGCCTAAAATCTTCTCAAATTGATCGCAGCATGCCAGCACCTGTCAGGTACATTTATAGTATGTCCATATTTGTGGACATTGGGTATTCAAGGTCATCCCCTCAAGTAACGCCGAATTACACGCATTTAAAATCAATGTCCATAATTATGGACGCGGTGCGCGAACGGGTTAATACATTTGTTGAAAATAAAAATTCAATTGTAAAAATTCATACGAATTTCGACTTTCATTGATAGTTTAAATTGGTCGTCACAGTCGGTGAGCTTTTTAAGAACTACGCCGGAATATACTTGGCAACTTTTTGATCAGCTGATTGATATTTATCGGTTAAAGTCAATTATGAAGTGTTAAAACTAAAGTTGTAACTATTATTTATGAAACATAATAATTTAGTAATAATTATTAAAACTATTTTAATGTGTTATAAAGATAGATATCCAACATTATTTCAAAATTTTGTCAACGTAGTTACCAAAAATATTCCGGTGTAGTGCTTAAAAACTCACCGACTGTAGCGACCAATTAAAACTTTCAATGAAAGTCGAAATTCGAATGAATTTTTACAATTAACATTTTATTTTCAACAAATGTATTAATTAATATGACGGTGAATTTTAAAGTAAAGTAAAAATTACTGTGACATTTTAATTGAATAATAACTATTTATGGTACAAGTGTGTTATATGACAAATAAGTCACGCGAGAAAGTTTAGCCCGTAAAGTGGCATACAAGATTTTATCCAATATCTCGTAATAATAGTTTAAAATGTATTAATTGTTTTGACATTTGACGTTTTAAAATGTCAGATTTAAATTATGAAAACTAGTATAAAGTATAGGTATAATAAATAATTAGGCATAATTATTAAAAATGTGAGTGAGTTATAATATTAACCCCACTCATAAGTTACATAAGTCACTAGTGAGTTATATGTCATTTTACTTATTTGAAAAACCATAGTTATACCTCTATTATTGCGAGATATTGGATAAATATTTTAATTCATCAATTGTATAAATAGACCAAAAAAAAGAATGAATTGTTTAAATTGTGAGAAATTAAACAAACGTTTAAATTATTAGAATTAAAACATTTGCTATTTAAATGTTACAAATAAAAAACATCACAATAAAAAGTAAAACGGCACGCCTATGAACACTTCCTTTGTAACCAATGTAATTCCTTTGATATTTTTTCTTGTAGTCCTGATGAAGAGTAAAATATAACTCGAAACGTCGACTGAAAGTTAAAGGTTTTGTTTTATTTAAACCAAAGTACACATTTCCGATTGGTTGTTGTATTTATTGTCATCATTTATGCGATATAATTTTCCACAAATAAACATTTCAAAATGGCATAGTTACTTGTACCTTTCTATAACAATAAATGATTTTTAAACTAAAAATCAATGAAATACTGTTTTATTTTAAACCATCCGTTTCTCCTGGACAACCTTGTATAAAAAATTAAATTTAAATCACGTTATACTATAGATGAATTATTATAAGAAAACATTAATTATGTTATTGCTGCAGTTTATAGTTTATTAACTTCTACATTTTCATTGTAATATTGTAAATCTAATAAAATTAAATATAACTAATTTATTACAGGTATATACGAGTATGGCACATAATGTAATAAGGAATAGATTATTATAATAATGCAATAAAATAAATTTAGCTGAAATTATATGTGGGGTAGATACCTTTTTCCCCAATTTTTTTTACATAAAATTTGTTTATCAGTTTAACTTTTTTTTATAAAAGTGCCAGGTTACAATAATTATATTTAAAAATATAATGAACATCATACCAGTTGTTAATAGTATTACAGGTGTGTTGCTGTATGTGAAATTATTGTCACCATGTACACTTATTAATGTTGGTTTACCTGTAGGCAAACGAATTAACAGAGTAGTTCTTCCCGCAATGTTAATATTTTTATTTATAGCTTTAATTTCTATGACTATCATGTCTAAGGAATTAATTAAGTTGTTTGGTAAAGCTTTTTTGATTTGAACATTTATTATATTTATATTCGTTTTATCTATTTCGACATTTATGTAATCTTCATAATCTGCAACAAAATATATTATTTATTAAATTTTTATTGTACAGTCAAATTTACAAATATAAGAATAATATTATTAAAAAATATGAACTGAAATGCGAAAAATAAGCTCCATAATCTATAGAAATTTGTAATAGTAATAATATACAGGGTGTCCCTGTATAGGTCAACAATCGCATCACAATTTTTTTTCTTTTTTAAAGAACCTGAAATAATCTACAAACTAGATTCTAACCTTTTATTGTCTAAAATCAAAACTTTTGATTTATGAATTAAAGTAAGTAAAGAAATGTTGAAAACATTAAGCTTGTTTTTTTTTCTAAAACTATCTTTTAAACAAAACATTTTACCCCCCCCCCATTCAGGATAGAAAATTTAACGGATTAAATTTAAAGTTTCATTCAAAAGAATACTACTCTTCAGCGCTATTCTGTAACTTTTTCGTTATCGTAACGATTTGAGAAAACTCATAGTTTGTTTTACAAATCATGGTGTATTGCGATATTTCAGAATTGATAAAACATGCTTTTTTGTTTTAAACTTGTGGTTTTTAATCCTATCTGTAACTTCTCCGGTATAATAACAATTTTTTTCAAATTTGGTTTCGTAGACAAGTCTTAAGGCGGTGTTCTAGTCTAGGATTTTAGAAAAATCGATTTTTCGATTTTTGCATATCCTTAAAGTTTCGACTTTGAAGAATATATCCTCAAAAGAAAATTTTAAAATTCAAGTTATTTATGCAGTTATAGCTATTTTAGTGACGTACTACATATGGGGGCAATGCCTGATTGGGCTTGACCATGACCATTTCAACTGTAAATGGATTATATAAATGTTACAAATGTAGGTCAACCCAAAACACTTAAATATCGTAAATATTTTCAGCTCAGTTTTGCATTTAAAAGTCTACGATTAAGTTGTTACGCTCAAGTTTTTTTAAGTTTTTTAATTCTGACCATTAAAAACAAACTGTAAGTATAGCGTACCATTCTATTACTTAAAATGAGGCGGCTGTTTGAAACTGACGGTTTTTAACGGCTGTTTAACTCATATTATTATAAAACGCATTTTTTACAAAACTACATTTTTCAACATGGTTGACATAATATCTCAAGTTTTATTTACCCGATTTACTTCAAATTTAATGTCGATGTTTAATTTACATCTGTCTACCGCCCCTACCACTTTTATAGCAAAATATTTTTTTTAACTATTTGAAATTTTTACTTAAAACTTTAAACGCGTTTATTTCAAAATTACATATTTCGACCTGGTTGACATGATATATCAAGTTCTACTTGACCGATTTACTTCAAATTTTTTGTCTGTCTTCAATATACATCTGCCTATCGCCCCTACCACTTTTGTACCAAAATTATTTTGTTAACTATTTTAAAAAATTAAAAACTTTGGAAAAAAAGAGGAAAAAACTGATTTTTTTTTCAAACAGCTGCCATTTCGCCAAAATAATATTTTCTGTCTTCTTTTTGGTAGGGGCTATAACGACACCTTTACTAATAAAGAATCTTTTCTATAATTTTGTTTCACATGACCAGAAGGGCTGCAATCGTGTCAACCACCACATCTCATTTTTATTTTATGCTCAACTTTACTAGCCGATAAGTCGCTTAATTTTAATCTTTTTTGGTCAAAATTTTTTTCGTAGTTTGTCAAAATATCAATAAATATGTTGTAAAAAAATTAAACGCTGAAATATTGTTTCTTTCAATTCTATTGCGTTTGACAAAACAAGTAAAATTTATGGTTCTAGACTAGAACACTGCCTTAAACAAAATCGAATTCAAATTCGAATTCGTAACGGTGGCGGCGTTCTTTCAAATTATCTTTTTACGAAAGAATACAGAGTGGTACAACATTTTTTGAATAAAACTTGAACATTTTTAAATATTGAAATTTTTTCTATATTTAGTACAAAATTATTTATTTATATTTATGCAAATTAAAATAATCATTATTTATTTATACAAAACATTTTTAAATATTAAAATTAAACGACGCGAAGGTTGAAACTAGTTCACCTAAATTGATTACTTGAAAAAAGTGTCTTTTATTAGCTTATAATTTATTTTATCGTATTTTGTAAAAATACTTTAAAGCGCCATTTCTTCAAAAACGGTTCCTCATTGCACTTAAAAAAATCTAATGGTTGCTTAAATTTTACAGTTCTTTCAATCTACCAAAGCTTGTCTTGATACTAGAGTTAACTAGAAAAATTGTGATCGAATTGAATGGTTTAAGTTGAAAGTCATCACTGATTTATGCAAATTCCTACTTCCCTAATTATTTTAGAGAAAAAATTAAAGACACAAAAATAATGCAGAAATATAAACTACGAATGATAACACCATTAGATTTCATCTAGCTTTTATTTTAAAGGTCAAAAAATGCTTTCGAAATTGTTAAAATTTTCATTTATCCCACTGGCCATGTAATAAATTCAATTTAATTTTTATTTTTATTTTCAAATAGGTATAATTACTATGGAAACTTACCATGGCCAGTGCGATAAATGACAATTTTAACAATTTTGAAAGCATTTTTTGACCTTTTAAGTAAAAGTTAGATGAAAGCTAATGCTATTATCATTTGTAGTTTTTATTTCTGCATTATTTTTATGTCGTTCATTTTTTCTCTGAAATAATTAGGAAAGCAGGAATTTGCATAAATAAGTTTTTACATGTTAATTTCCTATGTTCGGCGAACTCATTCAGCACCCGGTATAGTGTCAAGTTTAGTCTCTCCGCTGAGCCAGTCGCGACGGACGGCTTTATATGTGTGTATCGCGTATATTAATTGTGAGTTTCAAGCTTTATTGGAATAATATATCTTGTATTAATATAATAAATTACTTTACCAGATTGTGTTATGATGGTATCATTTTGGGCACCATATTTAAAAGAGATAACTTCATCCATATACAAATCGTTACTTTCAGTGTAGTTTCCATAATACAAATACTTGCTAAATACTGGAGGATGGGACGATGTTTCAGGAAGTTCAGCAAGTGGTGGTTTAACATGGTCGTATATGTTGATGGTTACTAATGCCGAACCATTTCTCTCTGGCACACCTTTGCCGCTTTGCTTTGTTATATAAAAATAATTATTTTATAAAAATTAAATCTATCAATCGTAAAAGTCTTTCTTTTTGTTAAAATGTTAAATTGCTCAAATGTCGGAATTCAAATTTATACTCGTATACATCCTAAATCAAAATCATTGACCCAAATAAAGTAAAAAGAGAAATTAGAAATTTGATTTAAAGAAAACCTAGTTTCTCTTACAAGGAGAGGACCCCTATTCGACATCACCGATTTCGTCCGGATTTATAATGTATGGAAGGCTTGACTGGAATTGCAAGTGACACAAATTGTAGCTCCAGATGGCCAAGCGTTTAGAAAATAAAATTATTTTTGGGGAGAGTTAATATATACATAAGTCATTTAAGTTTAAAACTTCCAAGTAATACCTAGCACAGTGGTAGGCAGTCGGACTCAAAGTGCAAAGGTCCTAGGTTCGACTCACCATACTGAAAATTTTTTTTTCTTATGGCTTCTATTCAATTTTTACGATATGAACCGTAATACGTAATGTATTGTATTTATTTATATTTTTATAATATTGAAATGTATTTAAATTTATATTTTGTTAGATTTTGTAAGATTTGTTGTATAAAACAAATAAAAATATAATAAATATTAAAAAAATAAATATAAAAAAAATAAGTATAAAAATATAAATAAATACCATACATTACATATTAAGTAGCGTTCTCAGCCAATTAATTTGACACAACATAGCATAGCTTAGCACAGAAGTTAAAATACATTGAAACTTATGTGTGTGTTCAAATTGAGAATTGACCAATTTGGCATAACATAACATAACAAAGCATTAACGATTTTAGGTATATTATGAATTTACTTATTATACCAACGAATTAATAGGAAGGCGCTGGTAGAAATTGAAAGTAAACGTCAGAAAGTAATAATAATTTGTATTGTACCATAATTAGTACAATTATCGCGAATTTATTATTATATAATTAGTTAATTTAATTATGTCAAATAAATCGATACCATTTTGTTTTGTAGTGCTATGTTAAGTTATGCTATGTTATGTTGTGGTTAATTGGCTGAGAACAACGCTTTACGGTTCATATCGTAAAAATTGAATAGAAGCCATAAGAAAAAAAAGATTCCCGAATGGTGAGTCGAACCTAGGACACTTACATTTTGAGTCCGACTGCCTACCGCTGTGCTAGCTAGTAATTGGAAATTTTATAACGTAAATCAGTACTTCCCAAATATATCGACATTGCGGACCCCCAAAATTAGACCCTAATATGAAGGGACCCCCAAAAACAGTTTTGTTACAAAAATAAAAATTAAAGCCATGACATATTTGTCTAATGTGTTAGCACCGTTGCCAAATCAAACGTTAATTCTTAAAATTTCAGAAAAATTTCATTGTTAATTTTATCTATTCGTCTATATTTTTTCTCTTTATATCGTGGGTTCGCGGACCCCCAATAAACATGCCGCAGACCCCTAGGGGTCCGCGGACCTCTATTTGGGAAACACTGACGTAAATGACTTATGTATATATTAAATCTCTAAAAAAAATTTATTTCCTAAACGCTTGGCCATCTGGAGCTACAATTTGTGTCACTTGCAATTCTAGTCAAGCCTTCCATACACTATAAATCCGGACGACATCGGTGATGTCGAGTAGGGGTCCCATCCTAGTTAGACTTTTCACTTCTACTAAGTAGAGCCAGTTTAGCTAGATATTTAACGGAAGGAAACACTTTCTGAATCAATTATTCAATAGAATAATTCAATTAATTATATAATGTAATAGTTGATATTACCATAGCAAATATCTTAAATGTTTCTTGAAATGGAGGTATTATTTCTTGCAGTGCTTCTAAATTGGTGGAATACTGCATATTCTTAATTCTTACACCTGTATATGAAACTCTAAAGTATTCATTAAATTCTAATAAAAAGTTTAAATTTGATTCTGTATTAGTTGATACTGTAATTGGCTGCAATTTAGTTAATTTGTAGTCTTGGCGAATTGCCATTCCAAACGTGTATTCATATTTTTCTTGGCTAAATATTGGAACATTTTTATCACTGTCGGTGAAGTCGGTTCTTGGTGTCATAACTGCTTGCTTAATAATCTGTAAAGCATAATAAAATTAAATTTTTATAATTTTATAATAATAAGTCTACATATGTATCAGTATGCTCCAATCCATTTGTATCAATACATTTCAATAGAATTTCTATTTCAATCCCTGAACCATCGACAAATGAATCTTTAAATTCAAATTTAAAATTGTCATAATTTTTATTTGTGTAAATATTTAAGATATTTGAATTTAAACTGGCTTCTAAGTACTCCGAATTTTGGCTAATTATTTCTGAAACAAAATAATTTACAATAGGTATAAGTTAGTGTTTAACAATAAATAAAACTATAAATTTGCATTATAAATAAAAAAAATACACGTTTCATTTAATTAATAAACGGAAGAAAAGGTTTCCTTAAATAAAGAATAAATATTTTTTTGCATTTATTTGCTAAACCAATACAAAAATGGTTTCCTCGCATAAGAAATTATTATTGATATAAGTTCAAAATTCTTCCTGGAACTTAAAATATTAATTTATTAATAAATTAAATTAATTAAATTATCAAATTATCATATTCTTAATTATAATGAAAAAAACAATCTCAATTAAACAGTACATACCTACTTCTTATTCTTTTTAGGTATTTTTAGATATCTTTTTTTAAATATATTCTTAATTTAAGTATAAATTAATTATAATTATCTATATATTATAATTATAAATTAAGTATAAATACGAGGTTTAGGTAGTGTAACTCGATATTAACAATATTAATTTAGTCATAGTGTGGTGAAACTGTTTGAGATATTTTGTACTTACAGTGTATTTTATTTGTGACAACTTAAAAACATTTTAGTTTTAAAAAGTGTGTGTACATTTTTCGAGTATTCCAAAATATTTACATGGTTACATACAAAGACTCTATTTGAAATACAGACAACAACAATAAACCCGGGATAAACCTAAAGAATTAAATTTTTTCCTAACTTGTAGTACCTTTTTAAAAGTTGAATTAAAATATCTTACCTTCAATATTGCTTGTATTAAATGTTGCGATGATGCCCTTATATGCAGCAGTTATAGGTTCCTTTGTGGTATAATAAGCTGGGGATCCATTGTTATCGATTCCTGTTACTTTACAGCTTGCTGAAAAGTTAACAGTTAAATAATGTGATAATTATTATAACCAGGTTGAAATTAATTCAAGAAATTAATTAAGAAATTTTAATTAATAGGGTAATAAGTAATAACTATACTAATATCTGTGAGTTTTCTTATATGTTATAACATTACCTATAACTTAAATATTTAAATATATAAATAAATATTTTAAATATAAATATTTCTAAGTCACTAGAAGCGAATTTGAACTAGAACCCGGCAAAAATAGAAAAACCAGGCGGATTTTAAGTTGGATTTAAGTAGGAAAATGATTATGTAACAAAAATCCAAGAAAAAACTTAGTATTTTACCACTTCTAGAAGTTCTGAACAAGTGGAAGTAATGGTTAAAAAATGTTGTATTGCAAATATAACTGTAAATAAGCAAACTAGAAAAAATGTATTTGAAACCAAAATGGTACAGCGGAAAATTCTACAAAACAAAGGTCTGTAATGTTATAAACGTAGTTTATATTTGACGCTTAATGAACGATTTTAAATCATTTGAAATTACCACCAAATGCATACTTCTTACTTTGGAAATAATGCACGAGATAGCAACCTATGGCTTTACAGCGCTCGACATTCGATGATACGTGGCTCCACATAACCAAGGGAGGAACAATGAATACAAAGAATGATAGTGGGGATAAGGGGTAGTCAACGACAGGGTGAACGGTTTAAAAAGGAAGGAGACATTTTTGTGAAGGCAAGCGTCTAACACGTGTTTTTGTTGCCAAGCTACTTAATATTTAATTGTATAAAAGAACAGTTTGTAATTGTGGTTCAATTTTGTGGTTTTAAACAATCTAAGGGAAATAATGTTTATAATTAATATATTCCAAAGATACGAGTTCCGTGTAATCGAATTCAAAGATAATGATTATTTCAATTATAAGTTTTAATGATTATGAGAACGATTAAGGACGAGCCCTATTGACCCCAGTAGCAAAACTCACTGGAGACCTTATAGGTCACTGCGTAACTACTTGACAGGGTCCATTATAAGAATCTAGAGAGCCTTAGGGTACGGTTATGTTGGAGCTGTGATAACTGATAAAGCGAAGAAATTGTTTAGCTCTAATCGCTGTTCTACGAATTAACAATGACTTTCGCGCTGCTTCAACATAAACGGTCCTATAAGAATCAATGCATTACAAATCACTGCTTCGCGAGAATCACTGCAACCATCACTGCTTCGCGAGAATCACTGCAGCCATCACTGCTTACAGCTCCAACATAAACGTACCCTTAGACATTGCTCGATTTTATGAAAAATAACATTAAAACTTTGGGGATATTGTTCGGAAGCCATTTTGGGTATAAAAAAGGCACGAACACAAAACTTGATTCTTTTGGTTCCACGTTGGGGATTTTACTGATTATGTTGTAACAGTTTATGGGAGATTAAAGATGTCAATCTCTTTATATTCTGAATCATACTGTATCTTTTATGTATTCCCAAATTATGCAAAATGCAACATATGAACTTAAATGATAAAATCATTATGAATATTGACAATATTATGAATATTGACAATATTATGAATATTAACATGTATGTAACTTACCTGATCAAATGACAGAATTGACATGATAACCTACAAGGTAACAAAAGCTAACCACAATGTTGAACAAGCAAATGTAATAACAACTGACAAATTATAAATCTCAAAATTTACTGTGTTTAATTATGTGTTCGCTTTGCGTTTCTTTCGATTCATTTGCTACTGCTCAAGTTTATTCTTCGATATAAGAGATGTACTACGTCTGGGGTTCTGGGGATGTAATGTCGGGGGAGGTCTTGTACACAACGTGGGGGCTCTGGTATTAGATGATACGGCATTGCAGGTTTGGTGACCACCATAATTGTGCTTAGGAGGGTTAGGCTAAGATTAGGAAGTAGGGTTATTCATGGGAGATTTGATTTGACGTTTTGACATTACAGGTCTAAACAATATTTTTAGTCTGTTAGTGGTTTTTGAGTAAAACGCAAGTCGGTACTTTGCAAATTTTATACAACGCCAAAGATATGCAGTGATAAAATTATGATTGTTCTTAGCGGACAAAATACGCTCTACTTTGTTTATCTTTTATTGTATAGAAATAAATACATTAATAGGTAAAGAATTTTGGCTTTTAAATATATATCTATATTTTGTATTAACTTTTAATTATACAATGGATATATTATATTGTGGTGTTCCAAATCCTTTCTCTTTTCAATTTTGATGATTTAAATTTAAATTTTGTGATATGAACCATTCATATTTTTAATTTATTGTTTTTGAAATTGAATTTTATTTGTGATTTGAATTTGTTTTGTGGATCTGAATTTTTCAAGGTTAACTCATTTACTACCTTCAGCTCAGCTTTTATTAAAAAATTTTTATTAGAAGTAATCAAAGATATAAGAGTAATAAAGCTAGAACAAGAGAGTTTTTAATGATTTACATATTTAAGATAAATATTGAAAAATTTGCAATAACTGAACAAATTTTCTTTTTAATTTCAAGACTGTATATATCGTATAAGGTACCTATATTGTAATTAAAAATTAATCTTAAATATATGTACCTATTTGATGAAAGCCAAAATCATCATCTTTAAAAGGCATTATTTGTTTTCATAAAATAAAGACAAAAAAAGTTGCAGCGTATTTTGCCCGCCTATGTACATAGGTACTCTAAATTTTTTATTTTATCATTGCATACCTTTGGCGATATTCCAATAAAAGTTGCAAAGCGCCGACTTCATATTATTAACGTTTCACCCTAGAACTAGCTTTCAGTTTTGTTTTCTACCTAATCTTTTGTTTATTTACGGATATCGTCGGCTTAGTTAGAAAACCTCGTAAGTCCAGATTGCACAATTTTACAGGGGAAACATAAAACGTTTTAAAACAAACAGTGGTTAAAGGTAAAAGAAATTTTTTAATAGCTTACAACATCGGTTTGTAATTTTTTTACATTTATGAGATTTTCTAGGTCGATAGAGCTTTTTTTTTTAATATTTTAGCGCCAAAATGTCATTTTCGACATTTTATGGACTTACGAGGTTTTCTAACTAAGCCGACGATATAATATATTTGCAATATAACACATATTTGGTTTCTACCCCCTTTTTTGGAATTGAATCGGTGATTGTTAAAGGGAGCTAACTTCAGAAAAGTAAAAATGTTTAGGAATTAAACATTTTAATGTTTAGTTTTAGTTCCGTTCCGTTTAGTTTCAGGCGTTTAGTTCCATTTTCACTCATTAATTTTGATTAGTATAAGTATCTCTAATGTACTGTGAAATCTGTGAAAACAATTTTATTACCAAACAATCAGATATTATAATATACTTTTATGTATTTAGTTCCCATTAACTCTCACCCATTCAATTTGTAGTTTTGTTATTTGATTACACAATCATTTTTATACTTAAGGTCTTTCGATATTAATTTGAGTTAGTTTTGTAGAAAATTTAGTAAGAAATTCTTTCAAATTTTTTTTACGTGTCATACAGGTAAATTTGGTAACAAACTTTTGATTTACAAATTTACTACCTATACCACATTTTTTTCGCAAAAGAGTTTTTGACACATACAGAAATATAGTAGTGCTAATAATAATAAATTATTTCCGGGGTAAAATTTTCAAGAGCTAAAATCGAATACTTTTGTTACCTGAAGCTTGATAAAAGCAAATAGAACAGGTATACTTAGAAAATTTGTGCAAAAATTGTTACCAAATTCAATATCTACCAAAATTTTCTACACAGTTAATTCAAATGTCAAATGGCATTTGAGTCCAAAAATTTACCTGGTTAGCAGTTTTTGACGGGTAAAAACATAGCTTTACTAAACTATTAAAACGCTAAAATACTAAATATCTTTTTGTTCAACTTTATTATGTTTTAAAAAATTGTTTCTAAATAGTTCTGCTACAACACAAAGCGGTAAATATAAATGTTTCAAATTGAAATTTAAATATTTTCTAGCGTTTCAATTGTACGATTTTTTATTTTTATAATAATTTTTAATTTTTATTGCTTATTATTGTATTAATTTAATACTTACATTGGGGTGCAGCTGTAAAAAGACCAAATTTCAGAAATAATATACAAAAAACTAGAACTTTGTCCATTGTGTTTGATTTCAAGATGTATTTGAATTAATCAATTTTTTGGTAATGCTGCTTATATTATAAATAATTAATCTTTCTTTAAGAGATCACGTATAAATGTACTTGAGATAATAAAATTATTAGTGGTACTTGATTGCTTAGTAATTCAGATAATAAATGTTTATAATAAAAAACCTATAACTTTAGAACAATCAAAAATGTGCAACCTTTTTTAAACTAAAACTCTTATTAAGGTAAGTAAGCCAAATATTGCCATTCTAAGACACATTATTTTTTATTAGAGTCAAATTTATTTGCAATCGTCTGTAATTTTATTAAAGAAGTTATAAACATAATTATATTCGAAATCATAAATAATAATCACAATAATGCAACTAAAAATATAAATATTTTTATTTTTTTAAAAGATGGCAAACTGACAATATTTGGAACCTATAACCTTAATATTGCCACAGTACTGGCAATAAAAGGAACAGATATTTTAACAATACTAAATTAATAATGCTTAATCTAAAAAATTAAAAAAAGAAATAATGTGAAACTTATTTAGCAAATTAACATTTTACTGATTTTTAGGAACAATTTGAGCACTTGAATGCATCTTCTTCTTCTCTTCTCTTCATGCTTGTATTCTCCACACGCAAGACCCAATTTCATTTTATGCCTGGCTATCTTCATTATCATTACTTACGAAACAGAACCACACTTCACTACTTTTGAATTTCTTGTTTATTTTCTTTTCTTTTGGATCAAATTCACAATTCACATGGCAATATTAGGATTATACTTTATATACTTTATAATATTAGGATTCGAAGAAAAAAATGCCGATTTATGTTTATATTTGCTTTTATCTTAAATTAAATACAATATGGATTAAGAAAGTACTTGATTGTACGGGCGATTGTAAGTTCCACGTCCCTTTTGGTTCACTATTTTCCAACATGTAAGTTCCACTGATCGGTCAATTAAGTCGAGGTGGTCAAGGTTATTGTCAATCTTTTAAGTCTTTTTAAGCTTTCATTGTGCTATGGAAGTTGAGTTTTATTCAAGTTATGCAAAAATCTTGAGATTCATGACGCAATTTGACTTGGTTTTGATAAACTTAATGGGATAAAAAGTATTCTGATTTTACAAAATAAAACGGTTCTCAAACACATTTAGCAAATAAACCACATTTTTATCTAATTTTATAGCTACAGGGGGTGTCTTCAAGCTAGATTTTTAATCTTGTGTTGACGCCATTCTATCATTAGATAGTTGATAATTGCAGAGAGAAATTAAATAGAGCTATACATTTTCTTATTTATAATATTTTTAGTAGGTGGGCCCCCCTTTAATTTTGAAATTGATAATTTTAGCAGATTAAATGTAGCAGATTTGATACTTGTTACTTGGTGCTTTATATAATGATTTTCCTAATGTACTACCTAATGTAAGGTATAATTAAAAAAAAATCTGCTATATACGAAGTTTAAACACGAAAATATTTCAACGAGCGGCTAGCAACAGCCTATTTTTCTGTTGTAGCTGATATGATACAATACATGATGTAGGGTTAAAAACAATTGCGTGGCATTGCACCAATAAAAATCGTTCAGCAAATCTATACACCATGGGAGAAGAAGAACTGCGTGTTATTTCCAAAGAAAATGATCAACATAAGCACACGGAAGATCTAGAAACACTTCTACGTCAAGAGGTAAGTGGGGTTCTAAAGAAAGAAGCAGTGGAAGATGTTTCGGAAAAACCATCAAAAGTTTTCCATGCTGCTGTTAAGAAGTCTTTCTGCTGTTAATATTACAGAACGTGGCGCATGACGTGGGGCGTATTAAAATGAATGAATATAATGAAAGGAGACAAATACAACCGCCTTTACCAATGTCAATGTTAGATGTACATTCCGTTTTAGATGCCATCAATGTTTTGACTTGGTTTGACGAAGAATGTTTATTGCTGAACGACAGTAACAGTAATTTGATTATCTTTTCATGCTTAAATAACTTACGGTTTTTGAGTTTGATTGAAAATGTCTTTAGAGATGGCACTTTCAATCACTGTACAGAAAAGTATATCAATTATATTCTACTAACAGATTAGCAGACTTCAATTTGTACCAAGTATCTAACCGATTCTGTGAGATAAATATGAATGAATCTTAACTGAAGGGGGGGAGTTCAGTATACCATTTTTAAATTTCATTTTAGATTAATATGTTTTCTGTATACTTTTATTTAAAGAAAATTAATAAAGAAATCAGAGTTTGAATTTGTAAAAACATTATGCTTTTTAAATTTTTCAAAAAAATCATTTCTTGCAGTTTGAATTATCGTTGCAGCATTGCGATAAGTATTATGAGGCTTACGGGTCTTAAACCAGTAATACTTTAAGTTGCCATCGGTGGAGCTTACATGTTTACCTTCGGCAGATTAGAAAAAAAGGCTTAAAACCTGACCATCGGTGGAGGTTACCACTGTCCATTAAATAGAGCTCTACATTTTCTTATTTATAATATTTTTAGTAAATGGGGGGGAGGGCTTTAATCAATAATTTAATTTAATTAATAATATATTAATACAAGAAGAGCACGAGAAATTCACATACACAAACAATAAAAAACTACATACAAGAAATCTCACACTAATAATTATTATTATCGATAATATGGAAACACTTTTAGAAATATTGCTCGTTCGTATGGTTAGTGCACAAAAGATTCAAATTCTATAAACAATCTGTTTTATTAATTAAAAACAATTCAGTGGCACTGTACCAATAAAAATTGTTCAGCAAATCTATACACCACAGGAGAAGGAGAACTGCGTGTTATTTCCAAAAAAATAGATCAACATAATCACACGGAAGATCTAGAAAAACTTCTACGTCAAGATGTAAGTGGGGTTGTAAAGAAAAAATCAGTTGAAGATGTTTCAGAGAAACCTTCGAAGGTTTTCCATGCTGCTTTAAGAAGCCTTCCTGCTGTTAATATTACAGAACCTGACGTTGTGCGTATTAAAAGGAATGAATGTAATGCAACGCGACAAATACAATCGCCTTTACCAACGTCAATGTTAGATGTGGTTAGATGTGTATTTTGCTTTAGATGTCATCAATGTTTTGACATGGTCTGACGAAGAATATGTCATACTGAACGATAGAAACAGTAATTTCATTATATTTTCTTGCTTAGCTAACTTACGGTTTTGAGTTCGATTGAAAATGTCTTTATAAATGGCACTTTCAATTACTGTACAGAAAAGTATATTAAAGTTAACAGCATTCACAAAAGAAAACAGAGTAATTCTGATACTACAAGAAAACTAAACAATTGGAGCATTTACTTCAATAATTTCAATTTCAATTTGTTCCAAGTATCTCTAACCGCTTCTGTGAGATTAATATGGATGAATATTAATTAAAGGGGGAGGGGAGAGAGAAGTTCAGTTTAACATTTTTAAATTTCATTTTGATGAAAATATCTGTATAAGTACTTTCATTTAAAAAAATTTAAGAAATAATCAGTTTGAATTTGTAAAAAATATTATGCTTTTTAAATTTTTCAAAAAAATCATTTCTTGCAGTTTGAATTATTGTTGCAGCATTTCGATAAGTACTAAGAGGCTTAGGGGTCTTAAACCAGCAATACTTTAAGTTGCCATAGGTGGAACTTACATGTTTTGCCCGCGGGTACCTTTTTGCCCATCGGTGGAACTTACATGTTTACCTTCGGCAGCTTAGCAAAAAAAAGGCTTAAAACTTTACCTATTTTTTAGGCTTCTATACAACGTATAGGAAGAAGCCTTATGATCTGGCTCCGTGTTTGTCTGTCCGCATGTTTCAACTTTAAGAACTATTCCAGTATAGTTTTAGGCTTCCATAAAAAGTATAGCAAGAGGCCTTATTTAAACTATAGGCATAGTTCTTAAATTTGAAACCTGCGGATGGACGGGCCCGGCGGACATACTTTTTCATACTATTGTGTTTATTGTTATGGTATGAAAAACATAGGTACGTTATAATTACCATAGATAACTGTTATTTGCTACAATTTTTAAGTTGGTAATTTATCGGATTATCAAATTCGCTATTTTAATGCAGGCTTTATTTCGAATTTTTCTGTATCTACCTTATATTCTAATCTATATTTTTCAAGTTTAACCAGGAAGATAGAAGTATAGAAACCTAAGAACTACGGTCATCCGAGTTCCACCTTGTTTATATTTTTTTTCTACTCCTCTCTCCTCCTGGTGAGATGTCATGATATTTGCCTCGATCTTTCCCCTGTAATTTAACATGAAATTGTTTGTTTTACTTAATTTAACCCAGTTCTCTCGCAATTTTACAGTTTCTTGCAGAAAAAAATTACGTGATGTTTGCCGAGATCCCCCCTTTCTTCCCCGTGAGATTGGTTGAAATTCTGCTTGACTCCCTCCTAAACGCCTCGCGTAATTAATGGATGTCCCCTTAGTGGTTTGACACATACTAGCTGAATTTGCAGTCCAAAGCTCAGAAGGATATGCAAAATTTTGCATCTCTATACGTCCTATGTATGTAATTAGTCTTTGCTGTAGACTGCATAGAGTTCATTTGGATTTAAATATCGTAAACCAAAACTATACCGCAGCCAATTACCAATTTGGGAAGAAGAATCTTTATATTCTCCAGATAACCCAAATTTCTTAATATTCCTATACCAAGGCGGGCCTAAATGGAATCTACAGCTAATAAGTGTAATATTTTCCTAAACGTATTTTAAGCTAGTGTTTTGCAAGTTTAAAATCTACAGTGGCAAATTTTGGTTATGCCCGATTGCACCAACGTTCCTTAACCTTAAGCTTCACCCTAAATCGCTAAGTACGACCTTTTTTCATTGCACCACTGATTTAGATGTTCCTTAACCGCTTAAGGACCACCCAAATTTAAGCCTCCGATTTCGGAGGCTTAAATTTGTTAAACTGCCACTTAACCTATAATATTAAAATGTTGGAACATAATTCATAATCTACATGTCATATTTTTCTATATAGTTGAGTTTAATTTTCGATTTTTCATAAAAGTATAAATCCAAAATATATTCAGATGAAGAATGACTTGTTTGAAGACGATTTGGAAATGTTAGACAAATGTACGAAAGAGCAAATTATATACATACTAAGGATGATTTATCGTTTTTAAAAAGATTTCGATTTCGAAAAGAAACGGTTATCATTTTCTTCCAAAGCATTGGTCTCATTTTCTCCTATGCTATTAACAGATGCAACTTCCACGCTTTTAAATGATGTTGATGCAACTGCATCTCCTCCAAAACTAGTAGGTAAAACCTACAACCGTCTTGGAGTTAATGATGAACAACAACAGAGAATCGTTGTTATCCACATTAATCATATTGCCATCAATCCCTAACCCGGTTGTATTTTGTACCTTCTTGGTATCAGCAACTTTTTTGCGTACCTCTTTTTTTTGTTGTTATATACCTTTTTAAGTGATTCGGTAGCTCTAGTATAATTATTACTGGCATTAACCCTTTCAGACACAGTGTCCTGTAGAGAGGACAAAAGTTTAAGGCACAGATTTGACCGATCTGTGGAACTTACAATCGCCTATATTAAGAGCATAGCAATAATCAGCGCACCTACCTTAGATAAAGTAACCAAGCAATTTGACCATTTTGAGCATCTTATTGGAAATATTACTACTGGAAATTATTAGTAGCGCTTAAGTAGTCGATAGTCCTCCACTCTCCCCTATTTGTACGTTCTTATGAATTCAAATGGAAATTGTTATCTAATAAATGCTATATTTATTAGTATACATAACTAGACATACTAATTTTTTATTGCAATTCTTGCAACGAATAATGATGTTAAAGCTGCTATAGTAGAATGCAGATCTTTAAAGGAAATAGTTTCTATTTCAGAAGAAAAAGTAAAATTGAATTACTTTTAGCACATTGATCCGCCATATTAGATCTGTCATTTTGAATTTCTAAAACTTAAGTTTGAATTCGAAATCAGCGCTTTCGAAAACCTGTTAGTACCAAATTTCAGCACATTCGGAGCATCTTTAACATTTTCGTCCTCATGGATCCGCCATTTTGAATTATAAAATTTTTGCATCAGAAATGGAATCAGCGTTACCGATAACCTTATACATTATGTATAACATTGCTGGATATTTCCACGCATATAACTTTTTGGACTTTTGGCTAGTTTTACCGGTTTCCTGGTGCATTGTGCTCTGAGAAGTATTGGTGATTGATAACCATGACTGAAGGTCCGGATGTTTTTCTGACCAATATTTATTATTTTGACATTTGTAAAATTGTTGAATCGTTTAACTTTACCATCAGTAAAATCAAAATTTTTCGATAGGTAAAATGTAGAAAAGTGAGAAATTTTTGAAATCATACACTGAGAGAAAGAAATTGCTTAATCAAACGATAAACGATTCAACCAACAAATTTTTTGCATTGCGGGTGGCGAATGCAAAACGTGCATTAAACTAATGCAAATAAAATGTTAACTTTTTTGCGTTAGTTTAACATGAGAAGTATTTCCTTCAACGTTCTCGTTGTGTTAATTGAATCAAAATTTACTACACTAAAGCTATCAGTTCCTTTAATAGGACGTAGTAAAAGGTTGATTCAACATTCCGCACTTTTCGAACTAACCAAATAGGTATATTGTATCAACCATTTCTGTGCATTAAATTAAACAATTTAATCTATTGTTTGAATCATTTTAGGTTTTCGATGTAATTTATTGTAGTATATGGGGAATTATGGGTTTGTGGTGCGTTGGTCATGTGCCAGGTGACGCTAAGCAAGAAAAATGGTTGTCGTTGTAAAAAATATTATGTGTAATTGTTAAAAAAACATAATTACGTTAATATAAAGCGGAGCATTATTTCTCGAGTAAGCATTACACTAACTTATGATGGTATTAAATCAAGCACTCTAAATTGAATGCGTATATCCAATGTTGAACCATCACAATAGGTGTATTAATCTATTAACAGTAGTGCATTTTATGAATAAATAAATTTAAACAAATAATCCTCAAAGGTATTAACTTTTAAACAATTATTCAAAACTGTAGTATCCATTTTTCTTGCACATTGCAAACACACATTTCATGAACACATCAAGGTTATTATGCATCAAAGATCAAACTGAAATATATGACAATAAACTTGCGCAGTGGCTCGTATATTTTTCAAGCTTCTATTCAACACATTTATTGTGTTCAGTTTAGCTGCGGTTGATTAAATTTTGCATTGAAATGACATACTAAAATGCTAGAACAAGACAAAATAATAGTTTCGTTCAAGAATTTCATTGGCTTTCTTCCAATCTAACTATTTTATTAATTCAACCATAATATCGTATAGAAGCTTATTTGAACCCATTATAAACAATAAATCAACTAATATTTATTTAACAAAACTAATGCATTGAAACAACATTTTTGAATTTATTGTAACAACTAAAAATTGTTTCATTCAACGAAATTTCGTTTAATTCAATAAGAAAAGATTCAACATTTCAGATTCGTTCAATTTACCATCTCTTTTCTCTCAGTGTACTTTCTCGCTATTATTCATCAGTATTGGGGCTTTCGCAGCTTTTATAAGGCTTCTGCTTAAATTAATTTATAGCTATTTTTCCAGTCGACTCTCTAGTAGTAGTAGTAGTAGCCGTAGATGGAGTATTTATTAGATTTCTTCGAATCCGAGTTTGATGATGTTGCGATTCCGGCAGTAGTAGTAGCCGTAGATGGATTATTTATTAGATTTCTTCGAATCCGAGTTTGATGATGTTGCGATTCCGGCGAGTGTTGGCAGAGTATTGTTTTTTCTTTCTTGACTTTTCGTCGGCTGAGAATTTGTTTTCGGTAAGCGCCATTTTTTACAATTGCAGAAATTGAATTTGAATGTTTAAACACGTATATTGGAAAAACTAACCGATAGGATTTTCTAATTTTTTTTTTTATAAATTAGTGCAATAATTCTAATTATTACCCAAATGTTTCTAAAAGTGGGGCAAATTTACTTTAGACGATATTAACAAATTTGTTCGGATGAGTTTGCCGTAAACGCCACTAAAATGACAAGTTTAAATTTTATAAGGATATACGGCAAAGTTTCTTGATATAATAACTATTTATGGTACAAATGTGTTATATGACAAATAAGTCACGCGAGAAAGTTTAGCCCGCGAGGCCGTTATAATTATAAAAACTAGTATAAAGTAGATGTAATAAATAATTAGGCATAATTATTAAAAATCCGAGTGAGTTAAAATATTAACCCCACTCATAAGTTACATAAGTCACTAGTGAGTTATATGTTATTTTACTTATTTAAAAAACCATAGTTATACCAATTCCTAAGTAAGCTTAAAGGAAAAACAACAGTCCTGTTTGTGTGTAACTATCGCAAAAGACATCTTTGCAGTTTTATCATATTATTGATAAGAACTTTATACAATGCAGTAATAAAAAAATATTATACCTACTACAATTTTTCAAATCATTTAAAGTTAGTTTGCAGTATATCCATTCCAATTTTAATAATTAGAAACACGTACGGCAAACAAATTTTGACTAATTAGAATGCCAATTTTATAAATAAAATAAAATATATAAAGTCAAATAAAATTTGACGTGTACGCCATGAATTGGTCTATACTGCAAACAAATTGTTACAGTAGCTCAAAAACCATGGTTCATACAGTAAAATAATTCTGAGTATCTCAGCAATGAAATGAGATAGCATTTTTCTGATAAGTGTAATCAAAAGAGCAGGTCCAAAAACCCCTAAAAGTATGCTTAGGTTAAAAAAGTCAAAATTGTCGTTTACGACAAACAAATTCTCAGCCGACGATTTATCATTACCAAAAAAGATTTTGATTTTTTGTTTATCCACTCTTTATTGCTTTTAGAATCGGAATACTAATCTTTTTGGGGTTAAAATATAATTCGACAGTAAGAGAAAATAAGTTGGTTCAAGTTTTTGGGAGTCATGCTGTATAATAATATTATATTAAACATATATCAACTATGTTGTAAAAATTGTTAAAATTACAATGCAGAAATTATTAAATAAACCTATAGTACATAATATACATAATATGTACTATGTAGGTGCTATCTTCTACTTCAAATTATTTATCTTCTACCTATCTTTTTGTTTCTAACAATAATTATTCAACTGCACGTATTTTGATAAGATTAATTTATTATTGACTAATAACAATATTGCCACATTAATAGTTTTAGGTTTCTATACAACGTATAGGGAGAAGCCTTATGATCTGGCTCCGTGTCTGTCTGCATGATTAAAAATAAAAATCAGAACTTGTTAGCGTTTTTCTTATATAAAAAAAAATTGCCCTTGGTATCTACCTATTTAAAAGATTAACGCATTAAAAATTCTAATAAAATAAAGCCCAAATAATTTAATCTATCAAAAAAGTAAATGTACAGAAGCCTAAGACTGTCGCAAAAGAGAGTTCCACCTTGTTAAAAAGAAAATTATACTTCTAGGCTGTTATTGTTTTCGGGTTATTGAACAAGTAGTAGGTACTATTATACGTTAATTTTAATTAAAACATTTTCTTCAATTACAAGTATACCTATAACTTGATCTTATTGAAATGAACGAAAATAAATATTTAACATAAAGGATTATAATCGATTTAGAATTCTTATGTACAGTTATTTCAACAATTCCTTAGAACTTTTCAAAAGTTCATTTTAAATTCCCCAAAAAAAATTATTTGAAAATTTTTTGTGTAAATAAAATAAATTTTGTATATATCGTCGGCTTAGTTACAATTCCTTGTAAGTACAATTTGCACAATTTTACAGAAGAAGCAATAAATGCTTTTTTACATTTTTTTAGCAATAAAATGTAATTTTCGACAAATTATGGACTTAATAAGAGGGTTTCTAACTAAGCCGACTCCATTTAATTAATTAAACTCCATTTAATCACTTTAACAAATAATAATTCCCAATTAAATGATCCCAATCATAAAAATCTAAGAGGTTATTCTTTTGTGCTCTGGGTCAATATTATTGGTTATACTAGAAAATGTTGTCCAATGTTTTCCTATAATTAAAAATATTATCTTAAAAGTTTAACCGCAAACCGATAATTTTAAAACTGTAGTTAAGTAATGTGTCATTAATCTATTAAGTATTAAGCAGTATAAATTATATTGTGTTTCTAGACACTTGGCTAGACTGGTAACAATCAAAAACCTTACCGTACCATATAATTCAATAATATACATCCTTAATTTTTATCAAATATTTAATTTTCCAATCTATTTTCTCTGTTTTTTTTAAATTACGTTTATCGGTAAATTACAAATTTTTCGAAAAAGTAAACTACATGCAAGATTAAAATTATTTGAATACAATTAACTTTGCAGTATAATATTATTGACAAAATAAAAATAGTGACAAAATAGTTCACGAAAAATTCTTTAAATATTCGAATCTATTGTAAAATACTTTTAAATAGAAAATTCCAATGCTAACAGATCTGTACGCACAAAAGTGTAGGCAAGGCCGCAGCAACAGAATAGAAAATTTAATTTGGGCTGAACCGCTGAACGCACCCCAACACCACCTTCAACATCTGATATGAACACAACAATAATTTTGTAAAGGTCATGCGCAATAGAGGCATCGAATTGTAATTAATTTATTATAAACAAATTAATGACAATCTAACGATATACTTACGTGGCCAATCCTCTTCAGTCGAGTTCCTACCGGTTACCATTTGTATTTCATCAAAAAGGATAAAAAATAAATTAGGTTGCTTAAATTAAAGTATTTAAAGGAAACCGCACCATTCTTATGGGAAAATGTCTCTGTAGATTTCGCTAATTTTTGGATATGTTGCAATAATTCTCATTATTCTGAACAAATGTTCAGAAATGGGCACAACTTGATCTAATGGGCAGTTTCCGAGTTACAATAAGTACTAAAATGTCCAGATCTATAGAAAATAGTTATTTATGTATCAAGGGCATTATGACGATGTTTATGTCGAGGGCAACCAATTTGAAAGATTTGAAGTTACAAGTAACTTGAAATATTCATTAAATAATTAATCTGATCAGCTAGATGCGCGTTTTTTGGTACTTATTAATGAAATATCTTATTCTAAATGCACAGGCAAAAATAATTTTCCATTATTTTTTTAATAGTAGTAGAGGAGGAGGTCCGAATTTCAACTAGAGTGTAAAGTCCGCCTAGCAAGGTTTCAGGTACTGTGAGGTGCTGCAGCGATGTAAGAAATATAGTAAACAGTGCGCTATTACATTGTTGTTGTTTTGTGTAAATTACAGTTCTGCTGGTTTAACCGTGACAGTGCCAGTGTACCAATCAAAACTTAATTTTCGGTGATGTCAAAACTTTTTTAAGTATGTGTTCTTGATTTTTTTACTCGTATGTATGGAGGTTATAGCATCGTGTTAAGTACGTTCTAGGCTGCTAAATTCTATTTTAGGTTAAATGATTGCATCTCGTTTTAGATCGTATGTAACCTCAAAGCTTTAACCATGCGATGGTCTAAATTCCGACTACCGCTATTGGTCCAAAGTTCGACTGTACGAGTAAATTAACAATGAATTCTTGACTCTTTCCATTAAAAATAAAAGTAATATGAAAGTAATCCCTCGTTTAACATTGTTTTTATGTTATTATGTAATAATACAGTAAAATAGGGGAGAGTGAGGGAATATCGACACTTAAGCGCCATTAAAGATTTCCAGTAGTAATCTTTGGAATTAGATGCTCAAAATGGTAAAATTGCTTGGTCACTTTATATACTACGAGATTCGTATAGTGATTTTTCAAAAAAACTAATGACTTTATTTTTACGGTACATTTAAAAAAAAAAGAAAAAAAGTCGGGTAATTTCGACCGGTAGGGTAATATCGACCATGGTGGAGGGAAAAATCGACCAACAGTAATATTTTGAAATAAATCTTATTTTAATATGTTAATGTTGATTTACCCTTACGTAGGTCATGGTCACGGCCTGGCGCTTGTGTGCGTCGACTGCTAAGCCGAAATCTCCGGTTCGATCCCGGTCGGAGTAAAAACTTTATTTTGAGCGTCTTCCCTTGGCAGGAAATGGCAAACCACCGAGTTATTGGCCTAGAAAACCCATCTAAAGAAAAGAAAATGGTCACTATGCTGTTTCTTAGAGCGAAAGAATCTGAGAGAGACAGAGGTTACAAATATACATTAGGGTAATATCGACCACCGTGATCGATTTTACCCGAACACGTATACTTATCCTTAAAAATTATGTTTACGAAAAATATAGATTAAAACTGCACCAAATCAGATTCAAATTATGGAAAAATATCCATCATATCCTAGCAATGTAAAATTCAATACATTTTGAAAATATGAAACTGTCCCAGCCTTAATAAAATCAGTACAGTTTTAATAACAAAAGTCTAAAATCGAGAAAAACCGACAGCATACACATATGCAGAGTGATGGCACCATACTAACCTTATAAATTAGGCACATACAAAACTATCTTTCGGCTAGTAGGTAAAGTTCGCTCGT